>OY751547.1:4127883-5411825 GCA_963572245.1 Caenorhabditis sp. 8 KK-2011
TTTTGCTGCCGATATTTGGTGTAACATTCCCAACAACTTTTGATGCTGTGCATCTTTATCTGCAATGTCTTTCTCGGCCCTTTTACGTTGTCTCAAAAAGTTTTGCGCTCTTTGTTTATCTCCACTGCGCAACAGAGTTCTACATTGTTGATCGTATTTCTTTGCTTTTTCTTCAAGTTGTTGAATTTCTCTGTCTAATTTGGTCATAGCTTTTCGAATATCCACCAAACTCGCATCAGTTGCAGTGAACTTCACAGGATCTTTGCTTCCATGATCTTTAAATTTCAGTACCTTTTCACCATTTGTCGTTGTTCCAATTGTAAGTTCTCCGATATCAGTCAAATACTCCAATACGAGATCGAATGTTTCGGTAGTGTCTACGATGCTTTGGACCCGTTCAAAAAACTCGTTATAGGTTACAACTTCTCCCGTGCAGTCTACTTCGGAACGAAATTCGTCATTGTAAATTTTGAGAACGTCAGATGACAGCTTCTGAAAACAAATTATAAGCTGTTTTTATTATAAAAAAATGTTTTCGGTATACTTACTTTAATTGTATGAACATGGACATATTTCTCGTTGTCGTTTGATACTCCAAACATCCAGTTTCGAGTTTTTGAAAGTCCCCATCCAAGCCACCCGGAATGATTATCTCTCCATTCGCTGAGAGTTTGGACGCCGTTGGTTCTGAAAGGAAGGAAATCTTCAAAGACTTCGAACTCAGAAACTAACTTTTTTATATATTCGAGAACTACTGGAAGACTTGCTGGAACTCGATCGCCTCGTCTGAACCTTGTTTTCAACAATGCCAAGTCGAAAATCGCGTTTTTCTCTCCGACGCACGAGTCGAATATTAACTCTGACCAGAATTTCACTTTTCTATCGTAGTCTACTTTGTTTACAGTTCGTTCTTTTATTACTGACATCAGGCTATGCATTGTCACATCATCGTTCCACACTTCGGGCAAGTAGGCAGCGACCATTCTGAAAAATTCTGTATACACCCTGATAGATTGAAACATTGCGGTTACAAATTCATATTTTTAAAGGAGAACAGAGAAAAACAATTGTGACCAGATTTGAATAATAAGAAAAAAAAACTTTTGGCAGCGTTAATTTCTGTAACCACAGTTTGTACAAACAATTGTAGAAACATATCTTGTTGAGCTATTTCAATTTCCCAGAGTGCTGCAGAGCCATAGTCGTTAAATTCTTCATTCTCTGACTTCGGAGAGAACTTGTTGCTGACAGTAATAAACTCAACCTTCCTCTCGAAAGAGCTCTAGAGATTGTATAATCGTGCACGATTACGCGTTTGCCAATTTTTTTAGTTGAAAAAAATAGACCAAACTGTGTAAAATTTCGTCGCCGTGTTTGCGGATTTTCAAAAAATCTGTGTTTGTTGCCGTCGCAGTGTTTGCACACTATATTTTTCATTTTAATTTTGCAAAAAAATTGGCAAAGTTCGAAACTCCTCAGATAATCATTGTGGAGGTCGTGGAGAGGTCATTAAAAACTACATCGTTGGGATCTCGCAACGAGCTCGAAAAAAATTGAATGAAAAAACGAGGTCATTGCGAGTTCGATACGAGCTCGGCAAATGAACAGTAAACGAGGTCGTGGCGAGCTCGTTACGAGATCGTCAGTGTTTTTGATTTGTCATCTTCGTTTTAAACAAATTTTCAACAATTGAATTCAGTAACAGATTAGAGTAGTCGGTAAAGTGAATGTCTTTCAATCAAAAGATGTGAGTTCGATTCCTAGTTGGGTTTGACATTTTTTCAAAATTGACTTAGCTCGTTGCGAGGTCCAAACGACATCGAATTGACCTTATCTGCGAGGTCGTAACGACTTTATCAGGGACCTCCACAATGATTATCTGAGTCTCTTTCATGCGTAATTTCAAGTTTTAGGTCATCCCCAGGGCGTCACGTACGCGAAAAGACAACAATTAACGACGATAACGGGTTTGATGTGTCTAAAGCGGTGCCACAGCCGGATGTCACCGCCGGAGACATCGTTCGTCCGGCTGAAGCTGAAACTGGAGCACAAGAAATTATGGGTATGGCGACAGTTGAAGATTTAGATGAAGCACTGCGTAAACGAAGCGCGTCACCGAGCGAAATAGCTTGGGATCAACCTGCAAAGGTCAGTGTTATTAGAAAACTAGAATTCCAGTTATTTTTTATAGAAGTTCTGCACAGAAGGTATAAATGTTAACGATTGGGTCAACACTACTTCTGATACACTTCCTGATATGACTGTCACATATAAGGATAATCATGAGCTTTTATTACAAATGGGGTAAGAAAACTTTTGTCTATAGTATAAAGCAGGGCTGCCGGAGTGGGGGTAGAGTGGGCTCCACATAGGAAACTAGAAAAAAACCCAGCCCACCCCAGCCCACTACAAAAAAATACAGAAAAACGTGGAGTGGGGTGGATTATCCCACCTGGGAACAATTTGTTTCTTTGTTTCTCTACCGTCTCTGACCTATTGGGCATCTCTCGTTTTCTTCTTTTTTAATTTCTAGTTTTTCTTCACCTTTTATGAAAAACAAAGCCCACCTGGGCCTCCATGGAATATTCTACTTTTAATGGGAATTACCAAGTGGGCATTATAGCCCACCCCACTCCGGCAGTCCTGGTATAAAGGCTTTACAAATTATTTTTCAGTTTTGTCTCGGAAGAAATTGAATTGGCTCTTCGATTATCAAACAATGAGTTCGAAAAGGCAGTTCAATATTTAACGCGAGAAATATCGGGTTTAGACACTTCCAAAGCCTCTTTGAATTCGACAGCTATTAATTGTGAAAACACTAGAACTCTATTCACTGCCTTACAACCTGAAAATCGACAGACATATGTAGAAAGTGATGAGGAAGAGGAGAACGACAAAACATTGACATGGAACAATGCCGATTGTAAAAGAGTGGATGCATTAATTCATAGATTCAAGAGACATATTTTCTTTCGAAAAAATGGTTCGCTATCTCGATGTATCATCGCCGCTAGAAACATTTTGTTGCACAAAGCTGATCGTTGGCAAGACTGTATATTTTTTGTAGACGAAACATTGTATTTTGCAATCACACGTCACGTGAACCCAACCGAGGTGAGTAGATAAATTTTAATTCATTTACTATTTCAAGGAATGAAAAAGTGAGCGTTTCAATGATGTGAAATTTTAGAAAATTCATTGAGTTGCGATTTTGACAAAATGTGTGTTTAAAAAAAATTAATACTTGTTATTTTCTTTCAGTTCGTTTTCATCGGAGACCAAGAACTTACACTCATTGAAGAACTGTATCATGCTGTTATCCCTGTAATCTGTCTTCGCTTGAATTATTCTCCAATCAATGTAAAGATGTGTCTGATAATCGATGAAATGTTCAACTGTCGCAATAAGTTTTTCACGTCCTTCACGTCATCATTGAAAAACGAGGAACGTGTCTTTCATCCACCAGAATATTGTGATCTGAATTTGATTGATAAATTGGAACAAAAACAGCCATTTGGAGTGAGTTAAAAAAAAAAAAACACTACTGTATCGTCGCTTTTTTCAGGAATTAATCGATGTGTTTATCCAAACAATAATCCCATGTATTGACAAGCGCCTCGATACAACAAGTGAAGAAGTTTTCTCTCTCCAAGATTTGTTATTCCTACTTCGAGCTGTGAACACTGTTACTTCGGTAATCCAAAAAACAAACGTTCAATTTTTGGAAAGAGTTGAAATTTGGGTGGCACAAGCTTTGAAACGAATAGCAACTGTAACAGATAAAGAGATTAGAGATCCACACGTCAGAAGACAAGGCTTAGATATTCTACACGAAATTGTTACCATGTGTGAACGATTCGAGTTCGACGTGTTTTTGCATACTCAAGAAGCTCGAATGGATTTTTTGAAGCGATGGATCAAGTGCCCACAAATTGAGTGTCAATTGTCGGCTTTCGAAGAATTGGGAAGACTAGCTAATCAATTGAACAAAGTTCGAGCAAAAATAAGCGTCTCCGAAAGCTATTTGAAACAGTGGCTAAATGACAACAAAGTACTTCAAGTGGTTCTCACTGGAAATATGGATTCATTGGTTTATGTAGAAAAAATAACACCTCTACTACAATTTATGAGTCCAGAACTGACGTTTGATGATTTGAGTAAGTCAACAAACGATAGTCACAGACAATTTGAGATGGATCCATAAAGTACAACAGTGAAAAATGGATTCGTAATGAATCCGAAAAGTATTCTTTTTTATGATTTTTGAGAATATGGATCCGTTAGTTGTCCTTTTTGGGTCCATTTTTGAGTGTTGTACTTTACCATTCCAAATTGTCTGTGAGTAGTGCAATTGAAAATTATTTCCAGAGTTCGTGTGGTCACTTCGAAAGGGACGAATGGGAGTCAGTTTCGAAAACTTCAACAAAATCATGGATTTGTTCGTGAAATCATTGAATAGTGACCAAATCGAGTGGCTGATTGAGTTGTTCAAGAAAAGTTTCCGAACAAGAGAATCCCGCATATTCGAATCGATTTACAGTTTCTGCTTCATTTTAGCTACACAGAAAGATAGGAACGACGAAATCAAACTAAGAGTAACAGATAATTTGTAAGAAACAAAAATTTGAACGGAATATTTTTAGATGTGTAACACAATATGGGAATTGATGGCAATTTGTCGTGGTCCACCACAAAGTTGTACAACAAAGTCAATCGAACTTGGAATTCGAAAACATTGCGATTTGTTGAATTCAATGATTGATAAAAGCGAGAGAGACATGTTTGTAATGAACCTTGTAGAAGGAATGGCAGTTGATCAAGGGTTCAATGAAATCAACGTCGTTTATCTAGGAATAATGCTGGAAAAGTTGAAACGAATTTATTTTCCCAAAAGAGTGATAGGTTTTTTTTGCAAAAATTTCAAGAGTAATTTTTTGAATTATATTCAGATCGAAGTGAAGAAATGGCATCGAAGGCTACAAGGTTGCGTGAAAACTTGCGCGCTTCACGACTTTTCGATAATTTGTTGAGACGCTTAGAAACTGTTCGAAAGTTGGCTCATGATGCATTTGATTCTTCGTCGTTGAATTGTCTTATGTCACAAGGTCACGAATCGTTATCGAATGCTGTATTCGAATGTGAGTTCACATCTAACTAAAAATTTACCACTATTTTTTCCAGCAACAAGTGATCCATTCGGAATTAACAATGATAACATCTTGACCACATCAATTTATGGATCAACTGATTATGGTTACATTATGAAAAACTCATTGAAACTAATGTGCTGGTTGAGCGATAATAATGTAAGGAAGTTTTTTCCAAAGTATTTAATTCGTCGAGTTTCAGGCTGGCGAAGTAACTGTAGAATTTGTTGAGAGATTGTTCGAGAAATTCATCAATTCTCCAGATGCGACGGAACATGAAAAAACTGAAATTTTCAATTGGTTAACCGAATTGAAAATAGTTGTTATGCCAGTAGAATCTTCGAGAAGAGTTTTGTCTTTATTGTGCGACTTAGATGTTCAACATGTACAGATTAGTGCTCTCAACTGTTTTTCGAAATATTTGGAAGATTTGCCAAATACAACGAATGAAGATGACATGACACCGATTGAAGCGCACGAAATGAAGGTTTGTATTGCGATTGAAAACAAGATTATAAATATTTTTGTAGACTATGTCCGATTGCAAACTTCTTCTTTGGAAAGTTATTTTGTTCAACGAATTGGATACTGTAGTTGCCAAATGCATTGAAACTTTTTGCGAGAGAGAAGTAATTTTGGTCAATTCGCCAAAATACTTGAAACTAAATACACTACATTTCTTGTCGGTATTTGCCTATTATGTAGAACAGTTGAAATCGTAAGTTTCAAAAACTTTGGATTATCTGTTGTGAATTTTTCAAAATCAATTTTTCACCTATATTGCAGAGAGTTGTATAAACGAGCTGGTAAACCGAATCCACCGTCTTTGTATGACAAAAAAGAAATTGACATCAACGATGAAGAAGTTCGACAATATGAAATTCCATTGGACGAAAAGTTGACGGAAACAGTTTCTCGAGCTATCGATCGACTGATTCGGTTTTTGACAAGATTTGTGGAACACGGAAATGAAAAAAATAATGTGAGAAAATATTAATGATTAGACATAATCTCGAGTATTTTATTCAGATGATCCGCCAATTTCCCAGTCATGCTTCGTGTATTTCGGGTCATCCAATCACAATTACTATTGAATTGAAATCGGATGACGAAACATTAGATGTATCGAGCTGGAAAAGAATGGTCTGTGATTCGAACACAACAGTTGGAGAATTCAAAGTTCGAATTGCCAAAAGATTATATTTTGTAAGTCTTTGTATTATAGGGGCAAAAATGTGGCGACTGAAGAAAAAAATAATTCAAAAACATACTTGGGATAGCCTGGCCAAATGAAAAAAAAATGAGGAATGAATGAATGAATGAGCACACAGGAAGGCACATTGATTGTCGACTCCGCCCCTATTTGCTTCCCATTTTTCTAACCCACGCCGCGCAATTTTTTTTGTTTCTATAATAGTAAAAATATGAACAAGCAAATTCTTTTTTTTTCAGCACGAGTCTTTCTGCGATTTTTCAATTCATCGAAGAGAAGATGATTTAACAATGCAAGAAACACCACTTCGTTACGATTATATGACCTTACAATCAACAAAGTTGGTTGGCGAATCAGATTCAATTTTCATGTCCGAAAAAATCAGAGTTTTAGTCAAGCACAGGCAATGAGGACACTCGTTCGTTCAGTATAACGTTTTTTTTTTATAGAAAAATCGCGAATCGAAGAACGGAAAAAGCAATTCATGAAATGTTCCTTCCAGCAGCAATTGTTTCAAACTGCGATGTAAGTCTTTATTTTTATGGAATCTTCTCAATGTTCTTTTTAGTTCTACGAGCTCTTACATGATCTCTCTTCAATTGGTGATAGACGAATAAGAAGCTCGTGTAGAAGATTGTTGCAATTACTACCCACACAACCGTCGTTGCTGCAAAAATTGACATCCGTGAGTTTTTTTTTCTTTGGAAAAAAGCAAATTTTGTGAAAGAAAATTACGATATTGTTTCTTCTATTTCTCCTATAACTTGTTAATTTTCAGTCAATGAAAGGCGATGATGAGCTGACGGAAAATTGTAAACAACTGTGTACGGAAATGTTGGATTTGGTAGATCCGTGTCGAATGCTGTACTGTCTCGAAACAATCAGCTCAATCATATGCTCAACTAAGTTGACACCGACGTCATTAGAAGACGCAAATCAGCTCGCAAATGCATTACTCAAAACAAATGTACTCAAAAAATTGACTGACGAGGTGTTGAAAACACCACATCGTGTACCATTGAACAAATGCTCTAAAAGAGATCGTCATTCAATTTTTGAGAGAACAGTGCAAGTTTTGAGATCAATCTACGTTGGTCGTAGTATAATGATGAAATCAATAACTAATGAAAAAGTTGTGCGTGCGGAAATGCGAAAAACGATCGATCAACTCAATCAATGCGAACAACTATCACGAGCCATCGATGACCCCGTTGATTATATCCTCGTTCGCCAAGAAACCCTACCAGAAGGATTCGTTTATACCACAAGAAAAAACAATCCAGCTTTGGTCTTCAATTATCAAGTTCAAACGTTTCAATGGAAATGTCTTCCCACTATTCGATCGTGGGATTTAGATCGGATCATTGAGCTTGTCACGACACTACGAGATTTCATGTGGATTCATGTTGCAACAGAATGCGGAACAGCGAAACATGTAGTAGCTGTTCGAAAGAAGAAAGGTATCACAGTAGCTGATGAGGGAGCATGCACAGCTAGTGAGCTCATCAAATTAGCAAAAGTCAAAGTTGATCGCTGGGAGGATGAGGAGAAAATGGTGATTGTGAAAAAGGTGGCATCCACAATGAGACATATTGTTTGCCAATGGGTCAAATTGCGTGTTCAGTCAGAGGTTGTAAGACTGTTAGCCAGCATGTTCATGATGCCAACGTGGATCGAATTTTTCCAAGATGTTTTGGTGAACTCCCACCAAGAAGGATATCGGAAGTACATTCAAGAAATGTTAGTGAAAATGACAAAAGAAAACAGTCAGATCATGTGTATGGTGCTCAAAATGTTGATAGATCTATTCACTAGTCTTCCTTACAAGGAGCGTCACACTTCAAAATTGGGTGAGTGCAGAAACAGAAAGTATATTTTATACTGATTCGTTGTTGGTTTATAGATGATTTCCAACGTCGTCAACGTCTAAATTGTGATGGACTTGTTCAAACTATATGTGAAATCTTTCTAATTGAAAAATCTATGCATCGAAAAATTTATCAACCAAGAGAAGATGTTGATTGGTCTAGCGTTGGACACACACCAATAACCATTGTCAAAGATCAAATCGATAGTTTAATGAGATTCAATCCTCGATTCAGCACGCTTAGCTTCGAACTTCAGAAAACAGAAATATCGTATGCTTCGGCGAAAATGAAGATTATCACATGTTTGTTACCATACTGCACTCAGGAACAAATCGAGAAAATTTCTCCGGAATTTTTGACTCTGGTCATCAATAATTTTCTATTTCCAGAACAACCAGATATCAAAGAATTGTGAGTTTGAAAAATCTTGACACTCTTAACAAATACTTATGATTTCAGTATGTTCGAAGAAGAAAGTCGTCGATGGGAAAACTACTGTAGAGAATCTGCAATCGCTACAGTCAATATGTTTTGCGAAAGAAGCTATCGAAATATGCATCTAGTGTTCAAGTTGATGGAGCGAGTACTTAGTTCTCACAAAAATCATGATTCTACTTATCGGGTTAGTTTTTGTTTTTATAATTTGTAATACGGCGAAACTACAGCAGATCACTCGTTCAAAAGCGTACGACCAAGTCGGATTGAAAAATGATGGAGGAACTTGTTACATGAACGCAACATTACAACAGCTGGTACACGTTCCGGGATTGGCTCAACAATTGATATCGATCAAAAATATTGATGCCTCATTGAAATGGGATGAGAATCGTGCTGCTCTTCTTGTTGAACTTCAAAAAGTGTTTGCCCAACTGACATTTTCAAGAGCACAAGCTTGTATTCCTTACGGGTTCTGGAAAGAATTTCGATTCGAACCAGATGTTCCGCTCAATACCAAACAACATCACGATGCCATTGATTTCTATAGTATATTGTTGGATAGATGCGATAATGTGTTGAAGGTAACACCATAAACTTTGACTTAAAGACACCTGGTCACTCAGAAATAAATTTTGCGTCTCTATCAAAATCTCAATAATGAAGACTTCAATTTTCGATGTGTGAAATTCAAAAATCAAAAAAGTACTTTGTAAGGTCGCAAAAAAAGAAGAAGAAAAAACTGTTTTTGAATTCGTTCGCAAAAAATTGGCGGCGACAAACACCGTTCGTGTGTGCGGGTACAGTAACACACGACAAAACATGTTTTCGTTTTTGCTTTCAAACATTTTTGGTTTTTTGAACCACATAATCGAAAGTTAAAGTTTTCAATATCAAGATTTTTATGAACTCTGAGTGACAGGGTGTCTTTAACATAACAACTATGCAATTGTTCAGAAACTCGAACTACCTCCCTTGTTTCAAGAAAAGTTTTTCGGAAAATACAGTTATGAGAAAATCTGTTACGGATGTTGGCATCGATATAAAAGTCCAGACGAACAGTTCAATTGTATATCTCTTGCCCTGAACGGAGACAATTTAGAAGAAGCACTGGAGAACTTCTTGGAAGCGCATGTAATGGAAGGTGAAAACGCGTATCATTGTGAGAAATGTGATGAGAAAAAAACGACACTGAACAGAACATCGTTCCTCGAACTACCAACAACGATGACGATTCAGCTAAAACGATTCACATACGACATGGTCAACAATATGATCAAAAAGGATAATCAATTTTTCACATTTCCGTTCGAAATCGATATGTTGCCGTATACGACTGCATCAAGGCATGTTGGAGACGAACATGTTCAGGACTTGTTCGACGATATGTTGTATGCCGAAAACGAATTGCCGGTCACACCACCTCGTGAGTTTTTCAAATTTCCGACCAAGTACACTCAACGTCATATCAGCCGCTTTTTGATGCGGGAGTCACTAGCTTTTAAACCAAAAATTGCACTTTTCAAGGGTTTTTTTTCGAGAAGTTACTCATTTCACATTCATTTCAAATTTTAGTAAAACAAGCTCCACCCATTTTTGTCTGCGGCATGTAGGGCACTAGCTTTCCAGAAAAAAACAATGCGCCCTTTTATGATGTATGCTCAACGTTTTTTCAGACAAAAATGGCAAAAGCGATCACAAAACGACAGTCGAACCATGCTCTGCCAGTCTACCCGCCATCGAATCGCCACAAAAGAAACTTTTCCGTCGTCATCGCTCCTCAACATTGAGACTTTCACAATCATTCGCGTCATCGTCCATCGATTTGGCGCCGCCGCCACCACCACCTAAACCAATGATGTATGAACTTGTCGGCGTTTTGGCTCACTCGGGAATTGCCACCGCTGGTCATTATTATTCATTTGTCAAAGAAAGAAGGTAATGCAAAATTATATTGAAAGTCCTATAGTTGCAATTAATTTTAGAGAAGAGATGAAAGATTCACAGTCGTTTGGAAAATGGTATCATTTGAATGACGCCATCGCAACACCGATGAACTTATCGAACATTAGTGAGACATGGTTTGGAGGAAACTTTTCGTCAGAAACAAGTATGTTTCACGATTCGAAAATTAATAGTTGTATACATTCGTTAGATTTGCACGATGAAAGAATACGTCATTGGAATGCCTATGTGTTGTTCTACGAAAAGAAAAAAGACGATGATGATTCTGTTCCAATGGAAGTCGATGATCAACGACAGAAAGTCACATTTGATATGTGAGTTGTTTTCCAGAGCGCGATCAACAATATTAAAATGATTTTCAGCTCTGATGAATCGCCAGAACTTACGCTTTCGCCAAAAAAGAACATATCAGAAGCGAGAAAATTGAGAATGAAAATGTTTGACAATTTGGACGAAAAATTGAAACAGTTTCTGAATGAAGACAATTGTCGATTCTTGAGTGATCGGGATTATTTTTCGTTCGATCTGTATCACGTGTTTGTCAATTCTTGTTTGCAATTATTGAAGAGAGAAAATGCAGTTGAATACAATATCGAAGAGATTGGCAAGAAAGATTTCTACATAAATGCATTTATGGTAAGTGTTTTCGAATTTTTTTTACCTATCAAAAATCAATACAATTTTTGAAAAGTACATTTCACATCTTTTATTTTTCCAGAATTGTTTCACGTACATTTCTCAAATCGCGTGGCAAATGTTCGATGATATTCGACCGAAACATTTCCCAAAAAGCACTGTTGAGTTGCTTAAAATATTAATGACTGGAAATTATCAGAACAAATATATTTTCATGAAATTTTTGGAGGCAAATGACATGGATGTGAGTTATCAGATGAAGTCTGAAATTATCAATTCATTTCTTTCAGCTCATGAACCGGTTGATTGATCAGAGTGAACAAGATGTGCGACATGCGTTTTGGGCTTGTTTGAAATACGCCATGAAACTTTGGTCGTATGAAGTCGGCTCTTCGCCGAGTCAGTTGAATGCGGATGTGTTGAAAATGGATCCAAGTCCAGATTCAACAGATCTCGAAGATGAAGACGAAGAGGAAGAGGAGGAGGAAGAGGAAGATCTTGAGGACGAGGACACGGAATCGGAAAACGAGATCAGTAAACTGGCTAGTGGTGATGCTATGATTACGCGTCGACTTCTTCCACTTACACATCACCAAGAACATCTACAACAAAATACGATTGATCTCACAAGATTGAAGGCGGTTGCGATGGCTCATAACAAAATGAACATGCCAATGTTGGAATTGGAAAAGTCGCCAGTAGAAGCAACTGAAGCAGAACTGAGAGCTGCTGCTGTTGACGAAGTATATCGATTGATGGATGATCCGCACTTGACACAGAAAAATATCATCAAACGAGCTTGTGTTGTGTTACAGTAAGTTTCTCATTTTTTTCAAACAAAAACCATTTTACACCAAACTGCTAATGAAAACCTCTTGATTTTGCAGAATGAATCGATTAGAGAGTAACAATCGTCACTACGCTCGTCATGCTGTTGAGTTCTTCAATACCATCGCTCGCTCTAATTCATTTGGTACTACTTTCCTTCTCACGTGCAACGTCTTACCATTTGTCACGGATTTCTTGTTTGATGAACATCAAAGTGTTTTTTCACATCTACGTTTCACCGAGAATCGTCTTCGAACTATCGGATTGTGGACTTCCCTGCCAGCATTATACTTCGAGTTGTTGCATGCGCATTTAGATCGATTAAGAACTTCGATATTGGATCCTCATATGACTTCATGTCACACACTGTTTGTTTGGTTTTTTGAAATTAATATCTAACTGCTTCCTGTTCAGAGACATGATTCATTTGTATTGTGCAGCTCGTGATGACATGAGTAGCCACGATCGCAAGATGACATGTGAAGAAGTTCAAAAGTTCTGGAGTACTCGAATCGTGGATTGTTTCACAACACAAATCGCGTCGCTCGATGTTCCGGAATCCCAAACCAAATGCGAAGCTTATGTGACACAATTGATTCAAATTGCACAAAAAGAAATGGGATTATCGGGACAGTTCGCCGAAGACCAATGGGCGAATGTCATTTTTTTCTACGTTCACGTGAGTTGTTAAAATCAGTTATAATATAAAAAAGGGAGGTGTTTTTTTAGTTGGCTCATAGTCTGTATGATTGCGGTAATGTTCGAATTGCGACCATGCTGATTAGAGATTTTCTACATGTCGATTCAATCGGAAATCAGAGTATCCAAGGTGGATTGTTGCTTGAAATCACAAAAATGTCACGGTTTGACCCTCCAAGAGCCAAGAAAATGTATGAGGCACTATTTTGGTTCCGCTGTATCGATAAACCAGAATTTGTTCGAGAGCTTCGTATTCTCAATAGAAGATATCCTCAATATATATACCTCGAAGACAATCCGCTCTCTGATTCACCTCCACCATCTGAAATGAACGAAACAGTGGAACAGAGTTTGCTCGAAAATATAAAATTGTCTACATCAAGTCAAGACAATGCTAATCTTGTATCAATGATTGGCCCACAACCTTTGAGAAGATCATGGAATACCACCGATTTGACGTTAGTTTCTTCACTTTTCATTTCAAAACGCGTAAACATAACATCTCTAAAAGTTTCCCACAATTTTCTCCATACAATACAAGTCTTTATACTAAAAAAAAAGTTCACACGAGAATTAAAATCACAGGCGCATTTGCATTACAGGGTGACCGCGAATCACCCGAACATCGATATTTTATCATTTTATACCCCGTAGGAGGCAACTATTGATTTGGCACGCAACGTTTTATTGTTATTTTAACGTTGAACTGCTCTTGACAGAGAAAACATTTAGAGCTGAAAATTTTTGGAAGTGTACGTGAGACTACTGAGAAGACACAAAAAAAATTTGGACCATCATTGTAAGGTTTATTCCGTAGAAAAAATGGCCCTGGTACATGGCCAAATCTCTCTATTTTGAAATTTTGAGAAATACCAGCAACTACTAAAAACAACTTTTCTATCTTTGTTTCAATTCATTGGAAATTCTGTTTTGGGTTCTTAGAGGTGAAGGCAATGACTAAATTTCCCCGAAGTTTGGGGGCTCCCGCACGGTTTCTGCCCTGTATACTGAGCATTTTGTCATCAAATTACCCGCGTGCCTACAAAGATTTTTGTCTGGCCTTCTCCGATCCGCCATGTTCGGGAGAGGTGAAAATTTGCGATATACTTAATTATTTGGTTACCTGGTGGACCAGACAACAATTTCTGTTAATTAAAATCATTTTTTGAATTTCGGTTCCCGAATTAATACGAGTTTATCTTGTACGGGTAGTTCGCGGTCACCCTGTAGTTTCTGATTATTTTGTGAATTGTATAATATGTTATTGTTAGTTGAGTTTTATTTTTCAGGCATTCGTCAGGCGACACTCCTATAGCTACTGCGCGTGTAACTGAAACTCGCGAAATAAACCTAGCTGATCATCTCAAAGTTTCTGAAAACGACGAAAATAAAACGTCTATCAAAAAATCAGGCTGAGATTTCAAAAATCGAACCCGATCTCATATTTATTTATTTATTTAAATTGGTTTTCTTTATATCGATTAATTAATTATGTGTAAATATTCTATCAAATAGTACATATCTTTGGGAACCCAAATAGTTGTTTTGCATGATTGTTTGCACTTTCCCCGACCTAATACAACATTTATCAATGTTTCCATTTCTTAATAAATTTCTGCCACGTTTTTTATTCTTCTTCTGTTCATTTTTTTGTTCAATTATTTCATATTTTATTTCTCGGTTTATGTTAAATTAGAGTCTTTGTAGTACACTCCTAGGAATGAGGTTAGGTGTTATTTTTTAGCCGAATTCTTGACCAGCTTTATCTTTCTGTCTTCACGAAACCGATTTTTCAAAACTTAATATTTCTGTTTGTGAATAAACATTTGAATTTACTACTGTGGAATACTTTTATCCCATAGGGTCTTCAAACCTGCTCATATTTTATTTTTTTTAATTCTACTTGTTTCAACATTGAACATTTCAGGTAAACATGTTAGATATAGGAAAAGTTTGCGGTGCAGCTGTGCGAGCAGTTTATTGGTTGGTTATGCTGGTCTGCAATTTTCTGGGTTATTCACCTCTTTGGGCACAGATTGCAATGAAAAAGAAAAATTTGGAATTTGACCGTATTCGAGTACCATCACATCTAGCGGTTGTTTACACAGAAAAACGATTAGTTCAAACGGTAAATTTGATTTTTCCAAAATTTCATCCGTCACGTAAATGGGTAGGGACCAAAACGTCGGAAATTCCCAATTCCAACCAAATCTGATGTGCACAGTTTCAGCTAATATTGTCAATCTTGTCAGACCATCCGTTATAAAAAGATTCACAAAAAATTTGATGAAAGAATAAATCGAACAAAGAAATGAACCCGACCAATCGACATGAAATATTTTAAAAAAAATCAATTGAGAATACGTTTCAGAAAGAGATAATCGAGTTTCTGACTTCTTGTACGTCATTGGGGATCAGAAATTTGAGCCTGTACGATCCGTTTGATGAGATGGTCAGTAGAAAAAATGATATGAAAATAGTTTGTAAAAATATGGTGAGCAATTGAATATGTGAATAAAAATAATTTCTTTGCATTTACAGAATCTTGATTTGATAATAGATGGTAATGTTGTATGGGAGAATTATTGTTCAAAAATGACTGTTCACTTGTTATCAAAACGTATGGGAAAACCAACATTGGTGGAAGTCTGCAAAATGGTGGGTTTTTTTTTCATTTCTCAATAAATTTAATTTTATATAAAAAACAGAAAATGTATTCTAAGAATTTATGTTCAACTCTGAGTCACGTTTTTTTAAACGGACGTGCAATCAAAATTTTTTGAACATTAATTTTTTCAAAAAAGAACCAACGTTGTTAACAAAACGTTTCTCACTCGTGATGTGATTATACGAGAAATTACAGTAGTTTGTAAACTTTTATAAAACTTTGAAATGCTCTGAATCTACTTTTCGACTGTTTTGTTCAAGTAAGATCTTTTCTGAGTTCATTCTGATCGTTGACAACTAAAAAGGATTTCATATAATTCTTGGATAAATTTTTATTTACTCTGTGATCAAAATGATTGAAGTTTTTTCGGAGGATGGACCATTCTGAATGATTGAAAAAACACCTACCCGAAGAAGTGAACACCCGCGTAACTTTTGTCGATAGTTCACAGTGACCCATGCTTTAATATAATAATTCACTTCAAAAACTTGCTCTGATGAAGCCGGTATGAGAATTTATTTTTCAGCTCGCCGAGAATGATGATCCAATCACTGTGGAACGAATTGGTCATGTTTTGGAATCAAAGTTCCGGTTAACAGATCCTGAATTCTTACTGCAGGTATGTTTCATTTTGTCATTATAAGTTTATTTCTTTAAACATAGTTGAAACGAAGTATAATTTTTCAGATAGGAAATGTTCCGTCATTATGCGGCTATCCACCTTGGTCACTTCGAATCACCGAATTTCTACAGTATCCTCGTTTACCGTACTCAAGAAGAGCATTGGACTATTGCATCGAGCAGTATAGTCAACGTGATATTCGAGTCGGAAAATAGAATGTATGGTTATGTTTAGTTGTAGTACTTGTTTTGTTGTTTATTTCACTTACATAATATTAAATTTGGTTTTTTTTTTCATAGCCCAAACGTTTTGATTTGTTTTTCTCGAAAATATTTGTCAGGTATATTGGGATAAGGAGTTTTAAAGCTTTAAAAGTATGTGGTGTTTATTTTCATGAAGTCTGTGATTTTATTTATTAATATTAATAATAAAAGTTTGTGCGTTGTTGACAAAATTGTTTTCCAGTTTTTTGTTATCTTTCCGAAAGCTCTGCTTTACTTGAATTGTTTCATTTCTTCATCAAATTTATTTTTATTGGTTTTGCCATCATTTGATTGAACGTCTCGGCGAAAAAACTGCAAGTATGTCGGAAGCATTGCGCCACTTTTCTCAGTGGTTGCAAGCTTGCGTCAATTTGATGCAAATGGAAAGTGAAAACGGCGCAATCTTTGCGCGACGTGGCGCAAGTGTGCAGCAAAGGTTGAAACATAAATTTCCGCAAACTTGCAACAAAATGGCGCAAACTCACAGTTTTTCCCTGACGTATTTCAATAATGTTCGTTCGTAGCATTCGTCTCAATCTCCCCGATTTTTATTTTTAAGATCACAGTTTTGTGAATTTGACATAAATCTGGGAAACATTATTCAAAAATGGGGCATTCAGAGAAAAGGTCACGTAATCTATTTAGTTCCACTTGCCATGGAAAATTTTTGAAATTTTAGAGACCTACACGGGTCTAGCCCGATGAAAACGAACCCAGAATTTCGATCTTGAATAGGTCTCAACCAAGGGAAGATCGTAGCCCGATGTCTTGGCTCCGGACCTCCGGTAAAAAACATCGAAAAGAATGGGACCGGGCTTCTTTTTTGTTCCGACCCGATAAATTTTTTTTTATCTCATCGAGTAATTTTTCGGCCTATTTTCCCTCCGAATCACAATGTGTATTTAGTAGCATAATTTCTGGGTTTTCAAAGTTTAGTAAAAATGAAAAAAAAAGTGAAAATATATTTCGTGACCTTTTTTTTTTAAATCTCATTTATGTATATTTCGTCGGTACAGACCACATCTCTAAAATCGTGTCCGAGCATAAAAAATGTGAAAAGAAGTGCTGAATACTTAGCTAGACACTGAACATAAAAATATTGTTAAAACTCTAGTATTTTCATGAAACGAATTCAGCACAAATTGTGAATTGATAAACGTTTAATGACCAAACAGTCGTTTTTTATTTCTTTTCTCTTCTTTTCCTAAACAAATAGTCGCATCTTCTCTATTCTTCCATTTTCGATTGTTTGTTTTGTTTTTTGTTTCATACAATTTGTAAGTTTTCTAATATCTGATCAATAAATACAATTTAATATATATTTTTGCCCAAACTTTATGATGACAAAACAATAATGGGAGAAGGAAAAACGCAAAAAATGATGACAAATATTTGAGCTTTTGTGATCCTGATGACATCATTTTGTGGGAAGTATAAAACTGCTGAAGATTCTAGATTTTCTTCACTTTGAGATGTGTTCAATCTCGTAACTTTCATTTCTATGAAGCATCTGAAAATTTTGAAAATGTTTCATTGTCATCTTCTTGTTAAAAAAAGGCCGGAAAAAATTACCATAGAAACAGAAAGTCAACATATTCAACACACGGCTCGGTTTTTGTGACAATTTTGTCGTTTTTAACCCGATTTCGCTTCAATTTTCCTGAATTTCGTAAACTGGAAAAACTATTAACGGAGGGTAACTTGATCTCTTTCACAAGAGTGGGGCTATATTTTTTCTCATCGAAAACAAGTTGAAAACATGTAGATATTTTTCCCACCGAAGCGAAGTTGTCATTCTGAAAAGTTAATTTTGAATATATTTTTTCGTCTCCAATGTTTGACGTCGTTTTTATATTTATAAAGTACTCAAGGTCGCCAATGATAACACTTCTTTGCTGTTTTTATTTTTCAATTGTCAATTCCAAATTTTTCCAGTTATGGGTCTACTAACCAAAGGAAGTCCATTGTCATGGAAAGAAACAGTTCCATATGTGGATTACATCAAGGTACTGTAGTTTTCGAAATATGAAATGCAAAAGTATCATATGTTTTCCAGAAACATGGAATAGCTCAATTCGTGAACTTGTACCATCGGCTACGAAATCGGCAAGGAGATCAACTTCGATGGGGAGATGAAATCGAATACACTTTAGTCAAGTTCGATCATGAAAATCGAAAAGTTACTGTGTCGTGTAGAGCTGACGAAATGCTGAATAAATTGCAAGCGGAAGAACAGGTCAACGAGATACTTGGAACTGCGAATTGTTGTCTTTGGAGACCTGAGTTTGGAGCGTATATGATTGAAGGAACTCCAGGAACGCCTTATGGAGGTTAGTAAATCTCAATTGTAGGAACTCGAATCTATAAAACCACAACTGAAAATCAAAGTTATAAACAGTTTATTCCAGGCCTCATTGCTTGTTTCAACATTGTCGAAGCAAACATGAAAAATCGCCGACAAGTCATCAAGAAATTGTTGAAAAAGAACGAGTCGGTCCTGTCCATTTCGTACCCAGCCCTCGGAGTTCTCGACTTCACCACACCGCCCGTGAAAGCAGATCCGACGAATGACGAGGCGGCAAATAGTTTGTTCTTCCCGATGGAAGCTGTTTTTCTTGGACATCCAAGGTTAGTGATATATTTCACAGTTTAGATTGTTGGAAAAATATAGAAATTCCATTATAATCACAATGTGTATTTTTGTATCTCAACGCCTTTGCGCATTTTTCTAGATCAGGCACAGTTCTGTGAATGGAACCTGGTTCGAAGAAACACAATTTAAACATGACAGAATCAAAGAAAAAGTCACGAGTATTAATTTGACCTAACACGGATTTTTTTCAAATTGTTAGAGACCTGAAAAATTAAAAACAATTTTTGTCATTAAGAAAAAAAACGAAAAATATGAGTTTTTCCTCTGAAAATACTACATTTATGATAAAAATGTCTTACTTTTCTAACTCCAAAAAATGTCACTGTGAAAAAACTTCGGAATTTTTTGTCACGGTACAAAATTTCATCTTATGCGATGTGCAACGTAGAAAAAAATACAAAATATTTGCAAAAAAACTGTGGAACGTCACCTTATTTTTTCCAAACATTTTGCATCATTTTTTCATTGAAAAAAACGTGCAAAATAAATCGAAATAAAAAAAGATCAAAAATCAATGAAACATGTTGCAAATTTTTTGGAAAAAATGAGGTCACGTTGCATAGTTTTTTGCATTTTTTTCACGTTGCACATCGCAACACGCCAGGTATGCTACTGAAACACACACTGTGCATTTTCCAAAATTTTCCGGTCCCGGGCCCGATTGTAAAAAATTTCATAAAAACTGAGCTATAGATTCATTGGACTGATTTTTTGCTGTGAGAAACGCAGCCCGGCCCGAAAAATTCAAATATATTCATTAAAAAAATTTCAGATACAAAAACTTGAGCAAAAACATAAAATCGAGACGTGGATCTAAAGTTGCCATCAATGTGCCAATTTACAAGGATACAAATACGAAATCGCCATATGTGGTAAGAAGTTCAATGAAATTTACACCACACCAAAATGTTTGTTTAGGAAGACTTCTCGGTCTACGGTGCTCGACCAGAAGATGTCAAAGATGCTAAACCAGATCATATTTACATGGATCACATGGGTTTTGGAATGGGATGTTGTTGTTTACAAGTCACTTTCCAAGCAGTGAACGTTGACGAGGCTAGATGGTTGTATGATCAATTGACACCCATTACACCAATACTTCTTGCACTTTCTGCTGCGACCCCCATTTTTAGAGGAAAATTGTCGAATGTTGATTCGAGATGGGACATTATTAGTGCTGTGAGTTTTTTTTTAAACTGTATTCATAAAATAAAATAACTACAGAGTACCGATGATCGTACCCCACAAGAACGTGGATTAGAACCATTGACTGATTCGAAATGGGTTATCGAGAAGAGTAGGTACGATTCAACCGATTGCTATATTTATCCATGTTCAACAACTTATAATGACATTCCGTTGCAATATGATGAAGAAATTTATAAACAACTTATTGATGGAAAAATCGATGAACATTTGGCGAAACACATTGCGCATATGTTCATTCGAGATCCTCTTCAAGTGTTCCGTGAGAGAATCGAACAAGATGATGAGAAAAGTTCGGAACATTTCGAAACTATTCAATCGTCGAACTGGATGAACATGCGATTCAAACCACCACCACCAGATGCACCCGAAATCGGATGGCGTGTCGAGTTCCGACCAACTGAAGTTCAATTAACCGATTTCGAAAACGCCGCCTACTGCTGTTTTGTCGTTTTGCTGACCAGAATGATCATCTCATTCCGTCTTTCGTATTTGATGCCAATTTCGATGGTCACTGAAAATATGAAACGAGCTCAACAAAAAGATGCTGTTCTCAATCAAAAGTTTTTATTCCGCAAAGGATTGGCCGCTTGTCATAGCGCACCGGAAAACCTGAAAGCATCAGGAGATTGTCATTCGGATGAAGGATTGACATCGGACATTGAAGAGATGACAATCAATGAGATCATTAATGGAAAAGGAGACGAGTTTCCTGGATTGATTTCATTGATTCGTCAGTTTTTGGATTCGGCCGATGTTGATGTTGATACTCGTTGTACCATTGCACAATACTTGAACTTCATCTCGAGACGTGCCACTGGTGAAATTAGCACATTGGCCCATTGGATGAGAGACTTTGTTGGAAATCATCCCGATTATAAACAGGATAGTGAAGTCAACGAATCTATTATTTACGATTTGATAGTAAAGGTAAAACAATAAACTTCAAAGTTGAAAAAAATTGAAAAAGAAAATTTAAAGATGAACGCCATTTCAAACGGAGACGAACATTGCACGAAACTTCTAGGATGTTATCGATCAAAAACGGACCACTCGATATCATCAGCGGTTCGAAAGGCTGAAGAACATATTATCTATCAAAGTCAAAAAAGAGGTCACTAACAATTCTTCTTCCTGAATACATAACTTAACTTATACATATTTATTTGAGTGATTTTAGTCGATGGATTAATTTTCTTTTTTTAAAAACATAAAAACCATGTAAACAATTGAATTTGAAGTTATAAAAGATAGTAATTTTTTATTATTTTTGGACTTTCTTGTGCAAACATTATTTTATATCAACGAATAATCTCTAAACAGAGATTTATTAGCCCAGAAGCCCGAAAGCTTGGACCAAAAATCATAATTGAAGTATATATGAAGGCCTAAGTGGCCTTTTTGACTAATATAAAAAAGCTCGACCGGTCAAGAATCTCACGACGGGCTTCGTACGACTCAAAATGTCCCGCCAAGAAAAAACAGTATCAAAAATACACAAAATAAAAAATTATGTTGGTGACTATTCTCATCTAGACATTATAAAAACACCCAAAACTAGAAAAATTCATTAGGAATCAAGCGTTAGAAAAAACTACTTCGAAGAGTTTCGATGTTGTCTCATCGGGTTACTGTAGTTTCTGTTTTCTTCATTATTTAGTTCACACGATACAGTAACAAGAGTTTCTCGCTCTGCATTCGTTCTAGGCAAATGCTGTGAAAGAGAAAAGTATACTGAAAAATCAGACCGACTCAAACAAATCTAGAGTCTGCCCTGAAGTTGCTAATGGATGATTTCATAGATTTTTCTCAAAAAAGATGACTAGACTCAGGTCACGTTTCAATTGAAAATTCTGATAATATTTTTGTTTTTTTAATCAAATGGTTGGAGTTCACATGTTTCACGTGATGAACTCTGCGCAAATCTCACAGTTTTTTGAAAACAGGTTGAATGAACACACGGTATTTGAAAACCTTCAGGAGGCTGCCAAATGATAGGAAAATCTGATAATTTGAAAATTAGCGCTTGTGATCTACAAAAATTTAATTTGTGGATGTTTGTGCACGGAAAACACATTTTCATATGACTTTTTAAAAATCTTCTTTTCATCTATAAAATTTTAAAACTAGTTGTGGAATATGTTGAGAATTTTCATGGCAATGAAAAAGAAAAATCTAGTTGAAAAACAAAATTCGAAATTTCAAACCCGCAATTTTTACTCTCCGCCTTGAAAGCACCTTTGATCTTTTTCGTCTGTTCGCTCTTTTTTCGATGGCAGCCCTGAAATACCGTGAACACTTCCGGACAACTTTTCACCTGTAATGAACCAATATTATTTTAAATGACTTTCATCAATCATATATTTATTTTCTCATTAATTCCCATCTTCTTTTTTTTTTTACTTTTTCTAATGGTCAGCAGTTTTTGATGGTATCAGGTGTGAACGAAGAGAAAGAGACATAAACATGTTTGGTAAATAGCTACTTTCAATCTGTGAACTTTTCTGGAAAAGTTGCCAATCTCAATGATATCATTAACACCGGAAGTACCTTGTCTGGTTTCTCGACAGACTGACAGAAAAAATAACAATTAGTGATTATGAGAAGAAGAAGAATCCAGAAAAATGTTACTTGTCACAAAATATTATCAAGTTAGAACTGTTCAAGATTTATGAAATTGGACTTTTGTTCTGATGAAAGAACGGTGTTTTTTTTTAACCACAAAAAATTGTCAAAAACTTCCGAATCGAACAAAATTTCAAACGTCACAGGTCCTTACTCTCTATGTGAAAGGGACCCAGTTTTCGGAAAGGGACCCAGATTTAGACCCAGAAATCAGGGAATTGGTCAAAAAAATCACGGGCCGGGTCGGGCCGAGCTGGTTTTATTTTTCTTTTTTCTTGAACAGACCCTTCCGGACTGACCACAATTCAGCAGGTTTATTTTTCAGAACACTGAAATATTGTGTAAATTCTTCTTTTTTTTTATTCTCGTGTACATGTTCTGCTGTAAAATTTTCATCTTGGCCTACTGCATAACTTCGACCCTTTGTCAAGGAAAACAATCGAGAACGACTCCGAGTAACCTGTTTTGGGAATGAGGACTTTCCAGCTTCAAGAAAACATAGTAGAGATGGTTTCGTAACCCAACTTTTTTGAAAACTCTTATCAGCATTACCATTAACTTCAGTACTCATCCGATATTTTGCGCAGAAGATGGATGATATTCGTCAGTCATTTACCATCTTCTCTAATCGTTCTCCAAACTTCCGTCATCCAAAACGCAAATAATAATTATAATGAGAAAAAAAATGGTTTCGACGAAAAAGGTCAGAATGCTTTTTCAAGATCAACGTTTGCATCCAAACATAAATCAATCTTTTTCTCGTCGTTTTGTTTTGTTTTTTCTTTCCGTTTCTTTTCCTTCAATTCTGAGATCTAATCTTGTTGATGATAAACAAACAAAACTATCGTTTGCAAATCCTTCGTTTTTTGTCATAACCTTCAAATCGCGGTCAAGTGAGAAAAGACATAAAAATTGGCGCCAGCAAGGTGTTTTGTCTGTCCAAAGACTATATCAGATATGGATCTAGTTATCAATCACACACGTACACTTTTGTTGGTTTTTCTTCATTCTCGTTTTTTGACCGTACTTTTCATCCCCCGGCCAGACAAAAACGTGGCTTTCGAATCTGAATAGAAAAACATAGTTTCTATGTTCTAGACAGTTGCGCATAATGTATTACACATTTCATTTTATTTGATCATATGCCAAGACTGTTCCTCGTCACATCATACATAATCAGACTAGTGATTTTTCGCGCCTGACTGAATAACTTTATTCGTCATTCAGGATGAATCAGATTTTACTCATAGTACTTTGATGTTAATTTCACTTCTACTCAAAAGATTTTCCAACTAGTCTCTGTTCTGAATCAGTTCTGATCTGCCTTTGTGGCGCGATTCAGCAAATATATTAAGAAAAACAGACGGGTTCCCATTAGTTCAGGGCTGTCGTTTGGGCCGCCCGCGGGCGCCCGCAGCTCGCCTTATGCTGGACCGGGCTTGTCCGACAATATCCAGATTTGGGTATTTTCTAGCTAGGCTCGGTTAATCGGACCTGAAACGGTTCAGATGGCCCGACTCAGTATTTGTCCAGCTTTCAATCTAGCAAAAATTGGACCAGCTCCAAACTTTTTGTGCGGTCCCGATTCAGTATCTACTTGAAGTTTTGTGAAAGTTTAGATTCAAACTTCCAATTTGTGGGAAGCTCTTACCACTGTCTCCTTACAGTATTGTCAATCCAGCCAGATCATCCAACGAAAACCGAGAAGAGAGCACGACAAAATGAGAGACTTTTTGACAGTAGATCGAATTCGCGTTGGATGATATGACTGGATTGATAATAGCTCCAACGACAGAAACACACACATACAAATCAAATCTGATCCATGATAATTTTGTTCCCTTTCAACTAAAAAATACCCAAAAACGGTCAATCTGCTAACTCATTGTTAGCGATGAGGAAAATGCAATTAATTTCGAGGGAGTGCAGAGTGTGACTGTTCATTCGATCGAATAGAACAAGGACGAGTAACCAGTAGATATCGCATAAATGATCTGGGTAAGGGCAAACTTTTTGTTTACTTTAAATACCAATTAAAAATTGGCCAACAAAGAGCTAATCAGAGTAACAGGTCAAATGCATACAAGTTCATTTCGAAACTTTGAACAATCAGCACTTAATTTGAAGCGTGACTGCTGTTTTTTTTGGGCGCCATATTCATATTAAACTTGTTCGATTTCTTTTCTTTCTTCTATTTAAACAATACTTCATTCATTTTCAGTATGTTAACAACATAATAAGTATCTAAAACAAAAACACGAATGACCTTCGAAAATACTTCTTTTTTTTTCGTTTTTTTTATTTGCTGATCCAATCCAAACCCCCTTCCGGTTCTGCTTTTAGATGATGATTAATGTACATGTACATCTGATAAAATTATTGATTTTATTCTATCAGTCGTCATCTAATCCAATTTTTATAAGATAGAAGAAGAATCAATGAAACCATGATTAGATTGCGTTCGTTTTTTTTTCTCCTTCTTCTCATTTTTTTTCTGCGACCAGAAGGATAAGAAGAAGGCAATTGATATGGGTTTTGATACAGTTTTTGGTTTCGTGTGTTCATTTTTATTTTGTATTTTTATTGTCGAAAGATATGTTGCATAGTTTTTTATTTTATTTTCAAATACATAACTATCATAGAATAATAATAACTATACACTTTTTATTGTCTAGATAATTAGTCACTGATGTGAAAGTTATAGATCTCATTGATACTATTCCACTTGAAGCTATATCTTATTCCTCCACTCTCTAACATTTTTTCACAAACTTCATAATATTTTTCTGACTGTGAGTTCAGGTAAAAGTAGGCTTCTAAAATTTAAAAGTCTTTTTTGGAAATGTTATTTCTCTTGTTCAGGGGATTCACACGTATTAAAAATACGAAGATATAGATCACGTGAAAATTTCATACTCTCATGAATGTTCCCATTTTCAACCCGAAAAAATGTTGTTGAAAAAAACCTTCAAGTAATACGCTAAAATATTCAATTTTCAAACATCTATAAATTCTGAAAAAAACGAACAATATGATTTGATTTGAAAACTAGACTATATTATGTGAAGCGTAACTGTTTTGTTGGTATGTTTATTGACAACTGATTTGTTTTATTTTGAGATGTTTTTCGATTTTGACTTCTGACAAAGTGAAAAAA
Organism: Caenorhabditis sp. 8 KK-2011; assembly: GCA_963572245.1. Taxonomy (NCBI): domain Eukaryota; kingdom Metazoa; phylum Nematoda; class Chromadorea; order Rhabditida; family Rhabditidae; genus Caenorhabditis; species Caenorhabditis sp. 8 KK-2011. The sequence goes on from OY751547.1 coordinate 4,153,869, forward strand.
AAATCAAATTTTGTTGTGGGTCAAAAGTCTGAATTTGAACTAACTTTTGGTAGGCTTTTGTTCAACTTCCGAACTTTCTCCGCTAACCCAGCCCAAACTTCAATCCAGAAAAAAATGTCATGTTTTTTTGATTGATTACTGTAGACTTGCAAAATTTTGAACAGAAGTAGGCGTGTCTTTTCGAGATAGTTCTGTCATTTTTTTCTTGAACTCGCATAGCTAACAGTGTTCTATCCAACAATCATTTGTGGCCACATTGAAACAAATTCGACTGAATTGATGCAATCATGTTTTGCAACACATTCAAGTTCACGTGCAAACTGATCTTTCACTAAATCGGAATAAGTTCCAAAACGTTGCACTTTACAAATTAACAGGACCGATTAATTCTGACCTTTCTCTGTGTGTGTTTTTTATCACCATTTTTTTGTTGGAAATTTATGTAGTAAGTATTGTCCATCTCATTATTATTGAAAAGACAATAGAAGTTGGAGGCTTTTTTATCATTATCATCAGAAGAACGAACAAACAATTACACCTCACTTCATTGCGCACCTCATTTAGTTTAATATACATATTTAGTTTAATATTTTCTTGTTTTTTCCATATTTTCATTCAATATCGATTTTTGATATATTCAATTTTTGAGATTTTCCTCTTATAGCGATCTTGTTTCTGGAAATATCGAATTGTTTATTGCCTTACAGTAATCTCTGTTATCTTTCATGATTTCTCGAAACATTTTATCTCATTTTATGATACTATAAACCTTGTTCACACTTTTTAAAATTTCAGATGTATTTTATAATTCGTCTAGTGTTTCTATTATTTCTATATTTTCAATTTGCCCAACTTGCTCCTGCAGTTTGTCGAAGTTGCACAAAAAACTGTTTTGTTCCATCGGATCGAAATTCGACGGACAATGGGTGAGCAAATGAGAAGGGGAAAAAAGAGTGAAACCTGTGAACGACCTTCGAGACAGAATCTCGAATGATATCGCAACTTTTTTTTCCGCAAACAATGCGGATCCGGTTTCCAAACGAACCGGAAACTGCAGTTTTGTTGATTAATTGATTTTGATAATTACAGAACTATGATTGATGTTGATTTGTTGGCAGAGCTCGAAGACAATGAGATACATGATGGCGATTCAACAAAAAGATCAAAAAGGGATGTCGAATTTAGAGCATGTTCGAGGTTTCAAATTGAGATGTTGCTAATTCCTTTGGCCATTGCTATGATTCCGTTGGTTTTGTGTGCATTATTCCTGTGCACATGTTGCTGCGGACCAAAAGAGTCGAGAGGTTAGTTATCCTTTTTGCGGCAACAGTCGCTAGTGTGTCTTGTGCTCTCGAGTAAGCTCACAATATTACGTTTTTTTCTTTAAAAAATGTTATTTTTCCGAAAATTTTTTCGGGCCTCCGTTCAATTAAAACTGTCCGGACCCATGAGTCGGGCCAGGGTTTTTTGTGTAAGAGAGTCTGAGCCCAAAAATTTCAATTGTTCGATTCAGTATTCTCTCCTTCTTGACATGTTCATATATCATCTCAACCTATTTGTTCTCAATTTTGCAGAACAATTTATTTTTTATCCTGTCTTTTCCAGGCCATTTGATTGAACCTTTTGTTTTAGCCTTTATACATAGTTGACGTCACTTTATGAGAACAAATAAAGCGGAAATATTCATGAAAAATTGCTTTCTCATTTTTGTTTCCTCAATTTCATCCGAAAGAACTGAAGACAATGAGTGATGTAATATCAATTCAAGATGAGGTCATTTCACAATTCGAATTGTCATGTAAATACAAAAATAAATCGACATATACACACACACTTTTTGGTGTAATATGCTGTCTTTATTGTCCTCCTTGTCGTTTTGTTTCGAACCTCGAATAAAAAACCAGTAAGAGGAGGAACTTTACAAATTTGTCAAAATACAAATGAACATGACATTATCATCAAGTGTTTACCTTATTAGCCAGTTGGTTCACGTCATTCAAAAAAAGTAAATAAACAATTATTACTACAATAACATGACCTATTGGAAGTGTAGTTTGTTTGTTTTTTCAGGAAAACTTCCCGAAGACTTTCTTCATTTGCCAATGTCAAAAAAACGCGAAAAAATCGAAGAAATAGAATTGGAATGGGGTGATGGATATGTTGCGAGAAAAGATTCGAGTCGTACTAAGTTCTCGACAGTTGTATCTTATATCGAAGCAAGAAGAGAGAGTATTTGGTCAGCTACGAGTGTTGCCAGTGACACGGTAATTCATGAAACTCGACTATTTTTTTCATTTCTGAACTTATTGTAGGCTGCTGAAACAGTGAAACAGGAGGCGGAAAAGGCGGAAAAGGCGGCAGCGGCGGTTGCGAAAATAACACCTGCTAAATTGGCAAAAGCTAAATCAGTGGATTCGATCAAAAGGACACGATTCTCAGACACAGTTTCGGTGATTTCGTTGGATCGATAACCGTTTCTATTTCGATTTAGACCAGTTATCTAGTCATAGCCGATGTCCGGGTATTTTCTAGGCCACATTTTACTATTAATTGTTTCATGATCAAGACACGTTTGGAGATATTCACCAACCATTTTAAGGGCTTTAATTTATTTTCACGGATGTAAATAAGTACAGTTTCACGATAGAAATGAATTTTTTTCACTGTATAACTTATTTTTTATCCATAACTTCAAATTGTTCGTGAAAGCACTTTGGACGGGTCTGGACCGAGAATGGATCATAGTCCCTACATTTCCGAGCCGCGCCCTCGTTCTCGTTATCTCTCCTAACTTTCCTCACGTGGAAATGCCTATCAGAAATTGTGTGATTGAAAGGTGTAGAGATAACTGATAAACCGTTGATTTCACATTTATGATAGGAAAAACGTCAGGTACTTTCAATTCCAATGTTTGACGTAGTTTTTCATTTTTTGATTTTATAAATTATTCATTCATGAACAACATGGAATGAAACATTTGAAAAATCAAAGTTTGCAACTTTTTCTCGGGAAAAACAGAATCAGATTATGCAAATTCTGGTCAATCATTCCTGGAAACAAAATTGAACAAACTTTTTTTTAGTAGGTCACGTTTATTTTGTTATCAAAGAACACTTCTTGTAAAAAATCATGAAACTATGAGTTGTCTGAAGCCACAGTGTTTATTTCTGAATCTCAACATTCTCGCACATTAATATGTGATTTGAGAACTTACTCAGACGGGAGATTTTCAGACCGAAGAGCATGAAAAAATGAGCCGGGTGAGCCAAGACCCGTTATTTGTTGGATGTTCGTCCAACACATTTTTGCGTTTGTGCTCTAAATGACCTTCTTTTGTAAGCTGACTAGACAGTTTGAAGTGGTGTTTTTCCAAAAACACAACTCACCGGAAGCCGCAATTTCCGTTAATCGAATTAACTCTCCGCACAGTTTTTTTATCATCAAAAACAATAATATTTTGCTTATCATCACGTGAAAATGAAAAAAAAATATTTGAGCACAGAAAGCATCCAAAATTTTGGTTTAATGAAAATTTTCGGAAACTAAAAAAAAACAAAAACAAATTTTGATTAAAGCTGAAAAAAAGAGAAAGGAGAGTAATTGTTGGTGCCTCCCATTTTTTAATCAAACTGTCCACTCATTTTTTCCTACGTTTTTTTTTCCAATTCGTTTTTTCCATCATTTACAGAAAACCAAATGGTCAAAAAACTTTCTTGCAGAAAATGTGTGTTCTTCGAACAATGAGAAAAATAATGTTCGTTATTGACATCGGAAAATATTCATAATGTAAATTCGATGAGAAATATGTGGGTCACGTTGATTTTTTTCATTCCATGAACAATGCGAGATTTGTAGACCGGGCTGGGATTACTGTAACCTAGAAAGTTATCTGATATCTCTCTTGTTATTCAGAATTTCGAAACTTGTAATTTTCTATTTCAAACCCCAAAAATATGATCATCATGTTCCCAGATCATTTTTGCATGTTTTGTCCAGTTTTTAGTCATCTGTTTTCCGCTGAAAAATGTTCGAGAGAATTTGTTTTATTTGAATGTATCAACATCATATTTTTCAATAAAATTATTCCCGAAAATAAGCATGAATAACGCTCAAAAAAATGTTCAAAATTTTTTGCCAACTGCTCAATAAGCTGTTCAAATAACAGTTCGCTGTCCTTGTAGTTCAGTTGTTTTCATGTTTTCTAATCGCTCAAACTCAGTTGCCTCGAAACATTTTGCGACATAAGTAGGGATTATATATCGTGGGAAATCTGAGGAAAAGACAAAATATTATTTTCTCAGCTAGGTAAGAAAAATAACAAAACATGTTTTTGTTAACTTTATGTTGGTTGTGTATTTTCTAGTTCTTTGTAACTTCTCTTCAGTTCAATTTTGTTTCCGGGTTTCTCATTTTAACCCGAACACTGTTGATACAATTTTTCTGGAAAAAACAATCCGAGTTCCGATTAAGAAAAATCAAAAGTTCGACACTGTATTTCGCTGAAAACTGGCATCATAAAAACACTTTATCATTTTTTGTGATAAAATTTATTTGTTGAGTGGGTGTGTTATTAATTTTTGGATCATTTTTTAAATGAAAAATTGTGTGCGAGAATATGAGACACTCTTCTAAAAGAGCACATTTTCTGCAAAAATTAATTATCTGCTTTCAAAAGGGTAATAATCCTATATTAAATTTTTCGCTGCAAAACCGAAAAAATTCGGATTTCTTATCCACTCTTATATTTCTAATCTATTATTCATGAAATTGGAAGATCTTCGAAAATGTTCTAAACTTTTTTTTTGCTTCGTCATTTAACCTTTTCTCTCTACCCTCCTCCCTCTTCACACTATCTCATTTTCTGACTCATTTTCTTCTCGTGACCCCGCCCATTTTTCCACTTTCCTCCGAGACAAAAAAAAGACCAGATTTTTCATTTCTTTTTTTATGTATATTATTTTTTTGATGTTTGCAGAATATATTTTCAGAAGATTCAGATTTCCTCTTCTTCGTCTCCTATTTTTTTGGTTCTAAGAACAAAATTTTCACCACCCAAGGCTTAATTGAATTTGTGTGAAGAAGGGATTTTTCTCTCATGAATTATGCATTCAGTATAGATTCCTACCACACTTTTTTTGTGGAATATTTTAGTTTTTCCATCTTTTTTTGGCGTCGGAAATTGTGAACTTTTGAGCCTTCATGACCTTTTATATGTTAATTTAAGCTCTCGTGATACTTGTCTCATTTCTGAAAAAAAAACGAAAAGTTGATGAGTAGCAGCTGTTTTCGAAAAATATGAGTTCAAAAGTTATTTCTTTTTCGTTGTCTGTTCGCAAAAAACTTTTGTTCAGAACATCTTTTTCTGTTCCTCTTTGGGCGGAGTTTTCTGTTCCTTGAAAAAAAAATGATTTTAGAAAAAAATCCGTCTTATCCGATTTTTGAGAGCAGTATAAAAATCGTCAATTTTTATGTTATCTCTGCTTTTTTGCAATCTCTAGAGAATAATTTAACATGAACACAGCCTACTGTATTTGTTCGTTTTTCGAAAAAAAGGTACTTTTGGTACATCTCACCGACACCTTATGACGAAATAAAAAGAGATTACGAAATGTAGTACGCGAAGGTCAACATCTAGAAATCTTATTCTGTTTTTCTGCTAAAAGAAGACACCAAAAAATCAATTTTGTTGTTTACCTGGCTCTTTTTTTTTCCTTTTTCTTCTTATTCATTTTCTTCTTTTTTCTTCTTTGTTATTCAAAAGTACGAAATCATTTTGTATTCAGAGAAAAAAACAATGACGGCAACAACGAGTTCGAATCGGTTTGCGTCTGAAAAAAGACCACCAATAATGGCAAGTCGGAGAGATGAACGATTGAAAAACTTCCATTCTTTTGATGAAATCACTGAATCAGAAGAGGAAGATGTTCAGGTTAGTGATATATAACAAGACGTCACTAATCGGATCAGACCCCCATAAGCATTGGGCTCAAAAATCAGGCCCGACCACGTACATTTTTCAGAATCGGGCCTAGAAATTCTGGCCGTAAGATATATCTGGTTGAAAATTATGTACCGAAATTCTGAGAACTCAAAGAATTGGACCATGTTCGATATTTGTTCTGGGCTCGTTCCAGCAAATGTTGAGTATTCATAAGTCATGCGAAAATAAAATTAGAAAAAAAAAACAAAACAACATACCTATTTGTGCAACATAACTCAAACATTACTGTCGAAAAAGTGCGGATTATCGGATCCGAACATCGTTCTTGAAACCACTTAATTAATTATAATAATCCATTTTTGATCCGTTATATTAATCTTTCAAAAGATATCGTTTCATCCATTTTCTATACTTGAACTGTCTAAAAATAGCTGTGCTTGTCAATCAATGGAAAAGCTATCAAGAATACGATAAATTCGATGCGCAAACATCTTTTTGCGTACTGTATCATTAGTAAACTTTTTCAATGGAGAAGTGTCTACGTCATTTGCTTCATTAACAATGCAATAACCCTGAAAACATGCGCGAATTATTCTTTTTTACAATGTCGTTTTTCTCTACTTTTTATGACAAAAAAGCGGTTTTATTCGAATTCCGCTTACTCTTTATCTTGATGTCGATTACTCATATTTCATAATAATCTACATCGAGATAATGGCGAACAACAAGCGAAAGAGAAAAACCATTTTCGTGCGAACTTTTTCTCAAATTATTTTTGTTTACATTTTTCTTCTCGCGCACAATAAATACACTTGATTCTTGATGCTCGAAAAACTAAGCCAAAAAAATAGATAAAAATCTGGTTCCTTCTGGTTTCCTCTGAATCTAAATGTGTAGTCTAATGGAACAAGCAAAATGCTCTTTTTTATGGCGCAGAAAAAAGCGAAGAGGAAACACAAAAAAACCAAACTTTTTTTGCAGGAACCAACAAGTAGCAACTGTTCCACAACTTCCGAACGTTCTCCGTATGCGTGTTATGAGCCAGTTGACAAAAGTTTGAAGACTCGAAGTTTCTCATTGACCAACAATCCATTCTTGTCGCCAAGAATTATGAGGTTTGTCAAATACACAGGAAATAACCAATAAAAGATTAAAAGGTCGAGAAGAAGAAAACGATGGAAATAACAACAAAATGTATAATCCGAAAAGTCAACTTTCAATCTTTGAATTTTCTTTGAGTTTTGATCTAAAAAAATGAAAACAAATAACTGAGAAAGAAACATCGAAAACAAAAAGATCACTGTTTCAATGTGTGTTTATTTTTAACTGTTTTTGTGATGTTGTTCTAGAGACTTAACATCAAAACAATTTTTTGCAGACACATTTCGACACCTCGTCTCAGTCGTGTGCTCTCTGATCCAGTTCGTCGAAAGTCCTCTCTTCCCACAATTCTATCCGAACCATCCGATGATTTTTTGAGTTTGCCACCGATTCCAGAAGCAACAACACCTGCTTCCCCATCTACCAACAAGTGTAACCCCTTTTTAAATGGTTCGAAATAAAGTGAATATGTTTTTATTTTCTCTGTAAAGCACTTATTTTCCAACTCCGAGCCCACTGCTCACACCAACGTCACCAGCACCAGGAGCCTTGACACCAACACCACCACTGATACCGACAATACCGCCGCCTTTTGCGTTCGGATCATCTTGTCCCCGTCGAAAACCTTCGGGTGTTTTAGCTCCCATGATACCCAAATCGAGTCCAACACCGACGCCAACACTCTCGCCCATTCCGGGAATCGGACCGACATCCACACCCCAACCGGCACCGACTTCGAAACCTGGAAGTGCGCCAAGACCAAAACCAAAGTGACCATTAATATCGACGTGACCAACCTAGAAACAAATCCCGCCATTTTCATTTTTATATATTTTGTTGAACTCACTGATTTGCTACCAACTGGTGGTCCCATTCGAGGCCCTGGTAATCTGTGGAAATTTGGAATGTTACAGAACGCCGAGTAATCTTTACAGAATTCGACGAGATCAAGTCGAAGAGGTTTACTTGGTTGGCAAGTATACGCGAACATGGCTTTCATCTGTCCACAATATCGTTGATCTTTTTGACGAAGTCCAGGATATACTCTGAAAAAATGAACACATAATTTGGGTTACTGTAGTTTTCATTATCCAAAATCAGGTGCTCTGTTAACATTTTCAAGTTCCCTCGTTTTTGAACAATAGTGCGTGTACTCCCTCAAAAATTTCTCTGTTTCAAAGATTTCATAAAAATGTTTGCAATTGCATTTTGAAATACTGCAATGATAGTCTGTTTCATTCATTTTCATATTTTCATCAAAAACACTCATTTCAAAAACTACAGTACACTTTCACAACAAAGCTCAATATAATTGTGTCTTGCAAAGTCGTTTTTCTTGAGACAAAGAGTTTCTCAATTGAATATTCATGAGTCTCAATTCTTTTGTTTTTTGAATGTTCGAAAAATCAAAACATTATTTTTGGGTTTCAGTAATATTAGTAAAAGTTCTTCAAGATTGTTTCAGAGGATTATTCATTGATCCTCAAATCCGGCTTAAAAAAAAAGATCGACGTCAAAAAATGAACGTTTTTTAGATTTGAAAAATGAAATGATACCTGTAAAGAGCACTGTTTCCACTTTGTGGTTGTTGATAGGGATATGGATATTTGTATTTTCTTGGCCGATGTCGATGATGTGATTTGAGATGTCGAGTATTGGATGGTGTTGGTTCTTCGTCTTGATCATCAAAAGGTGCGCGAGTCGACAGTTCTTCAAAAGGATCAGATTCTTTCGCAAAACTTGCTCCAGTGTTCGCCTCTTCTTCAATGAACCCATCTTTAGAATGCTGGAAATGAAAACAAATTTAATTTAGATTGTCACGTTTCTCACGAATTTTTCTCTTTTTTTAAATTTATTCCTGACCTTGGATAATTGTTCTAGTCGATCAGCTGTTAATCCACGACCATCGAGAATCTTCGAAGACCTTGCTTTTTGTGCTGAAAAATATTTCTTGAAAATGTTTTTTAACGTTACTTAACCCCACCATTTTTACAAACATCCAAATGAGGTTCTGATTGACACAACTCAGTTTTGGAAAATGCCAAAAATCGCTCAACTTCTGAAACAACAAATATTTTTCGGATTTCACTTGATCACAAGAGAATGACAAACCACTGGATAAGCCGATAATCGATAAAATAAAAAGTATTAAACGTATTGACCACATCAGAAAATATATATGAGAAAAAAAATGGTGTTTTTTGTTTTATGATGATGTGATAACCTGTGTTGTTTCTCTAAGTCTATCAATTTTGTAATCATTTATCAACTGTATTCGTCGTTTTTGTGTAATTTTCAGAGGGTCACGAATCGAGAGAAGATACATTCTTGATGCCTCTCTCCTTTGTCTTTTCGAGAATGTAACTTTTGTGTAGCAATCAATGAAAACATGAATGAGTTTGAGGCTTAAAATATAAGTTATGAAAAAAGGAAAAAAAAACAAATTCTATCTCGGGCTAGTAAGAAAAATGGACCTTGTCCAAATTTTTTCCAAAATTTAAAATTTGCCGAGAACAGAATAATTATCAACTCTGGCCCGATTTTCCGCAAACTTTGTGATTTCTACAATTTTGAGAACTATTAGACCCCTGATTTGGCCCGATTTTAGGGTTCAATTTTTGTTTGATACTTCACAGCACTGTAGATGAGCAAAACGCAGAAAAAACTCATAAATTAAAAATGATAAAAAGAGAGGTCACGTTTTACATATCCTTTTTTCATGGAAACAAATAGAGTTCACGTGTGACACGTGACAAAATCTGCTTTTTCAAACACTGACTTCATTCAAATAGTCCTAAATCTTTTTTTCACAATTTTTTTTCTCACTAATCTGTTAAGACCTTTCCAGTTCATTAAATTGTCTAGACATAATAATATTTCTTTTTGACGTGAATGTTCGATCATACATTATGGATACCATTTCTGAAAATGAGAGCTATCATACTTTTCGCATTCTTTGGATCTGTTTTTTCTAATGATGTGGAAATCGCGAAAAACCTGACAAGAAATATTCATGAACTAGCAAAAACAGGCAACTACAACGAACTAAAAAACAAATTTGTCGACTTTTTCTATTTCGATGATTGTGGCGAACAATTCAATGTATCTGAAACCATCAATTCAATATTGAAATACCCTTCCCGAATGGATATTGAAGTCAAATCAGCGAGTAATACAGGAGAATATTTGATATACACAACTGAGACACCATACAAAAATGATATTTTGATAATAATATTTGAGGCAAAAATAGACGACAACGGGGAATATTCATTGGCTCGGGGAGAAATCGGAAACTGCGCTGATTTCAAACAATGTTGCCCGATTCTCGAACCATTTTGTAATTGTAACGAGAGAAAAGGTGCCTCGTTGATCGGATGAATGTTTTCCTGAAGTGATTACACAGTACACCTTTCAAAATATTTATTGAATTTCTGATAATCTACTGAACTACTGTTCCTGTTCCTGTTGGTGTTGAGCACTTTTGAATGTCCACATGCACACTTCTGACCTGAAAAAAACTATGAAAATAATTGAAGAACGTTGGAGAAGTGAGATGATAAATAGAGGGTCCAAAACAGGGAAACATTTTCACCCTGAGAAAATAGAAATATATACTGAGAAGATTGCGGGCTGAACCTTCGAAAATTTTCTGAAAATTCTAATAAAAAATCAGCTTAGAGTTTATTTTTTATTCTTGATCGAAAGGGCCGATGAGACCCGGATGGAAATCATGCATCTAATTCGATGTGCATAATGAAAAAAAAAACAAAAGGTTTGCAAAAAAAACTGTGCAATTTGACCTTTGCAACATTCTTTGAAACTTGCAACAATTTTCATTGATTTTTTTCATTTCGAATTTTTTTCACGGTTTTTTTCAATGGAAAATTTTGCTATTAATTAGGTCAAATTGCACAGTTTTTAGTTGCAGTTTTTTGTTGCAGTTTTCTTTTGCATGTTTTTTTCTACGTTGCACATCGCATAATCAAAAAGTACGGTAACGTTTTGGGCAATTACTGAATCGGACCTTCTGAATCGGACCAGGTCCGATTTCATCGGACCCGAAAATAACCGAATCTGAATCGGACCCAAACCTAAAAAATGTGTCTGAATCGGACCAGAGCGAAGAAATCGGACCCGGTCCGTTTTTTTCAAAACCTTCTCTGAATCGGACCACAAAACGGGACCAGGTCCGTTTTTTTGGTTGATATTTTTTTGATTTTAGTCTGATTCAGCTGAAATTTCAACAAAAAAAACGGACCGGGTCCGATTTCTTGACTCTGGTCCGATTCAGACACATTTTTCATGTTCCGGTCCGATTCAAATTTGGTCATTTTCGGGTCCGATTTTATCGGACCTGGTCCGATCCAGAAGGTCCGATTCAGAATCTACCAACGTTTTGCCGTTGACATTTTTTCTCGCCGCACAAAATCGATTGCCCGTTTATCGCAAAGTCTTCCCAGATCGATGAAACCAAAATCAACAAAAAACCGTGCAAACCAAAGAATATTCATTTTATCTTACATTTGTAACAAATCACACTACCCAACAGAAGGAGGAACACTGCTCACCGTTATTTTCCTCTGTGAAAACACATTACTACTAGCTGGATACGATATATTTTTGCGCTCTTTTTTACGGAACACCAATGCCATATAATCTTGTCGAACATGCTCATTTGACATCACTGTGAAACTGTTCAAAGAGACGAACAAAAATGAAATTGTGTACACCTAGAAAATCATTGAGTTCAAAAAATAGTTCCGGGTGTTTCTGATTTACCGAATTGTGGAAAAATGTGGCAACAATGTCATCGAGGCCGAATATTTCGACAGCTTGATAATAGACTTTGACGAAATGGAACAAGGCGTGGAGTGATGTGACGACGACAAGACTCTAAAAATGGGAAATAAATCACAATTTGAGAAAAAAGATATGGCAAAAACAGGAAATGAGTAGATGAATCACAAATGAACTATTGTTGACAAGTTAGGGAAAAAATGTTATTTCTATGATTTGCACTATAGGAGAGTTGGAAAATGAAACACATTTAATGTTTGAGAAGCTTTTTTTTTTGAAAATCTCATTCCCAAATAAGAAACAGAAACTACAGTAACATATTGACAAAATTTAATGCCCCTTGTCAGCGTTTTCAATATGAATACCTTCTCTTGTCTTTTTGTATCGGCGCTAATATTTTTGAGACGATAAACAGTTGCAACACTAGAGACAACCGAAACAACTTGATACAATAATATACAAACAATAAATATATTTCTTTCAATATTCAAATTCGGCGGATTTGTAACTGTGACCCATGCTCCATCAACCAATGCAAACACTCTGTCATTCTGAATAATTGGACCAGAAAGAGCCAAACTTGTGAGAATAATTCCGATCAAATAACAGTACACATAGGTCTTTCTCCAATATCGATCATAACTTAGAAATGTGGCTGATAATCGGTTAACTGACATCATACCATTACCAAGAAGATTAACAAATGTAGCAAAGAAATCAGTTGCAACCATCAGATGAGATGTTGGAATATAGATTGGAGATTTGATGGCATTTCGAAAGAAATTGATCCATAACATGGCGAAACATTCCAGAATATCAAAACAGCCAATTACAAAAAAAGTAAGGAAAAATGTTTTTCGAATAAACTTTCGTATAATATAAAGAACAATCAAATAATGAATAGTCAGTCCTAAATAAAAGAAATTGAGATAAAACGAAGAAGTTGATGCATTTGAGGATGGAGCTGAATACTTTTCTGTTGTTGCTTCGACCATTCTTGTTTTCGTATCAATATGTTCAATGATATATGCACGTATCAACTCAATTCAGGAAAATATTTATACGCAAAAAAAGAAAACCCAATAATACGGCGCTTAATGTGTGCGCAAAATGTTATTATTTTACCTGTAATTATATTTTGAGGGTGATTCAATCCTTGCTCCGGTGGAAGTTGAAGAAATAGCAAAAACGACACGAATATATTACTCGTGACACATAAAATATTAGTTTGAACAACGTGTTCAGAAGTTTAAGAAACTTTCAGAAATTAAGGTTACCGTATGAAGTACTCGAATTCACAACTAAATCACTAAACACGATTTTAACTAGGATGATTCTATCCTGTTGAAGCTGTGCTAAACCTCCGAAACCCGTTGTCAGAAGAATACAACTGGACACAGAAAACTAGCACAAACAATCCAATTTCACGTGAAAGATCCGATTTAAATCCAGAAAATAATAAATGAAAAGCGTGAACTTTCCTGATTCTTTGGTTGAGTAAAAACCACCAAAAATCAGACAAAAAATGTCAGAATAGGTCAAAAAGAATAGGAAAAATGGGTTTCTACGCGCAAAAAAGCCAACAACTGCTTTACTATTATTTTTATTGTTTTCGACAACGAAAACATATTGAATTAGAAGAGAGACTAGTCATACATTTTGTTTGATGTAAACATCAGTGATTGTCCAAACGAAGTTTCACAGAATAAATTGAACACTTCGGAAAAAGTACAATGGTTCAAACGTGAACTAGAATCATGGATTTTTTGCAGACCTCAACGTCTGCCCGTTTGAGCCCAATTTTCTGCTATCTTGCTTGGGCCTCAGTTTTTCACTCTTTTGACATTCGTATTTAAAAGAACGAGAAAATTATGCATCATTCATAACTTTTCCAAGTTCATGAACTAGACATTTTTGTTTTTCAAAAATTAGGCAGACTTCTGAAAAGTCCCGACGCGTGCCATGATGTCAACTAAACTGACGCCAACTTCGTCTGGAGAACCTGGCCGATTTTTATAATAGTAAAAAGTGAAAATGTTTGTTCCGTAAAAATTAAGTAAATTAAGTTACGTAGAATTACAAAAAAAAACTTCACATACATTGAAGAACAAAGGATCAATGAACACAGAAGAACTACAATTTTTGCATGAATAACTCACATTTTTCACACCCAATGCTATTTAACTTTGAAATATTGCTGTTCCTAATTTTTCAGTTTTCAAGTTATTTTCAAATGTTTGTTCTACGAAATGAAACTTCTTCAATCGGCAATTATTTCTTAACTAAACTCTATTTTTACTGTGTTCTGAACATGTCTGACTAGATCAAAAACTTATTCAGCGTCACAAAATATATTAACTCGTTTTTTGTCAATGCCCAAATGTTATTAGTTCTTTGTAATAACTATAATGTGTTCCAGTTAAACATAAATATACATAGACGAATTAGTTCTGAACTTTGTGTCGAATATTCTTTATCATTCACACTGGATTGGAAATCGTTTGGGCTGTTTGAGGAGACCCGCAACACGTCTCATGTTTGTGGAAAAAAAACTTTTCAGAGTGGGTCAAGCATACAGTACTCTTGCTTCTTTCACTTTTACTTCAGGCTTCGGGTTCCCAAAAATCTTTGCACGTTTTTATGGACGAGACACAGTTTTCTGAATGTGACCTAAATCGACAAAACATTAAATAAAAATGAGAAATTTAGAGGAAATGTCACGAAAATTAATTTCACGTACAATGTGAAATTTCTAAAATTCTGGAGAGATCTGAAAATACAGCTACTCAAATGCACAATACGATTCTGATACAGTTTGAATAATATTTTTTTGAAGGGGTTCAACGAGTGAACGTAACGAGTGAACGATTGTTGTTTTTCGAAACTTTATTTTTTTTTCATATGTTATCTGTAATTGACCACAATGAAAACACGTAACTCCAACATTCTTCTCCATTCTAATGCGGCTATCCAGAACTATTTCTCCGCTTTTCTCCACGTGGAGAAAAGCGGAGAAATTCTAGGTGGAGAAATTAATAGAATAGTCCCATACGATAAAAGTTGTACCAAAACCTATACAACATCTGATGAGATATACCAACAAATTTCAAGAAAAAATTTTGCCAATTTGAGCAGATATGAATTTCTCCACCAGTTTTTGGATAGGTTTTCTCCGCTTTTCTCCACGTGGAGAAAAGATCTGAATAGTCCCATAATAGCTTTATTCAAATATGTTCATAAAATGGAATGAATAATTATCCAACTTTAGTCATTGTTCGAAACTGATTATGTGTTGAAGATACAACGGTAACTAATCCAGGTCGAGTTCGATTTGGAAGACACATGAAAAGGATGTCTTTGTACTCTTGTCGAACACTCCAATTGATTAATACAACTGTTACACTGTTCATCGAAATTGAGAGAAATTCGAGGACAACACTCTGAACAAAACAAATCAATTCGGGAATATGCGAGTTTGTGGGACTCACAAAGTTTCGTTGAAACATTGATATTCCGGTCGGATTGAAGATCTCTGATAAATAGGCATAAAGAAGAATGAGATAGATGATTATATGAACAATGGTTATGTAGATGAGATTCTGAATATTTATTTGTATTAGATCGTTTTCAAGTCAGAAGTTGTACGATCTTCGGAATTTCTGACAAAAATATGCGTGAGATTGCGGAACGTGTGCACATTTTCTTCGGTCTCAAACAACACGGTTCTCATGTTACTTTACTGACAAATACATAGTGAGTTCGATCTGTTGATTCATTTCCTTTTTCACTCCAAAATATATACAAATTTTTTCCGAAAAAACCACGTGATGATTAAATCTTTCACATGTGAGTACTGCAATCTAATCAAATCGACTAGAGTATACTATTGGACCTGAACTTTTATGGAACAACATGGGAACTAGAAAATAAGTCCGAAACATGATCTCTGTGCAAAATGCTCAATTCCTACAGTAATCCAATATTAGGTGTTCTTTGTTCAACTCACTCTTTCTGGACCGAAAACAATTTTATGAACATGAAGACGATAAAGTGTCATAACTGTGGCAACAACTCCAATCGATTGAACAACAGCAATAAATACATTGAGTGTCCAATTGATATAAGAAGTGTTCCAAGGATATCGGGTGATATTCCAAGTTGTACCATTGATCAGTTCAAAATCTCGATCATCCATATAAAATGGGAAATTGACAATCAACCCAATACTGATTATCGCCAACACAAACTTCCATAATTTGTTAACTTTCCAATAAATACTATAACTGATATATGTTGAATGATATCGATTGATTGACATCATTCCATTAAAAAGTAGACTGATTGTAACACAAGTGCATTCGAGAGCAGCAGCGATATGAGATGTATAAAGATAGATTGGAGAAAATAGGGTTGATCGGAATAGATTGATCCAGGCAAGAGCAAAACAACTCAGAACATCACATATTGCCGAATATTTGAAAATATAGAAAAATGAACTGGTATTGCTTAGTTTGTGAACCGCGCATATCACAATGATGTAGTGCATTGTCAGGGCCACGAAAAGCCAATGGAATGCAAAATTAAGGGAGTTGATTGTCATCTGGAATGAATCAAACTAGAAATGAAATGATGAGAAATTCGAAGGGCGGAATTATCAGCACAAAAATTAGTGAGAGAGCCTTTGATCTCGTTTTTATTTTTGCAATCATATTCCGTGTTTCAGAATTCATGAAGTTTGATTCTAAAATCGAATCGGTGACATGCGCTCTATCGATAATGTTATCTTCACTTGGCTCAGAAGAGAATTTCAGTGATTTATAATATCAGAATCTGATCATACACGTCTATGAGGTCAAGAAAATGTACCTCTCAGAACATCACAACGTCTTGTTCTGGAAATATTTGTTTCTGAAATTTCAAACTACAGTCCCCGCGTGGCACCGATTGTACTTTGGATATTAGTGAGAAATTTTTGATCGTAGAAAAAAATTAGTTGTTCAAAAAACCACGATGAATTTCTTGTTTGGTTTTTGTTTATCCAGTCAGCATGCCAAAAAACCATGTTTATCGGTATTGTCAATCCGGTCAGATCATCCAACGGGAAAAGTGATCTACCACAAAAAGTCGACGAAAGAACATGCCAAAATGAGAGATTCAGACGGTAGATCATTTTCCCGTTGGATGATCTGACTGGATTGACAATATGTTTGGTCCCATGAGCCATCGCAGATCAGATGACAAACATGGTTGATAATTTCGACCAAGATCAGAAATTTGGGGGAAAAACTACTTCTTTCAATTGTGAGAATTGTTGAATAAGTGGGGCAATTTTTAACTGGTTTAGTGTTGATCTGAATGAGTGGCTTCTCTGTTATACAAAAATTAATTTTGAGTTGAATTGGGAAGTAGTACAGTACTTGAAAGTGGGCGAAACTCAGCAACCAATAACTACAAAATATTCAGATGTACGCAGGTCACGTGATTTTTCATATTTTTTTCATTCCATGTTTTTTGAAGACTTTTTTGAATGACAAAAAACGTGAACATCGAAATATGAGAAGTTACGTGAACCCAACCCAGAAAATCTGATCTGACTTCTGTGTGTCTCTTACGAAGAATTTTTTAAGAGGTCATGAGGTCAAGTTTTTTATTGGATTTCCGATAAGCTAAAGACGAAATCCAGGATCTATTTTTCAATCGAACCGACTATATCCGTCATCATTATTCGAATAGAACTTTTTATAGAAAATAGAAAAATCTAGGCCGACCCTGAATTAATTATGTAGGGTCAATCCTTTTTCAGAGAAAACTACTGAAAATATACATAGATAAACTTTCTAACGATTTTCAAAAAAATAAGAGAAAATACTTTGAATTTCCAAAAAAGAAGCAGTTATGTCTTGAGCTTATTATAAATGCAAAGAAACAGTTTATTTTTTTTCGGAGAATCATATGACTCAAAAAAAGATGACTTTCTCTGGAGAATTGTGTTATATCAAAATCAAAACGGCTCATTCTGCAATCACATTTGTTTTCTCACAACTAAATGAAACAAAAAACAGATCGAGGGAGGAAATACTTATTTTTGGCCAGACATGAAATCGGGTAATTATATGTTTTGAATGATTTCTTGTACTAGCAGAACATGTATCAGTTTAATTTGGAAACGAAAAAAAAAATCGAGAGAAAAAATAGATTTTTTTCGCTTACTAAAAATTCAAATTCTTTTAGCAAAAAAATAATTAGAACTTTGTCATTTGATAATTGTCAGCTTGTGAATAAATGAGCACTTGGAAGAACAACACACTACGTATAACTACTCTAACTCACATGATTGGGTAGTACTGTAGATATTTGATACTGTAGTTGAGATACAAACATTGGCGTGTTTCACGTTGTGGTTTGTGAGATGTTGAAGGAAGTGACAAATACATTCCTGAAAACACTAAATGTTTTCAGCGATAAATCTTTCAAAAATGTTTTTTATGGAATGGTCGATGAACAGAACAATAAGAAAAAAAAAACGTTGAGTTTTAATCAAGAAAAACGAGTTATGGAAAATTGAAAAGTCTACAAATACTTGATTCAGCTGATCGAACATTCATGTACAGTAACTTGTTTATAATGAGACATCGGCGAGTTCATAAGTTGTGTGTGGGTTACTGTAACAGCGTGTGATATTATTGAGACTTTCATCAAAAATATAAAATTGAACGATTATCACTTATGAAATTGTAGAAAGGTTTTTTTTTCAAATGCATCGCACAAATATCTGACCATCACATACCCTCCCGTTCTCTGTTTCTTTTTCATACTCGCTGTCGAAACCTGTTTTTTGTCGGTGACATATTTTAACTAGTCTACATAATTGTGAATGTTGAGTTTGTCGTTCGGTGGTGCTCCATTATTTCAGTCTAAATGATCGCCTTGAAAAATTAGTCGCTGAACTTTAGACTTTATGCGGAAGGGAGTTCTCGATGGCCCGTAAAGGCTGCCACGATCCGTTGAAATCAGCAACTCCTTCATAGTTCTGCCATTTGGTCGAACATCGCCCCTTTCAGCTTTTCAGTTTAGGACAGTTTCAGTAACTTACAACAATCAAGCACCACCAATATCGGACAAACGGTGTCCAATTTTTTTGTTTTTTTTCGCTGAAGAGTTGAATTTTAGGAATGTAGCAGTGCCTGCGATAACTTTTTTGTTTTTGGAAGTCTTCGACAGTATTTTGTTTTCGATCTGTACGTCGGAAGTGTTGCGAAAAAACTTCAGAATGTCTTTTTTGTCGTAGATCTGCAATTCTACCCTAAGGAAATATGATAATTCTTGTGATAATAACTTGAGAAACATTATTTTTTCTGTAAACAAATAACTGTTGATAAATGATTCATTTGACTCCCAATGGATGTTTAATCAAAAACAATGTATTTTTTTGTGTTTATCTGAAACATGAATTCATTTGGTTTTATCTGCGATTTGATTTTCCTCATAATCACAATTCATTACTGTATCGTACTACTAGCTATTCGAAAAATTATCGGGAATAGTTCGTTTTTTCAAATCTTCATGTTTTCTGGTGTTTTTGATATTATTAACTGTATTACTCTTATTTATATCAATATTCTTCGCAATACTTTCTACAGTAAGCTGTATATTTCAACTGGGCACTATTCTAGTGTTCTACTACTATTTACAACATTTGTCAGTATGTTTTCGAATACTCTGATGAGTCTCAATCGATTGTCAGCTACATTTCTCAATTATTCCAAGTTCTGGTCATGTTTTCAATTGAAATTATATTTTGTTTCATTTGTTTTTATTAGTTTCATAGTCACAATACCAACGATAATCGAAGATAATGAGTATAAACTGGAAAATGAGACATGGTTCATTATCCATAGTCCGACTTCAATTCTTTTTCAATCAATTGTTATGTGTTTTTCGATATCTATCAAAGAAATAATTCAATTATTGACTGGTAGCCTAACTGTTTATAGACTTCGATATAAGACAAATTCAAAAAAGGAAAAACACTTGGTATGTGTTACAATGTGTAATTCAGTTGTTGACTTTGCCATTTTAACCTACAACTTGCTTCAAATTTTCTTCCCACAACCTTCAACTAGTTTCTCGAAAGTTATAGTGAGTTTTTCGTATTGTGAGAATAATCCGAGAAACATTTTTGCCACGTGTAGATAATACGTGACCATCCTATTATTTTTTTCTTCTCAGGCATTCGAAAACTCTCGAACCTCCCTAAAACGGTCATAGAAAGTCCCCAAAACAGCGAAAAAGTCTAGAGCGGGCATAAAATGTTCACAGAACGGGCCGGAAGAGAGCGGCAGCGAGTCTCGATCCCACTCGTTCCTAGAACGTTCTAGGAACACTCTGGAGCAAGCGTCTCTAGGTTCTAGGAACGAACCGTGAATTGTAAATGTGTGTATTTTTATGTCGCGGTGTACACACCTTTTTTGCGTGAACAAAAAATGATGATTTTCATTTCGATTTTTTTCGTTTCTTTCGTTCGGAGTGTTTTCTATGTTTCAGGTAGTAGATTATTGTCAATTCAACAGATATATTTAACAGATAGAGTTGAAGAAGAGAAAAAGTGGATCAAATAATCGACTCTCGCCCTGTGATTATATTATTTCTATGAGTGAGTTGATTATATTTTTCATTGATTTTTTTTAAAACTTTTTGAAGTGATTTTCAGCCGAATGAACTTTGATGTCACTTTGAAAAACATGGCAACCAAAACGAATACTTATTTGCCTCAAAATGAAAAATAAGTTTGAAAATGATTATAAAGGTAATTTATTTTTCAAATCTTGGTTAACTTATAAATTTGGTACATTTCAGGATGAAAATGCTTTCGGCATCCAAACAATTAAAGGTCAACAGTCTGAAAGACGATTGTTATATGAAGTTAAAATGCATGGGCGTGTAGGAATCGATCGAGAATGTTAAGGTACGTTTTTGGGTTGTGAAATATCTTCTGGAGAGTTCATTCCGTTTTTTTTTTCATACGAAAAATGAAAGTTCTAAAAAAAGGTGAAATTCCATAGAATACAGTTTCGGAGCGCGAAATGTTTACAGTACAAAACTTTTCGATATTTTAGTGTGTAAAATCTCAGAGGGCTTTTGGAAAAAAAAATTTTAACGGTTTCGGCAGTGACTGAGATGGAATAATGCGTTGTCGCAACTCGAAAATGTTTTTCTAATGTTCTGTGGAGAAAAAACAATTGATTTTTACTGTTTTCTTCATATTTTTTTTCTCTGGAGAGGGGGTGGGGTACTAACCTAGAGGGATTTGAGGGTACTAACCCAGAGGGACGTCTGGGCATCTATCGGATGTATGCCTCGTAGACCAGGCATGATTGAACAGCGCAGAAAAAAAAGAATGGTTCTGAACACTAAAGTTGACGGTCATCTCAATGTTCAAGTTTCAGGATAACCAATCTTCTCAAATTTCGTTCGATTCGGTGGAACTACATCATCAATTATCTTCTGAAATCAACCCCGCCTGAATGTTCATCCGAAGACACCGAAAACTTTATAATTTTTCACATTTTTTTGATGAATAAATTTTTTTCGACGCGTCGAAAACAAGCGAAATGATCCAGAGTTTCCCAAAAATGGAAACAAAAGGTTCTGTGAACGGGGCAAGAATGGCCCCAAAGTGTTCCAAGAATGACCCCAAAGTGTTCCAAGAAAAAATCTAGAGCTGGCTCTAGAGTCTGTTTTGGGGACTTTCTATGACCGTTTTAGGGAGGTTCTAGAGTTTTCGAATGCCTGAGTTAATTATTTTTTTCGTTGATGACCTGATCCGGATCGAGCTGTTTTCATGTTAGATCATTTTGTTCATTCTTTCGTCGAACAAAAAAATTGTGAATGAGTTACAGTTTTTAATTTTTGCATAAACACCATTTAGAAATATAACAATCTGAAAAAAGTCGGACAAAAATCACGTAATTTCGATAATTTTCAGGGAACAATTTTGACATTCACGTTATCCTCTCTGAACAGTATCACAATTATCCCATCCAATCAACATGTT
The DNA here is from genome assembly GCA_963572245.1 of Caenorhabditis sp. 8 KK-2011. Classification (NCBI taxonomy): domain Eukaryota; kingdom Metazoa; phylum Nematoda; class Chromadorea; order Rhabditida; family Rhabditidae; genus Caenorhabditis; species Caenorhabditis sp. 8 KK-2011. Next base: position 4,175,765 of record OY751547.1, read on the forward strand.
CGTGCTCATTATAAAATGGTTTTATTATTTCGAAAATCGACAAATCAAATAATTCATGTATCGAGAGTAACTTGACCTCCAACATTTGTTTGACTGAATGTCTTTTTTGAGTATGAAACAGTCCCAATTTTATGCACTTTAATTCTCAGCCCAAATAGTTTTCTTATATCATCTCGTAGTTTTGGATTGATCATTAGCATTGTCAAATTGTTACTTGAAAATAGAATGAAAGCAAATGTGAACCACTGAAATAACCAACAAAAACTTAGGTGAAAGATTTTGTGAAACTCACATAAGTATAGACCCATTTCGAAAAACTGTCATCAAGCTCAAAAACATTTGCAAGCTCATAATAAAAAGGAATCAAATCGAATACGACATGCCAACAGGTTATCATTATCAAGTTTTTTTCAAATCTTTTCGTTTTTTGACTTCGAGTCTTACACATTGTCCAACAACTCACGAATGCGCTGATCACTTCAGTTATGAACATGACAATAAATAAAATTATTCGTTGGATGATAAGCTCTGTGTGAATCTGAAAAATACTTATTAGTGAATATTAAATCGAACGTGACCCGATTCCGTGTTCGGTTGACTTTCTCTTTCTATTGATCCCGATTCAATGTCTACCTTTTTTGTGATCAACTGGTTGTCCTCGAAAACAATATCCCTATCACGAATCATAATTGGAACAGACATCACAAAACTTGTGATACAAATACCTAACGAATGCCAATTCACATATTCTATTTTCCAAAATGAATTGAAATTGAGAAAAGTTGCACTGAATCGATTGACACATAATGAACAATTCGAGAAATGATGAACAAAAAATAGATAAATATCGAGCCATGTTACAAATCGAAATGTTAGGACATACCAATAACTCGGAATTGCGAATCGAACCAGATTGATCCATAGAAAATCAACACAATGTAATGTATCCATCAGACTCGAGAAAAAGAATAGTTTGAAAAATGAAGTATTTTTGCGAACACATATTGTTATTATAATATTGTTGATAGTAAGTGGGATATAAAGAAAGAATAGAAATAGTTGAGTATAATTCATTCAGAACAAATATTGTTGAGTTGAAGAAGTTTGGTCTATAAACTGAACCAACCGAAGATCATCTGAAAGTCACACAAAAAAGTTTTCAGTTGTTAATTCACGATTCAGTGGCTGTTGTGAGTTTCACATAAAGTACAAAACCAGAATATTTATTTGTTTGGGATAATAGAAAAAAATGGAGTGACGCTTGAAAAGGTTTTCGGATCTCGGACCCACGAAGAAACAATTTAGTGGTCAGGACCGATTTAGACCAACAGCATCTACTGTTATTAAAAAAAAAATTTTTCACTACAACTCATATGTCACCTGAACAATGACATGTTCTAAAAAAACATAAAACCCCACATACAAAATTGGAAAAGACAATGGGTTTTATTGGTTTATGAACACATGTATGTGAAGGAAAAATAGAAAAAAACGAAGAAATTGAAGAGATACGTGTAATTAGTTTGATGATAAACACAGACAAGACCATCAAGACTAGAAACGAAAGAATTTTTTTAATGACGTGAACTGACACATTATTTGACACAACTTTTGGGTCTATCTCTCGGCTCGGGAATGTTGCCTTCGAGAAAGTTTAGCGCTTTTTTTTTAATAGGGCCCAGATTAATTTTATCTTGAGGTGGTTTAATATTCTCTTTGTGTAGAGCCAAAATAAACATTTTGTCAATTTGGAAAACATTTTCAAAATGACCCGAAAATCACGTCATTTTCTCTTGCATTAATTGAAATAGAAAGAGACGCAAAGAAAAATACATTCCAAGAGAACTACAACATATGTGCTCGTTCTCACATATGTGCTCTATTGTTCCACACAAATCCATGGAACAAGCTCTTTTTTGATTTCTGAAAATCTTGAATTATGGATTTATGCAATAGAGTCATTGAATCTCTGTACCGACAATATACGCGTCTCGTACACTGCCATCATTTGTGTGTGTATTGGCCACGCCCACACTGCGTCTCACTCTATTTCAATGATTGCCAATTCTCTTTTGTTTGATACGACGTGAGATGTCATTATTTTCGACAAATGTGGAGCAGACAATCTTCGAGAATAAATCATTTTCGAGACGTGAAATCGAAAAAAAAAGAACAAACAAACAAACGAACAAAAATAAATATTATTTTGACGTGAAACGTGGCATTGGGTTGACGTGTGTGTTGGTTGTATCATTTCATTACTTCTTTTTTTTCGGTGAACAACTAATTGATTCAATAATTGGGAATGATTCGAAGTCGACATTTTTCGCTAAAAAGATAAGTTTTTGTTGGGGGTTTTGCATGTTACTGTTCTGATATCAATTGTGTAGAGTTGTATGTATGTCAATTTCTGAGCGATTACTGCCTACAAAAGCCTTAACCCGGCTTTATTCAATTTTCGAATTGGGTATGGATTTGTTTCCTTTTGTTATGGCAAGAAAGTGATGACAGTTATTGATTAGGGTTTGCATTTCTACCAACTAATTGATATTAGCTACTGTATTCTTCATTTTTTGTTTTCGTAGTTCTAGTTACTAATACCAGTTGTGTAAGTAGAGTCTGCGTGTCATTTCCTGAGCAAGTACCGCCACAAGAGTCCGAGCCCGGCTCCATTCGGTTTTCGAACTGAGTGTGGATTCATTTCCTTTTGTTATGGCCAGAAAGCAAGGAATGGATTTGATGATTGGGTTTACGCAATGTCTACTGAAAAATTGGGAAAATGTGACTGGAATATGGGAAAAAAACACATATTTTGACCCGAAAAATAGACTCATTTAAAAGTCAAACAATCTCTATTCTTACAGACATGGCTGAACAAAGACAAGATGATGGAACAAGGTCAACAAGCTGCACTATATTTCCTGAGAAGTTTGAACTTTTTCTAAATTTCAAAAAAACCGCAAAAAATTTAGAATACACCGATCAAAAGCATATTTAGGAAATCAATTCAGTTACTTTTCTTGCCGTCGTCATCACTGCGTTTTTCAAGTTTGAATTTTTCTTGAACCAGGAAAAAAATGCAACTTTTTACAGAACTCGGAAAACGATTAGGACCACTACAGGAAAGAAAATTGAGAAAAAATGCAAATAACAGGTTTGAATTCTCCGAAAATTGCTGAATGAAACTTTTTTTTGCAGAAAACATCAATTTTGACCACGTTGGAGAGAAAATGGGAAAATGTGAATATGAAGTAACAACATCCAATCCCGCTTAAAAACAAACCTATGAACTTGAGCTGTCGTGAAAGCGAATCCAGGTTGGTTTTTCAAGTTTTTGAAAAATAAGAAACAAAAATAAAATCTCGGAAAATTACCCGCATACTTTTGCGGCTTACCCGCAATTTTGCGGGCCTGCCCGCAGATTTGCGGGTATTTTTAGCCGCAAAATGGTGCGGCTCGTTTGCGGGGATAGCCGCAACACTTGCGGGTCGTTTGCGGTACACCCGCAACACTTGCGGGTCGCTTGCGGGTACACCCGCAACAGTTGCGGGTCATTTGCGGGTCGTTTGCTGCACGCTCTCGCCCGCAAATCTGCGGGCAGGCCCGCAAAATTGCGGGTAAACCGCAAAAGTTTGCGGGTAATTTTCCGAGATGACACCAAAAAATGTTGGTCGAAATTGCCCAATTTTTTCTAGAATTTTCCCTACTTTCTGCGTCTCTCATTCTTATGCACTCTAGTTTCTGAAAATTCCAGTAAAAAATACAGTAGACAAATTTCGGAATTTATCTCAAATTTTCAAAATATTTTTTGAGTTTTCGTGAAAAGTTCTAGTTTTTTTGTGTGTTCAAAAATATTGTTTCAGATATGTTCAACAGATCATTCGTCGTCTTCATTCTACCGAGTCTCCCTTCCTTTTTTCATTTTTTATATTTTTCGCGGAAAAGCCGAAAGTTTGTGGGATTGCAAAGTGAGAAGTAGGCATGAACTTCGATGTGACCCTTTTGAAAGTTTAACCATCTGGAAGTTTTAGTACTAGGTGAGGCACGAACACGTCGAGAAAATTTCTCAAGGAAAAAAATAGTCCCACAGCTCGCCCTACGCTGGACCAGGCTCCTCCAGCCGCCTCGTTTCAAAATTTTCTCTCGCAATAATTGAAATAGAGAGAGACGCAAAGAAAAATACATTCCGAGAGAACTACAACATGTTCTCACATATGTGCTCTATTGTTCCACACAAATCCATGGAACAAGCTCTTTTTTGATTTCTGAAAATCTTGAATTATGGATTTATGCAATAGAGTCATTGAATCGGTGTACTTCACATGGCACATTTCACATATTGTTTCTTCATAAGTTTTAATGTTTCTTCACAAGCCACGCCCACACTGCGTCTCGCTCTATTTTTTTTTAACAAGAATAAAATGTATTTGTAGCTCAAAAATTTCATAATTAAGATCTAATCACTATGATTCACCTCAAATAGTTGTTTTTTTTTTCTAATAACCTGTGATACAAGAAAAACAATTTTTGATTAAAAGAAAAGTTTTATTATAATATTATTCACAAAACTACGAGTGCTCACAGAACATTCTATGCGCTAAATTAAACTGACCATACATATTTTAAAGCTGACAAAATATTATAGATATCATTGATAACCGTAAATTAAAAAGCAAAATTGACTAATAAAGTTGGGAAAATTTTTCGGCGAATCGCTTTTCGACGATTCTCATATTCACTTGTTTCGACTTTCGGAAAACTTGCCAGCCAACGAATCTCGTTTTCAACACAGCTCATCATCATTGTGAATTTTGATGCATCCACACTTCCCTGAAATAAATGTAGTTTTCAGGGTTATTTTATATTATAACGTGACCTTTCGAATTGTTGTGAGTTCACGGAAATTTGTTTTCCGCGGCTGACGCGCCGCGGACCCGCTCACATTTTTTTTGAGTTGAGCGCACCGCTCAAGTCTCGCTATTTCAGTCGAGCGGAGGTTGAGCGTGGCGCTCAAGCTGAGCGGTCCGCTCAAATCCCGCTCTTCATTTCCTGAGCGAGTCCCTCTATTTCAGTTGAGCGGAGGTTGAGCGGGGCGCTCAAGCTGAGCGGTCCGCTCAAATCCCGCTCTTCATTTCCTGAGCGAGTCCCTCTATTTCAGTTGAGCGGAGGTTGAGCGTGGCGCTCAAGCTGAGCGGTCCGCTCAAATCCCGCTCTTCATTTCCTGAGCGAGTCCCTCTATTTCAGTTGAGCGGAGGTTGAGCGTGGCGCTCAAGCTGAGCGGTCCGCTCAAACCCCGCTCTTCATTTCCTGAGCGAGTCCCTCTATTTCAGTTGAGCGGAGGTTGAGCGTGGCGCTCAAGCTGAGCGGTCCGCTCAAACCCCGCTCTTCATTTCCTGAGTTTGCACATTTTCAGACACAAAATTAATTACCTTGATTCTTTCTAAACGATGTTTATAATCATACATCATGTCCTCACTCTTTTGCAATTGTTTATATCTTTTTCGAAATGACTCATCAAACTGTTTATCTTGTTCGGATGCCTTTGTCATCTCACTTATTTCCTCTTTCGTAAATGCACAATGATCATAAACAATCGTAGTTGTAATAGCCTTCTTGGTATTCATATCAATTGCTGTTGCTTGAAGTATTCCATTATGATCTACTTCCAAACTGATCTCAACTACAGTATCTCCTCGACGAGTTGGGTTAATTGCCAATGAAATATCACCAAGATGACGATTATTACTGCACAATGCACGTTCTCCTTCATAAACAGAGACATCGATTCCAGTTTGAAAATCTTCGCTGTTTATAAATATTTTCTTTTTCGAACACGGAAAATAGGAACCTTTTTGGATGAGAATACTCATATAATCACGATTACATTGTATTCCAATTGACATTGGAATCATATCATTCAATCGCATATCTTGAACTTCTTCTACTCCTGATAGAATTGCTGCCATAACAGATGCACCATACGCGACCGCCTCATCCGGATGAATCGATTCACAAATTCTTGTTGATGGATCGAAACTTGCTTTGATCAATTGTTTCAAAATTGGAATACGTGTTGAACCACCCACCAAAACAATTTCACTTATCGCCGATTTTTTCAAGTTTGCCTCTCGAAGAACTCTTTCAACATGAATCAATGTTGTGATTGATACATTCTCAATCCAAATGTCGAATTGATCTCGAGTTATTTTCATTGAAAAATCGATATTATCATGAAGACAATCAATTTGAACTCGAGCAACTGTGCTTGCTGACAATGTTATTTTTGCAAACTCGGCTGCTTTTCGCAATCTTTTCATTGCTCGATAATTCTTTTTCAAATCGATTCCATGAGCCAATTTGAACTGATTCATCATTTTGATCATGAGAATATTGTCAATATCTTGACCTCCAAGATGAGTATCTCCACCTTTTGCGCGAACCTGGAAATTGTTGAAACTTTGATATTATTTGATTGAATCGGGCCTGGAAAAATTTGATACAAAAATGGGCCAGATTACTGGAACTTTTACTGAATCGAGCTCCGAACAACTCCGAGTTATTCGCGGGTACGGACCCAAAATTGAGGATAGAGCTAAGGATCCATAACTATATTTTTTGAACTGCGAACTTTTTAGCCGTTTCATAACTTTTGGTAGAACTCACCGTTATTCTGGCTCCATCGATTGTGACAACAGCAACATCAAATGTGCCACCACCCAAATCGTAGATCAAAATGTTTCTTTTCGACAATCGTTGACCGTGTAACGCATAAGCAATAGCGGCCGCAGTGGGTTCATTCAATATTCTCAAAACCTTCAAACCCGCCAATTCGCCGGCCTTTTGAGTGGCTCTTCGTTGTGTTGCATTGAAATATGCAGGTACTGTAATGACAGCACTGTCCACCGGTTTTCCTAATTTTCTCTCCGCATTTTTCTTGAGACATTCAAGAATTTGAGCAGAAACTGTGGTTGGTGACAGTTTGAGTTTTTCGGTGCCATTCTCGATAACCAGACATGGTTGATCTCCATCATTTTCAATTCGAAAAGGCCAAAGTGGCATGTCGGTTTGGAGAAGAACATCATTGAATCGACGACCAATTATACGCTTCACATCTGAATACAAATATAATTTTTTGATTTTTAGGAACCTGACCTATCTTATTTTTTTCTCAACATTGGAGCCGAGCTGTGGTTTCCTATCTTCCAACTTTTTTCGAGCTAGCTATTTAATTTGGACCAGATTTTTCTTTTTTCTTCTAACAGAGGTGAGATTTGAGCCGTTCTGGGCTGGCCGGCAGCCCGCTCTCTTGTCATTTTGATTGCCAAAAAAACACATTTTTTTTGTACGAAAAAAACGGGAACTGAGGTGTTTTTTAAAATGGCGTGGCTCTGAGGAATTAACGTTGAAACTTCGGATCTCAGGCCTTCTGTTCTTGAAAGTTTAGAAGAGCCAGAAAGGTCAGGATATTTTTTCTGCGGAAAATGATTTCAGTGTTCAACCAGTTTCTCTGAAACTGTGTTCATTGATTAATGAGAAAAAGTGTGATTTATCATTCGAGATACATTGATAACGTGAGAAAAAATAAAACATTTGCAGACTTTTTCCTCGTGTGCAGTTTTCAAAATATCTATACGAAAAAAGAAAACATTTCTCACAAAAATAAACAAAACGTTTTTTTTCTGAGATTGGGGTTTTTGAAAAGAGCCGCGTTGAGAAAAAAAATGAAATTGTCGAAAATTCTTATGATCATGTGATCCTATAGTATTCATATATTTCATCTGGATAAACTTTAGTTTGGGATATTTTTACGGTCCGCATTCCGGCCGGGTCTAGCCTTCGACGGAGACCTGTTTGAACAAGTTTCCAGCTCAAATCACTTTTGAAATGTTCGATCAAAATTGGGTTTCACTAGTTTCCCACAGAAACAGCTATGAGTCAAACTCAACACTCACCAAACAAACAATTAGTAGGAGTGCTAACAATATCTTTAGCGTGTTGTCCTATCAACATTTCACCATCTTCATCAATTGCTAATACAGATGGTGTTGTTCGAAAACCTTCAATCAATTTCTCATTCCAAAAATTCCGAACATTTTCAAACCTACCATTCTCATTTTCCAATACTTCCACTTTACCATTATTATAATAAGCAACACAACTGAAGCAGGTTCCCAAGTCGATTCCAATACTCATCTGGAAATATTTCAAACAAAATTTCGAAAATCGATAAAACGACGAAAAAAGAAGTGTTAGACGAGGGATGTGTGATGATAACATAATAACGAAATGAATGAACGGTTGAGATGATGAATCATTTGGAGATGGTTTGAAAATAAAATAAAAGAGAAATAGAGAAGGGCAGAAAAAACAACAACGCTCGAATATTTACACTGGAAAGAAAACCGAGAAAAAGTTTTTTTTTGGGTGAAAATTATTAAAAAATATATAATATATATTAGTGAACTTTGCTCACTCGAAATGGATGTCTGTTTACGTCTTTTTCGAAATTGAAACCAAAATTAAAACCAAGTCTACAATATGAGAGGCTAGGTATACTGTACTTTCTAGAAAAAAACCAACGTAATTTAAAAAACCTCATCTCAAAAAAATGTATTATTAGACGTACGTGGAAACCCAGACATTGTTATGCGATCTCTGTTCGATCATTCTTATCATTGTGTCGATGGCGGAAGTAGCAGCCGAAAAAGATCGACTTCCGAAAGAAAACGATGAAATTGTGGTAGTCTCCAACACACTTCTAAATATTTTCCGAATTTCTTTTTCAGACTGAAAATGGTAAAAAGTATAAACTTGGTCGAGCACTTGGAGATGGCGGTTATGGAGTAGTGTTTATATCTGAAGTTGATGGAATACAAATTGCAATCAAAACCGAGAAATTTACGAAATCTCAGTTGAAAATTGAAATTAGTGTTTTGCGAGCAGCACAATTGCAAGGTTGTAAACATTTTTGTAATTTGATTGATTCTGGAACAAAAGGAAAAGATTTTGACTTTTTGATGATGACATTGTTGGGAAAAGATCTTCATAAATTGAGATGTGAATTGGAAGACAAGAAGTTCACATTGAATACCGCGATAAGGGCTGGAGTTCAGACATTAAAGGTTGGTTCTGGGTTGGCAAAATCAGGGTTGTCGTTTTGGGCTTCATAAGAAATTTGGTTTCATATCCAAATCTCATAAAAGTGAAATTTTAATGACAAAACAAGAAAACAGCGGGCGCCCGCGGGAGCCCGTAGGCAAAATAATCATACTGTAGTCTGGAGTAGGGCCAACATTTTTGAATGAGAATTTGATCGAATCTCTCATTTAAATACCTTTTCTTTTTTTGAAGTTTCTGCAACTTTATAATTTTCAATCTCACAACAATAAAAATGTTTAGGCTTGTGAAGAACTACATCGAATCGGATTCGTTTCTCGAGATGTGAAACCGGGAAACTTTGCACCCGGTGTGAAAGCGAATCGACAAAACAAAACCATATTCATGTTCGACTTCGGGCTGGCTCGAAAATATTTGGACTCCAGTGGCAATGTTCTACCAAGTCGAAAAGAGATTGGATGGAGAGGCACTACCCGATACGGTAGTCTGAATGCGCACAAACGATTGGATCTTGGAAGAAGGGACGATTTGGAAAGTTGGTTCTATGGATTGGTTGAAATGACAAAGGGAACATTGCCATGGAGAAATGTGACAAATCGACAGAATGTGCAGAAGGCGAAAGAGGCAGCGAGAACAACTGGAAGAGTACAATTTCTTTTCGAAACACCGGCTCAATATGACAAGATTCTTACAATGATCGATGCGTTGCCATTCGAGGCAACTCCTGAATACTCGAAAATTCTCAAACTTCTCGGTGAAGTAATCATTTCTGTTTTTACAAATTGAGAGAAAACGATTTGTTTGCAGGTGAAAGATCTTCGAGAACGCGAACCTTGGGATTGGGAAGATGAATCACAATCGACTACTGTCAATACAGTAACATCATTCTCTGAAAAAGAAAATCGCGCGAGCAAAGAAAAGATGTGAGTAGAATAAGATTACTGTAGTTCACTCATCGAAAAATGTTTCAGAACCAAGAAGGCCGAATGAATACTCAATTTGAATAAAGTTTCGTTTTTTTTCTAAAACTAAATCATAGTGTATTTGAGTGGCTGAAATTTTAGGTCTCTAAATTGTTGAAAATTTTTCGTGGTATGTTGAATTAAGTTTCGTGACCTTTTCTCCAATGGTGTGTGATCTAGGGAAATGTGAGAAAACTTTTGTTCTTGATGAAATCAAAAAAACAAAATAATATTTTTTTCGTAAAATGACAAATTATTAGTATTATCACAATATTCTAATTAATAACCAGACAAAGAAAGCGGAGTGGGAGGTATAAAAAAGGTGTCTAAAACAAAGGAAAACTGCACGAAAAAATGGAGATACACGTAAAAATCGAAAAACCTGCAAATGAAAACAAAAATTAAACTCGTTAGGAATCTTGAAGATCTTGTACAATTGAATTTGTGCGACTATTCTGTAATCAAAAAGAATGTTGAGATGAGCAAATTCGAACAAAAAATGAACTCACATTTCTCGAATAAATAACACTTGCTCTTTCAGCAAGTCGTCGAGTTATTGCAGATGATCGACGACTCAATGGTTCCGCATCATTGCTACTCGGATTTTCGGTCAAACTTATGCTCTGCGTCATTTTCTGATGATGTCCAAACACACCAAATCGACCAATCATACAGTTGACTTGTTTTGTTGGTTCGAGGAATGTCAATGCGTCATCGAGTGTTTCCGGAAGCGGTTTCTCACTTGTTTCAGGTAAAACATAAACCAACATGCCGGCGAATAATGAGAAGATTGCAAAAATAATCATTGGAACAATAGGCAAACTAATATTGGATAAAAGTGCAATATAAGACGAGAGACCTGAGCCAAAACGAGCAACCATTGAAGTGACACCAACTGCCGTGTTTCGAATAACAGTTGGATAGAGTTCACTGGTGAAAATGTACAATATATTGAAAGCTCCTTGAACGGCGATTTTGCCGAGGAGCATAAATGCCAGAGCCCACATATAGTGACCAGCTGTGACGGCGAACATTGCGATAATGATGAACAGACCAGCAGTTGTTAGAGTTATCATCAGAGCCCTGCAAAAATTTGCAATAAAATACAATTCGTTTTTTTTTTTGTTGAAATGTGATGAGCTCAAAGAAAAGGGCGAGTTAAAATTCAGACACGCATCCCATTAATTTTCGAAATGGCGGTCTATTTATGTTTCGATGACGTTGTATTCGAACATTTTTTGAAATGGAGGAATTAAGTGAGAGAGAATAAAAACGTGACCATTTTCTAAGAAACTACTGTAGCTCCGAAAATATGTTTTGTGGTAAAAGTACTGTACATTTGGTAGTTTATAGCCCTTCCCCTCGATTGTGGCTCATTTATTTTACAGCAAACATGGATTCGGAAAAGTTGCCATGTTGCCATTATGAGAACGTTTGATCTTTATGATCAAAAGTAAGATCCCGCTCTTTATATTAAAATTCATGAGAAAAATTGTTGATCAGACCTCATTTTTTTCTCATTACTAACAAATTCATCATAATCCCCCGTCTTTTCCTCTACCTCTCTCACTTTTTTTTCCCACTAAAAAGTACTCAATTTGCACTTCGAAACATCATCTTATTAGCCATCTATTATTAACACATCGGTCTTTTTGCACTTCTGTTCCAATGTGTGTCATTCCCCTCCCCTTCAAATTCTTACTTTTTTCTGCCAAGAGTCATCATCCAAACACATGCAAATAATGTCGGAATTTCGATAGCTCCCGCAATTCCATTGTTCAAATGGTAATAGCCGGTGAAAAGAGTTCGACCGGGAGCAGATTGATCGGAAAGAGCCATGACTAGACCGTAGTAGACAAGAGCTGTGGCCATGAAAACAATGCACACAGAGATGGTTCGATAACGCAGCTCTTTCATTGTGAACAAATCGAAGAAACCGATTTTGCCATTCTGGAACAAAATTAAAGTTAGCCTTAATGTTATCCGAAGAGAAGAATCGGACCGGGCCCGATAAAAACCGTACTCAAAAGCAAACTTTTGACCGAGAAAGAATATTGGACCTGGATTTTCGATTGAAAAATTTTCAACAAAAAAAAGTCGCCCCAGAACTTCAGTAGTCGGCCCAATTTTCAGCCCAGACTTTGATTATGAAATTAAAACTATTTAAAAATGAACCGACCTTTTTGTTGATTTTGCGTTCTCTATGAGAAACAAGTTCTAAATCGGACGGCAAATTTCCACAATTGGTTGTTCTACATAAATTGAATGGAAATGGTGGTTCTCTACACGCCTTCCGAATAACTTCTTCGGCTTCTGATACCCGATTCTGAACCATCAACCATCTAGGGGATTCCGGAATCGAGCAGATCAACACAACTGCGACGAAATGAAGACCAGCTGCGATGACTTGGATGGTTTTCCATGATTTTGTCAGATATGCGATCAATGCAAGTAGAGCATATCCAACTGCCCAGGGAGCTTGAAGCATACTTCCAACCATTGCTCGATATTTTGTTCCGGTGATTTCCATGCATAAAGTGTAAGCAGCAAGATCAGCTGCTTCATTACAAATTGCTGATAAAAGGCGGATAAATAAGAACATTGGATAATAATCATTGAATGGTAGAAAAACACCAAACATCGAAGAGAGTATACCGAATCCGATAATTGTTGGTTTTCGACCAATTCGATCACTTGCTATTCCACCTAACACACATCCTAACAAATAGCCAATTGAATAGAACATATGAGCATGTCCTTTGGCTAGCCAACTATCACAAACAAGATTGAAATCGGTGACGATTGTCTCTCGCATAACATCTTTCTCGAAATGATAAGCAACACATTTTTGTTTGTCCGCATTGTCTTGTGACGCCTCTTTCATTGCCATTTCTAATGGCAATTTTCGAAGTTGTCGATATCTTTCTTCACTTCGAGCATAGTAATGACACTGAAAAGTATGTCTGATTACAGTTTTCAATGTTTTTCCCCCAAGCCTACGTGAGAGTTGGAAAAGTAATGTTTTCTTGTAAAAATCAAGAAATGAGCGAAAATTGGAAAATTTTCGCACTTTAAATGGGCAGCCCACGTGTAGCGTGACTCATCACTAGCCGATGTTGTCTTAAACCCTTTGGGGAATTTCTCAGGAGTCCGGAAAAGTCCATTTCACTAACCGAATCTCGATCACCGTTTGCTGCATTCGGAAAAACCAAAGTCGTATTTTTGACATCATCAATACCCCATAAATAAGGACCGGTAGCATTAGCATCATTGAATCCGGGTACCATACATTGAAACTCTGGATCATACATCATATAAACAACATTCAAATTGAACATTGCATGTGGTATTTGTTGTAATGCAATAATAACATATATCCATATTTGCCACCATCTACAACCTCCAATTATATTCAGAATACCTTCGAAATCGATCGGATCTGTCACTTTTCTCGGCTCTTTCTTTGTCACATCTCGATATTTTTGTTGCATTTGTGCGTGTTGTTCGCGAATTTCTCGAGTTGAGAATGATGGTTTGTGTCCTTGTCGACCGTACATTGATATATCCGATTGATACATTGCCTTATCATCGGCGGTTACTGTAATTAGACTGGGAGCCTGTGATATTGATTGATCCGGTGGCTCGACACTTTGGTTTTCTTGATTTTCCATTTGTTTGGCAACTTCGCGCATCTGAAATTGAACAATAATTTGGTAAATGCTCGATAAGTGGCTTCGATATTTATTCAAGTTTTGATTTTCTCTCAAAACGACTCAAAGTCCTGAATGACTTGAAGTTTCTCTGCTCAATCGAACTCAATGAGCTCTGACCCGAAATAATATTTAAAAAATGGGAATCGGCTCGATTTATTATGGGTCCTTTCCAAGAAAACATGTTTGGGTCGCATTTCTGGGCCCGGTTTTTATCGGACCTGATCAGACGCGATTCAACTTCAACACATATGGGCCTCGCTCCAAATGGGGCCGGACTGAGAAAATGTGAAGTGATAAGTTCCTGAAAGGTTCAAGATTTTTGAAAACTTTCCAGTGACAATCGTTCCTGATTATTTTCATGAGTCATTAGTTCAAATCAATAAGCTCTACGTCACATCCTCTGAAAAAATCGTAAAGCTAACCCCTCGAAAAAAAAATCTTGAGTTACGAGCTATTTCATGACCTAGTTTCATGACTTTCAATTCATGGTTAATATTATATCGAAACGATCATAGTTTGTTTCGCAATACTTATGTTGTTTTCGACAAAAAAAGCCTGCGCTCGCTAAATGCATGTACCACAAACGCACTCAAAAAGCACTTGGCAAAAAACAAAACTCACATGTGGTAGCAATGTATCACTGGCGGCAAAGTGTTTGACTGACACTTCTACCAAATTGAACAATGCTGGTTCGCTATAAATCAACGGGATGAACTCATAGGCCATCGGTGTTGGTGTGTTTGTTCGAAATGTTCCGATATCACTCTCGACTTCATCAGGTGTTGTCGATTCAAAGTTTGAATTCGAATGAGCATTCGACATTTCGAGATCTGCCATAGTGATCGGTGTGATCAGAAACTTCTTCTCGTCAGTTGCCATTTTCTTCTTTGAATATATATGGCCAACAAAAAGTCTTACTCAACAAGACAACTCGCACACACAAAAAAAAAATAGAGAAAAAGGGAATTCCCTGTGAGAGACGTAGACGGTCAGAGTGTAGTGCAATTAGGCAAAGACGAAAAGGAGATCGACAACAGAAGAAGCTGCAGAAACGGAAGAAGCGAAGATCGGAGCATCGGATGGATGAGACCAATCGTTCTTTGTATTTATTTGGTTGAAAGGCGTGCAAAAGGCTGAAAATATATTGATGACAAATTTAATAATAAGCTTGTCAAGAAGACAAATTGAAAACATGGCTTTTCTTTTCATCAGTAGAACGAAGACAAAAACGAAGAAAAAATACAATTTCCGGGAAAAGACACAATATTTTTGAACTCTGCTCAATTTCAAATAACGAAGATCATAGTGAGGCGTAGTATACTGTCACTTTACATCTATATTGGTTGTTATTTGAAAGTGTCTCTCGCCAAATAATAGTGCACTTTTGATTCCAGATATTTTTAGCAAAACGAGTTTTAGCAGACGGAAAAGGGTTGTTTTGAAAAAAGAAGAACATAATAGATCGAGAGGTTTAGAAAAGCACTTCTATTGATCTTTAAGGTTCATAAGATTTATATAACAAAAGTACTTTGTATTTACTAGATGATAATTTGTTCCTGAGAAGACTTCCGGGCGTGGGAGGTTCGGGGATAAAAACATATTTTAAATTGAAAGGGGGGGGGTAGAACGAATCAGCGAGTTGTGTTTAAAAGAAAGAGCGCCTAAAATATAGTATAATGGTCGAGGGAACTTTGGAGAAAAAGTCTAGTACTCGAGAAAATAATGATTCCATGTTTTTGAATATTTTTACTAGGCTTTTTTTATAATAATTGCAAAACACTTGCAGAGCCGAGCTCTCACATTTTTGAGTACTTCATTTTGCAAAAACTATAATTTTTAATACATGAGATGAGCTGTTTTTTTCCTGTTTTATGCAAGCTGTCAATAGTCTGGCTGAGTTATGAAAAGATTTCTTTATAAGCCTGTTAGCTTTGGAAAAGTCAGTTAAAAGGGCGACTAGAAGCGAATTATTCTCTAAAGAGGTCAAATTACCGGAAACATGAGACAGTTCAAGTTTCATTTCTAGTTCTATTTTGATGAATAGTTATGAAACCAAAATTATATTGAATGGAATAATTTCAGATAAAAATTGAAGATAAGAAAATTAACAGGATAGACTCCCTAATTGTCTTTTTCTTCTAAACAAATAACTACCAATTTTATCAGCTGAAATTATATTTTGATATCAGTGTTGACGTCTTGAAAGTTTTCCACAAATTGTGAAATTTTAACAAAAAAAGTAACTGAGTTGATTAAGTGAGAAACAGAATGTTTTCAGGCCGTTTCGGGCCTGCAAGAAGCTCATTCACCATGTTCATAAACACAGTGAACTTTTTCGGGCCGAAAAAAATGGGCTGAAAATAAGTTTTTCTTAAACGTGAGGATCGTCTTATTGCAGTTTTTATCTAGATTATCTAGAAAATTTTTGAGAAAGTCTGATTTTCCAGTGTGATTTTTGTCGGGCCTGCTTCGATTCAGTATCGATTCAGTATAAGGCCTGCTTCGATTTCAGTAGTTTCGGAGTTTTTCTGAGTCAAAAATTAAAATACTGGAATAATGAACTTTAATTGTTAAATTAACAAGAAAATGATGAGCGAGGGCTGAGCTAGAATGCTCAAGAATTCAAAGAAAAAAAAACAAATGGAACAAAAAAGGCAGACAATTTTTTCGAGATAAACTGCGTGAACTCTGTGAGCTATTTTCTGTAATAGACAGCAGAAAAAATAACAACAACATCACAGAAAAACAAGTGAAAATCAATGATGGATTTTCGCTTGAAGAGTCGAAGAGCCAACTAAAATGAGAGATAAAGAGACGCAGAGAAAACGAGAAGGAAAAGCTTGGAACAGACATCACATTCAGGAGGAAACAGGGTTGAATTGGGAGAAAAAGGGAAGAATAAAATTGGAAATAATGGAAATGTATAAGTGTGAGAAGGAAAAAAAATGGAAGAAGAAAACGAATAAGAAAAAAGAAAAAGATATTTAATGTTGACATTTCGGATTTTTTCGAAAGAGAGGGTCAAAAATCTGCTCGACAGGAAGAAAAAAACTAATTTTCTCACAAGTGTTTTCTTTTGTTTCCACAAAAAAAAAACAACAGCAAAATGTATTTTCGTCATAGCTGGCAAAACTGAATAAACAAACAACAATTGTCACTTTTTTCCAAACGAAAATATCATATTTCTGTGGTCGAAATAATATTCTTGTTCGTGGATTTCGTAACAAACACTAACTGTCCAATACATTCTGATTGCGATAGGACACGTATTGATGAGAAAACTGGCTCAAAAAGCACAGGTCCAAAAAAAAATGGAAATTCCACGTGGGATTTAGTGACGAGGCACAGCAAAAAAGAGAGACAGTTCACACGACAGAGATGGTAGAGAAACAAGACAAAACTCACTTTATGGATTCGAACTAAACCGGAAAAATACTATTTGGAAAAATGGAATTCAGAGAAAATTACACCAACGTCATTTTGATCTACCATTCAACTTTTTTGTCTACTCTAAAACACACTGTGTGCATCGTCTCTGGTGATTACTGTATCAAAAAAATTTTTTGGATATAATGATATTTCAACATAAAAGTGGGTCCTGCTTGGCTGGTCTTTAGAGCATTTTTGGTAGTGCTGAAGCTTTCAGAAATTGACCTAGTCGTTCCCGGCCAGCATTGTCTTTTGACTCTTTTTGACAACATTTTATTTTGAAACGGGAATTGAAATAAACAATTGCATCAGCCGCCATAGCTCAGTCGGTTAGAGCGTGGGTCTAATAAGCCCAAGGTCGCAGGTTCGACCCCTGCTGGCGGCAAATTTTTTTATCATATTTTTTGCAAGTTTGATTTTTGTCATTTTGAAAGGTCATCTA
Source organism: Caenorhabditis sp. 8 KK-2011 (assembly GCA_963572245.1). Classification (NCBI taxonomy): domain Eukaryota; kingdom Metazoa; phylum Nematoda; class Chromadorea; order Rhabditida; family Rhabditidae; genus Caenorhabditis; species Caenorhabditis sp. 8 KK-2011. The sequence continues at coordinate 4,193,428 of OY751547.1, forward strand.
GGAATAATGAACAGATCAATGTAAGAAACAAGACACAAAGATAAACTATGTCATTTTGACCAGTCCACGTGTTTTTCAAGGTCGTTCAACGATCGGATTTTTTTCATATTTTGTCAACGATGAATTAGAAATCTGTGAATTTAGGAATATATTATTCGAGACTTTACAATAAAACGAGACTTCTATTCATTTGTGTAAAATTGTCACTCTCCATTGTTCGGTTGTATTTTTCTCCTTATTCTTCTCCTTCTGTTTATTCGTATGCTTGTTTTATTTTACTGATGTTATCACAGTTATTAATACTATAAACGGTTTTTGTACACAATGAGATTCTGAAAATAGGGTTATGCTACCATTACTGTCAGTTTTTAACTTTGATAGTTAGCTTCATTATGAATATTGTCAGCACTTTTCAAGTTCAGACCCATTTTCGGGAATGTGGTCAGTTTAGGGGTTAGAGCAATAATCGAGAGCCTTCTAATTATGAGCAAAAATGCTCGGTCTTTGAAAGAGCATAACTCGAACTGGGTCATTTGTAACGACGGTAATTGGGATCAAAAGATCCAAAAGAAAAATTTTTTAAAAATTGGTTTAGATGTATAATCAAATTGAAAATAGATGGAAAAGAGTAAATCGGAAAACGAGAGACGGCAACAATTTTCGCTGAGAAAATTATGTTTTTACATGCGCTGCGCCGCGTTGCGTGCAGTTTTATAAGAGACGGCAGAGAAAAAAAGACACGCGACGCGTCTGAAAACATAATTTTCTCAGCGAATATTCTTCACGGCTCTCAAATTTTATTTAATTTTTGCCATTTATTTTCAATTTGATAATATAACTTTCGAAAATCCAAATGACCTGAAACTATATTTAGCTATGTATGATGTGACGACGTGAAATTAGGTTAAAAACTTCAAAATGCTTTTTTGTTAGTTGAATGACTAAAATTCGAGCAGTTCGGATTAGCCAAATTTCTCAGCGCTAATCTACTTGAACCAATTTTCATGATACTTTGGAGATTTTCTATAAAATCAAGTTTCTAGAAAATGGGAAAAAATCACTGTTAACGGTGGACTGCGAGATAATTGAGTGTTTCGTCTATAATATAGTTTGTGTGCCCCTGAAAAATGATGCGAAAACCAAAAAAACGCAAAAAATTTGATACAGTGCCAGGAAAAAAACAAACACAAGCAATTCCGCCTTTCCGTCTTCACGACCATGTGCGCTCTATCGAACCATTATAAATTCAAAAAAGTACACACATTTTCGAAGAATTTCACTACACTATAAATGACGCAACATTGCACACCGTCTTTCTCAGATATATCGCAGTCCACCTTTAACATTATACTACTCAACAACATAATTGGACTTTATTTGCGTAAGAGAACCTTGACAAGTTTTTTGAACACAAAATTAAAATTCATTTCAGTAGGCCACGTTACTTTTGAAATGGGCAATAAAATAGTTTTTTTTTCTTTTCATCGTGACCTTCGTTCGTTTTTTGGTTTTTTTAATTTTTCGGCTTGAAGTTTTGATTCATGTTCAACTTGACAGTAATAATAAAAGAAACAATAAACAATAGAATTCTTCTTGTTGTCTTTTTTAATTTGAAACCGTTCGATGGGCCATGACCTCACAATATATTCTTGTTGTTTTCGTTTCCAAAAAAAACTTGTTCTCTTTTCTATTCTAGCTTTTGCATAATACGTGAAACTTCTTGTTGTTATGATCTATGGGCAGGTATACCTATTTATAATGTTTGATGACCTATTGTTTTTGTTTCATTTTCATTCGTATGGTATAGGATGGCCAATTTAATTGTCGTCGAATGACTTCTAAAAGTGTCAATTCTTATTTTTTCAGATGTCGGAAAAACAAAAAATGCGATCTCCCATTGATGAAACGGTGGAGAAAATGTTGCGCAGTGAGTTTTTCTATTCTCTCCGCTTAGTATATATACAAGTTACAGTACGATGGCTGGTTTGTCTCGGTGCATTATTACCAGGAGCGGGATGTTATTTCGTTGTCGCATATACTTACATTTTCCAGTTCAAAAAAGTATCCAATTTCACTGAATGTAAAGAATGCCCTAATTTGAATATGTAAATGATTTTGTCGCTTCAATACTATATCTGAACACTTTTGTTACAGTACTCTTCCACCTGTTTCATATTCGATCGGAGTTTGGGAACCTCAACGATTCATCTGGTTGTTCATCATGTTCATTCATCTACCTCCTAGAATGTTTTTCTTGACAGTAAGAACATATTTCAGACTAATAATATGTTTTTATCATTTCCAGCTCTATCGCCGCCTGTTCATAAGTTTTGCTCCAAAATCTGTGTGGTACGGTAGAATAGCTTGGGTATACATGCAAACTCTTTGGCTTGAACCAATGGGTTTGATTCTCGTGTCAGTTGTTGATATAAATGGAGGTTTTGGTGAGTTTTCGCCTTTTTAGATGTAAATTTATTATGAAAATTTTGTAGTTATTCACGCGATCGGATTTGCAATTTGGATCATAACATTCAACCTGAACATGCTTTTAAATATTATTCTTCATCATTTTGGAGGATTGAGAGATACTCATGATACGGTAGGCTCTTCACAAAAAATCGTGAAAATAAAATTGTAATTTATAGATGGAAAACACGTGGAGATTGAAGATAGCAATATTTTTGGTTGGATATGTTTGTGCCATCTCAACACCAATCACTTATCCATACTTTATGGCACATTGTTCACCATTTGGTGAGTTTTTGAATAACAGTTTTGTTTGCCAACAAAAACAAAGCGGGCGGCGCTTGAACCATGTGAAGACTTGGAATAAGTTAGTCTCTCAATTATAGAGTCAAAATTTTTGGAAAAAATTTGCAGAATCCTTTTTGATGCATCTTATACGTTCTGCATGAAAGTACTGTCATTCACGATCAGATTTTTTTTGGTCTTTGAGGGTCCAGATTTATATTCGTGGATTTCCGGTCAAAAGCTATAACTTTAGACAGAATAGATAAACTGTGGACCGGTTCAAGGTCATAAGGGCTTGTTTGTATCCAATTTGCAGAACTATGTCTTGTGGTCTTTTAAAGTGCATTACTTGATGCCAACCTATTCGCCATTTACTTTGACATGATTATTTTTGCAAAACAAAAACCCGAAAAAACTAGTTGTTGGAAACTTCTGCAAATAGAATCGTAGGATGAATTTGAAATGAAGAAAACTTCAGATGTTGAAAAATCATACCCAATTCTTGACACTTCAGATCAAGATTATAATCTCTTGAGGTTGACATACAACGCGGAAAATAATTATTCGGACCTACCCAATTCGGTCAGGGGCCCGATGTCTAAAAAAGGGGGCACGGTTCCGGAAACATCTAAAGAGTAGAACCGGGCCCGAACTTTCAATCGATCCCGATTCGGTAAACCCGATATTTGTGCCCGTTCCGATTCGGATAGTCTGATTCGGAATCAACCTGAATTTTCAGTTTTTTTTGTCTCTTCCTCCTATTCATAAAAGATCACCCGATCCAAAGTATCATATGTACAACAATCATTTTTTTTTTTTTGACTATCAGTTACTGTATTTAACAAAATGTGTTTGTACAAAAAAATACACATAAGTACACAAAAAGGAACGTGATTGTTATCTTATCAATCAACCATCTCGAACTAGTTGTTAAAAATAAAACGTTTTTTTTCAGCCTATAATTTATTCTCATTAACTGAACTGATCGAAGTTGGATGCAATTCATTGTTCTATGCGATCGCCTATTTTGAATTTCCCAAAACAAGAATTACGATCGGAATAAAAAGTGTTCAGAAGGATCTCGATCAACTTGAAAATCGAAAAGCACCACCTCTACCGACCAAGAAGATTGTTCCAATCGCATAATTTTGTTTTTTTTTTGGATTATAATCATTTTACGGGTAAATATTTGTAAATAAATGAACGTGAACTTGATGAGAAAAAAAGAGAGATAATAAAAAAATGATTTCGGGTTTGAACATTACCAATTATTTATAAAATGGGAGATAACGGTGCACATCATAATGGAGCTTATATCGAAGGATCTTTGGTAAAAACTGAACATGTCAAATTAGTCATCAATATATTCATGCTCATCGTCGTATTTCTTATCATTATTTTCCTTATTATTCATGTAAGTTTTCCTTTTTTTTCTGACTAAAAAGACATTCAAGAAAAACAATCATGAATTGTTTAGTATTTTATTCGACTTCATTACAAATCGCAAACAGAATATGCTGTCGGAGAGTTGCGAGCAAAATTCGACAAAGATTACAAGGACACAACTGGTGCTTCACCATTTGCCAAAAAAGAGGGAAAACATAAAGATCCGGTGAAACCGCCAACAACTATTCAAGGAAATGGACCGGCTGTTCCAGTTGGAACAAATCAACGATTCCCAATTCAAATGACACCTGATCAAGCTGCTCCTATTATTCATCACATGGCATTGGGCAAACCGCCAAAAGCTGATCATTCCAACTACGCTGTTTACTATACACCTTCGATACCTTAACTTGTTGTTTATTTTATTTTTTTTTGTTCTAATTAATATGAATTTTTCATCTTATGCGTTTTATTTGAATTTCCTCATTCACAGTTCGAATAACTTGGGTCAGTTTTCTCTGTTTTCACTCTTGTCAATAAGATGGGTTTCGAAAATTACAGTAACCCGGAACGAAACATGTGCACATTCTTCTTCTGCTCTCGTTTTGTCTCAAAACTTGAAAATTCAAATATTCAATTAACGTGAATCAGATAAATTTGAAAACTAGGTCGAAAATCAACATAAAAGCCGAGAATTCTAACGGTCGAATTATTTTTGCTTTTCGAGCAATTAACCAAGGTGAGTGAAATTTCTCACCTACAGTAACACATTTGATTTCATTTTAGTGACTCGAAAGAAGATATTGATACAGTACCAACATGGCGAAATCTCAAAAGGGTGGTGCACCTACTCAAGAAGAGCTAGCGGCAATGATTGATAAGGTGTGTAAATGTAGAAAAAAAGAGAAATGAGAGATAAGTACTCTTAACTACTCTCAGTTATCTCTAGACATTTCCATGCTAGCGCTGTCACCTGGCCGCGTGGCGCAATGGATAACGCGTCTGCCTACGGAGCAGAAGATTGTAGGTTCGAATCCTGCCGTGGTCGAAACTTTTTGCGTTTTTTAAAAACATTAACATTTTTTCAGGGGCTAGGCCAACAGTTGAACAAAGATCAAATTGACAAGAGGAAGAAATTAGAAGAACTTCCAGAGAACTTTCAACTCGCCGATGGTTTTGGTGTTTTCCTTGTGACGGTTGGTGGTAACGAGTATTTGTGCGTTACCAATGTATTGTGCAATAAATGTGTGCGAACAAATGGAAAAGTGAAACGATGTGAACAACACAAGAAAAAGAAGAAGAGAAAGAGCAAGGCTAAGAAGGAGGGAGATGTTCAAGATGATGCTTCGGATCGAGAGTGAGTTATTGGCCAACATAAAGTACTGTAATAGGACAAATAATTCAGAAAAGTTGGAGCACTTCGTCATATTGACGATGATGATGAAGAAGAAGAAAAAATCGACGGTGCTTTTACACCAGATCTGATTTTGACACCAGGTGTTGGAGGCGCCATCATTCAAGTTCCGGTTGATCCGAAAAACAATGATAAGGCCGGTCCGAGAGCGAAAAATATGAATCATGTGAAAGGAATGTTGGTACGAGGACCAGGAAATATTCCACAATTTATTCCAAATGATCGAATGACCAAGGCTTTGAAACTACGATACGATAACTATGTGGAAGGAGAATTGATTTTGAAGGATGGCAAGGAGGTGTTTGTTCCAACCAGTTTGGGAGCTGAGAAGATGACTGACAAGAACATGAAAGATGTGGCGAAGGCGGCTGTGGCGGATGTTGTTGATAAGAAGACTGCCGATGCGGTTGGAACCAAAGATAGTTAGTTGACCACAAGTCTCCAAATTTATATTTCTCTTCTTTTCAGATGCTGTTCCTGTTATCGTCGAAGTAGCAGACAATGGTGTTCCATTGATGAAAGTGCTCAAGGAAAAGCCAAAAGATCGCGAAGTTGTGGTCGGAGTTGTTATCACAAATGCGGAAGGTCAACCAGTGTTTGTGCAAACTGCCGGAAAAGAACTTGGCGGTGGAAAAGGTGAGATAATTTGTATGTCTGAAACATACATAGTTTCTGAATTTAGACGCTCCATTGGTGCCAACAACTCCACAAGAGAATGCAAAAGCTGGCGATCATCTTGGAGATGTTGTGGTCGGTGCCGACGGAAAACCAGTTGCTGTAAAACCAGGAGAAGCGCCAAAAGACGCCAAAGTTCTCGGCAAGATCATTGTCGGAAATCATGGAGAACCGGTTTATGTGCCAGCCGGACAAACGAATGCCGAAGCCATCAAATTATCGGACAAGGCGACATCTGCTGCCAATGCTGAGTTGCTCGAAAAGGCTCAAGTTGAAGCGCAGGCAAAAGTCACTGGTCAATCGAAGGCATATATCGAGGAGCAAATTCAGAAGATTGAAGTTGCCGCTGCTACTGGTGCTGGAGGAGCTGGAGGACCCGGAGGAGCTGGAGGACCTGGAGGAGCCGGAGGTGCTGGAGGAGGCGGCGGCGGCGGTGGTGGTGGAGGTGGACCAGGATGGGCACAGACTGAGGTCAAGTCATGCGGTTTTGGAGCACAACAATTTGGAGGAAGTCAATTTGCTAGACCGAGCGGTGGCGGCGGAGGTGGCGGAGGTGGCGGTAGCTACACTGGTGGAGGCGCTAGCGGAGGAGGTTACGGAGGAGGAGGTGGAGGCGGAGGCGGTGGCGGCGCTGGTGGTGGTGGATATGGAGGTGGATCATCGAATGAAGTCAAGTCGGTTGGATTTGGAGCAAACCAATTTGGAGGAAGTCAATTTGCCAGACCGAGTGGTGGAGGAGGAGGCGGCGGCGGCGGCGGAGGTGGATATGGAGGAGGCGGCGGTGGCGGCGGATATTCTGGAGGCGGTGGTGGCGGTGGAGGCGGAGGTGCAGCTGGAGGTGGTGGATATGCAGCTGGATCGGCAAATGAAGTCAAATCGTGTGGATTCGGAGCCTATGGAGGTGGCGCATTTGGAGCTAGTCAATTTGCGAGAGCTGGACCTGCTGTAGGCGGAGGTGGAGGAGGAGGAGCTGCTGGCGGAGCTCGTGCTGGTGGAGCTGCTGCTGGTGGTGCTGGAAAGAAGGGTGCATCTGTGATGGGAAGTGCTCCGAACAATAACAACGAACCAAAATCGTATGCGTTTGGAGGAAATCAGTATGGTGGAAGTGTGTTTGCGAGAAAGTAGATTCGTTTTTTTTGTCTTTGAATGAATGTTTTTTTTTACTTTTTCGAGTAGCACTGTTCTAGATAAGTACGAAACAGACCACACCCGGCTCCTAAGCCTAAGGCCAACTTTTCAAACAATTTTCAACTTTTTGCCCAGCCTACCCTTTTTCGGACCAGGCTTATTCTGACCTTCAGTAATACGATGTGCAAAGTAAAAAACGGGCAAAAAATTGGCAAAAAATGGGAATTGAAAAAAAACAGTATTTTTTCCGAGAAATTTGAAAATCTGCATGTTGGAATATGACTTTCTTTCAATTTTACACACTTTCCCATATTTATTTTTGGAATAAAATGTTCCATTCCGCAAATATCGGGAAAAATCACTTACTTCGTGCGATATTTTTTGCCGATTTTTTGCATTTTTCCTAACTTTGCACATCGCATGAAGAAACCCGGTCAGAGTCCGGCGGGTCACAGCGGACTTTTGACCGGCTCGATAGAGCCCAAATTATTAATTGTATGACAACTATTATTGTTTGAAACTACAGTAACCGCGTGTACAAGTTTCAAATTGCAAATGGACGGATGGATGAATATAACAATCAAATCAATTCAATATTTTTTTAAATACATTATTTGTGAATAAAACTTTTTTGGAATCCGAATGACATAATTCTGACCACAAAGTTGTATTATTCAGTCCCGTAACATGCGATTCAATACAACTGCCAAACCATTTTTCTTCCGAAACGGAACTGAAAAACAAAATTTATTATTTATCTTCACGTCGATCACAAAAATGTTTAGCACGGTATTTCAAAAGCTTCAGGGGGCTGCCAGCCGATGAAAAGAGAGCAGAGAGAAAAAAATTTCAAAGGGGAAAAAATTACGATCAAAGGATCATACACAGTTTGAATAAGAAAACTCTCGTCGCGAATGACTATATTAATGTGTGCGCCTTTGAATAAACTCACAGTACGACAACATTTTTTTTGTTTTTTTTTTTTCACGCAGCTTTAGTTCTTTTTTGTTTTAGACATTCACGGGTCGGCAAAGCGAACCCTTCTTCAGAAGTTGTGTGCGACGGGCGCTCTCGCCGTCTCGCACTCTGCCCCACGCGGTTTTTTTTTGTGTGTTTGAAATTAATTTTTTCAACGACGTGAAGAAAAAAGGACTTTTCTCGCTAATGGCGTGTAAACTTTTTCTAAAAATTTGTTTCCAATCAGTTAATACACGGCTCGGCAAAACGAACCCAAAAAAATAAAAAGTGGGGTCGGCTGTAAACGATATATCTCATGGTCTGTTGTTTAGCACAAAACGGGTCCCGCCACGCTCTTTGTCAAAATGGCGGATATTTAAATTTTTTTTTTGTTTTTCAGCTTGTTTCGTGATTTGAAGGTGTTGATGGGTATTAAGTGAAACAATTTAGTGTGGAAAGAGTTAATAAAACATAATTTCGTCATTTTTAACAGTTTCAGTGAGAATTGACTGGGACAATTAGCAATAAAGAACTTGAAAGTTTTGGATGAAAAGTGCATCACAGAAGTTTAAACTCGGGTGCACACTTATACCATTCGTTTCAGTATAGTCTAAATAGGTTTTGACCAAATTTATAGAAAAAGTTTACAGAAAATAGACGAGAAAATCGACTTTTATCGAAAAATGGCGTGAAAAAAACATGTTTTTCGCCAAAAACAGGGTCACCGAAACTAAAACTAGAGTGGAGACCTATTTTTTCTGAATCTACGTCCTATTTTTGACCTATGCTTGAATTTATAGAAAAAGTTTACAGAAGGTACTCGAGAAAATTGAGATTTTCTTGAAAAATAGACTAAAAAAACATGTTTTTCGTAAAAAACAGGGTCACCGAAACTAAAACTGGAATCGAGACCTATTTTTTCTGAATCTACGTGCTTTTTTGCATTAGTGACCAAATTTATAGAAAAAGTTTACAGAAGGTACTCGGGAAAACTTGTCTTTTATATGGAAAAATCCGAAAAAAATCGTTTTTTGTTTTAGAAAATTCTCCCGAGTTATTTTTGTGTGATGAGACTTATTTTTTCTGAATCTACATGGTATTAACTGATTGGAAACAAATTTTTAGAAAAAGTTTACACGCCATTAGCGAGAAAAGTCCTTTTTTCTTCACGTCGTTGAAAAAATTAATTTCAAACACACAAAAAAAAACCGCGTGGGGCAGAGTGCGAGACGGCGAGAGCGCCCGTCGCACACAACTTCTGAAGAATCTCGGGAGATTTTTCAAATCCATTTGGCATGACTAGCGGTCTTTTTCGGCGGGCCTGCTGCCAATTTTGGCACGGTATGCGTTTCTTGAGTGAAGCACGCCTGCCGAAACCTGCTAAAATAAAGCTGGCCTGCCCAAATCAGGCCATCTCTCGAAGCAAACCTGCTTAAACCCGGCCATTTGTAGAGTAATATGAAGCTTTTTTGAATGCAAAGCTGCCTAGAATAACGCCGTTTTAGAAAGCTAGCCTGCCTAGAATCACGCTTTCTTGAAAGCACGCCCGCCCAGACCAGGCGAACCCAAATAGCAGGCCTGTCGAAACAGTGCCAAATAAAATGAAAAGTAGAAGAAAATAAAGTTTATGAAAAGATGATTAAAAGACTAAAAAAACAAACTATAGAAAAAAAAAGAAGAAACTATGAATACCCGATACTTTAAGAAGACGGAGCATTATCGGTGGCTGAAGGCGGTCCATTCTTGGCGTTTTTGGCGACTTTGTTCGCCTTCTTCGGGTTCGCTGAAGACCGCTGAAAAAAATTAAATTGTTTTCTTTTCATTCCAAAACTCGATTACATTTCGTTTTTTACATTTCTCAAAAAATATACATATGTACACGAAAATTAAAAAAAAAAACTTTGATTTACTAAAATAATTCACATTTTCAGCCACTTTTTTTCTGTTCTTCCGTTTTTTTTACAGTGGTAATATCTCGGGAAAGATTTTAAATGACCCGGCGACTCATCGAGAGTATTAGTTTAAATTGAAAGTATTCATCATTTTAAGACATATACGAGTTAAAACACAGTTCAAAAACATAAGAAACAAAAGTTAGACGACAAAAAAGAACAATAAATAAAAATAAAGTTGGATCAAAATTTCAAATTTTAATGAAGCAGTAGAGCGCGTTTGCGCGATTAATCCAACTCTATGATTTATTTTCTGTTCTTTGTTGTGCTGTAGTTTTCGCTATACGTTGTTTTAGACTGTTTTTTCACTCACATATGTCTTGAAATGGCTAATACTTTCAAAATAACCGAATACTATAGAAGAGTCGCCGGGTCATTTAATTTCAAAATCAATTTTTGTTTGTTCTGTATTATAAATTTCAACTTTTAAAAAAATGTGGATGGAAAACACTTACGCAGAAGCGTTGAAACTAACTCATCGGATATCGGAGGATTTTCACAATGACAAAATTTTTGAGAAATTTTCGTACCCTTTTGGGTCAGGTATCGGACCGAAAGCTAAACCTTCTTTATTTTAAATGTTCTTGGTTTTCAAAATTCATATTGGAATTTCGAGAGTATCAGCAGAGAATTTCAAGGATTTTAATGAAAAATATTTTGAAAAAAAAATCTATTCGTTTGGATAATTTTCTTTACGGCACAGGATCGATTTCTCAATATTAAAAAAAAAAAAACGATCATAACTTACACGAAAAGGCTATTTTTCGGTGGAAGGTATCAAGAAGTCCGGAGCTTTCGAAAGTCATGTAGGCGAGCAATGTAGGCGAGCAAATCGAGAATTTCCACTGCAAGAAGATTTTGTTTTTAAAAAAATTGCTACATAGATTTTTTTTTTTGTAATACACTTTTATGCGATGTGCAAAGTAAAAAACGGGCAAAAAATTGGCAAAAAGGAAAAATCGAAAAAAAAAACAGTATTTTTTAAAGAAATGCACGCTACCCTAGAAGCCCTGTTTTGTTTTTTCTCTAGTTTATCCTCGAGTAGCACACTCTCTCGCTTTGTGTGTGTTTGCTTTGTGTGTGCATTGTTTTTTCTTTTTATTTTTGTTTCTTGCAACACTTGTTTGGAAATAGAGTTATTTAATAATTTTTCAAAGACTTAAATGAAAAATCTGGCTCCTATAAGTTGTAGAGAAAACTTCGCTCTACAAGAAGAATTAAATCACAATTCTTGAAATTGCGAAACCATAGAGGAGTAGTCTTTGAAAGATTGTCTATTTGCTTTTTTTCACACCTGTCAGCTACCCCTTTTTCGGTGTCTTCGCACTTTTTTTTCTGGCCACCATAAAATTATTGGCTATATAGGTTTTGTAGAGCTCAATTAGCTCTACAAGTACATGTAAATAGTTTTTTTTATAATTGTTGAATGAAAAAAATAATTGGAGATAAAAAAAGGTTACTCCCCTCGAGAAACAAAATTAACAAACTTCATGCCGCGAGAATTTTAGAAATGCATATATTTCTAAAAAACAAAAACCTAAATAAAAAATCTGGCTCTTATAAGTTGTAGAGAAAACTTTGCTCTACAAAATGAAGTATAACACGAATTTTAAAATTGCGAAACCATAGAGGAGTAGTCTCTGAAAGATTGTCTATTTGCTGATTTTCACACCTATTGGCTATCTCTTTTTGGGTGTTTTCTCACTACGTTTTATGGTCACCATAAAATAATTGCCTATACAGGTTTTGTAGAGCTGAATTTGCTCTACAAATCCTACTTTTTCTAATTTTTTTCCAACACGTAACTGATTTTTAAAAATTAACAAAAAAAAACAAACAACAGAGTGAGAAAGACACACAACTGCACACATGTGACCACACAAGGTGTTTTGGGTGGATTTTACAAGTGAATTTTTTTCTTAAAAATTAACCTTTGAATAAAAACTCTGTTCCCGTGATTTTGTTAATTAAGACCTGCTCTACAAAATGAAGTAAGTTGTTTTTCATAAAATTGCGAAACCAGAGAATAGATACAGTTTGAAGTTCGGCAATCTTTCAGAGACTACTCCTCTATGGTTTCGCAATTTTAAAATTCGTGTTATACTTCATTTTGTAGAGCAAAGTTTTCTCTACAACTTATAGGAGCCAGATTTTTTTATTTAGGTTTTTGTTTTTTAGAAATATGAGCGTTTCTAAAATCCGCGCGATATGAAATTTGTTTCTTTTGTTTCTCCAGATGAGTACCTTTCTCATCTTCTAATATCTTTTTCATTTTGAAATATAAAAATAAACAGATTATACATTCTTGTAGACGGAGAAATGCTCTACAAAACCCATATAGCCAATAATTTTATGGTGGCCATAAAAAAAAGTGCGAAGACACCCAAAAAAGGGGTTGCTGACAGGTGTGAAAAAAAGCAAATAGACAATCTATCAATGACTACTCCTCTATGGTTTCGCAGTTTCAAGAATTGTGATTTACTTCTTCTTGTAGAGCAAAGTTTTCTCTACAACTTATAGGAGCCAGATTTTTCATTTAAGTCTTTGAAAAATTATAAAATAACTATATTTCCAAACAAGTGTTGCAAGAAACAAAAAGAAAAAACAATGCACACACAAAGCGAGAGAGTGTGCGACTCGAGGATAAACTAGAGAAAAAACAAAACAGGGCTTCTAGGGTAGCGTGAAATGTGAAACTCTGCATGGTGGAACATGACTTTATTTCAATTTCACAACCTTTTACACAACTATTTTTTAACAAAAATGATTCATTTCGCCAAAATCCTGAAAAATCACTTTTACTTTGCACGATATTTTTGGCCTTTTTTCTTACTTTGCACATCGCATTAGTGAATTTCGGGCTCGCACTGCCCCCTACGTTTTTTTTATGAAAATCTATTCTTCAATTTTTCAATCATAACCAATCTCATAAAACATAAAACTCACATTTTTCTCTGATTTGTTGGGAAATCGGATTAGGAAGTGACACGGGATGAACATGACCGCGGCCTGCAAGTTCTATGAAACATTCAGTTTTCCCTACGTCTCCTAACCATGAATTGGATTCTCATCGTCGCTCGAATAGGTAATCGAATAGTCGGTTTCGGTGTCATCTTCACTTTCGTCAGAACCTTCGCCTTCGGCGAGATATTCTAATTCGTCCGATGACGAAGAGCATACCGGTTGATGAAATACATCCCCAGGTTCCGGTTCTCCGGCCATGAAATCGTATTCTAAAAGCGAGAATGCCAAATTGTTTAATAATCGGACAACGCTAACCTGCAAAACTGATATCCGACGAGTCATAAGATTCTGGAAAAAAAAAGAAGGTTTTTTTATTTTATTTTACACGTTTTTACCTTCTTGTTCCTCTTCTGAAGTATCTGTTTCCGAAGAATCGATTACGAGTAAATGGCGAGAGCAGTAAGCAAATTTCTTTCTCTGAAATTTGTTTTGTTGTTGTTTAATTACGAATGCCTACCTTTCTTTTTGCTCGATCGACTATAGCAGAAGACCTCTCTCCGATTTTTCAGCAACAGTGCAATTCGCGATTCTTAAAATTTTGGTAAATAGTTAAACACAATAATTTTCTAGAAAAAAAAAAACAAAAAATTTGAAGTCGATCTAAGTCCGCAATTCTGCATTTGTTCGTCGCAGTGCCAATACGAACATTTATTTTATTTTTTGTTTTGAAAGAAATTTCAAAACAACTTTTAATTTCGATATTTAAATTGTTTATTTCGCCATTTAAAGTGTTTCTACATTCGTATTTATGCTCGACAACAATTTTGAAATGAATAGCTATTTATCGGTGAGTTTTTCAATTGTTAAATTTGATTTTTGACGAGAAGAATTTGTTATAGACACCAGATGAAGTAAGAGAGGAAAAACAAGAACAAGAAGGCAGAAAAGACCACTCTTTGACAATCAGCTCACAAAAATCTCTAGCACAAAAACCGCCGAATATGGACAGCTATCTGAAGGCAGTCTTTTCGTCGTCGCCATCCAATGAGGTTTATCGATCGATTCATCATCAACACTGAAAAGAATGTCGCGACCTATGTCCGGCATGCTGCATTTGAAACCAATCGACAGCTTGCCTATTCAAGACGGGTTGGCGAAAAAACGACAATACTTGAATCACCACAACTGCCGAGAAGAAGAAATGTTGTCTAATGAATGTAAGTGCACCAGAACCATCGATTTGTGAGCTCAACTTTTCAAACCTACAAAAAAATTTAAAACATTTTTCACGAGAAAACAGAATGTCGACTTATGTTTTAAAAAAGCGTGTCAGAAGTTGCTGAGAAATGCTCCGTTAACTCAAAAACTTCCAGAAACTCCTCTCGATATGAGTCCCACTCGACCACCAACGGAGTCGCACGTTGAAACAGCTTTCAAATCATCTGATAATGAATTCGGTTTCGAAAAGATTAATGACATCGGAAGAAACGGTAGCTTTTTACAAGTCTTTTGTATCTTGAATATTGAATTTGTTTCAGAGTTTCCGGGACATCAAACTCTCGTAGCTGGTTTGTCGGTGGCCACGCTGAGAAACCGGAACAGCGGAAAAGTTCATTTGATTGTGCAAGGAATTGAACAGAAATCAAGAGTCACGATGAAAGTTACTGGAGGAAGAGTAGGTTTTTAAATATAGTAAGAAATGGAAAATGTCAAAACATCTGAGAAAAACCATTATTTTTAATGAACTTATTCACAAGAAAAAATAATGTTAAAAGCAACGAAAAATTTCATACCTGGCGTAAGATGGAAATTTGTCTAATTTCGAAAGTTTGTGTAAATCATGTTTTTGCAAGACACAATAAACACCACGAACCTCAAATTTTCCTGGAGGTTTAAAGACAAATTTAAAGCCACAGGATGGTCGAACTGTTTCTCTAACTTGGACAGAAACAAATATTATTTCAGGCACCATCGAAACGACTCGTCAATTTGTTTTTATACTAACGAAGAAATTTTGTTAACCTTACAATTTTTTAAAATAAATATTCATTTTTGATAACCTGGTTTTTTTTCATTACAGTTCATAATTATTGAAGGTTATCTACGAGAGCAAAAAGACGTTTCTCGGCACAAAGCTGGAGAATAGCTCATCAATGTTTTTTTTTACATGATTTTTTTCCACGTGCGATAAATTGCATTATGGGGCTTGTGCAACAGATGAGCTATGTTGATTTCTCCAACATAAAAAAAATATGTCTCATTAGAAGCAGTCCTGCGAAATCATGCCGATTTTCGACTGCCCCAGCGTTTTATAGCAGACTTGCTTGAAACCGCGCCGTTTCTCTGAATTTTCATGTTTTTTAGAAGCAGGTCTGCTCAAACCAGGCGGTTTACAGTTGTATCTAAGCACACCTGCTGAGGCCAGGCCAATCAGAATTGCCAAAAAGCAGGTCTGCTGAAACCAGGCGCTCTCCTAAAAATGAAAAAGCTAGCCCGCCGAAATAAGGCCGAAATCGCCGATGCTTGAAAAAACGACTCGAAACCTGCCGAAGCCTGCCTCTGTTCACCCTTAAGGGTTCGCTTTGCCGACCCGTGAATACCATGTAGATTCAGAAAAAAATAAGTCTCATCACACAAAAATAACTCAGGAGAATTTTCTAAAACAAAAAACGATTTTTTTCGGATTTTTCCATATAAAAGACAAGTTTTCCCGAGTACCTTCTGTAAACTTTTTCTATAAATTTGGTCACTAATGCAAAAAAGCACGTAGATTCAGAAAAAATAGGTCTCGATTCCAGTTTTAGTTTCGGTGACCCTGTTTTTTACGAAAAACATGTTTTTTTAGTCTACTTTTCAAGAAAATCTCAATTTTCTCGACATTGCAGTATTTCTACAGAAAAAACTGATCCAAAAATGCGGAAATTCAAATATGTGCGGTGGAGCACGCTTGCTCGCCTTTCTTGAACTTGTGTGTTTTTTTTCTTTTTTTTCAAAGAGAGTTGTTTTGTACAAGTTGTCTATTGTTGAAAATAATAAATCAGTCAATAAATTTGGATGTCGAAGCATCCTATCATTATGTTAAAAAAAAAAACACGAAAAACTGGTCGACTTTTCTAAAAAAAATTTTCGATTCTCCCACATTAGAGAATGAGGATTTCACAAGCACACTTCGCCATCTGAAATATATATATAAATATAATAGAAAATGCAGAACATTGCTGAAGCTTACTTTGTCACCCAACCCTTTTTGTTCTACCCATTAAAAGGAAAAAAATCGAACTTGAACGCGGTTTATTTACATGTGAATGCGGGACAATCTATACATTTGGGCATGATTGGAAAACTAAAAACGGTAAATTCATTAGTTGACAAAAAAACAAATTAAATATGTTGTCGAAATATGAATATACTGTTGCTGAGCCGATGCGAACTGATTGAGCTGAACAATATCTGCAAAAATTTAGTTGACTACGGGATTCAGGAAAATGGAAACAAATAAAGTATGAAAATTTACCTTCAGGTTCATTTGACGCAATTGTTTGACGAGGAATCATCTACGAAACTGAATGAGACGCAACACGGAAAAATCTGCAAAAATTTAGTTGACTACGGGATTCAGGAAAAATGGGAACAAATAAAGTATGAAAATTTACCTTCAGGTTCATTTGACGCAATTGTTTGACGAGGAATCATCTACGAAACTGAATGAGACGCAACACGGAAAAATCTGCAAAAATTTAGTTGACTACGGGATTCAGGAAAAATGGGAACAAATAAAGTATGAAAATTTACCTTCAGGTTCATTTGACGCAATTGTTTCACGAGGAATCATCTACGAAACTGAATGAGACGCAACACGGAAAAATCTGCAAAAATTTAGTTGACTACGGGATTTAGAAAAAATGGGAACAAATAAAGTATTAAAAATTACCTTCAGGTTCATTTGACGCAATTGTTTGACGAGGAATCATCTACGATATTGAATGAGACGCAACGTTGAAGAATCTCTGCAAAAATGTCTTTTGTGAAGCTTGACGTAACGAAATTCTTCGAAAAAATTTTAGGCCTTATTGAATCCGATCGAGACCATCACTGCTACAGTACCCCCAATAAAGATACTCAGCCAATTTTATGAGATTCAAGTTTTTTCGTTCAAAAACTGACCTAACTAATTTTTAAAAATTACAGATGTTCCAAGTAAATAAAAAACCTTTACACATTCAAAACTTTCGCTGCCCGGAGTGCAATGAGACATACAGTAATCTGTCAAACGTGAAGAAGCATTTGAAAAATGTTCACCGGTACAACGAAGCGCTCATGAAGACCTTTACAGAAAATGTGAAAGCGGAAAAGGCGTCAAGACAAAACACAAAAATATTTAGATGCCAAGAATGTGATTTGATGTTGACTTCAGAAAAAGGAGCGATGGATCACATGCGTAAAAAGCACAAAAAGATTGTTGATCCGGCTTCTATCTCGTTGATGGACGACACAGATGTAGAAATTCCGACACGAAAAGTGAGATATAAGACTTGAAAAAAACATGCGAGGCTTAAAATATATTTAGGTACCTAAGAGGGGAAAAAGTACCGTGACATTTTTTTGGTCAAAAATTCACAGTGACAATTTCAATAACAGTTATAGGTCACGCCACAAAAATTTGAAAACTATTTTTTCTCTAAAATTTTTTAGCTATTTTTCTGTTTTTTTTTGTCGTCCTTCACAATTACAAACATTTTTCCCAAGATTTTCACAGTGACAAATTATTTAAGAAATTTTGGTACTTTGGTAAAAGGTAAAATGTACTATCAGAACCCTTCTTTTTTATCCTGAACCAATTTCGAAATTTCCGACAAACTGGAGATTCTGAACAAACATCGACCATTAACTATAGAAGTTTATATCAAGAAATGAAATCTATGCAATTTTGGAAAAAATTAGCGGAAAAAACTTATATGGACCCAAGGAAGAAATTTTCCGAGAGAAAAAAAAACGTGAAAATTATTTTCTGATTAAAATCTACAGTTTGCTTCTCGGACCAGGCCTGGAGTACCTATCATTTTCAGAGCGTTGGAGGTTTACAATTTTTTCAGAGATTACAATTGGACACCGGCGTTTATGGTAGAATCGATGCTACAAAATCAAAAGAGAAAGAATCTTCTCACCCTGACTTCGACAAGGGGAAATTGAAGTGTCCATTAGAAGAGTGTGATTCCAGAGCTAGTTCAAGATGGCATCTTTGTCAGCACATATTTGAAAATCACGATGACACGATAGAATTGGAACGAATAGAGTTTGATGAATATGATGAGTTTGAGGTTGTGGCTAAAACACTATAATTTATTGTTAGTGATGAATTTCCTTAATTTTCAGTTATGGAAATCTGAAAAAGAGGCATCGTCCATCACAACTTTTTTGATTAGAACAAGTCATAAGGATGGAGAAATGGAGGTTCGAACATATTGCTGTCAACACGAAGGAAGATATGAGAGTCAATCGAAGATTAGAATCGGTCACATCACCAAAAAAACCACAGGGGATATTCCATGTACCGCATTTATGCAGGTTTTCAGAAATTCACACAACTTGCCCATTTTGCATTTTTAGGTTAAAATTGTACCGGGCCGAGTTCAAGTTGAAGCATGCTGGCAACATATTCACGAAATGGACGTTGAACTTCAAAAATTGTCTGAAAACGATGTGAAATTAATTGAAAGGCAAGAATTTCAGTTTGGGATTTTTTTACACGTTCAGTTCAGCCTTATGAGAGATGGTTGGACGAATCGCCAAATTTCAAAAAAAATGGTTCGTGATTACGACAATACTCATCGCTTGCACTATCTCGTTAATGACGACTTACGTCACATTAGGAAAACTTCTAATTTATATAGTGGGCGATTCGATGATGATGATCTAACATCTGTTAAAAAAATGATTGAAATGAAGTCCGAATCAGATGGTGTTCAACACTGGACTCCCCCAATTAATTCAAAAGGGGAAAACTTTCAATTAGGTATGCTTAATTTATTTTTTCTGAAAAAAAAAATATACAAGTGGTGATATTGTAGCTTGAAAAATTGAAAATTTCGGCCTGAAATCAATCACAGGTCAGGCACGGATTTTTTACTTGCCGAAAAATGACAAGCCGGGCCGACCTGTGAATTTGGGGCCGACTTGTGAATTTCGGGCCGACCTGTGATTTTCGGGCCGAGCATTCGGCTTTCGAGAAACAGCCTCACTTCTAATAGAAATTAATTTTTTCAAGTTATCATGTACCCACAACAAATTGAATTGTTGAAAAAATATTCTCATCGAGGAATCATCATTGACGACACTCACAATACTACGAAATATCATCTCAAACTGACAACAATTATGGTTGTAGATGATTTGGATCGTGGTATTCCAGTCGGTACGTATCATGTTTTTTTTTACATTCAGAAAATTCATTTAAAGCTTACCTACTGTCACACAGTACGACTACAGATGATGTTGCCGTTTTGTTCGAGTCAGTGAAGTCAGTAACGAATGATGAATTTAAGCCTCAATATATTATGAGCGATGAAGCGCCTGTATTTTATTCAGCCTATAAGCGGGTATTTCCGAATGGTTTGGCACAAAGATTATCGTGTAAATGGCACATTTTTCGTGCTTGGAAAAAACGAGCAAAAGAAGATTTGGATGTATGCGTGATTTGAAATTTTTCGTTGATAAGTTTTTTGTAGGAAAAAACAAGTCAAAGCGTTCTTTCGTTACTGAATGATTGTCTTAACGAGCCAGTCTTGGCGAATCTTTTGCGCAACTTGAACAGCATTTTTCAAATATTAGATGACAGAGACACGCCAGGAAGCAAAAGATTTGCGAACTATTTCAGATCAAATTATAGCGGTAAAATTTCCACTAGAATTTCTAGTCAAGAAACATAACATGATCAAAAAAATTTTAGGGAGGTACACAGAATGGTCACCAGTTGGAAGGCAAAATTCGGTATCTAACACAAGCATGTACTCCGAAAGTTTTCACGCATCGTTAAAAGTATGTTAACTAAAAACCGTGGTTTTATTATTGAACTATTACAGATCACCATCATCGGTAACAAAAAAAATATTCGAATCGATGAACTTTTATATTTTTTGAAAGAAGTTTTCGAGTGGACTATTGAAAAAAACAGCATTCAGGTATTAAGTATATTATTCCACAAATTGAGTCTGACAAGTCAAATTCAGAAATCTCGTAAACTGGCAAGATCATGTCCGCGAGCTCGACAAACATTACTAAACTGTAAAAAAGCGATGGCCGAAAGTTCGCAATATTTGGTAGAAAAAGTTGAAGATAGTGGAAACTACTCGGTCACAAAACTAAGCGACATGAACACTATTTACACAGTTTTTGATTCATTATCATGTCATTGTTCGAAAGAGGTACGGAAATTTATGTTGTAATTCATTTAGATTTTATTTGGCAAATAACTCAATTTGGTTTTTTAGAACACACATTGTACGAATTGTCATGCATGTGCATACCGATTTCGTTGCACGTGTCACTATCAAAAAAGTGGTATTTCTTGCAAGCATATTCATCTCGTTTTGCTGACAATTTGTAAGAATAGAGTTTGATCAAAAGAAAAGAAAACTAAATTTTAGTAAACACTGAAAATGAAACAACAATAAGCGAAAATGATTTCAACAGTTTTGCTGACTTGGATAGATTTGCTGACGAAGATGTGCCTACTCAGTCATTTTTGCGCCCACTTCCTAAAAATACGCCAAAAGATGCGGAAAAGGCTGATGCAATATTAGCAGATATCCGAGATGCAAGTTTCATAATTATTAGGCATAACAATGTTTCGTTTAATTGAAAATTTCAGACATTTGACATTTTATATTCTCAACTAAGACAATCTGTGAAAAAAGATGCTTTATCATCTTTGAAACAGTTACAAGAAGTTCGAGCTTCTCTGACTCCGTTTGTCAAAAAATCGAAAAGCGCTGTTCTCCAACAGAGAACTGACCAGAGTAATAAGACAGCACGCCAGTCGATGAACTTTCAAAATTTAGAGGTACATGTTTTTTTTTGTCTATACAAATTATGAAAAAAAAACACTAACCCTTCATCTAACTTTAGGCAAGAAGAAAAGCTCGACCAACTGGAACCTCAGGCGTCGCTCCTATTGTTGAACCGGATAATTGTTCCATCTGCACATTATGCCACAATGTAAGATTACATTTCGATAGAAATATAACACATTTATCCTCAGGTTGATCCTCCACTCTTCGATGATGCCGATCCAATGGAAGAGGAGTCGCGCATCACACTCTGGAAAAAGTGCATTGAGTGTAGTTTGTGGGTCCATATGACTTGCGGAAACACCAATCCGAAATGTCCTAGCTGTGGTGGGCCATATGTGTGTACAGAAGTTGACATTGACATCGAATCCGAAAATGATGAATGTGACTAGGCTTCTTTTAATTCTGTTTCTTCTTGTTTTTCTTCTTTATTCTTCATATTTCTTCAATCATCTGTAAAATAATACATGACATTTTTATTTTAAATCTATACACATTACCTTTGAGATTGTCTTTTTACTCTTAATAAACGTTAAACCTGAAAGAAAGCGAAAAAAAGAAAAAAAAAAGAAAAAACACACAAGTTCAAGAAAGGCGAGCAAGCGTGCTCCACCGCACATATTTGAATTTCCGCATTTTTGGATCAGTTTTTTCTGTAGAAATACTGCAACGTTTTTCTCGAGTACCTTCTGTAAACTTTTTCTATAAATTCAAGCATAGGTCAAAAATAGGACGTAGATTCAGAAAAAATAGGTCTCCACTCTAGTTTTAGTTTCGGTGACCCTGTTTTTTGCGAAAAAACATGTTTTTTTCACGCTATTTTTCGATAAAAGTCGATTTTCTCGTCTATTTTCTGTAAACTTTT
Source organism: Caenorhabditis sp. 8 KK-2011 (assembly GCA_963572245.1). Lineage (NCBI taxonomy): Eukaryota > Metazoa > Nematoda > Chromadorea > Rhabditida > Rhabditidae > Caenorhabditis > Caenorhabditis sp. 8 KK-2011. Next base: position 4,215,586 of record OY751547.1, read on the forward strand.
TCTATAAATTTGGTCAAAACCTATTTAGACTATACTGAAACGAATGGTATAAGTGTGCACCCGAGTTTAAACTTCTGTGATGCACTTTTCAGCCAAAACTTTCAAGTTCTTTATTGCTAATTGTCCCAGTCAATTCTCACTGAAACTGTTAAAAATGACGAAATTATGTTTTATTAACTCTTTCCACACTAAATTGTTTCATTTAATACCCATCAACACCTTCAAATCACGAAACAAGCTGAAAAAAAAAAATTTAAATATCCGCCATTTTGACAAAGAGCGTGGCGGGACCCGTTTTGTGCTAAACAACAGACCATGAGATATATCGTTTACAGCCGACCCCACTTTTTATTTTTTTGGGTTCGTTTTGCCGAGCCGTGGCATTTTACAATTCACAATCGATTCTTATTTCTATAGTATAACTCGCATTATATAGTCTCATTAATTCATTTGTTTTAGATCTCTCAGCAAATGCCACCAAAATCGACTATTCAAGTTGTAGAGAAAAGCTCGCCAAACTTATCGACAAACTAATTATCATCAACGATGGAGATTTGTTGAAAAATTGAATCGTGACCAAATAAATATATGTGAGTGTATTTCCAGTAATTTTTAAAAATATTGTCCAAAAAAGAATTTATCAAAAAGAAAATAATGTTGGAACAAGGCACCGAAACTTCTTTTTCTACGTAAATCTACTTCTATTTCTGCGATTGAAAATAATGATGACTCTTCGACATTTTTCTGGTATACGAAAATTTGTTTTTTCAGTTTTCTTCAAGAGTGACACACACGCACGAACTAAATCAATGCATCCTGTATCTCCGAAGGAAAATAAGCGAAGATCGAACCAATTAGGAGCTATACAGTGCCGATTGGAGGAGAAACGTTCAATTTACTAAACAATGCAGACAATATGGAGCTTCTTATAATCTAAACTTTGACAACATCCCAGCGGTTCTCTTTAGAACTAATATATTTCATCAATAGAAAAACATACCTCGGCAGAATTGTGGAATTTCACGTGGCACATTCAAAACCCTCGAAATTTTACACTGTAATTCAGACGGCACAAAAATTTACTTTCAGTTTTGTGTGAAAATTCACAGGACACGTTTTGAAAATCTGGCTGTTCCACGATTTTTGCTGAGGTTTGTAGAAAAATATGAATATTTACTTTCGTAAAAAATGTATTGTATTATAAATGGAATCCATAGAAATCGTTTTCAGCACAAGTTTCCATACATCATGTATTTTTCGTTGGGAGACCGTCTAGACGTGTATCGATGACCGTTGTGTTATATCCTCGGTCGGTTGTCTGAACTTCTTCTTTGAGTGATCTCTCGCCAAAAATGTATTCATATTTTCTGGTTGGTGCATTTTCTCAGAAGAATTCCAGCTCATCGATATTGACATATTACTGAAACATTGAACGTTATTGTGAAAAAAAAACAGACGAACCTCCATTTTTTGTATTAACTTTTTACATGAATAGTTCACTCACTTCTCAAATCAATCGCGAACACGTATTGGTTTCGCTGTCTGTCTATCCGTTGTTCCATAATTATCCTATTCAGAACAAAAACTTCCACTTTATTCTGCCCTTCTCCATGCGTGATAATGGCGACGTTAACCTTCTCTTGTGTTCGTGTTTTTGATAGGCTGTGCATAGTCTGAAAAAAAAATGTTCTCGATCTTTGAAATTGAAAATATCTCTCTTACGTTAAATTTTCCAGTTACTAACTTGATCTGAATGTTAAAACGGCACTATGAATTGTATGCAAACTATCAAAAACGAGAAGAATCCATCTGAAGTTAGTTTGATTTTAAAAAATAAGGAAAAATCAAGAAAACAAAAATAAATAAATAAATGGAAACAGTACATTTATTTCAAGGAACACACAAAAACTTGTAAAAAAACGCTGCGAGACCGCGTTTTTAAAATAATTGAGAGAGCCTTTATACTTTTTTTTCCGCTGTCTCTTTCTCTCATTGGCAGCCCTGAAATACCGTGTAGTTTTATTTTTATCACAATTTCCAGAACTTGATCAATCAAAGCCTTTCTTGAGGTTTATGATCAGGTTTCTCTACTAACAAATATCATCACAAATGTTTGATTTGTTTACATGGAGTACTTTTGTTATCATTCACACATGTTGTGGAGTTTACTTTTTTTCCGTTGCTTTTTTTCATTTCTCTTCAAATTCATTTAAAACCACAAAAATATTGCAGCAAATTGTTTCTTATAAAATTACTTTCATATTCCCAATCTGTTGTGTCTTCACAGTTCGTATTTTTTCAAAATTTTCAAAAATTTTCATCGGCAAAATAACTTTCATGTACTTCTCTTCAAGATTATTTTTTTTGAAAAACAGGTGGGTTTGATATTATAATAATAATATCTCGTTTTTCATTTGAAATTTAACTTTTTTAAAACTTCGATCAAAAATCCCGAAACGACAACCCTGAATTCAGGCTCCAGTGGCAAAAGTTTGTTTTCTAGATCAAACAAACGTGCTTCGAGATTTATTGTCAATCCGGTCAGATCATCCAACGGAAAAAGTGATCTACCACAAAAATTCGATGAAAGAGCATGTAAAAATGAGAGATTCAGACGGTAGATCAATTTCTCATTGGATGATCTGGCTGGATTGACAATAGCTGACGGCTTTCAGAAAATTCTTTATTCAATTGGCGGGACATGGCCCGATCAAAAAAAGTTAGTGAACTATTATACTGTTTCAAAATTTGATTATTAATCTTTACAGCTTTTAGTATATTGTATGTTGATTGTTGGTATTTTATTGTACCTATGGGCCGTACCAAGAGAAAAGAAAGTTACCAAGGAATTTCGAAACTATCTCGACAAAGTGAACAGAAAAAATCAAAGTTTATTGGAAACTATGGATTTAGATTGTGCGAATCCAGATCCAAATTACGTATTTTTTGGAGATGCAGTTGATGAAATGATCAATGCTGCAGACAATAAATGTGAAACTATTCAGAATTTGTTCAATTTTCTGGAGAAAGGTACTTCGAAGGAAGAAGAAGAATACCCATTGGCGTATGGCATTTTAGCTTATAAAAACATGGCACAAGTGAGTTACAACCTGATTTCAAAACTTCATTTTTTTTCAGTTGTTGTTCATGCTGTCTGCTTTTTATCAACCTCAAAATGTGTTCTGTATTGCATATCCGGAAAATTCGAGTCCCCAATTCCAGAAACAAATGGCCGATATACAATCCTGTTGGGAAAATGTCTACTTTTTCAAGAGACCAAAAGTTGAATGGGGTAGTTTCGAAATTATCAATTCAGTTTACTTTTGTTTGGATTTTATGACACGTTTGAATCACGATTGGAAGTATTTCCAATATTTATCTGGAGTTGATGTTCCTTTAAAAACTAATTTGGAAATGGTGAAGATATTCAAAGCAATGAAAGGAGCACCAAATTTTGAGGTTCAGAAGTTTCAGATTGGACGACTTATGGAGAAAAATGTGAGAAAAAACTACTAAATGATGCATGTATGTGTGTGTTGAAATTCTAGATTTCCGACTCTCCACTTCCTCTTTTGAAATCATCACTATCAAGTCTTATTCCAAGAGAAACAGCAAAATCCTTGACATCTTCAAATGTTCCGCGCAGACTTCTCACATTTCTCAATGGAACTTCTATCGCAGATGAATCATTTTGGGGTACTCTTTTGGGAAACAAAAACCTATTCAATATATCTGGAAGTATAGACGGGGAGAAATTTATGGAATATCAGGGTTCGAGTGAAGATTATTCAAACTATTACATTTCACGTTATCAAGAGTGGGAATCGTCAAATTGTTACGGTTATGTCGGAATGGGTAGTTGTGTATTTGGTGTGAAAGATTTATGGAACTTGAAAAAATCGGAATATCTGGTAGCTCATAAATTATATCTCGACTTTCAGCCGGCTGCATTTTTTTGTCTTTTGAAGGTATGTTTATGGATTGAAATAATGCTAAATAATTCATTTTTCAGAATCATCGTTACCGTACACTTCATCCAATTACCAACTTTTCGACATCATTTTATTCCGCGTTACCACAAGTGAAATGGTAGATGGAAAAAGTACATGACATGGACAGACCAAGTTAGACTTTTTTGTCTCATTGTAGTTTTATTCCGAAGTTTTCATGGTTTTTAATAAATATATTTATTGTTCTAAACTCAGTTAGAATGATTGAAAAGGCGTCGACGAACTTTGTATCCGGTAGATGTTTTTTCGATATTCGAACTTCTTTGTGGACATTGACAATATCCCGAGTCACTTCCGGGCAGTCCTTCGAGTCCAGGACCTCCAGGAATTCCATCAGGACCTTGTTCTCCCGGATTTCCCGGTTCCCCTTGATAACCAACATCTCCATATTCACCATTTCTACCCGGTTTTCCGTTTTCACCACGTGGTCCAGGTGATCCTCTTGATCCAGCTGGTCCTTTTGGTCCAGGTAGACCAACTCCTCGTGTTCCGTCTCTTCCAGGTCTACCCGATTTTCCATCTTTACCCGGGTTTCCGGCTTTTCCTGGTGAACCTGGTTGACCGGTAACACCTGGTGGTCCTTCTTCTCCTGGTGGTCCATCACTTCCAGGATTACCGTCAGGGCCTGGTGGACCTGGTGGTCCGTCAATTCCAGGCTCTCCCGGTGGACCAGCTGGACAACTAATCACATTGTCTTGAGCGTAAGAAATTGGTTGAACTTGACCATCAACTCCGTCTGGACCTGAAAAAGAAATAAATCAACATCAAAAGATAAGCAATAATGATAACAGACCAGGTTGCCCCTTTTGACCATTTTCTCCCGGGTTTCCGGCCGGTCCTGGAGGTCCCCGAGGACAATTCGATGCCTTCAATCCACAGTTACAATCGGATTGTTCAGACGCATATCTCTTGAAAAGTTGAACTTTTTCTGAACTTCGACCTTTTGGCATAGCCAACATGTTCCAAGTATCATCATAAATCTCCTGAAATCAATAATAGTTTTCATTGTTCAATTGAAATATTTTGATACTTTAAATCCTCCCAATTCTTGTTCGACATCATTATGGAATTGATACAAATCATTATACATGAAGGAAGTGAAAAACAGGGCAAAAACTATGGATACTGTAGAAAACAGAGTGCATGAATAGAGGAGTACTGTAGTGGAAGATGTCATTTCCACCAAGTCGATGAAATATTTCAGATAAGACAGTACTTTTATAATGTTTGATTGTTACACAACGAAAAACTTTTTTGTAGGATAAATCTCAGAAACTTGATATGAAGTTGAACCGTTTTCCAGCATATTATTTTATATTCGCTCATTTATCAATTTGGTTGGAATCACAAATTATCTCAGAAAATGCAAACAACAGTACGCCTTGAACTCTTGGTGGGAATTGGAGCCAGAAAAGGATTTTTTGACTAAAAAATGTTTGATTTCAAAATTGATTTTTCAGCTAAAACTTTCCGAAAAACAAAAACTTAAAACAACAAATCAAAATTGGATTAGTTTCACGTGACCTTTCAATCTGATCATAACGTGGCAATAGAAAAGTATTTGAACATCAAACCATTTTATTGTCATTGTGATTTGTGAATTAATTGAAAATGGAAGGTGGATATTCAACAGAAAAAGGAAATTCGATTGAAAATGTTCAGAGAAAAATGGTATGTGATTGCTGTAGTTTTCGATTGATGTATAGAGATTGAACAGATTCTAATGAAAATCGAGGAGAATGAAAAATCAAGATTCGACGACGAAATGAGTGGAGTTGACATTTCGATTGCCGAACATTGGGGAAAATCGGCGGCGTTGACAAGTTCAATAACAAGTGATGATAGTTATGGACAGAATGATGATGATGAGGATGAAACAGAAGTGGATGAGAATGATTCGAATAAGAGCTATTATCAATTGATGGAATTGAATAAAGATCCTGTTGATGAGACACCGCGATTGTCACGTGTTCCATCGCAATATCAATTGGATGCACTTTCTGAAATGTTTCTTTTTGATGTTCCACAACAATATATGTAAGTTTCATGTTAGCCACAACCAAACAAGGTCCGATAAAAACCGGGACTACTGTATCGGGCCTAAACATTTGAATATCTTCTCCGATGTTTTTTCAATGAGGCTCCGAATGAAAATCGGGCCATTTTTTCTTTGCTCCATTTCATTGAAATATGGGTCAGCCAACCGGCTCCAAAAACGACTGTTCGGATATTTACAGAAAATTTGGTCAATCGTTGGAACTTTTTTGTGAAAACTAATGAAAATTAAAAAAAAAAAACGGAAATGTGTAGAAATTGTTCCCACAACTTAAAAAATATTTGCTCTGAGAAACTTACGTCAGGCCGGGCAGGCCCACGATTTCAAGTCTCCCTAATTCACTGAATAACTTCGCCAAGGGGCTTTCCCTTTTTTAATAGAAAAACATGAATTTTCCAATCCACTTCCAGATGAGTTTTTTTCAACAAACTTGTTTTTTTTTTCAGCATAAAATGCCAAAAGCCATCTGAATCGGCTCATATCGCAAATCCTTTGATGGCAAACAATGAACGAGGTGTCGAGACTGGAATGACTCCATATTTTGTCAACTCTGAATACGTGTCTGAATTGCTCATGTAGAATACTCACCAATTCATTTATCGATTAATAAATTTGACTACTGGATTCGGCTTTTTTTTCAACATTTATTTTCATTTTCAGACAAATCGGACCTCCGGTCCTCTGATCTTCTGTTACTCATAAAATCGGTTGTTTTCTTCTCTAAAGCACCACAATTCCTTTCAGAAAACTCACAATTTTCTAGCAATTACCTTCTTTCTTTTTTAATCCTTACACAATTTTCAGGCGTTTTTATTTTCTAGAAAAAAAAACAGAAAACAAAGTATCCAATGTATTTTGCGAGTTTCACTCTTTCTCTTTTCGCTTTTCTTTTTCATCTCTTCATTTCACATTATCTCTTTCTTTTTTTGAAAAATAAATTTCTCCATGTGTGGTGGGAAAAATTCTTTTTTTTCATCTTTATTTTTATTATTATGTGATTTCGTGAAAACTTGGAAAAGTGTGTTATAAATGACTAATGTTTGCTCAAAGAAAATAAATGTGCTAAAAAATACATTTGAAACGGATTAATTTTTATATTGTCAATCCGGTAAGATCATCCAACGGAAAAAGTGATCTACCACAAAAATTCGATGAAAGAGCATGTAAAAATGAGAGATTCAGACGGTAGATCAATTTTTCATTGGATGATCTGGCTGGATTGACAATATTTAATAATTTATTTGTTTACATTTTTCTCTAATCGATTTTCAAGTTTTATTTTTCCCCCCAAAGATGAAAGTTGAAACGACGAAATATATTTTAATCCGACATGTCAAATAAATGTATCCACTTCAACATGTCACTTTTCCATTTTTTTCTTCACAATTTCTTATTTACCACTTTTCAAATAAATTTTTGAAAAGTTGCACTTTTTTATGTTCGAAATCCCTTCGAGGAAAACTTTTGAAAATTCTTGATCGGTTCAGTTTTTTCTGAGCTTTTCTCACTGAAAATCTGAATTTTTTGAGAAAATCAAAATTTCTCAAAATGAACATCGCACGTTTTTGTTTTTAGAAAATGATACGTTTTCAGAAACTAATAATGACGTTTTTAATTTTATCGGATGTCAAATCAATAAAACTACAGTACTTTCAGGAAAAAATAGTGTCAGAAAGTTTTACCAACCTTGGCTAGAATTTTCTAAGTGCTGTGAAATAAAAAATAAACCCGACTGACACCGGATTTTCGGGTCCAATTTCCTGTCACCTGATCTTCCGATCTGGTTATCGCAATTATCGGGCCGGTCCCTAATTTTTGTTATTCAAAATATCTTCACAAAAAGACTCACTGAACCGTAATTAATTCCGAAGTGAATGTTCAGCCTGAACTCTCTCTCTTTTTTTTCCAACTCAATAATTACCTTTAAAGGTAATTAATTCTAAATCAGTCATAAAACAACAAAGAACAATCCCTTCTTTTCTTTTTTGCTTTTGCTTTTTCCACCTCTCCATCTCAATCCCATATTTTCTACTTCACAGAATAAGTGATTAGTTTTCGGAGGAAAGGGTGGTGTTGTATGTTTGTTGGCCTCTCTACTGCTCAAAATCGATTTTCAGCTTCATTTTTTCGCTTCTTCTCTATTATCCTTCCTTTATTATCCCCCCTCTTATTTATTCATATTTCTGTTGTGTGATAAGAAAAATATATCATGGATAAGTCGAGTGAGGAAACAACCACCGCTGACGTTGTGAGCCAGTTCTATCTTCTTTTTTCCATTTTTTGTTCAAAACAATTTTCGTTTTCAGATGAGTTTGAGTGGAGAAGGTGGCAGTCATTTGAATGAGCGAGTTTATTTGAACGTGGGTGGTCAAAAATTTGAGACCACTGTTGCAACAATTACTCGTGTCCCAGATACGGTTAGTTTGGAGACTATCGGGGTACTGTAGTTTGGTCTATGCACAAAAGTATTACAACTCGAAAGAGTTTATTCCACAGAAGGTTGTACATATGTGATAGAAATTAAATCTCACCAGGATGGGTCCGAAACATCCGGCCCGGTCCGAAGTTTTTCAACTGTTAGCGTGGTTTGAAAAATGTAGACCAACATGTCAATTGAAACAATCTCATATCTGAAATACGTCATTTTGGCTGAAATTATAGCTTCATTGGAGACCCATCCAAATTTTTTTTACCATTTTCAAAAATCAGTCACTGATGAAGCTTAAACCTACGAGAAATGATTTAAAAATTAGAGTTTATTCGACAAAAACAAAGGTCACGAGAACTATTTGGGCCTTCTTAAATTCTTCAAAATTTTTTTTTGAAATTCCGGAGATTTATCAATTTAAAAAGTTGGTTATCACAATACACACTGTGAGAGAAACATCTGGATTTTATTGAAAAACTAATCTCAATTTACTTGAGATGATTTCCAAGAAAATCCGGTTTAGAATAAAACGAGTTCAACTTGCAGGTATTATCTGTATTGGTAAGCGATAGATGGCAATTGGGTGAAAAAGAGGAGATATTCATAGATCGAGATCCGAAACATTTCTCAAAAATCTTGAATTACTTGAGGGATGGTGAACATTTTGTTATTCCCAATGATACTGAAGCGTGTGATGAATTAAAACGAGAAGCAAATGTGAGTCAGACAGTTCTTAAGTTGTGTTCTAGTCGGTTTTGTAGTTCTATAACATGCCAATCTTGTCTGATCTGTGTACTCCAATGAATGTCGATGTTGCGGATGTAGTTCAATGGAAACGCGATGCAATTCCTCTATATTGGCGGCCATTTGTTCGTTATATGGTCGATGATTCGCTTTCTCTTCCATTTATTTATGATCGAAATAATCATACTTTAGCTAAATGTATCGCGTGTGAAGAGTTTCAAGATCCAAAATGTTCGTATCTATTTGATATCAATTATACAGCATGGGAACCAATGAAGAATCATATGTATAACATGACTGGAGAAGTAACTCAATTGATGGGTGATCAATGTTGTATTGTTGCTTGGGATAATGGACAACAAATACATTTGCCAAAATCAGCATTGGTTAGAGTTCCCGGAATGAATAACTAGAATTCGAATTAATAAATCATTTCCAATACTTTGTTTACTTACATTTTTATCACGCGGAAACCACGTCATAAATAAATACACCGATGAATGGTTTCTCCAAATTTTCGTGTTTATTTTTTCGATTGGAAGTTTTACATATCGAGGTCAGGGTGAGATTTGGGCCAATTCGGGGCAGTTTCTGAATGGGTGCCCAAAATGGGTGCGCGATAAACTTCTGAATGCGTGCGCAGAAAAATGGGTGCCCGTTTTGATTGTCTGAATGGGTGTCCAAATAATGGGTGCTAATTTCGGTAGTCTGAATGGGTGCCTAAAAAATGGGTGTCCGTTTTGTGGTCAAAAATAAAACGCATGAAAAACTGCGCATGTAATTGTAAATGCTGTACTAAAAATTTTGCACCAAAATTCAAATCATGTTGTTTCATCGCATGTATTTTTTAAAATGATTTTGTTCACCGATCTTAACTATTCATCAAAAATGCAGACGTTCTAAGCCTATGGTTTTAGATAAATTTTGACCTCGATCAATAATCTGAAACTTTAAAACTTGGCGAAAAACAACAAAAAAACCTTTAAACGAATGCCCGTTATTTTTGGACACCAATTCAGACAACTGAAACAGGCACCCATTCAGACTACCGAAATGGGCACCCATTCAGATATTCAAAATGGGCACCCATTCAGACGTTTGTCGCGCACCCATTCTGACCCATTCTGAATGGGTGCGCACCCATTCAGAATCCACCAATTCGGGCAAGGCTCTCCGGCTTCCGGCCCACAGTCTGAACCATGTTCGAGACAACTTTTATTTATAATTTTCTCGAGTTCAAATCAACTACAGTAACCGAGCGACAACGATTGTTGAAAGGGTTTCTAACTCTCCCACGGACCGGCCCAAGCTGTAGGAAATCAATATTCCAGAACCGAAACTACACCCTTTTCAAAGAGCATATCTAAAAAAGCGTGCTTCACAAACTCCGTTTTTTTCATTTCCATTATAAATCAATGGCATTTATGTTCCACACGAAAATTGTCGAAAAATTATATAACTTCTAGAATATTAAAGAAATAAAATGCACCAAAATTTCAATTCACAGGAAAAGAATCTTAAAAAATATAAAACGATATGAAAGCACATGACATGTTTAAAATTTTGTAAAAATTGATGGAGAAGGGTTAAGAGAATCGATTAATATAATCTAGTACAATCAGACAATTGGGGAAGGGGGGCAGTTAAAATTATTTTAAAATCGGACACGTAGTTAGAGAACACGTGAAAATTGTGGGAGGGGAATATATGTGTGATGGGTCAACACTTATAATAGATGTAATTAATGAATGAAAGAAATTCAAACCATATGAATAACTGAAACATAGCTAGATATCACTGGGGAGAGCTCAGACTTGCGAACAATGGTAATTAATTCAAAATATACATATACAACTGGATGAGTGTTGCTTTACTTCTTATCACCCATGTGTTCTTTGACGGCTTTGATGTAAGGAATCAAACTCGATAGTGGTTTAGCTCGTTGTAAAAATGGATGAGCCAATAGCTCACAAGTGTCCGCTCTGCAAAATTTGAATTTGAAAATTAGATCACAATGAAAAATGTTTTTCTTACCTTCCGTCTGGATCAACAACCAAACACCTGTCCAGGAAGTCAACAAAATCTAACGACAATTCATTTCGCTTTTTGATTTCCGGTTTACCGTTTTGTGCGATCAAATATATCGCCTGAAAACCAAATAATTATTCACAATAGAATAGAATCAAATAAAATTCGTACCTTCAAAGGTGTTTCTCTCAAATATGGTGGTTCACCGTCAATCATTTCAAGTGCCATAATACCCAATGACCATATATCAACTTTATAGTTGTACTGTTTTTTGTTCAGTATTTCTGGTGACATCCAATATGGTGTTCCGACAACTGTGTTTCGTTTAGCGCCCGGTTGAATTTGAGCGCAGAAGCCCATGTCAGTCAATTTCACTTGTCCATCCATTCCGAGAAGAACATTGTCACTTTTAATATCACGATGAACTATTGAGTGACTGCAAAAAATATGTTTTACTATACGAAAAATCTTATTCGAGTCATGAAAAGCCATCCGTTCCACTTTCAATTCAATGAATAAACCCGCTCTTCAGATTCTGCTTACCTATGCAAAAAGTCAAGTGCTTTCAAGCATTCCTTCAAAACTGCAGCAATTTGTCCTTCGTCAAGTTCAGTTTTGACAACAACATCTGTCAAGTTTCCACCCTCCAAATAATCCATTACCACCCAGAGATCGTCGGCATCCATAAGATAAGATTCGATATAGTTGACAATATTAGGATGACGATACTTCTTCATAACTTTTATTTCTGTCAGAAGCATTTCTTTTTTTGGTTGAGTTTTGAGCGGTATTTGTTTGACCGCAACAACATTACTGGTGCCTGCAACATTTGCTGCGAACACAGTTCCAGACGCACTGAAAATAATAAATATAAAAATCTCGTTGAATTGTTTCAATAGGATATGCACTAACCCTACTCCAATTTTTTTCTTCATTTCATATTTCGAAATCGGATTACCAGGGTTCACAATTTCTCTCAACTGTTCGATAACTTCCGAATCTGTCAATTTCTCTTTCTGTTGTTGTCTAACTCTCACGGGTTCATCATCGTCAACTCTTGTTGTGATTTGCTCAACGTTATTCGCGTTGGCATCTCCCACTACTTTTGTGTTTTCTTTCTGAAAATATCAGAATTAATTATTGTAATTGCAATGATAGTTCAGATAGAAGGGTCAGTGAGAAGTAAGCATGCTAAAGGCACAAACATGAATACAACACAATATAGAAGGATTCAAACACAGACTTACGTTTGAGACTTGCACGTCGGCTTCCGAAGATGTATTCGAAGCACAGCTACCATTTGACAATGAGTTACCAACACTCCTGATTGACGCTGTTGTGTTTGTGTTAATCGTCGGAGACGAACATCCCGATGACGAAAGTGTCGAGCTCGACGAGATTTTCAAGTGCTAAAGAAGAACATGACACATGCAAGCAGATTTTGGAACAGGGAAATTTTTATCTTATCAAACTTGTTCATTCATTTTTAGTCGAATTTTCGCATTTTTTCAAGGTTGTTTGAAATATGAAATATTGATAAGAATCGGATAATGCGAGAGTGAGGAGAATGACGTTCGATCTCAAAAACGCAAAATTGAATGGCCTTTCTTGTCATTTGGAAGTTGCTTCGAAATGGAAGATTTCCCTATACATAATTTTTGATTGCACACAAAAACTACTTGAAATTTTTGATTCAAGTAGTTCAAATTTTAGTTTTAAAATTTTTTAGCCCTAATACAAACCAGAAGTTCATTTCCAATATGATTAATATATGCGCCCCACGGAGATAAAACTCCTAATTTTTGCGGTTTTGGCTGATACCAATCATAAAACATTTGCTGTTGTTGAAACATTTTTCAAAATTCGTAAAGCATAGACAGGCGGAGAACAACAACAGCAAAACAGATGCTTCCAGCCAAGCAGAGACACTGTAAATGAAAGTACAAAAAAACTACAACGGGAAGAGAAAAGGAGAAATTAGGCACGCACGATTGCATGTAGTAATAAAGAGAGAAAATTGAAGAATAACGCAGAAAAACTTGTGAGAAAAAGACGAGAAGTGAATGATATCGAGCTGGGCGTGTCTCTGACCTTTCCAACTACAAAATTATCTTTTTGTATGCATTTATGGATCAGGGCGTCGGAGAAGGTGTCAATCGAAACATGGAGGTAGAACAAAATGAAACAAAAGGCAAGATGTTAATGACTAGTGGTAGTGAATTGCAAAACGGTTTGAATTGAATAAGGTCAACAGCTGTTTCGTTTGAAACAAAATGTGATTTTTTCAAAAAAAAAATGTCTAGACTTCAGGCTAAAACTTCGATATATTTAGCTTTCGAAAAGTAGAATTTATTTCTCGATGCACGAGTTTTGTAAAAAATCCACTAGTGGGTAATTATACATTTCCGATATTTTGAAACTTTTTTTAAACATACGAGTTGTCATTGTCGAACAAAATTTAAAATGAAAGAAAAGATTTCTAACCAGACAAAATTACAGGGTGTTGAATTGTAAAATACGATTCTGTGATCGACCTATTAACATTTGAATAAAATCTCTGCCAAACAACAGGACCAAAGAATGAAATTTTCGAAGCTTCGATATGAAATTTTTCGTTATTTGGCTCTTCGTTCTAGACTGAATGATCCGAAACGACAACAATAACAATTCAATGTTGATTCAAGAGATGAAAAAGTTAAAAGTGAAAATAATGACAGGTTCGGGTTTTCCTCAATGAACGGCAAAAAGGACAAACCGACTGAATGACATAACATCGTTAATCCTAATCATCATTATTATTCTTATTGCTGTTAGTGCCGCAAAACTAGATAAGATTTGGACAGGAAAAAAATGGATGTTATAAAAATTATTCATAAACAAAATAGGGAGTAATTGATGATTATTAAAGATAATAATGAAATTCACAGCCGTTTTTTTTCCTGAACAAGCATAGCAATCATTTGGCAAATATTCAAACCACTGTACCATTCACTGTTTGTACTACACAAAGGAAATATTCAACCGCACCTAAACTGCTCGAAGAAACCGGAAAATTATGGAAGGTAAATAAAACTATTCAAAAAAAAATTCAACAACGTCTTCTCTCTCTCTTTTCTGTAGGGGGTTGAACCTGTTGAGGAAAAAGCGAGCGAATCTTCACTTTCACATTCTCTTCACTAATATTATAGTCTCTATTATATATCGACTTGTTGTTCAGTAATCATTCAGTAGATGAAACAACAAAAAGCATATATAATCGTAATGGACAAAGATAATTCGATTTACAAATGGATACTGCTGCAACTGATTATTTGTGGTGTGATTGACACTAATTAGAGAATTATGAAACGAGGAATGCTAGAGAGAATGATATATATTTATTGGATTTGACGCGGAACATATCAATACAAGAGTTGTAACAAGAAAGAATTTCTATTCAGTTAAAACGCAAAACTTACACGAAGAAGAGTGTGACTTAAAACTGTTAACACCGGAAAAACTAATATGACAATCATTTCAAATACTAAAAACCATTTTTCAGTACGAAATTTGAACTATTCATCTGGTAAACACAAAGGCATTTTCGAAATTCATTCAGTAACTGCCATACATCACTAAAAATTAAGATGCATAGTATCTTTCGACAAGTATGTCACTCTCGTTAAAACTTTTGAAACATGGTTTGTGCTAACTGAATTACTGTAAATATTTCTGTTTATGCAACGCGACTCCTGACTACAGTAAATCTTCAAATACGTGTTATGAAAAAATTCGATATTTTTGCGGTATCCATGATTCTACGTTCTTTATCATAAGAACAATCATAAAAGTTAACTTGGGTCATAAACTTAACAACCGAATCGTTCCTATTAAAAACTTTCTCCTCTCTATAAATAAAGTAATTCAAACTTCTAATCATCAAGAATTGATTAATCGTACGTTTTCTTTTTGTCGGCAACACTTTACAAAATAAAAAAAAAATAAGTCTTGTTGTAATTTTTGTTGCATTCAAAAGAAAATCCCTCTAATTATGCAATTGATAGTGAAAAGAAAGGAAGAAGCCAAATATTTTTGGTTGCGTTTTGTCATGCGTCGTTTCACAAAGGATAGTATAGTATAGTATTTGCAACAACAAAAAAATACCTGTGGCTTTGGCGGTACTTTTGGCGGAACTCGTTTGCCTGGCACAGGAGGAGTTAGTGCACCATTATTTGCAGCAATTATCACTGGCGGTTTTGTCCTTTGAGGAAGTACTGGTGGCGGTGGAGGATATGGTGATCGTGGATGGAGTTTTGGTGCTTCAACTGTGAAACTTTTGAGTTGTGGAGCGCTTTCTGAAAGTAACAACCTATATTTTGACTGTTGTAAACACTTTGCAGTGTTATGTTTGCAAAACTTTTAACATGATCATAAATCTATCATCTTACTTTACGTTTTAAATTATAAAGAATAACATTGAGAAATCTTATCACTCACTTCTTGATTTATCATCTCACTATGTATTGTGTGAAAAAAAAAACGTCAAAAAGAACAATGTTGCCATTTATTGAAAGTGTATTTTGATATGTAAGCTATCGCGCATTATATTATCATTTATATTTGAAAAAAAAACGAGAACCAATGGGGGTTTTTATAAACGTTGATAAATTTGAGTTCAACAAAAACTTTTATGTGAAAAACTACTGAAAAGCAAGGTATTTCTTTTTGATTATTAATTTATATTCGATTGGAAACTTTATGTATTGTTATTTTTTTTTTTTTTTGAAAAAAAGGGGGCTGTGGTCGCTACATGTGTGGTCTAGCGGAACTGTTTTTATTAAAATCTAAATAATTTTAGGAAACAATCAAATCATTTGCACGTTTACGCTGAAGTTTGAAAACTGGGGTTGTTATTGAAAAACAGACTTACCACTTGTTGGAACTGGAGCCGGTGACGGGACAGACCTTAGATCTGAACCCAGTGAGATCGATGCTTCAGTCGATGAATTCGACAAGTGAATATTGCTATTACTAACATTTCCATTGTTCCCGTTAGTAAGTGGACGAGCCGAAGAAGAAGTGGCTGACGGTGAAGGAGACGACGAAGAACCAGATCCTAGAAAAAACCGTTGTCAACCTCTCGTTTTAAATACTTGTGAGGTTATCTATTTTTTTCGGGTTGCTAGTTCTTTCTTTTTTCTTTTGATTGTGTCTGGTGGCGACACATTTAGATAAATTGGTGGATCTTCACAAGATAATTAAAACACCTTTCTAACCGAACAAAATTAATATTGCATTGTGTAAGAGAGGAGAAAAACGATTTGTCAGTTTGTGAAGATTTACGAGTACAATTTTTCCTTTCTTTTTTCGAAATGTTTGAATTTTTATAAATAATTTCACTTTTTTTAAAAGAACGCGAACGCAGAAAAAAATTGTTGGTTTTCCATTTCCAAAAAAAACAACGCTCGTTAATAATTCTATTATTTTCCGTTCCATTCTATCGACAATCTTACATTCATCAATAATTCAATGTACACTTTACAATGGCTCGCGGCAAAACAAAATATACTTTCAAAATCTAGGAAAAAACATCTTACCATTACTGCATCTCAACTTTCTCAAATGTTCTGTCACTTCTCCTGTCAGTTGGACATCCACCTAAAAACATTACAAATCATGAACAAGAAATAATGAAGAATTCTCACCTCATCATCATCACTATTCGTAAAAACACTGTTTGTTATCATGAACTTGGTTTTCTCAGTTTCTTTCATTGATTGTGCATAAAACTTCAGAGCTGTCACTACTGCATTGGGATTCGACTTTTGATCGGCCAAACTGAACAAGGATTATATGTGATTGTAGTAGATATTTCATCAAGGGAACTTTTAATTCTAGTACGGTCAGGTATTTACGAACACCCCGTGACATTTTTGTCGGGAATTTTAATTTTACTTCTTAAAAATTGAAATGGTGTATTTCGTCACGAAACCTTTTCGAAAAATAATGTTTGCTTCAATATTTCAATCGTTTCAAAACTTAATCTTATAAGTTGAATTGTTTTTTTTTTACAATGAATTTGTTACTACTGACCTGATGTCTCTTAATAAGATATCCATCCACGGTGCTGGTAATCCGCTAAACTTCTGACCATCATAACCAACGTGAACTCTATGAACCGTATTATATGGCTGACTGATATCCATGGCAGAAGACGACGGTTTCATCTCTTCATCACTTCGATCTTTATCATTCGGTGAAAAGATTCGTCCTATGAAATTGCGTATTCGCACTTTCGAACTTTTAGTGGTAGACATATTTTTATTATGGTTCAGGCCTGAAAAAAAACAAATCAAAAGTACGGATATGACTCAAAGTGACAGGAATTTTTCTGCCGAAAATACAAAGAAAGCAAACAAAAGATGAATCATAGTTGGCGGGAAAAGGGTAACGAAAGGTATATAAATAACAAAAACATCTAAAACTGTATTTTCGTATAGAATTTTGTTCAAAAACTGTTATACATGTTCCCATCATGTAAACTAGATTACTAAAATGTGCGAAAAAAGACAAAAAAGACAAGAAGAAAAAAGGAGAAGAGCCATGAAATTTTATGAGAATTCAATATTCAAATGAGCTGGAGAAGGAGGACATAAAACAGAGAAGGAATAAGTTTAGTTCCCAAAATGATGTATTTTGAAATATGATATTGTTTTCGCGCGGCGGTTATGAAAACGTAGGGATTTGTGTATATGTAGATACATGTATCTTTATATTCGTAAAAAATAATGTGGCAAATGTTTTAGTTTTGAGAATCTATTACGCGATAAGTTGGAGACGAAATTTTTATGAAAACATTTTTTAGATAACAAAAAAACTTTGAACCTTCACGCTATATTAACTTATAGGAGATGAAGTGGCTCAATCAAAAAATTATATTTGTTCTCATCAAAGCACACATGAATTCCCGTGACCCGACAGACAAACTTTTTTGAGAGCGTTTCCAATTTTACATAAATCAATAAAAAACGCCTCACAAGTGATAACAAAAGTCAACAGAGTAGAGACAAAAAACCCTAACCTATATTAATTTTTGACTCAACTCAAGTGCAAAAAGACAACCGCCCTAGCATGATACCAAAGTTTGCACACTCACTCATTTCAACATTCAAAAGAAAAGTGTCCTTACAAAGAGCGCCAGCCTCTGCGCTAATGCGTAAATTGTGGGGGATCAAAAAAAAACGAAACGCCAAAAAATATAGAACAAACATTACATACTTTGGCCTTTTTATTTCATTCATTCTTTCTTACATTTATTAATGAAACCCAGTAAAAACGAACGGAAATTGAGTGAGTGACGGAAAATGAGCAGAAGAGGCAAAAATGGGAGGGTCTGGAAGTAAAGTGCTAGAAGAGCAAGCAGAATAAATGGGGGATTTGGACAAAATATTAGAGTGTGGTGTTCCTCTGGTTTGTGTATGTTAAGTTCAACCACAATTTCAAAGGGGAACTTTTAGATAAAAATGAATTCAAGGGGAAAATTTGACCTGTGCTCTTTTTGAAACTTGATGCGAGTGTAAAAAAGCACAATGACATCATATTTTCCAAAAACAAAAACACCAATCTTGGCCACATGTTCGCGAACTAACACTAATTTCTTCTAATTCGAAACATGCTGACTCATTGATACGACAGGATGGAGAATAGATAGAAAACAGCTGACGGAAAGTTTTATTTACCGAAACGAGCATCAAAAGAGGAATTTCTCGATTCCAATATTCATTCGTCTGACGAGCTGAAGTGTAATAATAATATAATCATAATAATTATATTATTACATCATTGATGAGAAAAGCGCCGGCCGAAAAAAATAAACAACATAGAAACACGAAAATTTTCGGAACGTACATATATGTATTTTTGGGAGACTACGAATACAAGTGCGCTCAAGTGGCCGACGTTCGTTTGCATGTTTTTTATGTTGTCGGCTATTGAAATTAGGTGTAAAAGTGAACATAAGAAAGAGCTAAGTTTGAACTCTAAAACAACCGATTGTATTCTGGGAGAGACTAAATAATTAGTGCAGATACTTCGCAAAAAACAATTGCTGAAAGAAAATTGAAGATTAAAGGGCAAACGGAACGCTATTAGAACGTTTTTTCTCAAATTTGTAGAATTTTGAGAAGATTGTTGTGGGGGTATTCAGTCGGTAGAAAAGTATGAAAAAAAACACAGAACACATATTCAGATGATGTCGAAAAACTATGAAAAATTACAGTACCTGGGTATTTTTCGACATCTACGCAGCGCATCGTGCCGAGACACAAACAATTTGAATACGTATTCGCTTTTCGCATTACTGTTTTTGAACTATTTCAACTCATTTTATCAGAGAAAGACGTCCTTATTTGAAATGTTCGTGTCTCGCCACGATGAGATATTTTTCTTGATTTACGAGCGTTGTGTGCATGTCGAAAAATAGGTCAAGTACTTCCAAATTCAGCACTCCTACGAAAACTTTTTTCCCATATATAGGAATAGACTCCTAAAATTATATACAAGTGAGTGAAACATTTGAATTTCGACAACAAAAAAATTACTGGGACAGCTAAAAATCGATGGTTCCCAACAAAAATGAAATCCTTCAAGAATTGAATTGCGCAACGAGAAGACAAGCAGACAGCGGAATAAGTGACAGATGTTCCTAATCCAACCGAATATGTCATTTTTGAAACGATTTAAAAACGGGAAAAACTTTGAGACGCAATAATTGAGAGAAAGAGACAAACACGAATCGATTGAATCGAATAAAAAAGTGAGAGCGAAGAATGCAAAAAGTTGTAAGTGAGAAAAAACGGAGAAAGAAATGAATTGAATGAATGGTGTGTCCGGCAAATAGTCCAAAGTGACTCATACTACCTTGTTTTTTTCCTACTTTTTATTTTTTTACTTAGCTGGCAGGTAGAAGGGATGGGGATGAATAACATGCCAAGGACAAAAGAGAAGAATAAGAAGACGCAGAAACTACTTAATTGTCAACACAAAAGTGTTTCCTCCTCCCGAAAAATGAAACGAACACTGAATAAATTGATTGGCGACCAAAGAGGGGACAATTAGATATGCTAAATCTTTGGGGAATAAATAAATGTTCCTCATATGACCATAAATTCTTTGCAGATAGAATCAAAACTTTCAATCGGGTGAAGATGGTGAAGAGATTAGAAATATGAAATGAGCGAAGAACCTCAAGAGTTTTGAAAAAAAGATTGATTATGTTGGAAACAATCCCAATACCAAAATATCTCATTCAAATTTTCAAGATTTCTTTTTTTTGTCAGTTGAAAAAATTTTGAAAATACTTTTCTTGCAAAACAGATGCATCTTTTTTTTTACAGATTCTGTGGAGTTTCGAGTTATGATTGGGCGAGTTATGATTATTGTAACAGGAGATGAAAATTAACACGTTTTTAGAACAAACAACTTTTTAAAAATGCATGGATGACGCTTTTGGAGCAAACTAATTCATCGATTACTTACGATCCGTTGAGTCAACAATGCAAAAAAAAAAACGAAGATACTCATTAGAAAAAAAGCGAAAAAAAACTGATCGAAAATGGTTACGAAAGAGTTATTGCGAAACTGGAACTTCTGACTAAATAGGAGGACGAAAACATGAATTCTTTATTGTTTTTACTCTGACTAGAGGGGGAAACCTAAAAACACAACGAATACAATCGTGCTATCGAAAAGAAGACATTGACACTAATTCTGGAAGGTATAAGCCAACAAAACACGATATGTCGCAATAGTTACTCTACTCTTAGGAATAATTTTAAGAAACAGATGATTTTCCTATTTACTGAGAATACATTAGAAAAAGAAAAATAGGATGTCGAGAAAAGAGAAAGACTGCACTCATCGGACACAACGATGACCAATGCAATTGAAATGTGCTACTACTTGGTCGTGTGTCTGTTGTTGGTGTGCTGAGTGAGTGACAAAACGAGACATTGTATGGGAAAGAGAGAGTAAAGGCATAAAAAGGAACCAGCGGGTAGAACACCCATTCCCTCAAATTACATAACGGCTTGGATGATGATAATGAGATGCGTGTTTTATGAAAAGACGAAAATTTGTGTTGACGATTTTCATTTTATTTGTAAAGTTTGGATGGAAAAAACATTTTTTGTTCGTTGATGGAATTTTTCTCACGATTAATATTCAGTTGAACAAAGTGCACGCTTTACGGTTCCAATGGGAAACTTTCAAAAAAAAAGAAGAAAAAAAGAAATAAAATTTTTGAAATAAATTTCCCGCACACAACACGTTTCACGCACTTTTGCAGACACACATTTTGCGGCTATTTGAAAAAAAACTGCACAGACAAATATTCACAGTTTCAGTGAGCCTTTGATCAAAAAATCGTACGGAAAAGTGAGAATATATACAACATGTTGGTAATTATCGAAAATGTGAGAAGTACAGCTGCGCATTCTACTTTATATCGGAATGTGTTCATTTCATAGTTTATATATACTCTATTACACATCTGGACCATTACCAAGGAAATATGTTGGATTTTGAAGGGAATAAACAGGCTACAAACCTAGATCAGGTATAGATTGTGATCTCTATGCACTTCTTTTTCTCTTTTCGGAGGATAAAATAGGGAGAATATTCATTTATTTTCTGTTTTAACCTGAAATGTCGTTGAACAACGATGAAAGAAATTCTATTCAACGCGTTTTACAATCAATTGATGCATTAGATGATGATTACTGTAGTCATGATTACAATGTTCTTCGATGGTTAGTTGCTTATGGTAACGATGAGGATCAGGCGAGCAAGGTACTGTAGTTTTATGAAAACATAAGAAAATTTGCAAGATTACAGGCTCTAAAACGTCATTTAAATATTAGAAAAACTGTAGATTTGAATAATTTGGCAGAAAAAAGTGAGTTGGAACAGGATGAACTCGCAAATTACATCCCAATCGACGTTTATGCTCAAAATCACGAAGACGATAACAAGATTTTTCTATTTGAAAGAACTGGAAAAATAGACATCAGCGGATTGGTGGATAACGTATTAGTGAGGGAAATTTGTAGTAATTTCAGATTTAATAAAATGATTAACAGATGCACAAATTTATGCAAATCAAATTGAGAATGATGGAGAAACTACACCAAAAAGTAGTAGAAGCAGAAAGAAAAACTGGAAAGCAGAGTGGTGGAATGATGGTGATGGATTTGGATGGAATTAGTTTCAGCACAAAACTGATTTCTGTACTGACAGGTGAGTTGTGAGCATTTTTTAGCCTAATAAAACTCCAATTTTGAGGGCCGTATCGAATAATGTGGGGAACCCTTTTCGATCACTATCCCCAACTTCTTCAAAAAATTATAATAATCAATGCTCCATCGTTCGTCAATGTTCTACATCAAGCATGCTCGCCGTTTTTACCAGAAGATTACAAAGTTTGTGGATTTAATGTTCTATTTTTTTTAAATATATATTTTGTTTTCAGGATAAGATCGTTATAACATCAGGTCCATTGTCGAAGCTAGTGCCGGACCACATTTCATCATCTTGTTTGCCTTCTGATCTCGGTGGAACATTAGATCTCGACGTTTCTTGCCCACTGGCGCCGTTTCCAAAACTAGAAAAGAGACTGGTGGATCTTTTTCCTATCTCAGTCCCAGCAGGAAAATATAGTGTCCAGAAGTTCGCGTGGAAACAGGGAGACGAAATCGAATTCTTTTTGTATAATGATTCTTCTTTCCATTATTTCCTGTTCCACTCTGACGAAGATACAGTAGGCTGAATTAAACTTTCGAGATTATCAACCATTATTTTCAGAAAAACTGTGAAAAATGGCAAGAAATGACAGTTGGATGTGAAAGACCTTCTCTGAATCAAATCGATTATTGGACATATCTCGTTCCGAAATCGGGA
This sequence comes from Caenorhabditis sp. 8 KK-2011, assembly GCA_963572245.1. Taxonomy (NCBI): domain Eukaryota; kingdom Metazoa; phylum Nematoda; class Chromadorea; order Rhabditida; family Rhabditidae; genus Caenorhabditis; species Caenorhabditis sp. 8 KK-2011. The sequence continues at coordinate 4,238,786 of OY751547.1, forward strand.
TTCTACTATATTCGATATGGAAATCATAACAGTTGGTATTTTTCCACAACTGTGAGAGTCAATCATTTTCTACTCGCAGACAACGAGAAAAAAGAATTGAGAGAAATTGAATCGTTCACATACTAAAATAAATAATTTGAATACATTATCACAGAATCTTCTTTTTTCACAGATGGTCTTATTGATCTTTTTTCGTTTCTTCTCCACCAGCTGCGCAACACGAATCAGATTCTGTAGAAATTAGAAAAAAAAATACAAATTGATGAAAGGTCTCACCGTTTTTCTTTTTTTCTGGTTCGGGTATCTCTACTGGACACGTTGGATACAAATATGGATCTAGAAACGTTACCCATCGTTCTGGTAGAATTCTGCAATGATTTTAAAAATTTTGAATGATTTTTGAGAAAAAGTTTTTACCTGTATACATAGGGCATTATGAACTTGATGTATATTGCCATCATAACTGGTAGAAATATGCATGGAAGACACACCATTTTGTGTCTGAAATCTGGATAAAATCTTGAAACCAAAAAAAAATAAAATAAAATAATCGGTGTCAGTGGAGCACGTTTGCTGTTTTTCATAAAGAGTGAAAAAGAAGAAGAGACGCAGACCAACAAGGGATAACTTCTTTCTTTTTTTATTTTTCGATTCAACATCTGGAAAACTAACAATAAAAAGTAATAAAACTGTCAGAAAATTCAAAACAAAAAGCGTCTCATAATATACTTTCAAACAGTTTTAATCCGTCAATTTCTCTGCGCACTTTACAACGTCGCCAATCAATGCACCAATTATTACACCAGAAAAATGAAAAACTTCTCGAATTTTTGTCTATTTTTTGTTTGTGTTCCCTCATCCTCCCACATGTCATGTTTGATCATTTTTATCATTCCCTTTTTCAAAAAAAACTGAGACGGAAAGACATCTTTGATGATTCATTTTTGAATATATTTACTATCTTATTGATTTTTGAGAGAAAACTCCTCTCTGTTTCCTTTTTTCTTGTCTTTAATTCCAAATGTCAACAACGAAAAAGTACATTCTTCAAAAAATGTTTTTTTTCATAGTTTGGTGCTTTTCGAAAACTCTTATCAGAGTGTTCGCACTTTTTTCTAGAGTTCTACTGTTTCAGTTTTGATGACTTTTTCTATAAAGATTCTTTCGATTTCTCTCGTTTTCAAAGTATATAAATTTGTGTGGAAAATAGGGTGAACAAACTTAAAGCAATCGGGACTGATTTCAGGTCGGCCTTTTGTCAGAGATTAAAAACCGTGCCTGTCACGAGAGTTTTTGTTGTTAGGGAATTGAAAAAAAACAAGTTGATATAAATTTGAAAAATATATTTTTTCTGATGTACTGGACAGGACTCCTTTCGGTCGGGCCGCAAATGAAAACTTGTCTCGATTTAGTTTTTCAGACTATGACGATTATTTAGGTCACCTAAAAGCGCTTTGATCGTGGTAAGATCCGAGTTTTTTGTAATCCTTGAAGGTTTTCTGATCAGGGGTCTGAAACCGGCTTTAATTATCAGTGAGTAAATATACATTTTTCCTGACCCCTACACAAATGACACGGGTTTTGAAAAAATCCCACACTTGCCCACAAATTCTCAAGATGATAAAAAAGCAAACAGAGTCACAAAGTTTTAAATTTCGAAATATTTTTAGAACTGTGAAGTTTCCTAACAGGGCCTATCAAATCGGTTCGAGACATCAGAAAATCTCTGAAACGTGACCTTATAATACGTGAATCCTTTCGAACATTTTAGTTTTTCCTCCATTTCAAGTTCAGTATTATGTTCTATCTTTGGACCCGGACCGAAGACCTTCTCTGATGGTTGGGTCCGATCCAAAAACGCACTCAGTTTCATCGGGCGCGACTCGATTCAAGAAAAGTAGGTGATTCAGGGGTTTCCCTCAAAAAATAGTTGTTTTTTGTGTGACATCTCGAAATAATAACTTTCATCTCCTTGTGTGAAACTGAATACCCAATCATCACAATGTTTGATGTTCATGAATAATACGTATTATTATTACACCTCTCTTCTCCCAAATTTATTTATGTACAACGAAAAAACAATGCCACTATACATTACAAATCTTCTCGTCAAATTAATTCAACTTGATTAACATACAAAGTTCTTTTCTGTTTTTTGTTTGGGTTTTCCCTTTTTCTCCCCTCAGAAATTTCGATGTTGTATGTATTTATCATATAATTAAACCTATATCATATCTTTTATCTCCGAATATCAATTTCTGTTCTAATTTTTTATTGATTTTTTGTATTTTTCCAAATATTAAAATAAAAATGTTTCCCATGTTTAGTTACAAAACTCTTATTATTACCCCAAATTTTATTTCGGCTTTTCGGCAGTTTCACTTTTAACGATTTCCGAGAAAGATAACCACAGACTTACTATTTTGTTTTCTGGGTTAATCTATTTTTTTCGAACGTTCATTCATTCATTCATTCATTTTTTGGAAACAAAATTTTTGTGTTCCGGTTTTTTTTCTCGCGATGAACTGTAATTAAAAATTGTTTTGGAAACAATGGCAAAAACTTCGGAGAACACTTTTCTCTTTTTTTTTCTTATTATTGTTTCTTTTTGGCTTCCGGTCTATTTTCAAACAAGAAAATACCAGCAAAACAAAATCAGCCCTCGATAAAAAATCGAAAAAATATATCGAGCCAGGCCGGCTCCAAAACATTTTTTTCAGTTGACTCTTTCTCATCTTCTCGCTCTCTCACCTTCGTCATGATTCTTTTTGTGTAAAATTGCTTCGGGATTGAATTGAGAGAGTTCTAATAACTGAGAGAGTGTTTTGTCAGTGTATTAGCAAAGTCCCCCACTCACATTAGTCGACGCGATAATATCGGTTTTTTGACTTAAAATTATCAAATAGCGACTACTATGAGCTACTTGTCACCACTTCCACATTATTCGACACCAAGGTACTGTATCTATGTATAGTTTTGTCCAAAAAAATTGCCTTTTTTTAATGTGGATTTTGGTTTTTTTTTTGAGAAAAGTATATTTTTTTCAGTCTCGGCCGTTCTCGCTCGTACTCTACTTTGTCTGATAACAGTTCGTACGAATCATGGGACCCCCGCCTCCGCCTCCACCACCCCCTGTACTCTCAACCGTGAGTTTTTTTTTCAACAAAGTTGAAAATTTTGTTAATGATGAATACGGAAATTTCACAATGGTCACGTTGTTTTGTTGTTGTCGCTTCTTATTTTTCTTTTTATTTTATCTTGTTCTCAATTACATTTTTGAAACCTGGATAAAAAGAAACAGTTGTGGATAAGTCAAATTTTTCCTGTTCAAAACTTAATTTTTTCGAAGAGCGACAAATAATCAGAGGTTCCCCAAAAAGGTCCGATAACAGCTCGGTTTTTTTGTTTGAAAAACATGAGAATGTGTTTGAAACCAGAGGTCAGCCGAAAGTCGAATGGACCGAAAATTATGAGCCGGGCCAAGTCGTTTCGCTTTCCGGCCCGATCAGACTTTCGAACGTCAAATTTTCCAGACCCGCAAACGAAATATTTTTAGAAAAAGGTCTAGCAACAATTTTTGTAGTCGTTTTCTTCCGAAAAGTGAATGATTTCTATCTGAATTTACTATATTCACGAGTATTATTGTGCAATTTTTTTTACTTTGAAAATAAAATCCCAGGCCCGGGGATGGGACCTAACCGGGTCGCTAGATCGGACTTCCCGTCGGCCCACAATGGCCAAAATCTCAATAATTATCATTTTCAGTCAACGACACTACCATCTCGCAAATGGAAGACAGAGAATGCATCAGGACGTGTCCACAATTCCGTACCTCGTAAGTTTTTGCGAGAAACACATTTACTTCGTTCAACAAGCTCTAGAAAGTCTTTAAAAAAACTCAAAATTTTAGCGTCGGCCAAGCCAACCCGTCCCACAGTGGACCCTGCGGCACTACAGTACGCTGCCGCTCGTCTGCGCAAGACCGGCTACAACGAACCGGTACGAGGTGACATCGAGAATCTATCCGATGGACGACTGGACCGAACGGATCAACGATTGTCTGACGGAGATCGGACGTATCGCGCGCAGTTCAAACAGCTGGAATGCGATCACCCCGGAGAAACGATTCCTGCTCCGTCCGCTAATTCCAGCCAACCTCGTTCGATCGGGAACATTCATCGATACCCCGATTTATTAAACCAGGTTAGTTTTTGAAGTTTCAATTGTGATATCATTGCTTTTTTCATTCCAGCAACCAATTTCAAGAGAGGCTCCTTTATCAACTAGTTCAACATTAAATTCATTTACTTCTTCAACTTTGAGAAATCAAACTTCTTCTTCTTCTTCTTCTCCTCCTCTTTCTACAACTTCTTCTTCAACCTATGTTTCACCTTATTCAACAAAATATTCTTATCCAACTAACTTTCGATCTTATCATAAAGACGACGACTATTTCAATAACTTGAATACAACATCAACGGCGACAAACAATAACAACAACAACAATACTAGTAAGACTTCGGACACTGTTTTGGAATGGTCTGAGCCTTACAATCCTAGGTTTGTAAGAAAATATCGATAAATGTAGAGCAAAACAAAACAATTACAGTAAGATTGATCAACCAATTCGAAATGCTCGTGAGATGATTCATGAATATTCGACGACTAACTATGTCTTTGACACTCCTCCACCTCCACCACCACCATCAAATACTTTTGAGCAGAAAGTCAAAGCTCGAAACTTTCTTCAAAATACGTTGGCAAAACAAATCAGAGATGATGGACTTACTGAATCTCAAAAATTGGCCAACCAAAATCAGAAATCATTGAACTCAACAACACATACGAACACATTTGATGTTAACAAAATTGTCAAGGTTTGTGGAACTAGTTTTTTATTTTTGGTTTATAAATTCCAAAAAAGTTGGACACCTTTTGTCCGATATTGGTGGTGCTTGATTGTTGTAAGTTACTGAAACTGTCCTAAACTGAAAAGCTGAAAGGGGCGATGTTCGACCAAATGGCAGAACTATGAAGGAGTTGCTGATTTCAACGGATCGTGGCAGCCTTTACGGGCCATCGAGAACTCCCTTCCGCATAAAGTCTAAAGTTCAGCGACTAATTTTTCAAGGCGATCATTTAGACTGAAATAATGGAGCACCACCGAACGATAAACTCAACATTCACAATTATGTAGACTAGTTAAAAGATGTCACCGACAAAAAACAGGTTTTGACATAGAGTATGAAAAAGAAACAGAGAAAGTGAGGTTGTTTGTAAGTATATTAGAAATAATCGCGCAACCAAGAATAGTTTGTGAACCTACTATTCAAATTACTGTTGTTCTTCAAAGTTCTATGTCCTTTTTCTAATTACAAACTATTGATCTGAAAACAAAACTTTCAAATTTATAGCTCCCGAATGTTTTTTCCAAAATTTTTTTTTTTTCCACTTATACAATTTATTTTCTCCTCATTTTTATCAATGCTCCTCTTCATTAAAAGTACTTATAATTGTTGAAAGTCTTGTCCTTTCAAAAAAAAAAAAAGAAGAATACTTTGAAATGTATGAATGAGGCGAGAAGGAAAAAAGCAGACAATTCAATCGCGAACTTTTTTTTTCTTGAAAAGTGTTCGGTCCCAATTATAGTTTTTTTCTAGAGCAAAAGTCATATTTTCTCGGAAGTTCGGAAAAAAACATCGTAAAATTTTATTCTTCATTTTTCTTTTCATTTTTTCGTCGGTTTCGATGAAGAGATTTATGCGATATGGGCAAAAAAAACAACAAACATTTAAGAGCCCGAATTGGAGTTTTATGTGTGTGAGCAAGAGAGAGAACAAAGTAAATATTTCTCAACAAAAATTGTTGAAATTTGAGTTTTTCAATTTTTCTCGGTTATTATTATTAAAAGCTCAATAAACAAAACAACACAAAATTTCTCGCAATTTAATTTGTAATTCAAAAAGAAAGAGTGAAATGAGAAATGTTTCCAATTTCTCTTCTTCTTCTTCTTTTTTTGTTGTCCTGAGCATTTCCTACATCGGAAAAATACTTTCTTTTTGTCGGCCATTTTTTTCAACAATCGATTTTGTTCTCCCACTTTTTTTGGCCTATTTTGCCTTTTTTCTTGTTTATTACTACCTTTTCGCATATATGTTTGTTTTCAACCTTTTTATACTTTTTTGAAAAAAAAAATATCGTGGAGGAAAAAATACTCGCTTTTTGGTTCGAAATTTTGAAGTCAGGTGTTTTTTTTTTCGTTTGAAAACGGAAATTTTTTCAGTTGTCAAAAATTTTCCAGAAAAATATTTGGAAGTTTTTTAGTTCACGTTTTTAATCGTTCCCAGCCACAAAAATTGAATTTATTTTGCGTTCTGGAAAAACAAACTGGAAATTTTATGAGCTGAAATAGTAGATACACATTATTCTGAAACTTCTGGTGTTTTCTTAAAATTGAAATGTAAAACAAAATTATTCTACGTTTCCGAAAAAATTGATGTGGCCCAATTCAGAAAAAATCTGAGAAATTGGACCAGCCCCGTTTTTTCCAGCTTTGGCCCCATACAAATATTATTTTAACGTACCGGTGCAATTCAGCATCTCAATATTCGTGTTCCGATTGGGCCATGTCCGATTTATTGTTGCTCTCCTAGAAATCTAATTTTATATCGAGACACCCAGTGTTCATTTTTATTTGGTCCCTTCTTTCTAAACCCCTCCAATCACATTATTGTCGACGATAAATTTTCTCGTCTTCGAGCCAGTCTTTTTTTGCCAATTCCTCTTGCCCATTCTTCTTTTTTCGTTCTGGAAATTAATCACTTTTTGGTCCCGAAACGAAACAAAAAATATTTCGTTTTCTCCCCGCCGCACACCAAAAAACGGTCCTATGGGACAACACTAATTTGGTGTTGGGTGCCAAAAATACATCTTTTGAAAACGAAGAAGCAACAAAAAAAACCTCTTTTTTGTTTGACGTTTTCGGACGGATAAGCATGTGAGAAAAAAAAGTGCAACTTTTTTTTTGTTTAGAATGAAGACACAAAAAATCAGATATACACAAAAAAACGAAAGATTTTTTTGTTCAGGATTCGTACAATGGCGATGAAGTGGATCATCTTGTTCATCAGATGAGAAATAATCTCGATTCGAACTACAGTAACCCGTCAGTTGTACAGTATCCGAGAAGAGATTCAAGCTCAAAATCGCCTTCTTCCGAATATCGAACAACAACTAGCAATTATTCACAGAACACAGTTACACGGAAAATTATGAATATAAGTGAGTTTTGATTTTTTGAAAATGTAAAAATTAATTTTTCAGAGTTTGAGTTTAGAAAAAAAGTTTTGTATTGCTGCAATCGCAGTGTTGACTCAGAGAAACATTTTTCATGGTTTAAATGAGATTTCTGAATTGAATCCCCCCCCCCCCCCCCATTAACTCTTAAACCTCGGTCAAACTTAGAAAAAAATTCTTTTTTTCAACTAATCGCCATTATTTTTTTTTTCTAATAGTTAAGAGAATAACTCTTCCAGAAAAATAAAATTTATCGACTCGCATAAAAATCGAACGATTTTCAGAGTTTTATTGTTTTCATCTCTCTTCGAGGATTACTGTAGTTTTGAGAAGCATAAAAAGTGTCAAATTACTGAACTTTTTTGCTTGTTTTCAACAAAAAGTTTTCCGACCCCCTCACTTCTTTCTGACAGACACAAAACAGCAAGTTCCCACAAAAGTGCACAAATCAGTTTGATTTTTGTTTTGTTTTTTATCTCTTCAAATTTACACCCAAAACAACAGATCAATCATGTGTTTTTTCTTTGTTCCTCCCACGATTTTTCACTTTCTTTTTTTTCAAAAAAAAAAAAATGAAAAAGAGATAAAAAAGTTTCATACTCTTCTCAAACATCAAAAAAAAAATACAATGAATATCTAACTAGATGTCAGGAAGAACAGAAACATTTTCGAGCACACCAACAAGAAACACTTCCGAAATTGAATAATTCTTTTTTTTTTTGGGTGTGTGGGAAGTAAAACTACAGTAACCATAGAAACACGAATGTTGATTGTCTGGACAGAAAGAAGACAACTTTTTTTTTCTGAAACACATTCAATTAATCAGATCTACAAAGCTGTTCACAAAATGATAAATCACACCATTTTTTTTGTGTTTTGTCTAAAGATTATCCCAGTTTTTTCTTGTTTATCTATCACGGATAAGTTGAGCAGAGCCAAGCAACAAAAAAAGAGTCTAACCGATCGATGAAAACAGTTGTGAGATAGGTTCGTTTTTTTGTTGCTTGTTGTTCTCCTCCCTCGATTTTTTTATCCCAGCTTCCAAATATTTGAGCCAACAACAGTTGTGATTTTTCTCGGCGTCTCAACTTATCACAGTGATATTTTTGGGAAAGGCCCCGTCGTTTCTTCCCCGTAGGCGGAGTTTTGTCGGCGAGAAAACCCCGCCCCTTTTAGGGTGTTGTCAGCGGTTTTTCTCGCTTCGTTTTGTGCTCGACTTTTTTTGGCCTCTCACTAGAGTTTACTTTTGATTGTTGTTTGCATTTTGATCATTTAGGATATGTCTGATCAAGAAGGTTAGTTTTTAAATTGACGGTGAAATATTCAAGATTTGAAGATCCAGGGAAAGTTTTTGAAAAGTTCTCGCTGACCCGAGTGATGGAAATCTGATCATATGGGACTTCAAAATAGTAAAATTTAATTCACTGAATGTTGTTTTGAGCGGCCCATCTTTCGAGTTTCTCGGACTTCGAAAAAGATTTTTCCGAATTTTTTTGAGGCCTGATTTTTTTCGGAGATTTTAGAATCACACTGCCTACCGGGAAACCCGACCCAAATTATGAACAAAATGTTTTTTCCTAGGAATTTTCTGTATGTATGCAGATTTGAGATTTATCAAAGCATTAAATCATATTAGAAAATAAGGCCCAAATTTAATGGGCATTTTTTTATTTGCTCCCAGTTTGTCAAAGCCTGGAGTTTTAGGTCTATGAATTTCTAAATGAAACACAACATCGTGTTGATCTTTTTTTTGGAAAAAGTGCACAGGATCATTTTTTGCTGAAACTGATATTCGTTTCACACGCAACACTTTTCTATTCATTATAGTTTTCGGGTGCTCACGCGATTAGATTCCTTCTCACGTGGTTGTTAAAATCGAAATTTGAATTTGTTTGAAACAAAAATAAAAATTGAAATGCCAACACATGTTTGGTTAGTCACTGATTCTTCGTTTTCTTCTCTTTCCTTCTGCGAAAAATTATGTTGTTTAAATTTTTTGTTTGTCTAAATAAATAAATACATGCGTTTTTCTCTCCGTTTATATACATACTTTGAAAATGTATATATACAAGAAAAATAGAAACCTAAATACATCAGGAAACATATTTCCCTCCTCTTTTTGTCTTCTTTTTTTCTGAGTTTGTGAATCTGGAAAATTGAATTTTGGAAATTCGATGAGATTCAATCATCTTTGATTGAAAGCGACCCCGTCGTTTTTTTTCTGTTGATGTTTTCTTTTTTCTTTGCTTTTTTGCGGAGAAGGAAGAATTTGGGAAATTGGTAGAAAATGAAACGAGAAACAGACAAAAAAAAGAAGCTGAAAATTTCCAAAATATGAAACACTTTTGTTTTGAGAAAAATTGAAACACGATCCGGTTTTTCGCTGAAAACCAATCAGTTTTTATGACATTCAGGCATTTTTTATGACATTTTCTGAAACAACCCAAAAAAAACGAATTATTATTTTCACATGAATAGGTCGACAATGTTTTTTTTTGAGAGATTTATTATCGACAAAAAAATATTATTCCCATTGTGTCGGAAAATTAGGCGGAAAACAATTTCAACGTTTTTTAATTGTGAAAATTATGTGATCCAAAAGAGAGTTATCCTGAAGCCTGATAGCTTGTTTCAAAATCACGGGCCGAGTCCGGTTTTCGAAGACCTCAAACATATTCAGCTAGGATCCTATTTTTAGAATGATAGAAATAGTTTTGCTTAAAATCTGATTAAATCTATAATCTAGTCAGACGAGAACAGACATGAAAATTGAAAATTAGATTTATCTGAATCAAATCTCAAAACATAAAAACGACAACAACAACAATATAAACAGTTACTAAAAATATCAAATTCAGTTAGTGTTTTGAAACTGATTCGATTTTTATCAGGCCCATATTTTTTTTTGATTTACCGGGCCGGCCCCCTTTCAATTCTATTTTCAAAATGCCCGGAAACACTCTCCCCGAAAGCACTATTTCTTCAAAAAATAATGGAAAAAGTGTTTTCGGGCGATTGAAAAAAGTGTTTTAGAGAGCCCGAAAGCACTACCAACCCTACTATTTTGTGAAAAAATCAACAACAAAAAAACTCCGAGGTTTAACCAAAACGTGAAACAGTGAAAAAAATAAAATGTTTTCCCATTTCCCAATATTTTCAGATATTTGTGTTGGTTGTGGTAAAGAGATCACTGCCGATCAACCAGGATGCAATGCTATGAATCAAATTTTCCACGTCGACTGTTTCAAATGCGGCAAATGCTCCAAAACTCTAGCCGGTTCCTCATTCTACAATATTGACGAGAAACCAACATGTGAAAACTGCTATCAGGTAAGCGAATCCCAAAATAAACTTCTTCACTGAACGCAAAAAAACGAACGGTGACATTATTTGGAAAAGCCATAAATTTTTCAATATCTCTTTTATTCTCAACAAAAAAAAATTCCACACGCTCATAAATTTTCCAGTCAATTTGATTAGTTTTTGCCCTTTTTTTTCGAGGGTTCCTTCTATCAAACCAACAATGTGTGTATAACATTTTGGGAAGTTTTTCTGATTCGAATCGCAACACCAGCAAAAAAACGTGATTTTTTGTTTCGTTTTTTTGCTCATTTCCTTTGGGAATATCGCGGTGAAGAAACAAGACACAGGCAGAAGAAGCGTGATTGAGTATTTTTCTCAAACAACAAGAAGCACTTTTTTATTCTCACAGCAACAAAAATGAGATAAACGAAACAAAAATAGATATTTAGTTGTGAAAAAGAAACATTTTCAGGAATCGTTGGAGAAGTGTACAGCGTGTAAGAATTCGATTTCGGATAAATTATTGCGTGCGTGTGGAGGAGTCTATCATGTCAATTGTTTTGTTTGTTTTTCATGCAAAAAATCATTGGATGGTGTTCCTTTCACATTGGATTCCGACAATAATGTACATTGTGTTCCATGTTTCCATGAGTGAGTTGTTTTGTTTTTTTTTTTTTTTGGGGAGAAGTCACAAATCTACGCTTGAACTTAGTTTTCTGTGAGATTTGAAAGATGCAAGATGATTAGACAATGAAAAAATGATGTTTTCTGAAAACATTAAAACAGTTAATTTTTGTTAGTCTCGTTCAATGTGTTTTGCAGATCAACCAGCTAAAAGATTACAAATTCTTTTGTTAATATTGTTATATCAATTGACTGAAACAGGTTTTATTTTTGGAAAGCAACATCAAAATTAATTTTGCCAAGAATGCATTTTCTTACTGTTATAACAAAAGAGTTGTTTGAAACGTATTTTCTCCAGTTTTTGAGATTGAAAAAATGGAGAACTTGGATGGAGAAAGAATTATATTCATCTCAAAAATCCAACAATAATTTTTCAGCAAATTTGCTCCAAGATGTGCCGTATGTAGTAAACCAATTATTCCTGACGAAGGTGAAAAAGAGTCATTGCGAGTAGTTGCAATGGACAAATCATTCCACGTGGATTGTTATAAATGTGAAGATTGTGGTATGCAATTATCATCAAAAGTATGTTCAAACTAATTCAAAATGTTTTTCATTTTTCAATTTGTTATAGCTTGATGGTCATGGTTGCTATCCAATTGATCAACATCTTCTATGCAAAACATGTAATGGAAATCGTCTCCGAGTAGCCAGCTCAACCTAACAACACCCGCCCAAACACTGTTTCCATCAACAACAACACCGAAGTCTCTCTCATTCCGTCGCTTATATTTCATAATTTTTTTGAAACAAAATAATGATTGATTTTCAACAATAATTATATGTATTTATATATATTGCTTTTTCTCTTTATTTGGATAAATGAAGCCTCTCTTGAAATGTTCTCATGGACAATAATAATTAGATTAGAACATTAGCAACGTGCTATTAAAACATGTTCGAACCAGTATGGGAAAACATTTGAGCTCTTCTGCCATGATTTTTGTCTTCTATGTTTTTATTGTTTTACTGGTTCAAGGTACAGTATCTGAGGTCAGTTTGAGAATTTCGAACTTCACAATTTTATATTTGTTTGGCTATTTGTTCACCTGACTATTTTTCCCTCTGAACATGGTCGTGATCATCAATTTATTCTTGAAAATGGCCGGGTCGGGGTTTTGTCCAAAGTTTACGGGCCAGAAAGCCACGCACAATCTAAGAATTTCCAGAACTTGAGCCAATGCGAATACACAAAATGCCACAGCAAAACATCGACTGGACATTGCCCTTCAGGTCTCCACGTAACTGATTACGAATCTTGTTCGAGTATATTTCAAAAACGAGAACTTTGTTGTCCAGCAAAATCGGATCAGGCACGGCCAAATAGCCCATTCTCAGTTGATATAGAGCATTTCCAGACAAAGTCAGCATGTCGTTGGACTCCTTGTCACTACAAACTCGATTCCGACTTCTGTGATCCGGACACTGAATTTGTTCGCAATTTCAAATCATGTGGACTATTGAAGAAACGAGAAGAATGTTGTCCGCAATCAGCTCTCGATCGTATTTAAAATGCCAAATATTTCATTTTCATTTTGTTCAAAAAAAATACATAAAAATTCGGAATCGAATTGTGAAAAGCACTAAGTTTGCAAAGAACTGTACAAGATTTGTAAAAGAAAAGAGAATAATTGTTGAGCTAGACTAGGTAGATGTTATATGCGGATAAATCCATGGGAGATTCAAACATTGTTCACTTGTTGGCCGTTTTGATGCTTCGAATGTCAACATTGTTTCGATCGAAAAAATACATTCAGAAGACAAGTTCAACTTGCTCGGAAAACGATAACTTCGTTTCCTGCAAAAATTGGTAATGAGGAGAAAGCCATCAGAGTTTTTTCGGGCCTGTAAAGGACAACTCGGGCCTCCTCAAGCGGGCCAGTTCAACAAATATTTTTCGAACAATGAAATCGGACCTGACTCGATTTTTTAGCCGTCTGAGTATGAAAACTAAAATGTGACCCAAAAAGATTATTTCTAGCTAAAAGAGACTCTGAACGAATGTCAGACCTTGGCATTTCACTGGTTTTGCTGAACTCCACCAAAAATCGGGCTTGAAACTAATTTTTGATGGAAATGTTTCAATCCGGAATATTTTCAAGTGAAAATTAAGTTTTTCGTTTTTCTGCAGAGCTTCACAAAATCAACACCAAATCGCCTAAGAAATCCCACTAAACTATCTGACGAACCTTTGATGTTCGACAATAATATTGTTGTTCAACGTCTCATTGAATGGCATACGATCAGTGACCATGACAAATCCAACAACTCCAGCCGACCAAACATCTGACAACAACGGATTGTACTTCTGTCCACACAACAATTCAGGAGGCGAATAAGACTTCGAACCACAAAATGTGCTCGACAATGTGTCTGGATCGACTTGTCGAACAAATCCAAAATCCGACAATTTTATACAATCATCAAACATGATAATATTTTCGAGTTTGATGTCACGGTGTGCAATCGATTTCTGAAAGAAAAAAACAACTTTTGAACTCTTTCGAATATTTGTCACCAACCGAATGCATATATGTCAATGCCTTCAACAATTGTGACATATATCTTCCAGCAAGCCGTTCTTCAAGTGCTCCATATTTCTGAACAAAGTGCAACAGATTTCCATGTATTCCATATTCCATTGTCAGAAATATCATATTTCCGGATTCGTATTGAGCATGCATTGCGACAATATATTTGAAGCGCAACTTTTTCCAACAAGAAATCTCGCGCGGCAAAAACTTTTTACGAACATCTTCACTTAGATCATGTAGATCTATTGCTTTCACAGCCAACTGAAAAAAACAAACAGGATTATAGAGTTGAAAAAATAGGACCATTGAAAGAGAACCAATATGGCCTAGGAAACCAGTATATTTTTGTTGAAGGACAATGAGAAAAAATAAATAAAAATGTATTATTTTGAAATGTATAAAATCCACGTGTACAGAGAAAGTTCTACTGTACGTAACCATTCCACGTTTCACGTTTTTAAAATATCATTTTCTAAATTTTTCGTACTGACAATAAATATGTTTTAAAACCATTTTTCCATCTCACCATTCGATTCATTTTCAAATCATGCGCTTTGTATACTTTGCTATAATTTCCATTTCCCAGTTTGACATCGACAAACAATTCCATCTGTTTTCTTTTGAATGCTTCAGTAAAGTCTTCGATTCGAAGCCGTCTTCTGTGCTAAAAAACTAAATTTTCACACAATAAAAATGAATTCTATAAAAGTTTTAAAGTATTTCTTCTCGAATAATAATGAAGTTATTAGTATTTTTGATAGCTATTCTCACAATTTCAAAAACTTCTCTTGCTGATCAAAATCGGATCAATAAATTCGAAGGATTTTTGAATAATTATATAAAAACTCTGGCTTGGAAACCAATCATCGAAAAGTCAAAAGATTTTGCAAAATGTTTTGAATGAACGAACTACAGTACCTCTCCATATGTTTTTCTAGATCTCGTATGAGTTCCAACTGGACCTTTGTTCTCTTTTTCCTCCGTATTTGCCATTGCATTTTCTCTCATTGCCTGTCCAATTTGGGAGGACGTGTATGAATTTTGTGATGGTTTTGATTTTATCGTTTTTGGCAAAGAACGGGGTGTTGACGAGTATACTGCTGAATGGCGATTGAATAATGGGTATGATATCGGTGTTCCTAAAATTATTTTCTTTTTCGAGAAATTGGAAATCGACGTGACCCGGTCAAACCCCACATTCATTACCATTTCTAAAATTAAAATTCAAAAAATAATCCGAAAAATGATATTCATCAGGGACCGGGCCTAGAATACCGAAGAGTATATTTTTCTCTGTCTTCGCTTCTTGCCTGCTCAAAAAACTTGGGCCAGGTTTTTTATCGGGCCGAAAGAAGAAAAATCTCTGCTCAGTCCATTTTTTTATGTTCGCAGCTGAACAGGTTGTAGAATGCGAAACAAATGTATCCACCAGAAATCTTATTTTCAGAAAAGCTGTTCGTCATCACATGTCCCTTTAACCTACTCATCCAATGTTTCAATAACTCACTAGGTGTGTGTTGATGTGCTGAAAATACAGTACTCCGATGCTCTCCAACAGCCCCATGTGGCCATTCAGCTCCTTCGCTACTTTTTACCTGCGAGCTCATCCTCGCCAAAAAATTGAAACTGAATTCGATTTTTGAATTTGCCACATGACAATCATCATAAACGTCGTCACCCAATTTTTTATTTGTGAAAAAAAACGGGAAAATGCGTGATTTTTATTAATTTTTCAATACATTATTTCTTATTTATTTTCATCAAACGTCTACTGGTGAAGATGACAAAATGTTGGTCTCCACTGATTTCTCCATTAACTTATCGAGATCTTGAAGTATTGACCGAACTTCTCGAGGTGATGCCTGACAAAATAAAATACTATGTTAGTTTTTTTAATGATCGGAAGACTCACATGAAATTGTTTAGCAACCAGAGAAGTGATTTCAGAAACGGTAATACATTCACCACCAATGAAAACATCCACATCGCGATGTCCTTTGAAACGACGACCAAGATAATAGACCTGAAATTATAAGACAACAAATACTATTCAGCTAAAATATTCGAGAAAATCAGACAAGGTGTTTATTTGTGGTCTGATTCTGCAACAACAAAGTTATTGGGGCGATTTCTGAGGTTCCGATTCAAAAAACTTTGAAAAATCGTACCGGGCCCGATTTTCTTGTTCTCAGTAATCACTTGAGTGTTTACCCCGATTTTATGAGGCATAACCCGATCCAGTATCTGCCAGTCCAAAGATCATTGAATAACTCCAATCCAACTTACTCTATGAATATAGTTATTGAAAACGTTGAACAAGATAGTGGTCAACATAACTCCCCAACCCAAATAGAAAAATGATCCGAGTATTTGACTTGTACTCATTGTTACCGGAAACTTGTCACCGAAACCAACTGTCGAAAAACTGATAAATCTGAAAATTAATAATCCCCCTACAACTTCTAGCATTTTTTCTCACCCGAAATACACGTCATCAACTGAAAACGGAACACCATTATGAGTTACACATATTGAACCGATCAGAAAAGTTAAACAAAAAAGAAATATAATCATCCAAATTGGCATATCTGCATCACTTGCAAGTTTTGATTTGACATTTTCCTGGAATTATCTACTCACTCAGATAGTCCGATAAAACTGATACTCACTGCAGCTATGAAGTCTTGTGTTTTCCAGTAGAATTTTGTCAAGTATTTTCCAAAGTTTGCCAATGTGACGACAAGAAGAGGGATTCCAATAATCGAGAAGAAGATAGTGAAAAGTTTAGCTGAATCAGTAGTTGGTGCAATATTACCATAACCAATTGTTGAAATAGTTATGAATTCGAAAAAAACCACTTCCAGGAATGGTCGTGCCAGCAAACTCGGGTCCAAATACTGGAAAACCAACGCTCCGAGAATAAGATGAAGAGACAGCAAACCAACGAGAATGACTTGAGGCAAAATTCTCAACAAAAACTGTAAAAGGTACCTCAGTCGGGGAAAGAATATCGTCACTTTCATTCAGTAGCAGAACTGGAGTTAACATCATCAGTACTCGAACTTTTGACCTGCTACACGGCAAGCAAGAACACTACCACTACACTAGACGCTCTGTTGTGTGAATGTGTGTTGTTTGCAGTCTTATGCATGGTGAGAAAAAAAGAGATAGAAAGAGAAGAGGACTTCTTGTGTGTAGAGAATTTTTGAGAACATATTTTTAACGAAACTAATATTTCTCATCACATTTTTCTATTCTAACTGATTTCAGATATTTTTTGA
Organism: Caenorhabditis sp. 8 KK-2011; assembly: GCA_963572245.1. Taxonomy (NCBI): domain Eukaryota; kingdom Metazoa; phylum Nematoda; class Chromadorea; order Rhabditida; family Rhabditidae; genus Caenorhabditis; species Caenorhabditis sp. 8 KK-2011. Next base: position 4,255,884 of record OY751547.1, read on the forward strand.
TCTACAATATAAATTCCTATCATTTTATATTTTCGTTATAGAGATCAGTATATTTTTCGGTACATCACAGATAACCAAATCACGATCCGGATGAGAAACACATAAAATGAAAAACTGTGAGAAAAAAAAACTTTTTGATATTATTTTGTGCGATTTTCCATTGATTGAATGTGATAAAAGATTTTTTGTGACTCATGTTTTTCCAGATATTTTTCGCTGTTTGAATCGTAGGTAAAAATTAGATTCAAATGGAATTTCTGGTTTATTTTGCTGGGTGTGATTCACCCAAATAGCAACAGTTTCTAGTGGCTGAGACAAAGATTAAGAAACTTCTTCGAAGATCGTTTATCTCATTTCGGCCTACAATCAAAAGTACTCCGAAGTTTCGAGCATTTCGAACTTTGAGACTTGTTTGTTTCAAGTTTTCAAGTCAAAGTTTGAAAAACAAAATTCTTCCATAAAATTACTAATTTACTCTACAGTAATACATACAGTAATTTTTTCTCGGTTCGAAATTGTTATTCAAACAGCCAAGTGTTCTGTGAAAACTACAGTACTTTTTGGCATAACAGAGCACCATAGAACACAATTGTTCTAGGATTTTTAGAATTATATATTTACGTTAGTCCTCTCATTATCAACAAATCACTTTTTCTGATCCCAAAAGAACCCAGACCCATTTTCATTTGATTATTTTTTGCACCCACCTTTGATCGTTGTTTCGTTTTCCTCGTTTCCATTTTGACAGAAAAATTGTTCGAAATGACGAACAACTTTTCGAGGTGTTTACAATGACAACAAAAAAAATTGGAAAGCGTTAAAATGTTTCTAACAATAAAAAAATATCGTCGAACTTCTCTGCGTCTTCGCGTTTTTGTGGGGGCGCGAAGAAAAAATCAATGAATACCGCGGCGACGCAATTAGTTAGTTGGACGGAGAAGAGAAACAAAAACACAGTTACTTTTAGGTTTATGTTTTTTTTATTTGAACATAAATGGGTCTTGAATGAGGGGTACTGTAGAATTATTCATTTCGATAGTTGACTCGTTTTGCGCGAATATTGATGTTTTTTGTTGCAGGTTTCAAAATTTCGAATGAGCACACCTGAATGATTGTATGATTTATCGAAAATTCACATGAACTCTTACCATATTTTCATCAACCAACATAACCGCAGCCATATTATCAAATTGTCCACAGTATCTCGGAGCTGAAAATATAGTGACAAGATGTCGAGAAGCGAAAAACTCGTATCCATCCTGAACAACTTGATGACCTCTCGCAATCAAATCGATATTCATTCGTTCGCAAAAATCTTTGACAACATCTTCCCCAAATGTATAAGAGACCCCACGTGTATTCGAACCCCAACCAGAGAAATCCATCGAAGGATCAGCCCATAATAGATCCATTGCGATTGATTTGTTTTGCGGATCCAAAGGTCGTCGTATTGTTTGAATTTGTGACCAATTTTCGAGTTTTGGTGATATTCCTCCATGCATACAAAATATTCGACTACCAATCATTCCGCACAATGGAAGACAATTGAACAAGTTCTACAAAAAATCTAAGCAGTTTCGGACCCGAAATTTTTTCTAAATGTCGCAGTGTCATTAAAAAGTTTTTGTTAAAAAGTGTTTTGACTCAAGTGCCTGAGACAAAAAAAAAACATACAGACCCTTGAGAACCGTGTAAAAGTTCCGTATGGGAATTTTTCGAAACCCGTCAAAACTTTCTCTGTTTATTTTCGACTTACCTGAAATGAGTTGTACAATCTGATCGAGTATCGTCGTTTGCATTCATCGTAGAAGCCATAAGTTCGATTTAAAGACGAGCATTCATGATTGCCACGAAGAAGAAAAAACAGATTGTTATATCGAATTTTGTAGGCCATTAGGAGGCATATCACTTCGAGTTGTTGATTTCCACTGTAAGCAAAAAATTGAAATTTCAAAATTTCTGTTCGTATTGGGGAATAGTGAAGGTAAAATTGCAGGCCTCAATTTTTGAGAAATATTTTCCGAGAATAACACATGTTTTTAAGATAAACTAGACCGATTATAAATTTGATGGTTGTCGAAAAAATGCTTTCCGGAAATAATTTTTTGAAGATTCGTAGCGCTGGTCGAACCGGTGGTAACATCTTTGGCCGACTCAAGCCTTTTGGAACAGTTGAAAACTCACCGATCGACATAATCTCCGAGAAACATGTAATTTTGATCTGGTGGAAAACCGCATCGATTGAAAATTCTGAGAAGATCAACATATTGTCCATGAATATCTCCACAAACTGCAATCGGCGACACAACTTCGACCATGATTGGTTGGCTCGAAACAATTTCAGTGCTCATTTGAATGGTCTCTTCGATTTCCCATTCTTCGATACAATGAGTCAGTGATGGATTCGTAGTGTCGTTTACTATGGAATCAATTTTTAAGATGATATCATTTGATTTTCAAAAATACCTGATAATAAACGATCTATAAAATCTGAAGTTTTTAACATAGTGTAGTAGGTTAGTAGATGTTTGGTTAATGAAAATGGAGATAGATGACATTAGAAATGACGTGAAATAGAATATTTTTATTTTTGGAAACTGTCGAAAATGAATTATTTTCTATATCCTGGTCCAGTTCTTGGTGGTGGGCAATGATCGCATGATCCGGGTTGTCCTGGTGGTCCACGTGGTCCAGTTGTTCCGTGTGGTCCCGGCAATCCATCGGCTCCTTTCTCTCCTGGATCTCCTGGGAGTCCGGGTGGTCCAGCCTTTCCAGGTTGTCCGTCTTTACCAGGTGGTCCGGGTGGTCCTTGCGGTCCTGGTGGTCCCGGTGGTCCAGGTGGACCTGGTGGCGCGCCGTTGATAACCTTTCCAGGTTCTCCGGTTGGTCCTTTTTCTCCCGGCACTCCCGGTGCTCCTTGTGGTCCCGGTGGTCCGGCCGGTCCGGGAAGTCCTGGTACTCCGTCTTGTCCCGGTGTTCCAGCGTCTCCTTGTGGTCCTGGCAATCCTTTTGGTCCTGGTGGTCCGGCTGGTCCAGGTGGTCCTGGTGGACACTTTTGACATGGAGGTTTTGGTGGTGGACCGGGAAGAAGGGCTCCGTCGCGACCCGGTGGTCCCGGATTTCCTGGACGACCTGGTGCTCCGGGCCGACCATCTCTACCGGGTGGTCCTGGTGGTCCTGGTGGCCCAACTTGGCAGGTACAACAAGATCCGGCAGCAGATGCTGGTGGATTAGATTGAATCGGTTGAGCACCGTAGTTGTCTCGTTTAGCACGACGGGCGGTCCGGATAACATTTCCATTGACAGCTGATGACACTTCGACAGTTACCACTTCACGCCACAAATCACGTGATCTAGTCTGCAAAAAAAGTTATTGAACACAAACTGGAAAACTTCAGAAATATTTGCCATTCTGAGAAAAAGTTAACAAAATACAGTAATCTCTTACCTTGCAGAAATCGACTTCATTGTTCATGACCGATTGCAATTGTTGAACATGTCTATAGACAAGAGGTACAGTAATCATTGTAGTTATCAAGGATACTGTAGCCAACGTGGCAGAGGCGATTGCCAACGATCTTAAGGATCGTTTGGGTGGAGAAGTCTCCATCCTGAAAAAAAACACCATTTCATAATAATGAACAAGACTCCTATGAAAGTTAGAAAAAGAGGAGCGCCCAAAACTACAGGCCCGACAAGAATAGTATTTCATCCAAGTCTCTAACACGAACAAAAACATCGAGTGATATAATTGTGAAAGTGAAAAACAAAAGAGACCACCTCTTTTCTTATACCCATTTTCTAATCATCTCTCAATGAGTGAGAGTGATTTGACCTAATAACCCAAATGAGATCCGAAAATAGAGATAAATAAGTACAAAAATATTACATGAAGAATTTATTCAAGTTTTTAGAAAAGTCAAACAAAGGTAAAATGAGAAGCGGAGCTCCTTGGGAGCTTCATGAATGAAAAGAAAGGTATTGCACAGTTTCTCGATTTTTTTGAAGATTTTGATTGTGACAAAAACAAAAAATTAATCGGGAGAGATTGATACACGATGGTTACCAGTAAGAGGACCCGTTAGGATGTTGAGGTGAACCAAGCTTTAGGGGAATATGAAAAAATAGTGGGCTGGGTAATCCCTCAAAAGAAGGAACATATGAAAATGAAATAGGAAATAAAGCTTACAGAAAAAAAAATGTTAGAGTGAGCAAAAATCAACAGAGACAATTAAGATTGGTTATTCAGAAAAAATGATGGCGGATAAAATGGGGCTAGAATTGCGGGTGTATTAAAAAGGTGGAATTGCGGGGGCTCGAACAGACAAACATTGTGAAACAAAAACAGAAAGTAAAGAAATGAAATGAAATCAAAAACAAACACACAGAAAAAAATGGGTACGAACAAACTATTCAGTGTCAGAAAGAGTAGAAAAGTCGAGGCAAGTTCGTGGTGATGGTTGATCAGCTGTCGTCGAACCTTCAACATTTTCCACTCCTTCAAGAAAATGGGGACTTTCGATGCGAAGTCCAAGTTTGACAGTGAAATCTGTCTTCACTTCTTCAGTTTCTTCTTCGAATGGATTTTCTAATTTTTTCAATGTTTTTAAAGCGATTTCATCACCATTTTTCTCAATTGATTTTTCAGTTTTTGTAACTTGATCGAAAATAGCATCAAAATCAACCTGGAAAATATCATATTGGAAATTTGAATAATATTGAAAAATGATTTACCTCCGATCCAACAGAACTGATATTCATAGCGGAACTGGATCGTTTTGTCATATTCAGAACATTCGGTTCGTCGAAAACATCTTCGTTGGAAACATTCGCCATTGATAATGAAAGATTTGAGCGAATCTGTAAAAAACAGAGAAGTGAATGGGAATCTTCAAAAACTCACTAAACAATAGCTATGCAAAGAGGAATAATGACAAAAAAAATGTTACACAATAAAACGTGGACCTTACCAAGATGAAGGTCACGTAAAAATATTTCATCCTGATTTGATTTTCCTATTGCGGAGTTTTTTTTTCAACCGAACAAAACATCAATCGACAGTGAGAGAGCAAGAAATTTGTAGATGAAAGTACTGGAGCGATAAAAACGTAAAATCCGGATGGGCAAGTTCATTATAATTTATAACCAAACTGTTTCAGATTGTAGAATTAAAATTGAAAAATTTCAAATCCACTACGAAATTTAACGTTATACATTTTTCGAAAAAGGGCATACTTGTCGAAATGAAACTGCTTTGAAGCAGTTTTTTGGGTCGTGGCCTTGAACAATAGAATTTTTAACTTTCTATAAAGCACAAAATTTCTGTGATTAGATGAAACCAGCATATATCAAAAAATACTCAGTTTTTCACTTTTTACTTAGGGTGAAAATAAAGTTTGGACGTTAAAATTACCCCAAAGTTTGTCTTCTCATAGTTCACTTACGCTTAGAAATGATGAATGTTTCCGTAAATTACGATGCGACATTCGCAATGATCCTTCAGATTTGCTTGTAATCGAAATATCCGTACATGACTTCACGCTAGCGTTCGATCTCAATCTCGCTCCTCTGAATGTTCGAAGTTGTTTGACAAATTCTGGCTTGTCCATGGGTACATAATCGCGAGGCTCGCAAATACTACGGCATTCTTCCTTGTTCCACAAAGATCGATACCCAAAATCCAACAAATAAATTTCTGGATATTCCACATGCGGATAATTTAACTCGTTCCTCACTCGATCTAATGATCTCAACTTTGTTGCCATCGATGGACCCCGTTTCTGACTGAATTCACAATAGAAAATAGGAATTCGTTTTTCGATCGGTTTGTTTGGATCTTGAGTAAAAAATACTTTTTCGATTTCTTTTTGACAATACACATTTAATGATCCTTTGATATGTCCTCCCTGATATTCATAAGGATACCTACAGTCAACGATAATATAAGTCGAATAGAATTCATCCCCGAGACGTTCAAATTCTTTCAGTAGAGTTAATGGTGATATACTCCGGAAAGCTTGAGAATCTTTTTGTGGTGTCTCAACAGCTGGTAGCCTATATGTCTGAAAAAACAACCTTTTTCGAGTGTTATGCAATGTGTAATGTAGAAAACAACGCAAAAATTTGCAAAAACTGTGAAGTTTTAACATATTTTATCTAAAAAATTTGAAATATTTTCCATTGAAACAAGACAACTTGAAATGAGAAAAAAATCAAAAATGTATTGTCAATCCAGCCAGATCATCCAACGAGAAATTGATCTACCGTCTGAATCTCTCATTTTTACATGCTCTTTCATCGAATTTTTGTGGTAGATCACTTTTTCCGTTGGATGATCTTACCGGATTGACAATATGAAAAATATGGTATTGTACATCCAGCCAGATCATCCAACGTAAAAATGATCTACCAACTAAAATCGAGGAGAGAGCACGAAAAAATTAGAGATTTAGACAGTAGATCAAATTCGCGTTGGATGATCTGACTGGATTGACAATAAAATTTCATAGTTTTTTTTGCACACTTTTTGCATTATTTCTACGTTTCACATCGCAATAGAAAAACAATCATTGTCCAGTGAAAAACTTTTTGTTGAAAAGCTTTCAATAAGGTTCGGTAAGCTTCTCCGAAAGATTTTCTTCGGATTAATTTGGTAAAGTACTTTTTTTTAATGAGGGATACTTGTTTTGAACAGTCAGTAAGGATTTCAGTACTTTTAATTTTTTTCTGGAATCAAGGCTTCTTTAAAAACATTTTATTGTCTCACTCAACGCTCATTTTTCTTGTATAATATAATATTTTTTCGAAGAAAAAAAATAGTAAAACGTGTAAGAAACTCACCACTTCCAAAACATTAGGCAACGGTCGATCCGGATTGAGAGCACCAACACTCATCGTTCTCAAGGATTTTCCCGGTAGATTACCTCCACTCTCGGGCCTGTTGAACAGTCCATTGAATGAATCATCTAAACTGCTTCGCTTCACCACCAGTGCGTGACTTGAAGATTGCCCTTCATCGATGTTGAAAAGAGACTTAGCTTGAAGAAGCGTATCTTTCAAGCTGTTTGGTGGCGAAGCATAGGTAGTTTCCTGTTCGAAGAGGTCTTTGAAGAACGGATCATCATCGATAACTTCCATATTCGGATCAATTTGTAATGTCCTACTGCGCTTCCGAAGAGAAGCATTCGACGATGTTGTAGAGTTACTTCGTTTTCTAGTAAAACTCCCGGATTCTTCTAATTCGAACGATTCACTCCGATTTCTTTGATTTTGTCGGTGTTCAGATAACTAAACAATTTACTTGAAAACGAAAACATCGGAAATTTCATACCTGAGCCTCCAGAATTTGTTTTTCATAAAGTGATTGATCGAGCGAATCATCTTGATGGCCGAAAAACGACTTTGATTTTCTACCAGTCGGCGTATCATGATAGCTGGAAAAGTTGGTAAGAATGTTTTCAATAAAAGAATAGAACTCACAACGAAGAGTTCCGTGAGGAATTATTTACAATTTTTTTGTTTGCCAAATTTGAGCAATCTACTAAAGCTTGTCGGTGCGTTGCAAACTTTTCATTTGGAATAGTGTTTTTAATGTTCGGGTTGACAATGGCGCGATCAGTTTCAGACGAACAACTTGTCAATGAGATTCCCGAGTCTCGAGAATCACAATCTTCGTCGATGACAACATTTAATGCTGATGTTAGGGTATTAATTAAAGTTGCGTTCGTTGGAACTGCCGCCATTCAAAAACCTGAAACATCCTGTTATGAGAAATTCTAATTTACATTGTATGTTTAACTGATATTATGAATCAGAAACGCTACAGAGTTTAAAAAAACTTACCCAACAACTAATGAATTGGTATCTATAGTAAACTAAAAAAGACTAGATGAATAAAAAGTACCCTTCAAACTCGCGCCCTTTACCCCACTCTGTGTCTCTCACACCTTTCCAAACTCTTCCCGTCTGTTTTAACAACACAAAAAAAAACTAACAAGGGCACTGAGATATCTCTGAATAGAGAAGAACCCGTGAATAGTTAAATTACGCGATAGAAATTATATTAAGCAACTTTGAATGTGTAAAATTTGTCAAAGTTTCACTAGGAAAGTTTCAAAACATTTAATCAGGAGTATATTTGATATCATGTTCGTATATCAAACGAAAGCTTGGAAACTAATAAAAAACACGAAACTTATCAAAAGTTTCAGTAAGATTCAGAGCTTTGACTAAATTGAGAAAACTCGCATTTTTAAGTCTCGAGATGCAGTTTTAAAGAGTCCCAAAATGTACAGTACACAATTTCAGTGGAGCGAACATGCTCGTTTGCAAATCAAACAAGTTTCATTATTTTTTAAAACCTTTTTATTTCAAGCAATGGCTCCCCATAATAAAGCAAAAGCTCTACCAGAGACAACGAAAGCTACACGGAAAAAAACATTAGCTGCTCGAAAAAAAGCGACTGCTCCGCCGAACAAAGCCGTGACTGCGCGGAATAAAGCGGCGGATCCAACACCGAAAAGGATGGTTCTACGAAATAGAACTGTGGTTCCTCGAAAGAAATCGACGGTTCAGCCAGAGAAATCTGTGAATCCACCTAAAAAATGGACGGCAACACGAAAAGAAGTGGCTACACCAAAAAAACCCGTGACTCTATCGAAGAAAGCTGTGGCTTCACCAAAGAAATTTGTAGCTCCAAGAAAGACAACGATAATTCTACAAAAAAGAACAGTGGCTCCGCTAAAGAAAAAAGTGGCTCCATCAAAAAGTGCTGCGGTTCCTCGAAATAAAGTTGTGGCTCCTCAAAAGAAAGAGTTTACGAAAAGTGAGTTTTTTTGTCAAAGAAAATATTTTTAAAAAAACTCTTTTTTAGAAACGGAGAGAAAAACATCAAAACAATCTCACATTAATGGCAATATTCATGTGATAGAGAAGATGACTACCCCAAAAAAAGTTGTGGCTCCACCAAAGACAACGATGACTCCACGAAAGAAGACAGTGGCTCTATCAAAGAGAGCGGTGGCTCCACAAAAGAGAACGATGGATCCACCAAAAAAAGCTATGCATGTAACAGAAAAAATGGCCCAGCCAAAAAAATTTGTGGCTCCAACAAAGACAAAGATTGTTCTACGAAACAGAACGGTGGCTCTTCAAAATAAAGTGGCGGGTCCGCTAAAGAAAACAGTGGCTCCACCAAAAAGTGCTGCGGCTCTTCGAAATGAAGCTCTGACTCCGCCGAAGAAAGCGGTAGCTCCACCAAAGACATCAATGACTCCACGAAAGAAGACGGTGGCTCCATCAAAAAAAGCTGTAGCTCCACCAAAGAAGGAGATTACGAAAAGTGAGTTTTTTGTCAAAAAGAATATAAAAACTTTGTTTTAGAAACCGAGAGAAAAAAATCAAAAAAATCTCAAGGTAATGACAATATGCATACGACAGAAAAAATGATCCAACCAAAAAAAGATATGGCTCCACCAAAGACAACGATGACTTCACGAAAGAAGACAGACTATATGCATGTGACAGAAAGGGTGGTTCTACTGAAGAAAGAGGTTACAAAAAGTCGGTTTTTTTTTTCAAAACAATTAATGAAAACAATTTTTAGAAACAGAGATAAAAACATCAAAAATATATCATAATAATAATTTGCCTGTGACAAAAAAGACAATTCCCGTGATCCGAAAAAAATCAAGTAGCATATTCAGTGATCATGAAGAAGTTGAAATAATGTCGAATCAGCTAACAGGTAAATGCATAGAAAACAAAGAATATGATCAATTAGAAGTCTACTGGCATGCGATTGTAAAAAATATGGAAACCGAATATGTAAAAAAGTAAGTCTCATAAGCTTGAAAAATAGAAAACGGAAAACATTCGGTACAGATATTTTGAAATTCTTCAAAAAATGCTGATGGGACGAATCTCAACAACAGATCCAATTAAAAATCACGTTGAAAACTTTCCAAAAGATATGATCGAAACACATGAGAAATTTCTCGAGCTAATCTCAAAAGTAACATCCGTGGTGAGTTGCAAAAAAATTGTTTTATGGTTAAGTTTTTTTTCCTCTCATCATAAAATGTAAAAATATAAACTTGCGGATAGATCAAAATTATCACTTCAAATTATTTTTGTAAGTCTGTTTTTTTCAGTATCCTCACGCTTTTCACAATGGCGATCGTTTGATTTCAAAACACTTTATTGGTGGTGTAAATGAAATTGGCGCAGTGATAGTTTTGTGTTGCTTATACAACGGTATAACGCCGTTCGATGTTTCAGTTGATCGTCCAGTCATCACAAGAATTACCAGATGTTTTCGGGTGAGTCTTCTTTCATTGATTTCAAGAGTAATTTTGTTCTCATTTGAGGATGAAATCAAAGATCGTCTTGAAGAAGTCGCTAGAGACATAAAAGCAGGTGTTCCTATTAAACCTGTTGAACTGCCAACATTCTTGCAAGATTAAATCATGTAAAATTTATTGTTTCCCATGTTTATTAAAATGTTTAATTCAAACAATCAGTTGATTCTCCAGAGAATGATCCAGCCAAGTTAAGCTCTCCGATATCGAATGTTTTGGTTGGAGTTTCACCTTCGGTGATGAAAGATTTTGGAATAGCAATTTTCACTTTTTTGTAACATGGTCCGTTGTAGTTACATTTGTGATAGATGTTGACATGAGGGTCAATGGCAGTCAGTTCCTTCTTGTTTCCAGAAAGAGTGAAACTTCCAGCCGAATCAGTTGCTCTTTCATCGAGAAGTTTGTCAAGCACTGAAATATTCTGATATGATCCAACAAAACAGTTCAAAGTGTCAACTTACAAATTTCCTTCTCATACAACTTGGTCTTGACATTTTCAGCCGCTTTGCCATTGCAAGTGACTTTTCCAGTCACCTTGACACTTTGAACCGATCCTATGAATGGAAGAGAAGACACTGAAGCGACGCACAATGCGAGAAGTACAAGTCTTTGCATGGTTAACTGAAGAAAATATTGAATTAACCAAGTTTATATATTGAAAGAAGTCCGGAAGATGACTCATTTCTATTTTTAACAAAGTGAGAACTTGACCGAACAGAATGGTGTCACATTGATATCATAACATTTCAATAAGTGAGAGAATAACATGAAAATGTCATCAAAAACATCATTTCAAAAAAAAAAATACAGTAGATCGAATTGAAAATAAAATCAAAGTTTCTCACTTGCAAGTGACCAGTCCGCCAAAATCACAATTACTTGAGAATGACTTCTACTTTTTCTTCTTTCCTTTTTCACAACTATCAATGACATTACAAAAAAAAACAAAACAAAATAGCGTGAAAAATCGTAGAGTTTTAGACATAGGTGTTTAAAGTAAGACATTTTGACGGTCACTTTGTTACACAGTGTAAACAAAATGTAAAAATTGAAAATTTTAAAGTTTTTTAACGGTTATTATGTCTCGAAATCATCCGTCTGACGAACAATTAAAATCCTGTTTTCGTTGAAAATTGTGAACACTGAATATGCCTGAACCATTGGAAAGTTCGAACAGCAATTATTAAATATAGAGACAAATGGTTTTTTGATCGGTTGTATTCGAAATACCGTATTTCCTGTAATATAAGGGCACCTCTAGTAGAAGGGCTCCTCTAATATAAGGGCATCCCTAATATAAGGGCACCCCAAATACTCGACAAAATTGATTTAGAACGCATTCGAAGAAAACTTATCTAATGTAGACAGCGACGATTCATTGGATTTTGAAATGTAAAATCGTTTATACACTTTTTTTGTTGTTAATTTTTAATTCTTTGCGGTTTCATCAAATTTAACACATTGTTATTTCGATTTTTCGAGATAACTATTGTCGAAACGAAAAAATTAAAACCCTGCATTTGAATGTGGCGCCATATAGGCCACAGTAATCTCAATCCAAACGAGACCTTGATAGTGAACGTGCGGTCGTGTTGGAAAGAAGCCAAGGTTTTTTTCTTTTCTTTTTTTTTGTTTTGTTTCAGGTTTTTTCAAGTTTTACAGGGAGTTTGTGTTTAGTGGAGCTTCTTTTTACTTTTCTAAAGTTTCAGTTAATTTTTTCTCTAGAAATCTTGTTTCTATGCTGTCTTAGAAGTTTTGTTTTCAATAAACGAGGAAATCTCTTATGAAAATTTTCAGAGTTGGCTTAACTTAGAGGAACAGCTGAACAACGATCAAAATGCCAGAATCTTCAGACTTTTATCGTTCATTCGAATAAGGGTGACTCAATTGAGCGCTTTTTTTGGGTTTCGAAAATCGTGAGTTTCAATAAAGCTCTTCGTTTATGAATAATGTTATTTAATTCAGCTTATGTTACGACAAAATCAGTACACACACGCGCATATGCATGCAGTTTCGTCGCTTCCGATTCGCCTGGAACCGGATGACAAAAAGTGAGATTTTTCGATAATTTTCAATTAAAAGCAAATAACATAAAATCAACTAGAATCTATAGTGTTTTTGGCACCAAGAAACTCAAAATTTTCTCAACCAATCAGATAAATCTCGAAAATCTTGCAGAAATTGAGCGAAGAGAAGAAACATTGAAAAAAAACATGAAAGTAAATGTAATTCAAAAAGGCATTGTTGTTATTATCATTGAAAACTCCTAACAAATTGAAAGAAATCATCATCATCGCAATATCATTAGAGCGACTTTTTGTTTTTAATCATCGCAAAAACATCGCCTTTTTTCAATAATTTTGCATAAGCACTTTGCACATGCATTTTCAGTATATTTCAGTAATTTTATACTCTTTTGTTCCACAAAAAAATAATCAAACTACAAAAAAAAATGTTTCTACAAAATGTAACGTTTTTTGTGATTTCTCCTGATACACTAGCCATAAGTTTGAAAAAATGGTGTATGGAAACTAAAGAAACAAGCTGAAAAAATTGTTTTTTGTTTTTACTTTTTTGACAAGTTTTTTTTCAGACTAAACATTGAACCAATCGAAGAGAAGAGAATTTGTAACGACAACAAGAACACTAGATTCGGAAACAACGATAATGATTTCAATTGTGGTGGTCTTTTCAAATTAATTCATTTTCTCAATAAACATTTTTTTAATCTTCTTCGTCTTCAACACACTAATAATTCACAAACAGTTTCGAAACAGAAACTCAAACCATCAAAACGCTTTTTTGTAAGAAAACACACTAGAATCGAAAACTGATGCAACGACTTGAATTATGCGGGAATAGAAATTTAAAAAAACAAAAAAAAAATAATTTTCGGCCACAAATATAAAAATTTAATTTTGATCTTGATCTTTTTTTTGGGAACAAAAGTTTACTGTGGAATTCGGTTGTCATCCAGGGTTCTAATTTTTTCGTTTCGACAATATTTCAAGATAACCATGTTTTCCGAAAGGTTGAAAAATAAAAGCGCACCTCTATTTGAAGGGCACCTCTAATATAAGGGCACTCGGAGGGAAGGGTTGAAAAATAGAGTGGCATGCCCTTATATTACAGGAAATACGGTAGTTATTTTGATTTGATCACCGAAAACGCGAATTGAAAAAATAATTATTATTTCGAGCTGGCCCAAACTTTCGAATCAAAAACCGTTGTCAGTATTTGAAAACAAAACCAGGGATTCCGTTTCGGGTTTTTTGCGGCACGGCGGGCAGGCCCGCTCAGGCCCGTTTGCTCACGTTTTTACTTTTTTGACACCTGGATATGAAAGAACAACGAATATGACTTGGTGAAGTATTAATACTACACTTATATTCAAAAACTCGGTATTCTTTGTCTCTTGAAAAAAAAAAACCAGCGGGCTCACGAAAAACCAAAACGGCATCCCTGAACAAAACCAAAATTACAGTAACCAATAAATGCGAAATATCATAATGTACTCGAAAAGGAACTTGTTTTAGTCTATTAAAAATGTAAAATCTGTTATGAATCATGCGAAAACTATTATTGATATGAGAAAAAAAGCATTCATAATATAGATTTCATTCATCTCCTTGTGTTGGATCCTGAAATTTAAAAATACTATCAAAACAGAAAATAAACTGAAGCTTACCACTTTCATCATAACACTTCTATGAGCTTCCGATTTTTTGGATTTGTTATCGACCTGCGTGGCATCAGTTCTCACCATCATCGATTGTTTCAGCCCTTTCTTTGTCGTTCCTCCATTTTTGTTCGATTTCGGTGCCACACTTTTTGGCGGACCTACTGTCGATTTGTTGGTCAGACCAAATGCCGATTTTTCTTTGCTTTTCTGAGCATTGTACAATGGGTTTTTCTCATCTTTCATCGAACAATCTTTGAGCGAATCCGATTGAGTTTTCCGTTCTTGCTGAGCCAGGTTCAGTTTCAAACCAGCAAACACATCTTCCCTGAAAAAAACATATTCTCTTTAAAAAAAACCATCTAAATTCTGATCTCACTCTGAAACAGGTTGCGGTTCATTTTTCCCTTCTTCCGGATTGAGCATCTGGTTTTCTTTCTTGCTTTGGCTTGATGTACTTTTCCGACCTGAACCTATTTTTCTCAAAATGTTTTGTTTGGTTTCAAGTTTTTTAAACTCACAACAGTTGAAAAATATATTGACATAAATTATGATAGTTATGAATGAAAAAATAATGTAAACCATATTTTTCGACTTGATCTCGTTGACAACTAAATAAATAATGAGGTATTGAGATAATAAGAAAAAAGGTAAAAAGAGAACGGGAACACGTGAAAAGTTCATTTTTTAAGGATTGAAATAAAACAAAATTAAGTAGATGACAGAGTCGAGGGTTATATTCTGATCGCTTCAGTCCGGGATTTTTCCGAATTCCAAAAAAAAATCTTGGCTGGATTCCGGCCTAAAAAAGTATGATAAAGCATAGTACTTCTAGATGCAGAAATATAATTTTTATAGAAGAAAATAGTCATTAAAAGATTTCAACTTTTTTCAACAAATTTTTTTCCAGTTCTGAAAACTTGACCTCGAGTCTAGCCGGGTCGAGCGTGATGTGTGAGCTAGCCTGGCCCAGCCCGTGTTATTTGGAGCGGCCTTCAACATTAGTTCGGCAGAGAAACCATTCAGATCACTGTTGTGAATTTCCGGCACGACAACAAACAAACACGAAACTACAGTAATCTGTGAGAGACTTTTTTCATTTTTCGTTTCAGTTTAAAATATCCCATATTAAAAAAAAATGGTATTTCAGCGGAACACAGTGTATTTTACTATCTCAAGGTTTTCGCACATTTTTCTAGATCAGGCACATTTTTTTTGTTGATAAACTGAACAAATATAATCAGAAAATGAGAAAGAGGTCAAAAAAATAAATATGTTGACATACCAGGAAAAATTTACAAAACTTTGAAAACCTAAAAATCTAACTACTCAAATACACACTGTGGGGAATTCGAAACCTCAAATATTTATTTATCAAGTCTAGAGAGTGATAATTTATTTCAAAAACAAAAAAAAGATAAGAAGTTCTCGATTCACACTCTCATAGTTTTGTCGTATTCAGTTTTCTGTGTTCTTGTGACCTCCTGAAATCAATAGAATTAGTCTGAAAATGCAATCCACAATGTTCTCACCAATCTCGACACTTGATTTTTCTTCAAAGTCAAATCATCTTGTGTTTTATCAGTTCGAATCGGCTGTTCTTTTTTTAACACTTTTTTCTGCGAATTTTTGACAGTTTCAGCCGATCCGCCTTGATTTGTTCGTTGCGCACTGTATAGAGGATTTCTTTCGTCATCACACCCTTTCAATGATTCCTGAAAACAAGAGAGTACTGTCAATTCGAGTTTTATGGAGAAATACCGTCTGTTCAGTTTTTTCTTTCTTCGCCAATTTTTTTGCGAGAGCCGCAAAGACGTCTTCTCTGAAAAAAAGAAAGTATTCGAATGAAAACCTCATTCAACTCACTCATCATGTTCTGTTTTCGGTTTATCAGGCTTCACAGTTGATCTCGATATTGCTTTTGCTAACGTTTTTGGTCTCTCACTTTTCTGTGTACTCGGAGTTATATTATTCGATCCCGAACTATCACTTTTAACTACAACCGGTGTCGGTGATTTGGCAACTTCTCCTTTTGGTTTCTTCTTTTTGTCTGAAAATGAACAACAAAGTTGAAATAAGAATGAAGTTGCAAAACCAACTACAAGTGACAATCATCGATATGATAGTTATGAATGAAAAAATAATGTAAACCATATTTTTCGACTGATTTTAATAGACAATTTAATAAACAATATCTGGTAAATACTTTGACGAGTAGATATTAATCAAAAATAGAACACGTTGGAAATGTCGGCACATTATTTCGCGGTTTCAGGTTACAACTAAAATCATCATGACGGCTTAGCCTTGCCCGGATCGGATACTTTGGGTTCGTTCAAGGCCCGAGCCCGGAAACTTTCCAAAAAAAACCTGAGCTGATCAGACTTTGGAAATGACACTTATCAGAAAAAAAAACCTCTGAAAAGTTTTCAATCAGGTCAGACCGAATTTTTTACTCTCTCCCCCCGGTTAACAGACAGACATGCTTCTCCTTGATACTCAAATCCACCCCCTCCCCCTCCCCTTTTTTCCACTTCTCCACAGGTGTTACTAATTCTAGGTCTTTCACTTTTCTTCCAAACCTCCTAATCCTGTAATTGATATAGATGGTGGTCCAAACAATCGAATGCAGCTAGAGGGCGGGATCGCTTTCAACCGCTAATTAACAGGCTCCCATATTTTCCATTGAAATAAAAAGTAAGGTATTTTGCTGCGCACTCACTGTATATGGTATCATATAATCATCACATTTGTGTTGGTTTTTATAGTTACTCATACCATGAGTAAAAGTGTATTTGCCCGAGATATACACGATATCATGTATAATCAGGTACGTTTTTTTTTTCAAGTCAGTGGTTTCAACTATTTACGAAATCTCCAGAAGACTCCAGTCAAGACTTTTAAGCATAAAAGAATTTCAAAAAATTCGGAAATATTTTCAAGATGTATACAAAAATTATGGGTAGATTCAATTTCCATTTTTTTACAATTAGATTATACAATAAAAATTTATTTAAAAAAAACTCGTCAAGTTTTGATCCCTCCTACCGTAGATCACCCGCCAAATATTTCAATTCTCAATCTCAAAATTGGCAGGATTCTGTAGGTTTCGGGCCACATTGTAATCAATCTTGATTTTCAAACTTTTTCAAGACGGTCATGGTTATTCAAAACGACAACATGATCAAAGGTGTTCTTCTCCTCCATTATCAACTAATCATATTCAGATACAATGTAAGTTCTTCAGAAATATTCATACATAAACAAAATCAGAACGATTATTGTTTTTCTGTTCACAGTTGAAAAATCTCGACAGTACTCCTCCCGAAGATCCTGGCTGCATTCGAAACTACAATCGACTCAGATTCCGTCGTGCCACATTCGAACTCAAATGTGAAGCAATTAGACAAAAATTGGTAATCATACAGAAAAGATTTTTAAAAATTCGAAAAACGTTAATTAAGATGGATCTCGAAGATGGACAGGTTATGGACAACCGTCTGTTTCTAACATTGTCCAAAGAAATCAGATTATTAAACACAATGGAAGAGGTAAGGCTGATTCGGAGAAATATATCGATTTTCAAATTTGCAGAGCATTTCCCGAGAATACCTTCACATGGTTGATGTTCATATTGATCACATCGTCCAAGCACTACACCTACAAGACGAAACATTATATACTCTCTAACTCTAAAAACTACAAAGTAAACTGAAAATATCAAACATTTATCAACCAATCAAAATCTTGTTCCTTCTGTTTTTTTTCTGGCATTTATTGCATAACAGATGTTCCCGCACCTTCCAACAAACATTTAAATGCCTCATTAATCTCTCCTGTTTTGTGATTCAATTTCGGATCATTCAACTTTTTCTTAATGTAATAAACCAAACATAAATATATCGATGTGTATTGTTTGAAACTTTCGACAGCATATGGTCGTTGCTCTCGAATTGCTCGTACAATGTTCAATACTTTTGGCTCATTTTTATTATTGAGAGAGCTGACGGCAGAGCACAGCGAGACAAAGAAACCGGCTCGCCCAACACCATTTTTTGATATTATCATACATTTCTCATCGGGAGGCTGCAAAATGTTATTTTTTGAATCAAGAAAGCGATTTGAACTCAGAGCCACCCGAAACACTTTGAAATTTCCAAGTTTTTTAAAACTCTCACCGAACTTTGAACATAATTAATAACATCGATGACTGATTTGACAGTTTTTCCGAACTTTGCAGGAACATTTTGCGAATTCCAATCTAAGTGCATCACAATGTTGATCATATTGGAATTTGAAAACCCGGTTGGAAGTACTTCCATCAAAAACTTGACACTCTCCGAGTCAGTCTTTTCAACCTTCCGATTGTTCACAAACATACTACCGTAATGCTCATAGGCTTGAGCAACTTGAGGGAAAAACTCGGCCACTTCATCGTGACCAATTAAAATGTGAATTAGCATCACATTTTCCTAAAGTACAGTAATTTTCTCCGACTTTTGAGATATTTTTGTACCTGAAAAATAGTTTTCCAAAATTCTTCTATCGCTCCTCCTATATCTTTTCGAGGAATCTGTCCCAGTAGAATATTTCGGGTCACATTGGGCACTTGTACTGATGTTGCGTTGATATAATCATCGGCAGAGTTTGGATTTTTGACAATGTTGTGATCGTAACAAGGAAAATTCTGAAAATACAAGTATTAATTTTTATTTCATGAAAAATGCTCACTTCCGACTGATTTTTCAACTTGTTCTTTTGCCACAGTAAACATTTCTGAACATCACAAGTGATTGTGTTGATTTCGATGAATTCGGTTCGCGCAGCCAGTGAATCTGAAAAAAATAGATTGTTGAGATCCAGAAGTAGCAGAGAACCCATCATTCAAACTCACCAATCTTGTCTATGAAAGCTCTCGCAGGTTCCTCACCTACCCATTTTTCAACCTCTTTTTTATCTGATTTTTGTTGTGGAGTATGAGCAATTGGAACAGTGCATGTTTCCATTGATGTACCTCGATGTGACATTGGTCCTTCGGACATTTCTTGTTTCTCTCCGGGTTCTTTTCGTCGTCGTTGTGTTGATTTTGGTTTGACGGGTTGTGGTGGAAGTGTTCGAGGCGGTGGCGAATGATTGGTCGGCGGTGCCATTGCAATCGTTTGATGTAGATCGTGTTTCGATGCTCGATCCTTCTTTTTGTTGTGACGATGAGATGATTGATGCGTCGTTTCCATCATGTTGTCGATGAAACGATTCCGTTTCGTGTCACTTTTTGTCTTTTTTGTCGACTGTTTTACTTTTTTATTTAGTTCACTGCAACAATGTTGATGTAAAAAAAAACGACATTTTTTGGGCTCGACCAGCCTTCTTTCAATTGTTGTAACACGGTAAGGTTAGAGACCCATTTAAAATCAAACATCGTTAGGAAATATTAAAGATTTGATGTCATGAGCATTTTCTCAAAAACTACAGTAATCCGACATACCTCATAGGTAAAGTTTTTGTATCAATTGCAATTTCCTGATAAAATTAGAATCAAAAATAATGATCAGACCCAATCGAAATTCAACCTATTTTTTTATTCAGGAGTTTCACGTTGAAAATAATTATTTTTTGACTTTTTGTTTAAGGCTCTTCTAGTTTTTTACTTTAAATTTTCGAGAAAAAGTTCTAGCCAACCCCCGTTTGAAACCATTTTTCTGCACTTTTGATCATTTCAAAGACCAATCATAAAATAGCAGAAAAATGTATGTATTATCGATAATATTTCTACCGGGTTCCACCCAAATACGTATTTTTCTTCTAAAAATAACTTTTTTTTGATAAAGCGTCATAACTTCAAATTGAATATACAACCACAATTTGCAATGCAAATTTTTTTCGGAACATGATGAACTTTCAACGACTAACCAGAGGATTGCGTTTTCTGTTTTGATGTTTTTTTGAAAAAAATTTTCTCTTTATTGTTCACAAACAAAAATATTGTTTCGTGTTATTAATGAAAACCTGACATTCTGAATGAGAGCATAAAATATTAAATTGGTGTTTTCTTATTTTTAAAGTTCACATATATTTTCTGAACTAAACTTTATTTCTAATTCCTGGGAAATTCAGAAATCGCCTCATTATCTTATCATTTGGTCCAGATGTTCAATAGATGGCGAAAATTTTCAAAGAGAAAAGGAACAAATTTTAACTAAACACACAGTGTGCATTCTTGATTCAAATCTCAATGTATTTGCACACTTTTCTAGATCAGACACAGTTTTGTGGATAACCGAAGAAGTATGATTAATAATGAAAAATCTCACAAGGGAATGGTTTTGGGTGAATTTGGAGTTTTCGAATGAAAGTTAGTGGTCTTATAGAGTTTTGGACGCTGAAAAAGATCACATCGTCAGATTTTGCGAAACTCCTCTATGAAGTCCGATAATCGACTTCAAAATTCAGGCTAAAAACAGCAATTTTGAGAACTAGAAGTTTTTCTCAAAAAAAATTATCCGGATGTTGTTCAGAAGGGTTTATTATCCAAAATTCATATAGTTTTTTCTACTTTACCGCATTTTAAAATAATCAATTTATTGATTATTTGAATTTTTGAAAGAATCAAAAGCTCGATATCTCTGTTCTGAGAGGAGTTTCGCAAAATCTGACGTCGGGATCTTTCTCGGCGTATCGAAATCTATAAAACCACACAATTTCATCCAAAAACTCCAAATTGACCCTAAACCATTCCCTTGTCAGAGAAAAGGTCACAAAATTTATTTAAAAAAAAAAACATTTTTACAAAACGACAATCAGTCTGGGTAATCTGATAGTAGTACCAGATTACTGGTGTTCCTTATAGGATCGTATTCGGTCCGAATCTTCTAATGTGAGAACATGCAGAAGACATCTACCCCATAAGTCAGGCAGGTACCACGCAGCTCTACCGCAGTTCTGAACCGATTCCGGCATCCCTGCGGCAGAGCTGCGGCAGACCTACCGAAATCGCTCTAAAACTGCGGCAGAGCTGCGTGGTACCTGCCTGACCTCTGCCAGCAAATAGCTGCCGCAGCTCTGCCGCAGCTATCACAGGCAAATTCCTGGACACATGTGGCAGGTGTGCGGCAGCGATGTTTTGCTGGCAGACGTCAGGCATGTATGTCGCATCGATGCCGCAGTTCTGGACCGATTCCGGCATCCCTGCCGTAGGCCTGCTGCATGAATGCCGGAATCGGGTCCAGAGCTGTGTTATGGAGTAGATAAATTCAATCATTGAAAGTTTTTCGCGCTCTTATACGTACTCGTTCACCACTCACCGACATCTCACGGGTTTCTATCAACAGCTATGGCAAGAAAGTTAATCTTTTCTCACTCGTGAGAAAGATTTGGAGATATGAAATGAAAATGTTATTTTGAAGAGTCTGACACGCTGAGAAAGATCCCGTGGATAGATTTTGCAAAACCCCTCTCAAAATCTAGGTTTTTTTTATTCGAAAAAATCGAGTTTGATTCGGATTTCCAAGGAAATGTGTATTAGGGGACGATGTGCCGTTTCAGAATGATAATTCTGGAAGTGCTCTGGGGTTATGTCACGAGAAGAAACGTTACAACATTTTTTTAGTGAAAAAAGTATTGCAAAAACCAAGAAATTCGGCTTGAAAAAATACTATCAAGTTTGACCTACCTTTTTATGAGTGTTCACGTTTTTATTCAATACATTTATTTTTGATCTACAATGAGAAATTGAAATGAGAAATTCTGGAAGCCTGTGCAATTTTTCGGAAATTTTTAGGAATTTCCGAATTTATCAGTAGAACTGAGTTATGTTCCGCTTATTTTCCGGACTACCCAAAATCGGATCGCTATTCATTTTCGTAACAAGTAGTTTCAAAAAAAAACCGAGCTCGACGTGACTTATTCGAGTTTTTTTTTCATTTTTCCCTATCTACTTCTCTATCACCGAAAAATGTCTCGGACACGAAAATTTTCATATTACTCTAATAATAAGGCCGCCCCCTCACAACAGGGTATTGATAACAGACTTGTTTTTAAAGCGGGTCAAAATTTATGATAATATCATTCAGAAATGGACCAAGCTCCTCCAAGTTATTCCGAATGCACAAGTTCTCCACCGATTTATACTTTGGATACTTTTGAAATTACTGTACCATGGAAAAATCAATCGGATATCGAATCAAATACTTCAACAGGTTAGATAGATAGTTGTTCTTTCAATTCTTTTTTCATTTTTACAGAGTCGATTTCTTTCTTCAGTAAAACCAAGTCAATCTGTTGGTCATTATTTGTAACTTTTATCATTATCATATTGGCAATTCCATGTTTATGTTTGCTTCTTTATTTGTGCAGAAACGTTTTGAATTATGATCCGAATCAGAACATGATTTGAACAAGTTCCTGTTTGTATTTTTTGTATATAAAGAGTTAGTGAAATGATACGTGTCAAAATGAAATTGGTGTCGAATTAGTCAAACTTGTTGTTGAAGACCAAACATGTTTTCGAAAATCTCATGTTTCCTAATTAATAAAGTTTCTCATTATGGTTCTTATAGCCGAAGTTGTCAACCCAGATTTTTGATTTTTTTTCTCATTTTTTTGCAAAGGAGTGCTTTCTTACAATCTTTTGATTGTGTGAGAAGTATCGAATATATTATAACTTTTTCAATCACTCTTCGATATTTTCTCCAATTTATATCTTTCTATCAAGTCCTGAGTCAGTGTAGTTCTCAGTTTGTTACTTCCAAACAAACGCTGAAATTATATGTAATAAGAGGGTTCTGAATTTCAAAGAATGGCTAGTTGTGGTTTTGCAAGTTTTAATATTGAAATACTTTCCATGTTTACTGACGACTGATCGTAGAACTTCAATGTTCTCCAACACCAATAGGTTCACATAACAAACTCATGTTTTTTTTTCAATGATATCAGATTGGTCGAAGCCTACTGTAGCTGGAAATTTTTCTGAGAATTTTTCTGAGAAGTTAAAAGTTTTCAGCTGTTACTACTCACAATAGTTTTTGGTGTTCTCTCAGTTTTTGTTTTGTTAGTGTTCCACAAAATGTTTTTATGAGTCGCGGTCCGAGTCCGAATCGACAAAATATAATTTCATGATGGAAAATTGTCAAAATGTTATTTTTTTAAACATTTAATTTTTCGTTAGATAATCATATTTTCAGGTTTGCTGAGAAGTTCAATGATTAGATCGAGATTTTTTTGCGAAAATAATGAAATCATTCGTAAATAAAATTATCTAGAGAATTTTGTTGCGTAGAATCTAGTTTTTCAATGTTGTATCGTTATTTTTTTCACCTGCACTTTCACAAGACACTTTGTTTGTTTTGTTTCAGAAATCATATCTGCTCATAACATTCCCTTTCAATGGAACTATTCAAACCGTTACCATTGATACCCGGCTCGTGGAATAATATAACATTTGATTCACCGATACTTGTCAATCTAACCAATCCATTGACCCCATTTCTGAAAGGGTTATATATTGCCGAACTTTTGGTATTCATTCCGTCAGTTTCGTCGATGACAGGATTCATTTGGTTGTTTGCATCGTTCTCAATTTTTCACAAGAATTTGTCGTATCAATTGTATATTCATCTCATTGTTTATTATTTTGCTGTTGTTTCGAGAATATACCTCATTTTTGTGCAACTAAGACTTTTGGATGCGGGTAAGTTTTTTTATTGGAACAGTTAGAGTTGCCACATTTGTTTTCAATATAGTTTTTGAGTTTCAGTTCAGTTTCTTTTTTTTAATCACTTCACAAAGAGTTGAGAGAGAGCACGCGACAGAAGACGCAGACAAGTTTTTCATTGGCAAAAAAAACAAATTCCCAGTCAATTTTCTCGCTATAATTAAATTAGTTCACGTTTTTAGCAGGACAAAAAAAACGTGAACTGAATGTCTGCGTTTCCACCTCCCGTCTTCCCTCTCCTACCTTTGCATAGTGGTCCGAGCAGGGTTGTCGCTTTGGGCCCGGCGGGTCGGGCCCGAATTGACAATAATCTGGTTCTGAAATAATTAGATTTATTAATCTGTTTCGTGTCGAAGTGAACTTTACGTGAAATTTTGACCACGAAAAAATAAAAGTTGATAAATATTGTTATCTTATCGTATGAAGTTTTGAAAAGTTCTCTAGGACAATTACTAGTTTCACATCCGACTCTAAATCAACATTGTTTTCAGAATCATCCCTCCTATTCCTCATCGCATCATTTTTAAGGTTTTTACACTACGGTACATCTCTTTGTGGTCTCGCCGCGATTGCAATCGAACGAACATTTGCCACGTATTATGTGCACGACTACGAGTTCAATCAACGTCGTTGGGTGTTCTATACGTGTTCCACAATCCTCATCTTACATTCAATTCTGTTCGTCATTCCATTGACATTTTTTCGACCACCTATGATTTACATTGTCATATTTGTTGTGGTTTCTCTAATCGTTCCGAACTTTCTTCTGATTTATTTGTATAGTTTCAACAGCGAAATGCAAAATGGACTGAAAATGATGACATGGAAAAGAAGTATGAATGTAAAGTATACTTTGAGTAAAAAATATCAAATTGAAGAAAATATTCGTATTATGTGGGTGAGTGACTCCAAACTTTGTTGCAAATAAATCGGCCCCGCCCGAGTCTCAATCATGAGCTCAGTTTTCAGAAAATCTTCGCCTTTTATCGGGCTAGGAACCAAAATAGAAACTATTTCAGTATCTTCGCGGTCTCGGATTCATAGTTCTGTTGCTAATGTTCTCCCTTACTCCAATGATGGTTGTACCATGGGAATCAATATTAGGAGATTTTGCAGTTTCTGGGCAAGTTATGAAATCAATGTTCGATTTCACAGTTGCGCTATCAGCAACAGTTATTCCATCAATTTTCATCTACTATTTGTATAAAACAAAATACCCTCCATTCATGGTTAGTCGAAAGATGATTCGCATGAGAAAAACTGAGATCAGACATCAGTGAAAAAATAATAATGCAACAAAAATAAGTTGTTAGATCCATAATTGTTGGGTTTGTGTATGTGCATGATGTCTAGAGAGTTTTAGCGTGTTAGAGAACGTTTCGGCCAACACAAAACATGTTTTCCAAAGAAAGGAAAAACAACTCGCTATTTTTAGTCATCATCAAAAAAATCGGATCATCTCGAGAATTTCGCCTTTGGCGAATTTTTCAGAGATGTCAGTTTTCCGAGAGTCTCAGGTTGTTCGAAATAATTTCATGTTCAAAAACCAGACGATATATTGTTCTGCTCAATAAATCGGCGCGGAAGAAGCGGCGGCGCGTTTTCTGACAACGGTGCGCGAGCTGCATACGCGCCGAGCCGATTGCCGTTTGGTTGTGATCAGCGTGGGAGCGGCGAACAAAAAATATAGCACCTGTTGGTCGTGAAAGTGATCAGTTTTGAAAACGCCGCAAACGGGACGTGTCTGTTTTTGTTCCGGCGCGTTTGCCGCACAAATGCGGCGGGAGCGACGTTACAAAAAGTTCGGAGTTCGAGCGCAGTGTTTTTCGCGTGACGACTCCCGAAGCTGGATAAAAGTCCAAAAACTTCCGGCTTTAAGTACTTCCTCATCGAATGTCCTTTTTGTTTTTCTCAATTTCAACGATGTATATAATTGTTGTCCTTCCAACATTTTTATTACAGTAGTTTTTGTTGTTTCGACTCATGAAACCAAATATATTCGAGTAACAAAATCGAGTTACCATTCTATTGAAAAATGTGTAAGAAAGAGACCGAAAACAATATTTTTTCATTTCCCGTTTTACCTATTTTCGATCATTTGCTGTCAGATTTATTTCTGCAAAAACACATACAATAAAAAGTGACTCTAGGTTCTGAGTTATAATGCATTCATGAGAAATGTGTGTTTGATTTTTGACAAAAAAAAGACGACATTTTTTGTTTAGTTGAAAAGTCCGAACTTCCTGTCAACAAATGTTTTGGTTTGAAATTCAGGAACTTTTGGTTTCTTCGTCTTCGAAACCAAAAAAAAACGTTTTGTCAAAAAAAAAAAAACAAAGACGTGAGAAAATATTTTTGAGCAATTAATTTTAAAGAAACTTTTATACGTCTCAAAAACCAACACAAAACTTTCAGGCTTGTCTTAGCCGGTTTTTTTTTAAATCAACTTCATTACTCTTTTTTTTTCTGTTGTTCTTATAATTGATATCGTCTCATTTACAGCGTCGTATCACGTGGTTGTTTAAAACAACGGCAGATTTCGAACGAACATTCCCAGTCACATCGAACAACGAAAACACAAAAACCTATTTTGAGCAACTGAAAATGTCATGGAAATGAAAAAAAATGAAAACCGCAATAATATAAATTACAATCTTCATTTGTGTGTTGTCTGCGAATAAATAATTTGGAATCCTTCAAAAAAAAAAAAAAACAAGTATCATTTGGCTCTCGAAATGTCATTCGATGTCATCCATTTTCTTTTTTCTTCTCCTCCAATTGAAAAATTGCACTATAAATCGATCGAGTATAGTCTTCCAATATTGATTGATTTGGATCTTCCTGTCACTAATTTTTTATGGTGGGTCTATTGTACCGAAGTACTTGTCATATTCTCATCTATGATATTCATCAAATGTGTACTGTATATGTTATATTCGGTTGTTTTTATTCATCGAAATCTGAGATATATTATCATTTTTCATTTGGTTCATTATTGGATCGGTGGAATATCAAGATTGTACTTGTTGGGTATGCAAATGCACATTGTTACTGGTAGGTCTTGCAATTTTTGTTATTTGAAATGTGTTGTGAGCTGAGCCACAATAGAGAATGGTCTAGTTGGCTAATTGGCCTATTCGTAACAATAAAAAAATTGAATTAAAAAATTGCCAATGCGCGACCAAGCCTAGGCGAAACCAAAACTGGAAATTTCCGAATTTTTGAAATCTTTTCTAGACAAGGTTTATTCCGAGAAAAACTCGGAACCGGTTTTTTTTTTTGAACTCCAGGACGGGACTAGCTTTTCTCTTTTTCTCGAACCCCAGTCCACAGAATTCCAATATTCTGATTTTTCTCTATTTTGTTTCTGTCAGTCTGAAAACTATCCTGGACTGAAAATGAACCCTATTTCAGTTTTAATGAAACCGAGAAAGTTCCCGAAACACTTAAATTTCTAAAAAAACCCATGGGATTTCTGGAGAAAAATATATCGAAAATGAGAAAAACAAAAAAAAGGTCACGAAAAATTATTCAGCGTTAAACTGTTTTGAAACTTTATGATTTACAATTAGATACTAGAAAGCGAGATATTTTTCGTGGTCTCGAAATACAAAAAGGTTATCAGATCGAACATCAATATTCAACATGATCGCTTCATTCGGTCGATTTCAGTTCTATTCCTACGCTATTTGTGCTGCGTCAGGAATCGCATTCGAAAGGTTTGAAAGTATCTCACACCGTGTAACTTTGATAATTTCAACAGGATATTTGCAACTTATTATGTGTTGAATTATGAGACAAAGAATCGAACATGGGTCATTGTAGTTTGCTGTTTTTATCTGTTCGTTCATGCCAATGTGTTTTTCACAATACCTATCGCGTTCTTCGAAATATCAAATATTTATATCGGAATTTATTTTGTGATCACACTCATATCCTCAAAGTTGATCGCTGTTTTATTATATCGCTATAATTTGAGAGAGCTCGATAAACTGAGTTGGAATATTGCCCACAATAGGAAATCGGAAAATGTGGTATATACTATCAGCAAAAAGTTCCAATTGGATGAGAATGTTCGGATATTGAAGGTACGTTGAAACCTGACCGAGTTATGATTTTCATTCGATTTTGGCCCGAACTCAAAACTATTTTTCAGCATTTGAACGAGATTGGAGTGGTATTTCTAATTTCTGTTTTACTCTCTTTGTTATGTATTTTGATAGTTTGTTTCTTGTTGGGAACCGACAATTTCACTGGGCAAATTACTGTTGTCATGATCGATTTTCTTATTGCCGGGTTAGTAGTTCTCAGACGCATAGTCAATCAATCAGGGGTTCAGGAATGAATTCTTCGAGAAATCTTCATTTTTTTTTCAGAAAAAACGGGACATTTTTTGACTCCAAAAATATTAATGATTTTTTTTTCTAGGTCTGGAATAATTCTTCCATCTCTGTGTATCTACATTGTTCGAAGAGAAATTGTGAGTGATTCAAGTTGTTGCAATTATCAATATTTGTATTTTCAGGCACCACCACAAATATCCAACAATTCGAATGCAACTAGAACATATTTTGATGAATTGCAAAAAGCTTGGAAATGAAAAATTATAAGCTTTTTGTTGTTGTTTTGAAATTTGCTGAGATGAAAGTTTTCCGAATGTTTTCGAAAAATTTATGTAATTTGATGACGATAAATGTGTTTACTCAAAATTTGAAAACATGTGAAATTGTTCGTTTGTTTCCAAGGAAAATGTGCCATTTGACTCTGATAAAATTATATTTTTTGAGAGCCGAAAATCGATAAAAATTTTGAGCCACCACGTGGGTTCCAATTAAGAAAGTTTTGGGTCATAGACTTTCGGAACTTCTGTTACTGACCAAGGTTCTAGGGTGAAATCTCAGTCGAACTGACCTCTATTTATTTTTCAAAAAACTTTTCTATAGTTTGCTGTAATTTAGAAAATATATATCGTGGGTCTCTTGATGTTTGTGTCCGATTCAGAAACATGTAGGTTTCCAGATTTTTAGATTCCGAAAATGTGTTCGAGGGGTTTAATTATGCGCTCAAAGTCGCTGAGGATCCGCGGATTGGAGAAAATGGGGCCCGGTCCCTATTCGTGGAACTTTTTGGTACCACCGAGCCCCATTCAGGAGACAACATTCAAAAACTCCCCACACGTGAGCTTCCCAATTAAAATGTGAAAAATTCCAAATGTTGCCCATTTCTTAATTTCTCAAAAAACATTAATTTTCCCACGAGAAACGTAGCTGGTCTTACAAGGGAACTGTGATAACTTACTAACGGACTTTGAGATGAGACCCATGTCACCCGATGTAGTTTTTCACGCTGATCAAGATCCCGTAGCTAACTTTTGCAAAGCTCCAGCCAGACAGCTGAAAATTGAGCTCAAAGTTTGAGCACAAAATTTGAAATATCTTGTTCAATTTGTTATACTTTAGTGATGAGAGACTACCAAAGGGTTTTCTGGCATGCCAGGAACGATAGGAGCACTTGAAAACCTCGAAATTGTAGTTGTAAAGCTTGAAAAATGAGTACGAAACTTTCAATAAAAAAAGTAGATCTAAAAACGTGAAAAATAAAAAAAAATGCATTGAAAAACGTGAAAATTATTAAATTTTAGAAATTGTTTCTGATTTTTCATGTTTTTTCAGAAAAAAACACTTTTTCAGAACAAAGAAAAGCTTTCAGCGTGGAGCTTTGCAAAAGTTAGCTACGGGATTTTAATCAGCATAAAAAACTCTATCGGTGAGCATATATCTCATTTCAAAGTCCGTTAGTAAGCTATCATACTATTCATTCGGCAGTGAGGGATACGCGCCCTATCTCACATCCCCCTTTTTTCCATTTGTTTCTCTGCGCTCTCTCGTTCGCACACACTCTTTAGTTTTCTTTTGGTCTTTTTCCCCTCTCCCCACAGAAAAACGCGTACTCTTCGCTGCCGAACGAACAGTAGTTCCCTTGTTAGAACAAGAACAACACGTCAATACTTCAAAAATTAATGAAAACGCTACTATTTGTAGTATGGTGGGCTGGGGTGGGCTTTTTTCTAGTGGTCTCGCTGAAGCCCACCTGGAGCCCGTTTCCTCAGCTCTGATTTTTTCACAACTGGTAGGGCGTGAATCAGAGATAACTTACAGTAAGATACTTTACAAATAAAGCAACTATTCATCTGCTTTCTGATTTTCGGTCTGACCGTTTGATCTCGTTTGTACATTCCAAAAATAACCCGTTTTTCGAAGACTAATTATATCTGAATACGAAACAATTTTTTCAGAAACTTTAGTAGTGTAATTGACGGTTATAAATAAAATAACTTGGCACGAACTATGATGATACTCGAAACATTGTCTGAACCAGCGATTTTGGTACGATCTGAATGGAATGGTGTACAGTTTGATGCTCCGATTCTTGTTGACATACAACAACCACTCAATCCGATATTTTATGGGATTTATATCGTTGAGATGATTCAATTAATAATATCTACATTGTTCATGACATGGTTTGTCAGATTATTGTATTCTTTTCAAATGTTTCATCACAATTTGAAAATTATGTTGATTTATCATTATGTTGTTTATTTATTGGGTGGAATATCGAGATTGTATTTGATTATGGTTCAACTAAAATATATAACAGGTCGGATAATTGAAAGTGCTTTGTAGATTTCATTTTCAGATCTATCATCATCAATTTTTCTGATAACTTCGTTACTTCGATGTGAATATTATTCTCATGCTATTTGTGGAATTCCTGGTATTGTAGTTGAAAGGTTCGTTAGAATTACGTCTGTTTATTCTTGTGCTGGAAAGTGCTCCTTCTTCAGAGGTGATATTGTAGCCCGTAGGCCCGAGCGCCCGGCCTCAAAATCACCGGACCGGGCCGGGTTTTCTCGTTTTTCGGACGGTAAAAAAAACCGGCCGAACACGGGCCGACGTTTGAAAAAAATTGGCAATTATCGAATGGGTTCACCCGAATGGGTCTTGACCCTTACCGAATGGGGCTAATGGGGCAAATTTTTGAAAAGGGTAAAAGGGTCGAAAAGTTTTACCGAAAGGGGCAATTAACCGAATGGGTCAAACCTTAATTTTCAAAATTTTCCCAATGGGGCAAAAAATCCGAAAGGGTCAAAATTTTTTTCTCTAATGGGGCAACTCGATTTTTTTGCCAAAAAAGAGTAATTTAATTATTTAAAGGTGAATTTTCTTACGTTTAGGCTTAGCCGAGGAGGTAAAATACTGTAGTTTTCGAAATCTGAGAAGTTTTTTCAGCTTCATTAAATTTAATTTTTCCAGAATCTCTTGGAAAATTGAAATTTGGGAGAAACATTGAAATTACGAAATATGTAAACACGTGAAAAAATATACACAATTGCTAAAAAAACGCTGAAACTGTTAAGAAAAAAACAATGTCATAGGCGAAACACTCAATTATCTTTCAATTCACCTTTAAACAATTAAAATAACTTTTTTTTGGCAAAAAAAATCGAGTTGCCCCATTAGAGAAAAAAATTTTGACCATTCGGATTTTTCGCCCCATTCGGAAAATTCTGAAAATTAAGGTTTGACCCATTCGGTTAATTGCCCCTTTCGGTAAAACTTTTTGACCCTTTTACCCCTTTTGAAAATTTCCCCCATTAGCCCCATTCGGAAAGGGTCAAGACCCATTCGGGTGAACCCATTCGATATTGGCCCTGTCCTTCTTCATGAGTTCTCATGTCTAGTATGGATACGACAAGACATTCCAGCTGGAAAACTGATAAACCATAGTTCAGGCACAAAACCGGAGAACAAATTGATACCTAAAAATAACATTCATCTGGAAACCTAATTTCTGCTACAAAATACAGTAACTTTGTATTTTTTTTCAAGACCTTTCCAAAGTTCCTGAAATGCATGTTTCAGATTTTTTGCAACTGTTTATGTGAGAGATTACGAGTCAAAAAAGCGAACATGGATCACAATTGTCTGTATTCTCTACGTCTTTCTACAATCTCAATTCTACGCTCTTCCGGTTACTTTTTTTCGACCACCCCTCTATTATCCAATTCTTTTTGCCTGTATCTCTATTATTTCATCCAAACTCATTCTCAACTATCTATACCAGAAAAATTCCCAAATTCTGGACACATCTTTGAATGGAACTCGTAAATATAGTTTGAGTCAAAAGTTTCAACTCGAAGAGAATCTTCGAATTATGTGGTATCTTCGAGGACTTGGCCTCATGTTCTTTCTCGTTATATTGTTTATTGTAATTGTTATTGTTTTACCTTGGATGGTTTTTGGACAAGAGAGCTTTTATGGTCGACTCATTATTTCCATGTTTGATTTTTCATTATCTACGTAAGAACTATTTGATTGAAAATATTCAATATTTAATCGCAGAAGTAATGAAATTGAACTTTAGAGTTGGCATAGTTTCTCCAATAATATGTATGTTCTATTTTTACCGAACCAATTATCAACCATTCATGATGAAGATGAACCTTCGAAACGACAAAATTGAACCGGAAAGAAAGATTTCATCAGCAACAACAGACACCAATGTCTATTTTGAGCAACTCCAGAAATCATGGAATTCACATGCAAAAAAAATAAACAAAAACAATGAAAAAAAGTGTCCCACGTACTTTTGCAAAAAAAGGGGCGGTACCTGAGCTTTTCAATGGAAAAAAATGGTGTGCCGCAGTTGCAAACAAACATGCCGCGGGCGTTTTACGTGGACAATTTTTTTGTTTATTTTTTTTTGCATGTGGAATTAGAAATAATTCGTCACACTACTACTAGAGCAGGTGAAGAAGATCATTGGACATATAACAAGTTCTGATTTTCATTCTCATACTTCAGTTTGAATAAATACTTTGTGTTAGACGTGTTATTATCGTAGTAAAATACGGGTGCAAAATGAATTTCATAAAACAACACGGTCATAAAAATAAGTTCTAAGAGGAAAAATTCAGAAAGTTTCTATTTCCTCTGTTTCCCAGTTTCTTGTTCCCTTTTTGGCTCAATTGTGCCGGGGTTTTTGACTTACCTGCCCAACATGTCTCAAGATTTTCGGACGTGCCCAGTCCGGCCCGGGTACCGGGGTTCAAAGCTACCTGTTTTTTACAGTATTCATAATTCATGCGGACTCAAAACATTCATTCAAGATTCTTGTCTGCAAGCTACCGCAGTTCCCATGTGAGTTTTCTCAAAGTTACGTGTTCATTGCGTGACACTACATATTAACATAACTGCTATAGTTTACGAGAAACTTCAACCATGAAAAAAGCACCTGACTTTTCTCGCTTTTTTAACTCTGTGAAATATGTATTTCTCTAATTAGAATTAAACAAACAAACTTTGAGCTTTTCTTGTTCTCGCATTTTTGGTGTTTGATATTTACCCACAATCTTAAATTGAATAAATCTTTGTCTCAATACGTAACTCAATTTTTAAAAATCAGAATATTCGCAAATTGTTATAGGCGTACAATATCAGTGCCAAAATAAAAAAAAAGAGTCATGTAGTTGACGAAGAAACTTGAAAAAACAGTTTCTATTATAAGTATAAAAAATTGAGGTAGAAGTTGAATTTTTTCAATCTCAATTTTTTTTCAAATTTCGACGTCAATCAATTTTTTCAAACGTTCTGTCCTATTTTCTTGAGAACATTACTTCTTTGTAAATGATTTATTTCCAGATGAGTCTTATCGAAGAAGTGCAAAATATTCTATTATCCCCATTTCCACTGGTTTCTGGTTCATGGAAAAATATATCATTTGATGTTCCGATATTAGTTGACATTAATGACCCGCTTACTGTAAATCTTCAAATTATGTATTACACAGAAATTATTCTCATGATTTTAAGTATATTTTTGATGTTATACTTCACTCATTTCATCAATTCTTCATCAGTATTCCATGAAAATGTAAAGTATATTTTAGTGGTTGAAGTGGTATTTTTCATGCTCGGCGAGTTTTCGAGATTCTATTTACTTTCAGTTCAACTGAAAATTGTCAAAGGTGAGTTCTGAGTCGTTTCGAAGTGTACCCAGCTATTTTAGTGTTCTTATTTTTCTCAATTAACGGTCCGAAACCTTTCTGGGCCAATTTATTACAACTTCTCATATATTAAATTTGTAAAAAGGAAGTTTATTCAACAGAAGAAAATATTTTTAGAACTCATTTGGGCTCAACAAAACTGATATTTTGAATTTCAAAATAATGTGATTCGAAGCGCAGAGCGTTAAAAACAATATTCGATGTGTATTCAGTAAACTTTGGTTTGATTGTTGCAGATCTCAATTCGCCATACCTCCTCATTTCTGGAATTTTTCGTTTAGAACATTTTGGAATGTCTCTTTGTGGAATTCCAGCTATCGCAATGGAAAGATCATTTGCCACGTATTATGTGACTGATTATGAGGGAAAATCTCGAACATGGATTGCTGTTTTCTGTTTATTTTGTTCTATTATTTATTCGCAATTATTCACTATTCCGATTACATTTTTCAAAGCACCAGTATTTCTGATTGCTCTACATGCTTCATTTGCCAATGTTGTTTCTTTATCTGTTATCGTATTTCTTTATTTTTCGAATACAAAAAAGATGAATGATCTCAGTTTTAAAATTCGAAACAGATCGAATAGACTATATGATAATTATACATTGAGCAAAAAGTTTCAAATTGAAGAAAATATTCGAGTTATAAAGGTGAGTTCACGTGCGGTTTTTAAACGAATATCGAGGCGTTGAATGGGAAAAAGACGGACCGGGTCGGACCGGATCTGGATAGGGGACATCAGTTCTTATCCAGGAATTGCGAAAAACCATTCTCAGGCCCGTTGTTTCGCCGTGTCTGTCCGAAAAGGTCACAGAGAAAATTCATTGCAGTTTGGGGTCACGTTAATTTCAAATATTAAATTTTCACGTTTTTACAGTACATGCGAACAATGGCAGTCATGGTTTTCATTTTGATTTCTATTGTTTTGGTAGTTCTGATCACTCCGAATGTTTTTATTGAAACTGATAACTTCTCGGCACATAGTTTCATTTCGTCATTTGATTTAATTTTAGCAATGTGAGTTTTGTATATTGATGAGAATTATTGAAAACATTTCCAGAGCAAGTTTGATTATACCCGGGCTGTGTATTTACTTTTTGAAACAAACACGACCAATGCCTATTTTCGTGAGTCATGGTACTGTTGTTTCGAGATTCAGAAATTTTTCCAGAAACATCTACGATGGTTTAATAAACAACAACATCAGATCGTCAAACCAAAAATGAGCACTGCTCCCAATCAAACAAATGTATATTTCGAACAATTAACTCAATCTTGGCGATAAAAACACCTTGTTTTAGTCCCCTTATAGGAGGGACAAATGAGAGAGGTAGACGCAGAAATGGAAGAAAAAAAAATAGAAATGTAACGTGAGAGTTGCAGACAAAATAAACAGGTCTCACGACGAATACTTTTTATTTCCGGGAATTTTTAATGATTCAATAGAGCGAACATTCCTCTTTTGTCAGCGTCAACTCTCTCGTTTGTCCGCCCTAAAACAAGGTGAAAAAATGGTGTGAACAAAACAAATCTCAATTTATATCGATATTCGTTACGAGACTCCAAACAAAATAAGGTTGCGCCTTTGATGTTACTGTGAGCGCAATTTATTTTTATTTTTCACTTTTTTCTTCGACGAATTCGCAACGATGGGAATGTTCGGCGGTAAGTATTTTTAAAATGTTTTTTTTCTGATGCTGAAAAACGTATCGATGTTTGGAACTCAAAAATCGTAGCTATAATTAACTTTCAACAAACTTTGAACGCTTTTCGAAATGTAAAATTGTTTTTTCTCGAGAAAAAAACGTTCTTCCACATTTCCAAATCAATAAATTGTGTGTTGCCACACAGTTCACTTATCATCAAAAACAAAAAGTGTGTTGTATTTTATAGCCAACAACTTTTTTTTTTAATCCATGATGCTATTAGTATATAAATATGATTGTATCGAATCTAATGTGTTTGATGTCATTCTTCTTCTTTTTGAAAAAAAATGAAAAAATAAATATCTTCTCTTTTTTCAGTGGGGGCGAAAGAATGCTCTCTTCTTTTTTCTCTCTGTCAGTCTGCGTTTTTTCGCGAATTCACGTTCCACTTTTTTATTTTTCTCTTGTTTGGTGATTTTTGTTTATAGTGTGTGTCGTTTTGTGATATTTGTTGTATTTGAACTGTTGAACACCCGGATAAGTTTAAAAAGTGGCTGTTTTTGCTTTATTTATTTTCTATTTTTCGGAATATTCCTACGAAAAATACTCTTATTCTGTTTCTCAATAAAACTATCAATTGAAGTGTTCCGTTTTGTTTTCAACATTTCACTGATAGAACTGATATTCGAAAAATAATGTTCAAACATCTGTTAGTAAATCGATTTAGTTTTTTCTCATTATATTTTAAAAACAAAGTGTCTCACAAGATTTATTGACAACAAACATCTAAATTTCGTTTAGTTTTGACAGATTTTGAAGCAGTCTAAATGTACTTTCTGCAGAATGGGGATTGCTGTCGTTGAAGTGCCAACAAAACCATTTGCCGGTCAAAAACCAGGAACCAGTGGATTGCGCAAGCGAGTTCCCGAGTTTCAACAACAACACTATACTGAAAACTTTGTCCAAGCCACAATAGATGCTGGCCTCGGATCAAAGAAAAAAGGAGCCCAATTGGTGGTCGGTGGAGATGGAAGATTTTTGTCAATTGAGGCAACTAATGTTATTATCAAAATCGCCGCTGCTAATGGGGTATTACCAGTGTCAAATTGGCCACAATGAATACATAATTACAGCTTGCTCGTTTGATCGTCGGACAAAATGGTTTCCTCTCAACACCGGCTGTATCGAATCTTATTCGTAAAGGTCACGCTGGAAAAATTGTCGACGGAGGAATTATTCTTACTGCCAGTCACAATCCAGGAGGCCCGAAAGGCGATTTCGGAATCAAGTTCAATTGTGAAAACGGTGGACCAGCTCCGGACAATGTTACGAATTCGATTTACGATATCACCACAAAAATTGACAAATATTTGATTGCTAAAGATTTGGAATGTGATTTCACTCGAGTCGGAACCTACGAATACGATATTGATGGTGTTGGTCATTTCGTTGTAGATGTTATCGATTCAGTCACAGAATACGTTAATTTGATGCAACAGATATTCGATTTCTCAAAGGTATGATTTTGAAAAATAATGTGTTTAATCAATGTCCTACAGATCAAAGCTTTACTGGCAGGTGATTTGACCGGAGGAAAAAAGTTCCGCGTTCTTCTCGATTCGATGCACGGAGCCACAGGCCCATATATATCCACTATTCTCGCCGATATTTTCGGAACTGATCCGAAAGATCTTTTGAGAACTGTACCGAAGCCTGATTTTGGTGGAGGTCATCCAGATCCTAATCTGACCTATGCTAAGGCACTAGTAGATCAGTTGAAAAATGGAGAACACGATCTTGGAGCAGCTTTCGATGGTGATGGTGTAAGTAAATTGAGAAAAGCTTCGAAAAAACACCTATTATAGGATCGTAACATGATTTTGGGACGTTATGGATTTTTCGTCACACCAAGTGATTCGTTGGCAGTTATTGCTGACAATATTGAAGCAATTCCATATTTCAGATCAAGAAAAGTGCAAGGTATTTTTCGATTTTTTTTATATTTCATATTCATCTATTTTAGGGTTTGCACGCTCAATGCCAACAGCTGGAGCAGTCGATCTAGTCGCTAAAGCAAAAGGTCTCCAAGTTTATGAAACCCCGACCGGATGGAAGTATTTTGGAAATCTCATGGATGCTGGACGTATCGCAATTTGCGGTGAAGAATCATTCGGAACAGGAAGTGATCACATTCGCGAGAAAGATGGAGTTTGGGCTCTTCTTGCGTGGCTCCAAATTTTGGCCGACAAAAAACAATCGGTAGAAGAAATTGTCAATAATCACTGGAAAAAGTATGGTAGAAATGTGTTCACTCGTTACGATTATGAGAATGTCGATGCTGCTGGAGCCAATTTGTTAATGACATTTTTAGAAGCTCAATTACCAGCATATGTTGGAAGAGAATTGACTGCAAATGGTATTTCTTACAAGGTTTGTCGCATTTTTGTTTCTAGTGTAATGAACTATTGTTTCGTTCAAAGCAACAATTGCCTGTTTGACGAAATAGTTCAACCTAATTTCCCCAAAACAATAAATTCTTCCACGATTGAAATCACACATAATGAGTAGCTTTGAAGTTGACTTCCTACTAGCACTCACTTTTCATCTTCTCCTTCCAGCAAAAAAGCTTTTCTGCATTATTGAGTGGTTATCCCACGGATTTCTGAAAACGGAAGTGTTTGAAACAATGACCGGTTGCTGAAAAATAGATGACTTTTGTAAAAATCTTCAATTGTAGTCTAGAAAAATGCCGACAGTATTAATTGGAAGTTTTCACAACTAGCCAGATGTATTTTCTGATGTTTCAGGTGGCCGTCGCTGACAACTTCCAATACAACGATCCTGTGGATGGTTCAGTGGCGACTCGACAAGGTCTCCGAATCGTCTTCGAAGATGGTTCTCGACTTGTCTTCCGTTTGTCCGGAACCGGATCTGCTGGAGCCACAATCCGTCTCTATGTCGACTCATACATTCCAGCTTCTGATACTCAACGTCTTCTCCAACCCGCTCAAGACTTGCTCAAACCACTTGTTCTCATTGCTCTCGAAACTTGCAAAATGGAACAATTCACAAATCGAAAGGCTCCTACAGTCATCACATAATTATAAACTGAATAATATATTGCATGTTCATAGATTTTCTATAAAGTATGAAGACAAGTGAGTTTTTGAGAAACTAAAAACCATATGACTTCTGTTATGGAAGCATTCAAGTTCTTTTGTTTGTTTTCCCTAACGAACCACTTGTGGGCGATTAAAAGTTACAGCTTCTCTTCCGAAAACAAAATGATTTGACGACATATTTCTTTTTGCAAACATTCTGACATTTACTAGAATCCGAATACTGTGGCTAAATTGAGTTTTAATTTTCGAAACTATTCGAGCCCGTTATCAGCTCTTCTCATGTGTAGTTTGATCATCCATGCTCTTTTTTCGAAAAACGAAAATGTTCATTACTACATGAACAAAAACTTGAGGTTTGAATGCGAGAAGAAGTGAAAAAATCTACTTATAGAAATTTTTGTGTGTTGAAGAGTGTGCTCTTCCTTTTTCCTTTTTTGCCGCACCCCATACACCCGTTTTTTGCTCTTTTCAATGACCTACGAAACACTTTTCCAAAGTTTTTGAATATTTTATGAGCGAGGTTGGTTGAGTTCATAACTCCAGATTACTGTAGGTCTTAAGCCAATGTTTTCAAGTTGTGTGACATTCGTTTCTCACAAATTCTTGATGTTCATCTTTGGCTAAGCTTTTTATGGGAACTCACAAAATTTTCGGGCCGGATCGAAACAACAAAATCTATAAAATATGAAGACTTAAAACATCCACATTTTTCGATGTTTGGTAACAAATCTTCGCCTATTTAATATGACCAAAAAATCTAGAATCTAGAACCCGATCTGACCCGTGATTAGGGTCTTCGGGCTACAATCTCACCCCTAAAAATAGAAAAGAATATTGTTTAAAAATTACGAATGTTGTCTCAAAGACCAGTTCATTTTCCGAACAATTTCAGGTTTGAGATATTTTCCTTTTTCAAAAAAGAACGAACGTTAACATAATATAAACGTGACCTTTCTCTTGGTCACTTTTGATTGGCACGGCCGAGTGGCAAAACAGTTCAAGTTTGGTAAGACGCGAAATTTCAAGAAACAAAATATTTTTTTCAATCTAATTTAAAAGGGGGGGGGTTCACGAATCGGCAAGTTGTATTTAAAAGAAAGAGCACCCAAAATATAGCGAAGCATCTCCCATATTGGTTCTCTTCCAATTGCCCTATTTTTTCAACACTGCAATATGCACTCTGAAAACTCAATGTTTTTCCAGTTTTTTGCTTCTCTGAATTGATTTTTTGAATTTTAGTGAACACTTTGTAGTTTGAAAATTTTAAGTTTACTTCCAAAAACATTTTTAGCTTCGATAATACGGTAGTTTTTGTTGTCAGAAGAGCACGAAAAGAGCACTTGACCTTCCCTTTTTCACCACACAGTAATTCATTTCAATTTAGGGATTACCAGCCGTGTTTTTGTTGAAAGAAAAAGTGGTTTTTTTGTGCCCCCGGGGTAAAAATATTTGTTTTTTCCCGATAAATATTAGCTAATTTTGAGATTAGAGTTGAATGAAGAAAATAGAAGAAGAACAAAGTTTCTTCGGAGTTTTTGATTGTTTTTTTCTGCAATTTTCTTGACGTCAATAATATTGCTGCCTTCTCACTTACTCACAATACTAATGTAAGTCAAAACAGACACACATTTTAGGAATCATAAAAATCCCCCCAAAATCATATTTATTTACTTGTCTGTATAGACAGCTCACAATTTTATTATTATTTTTATATGAGAATTGCGTTTTTTCCCTCAACACACTCACAGACACATTTTCCAGATTCAGATTCTCTTTTTTTCAGTATCTGAATTGAAACAATTTCCTGAATGTCATTTCCATTTTCCCATCAAAATCAGTAAACATTTTCGCATTTTTTTTCTTGCCAGTCAACGTACTTTTGGTGGGAAAATGTTTAGGTAAAAATCTGGAAAAAAAGCAAAAAAGAAAAGATGCTGCTCTTCAGACCGCCCATTCTGAAAATTAGACGTCCCCTCTTCTTTTTTTTTGAACTGACAGAGGAGAAAGTTGTTTTTCGCATTTTTGGGTGTTAGATTTTTCCAGATTTTTTCTACAAAGAAAAAATGTTTTGTCGTTTAGAATCGTGTGTGTTGATTCCAGATGTTTGAGTAATTGCCGTTCAGCACTTTGACTAAACTTTAACCTGTGTAAAACTATAAAATCATCGCAGAATCAAATTTTCCCAGAAAAAAAACGGATGTCCTTGTTTCTTACTGTACTTTTAGAAGTTCCTTTTTGAGAGTGACATAAAAGTTATTCTTATTTTTTTTACACAAATCATCTCTTTGTAAATTTGATGCTCGTCGCGTGATTTTTCATTCACTTTCTCTGTGTTCCACAAATCTTTTTATTCTTTTATTTTGTAAAAAAAACACATGTTTTTGGTAGAGATCTGATGAACTTGATTGATATCATTCTGCGACAAAACACGTAAATAACAAAGCATGAAAAATAGATTGGAAATGATTTCATGTAACGGAAATTAAATTTTTTTTTTGGGTAAAAATTGGGTACTGACAAGGAAGAAAAAATTTGTACCTTTAGGTCATATTACCACAAAAGTTTTCGAAAATAAGAAGAAACAAATAGTTTCGAACTAAAGCCCCACCTAAGCCCTTCAATGTGGAGTTTCTCCATTTTTGCTCAATGCTTCAAAGCTGCCCTTTTTTCTCGAAAATTAAGAAACTTTTTGCACATTTCTAGCATCTGTTTTCTAAATGTTATTTTATTTTTTTGTTGTCAACTTCGTTCAGATTTGACAATGATGAAAGAACTGAACAAAAGGCGACGAATGACATGTGATGAGCAAAACAACATTTTTTGATTATAAAAAAACACATACACAGAACCTGTCAAAGACAGAAAAGTCCGAAAGTTTAGACGTCGAAAATCTTGTTTTAGTTGCATCTGAAGTTACTCCGCTTTTTGACATTTCAAAAATTATTTGAAACTTACACCACCTTATTGTTAGGGGGATGAAATTGTGGCCCACAAACCCGAGAGCCCGGCCCGAAACTCATGGACCGAGCAGAATGTTTTGCACCATCTGCCCTGCAAAACATAACTTGCTGATTAGTCAGAAGATTTTTTTTCCAAAAAAAATGTAGGAAACTTTTTCGTGACCCCGATCTTCCAGAAAGTGTTCAGTTTGTATTTAAGATCGGATTCAAACGGAACTTTTTTGCTCTTGTCCGGCCCGTCGAACCGATCTTCCGGCTCCCAGAATTTGGCCCAATTTGGCCACTTCATGTTTTTTTGGGTCATGATTCTGAAGCCGTTTGTTTGTCTTGTTCCACGTTTTGTATCAAAACTTCCGGTGATACCAATGACGTTTTCTTCATTTTTCTTGCTCATTTTTCCCATAGTTTATACAACTTTCAGAGTTGTTTTACTACTTCTACTATCCCATGTTTATAACATTTTGTGTGACAGAAATCTTTTTTTTTCTTGCAAAAATAAACAATGATGGTTATGGCGATAAAATGAACTTTTTTGACAAGAGAGAAAAAAGTAGTCCTCAAATGATGTATCAGTTCTCTTGAGAATCACTTCTCATGCCACTTGGGAAGGTGTGTATCAGGGTCATGCATCTTTGAATCATTTCTCATCGAGATTCAGAATCTATGACTTTTAGCTTGTTAAAGAAAAAACCGCTCGAAAAATTGTGAAATTGTTCCGCGAAAGTTTTTTATAAAATCGAAAACATTCTTTCACCGAGTTTTTCTATATTTTTGTTGTTGGGTTTTCCGAGAATTTTAGCTTTTCTAAAAGTTCGTTTCGTCAAAACCCGTCCAGTTTTCGTACTTTTTAAGCTTTTCTCTGATTTTTTCCTATTTTTTTTTTGCATTTTTTTTTCTTCGTAAATCAACTCGCGACTTCTGAAAAAATTCAACAAAAAACAATGAGAATATAGGAATAATTAATGAGAACGTGACCTTTCATTTTTTTCTTTCCTTTCAATAACATACTGTGTGCACTTCTTCCGAATAGGAATATGTCTGTCTCTTCATTTTTCTAATTGATATGAGGTCTGAAATTGGGAAAAAAAACGGGGAAAACGAAAAGTGAAAATGTTAGAAACCTGATAAATGGTTCCTGCTGGGGCTCAAAATGTGTTCTCCCCTCGTCGGTTTTGTGAAATATAGTTATGTTTTGCTAAGAAAAAATATTTTGAAATTTTCCCAATTTTCCTGGTCGGTAGCCGATGAAAATGGGACCAAAAAGTAAGATTCTTAATCGTGACCAAACGTCTTTGCCTAGTAGGATTTTTCGAAACGTGTTTATCATCACCAAGTCTGACTATTTTCGTCAGTTCAAAGGTTAGGAACAGTCCAGCTCGGCTGAGATAGTTTTGAAAAATTCAGAACCTGTTGTGAACAATTTTTGTAAACTTGACGGGCCTGATCAG
This sequence comes from Caenorhabditis sp. 8 KK-2011, assembly GCA_963572245.1. Taxonomy (NCBI): domain Eukaryota; kingdom Metazoa; phylum Nematoda; class Chromadorea; order Rhabditida; family Rhabditidae; genus Caenorhabditis; species Caenorhabditis sp. 8 KK-2011. The sequence continues at coordinate 4,298,876 of OY751547.1, forward strand.
ACTTTTTCGAAGTTTTCTGTATCAAACAACTGAACGACTGGAAGTTTTTTTTTGCTAGGTCGGTTTTTTTTTTGCGTGAAAATTTTAGAGGCCACGTCGGGATCAGTTGGCCCGATTTTTCTCGGGTCAGACCTGATTCAGTAATACCTGTCAAGTCGTTCAAAGAAAATTTCCAGTGCGATCCGGACACTTTTAGAAAATTCAAAAAACTTCCATTTTTTTTCGAAACACTGTAGAAATACCACCGATCATTTGACATTCCAAACATCTGCTCATTAAACGAGCCACTAAACAAAAAGTAAAATCGATAAAATTCCAGGTGTCTCGGAAGCAGAACCCAGAAGAGATAATAGTTTTTAGACCTATTATATGAGTGCATAGATGAGAAAATAGACTCTTTTGGTATTTAGTCTCTCTCTTCTCTTTTTTTGTTCAACTGGTCAACATGTTATTTAAAGGTGGACTGCGAGATAATTGAGTGTTTCGTCTATAATATAGTTTGTGTGCCCCTGAAAAATGATGCGAAAACCAAAAAAACGCAAAAAATTTGATACAGTGCCAGGAAAAAAACAAACACAAGCAATTCCGCCTTTCCGTCTTCACGACCATGTGCGCTCTATCGAACCATTATAAATTCAAAAAAGTACACACATTTTCGAAGAATTTCACTACACTATAAATGACGCAACATTGCACACCGTCTTTCTCAGATATATCGCAGTCCACCTTTAATGTCAACTTTGAACTCTATTACCGCCAGCGGCTATTATTGCTGGTCTTCTTTTTCTTCAAGTCAAAACTTGTGATGTTTTTACTTGTTACCACCCTCAAAAAACGTATATTTTTTCGTCTTTCTGTGTTTTTTTTTCATCTGAAGAGGTGCCAGAATAACACAATCAGTGTTCGTTGAAAAAATGCTTCTCTTTTTTTTTGTTCAGTTTGTTTGCTTTATGAATATTTAGTTGATTTTTTGAGATTCTATCGGACTCTTCTTTCCAAATATTTCCATTAATTTTCCAGTTCGCAAAAAAGTGTAACTTATGTGTCAAATTTCTCGCTTAGTCGACATTTTCTGCTTGTCTTGTCAAGGAAGTGTTTCGATTTCCAATTTTGAACTAAATTCCTATTCCGAATGAAACGCCATCAGAAAAAAAAGACGAAAAATGATTTATGCGCTTTTAAAATGTTTTTTGTTTTGTTTTCCACTTTTTTCCAGAGAAAAAAAAGCAAATTTCAGAGCCGAGGGAATATAAAGCTCCACGGAGTAACACAAAAAAAAACGAGAGACATATAATTATATAAGAAAATATGCAAATCTGATGAGCTCATGGAGAAAAAAGAAACGAAACTTTTATTTTTCTTCTTCCGTATTTTTTTTGCGCTGAAAAAATCGCATTTTTATTTTCAAGAGATCCTTGGAATAATCGAATCGACAACTTTTTCACACAAAACAACGAGAAAAAAAAAATTTTTTTTGAGCCTGAAAATAGAATTTGAACGACAAGATCCGATAAGTTTTGAAGCACTTGATTGTCGAGATCAGAAGATCATTTGATGTGGTATTCTAAAAGTCCAATTCAATATACATACATTCATCTAAAATAGGATTAGATATATAATATTAATTCCATCATCATAAAGATATATACTAAATGTGGTGGTTCAATGTTCTTCTATTTGGTTTTTAATGAGTATTTTGTCTCGGCTCAACAGGGGTTTCTTTAATCTTTTTCGAAATTCAATACGTCTTCCGGTCGGTGAGATTAGAATAACAAAAACAACGAAATCTATTATTCCAACAAAAATTGAACTCGCCACTTTTTTGTTTTTTTCGCTGTCTACGTATCAAATAACACAATTACTATTATTCTAATTGCCTAAATACTTCAAAATGTTGTTGTTTTTGAAATGACATTTTTTATCTGAAAATCGCCGGTTACGGTGATGTCAGATTCTCAGACAATTAATCGACCGGAAATTGAGGCCCAAAAAATCAGTAGATGGATACATTTCACTTCTACGTATTTATTGCTTCCTGATTTGAAAAAAATTGATAGAAATTTGTAATTATATTATATAGCACGTGTGCCACGTGAGGTCAACAGAGATTTACAAGTAGTTCTGAAAATTAGTTGATACTGCTGAATGAGGGGTTCCAATAGTCATGTTTATGTTAAAAAAATGACAAATTTTCTTGAAAAACGAGAGCAAAAATGTTTATTTTGTGTCGCAAGAATTGCACCTGTTTCCTGCATTACTTGCGTCAGAGCAAAGACAAAAATCATGATTACGAAAATTTGTTTTTTTCCCTAAAACAATGCTAAAGGCTTGTGATATGGATAGTTTCAGGCTAGACCTGGGTCGAATAAAAATCTATTTCAAAAATTCGCGTCCCGACAAGAAATTGTCAGGCATGAACTCAAGTTCCCAGACCTCAAGTTCATCCCTAGAGCCCTGAAAATAATGTGTTGAGTGGAACTTACGTTGTATACTGTAGGAATATGGTTTCTGGAATCCCCTGCTTCAGTAGCTGTGAAAATGATTCCTATAGTTTTGAAAATTTCGGCCACAAAAAAGCGAAACTAGTGAGTTGACCTTTTCTCATTCAACCTCCACAATTTTTGGAATTTTTGAGTTTTGAAACTTTGAAGAAGTTGTGATGATATCCGAAGTTGGTTTTCTGTGCTTTCTGTTTTTTGAACCTCCTCCATCTTTTTTTTCCCCTGGTGTGACAGGAGAAGAAGAAGAAGAAAAAAGCGTAGTCTCCTCTTCTTCAATTTTTCACAATTATCTTAAGCTTCACCAGTTTCCGGTGTTGTGAGCTCCTCCTACTCGATGAGTCTATATCTTGCGCCGCGCGCATAATTTCTTTTTTTTCCCTCCTTAAATTGAGAAAACTTTTCGCACTTTTTGAACATGTCATTTCCATACCTCCTAAGCTCTTAAAAAACGTTTCATTTCTATTTTCCATTTCCATGAGCCAACTAAAAACATCATGATATCTCAAAATATAATCACCTGCCTTTTTTTCCTTATTTTTTGTCCTCAAAAAACTTTCCCAGAACTTTTGAGTGACTCTAATCCTATTAGTTGAACCTATTTGGTCTCTTTTCATTTTGGTTTGCCGGTCCCTGAAACCAAAAATTTCGGTGTTTTTTAAGAGAAAAAAAAAGGAAAATCTGCAAAAAAGAGACAAAAGAATAGGCTGATTGGGTGTTCGGGTCAGGGTGTGCACACAACGGCCAAAAATTCCATTTCTTTTTTTTTAAATTTTGCCGTCCAAAATATTGAAATTCAAATTTGTTGTCTGTTTTTTTTTTGACATTCGACTTTCTTTCCATTTTTTTCTCGAAGATTGGTCTGCCATAGGTTAATTTTCGATCGCTTATTGTTTAGAAAATATTGGAATTTCTAAAGTAACTCGAAAATAAAACAACAAACATCATTGTAGTTTTCCCTTTTTTGTTTGTTTTTTTTTTCATGAACAAAATTAGAATCAGAGAAGTCTTTTTCAACCCGGAACCTTTGATTAGGTTGTCTGAAAATATCCAGAACCGGTCAAAGGTTTGAATCCAATTCAGTTCTTTAGCCATTTTCTGTGAGTTGTTCTGAAATTTTTTATAGGATCAATTTGCACTTTTTCAGAAATTCCACTGTTATTTTTCTACTATAAACTCTCTCGCGACTTTTGAGTATAATTTTGTAGCTTTGAGCAGAATCAGTATTGAGTTGTAAATTCGAAAGATACAATTATTTTTCCCGGAAGAAATAAACATTTCCTTTTCAAGTTACATTGGTATAATGAGGTCTAGTTTTTTTTTCCAAAATGTCTATAATAATTTCAGAAGATTAACTTATCTCTCAAGTTCACGTTTCGAACGTGCGAATCTTTTTGCTTGTTGACTCTCTTCTCATTTCCATTTTTTTCTTCTATAGATGCATCTAACAAGATGTGGTTTTGTCTCTTTTTTTGTTCTTCTAGGATTATATTTATTTTTGAAAAACATGTATCTCGAGAACCATTTTTCTCAGTATTTTCTAATTATTAGTCTTCCCTAAAAATGAATGGTAAGTAGCGGTTTGACGTCATCCAAAAAGTATTACTCTCGGACAATCGTTGTCTGTGTCTCTCTATCACTATTTTGCTCAAACTCGCCAATCTTTTGGTGGATGGACGTCTATGCTGATATTCTGAAAAAGAAAACAGTTGTTGATTGAAAATTGAATTTGTTTTGTTGGTTTTGGGTGTGTTCATAGTGAAAAGAGGAACTCCAAAAAGAGAATCAGCTGAGCCACCAATCGGTTTTGTCTTGAAATATTGTAGAATTGAGAAAACAGATATGACCTTTGGGAAAGAGGTTTTGAAAAACGGCTCGATTAAATCAGAAGTGAGATTTTGGGTTTTTTTTTCAAGCACCGTCCTCGTTATAATTAAGGCCACGAAATGAAAATAAGGCCCAAACTGTGTAGCATTGTGATAAAGCCCGAATCTCACCCCTGCAAAAAACCATGAGAAATCTCTCAAGGGGCAGTAAAAGGCCTAGCCAGAATCGGGCCGTAATGAGTTTAGTGCAAAAAGTATAACCTTCAAACTAAGTGTTATTGTATGAAAAATCAACTGGCTGAAGTCCGGCCGTGTTTTTCGAGCCGAGCCCTTTCTAGGCCTCAATTTCCCTATGATAAGTTATCCAACATTTTCGCTAGATTACTGTAGTTAAGAATTTCAGTGAGAATACTTCCAGATCACAAATGTTTTATTTTGTAGTTTATTGACACGTAGAAGACGATTGTCATGTCAAAATACGTTCAAATTCACTTCTTGATAGAAGAAACATAATGTTATCAGTAGAGTGCATTTTACCGGTTATATTTTGAATAAAAACATCTAGTCCCCGAAAGAATTGTTGACCATGAGCCATTTAATTTGATTACTGTAAATTCAGTTTAAATGCTCGTATTTTCAAGTGAAAAAACTACAATATATCTGGATTCGGAATAATTAAATTGGCAAATTTAGCATAGGGAAAAATATCAATTCTCAGAAGAATGATATTCACATTAGAAAAATAATTTGAAAATTTAAATAGAACCAATCGTTTGCCTGACCCCCTTTTTGTGATTCTCGAAGTTTGAGCGAAACGTTCTCGAGGTTTTAGTAGAAAAACATATTTTTCTGAAAATAATATGTAATGTGTTTTTAAGCACATTTTGTTTTATTGCTTCATCCCATTAGTGAGATGACATTTGTCTGGTTGGAACTGGAAGCGGGAAAAAAAAAAGAAAAAGGGAAAAGGGCCACCACGTTCAATAATATATAAATCGTTTAGTGGACGTGTCTTTTAGAAATGAGTTTTGAGGTCTGGAACTTTTTTGTTCCGATTTTTTGTACTGTTGCGTTACCACAAACCCAAACATGTTTTTATATGATTATTTCCTCTGATCATATGAAGATGTCTATTCCTAGTGTGTTCAAAAACCCCGCCTAATTTGAGCATGAAATTACCCTACTTAAAATAATTTTTCAGAGTCTATTTCTGTGTGTTCAAATGAACCATGACCATGAATGATGAAGAGTTATATTCTCCTAAATTTTTCCAGTCACATGTTTGATTTGTGAAAAGTAAATTTTAGCTTGATAGTTTTTTTCTCAAATCCTTAGTCCTGAAAAAAGGAAGAAACAAGCTCACTTTTCAAACGCTACAAATCCAGAGTGGTCCAATTTTCTAGAAACCAAATTTCAAAAGCGCGCTGTCAAGAGATTAAATCTAAACCGGATAAGAGTCTCGAACCACTGACCGAAGATTTTCGGTCAAAGATCTTTCTCTTTCGGTCCCAGATCTTCTGTCGTCGGTTGCACCCCAGACTGAGCCCATGTTTAAATGCGTACAGTACGAAAATTAGAGGATTAAAAAATCATACAGATACTGTAGTTTTACAGATTTTTCTAGTACAAAAACTAAACTTGTGTTCAAAATATTTTATCATTTTGTTGTGAGTTCACTGTGAGAGAAAACAATTTCTCAATTTTGTCTCGACTCAAATTTCAATATTTAAAAAAAAACTACGTTCCAATTTTTATATTCCTGGTATCAAGATACTTGAGTTATTTGATAGTTTAATAACAAGTTTAAATTCGTTCAATTGTTTTTTTTTTCAATTCATTTTCATATCATTACAATTCTTTCTGTTTTTATTTATATTTTAAGCCTTCACATTCAGATAGAAATAGCGTCATAACTTGTGTATTACCATTGAAAAAAAAAGAAGCGGCATGCAAATAAGTAATTCTAATATTCATTTTATTTTGATCATTATTTGGTTTCTCTTTCTCTCTCTCTCTCTCTCTTCTTTTTGTTATTTTGTTTTATATATATTTTTCCAGCTTATGCCTATTTTAAGATTTTTATTAATGGGGTTATCTATCTGGTTCTTTCTGATTCCGTTTTTTGACCTCATTCCAATCCCCTTCTTCATCCATATTCGGCTCGTTTTGTTTGACAAAATAATTTCGGGGTTCATTTATTTATTTTTGTCTTCCTCTCTCACTCTTTCTTCTAAGAATCTTCTCGTTTGAACAAAAAAAACCAAAATTGTTTTGATTAAATTTTTTCGGTTTGAGGCTGCGAGAAATTTGATTTTTTTTCCTTTTCCAAAAAAAAACGAACTTCTTTCCTGTATAGGTCAATTTCCCCCGCCTTTTTTTTCTTCGTGGGGTTCGGTAAAGAAATTCAATTTCCTCCAGAACGAAAAAAAAACAACTGTAGTTGATTTTGGGCCGTTTTGGCTCGACCTACTTTGGGCCAAGTTATCCTTCACGAACAACATAATCAGTTTGAAACTTTTTTTGAAAATTCTTTTTATTTTTCAGTTTTTTCTCTAATCTGAGAGCAATTATCAAATTTAGTGGAAAATCATAAAACACACAACTTGAATATCCGTTTTCGAATCAAAAACGAATAAAACCTGACCACTTTGTTTTTGTAAACGTTCAAAATATTCTCTCCAATTTTATTCATCCTCTGCCGTTTATTCAAAAGTGCACTTTTTCTCCTGAATTACCATTTTTTTCTTGAATTTCTTCCAGTCTTTTATTCAAACAACACAATAACACGCCAATGATTAATTTGAAAATTGTGGGCCTTGTTTTGACGTTTTCGGAAAAAAACTTTAATTTGAGCATTTCCAAACATAAATGACTCATTTTTTGCTCATTTGCAAACAGAATCATGACTCGGGCCAAAACGTTTTTTTTTCTCACGCAAATGAATTTTCTCCACATGACAATACTACTATTATTATATAGCTCAATAACTTAAAGCTTATGTGTTTTCAAGAATTTGTTTTTTTTTTCTTCAGAATGGGTTAGGCATTTCGATGATTATATTTTCAAATAAAAAAAAACGTATTTTTTCACAGTGTGTGTGTATTTTTGTATCTTAACATTTTTGCGCTTTTTTCTAGATTAGACAATGATTTTCAGCCCATTTTCATATCAGCATCAGATTCTACGTGTCTAACAAATAAACATATATATTTTTATAAATGTACTTATCAAACTATGATTGAGTCTTGTTCTGGAAAAATTGTTTCTGAAATTTCAAACTACAGTAACCGCGTGGCACTCTCTCGAAGTAACTCTCAAACTTTCAGCCCGCCCTAGGACTACGGTCCCTGAGAAACCTCTCTCTCTCTCTAAATGTGTTACGAAATCCGCTCTAAATTTTCAACACCCTTCACGAATTTTTTAGTCCATTAACCCATAAAACAAAAATATATGTTTTAAAAGAGCTAGATTTCACAACCTCCGAATATTGAGAGTACATTGTGATTTGTCAAAAATACTATGGAAACCTGATTTTTTTCATAGTTTGATTTACTTTCCAGACACTTAGTTCTCGAACTGTAGGTAGTCCTATGTTTATATTTTTTGAGACATGATCAAGTAAAATGTTCAACTGATTTCTGATTTTTACCCTTTTCAAAAGATGTTTCTTCCCAGAAAATGCACATGTACACATAATTGTTAGGTTTGAATCGATCACACGGTGTCTTAAAATACTGTACCCTGAAATTATTCATATTTTTTCACATCTCTTTTTCTGATTACTTTCCATTTGTCTGGTTCCATCATTTCTCTGTGTCTCTTGAAAAACACTTGAAAAAATCAAGGTTTTTTTTTCAGTAGTCCTTCTGAAAAGTGGGCGGAGTGTTGTCTTTTTTTTTGCTCGGTTCTTCGGCGGAACAAGTGTATTCTATAATTGAAAATAAATGTATTATTCATATCTCTTTTTTTTCATAAGTAATGTTTGTTTAGTTTGATCTGTTGGCTGCTTTATTTTCTTGAACTATCTATTTCATTTATTTGATTTCAGCTGAAATGAAACTTCGACTTTGAATTAATCGATAATCACAATGAATTCGACTGAGTTCGAAGAAAATGATTGTGGAATCGAACCACATGATTATTTAGAGGTATAAAATTGACATATCTATCGTGAAGGTAGTCGAATATTTTCAGGTCAAATTCTATTTGATTAGTGTTGTGGGAACATTAATTGGATTATTTGGATTGTTTGGAAATGCCACAACCGCTCTAATTTTGACAAGGTATGTTCGAGACACTTTTTCAACATCACCTCTTAATACTTTGAGGCCCGCCATGCGTAATCCGAATAACTTATTTCTGACGGCTCTCGCTGTTTTCGATTCATGTCTTCTCATCACCGCATTCTTCATCTATGCTATGGAATATATCATTGAATACACCCGAGATTTTGAATTGTATGTTGCCTGGTTGACCTATTTGAGGTTCGCATTTGCACTGTCTCATATTTCGCAAACTGGAAGTGTTTATATTACTGTAGCAGTGACGATTGAACGCTATTTGGCTGTTTGTAATCCGCGGAAGAGTAAAATGTTTTGTGGACCAGGTTGGTTATTTTTGAATTGCATATTCGAAACGTTGATTTTTTCACAGGAGGTGCCGCTTGGACTATTCTCGGAGTCACCACTTTTGCTGTTGTTTTCAATTGCACAAAATTTTTCGAACTTCAGGTATGAAGTTTTCTTTTGAATATTTATTTTCTGAAAAATAGGTCTTCAAAATAGAGGAAAGGATTCCAAACTTCCTAGAAAAAACAGGACTACTGTATCCTTAAAAAGTACTAAAAACAACACCCAAAATATTGCGGGTTACTGTAGTTAGGAACTTCAGAAAGGCAGGCAGGTAGAGAGAATACACACATCTTTTGTCTTTTTTCAAATTGTAGAATCAGAATTTGACATCAAGTTATTTTCACAATCTCTTGTGGAACCATCGAACATTTTGAAAACATCAAGAATGCAAAAGTTGCACGTCGATGGTCAAAATAATCGCGTGACCTTTTCTCTAAATTTCTCATTATTTAAAGACACCCTATCACTCAGAAATAGTTTTTTCGAGTTCATAAAAATCTCAAAATTGAAAACTTCAAATTTCGATGCATGTGGTTCAAAAAACCAAACATGTTTGAAAGAAAAAACAAAAACATTTTTTGCCGTGGTTTACTGTACCCGCACACACACACAAACGGTGTTTGCGGCCGCCAATCTTCCTGAGAACGAATTCAAAAACAGTTTTTTTTTCTTTTTTTTCGACCTCACAAAGTACTTTTTTCAATTTTTGAATTTCAAACATCGAAAGTTGAAGTCTTCAATATTGAGATTTTGATAAACACGAGAAATTAATTTCTGAGTGACCAGGAGTCTTTAATTATATTTCATCAGTTCATGTTCCGACCACAAACATGTGTCTGGTCTTGGAAAATATCAAAAGTTCTCCACTCTATTTTTTCCCGATCCTTTTCAGGCTACCATATGCGATAATTCAATTTTTGCAGGTGACAATAAACCCGGATTGTCCGGACGGAAACGATTGGCAGAGTTACATTCTTCTACCCTCCGCACTGGCCAGCAATCCAATCTATCAACAAGTTTTCACACTGTGGATCACTAATTTTGTGATGGTGTTTTTTCCATTCCTCACACTTTTACTTTTCAATGCAATCATTGCTTATACAATTCGACAAAGTCTCGAAAAATACGATTTTCATAATCAAAAGTGAGTTTGTACTATATTTATTCCTGTTTATATACTTCTCCTTTTTGGTTACATATTGTGACTGATTGTCTGAAGGAGTAGAAAAGAAAAAAATGACAAAAAGTGCAACAGAGCGCATTTTGTCTGTTTTTCTTTTCTCTACGTCTCTCTCTCTCTCTCTCTCTGATTAACTATTCCCTCTTCAATTCTAACTGTTTCAGAAGTGTAATGGCGGCACTGTCAGCAAGTGTCAATATACCGCGAGACATAGCTGGGTACTTATTTGAAAAAACAAATTTAAAAAAACGGAATTCGTTTTTTTTATTTTTGATCGCGTTGTTTTTGATAATTAGGGGCTGCTTACTTCTAACTGCATTATTGATTTGAATTGATTTGAAAGTGCATGTCAATGTATAAATGCGAGCGCTGATTTATTGAGTGTGATGATTTGATTTGTGCCTCCGTTCCTGTTTTTCTGCAAACTAAAAGTATCATCGTCGTTGAGTATGAAACCACACATTGTTATGGGAAAGAAAACAATTAGTAAATTAGGATCTTCGGGATTGAGTAAAGTTGTTCCATCTCTCTGCAAACATCAACTTAACCGGCATGATTTATACTCGCTTACTAACCAATAAATCCCGGCTCGTTATTCCCGAAACCTTCAATTTCCTTTAGCTGTGGTCAGAAACTTGTGATCGCCAAAAAATATAGAACAATGTTGTAGAATTGAATTTAGTTTCAACGGCGATGATACATAAAACTCGGACATGTTCCGGGCCGGTCCAAATCGATAACATGTTTAGTTTTGAAAACTCGGCCGAACTTGAGATCGAACATGGTCGGCCCGAGATAGATGTCCGATACGTTTTTATTTTTCGAAAAGTTTCAATTAACTTTTATAATTTCAGAATTTCAAACCGCAACGAGCTGAAAGAGAAGAGTCGAGAGGCCACATTGGTTCTCGTTATTATCGTCTTCATCTTTCTTGGTTGCAATTTTTGGGGTTTTGTTCTAACATTATTGGAACGAGTTATGGGAACAACACTGATGACACAATATCCGCTTTTCTACACATTTTCTCGAGAAGCCATCAATTTTTTGGCTATCATCAATTCTTCCATTAATTTCGTAATTTATTTGTTGTTTGGTAAAGATTTCAGGTAAGTTATTGGCAAGTTTTTTGAAGGCCAGCGCCAGTTTTGGAATTTTGCAAAAAAAGGGTCCATCTTATTAGTGCCAAAAGTTCACTCGATGTTTTTTTTTTTCAGAAAGGAGTTGGTTGTTGTCTATGGTTGTGGAATGCGCGGAATAACAATGCGATTACCCGTCCAAGACAAGTTCACAATTTGGAGGCACTGGACAAAACGAACAAAAACGATGCGAAGATCAATGAGTATCTCAGCGCGGACAAGACATAAAGTAGAACTCAATCCAAGGCGTTCTCAATTTCTGAATTTTCAGATTTCTCTGCCTCAAACAGTTGTAGAGCATTCAAACTTGGAAGGACTTGAGCAAACACGGTTTTTATCCAATCATGAAGACGGTGCTAACAATACTCATGTATCTCCAATTCACGCCTTACGAAATGGTTTTTTCGAATTCGACGATTTTTGAAAAATAAAAAGATGTTTACAGGAAATCTAGCGAAATTCATCGAGCTCAATGGTCAGGCGATCACAACAACATCAGCCTCCGAACTGGTCTGATTCGATATGTATCAATTACAATTCTCCCTTATCATACGAGTCTTATATTTGTTTTGTTTTCAAGTTTTCCCATTTGGAAAATAAACTTTTACGGTTTTATGAAAGATCAATAAATATGGATATATACAGCACAAAGGAAAAAAATTACCAAAGTGACATTTCGTTCATATCATCGCCATTGAAAACACGGAAATAGAGAATTATGGCGCCGAAGTTTACAAAGTTTGCAAGAAAAACGAAGAAGCATGCCGATTTGTGGATCTGAAATATACGGATTTTCTCAGGATTTCAGCAGAAAATTATTGTTTGTCAAAAGTTTTCAATATCAATAAAAGCTAATGAAATATGACGAAAAACATCTGTCTTCTAACTCTTCTTGTTTTTATTTTTATTTGATCTTTCCGTTTTTTAGAGAGAAAAGAGATTTCAGCCAAGAATCGACCAAAACTAGGGACTTTTGCGTTGACTTTTTTATCAATCTTGGTCGGAGTTCGAACTATAGAATTGAATATTCTAATATTCATAATAATTTAAAATTTGATTTTTGATCGGGTGTGAGATTTGGGTTGTTTCGAGCCGGCCGGTAACTATTTCACTGCATCCGTCGGTACGTGCCATAAAAATAGTCAACTGTATAACAATAGTTTAAGATTCGAAATTTCTAGAAGAACATGATCGTCAAAAGTTTGCTAGTTACAATAAACTGACTGTTTACAGAAAAATCAAAATCGGCCCGTTTTTTGGACCCGATTCCGGAAAATTTTTAAAAAATAGGTCGAGTTGTTCTATCTGGAATTAACTGGGAAAAGTTTTTCTATGGTCGTATCCGATAGAAGAATTTCCTACTTTTTGGTCCAAAATCAAACATATTTTTTTGAATTTACATAAATTATTTATAAATATAGAAACGAAACACAGAAACTTCACGAACACTACAAACACATTTTTAGAACAATGATTGACTCCAACTTCCACTGTCTTCGTCACTGTGAACACGGAAATATGCGATAATTGTTCCGAACATAACAATACTTCCAAGATTGACCAAAATAGCAGCACCAGTTTTGATCTGTGTTTAATAAGTACACACAACACACAGAAAATTCGAGCAGTGTTCGAAAAAAAAAATGAAACTCACAGCTCCTGCGTGAGCCAAAACGGTTGGGAGAGCGAAGGCTGAAACGACGATGCCTGTCGTGAGGAACAGGGCCAACTCAATGCAGGCGTTTGTTCCAGTCATATCTTCTTGGAAACGTCTGGCAATCAAAAGTGGAACAGGAGACAGCACATAAAATGCTATCACAAACATCGGTGACCAAACGCTAAAACAACAATTCAATATTTGACCAAACAAAAACAGTCATACTCACCCGTACATGGGAAGTGCACATCCCAATACTAAGAGAGTCAGTCCAACAACACCAGCAAGAGCCAAAAGTGCAACAGCTAAAACAATATTGTTTCGGGGAACAGTACAACATTCCAAATAAAGTCTTCCAATTTGAAACCCCATTTTCAAAGTAATAAAATGCAAAATAATGGATGCCTTGTACGTGATGTCACGTGCTCACCTCTTACTCCACCCATCGTTACTAATTTAGTAGATTAGACTAGTCAAAATTGTAGTAAGACGATGACGAAACCAGTTTAAGTTTTTGAAAAAAAAGAAAAGAAAAATCACTTGTGTGTTTTTTCGTCGCCGTGTTTGCGATTCGCACACCGTACTTGACGAACAGCATTTTTTTTTAAATAATTAAATTTTTTTTTCGAAAAATCTGTATTTTTTCAGAAAGAACAGATGAATCCGCTAACAAATATCAAAAATCAAAATGCTTTGAACGAACGCGAGTTAAGCTTGGGTTACTCTGGTGATTTGAAAAAATCGTGGCATTCGAAATACAGTGATTCGGCCTGGGTTTATATCGGCGGTTTGAACTATGATCTGACAGAAGGAGATTTGATCGCAGTTTTTTCTCAATGGGGTGAAGTTGTGAATATCAACCTTGTAAGAGACAGAAAAACTGGAAAATCGAAAGGTTTCTGTTTTCTGTGTTATAAGGATCAGAGGAGTACGGTATTGGCAGTGGATAACTTCAATGGAATAACTGTGAGTGATGCACTTTTTCAACTGGTGAAAAACTATTTTTAGTTAGCAAAACGAATAATCAGAGTAGACCATGTCGAAGAATACAAAGTTCCAAAATATAAAGAAGACGCCGACGAGGAGACGAAACGATTATGGGAAGAAGGTTGTGCTCCAAAACCGATCAAAAGAAAAGTTGATAGTATGGATACACAATTGGATCGTATCAAACGCGCAGAGGAATATATGCTCAATCTTGGAGAAGTAGATGAAGAACTTATCAAAAAGATCAAAAGTGATAAAAAGAAGGCCAAAAAAGAGAAGAAGGAAGAGAAACGACGCGCTAAAAAACTCAAGAAATATCTCAAAAAAGCCGAAGAAGATCCCAATGGAGACTGGAAAGAAAAAGCTAAACTCTATGATACAGCAATCAAAGAAGAAGATTTGTACGGTAATAATACTCACTTCGATTTCGGTAAGAAGAAAGAAACTGAAGAACCCACACACAATCTACGACCCGATTTCGAAAAGGTAAATACTTTCGTTCACTAGTATTGATTTCAATTCTGTCAATTTCAGGCTGATTGGCGTGATGTCGAAATCTGGAAAGTTATCAGAGAACGTGAAAAAGCAGAAAAGGCAGCAAGAGGAGAAACATCCGAAGCATGGGGACCAGAAGATCATTACGTGTCAAAGCGATATCAATAAATTGTCTATTTTTGAAGATCTCATAAAATTTTGTATCCGTAAGTGTCAAAACACAATAAAATAAAATAAAAAATTCATCAAGTAAATACATAAAACGTATTTCTTAAACACCTTTGACAACTGGCATATGATGGAATCGACTGGGATGTGTGTGCATTTTATGCCAACATGGTTCACAATAATATTGGAAACATTCCAAAGATGGGCAGAAGAACGGTGCGTGTTGTCGATGATAACGCCCACTGCATTCTTCACAAGATTGATTGTGGAAAAAATAGGGCTTGATCTCGATCTGAAAATGATTTTTGGCTCCAATCAACGAGTGTTGACAATCAAACTAACTCTTTTGTGAATATCTTCATGATCCAAAACAATGTATCGATCAGTTATCGCATTCACATAAGCTTCATAGTTCGAGAATGCCACTCTTCCGGAACCTCTTGGATATTTGAACTTGTTGTCGATATCGATTCCAACACATACCACATTGCCATAAGTTTGCTCGAAAAAGTGAGCAAGTTCGACAGCTTTGAGAGGACGTGGAACTCCGCCGATAAACGCCACCAATTTTGTGTTGATTGGAACATTGAAGTCCATCAAAAACTCGGCATCGGCCAACAACCACGGACGAATTTGCACACGCTGAAATTGAAACTGTCTAGAGACTAGAGAACAAGCAAACAAAAACAAACCACATTCTCCAAATTCAAACAATCATCCAAAGTGATAAACAATCCGGCTTCTTCTTCGAAACATTCTGCCACCAAATCTCTAACACTTCTCTCCTTTTCAAACAACAAAAACACATATCCCAAATGTTTTTGTCTTTTTTCGCCTCCAACTTCCAAAGATGATGTTGAACACATTCCAACCGATGAAAAATCAGTCAAAAATGGATTGATTTGTCCAAATGGTGGTGATACCATTGCCAAATGAGATGTTGGTTTGAGTGTTGGTTGTTGAGAATTGTTTACAGTTGTTTGAGATTCAGAAGAACTCATCGATGGATCAGAATCCGATTTGAAAGCATAATGCTTACTCGGCCAATCAACTTGAAGCCTTCCAAACCGAGAGAAATACGTCAGAATTTCCACTGAAAAAATACTGATTACTGTATTTAATTCATCTTTTCTTGAAAGTTGGATGTTCATTTGTTTTTGTTGGGAGAAATAAAAACTACAGTAGTTCCCATCGTGAAAAAAAAAGAAATCGACGTTATTGTCCAAAACGTGACCTATATATTCGTGGTCATTTCTGATATTTTTGTTCAATTTGACACGTTTTACCTTCTGTAACACATGCGGGCAATCCTCCAACAAACACTTTTCGACTATACACTTCGGGCCCGACATTGTGATGATAATAGTATTTCAAATTTCGGCCCAAACGACGATCTGGTTCACGAAAGTTTGAAACGACAACCGCATGTTTTGTCTGAACCCGTTGTTCTCCACCAGCACCTGACAATCCACCTTGAGTTGAGGAACTACGACGAAGTTGTTGAATGACAATATCACCAGCAAAACTTTTTCGAACATTCTCGTAGAGTTCGAAGAACTTCTCATCGCCCATCACATCGAAAGGGCCTTCGAGAAGAGCTCGCATTTCGGCTTCCGGGCGGTTTTGCAAAAAGTTACGGTAGTCGGTGTGAAATACTTCAGCTGAGTCAGTCGAAGAAACCACGCCAGAGTCTTTTTGTTCGGATTTCTCTTCTTCTACAAAAAATCAAAATGTCTCTACTGATGTTTTTTTCCCCCAAATTTACCTGAAAATGTTTTGGCTTCCTCACTCTCAACTTCTCCTTCAACTTCTTCTTCTCCTTCTTCTTCTTCTTCTTCCTCCTCTGAAACCTGCAACTTCTCCTCGTTGAAACCTTTGTCAAGTGCATCATAATAGAAGTCCTCATCAACTTCTTTTTCCTTTTCTTTTTTCTTTTTCTCCGCTTTTTTAACCATCATTACGCCATCGCCATTTCCCCAAAAATCTTCGTCGCCCATTATAGTTAGAAAAACTCGCTTCGATTTCGACATCTACAACAAAGAGTACTGTATCGAGGAGTACTGTGCAAGAAGCATTTTCACCTTCAGAAATCGTTTCTGTAGAACTGTTATCAAAAAATAAATTGTTTCGGTTGGCGATGTCATTTTATAAGGAACACGTTCACGCAGTTCACATTTTTTATTTCAATCTGACCTTTTTTCATATTTTTCATAATACATACATTTTTTTTTACTTCAAAACAAGTTTTGTTTTTAAAATTATTGGATGTTGAGCAGATCGGTTTTGGGAGCAAGTTCAGTTAGAAGAGACAACATCATTGCAGTTGCTGATAGTGTCTGAAAAAACAATAATCTCTTCACCAACAATAAAAATTTGACTAACTCCCAAGATGAGAGGTCTTGATAGAATGGCGAATCCCCAAACAGATATTCCCAGGTCAAATTGTTCCATGTGAGAAGTCAAAGTATTGGCAACCAAGTAGACCTCTTTCCGATATGGAAACCATATTGATTTGTTCTGACATAGGCAACCTTTTGATCTTGTGATCTGATAAAAACAATTGTTCTCTTGAGATATTTTAGATGTGACTAACCTCGTCATGAAGTCTTGCTGGAGCAATTGTGACCGAGAAAAAGCTGAAAGTACATACAGCGAGAGTTGGCAAACATAGGAGGAGATCCAAAAGTGTTCGAATTCGATGATTCATCATCATCAACGAGAATATCATTGATGGAACTGTTATTGCAATCATTATAAATGTGTAGAGCTGAAAACCACACAGACAGATGGGAGCTTGCTGGTAACCAGCTATAGTCGGTAACCAGTTGGTTTTCCAACACAAGAAGATGGGTACTTGCTGGTAACCAGCTTATAGCAGGTTACCAGATGGTTTTGCAAGCTAGTTACTAACTAACTACGTACTACAGTTGGTAACTAGCTTGGAAAACCAACTGATTACCGACTATAGCTGGTTACCAGCAAGCTCCCATCTGCCTGTGCAGAACTCTGTGCATGGGAAAACTATTTAATCGAGTCTCACTCTGAAAATGACATCCAATTTGCGAATAACAATGCATAGATTACTGTAGACTTCGAGATATTTGATCAATTGTTGACAAGCCATTTCATCTTCCGATCCATCAAATTGTTCGAGTTGCTCGTTTAAATATTTGACTTCAAGATAAGTTGCATTTGTGTATAAAATGAGAATGAACAATGTCATATTCCAGATCATATATAAATATGTGGTAATCAGTGTGTACACAATACGAAGTTCTTGATAGTAGAAAATCTGGAATTCGTAAGCTCGCTGTCAAGGGCCTGGTCAGATATGGTCAGAGAAGCCCAGCTCTGCACGAGATTTTCGGGTCAGACTTCCTGTATTCAATTTCACTCCTGGTTCAATTGATTACATATTTAGCCGGACCAGTCACACTGGGATTACTGTAGTTTTGAATAATCGCACTTACATGGGACTGTTTTTCGACGAACAAAGAATGAGTGTCTTCGAGATAATATCTCAATGCAAATGCAAATGTGATAGAGCATATTGCAATTATATTGAATCCAAAAAACAGATTAGTTTCTGAAAAAATGAGATTCACTTTTTTCCCATTTTGCACAAACTTCTCATTGTTCTTTTTCCGTGTTTCGATCCAACTCCACGCAAATCTTGGCACTCTGCCAAGATTGCATGAAAATGTGGGAAATCGCTGTTCAACTGCCATTGAATAAGAAAATAAATAGAAATCAAAGACTGAATTGCCCAAAGAACTATAAGAAGTTGTGCGGCAAGTTCAGATGAATCATGTTTATAAGAAAATGTGATTCGAATATTGAAAATAACCGAATAAATGCCAAGTGCCGCAAG
Organism: Caenorhabditis sp. 8 KK-2011; assembly: GCA_963572245.1. Classification (NCBI taxonomy): domain Eukaryota; kingdom Metazoa; phylum Nematoda; class Chromadorea; order Rhabditida; family Rhabditidae; genus Caenorhabditis; species Caenorhabditis sp. 8 KK-2011. Next base: position 4,317,325 of record OY751547.1, read on the forward strand.
AATTGTGGTGACTAGAAAATTTTTGCGACGAGTTGCACCTCGATCATGAAAGTTCACACAGAAAAGAGAAGCAAGCTAGAAATTCCATTTTACTCAGTAATCAGAATACCCAACTCACCCAAAATACACTTTTGGCAAAACAATCACCAGATTTGCACATGGATCGACTACTCACCCAAAAAAATTCGTACGAAACCAAACAATTCTTCTAGCGATGAAAATAAATGACCTGAGCAGTTGTCCAAATGAGATTGATAGATTTTTCGCCTGCATTCGAAAAATGTAGTAACCCATGCTCAATTCTCAATTAGAGTAATGAAATTCAAAACAAATTTATTCGGATGTTATATTGGTTGTTAGAAGTAAGAGATCTGTTTGAGGTGCAAGTTCGGTGAGCAGAGATAATACCATCGCAGTTGCTGATAACGTCTGAAATGTAGTTACATATCACTGTGGGAAAACTTTGATGAAGTTACTTACTCCCAAAATGAGCGGTCTTGATAAAATAGCGAATCCCCAGACAGAGATCCCTAGATCAAATTGTTCCAAGTGAGATGTCAAAGTATTGGCGACAAGATAGACTTCTTTCCGATATGGGAACCATATGGATTTGTTTTGGCAGATACAACTCTTCGATTTTGTTATCTCAAAAACATGAGTATAGGAAATCCTGAATTCGGTTCTGTGAATCCAGCCAGACCAGAATTTGATCGTAATTTTCCCGGCCCCGTTTCAGAGAAAAAAAAACCTTTTTTGAGATAACTCAATTCTTACCTCGTCGTGAAGTCTTGCTGGAGCAATAGTAACCGAAAAGAAGCTGAATGCACACATCGCTATCGTTGGTGCACATAACAAAAGATCGAGAAGGCTGTGAATTCGATGATTCATCATCATCAGAGAAAATATCATCGACGGAACTGTTATGCAAATCATAATAAATGTATAGAGCTGAATATTTTGAAATTGTTTGAATTTTCAATAACCTCTTGTCTCACTCTGAAAATGACATCCAATTTGCGAATAACAATGCATAGATTACTGTAGACTTCGAGATATTTGATCAATTGTTGACAAGCCATTTCATCTTCCGATCCATCAAATCGTTCGAGTTGCTCGTTGAAATATTTGACTTCAAGATAAGTTGCATTTGTATAAAGAGTTAGAACAAAAATAGTCATGTTCCAAATAAGATAGAGATATGTAGTAGTTAATGAGTAGATAGGTCGAAGTTCTTTGTAATAAAACATCTGAAACAATTTATTTTATGTGGCCAGAAGACAAATTACTTTACATAAGATTGCTTTTCGACAAATGTTGTATGACTCTCTTCTAAATGATACTTCAAGGCAAATGCAAATGTGATAGAGCAGATCAAAATCATGTGCAAATAAAATAAAATATTTGTTGCTGAAAAAATTAACTCAGTTACAGTAATTTATCTTTCATCCTACTCTTCATCATAGCGCTTCCACGTGCACATCTCAAACCTTCAAACCCCTGACACTCTTCTAACAAGCTTCGAAAATGTGAGAAATCTCCATTCACTTGCCATTGAATTATAAAATAGACAGAAATCAGAGATTGGATTGCCCATAGAACAATAAGAAGTTGTGAGGCGAGTTCGGAAAAATCCACAGCAAAAAAAAAAAAACTTTTTACACAGAAAAAATTAACTGCGGAAATTCAAAAAAAAGAAAACATGTTTTCGAAAAAAGGGGAGTTTCAGGTTAGGGGCGTGGTCGCAACTGCCGCACACTTTTGTTTTTTTTCTTTATTTTTTTTTATTTTTCAAGGAAATTCAATCTAAAAAGATAGTTTGAAGAGCTAAAAAGGAGAATAGAGTAGTAAGAAGAAAGAACAACCCGTTGTATATCATTTACAATGTGTCAATCATCGATAGAGTGGACATAACTGCCAATAAAAGAGCAAAAACCAGTATTCCAGTTTTTCTTTCAAAATCTCATAAAAATCACTCGTAAATCGACAAAAGAGCAACAGGATAAGCTAGATTTGATAAATATAACATAAAGTTAGAAGAAAAGTAGTTTTCAAGTAGGAAAAATGGCTAAAAATTGTGAAAATTTAGTATTTTTGTTAAATTTACCATGTTTTTACATGTTTTTCTTGCGGGTTCTACTTGAAAATGTTCGAAATATGTTATATTAAGAATCAGTGAGTAGCTTAGTAGACATATGAGCTACTGCAAAAGACAAATCAATCGTTATTCATGCCAATATGCTCTAACACCTTCTTTGCTCATTGTCAAAGGTCGTAAAAGGCCATAAAACATACTGTTCTCCTTCCCAATAGTCTTATTACTCTCTCAAAACATTGTTTTTGCTGTAAACATAGTTTTTTCCTTTTTTGAAAGAATAGAAAGAAAAATAAATTTTGAATTCCCGCACACACAATTATTTGTGTGCATACACCGCGTGAAGAAAATTTCGTTTCTTTTTTTTTGCTGTGCATGATGATAAGAAAATGTGATTTTGATGTTATAAAATACAGTATAGACTCCAAGTACGAACAAGATCGATGTTATTATAACGTTGAGTTTTCGAGTTGAACCACGATCATGAAAGTTCAGGAAGAAGTACGAGGCCACCTAGACAAATTGAATATCATTGTATTTCATCTATAATTAGACCTACCCGAAAAACTTGCCTAGCAAAACAATTATCAATACTTTTACTATTTTCAGCTTCCAGGATCATCATCATCAAGCAAAAAAAGTCTAGTAGACTGATAAATAAAAGGGGCTGGACAACAGCTGCTCACAAGAAAAATCGAAAAAAAAAATTTGCTGTAAACTCAAACATCAATGAAACATTTGAGACGTAAACTAACAAAATAGTATACCATTGTTTGAATCAAAAAGTTTATGTACATACACAAAAAAAAACATCACAAAAGTTTAGATCTTTTTCTTTCGTTTCGACTCCTTCCAGGCACTTTGAGCTGAAAAAAGAGGAAAGTTGAAAAAAAAAAGGAAATCGAACTCTTTTCCTCAACTTACCAGGAGCAATGAATTGATAATAAGAAACGACTGAGACCACAAGGAATGTCATAAAGATGAGCATGTACAACGTAATCCATTCACCGGTTTGAAATGCCTACAAAAAAAAAAGAAAATAAAAATGATCCACATATTTTTTACAAGGTCACAAACTTACCGATTGTTCGACTTGAGGCATTGTTCAACTATTTCAAAAACTGCCGAAACAAAATAAATATGAACAAGGGTAAAATAGTAGTGGAAAAATCGATTCAGAAAATGGACAGCTGCTTTTCCCTCTCCTCGTTGCAGAGAGGAAGAGACGCAGAGAAATTACGAGGAGGAGCCTTTGGCGATTAGAGGACGTTGGTAATGATGAGCATACGGATCTGGAAAACAACAACAAATATTTTTCGAAAGTAATTGATATTTTGTGATTGATGGCTAACTTTTTTTGCAGAATTTGTAGTATGCAACAACCGAAAGAGCCAAGACAACTGTGAAGACGAACATTATCCAGGTGAGAACTTCGCCGGGTTGCATTTCGGATTTCGTTGGAATGTACATTTCTGAAAAGTTGGAATATTCTTTTATGGGTGTTAAATATAAATCTTACTAGGATTTAGAAACACAGACAAAAGTAAAATTTGCCAAATGGGTTGAGATTTTAACTTTTCAAAGACACGCGCACCACATTGAGCATTTTTAACTCTCAATGTTCCGCGCATTTTTCGAGATCAGACACAGTTTTGTGGTTGTGGCCGAAGCCGAGAAACATAGTTCAAAAAAAAAAAAGAGAAGTTCAGTGAAAAGCTCACGTGAACTATTTTGACCTACTACGAATAATTATCAAAATTTGGAGTATCAAACATGGAGCTAAATACCAGGGGTATTATTTAGGTTTTTTCAAGCACTGTGAAATACACACTGTGCGCCCGTGGCCTCACATCTGTGGTGGTCTAAAAAGGACCTCTACCTGATATGTTTTTTCTTTGATCACAAGCAGAACAAGTTTCTTGGTTTTCTGTCAGTTTTGTGAAAATATTCAAGCTCATTTTTTTGATTTTTGCGCTTGTTTCACAAGCAAAATGTCACACAAAAAAAGAAAATGGACACGATCTCTACATCAATTTTTAATCTAAGCTTAATCCGTGAAAACTTATAAGAAAATGTTTTCAGTGCGTGTGGAACTTTGTTTGCATGACGATCGAGCTATCAGATGTTTTTAAAGATTACTGTAGTTTATGAATGAAACTCATATTACTTGATAAATTGTCCAGTGTGGTTTTTTTTCCAAATCAATTTTTACAATTAAGGAACTTCTTAAAACATGAGCATTTTTGAAAACAGGTTTATATAAAACGTGACCCTGTAAAATTTGCACAAAAATAGAACACGTTTTGAGATAAACCCAAGAAACATAGGTTGAGAAACTACAGATTTGATGAATTCAAAGCTTTTGGGCTCTGCTGAAAATTGCAAAATATGAAAAAAATGTCAAAATAAATGTTCAGAATAAAAACTATCAAAAATTCCTATTTGAACAAAAAATTAAAAATTCAGATCAAAAAACTAGTTATCAAGGACCTACCGAAAATAAAAAAAAACATTTTTGAAAAAAATGAAGAGGAACGAGATGAACCCAGCTGCTAGATGAGTGATAAAACAAAAAGAACAACAGTTGATTACAAGAAAAACAAGCACATAAAACAAATATTTTTCATTTCGGACCAGAAAAAATAAAGAAGAGAAGGAAAACAGGAGAGAGTGCTCCGAAAGTCCACCTTCGACAAAATTGGATTGTTTCTTTGTTTTCGGGTTTTTTTTCGAAACATGTTAAAATCTTATTTTTCTTCTTCTTCCTATTATTAGATGAACCTTTTTTGTTTTGCCGAAGGCACTATATAAACTTCGTGTGAAATCTGAAATGCTTTTAAGTAGACACAAAAGATCAACACATTCGAATAATGGAAATGTTCCTCTTTTCATCACAGAATTAATGAGGTTTTTCATACCAAAAAAAGAAAATGGCGAAAGTGCAAAATTAATGCTATTTGGATTATCGTTATTTGGAGGATTAGATGCATCGAAAAAAATGTTGGAGAAGGAAAAACATTAGAAACATTTGGATAAACTCATTCGCGCACTGATGTCATACGATTACTGTAGTTCTATAGTCGACTGAAAAACTTATCGCAAAGTATGTTTATTCACAAGAGTAGTGTTTGTTTTTCAAAAAACATAATTTCGGAAACATACTGGGGGGTCGATCTTTAGATTAAAATTTTCTTTTTACTTCTCAAGGCTCACAAAAATGAACACTTACTTTTTCGAAGTGACATTTGGAGAATCTAGGACTTTTTCTTGACCCAAACGACACCTGTGAGAGTAGGGAAAAGTAAGCACCGGGGGCTTAGAGCCTGAGCCCCGGTGAGACGTGAAATTAACGTGACCTGTCGAAAAAAAAAACAGATTACTTAGGGTCACTTTCAGAAGATCTCAGGATAAGGCGTGAGAAGCACGAACCTGTTTTTGAAAAGGAAAGTTGTTCTTATGAATGATGAAATTAAAGAGTTCGAGCGCTTTTAAATGATTTCAGAGCATGCAAAAATGATTCTAATCACGAAACATTTTTCCAGCCCACACAGACATGTCTCACAAACAATCGCGTGCTCAATTCAAAGTCAACAACCCTGCAGACATATCGAAACTCCTACGCAAAACTTCAATTTTTATTATAATTTATCACGAAACATTGTCTGTGTTTACATCACGATCGATGATGTTTTCTTCGGTGTTTTCGTTTCGCCTTTTTTACAAATTCAGGTGTAGCCGGTCGATAAGTATTCAGATTGTCGTCACTGACCGGAGGAGCATCAGAGATTGTCTCATACGTCTTCACATATTCCGATTTTCCACCAATTTCTGGTTCAGCTGGAGCTTCAGCTTTCACAAAATATCGATAAAGTGTTGTCGTCGTCGGTTCGACATACACTTCGGTAGTTGTCGCTGGTTCAACAAAAACAGGAGGGAGCGGATGATACACCGGTGGTAGTGGATAGTTCTGAGCACCTCCACCGATAGGTCTATGTCTTTCAGGACATCGACATTGTCCACCCAGAAACTCTCCAGGTATACCGGCTTCACCTGGCGGACCGGGAGAACCGGGCGGCCCTGGGATCCCGTGTTTACCAGGAGCTCCAGATGATCCGCTGAGACCTCGCAATCCTCCGGATCCAATGTCACCAGAATCTCCATTATCGCCAGGAGGCCCAGCCACTCCAGGCTCACCTGGCGGTCCAGGAGGATTGATATACCTGAAAACATGATTGTTCTTTCAACAAAAACTTGTTGTTCGAACTAACCTCTTGGAATCTAATCCTGGTGGCCCTGCCCATCCTTGTTGTCCGTGTGAACCATGATCTCCATCATAACCATCGTCTCCCGGTTCTCCTGGATATCCTTCATAACCATCTAGTCCAGGCTTACCCAATGTCCCAATACTTCCTTTATCTCCCGGCGGACCTGGATCACCTTCAATACCAGGTGGACCCATCGGACACTTCACACATCCCAACACAATTACTTTGTCTTCGGCTTGCAATTCCCAATCTTGACCATCTGTTCCGTTGATACCATCGGGTCCATCTTCACCAGGAGCCCCTGGAGTGCCTGGCGGACCGGCTGGACCACGCGGACATCGACAATTCGGATCCTCTTCGTCACATTCTCCTTCCTCTTCATCTTCTTCTTCATCTTCTTCCTCGTCGTCATCGTCATCCTCTTCATCCTCACCTTCTCCCTTCTCATTCTTCATACTTTTATCTTTTTCATCTCCATCTTCTTTATTCTCTTCATCTGATGGTTTAGCAGTAGTGGTTGAACTTGTATCATCATCATCCTTATCATTGTGAATTTCTAATAGTTGTGCGAGTCCATTTTCAGTATGAGACAAATCAGAAATGCTGAAATTTGAAGTCTCCATCTCAACCGAATATCCATCAACTCCAATGTTCTCTTTGGACTGAAAAAAAAACAAGATGTCTAGGCAACTTATTGGGAAAGTGACACTGACCTCATCCCCATCCTCATAAGTTTTCTCAAAAAACTCTTCTTTACTTCTATCAGTATTCGAGTACTCATTGATTTCAGGAAAATCGGGAGGGAACGGATCTTGAAGTTTTGAATGCTTTCGACGTTTCTTTTTTCGTTTTTCACGATGTAGACTTGATTTACGATAATATGCCTAAAAAGATTATATTTATTGTTTCGGGCCGGCCCAAATGCATAATTTTGATACCTGTCTGCGTGTCCTTGTTTTCTCCACTCTTGCCATTCCAATAATATCAGACCATGCTTGTTTTTCGAAATCTCTGAACAACTCCAACTGTGAATGACATTTCTCTTCGAATCGTCGTAAATCTCTGGCAAACCATACCAAAAATACCAGAATAGAAATTATTAGAAATGTGGTCACATACGCAAATGTAAACGCTGTTTTTGATTTAACCAACAACATAACATTTATTTAACGGGTGTTAGGTACTGTTTTATATAGTGTTTGTTATTAATTATACCGGTTTGAAGAAAGTGGATTGAAAGTAAATCACTAAGTTATGAATACACTTTTTTGCCTAAGTGTCTCAAAAATAGGAACGAAGAATAACGAAAAATAACGTGACGCCGAACTGCAAAAAATCAGATTTCTCTATTCTCTTGAACATTTTGAACAATTTTTTAAATTACCGTAATTTATGAGAAATAAATATTTATTGATGTAAATCAAAAATAACATGTTGAAGTTTAGCAATGCTTCGAAGAAGTTTAGCAGTCGCCACATTGTCAATTTTCGTAAACGAATGTGGAGGCAAAGTGAGATTACCGCAAGAATCGCAGAGGTGTAGATGGGCACAAACCACTGCGTCGGGTTTAAAACGCTGCAGTTGTACATAAATTTCGCCGAGAATGTCCTCAACTGAAAAAGTGAGAATAACTCTGATGCGGCGTCCAAAATCGAAAAAAAATTGTAACAAATTTGTAATATTGTAGCCCGAACAAATTAGGGCCGGGCGAGCCCTTTTATTTTGCCGGTCTGGTCCGACTTTTGAACGAGCTAAAAATATTCCGTGCCCGATTCACTCAAAAAAAACTTCCTCAGATTTTTCTTTCCAAAACTCACCCATGCTTTTGCACACTTTCTGAATGACTTCAGTGAATGAAAAAGTGGCTTCACACAGCTTATCGGCGTCTTTTTTCAATGTCTGATTATCAATAGCATCATCTGCCAAAACAATAATTTGTTCACATCTAGTGCAGAGAAATGTGAAAAAATTTTGAACACTATGAATAATATCGCCGAATTGAAAGATTGCGGATGGTGAATTGGCTGGATGGTTGGTAGAACATTGTACCACATCCGTATTGTGCACTAATAACACGACGAGCCATAATAGTGTGTTCATTATGATTGGAATTTGATAAAAACAGGTAACTCGTAGGTTTATATATGATAAGGAGAATTAAAATTTAGGTAATAACAACAACAGCAATGAAATAATATTGAGGTGGGGGAGATGTGAAACAGTTGCAGAGGACACACAATGAACGGAAATGTTTGTTTTTAGTTGTCTTCATCTTCTGTGTCATCTCCTTCAAAGTATGATTCATACCGATCGTTTATGGCGAAACTGTAAGTATTTGATTAAAAATGAGCCCATTTACACGAATCAAAAATTTGGCGTTTTTTAACTAATAACGAAACTCACTTTTGGAATCTTCGTTGCATTGCTTCATCAGGAAACACATTTTCGCCATGATGATAAGTATCACTTCGACACTCTCCATATAAATTATAATTTCCATCATCACTGTCGTCTTCTTCATACGAATCTTCGTCTGGATACTCATTTCTCCAGTTATCTTCATCATTTGAATCATCATCATCATCTGCGCGAACATCCGAATCGTCGTCTGATTCGTGATTGATGAGATCAGCTTCATGACTGAAAATATACTTTGAAAATTATTCTCCTCAACACAAATTTTTCTTTATTTTGGTTTTTTTTTCTGTGTAAGATTTGTACAATCGTAAATTTCCGCTTCTTTCAGAATCGTTGAAGTTTTAGATATATAAAAATACAATTTGTACACCTGGCCTAACAAGGGAACTGTGAAAACTTACTAACGGACTTTGAGATGAGACATGTGTCACCCGATAGAGTTTTTTACGCTGAATAAGATCCCGTAGCTAACTTTTGCAAAGCTCCATGCAGAGAGCTAAAATTCGAGCTCAAAGTTTGAGCACAAAATTTGAAATATCTTGTTCAATTTGTATTATTTTAGTGATGAGAAGTTACTAAAGGGTTATTTGGCATGCCAAGAACGATAGGAGCACTTAAAAACCTCGAAATTGTAGTTGTAACTCTGAAAAAATGAGCCCGAAACTTTCAATCAAAAAGGTAGATCAAAAAAACGTGAAAAATAAAAAAAAATGCATTGAAAAACGTGAAAATTATTAAATTTTAGAAATTGTTTCTGATTTTCCATGTTTTTTCAGAAAAAAACACTTTTTTCAAAACTTTTTTGAAGTTTCTATTAAACCATCGTGTAGAGAATTGAATTTCCTACCAGATCCACTAGTTAATTTTCATGAGTATGAAACTTTGAAAAAGTTACGATGCATCTAAAAATTTTGGACTGATCACAAAAACGTGATTTTCAGCTTTCTGGCTGGAGCTTTGCAAAAGTTAGCTACGGGATCTTGATCAGCATAAAAAACTCTATCGGTGAGCATATATCTCATTTCAAAGTCCGTTAGTAAGCTATCATAGTTCCCTTGTAAGAGGGGAAAAACACCTTGTTATTTTTTTGTCGAAAATTCAGTGACATTTTTCTAATTTTTTTTGAATTTGGGGACTACAAAAACATATAAATTTTCACTTCAAAACTAATTTTTTTGGAATCACTTATTTGGGTATGTATGTCGTATGTGACGAGTTGAAAAATTACAAAAAAAGAAATTTTAAAGATTAAATGACCCGGCGACTCATCGAGAGTATTTGTTTAAATTGAAAGTATTCGTCATTTTAAGACATATCTGGGTTGAAACACTGTTCAGAAACATAAGAAACAAAAGTTAGAAGACAAAAAAGAACAATAAATAAAAATAAAGTTGGATCAAACGTTCAAAACCTAATGAAGCAATAGAGCGCGTTTGCGCGATTAATCCAACTCTATGATTTATTTTGTGTTCTTTTTTGGGCTGTAGTTTTTCGTATACGTTGTTTTAGACTGTTTCTTCACCCACATATGTCTAAAAATGGCGAATACTTTCAAAATAACCGAATACTCTGAAAGAGTCGCCGGGTCATTTAAAGATTTTTTTAATTTCGAGAAATTTTTTATTTGAATGTAACCTTTTTTTTATTATCGCAGTCAACTAAATTTCCGTTTTAGACGAGTTTTTTTTCAGTTTTGGCCATTGTTAAATAGAATAGGAAAAATAAACATACCGACTTGCAAATCTGACATCAAATGCCTCTTCTGAAATCTCATTCGTTTCCAAGAATTTATTGGAATAGAGCGCAACATTTCGATCATTTGAACTATTTACACGATAATAATCAAAAACCAAATCATTAGCATCTGGAACTGCAGGCGGCACTGGAACCATAACAACTCCATTCAGCTGAAAAAAAGAAAACTTGGGTTTAAGATGTGTGCAATTGAAAAACTAACCGTAACTTGTTCCCTTTGTTGTGGCTGACTAGGTTCTCCTTCAATTTCTCCGATTGCATTATTTGCGAAATTGAGAGGATTTGAAGCAGAGGGACTTTCTTCCGAAACAGGAAAATCGACGATAGGAACGCCATTCAAATCCAAATCATCATTACCCAAAGATTCTTTTGTTTTGAAGAATGTGTAGACGACAGGATCGGCTTGTTTTATTTTTTTGATTTGAACAATGAGTGCTTCGTGTGGATCAGCTGTCCGTTTACGACTGACACGAATTAAAGGAACTTGGTTCATTCGTATCTGCTAAAAAAAAGAAAAAAAATCAGTTTTTCGGAACAAAAAATAGACCGTCCAGAAAGCAGAAAAAAATTCGAAATGAATGTTTTTTGCGAGAAATAAAAAAATGCGTGGACGCTTCTTTGCAAAGAAGAAAGCGCGCCCTAGCGAACTAGCGGGAAATTTGAAGAACAGAGAAAGGATAAGAAATAGGTTGAATTGTCGCTTTATGGAATGGAGATGAAGACATTTCGCAGAAAAGTATGCTTTGAGATATAAATATATATTATTTTCGACTAAAAATATGAATGGTAAACTTTTACAAAAAAAACTGGGAAATATAAACACTATTTAATCCAAAAAAATCAATTCATTCCACACCCGCCTAAAACAATGGGAAAACACGCAAGTGAGACGCAGAGAAAAAAATGAGTCAAAGGCGCGTGTAGTTTTAAGGCGTAAAAACGGTGCAACCATTTTCTGTGAAATGACACAACTACATGAAAAACAAAAAACACAACTGAATTCAGCGTGTTTGGTACCTGTGACAGGTCTAGGGAAAAAGTTGAGCTCCGTACCGGCACCAACGCACATGCAAAAATTAAAAAAAATAAATAAATAAACAAAAAATTGTCCACGTAAAACGCCCCTGGCATGTTTGTTTGCAACTGCGGCACACCATTTTTTTCATTGGAATGCTCCGGTCACGCCCCTTTTTTGCAAAAGTACGTGCAAACCCATTAGGGTTTCATTAGTATGTTGAGTGGATTTCAGTTTCAAGGGACACTTTTTTCTTTTTTTTCGCTTTTGGGAAATAATCTGGTTGACCAGGCACCCAAAGCATCATGTCTTTATCAGTTGTGAAACCATCTGTCCATCGATATGCGTTGTTGGCCCATGGTACACAACCGGATGCATTCTCATTCGAACCCAAACATCCAGATAATGGTGAAGTACTGTATTCTCTTTTTCATAAGAGAACAATTGAGTTATGACAGTTTTGTATTATCCAAAATCGAATCGGTAACACGCGCTCTATTGATAATGTAATGTTTACTCGGTTCGGAAGAGATTTTCAAAAATTTTTGATATCATAATCAGGTCTGAAAATATTTGTTTCTGAATATAAAATTTCAATCTACAGCAGAGTTGCGCGGAATGGGTTTTTTTAAAGTCGGAATCCGGAAGTCGGAATAAAAATTTATTTTTCCGGAACTCGGAAGTCTGAAGTTCATTTACTTTTTCAAAAGTCGGAATAAATTTTATTTTTCCGAATCCCGAAGTCGGAAGTCGGAAGCTCAAAAAAGTCCGGAATCCCGAAGTCGGAAATCGGAAGTCGGAAGTTGAACTTGAATTTTCGTGATGAAAAATGAATTATTTTGTGTTAATTAAAGCAAACACGTGTTTCTATGAGTTCAACTAATACAGATTCACAAAAATTTTGACATATAACCTCAAAATCGTCGTTTTACCGAAAATGAATTATTTTTTCTTTCCGGAAGTCGGAAGTGAAAAAAAAATTTTATTTTTCCGGAAGTCGGAACTCGGAAGTCGGAAGCTCATTTAACTTTTTCAAAAGTCGAAATCCGGAAGTCGGAAGTCGGAATTCCGCGCAACACTGTTTCAGATGTTTGATATCACTCTGTAAATTTTGACAATTTTTCTTATTTTCTGTCTTTTTTTGCCAAAAAGACAATTTCCTTGGTACCAAGCTCATTTTTTTTTCACTTTTGTAAAAAACCTGAAGGGCTTATAGGGGGGAATTGTTAAAAGTCTAAATTTTTTTATTACTTTGAATTATGAGAAAACAGCAAACGTTACACAGTTGTCTTTATTGAAAAAAGCTGAAATTCTGCTAAATACAGTAATTAAAGGCGAGCTGTGAATATTTACGGTCGTGTTACGTTTGGAAAATCACGTTTTGCTGAAAAATGATTGGTTAAGCGAAAAACTACGAAAATAAGTCTATTGACAACGTGGATGAAGTTCTAGCACGGAAGACCGAGAGCATGAGCCGAAAATCACGGGTCGGGCTGAGTGGAGGTTTTTTTTGAAAATTCATTTTGGGAAAGTTGTGAAAACCACATCTGTGCTCATTATCTCTAGAAAATGGCTCGGAGTGGCCCAAATCTCATCGCTGATCGACACAAATCAACTAAAATCAAATATTAATTTTTTCCACTCATTACTTCTGCGCTCTAGCAAAGCGTCTACCGAAACTTCCGATAAATCGAGTTTTCGTTGATTGGTGTCGATCAGGGATAAGATTTGGTCCACCTCTAGCCATTTTCTAGAGCGCAGAGATTTGCACAACTTCTTCAAAACAAAAAAAAATTTCAAAAACCTCTCTCACAAGGGAACTACATACAGGTGTTAACGGACTTTGAGATGGGATATATGTCACCCGATAGAGTTTTTCTTGCTGATTATCATGCCGTATCAAACTTTTGCAAAGCTTCACGCAGAAAGCTGAAAACCACATTTTTGTGATAATTTTTAAATTTTCAAACTCCTCCTAACTTTTTCAAAATTATATATTTACAAAAATAAACTAATGGATCTGATGTGAAATTCAATTCTCTACACGATGGTCATTTTGAAATTCCGAAAAAATAATGAAAAAGGTGTGATTTCTCGAAAAAACATGAAAAATCAGAAATTAATCTTCAAAATTTAGTACTTTTCACGTTTTTCAATGCAATTTTTTTTATATTTCACGTTTTTTTGATCTACCTTTTTTATAAAATGTTTCGGGCTCATTTTTTTCAGACATACAACTACAATTTCGAGGTTTTTAAGTGCTCCTATCGCTCTTGGCATGCCAAATAACCCTTTAGTGGTCTCTCATCACTAAAATAGTTCAAATTGAACAAGATATTTCAATTTTTGTGCTCAAACTTTGAGCTCGATTTTCAGCTTTCTGGCTGAAGCTTTGCAAAAGTTAGCTACGGGATGATTATCAGCATGAAAAATTGTATCGGGTGACATATGTCTCTTCTTGAAATGGGTGTTTATTTTTCGGAAATTCCGGAGTTGCCTTCCTCCTAGACCTTCACAAACCCAAAAGCCGTATCGTAACCAATATCTTCAATTTTTTTTTCTTGGACCCGAAATTTTTTTTGGTGCTAATTTTGTGCTGCAAGTCCTCAGTGAATAAAAACTCCGGAGCAAATCTAAATTTTACTTACCTCTGGGATAATCTTCAAACTTCAGAACTGCACCTTCCACTCCGGATAAACTCCTCAATTTGAAGCTGCTCCAGAGTTTTTTTCAGATTCATTCCGAAACCGTTTTCAATTTGGAGAAGTTCCGAAATTTTGATTCCACAGAGGCTACGGAATTACTTTCAACATTTTCCTACTAATCCCCATTTTTTTGAGCTTTTTTTTCATGACCTTTTTTATGAACGCAGAGCCTGATAAATCAAACATTCTCTTCACAAAAAATTCGTCTTTTCTTTTTTATTTCACCACTGCAATGCCCTCCAAAAGAGGGGGTGCGGTTTCATTTGCAACTGCCGCACACTTATTCTGAGAGAAATAGGGTGGGGTAGAGAAAATAGAATGTAGTTTGAACTCAATTGAGAGAGAAAATTTACGTTAATTTTGGTAGATCAATACCATAATTTTTTCCGATACCGTGATTTCAATACTTTTCATAGCTTCTCACTTACCAAACGACTCACATTTATATTGCAATACAGTTCTTCTTTTTCATTTTTCGTTCATTTATTTTCGGAGGTAAATTCAGAATGGCTCAATTTAATTTCTTCCATAGAAGAAATTGTATCTAGGGCACGTTTTTTTTTCAATTTTCCGAAATAAGCTTTTATTTATGCAAAGATAAGAAACTTTTCAGTTTTGTCTGTAATTCGAAAACTCGCCAACCTCCCGACTCAAAAATTGTGTGCTACCACCTTTGGTGTATACTGAACAACCTCTCCAAACCGAATCCAAATCGGTTCAGTAGGAGAGCAGAAAACCTTCCGTGAAAAAGCTCTCAAGTTATAGATCAAGCTGAAAAGCTGAAAAAGTTTGGGGTTGCGCATTTCACATTGAAAAAGAATAAGGAGCGCATCAACTTCAAAGAATTCCCGATTTTTTGAAACTAATTTTAACAATTTTTATTGGTTGGTAGCCGAGAACGGGCCATTACCAATGTACTGAAGTTTTACTTTAGCTTATAGGTAAGAGGTAAGATTATTTGTATTTCTTATTAACCATAAAAATAATGTTTCCCACTTACAAACCACGCCCACGTGTTCTTTTTTGATGTGTCACAATGGTTTCCTTTCTCTTCCCATTCCAAACTTTTTCATTTTTGTGGGCTGGTAAACAGAGGGCAACCGGAATATCGTTGTTTTACTTTTGTTTTTTTTTTTTAGTTTTAACTTCTGTTTTTCACATTTTTCTCCCGAATTTTCAGCGAATATGGAAACAATTGGCAAGGAAAACGAGCGACATGAACCACGTAGAATGAAACAAGAAGCACCATATGCAAATGAATGTCAATTTCTATGCGATTTCGAAGTTTGCTTAAAGGAAAGTCTCAAAGATTTGAGATTTACTCCATACCAACCAGTCAACGAAGATTATATTATTGAGGTGAATGATACTATACGAGTGAAACAAATGATAAACAAACTTTTTGTAGTATAGAAAGTGGTTTTTGACAGTTTGTGAGACATTCAGCAATGTTTTAAACAAAATTTATCGAAATTTAACAGATTAATTCCAAGTTTTCTGGTTTTATCGTATACAATTTATCACCGTGAACACGATAAAATAAATCAGAGGTTACAAATTAATATTCCAACTTTAAAAAAGTTGGAAAAGTGCGATAATTTACATGCATTTATAGAACGTCCGATTTTTAATCATTTTTTGTTTGGTTCACGTTTGAATATTTTTTCGAGCTCACATTATCCTCAATTTTGTTCGAATTTCGTACTTTTACAAAGTTAAGAATACAAAAATAGTGAGAAACACAGCCTATGTGAAACATTTTTTCTACTCAAACAAATTTCAGAAAAAACTTGTGTTTTTGTTGAGTAGAAAAATTTTTTAAAATTTGCATAGGTGAGGTATCGAACTATCGACCTCTCGCGTTATAATGAACGCCTAACCTGCTGAACCACGATGCCACATTTTTTCACGTGAAAATTTCCTTTTGAATAATAGGTGAGAAAAACTTGACGATTGGCGTGATTAATAAAAAATGATTAAAAATCGGACGTTATTTAAATTGAACTCGAAAATTTATATGGGCAGAATATCTGCTACGCGGCTGACCACAATATGTCAGCATACATCATTGTTTTTCGAAAGCGTACTTTTTCCGAAACCCACGTGAATCTGTTTTTTTTCAACATCATTTCTCAAGTCAATTTACAAGTTTATTTCGTTCGCAATGCAAATACGCGTTACGAGCGACATGGTTGAACATTGAACTGTTTTACCATTATGGCCAGTACACAGCATAATTTTGAATATCTAGAAGTGTTGTGTGAACGCGAAGTTTTTTGTTTTTTTTTCCATTTTCGAACTGAAACACAGCTTGTATCAACATTGTTGTAGGAAAAATATTTTCGTTATAAGAGTTTCTAGTGGTTTGTCGCGAACGGCTCGCAAATGTTGTGACCAAAGGGTTAGCAAATTGGAGAGTGTGACCGCAAAGGTTGGGGTCAGTGTTGCGCGGAATTCCGACTTCCGGACTTTTTTAGGGATTCCGACTTCCGACTTCCGGATTCACATGCAAAAAAAAAATAAACAAAAGCAATGAAAAAAAGTGTCCCACGTACTTTTGCAAAAAAAGGGGCGTGACCGGAGCATTCCAATGAAAAAAATGGTGTGCCGCAGTTGCAAACAAACATGCCGCGGGCGTTTTACGTGGACAATTTTTTTGTTTATTTTTTTTGCATGTGCGGATTTCGAAAAAATAAAATTTATTCCGACTTCCGGAAAAATTAAATTTTATTCTGACTTCCGACTTCCGGATTCCGACTTTTCAAAAAATCCATTCCGCGCAACACTGGTTGGAGGCTATTTCATTTACAAGGTGATTTGATCGAACAAAAACACATCTCGAGTTATTGATTTTTTTATTGTATGCGTTATTCCATACAATAAATTATGAAGTATTCATTTAATAATTTTAAAGGCGGTGTTGCGTCTATCATAGTGTAGTGAAATTTTTCGAAAATGTGTGTACTTTTTTGAATTTCTAATGGTTCAATAGAGCGCACACGATTGAAAAGGTGGAAAGGCAGAATTGCTTGTGCTTGTTTTTTTTCCTGGCGCTGTATCAAATTTTTTGCATTTTTTCGCTTTCCGCATCATTTTTCAGGGGCACACAAATTGTATTATAGACGAAACATTCAAGTTTTAAATACATTATTTTAAATACATTATTTTACTATTCAGATTTTTTTTCCACGTGGAGAAAAGCGGAGAGAACCTTTCCAGAAATTAGGTGGAGAATTTCATATCTGCTCAAATTGGAAATTTTTTTCTTGAAATTTGTTGGTATATTTCAGATGTTGTATAGGTTTTGGTACAATTTTTATCCGGTGGCACTGGTGCAATTAATTTCTCCACTTAGAATTTCTCCGCTTTTCTCCACGTGAATTTCGGAAATAGTACAAATTTCAACGTACGGCTGTACGTGGTCACCAAATATTTTTCCTAGGCTTTTCTGTAAAAATTCCCTTGTAAATATTCCCTAGCGCCTTTTCTTTCATTATCAAATTCAAAAAGTTACAGTAATTGAGGCAAATTTGGGCCACCGAGCCAGACAAAAAATGTGTTGTGTTTGAACTATTTAAACTGTCGCAAATATTTTCTGGCATACTATAATGTTGTTGTTTCAGTGGTGCAGTCTGATATGTAGGAAATGCCGCATCCATTTCGAGACCAGTAAAATCTACCTTGATCACATTATCCAATGTCAATTCACCGCCCAAGACGATTTCATTTATTCTAAATACGGATTGGTTTTGAAGGAAATTCAAAATGTTGTGAGCGAAGCACAAGCTGATCGAATCAAATCGTCTTTTCTTGCCAAGTTAGTTTTAACGAAAATTTTGTTTTTGTGATAAATTGATCCAATGTTTTGTATCAGTCCGAGTTTTTTTCTTTGGCGAACCGGGCGATGTGGTTTTAAGGCTCAATTTGCACCTTACTCTGAGAACAGCCAGAAACCATCTCGATTTATAATGTTTCTTTTTGTTTGGTTTTAACAGAAGTACATACCAGCACAGGCAGATGGGGACTTGCTGGTAACCAGCTATAATCAGTAACCAGTCGGTTTTGCAAACAGGTTACCAATAAGTTTTACGGCGGCCGAACTTTTGGTGGCCGTAGAAGAGAAAGCCAGAGATTCTTGTTTTTTTTTTCCACAATTGTTTTTCTTTTTCGAGAACCGAATCTCCGTTTTCGAATCTGTTTTCTCGTTTTGTCGTGTGTTAATATGTGTGTCAATATTTCTTGTATAGGAGAACAACGCGAGAATATCGCAAAATAGTAAAAGAAAAGAAAACATTTGAATTGGTTGTAATGACGTTGATTTGACAACTCGTTACATCCTATTCGAAACACTCTTTTTAGTTTTCATCCTCTCTCTCCCTTTCTATAGATTTAACCAATGAGAGACAAAACGAAATTTTACAAAGGTAATGTTCTTTTTTGTGTTATTAAAATATTCCAATGTACTTTTTTTCATCGTGTGTTCGAAACTTGCCACGCAACAATTCGGACGATGAACAAGAATTTGGAAATGAGGCTTTCGGACGGAGGAACAACAATTCGGACGATGAACAAGATTTTGAAGAGGAGGCTTTGGAAGATTATGAAATGGAAGTGGATGATGGCGAAGTCGAAAATTTTGATGATTTGCGAGAAGAGGATGAAAGAAGTGGTGATGATACATCAACTAGCAGTGATGAAGGTATTTTTTGATTTATTTGTCGTTCACTATCAAGAGTTAAACACAAAAATTTTCACAAATTGAAACATTTAAGAAATTAAATATCTTTTTGTCACAATGTGTTAGTTAAAATAAAATGTAAATAAAATTTACTTTAAAATAGTTGTACGAGAATTGAATCTAGAAATGGAGTTACAGAAACGCACTCTGGGCTCACTGTAGAAAACATGTCAAATGACCAACTTATTGCTATTTTGGGTGCCCTTCAAGAAAGATCAGTAACAAACGGTGATTCACGTAAAAGTTTTCGCACTATTTTCTTTCGTTTCAGCTTTTAAGAAACGAACACTTCTTTTACGCGATGCTCTCAAACGAAAAGAGTTGAGAGGTTTCTGGGAAGCAGATAAAAAAAACTATACAAACATTAGAATTTGTAATGGTTGTGGCGCTACATTGCCAACTTCTAGGAAATGGTAGTTTGGTTTTTTTTTTTTAGAAAAAAATCCGATTTACTTAATTTAGTTCTCTTCAAAAATGCGTGGATTCTAAAGAAGTAGTTGTGACTTTTACCAAGCTGTCGCTTATTGATCAATTGAAAGAAATCGTAGATTTTAATTTCGAAACTATCATGGAGTTGAGAAATAGACTGAAAAGTGGAGAAAATGTCCCACACAACTTATCGTCGCCTTTTTTGGGTCAATTATGGCGGAACGAAAGTAGTTCGATAGATTTAAGTTTGCAAATTAGTGTCGATGGCGTTACTCCACATGGGAACACTAAGTGAGTTGATACAGTTTTTCCTCCGTCTCACAAAAAAAAAACTGGATGGTTTGATTTACCGTTTGAACTTCGAGATATCGTGTTGAATGAACTCGAACCACCAGAGAGATTAAAATTCTCTAAACTATCAAGAGGGTGCCAAAATGATGTAAATGAAAGCTGGAACCATGTATACCAAGTCTCGATTTATATCCACCACCAAACAGCAACTGTTCAATGGTATTTTGACAGCAAGTTAACGCACCAAAGAAAAGCGAGATTTGTTTCGATGCCACGGGAAATGACGACAATCACATTTGGTTGTATGCCCCCGTCTCCAAGAAATACTATTTGGGTCCCGAAGTCCCTGAATGAGGCTGTTGTGGATTATGTCCACGACAAGATGCGCTTCTACAAGCGAAGCATCAAAAAAGCCATATTTGTGGTAGGTAGTTAAAATTCTTACGAATATTCCATGTATTTGTAAAAGTGTTCACACATTTAGCTTATATTCTTACGATTACGGTAAATACTCGTAAGAGTTATTGTAGTATTCCTACGAATGTCACTCCGTATTCGTAACAATATCGTATACAATTTCATTCAGGACTCATTCGGGACGTTCAAAAAGTATCAGCGATTGCTGCTGGCCCAATGTAAACGCCTTGAGATCCTTAAATTGGACATCGATAATTGGGAAATGCCAATAGACGAGATTGAACAGCTCATTGGCTTCGCAAGGGTAATAGTAACCGAGGCAGATTATTCATTCCAATTCTATTGTATTTTTAGCTGAGCACTGTGCATGATGTCATGATGCCGTTCACTCGTCTGGATTACGAGTTCGTCCGTCAAATCCAATGCCCCAGAGGAGAATTTTGTGCGTTGATGACAGTCGACACCATTTGCGATTTCTTCAAGATTTGTGCCAGTGACGGGTTCAACAGACGGGTAAAAATGAGAAAAATCCGTTTTGCGGAAATCATCGATCCTGATTATTGTTTTGAGCGTCTTAAGCAAGTCGTCAGTCTTACACATGGCATGAGGTTGAAGTGAGTTTGTAGAATGTACTTTGAAATAAAAAAGCTTTGTTCCAGCTCTGATATCTTTGAAATAATGTCCGTGGGAGGAAGACAAATCTCGTGTTATTTGAGAGCATATGAGCTGTTAGCCAGATTTGACTCCGGACATGAGCTTGATTTGGACCACGTATTTGATTGGTGAAATGATATTGAAATTTTATGATCATATATATGTTGAAACCGGTTCGTTGATCTAATTTCTCTTTAGTTATAAAGTTTATCTATTCAGCTGTTAGATCAACCAGACAGTTTCATTCTGGGAATGACGTCGCTTGAAGGAGAAACCAAAAATCAGCGTTACGTTTATATCGGAGACGCCGCAATTTACGGGATTGCAGGTTTGAAATATAAATATGCCGTAAAAAATATATTCTTCAGATTTTGTTTTGAGTGGTACTGCTAGTGATGAAATGATCGATGATGATGTTGTGCAATGTTGTCGGCAATGGGTGACACAAGTGATTTCTTATTTTCTGTGGGTTTTTTTCTCTTACGTTAAAAAAATTGATGACGTAAAAATCAGAAAATTTTAATAATGCTTCATTTTTCAAAATTTCACTCGTGGTATCAAGCGGGAAAAGAAAATTTTCGTTTTTTTCCAAAAATCTCTGTACGAAAATTGAATAATTTCACTAAAAAATCGATAGTTTCACTGCATTGTTTCCTATTATTAAAAAATCGATTGATACGACTCATTCAATTTTCACTTTTCAGCGGAAACTCCCGAAAAGTATCGAACAACCGTGAGAAGATCGTTGCTGCACAAAACTTCTTCGGTAGCCGTTGAATAATATTCGATCAACTTTCCGGAGTACTGCCAATTTCTTTTTTCTCTTTTTTTTTCAAAATTTTTGGAAAAATTTTTTATTGTTCATGTTTTTTGTTATTCATAAAATTTGTTTTGTTAAGAGTCAAAATTAATTAAAAATTAGCCCACCAAAAGATGATCAAATTAGGTTTTACTAATCAGTAACCAGCTAGGAAAACCAACCAGTAACCTACTATAGTTAGTTACCAGCTAGTAATTCCAGTTAGTTACTTACTATAAGCGAGTCAATTCTAAGCTGGTAACTAGCTTGCAAAACTAATCGGTTACCTGCTATAAGCTGGTTACTTGCTAGTTCCCATCTGCCTGTGGAGGCTTGGTCGGAAATGACGCCTCGGAAATTTTTTCCGACTTAGTTTTTCCGAAAAATTTAGTCGGAAATTTTCCGAAAAAGTTGGTCGGAAATTTTTTTCCGAAAATTGTTCGGAAAATGGAAATTTTAATTTCGAAAATCAGGCTTCACATATCTCTTGACAAAAGATACCGATCGATGTGGAAAGTATAAATACAGAAAATTATGATGAACGGGCTTTTATGAGACGCAGAGAAATCTTCGAACTGCAAGAAAAAACCGTAGTTGTATATTTCTACACAGGTGTGTCGCAGTGAGACTCAAAAAATGATGAGCGTTTCGATTTTATTTATTTTAGATTTTAGACAAAACAAAAAAACAAGCGAACCGCGCCAAGACATAGGTCACTATTTTTTGTGTCTCGCCACGACACACCTGTGTGAGCCATATGAAACTACGTTTTTCTCTTGCAGTTCGAAGATTTCTCTGCGTCTCTTTTTTTTTGCAAATTTTTCACTGTCTAATAGGCCGTGAATGGGTAAATCGAATAACCCGGTCCAAAATCTCACTCTCATCAAAAAAATCAGCTATTATTTTTCAAAAAATAGGTGTTTTTTTTTCGGAAAATTTCCGAAAAATGTCGGAAAAACCGGAAAATCGGAAATTCCGATTTCCGATTCCGACCAAGCCTGGTACATACTAAAAAAAATGAAAATGTTTGTAGGAGAATTGTAAATGACGATGAAATGAAAGTCATCGTTCCGCTATCATCGCGACTTGTACCATTCATGGCTCGTGGAATATCTGTTCATTTGGATAAATGGCCTGGTGATAGTAAACGGTGTATTTTCTCCAAAGTAAAATCGGGTCGAAAACAATTAGATGTGTTTTTCACGGCAAAATCCATTGATAAACTGTACGAAGAATATTCGAAAAAGCGAGAACAACGAAGGGATAAACGGTACGTTTTACTTTTTTCGGTATGTTTTTTTTAAACGGTACGGCGAAAGTCAAATAGTTTTTTTTTGTTAGTAAAATTGAAGCCTATCCCGACCAAACATATTCTGGATACATACTTTAAGTTACATATTTTTTGAAAACATGAAGATTCCTTTAGATTTTCATGTGGATTCCAAGTTTCATTTTGCAGAAAGTTCAAGGAATTGTTGCGATGTCGTCAACATTTCGAATTGGCGGTGCCTGATATTGTGATTGAAGATGCTTCGAGATCGTTGTCAAATACATGCGACCTTGTCAAAGCATTGAATTTGCCAAAAACAGGAAAGAATTCAACACAGAATCGAATTTTAGAAGGAATTTTGCAATTGAAAAAGAAAAAAATGTGAGTTAATATGCACAGTGAAGCAGAAATGAGAGAACCCAGCCCGGAATTCAGGAGTTCCTGAATAGGCCCGCCTGGATCCAGAATACAAGTCTCCGAATGGGACCCAGTGGAACATGTGAAAAGAGACCGGACCTAATTTTTGAACAGAGTTTCCCTAAATGGGGTCAAAAAATGGGACATCAGAATGAAAAATCAGGCTTAGCACGATTTTTTGACCAAGTTTAACCACTTTTGTAGGACTCCATTCAGCAATTGCGTCCCATTTTTCAACCACATTCAGGAAATTTCTGTTAAAAAATGGGGCCCGACCACTTTTTTTAATGTTGGACCCCATTCAGGGACTTGTACTTCGGACCCCATTCAATGGTACCCGACCCTATTCGGGGGTCTCATTCAGTTTTCGCCCCGGAAATCACGGGCAAAAACTCGGGATATGTTTAAGTCCCATTTCCAGCCGTGCTCTTTCTGGCCTTTGATAAAAACGCCCGACCGCCTCTGTGCATAGAAATATTGATTCAATGTTGTTTAGGACATCAAAATCTTCGAGCCCCAAAGACAGAAGTACAATTTCACGAACAAAATCGAATCGAATTGGTTCAGATAGTTATAAAATCGGTAAAGTAAATGGTAACAATGGATCTATGAAAATGACACCGGCAAAAAGAAAATTAATATCGGATTTTACTTCTGATTTCTTGACACCAATGTTACCTAAAAGAAAGCCCATTTCACCTCAGAACTGAGTGTTTATTCGAAAAATGTATCAATTGACCATCAATTTTTTAGTACTCCGTAGCAGGCTTGATCGGAATCTCAAATTTCCCCGATTTTCTGAAAGAAATTTTACGAAACCCTTTCCAGGCGAAACTTCCGAAAAAAAATTCGGAACTAATCTTCGGTTTCGGAAATTCCGAAGGGTCGATTTCGCCCAAGCCTGCTCCATAGCCCCCCTCTCATTCTTGTCATCTGTCCTATATCTCGATTTACGTGTACTTTTGGTTCCTCTTCACATGTATTAGTATGATGATTCAGCATACTGTTTCTCATTTTGACTCCCTAGTTATATTTTCTCAACCTATTCGTGATAAAAAAGAAACAAATTTCCGAGTTCATTTTTTTCTTTTTTGTTTTATCACAAATATCCATTTTTTTTTCTTTGACTTTCTCTATGTACTATGAATGTTTTTTATTGACTGTCTTGTTTACTGTTTCTTTTCAAGAGTCAGTCAGTTCTATAGGTTTGACTAGCTAGTCAGTTGTTGGGCTCAATGCGGCGTCCAGAAGAAAAAAAAGAGGGTGTTCGTGTCTAATCGAAAAAAAAACTCAGAAAACGGGCATTTACGTCATGCGAGAGAGCTATACAACACGTTCTCACATATGTGCTGTATTGTTCCACACAAATCCATGAAACAAGCTCTCCTTTTGAATCTCTGTACCGACACAACACGCGCCTCGCACACTGCCATGACTTGTATGTGTGGTGGGCGCGCCCATACTGCGTCTCGCTCTATTTCAATAATTGCCATCTCTCTCTTGCTTGATACGACGTGGTCTATTTGAATAAACCCAAAACGATCGAAATTGTTGTAGTTTTGTTTTTAGGCAGGGCTGTCGGAATGGGGTGGGCTTCCCACATTTGAGTGAGAAAGTGGGCTTGAAAAAATTTTGTTAAAAAATTCTAACAAATCAATGGAACCCCATATAAAGATTTACCCAAATAAAAAGTGTATATTATTCCGGTTCGAAAAAATGACCTTCATCGAGTTTTAGGATATTTTCTAATTCAGACCAGACCCATCTTTTCTTGGCTCGATTCTGAAAACATCCGACAATGCGCTTTTTATTGGAAGAACCCGTTTTTTCTAAAACTCGTATACAAAAATATGCACAGAAAATAGAGGAAATCCACGTCACACGCCGATAAAAATAAAAGAAGTCTAGTCTCGAAACCCCTCATCATTTCAGATTTCTAACATTCTAACTTATCGTGAGTCGTCTCAAAAATGAAAAAGAACGATCAGAAAGCTAAGAATAATAATAAGAATAAAACCAAGGTAACTACAGTACTTCTAAACACTTTGTTATATACATTTTTATAATAATTTTTGTTTTAGACAGCTTTGACACCAAAAAAGTCTAGATCAGCGCTGAATAATAATGCTGATGGAACAAAAAAGGCCGACTCAACAGGTGGATCGGGAAAAAAGAAGACAACCGACATGTCGAATCGAAAAGGACTCAAAACGGGAACACAATCTGGACGAAAACGAAAAGAGAGAAACTTTGTCAAACACAAATTTGTGGAAGGTGAAGAAAGGGAGATAATTTGATCAGACCGGGTCCTAAAATCGTCAAAAAGGACTTCAATTTTTGCAGTTTATTGTTGTCTCTCAATTCGGTCTCAATCTCGATCAAATCGTCAGAAAAGTGACAAATGCGCCTCTAACAGTTGCATGTGGTGTCAATGTTGCTCTACAAATTCTAAAGGCTATCAAAGACTTGCATTCTGTCGGATTCATTCATCGAAACATTCATCCCGGTGCTCTCAATTGTGGTTTGGCTGAGAACGAGGGCAACGTTTATCTTCAAGATTTCCGAGCACATCGCAAATTTTTGGATTCGAACAAGAAAGTGTTGACTGCTCGCATCAAAGTGAAACGTTATGGTATTTCTCGATTTTGTTGTCGCGCCAATCAATTGGAAAAGGATCAGGGACGCAAAGACGACTTGGAATCTTGGCTCTACACAATATTCTGGCTAATGGACCCCGAGACAATAGTTTGGAAAAAAGGCACTGATATCACTAACATTGTTGCCCAAAAGGAATCATTTATGAAGAATGAGAACGAGGGAGTCATGTATAAAATTGTGCCAAAAGAGCTGAAACCACTTGTCGAAACGGTTCAGGCGATGCAATTCGATGCCGAGCCAGACTATTCAAAGTTGAGCCAGATTCTTCAAGACGCCCAAAACTTGTTGAAATTGACACTTTCTGCTTGTGACTGGCGCGGAAAAACGGTCAACGGACAAGCGGATGGGGAAACTAAAAACAGTGCCGATAACAAGATGAGCGGAGAAGGTGAAATTAAGTGAGTTTGATTTTTGAAAAAGTGTGAACATTTCAATTGTATGCCTTCGATGAACCTGTCTGAGGACATCCTAAATCTTACGTAGATACTGAATTTATAGCATCAACATTTCACGTGCGAAAAAAGGAGTTCGTAAGAAGTTGTCACCGGGTGATATCATCAAAACAACCGATCAAAAAGGTGGCTGGAAAGTTGTATGTTTGTTGGGTTCCGGTGGATTCGGTGATGTGTACAAAGTTCATCGAGAAGGCCAAACCGCCGACAAGTGTTATGCGTTGAAAACGGAAAGTGAGGAAGGTGAAAAACGATTCCTTCGACTCAAAATCGAGGTTACTGTCATGATGAAGACATCGGCAAAAGACTCCAAGTTTGAGCATTTTATCGAGTTTGTCGATCGTGGAAAATGCGAAGAATTACGGTGTAAATTCGTGGTGATGGGATTGGTCGGACCATCGTTGGAGGATATTCGTAAAAAGTATCTTGTTTCGAATTTCACCAAAAACACCTGCTTCAACGTTTTCATTCAAACTGTGGTCGGTGTTCGAGATTTGCATTCTCTTGGCTACCTACATCGTGATATTAAACCGGCAAATTATGCGGTTGGGTTGAACGAATTTGAAAGTGCCGTTTATATGCTCGATTTCGGTATTGCAAAACTTTTTGTCGACGCCGACGGTAAACATAAAACACCAAGAAAGAAAGTCAAGTTTTTGGGAACTTTGCGATTTGCGGCTCGAGCATGTATGAAACAAGTCGAACAGGGAAGACGAGACGATTTGGAGTGCTGGATTTATATGGTGCGTTTTGCATATTTTCGACCCACGAGGCGATATTTCACTTTGAACTAGGGTTGGAAAAATAGTGCGTTCGTGTGCCCGAAAACACTTTTTTCAATCGCCCGAAAACACTCGTTGCCCGAAAACACTTTTTTCGTTATTTTTTGAAGAATTAGTGCTTTCGGGGAGAGTGTTTTCGGGGCGAAAACGTGATTTAGAAATGACCGGACATGAAAAGCGGGCCCGTTTTTCCAACCCTACTTTGAATAGATCGAAGGCACACCTCCACTCAGAAATGGATTTCTCGTGTTCATGAAAACGTTGAGTCTTAAATCTAAAATTTGTTTATGAACACGAGAAATGCATACTTTTTGAAATTGAACCTATTTCTTGAGTTTCAGATGTTTGATCTGATTGATGATATCAATGGATTACCGTGGAAACGAATTGCCGAACCAAAAGCCATTCTCAAGTCGAAGGAAAAGTTTTTCAGTAATGAATGTAAGTTTTCAAAATCAAAAACCAAAGCGGAAATATTACAATTCATTTTCGAATAATTAATGTCGAACTATTTCTTCAATCCGATAGGTACGATTTGAATAAAAACAATTTATTCTTCGGGACAAAATGACCCGAGAGAGAGAGAGAGAGAGAGAGAGAGAGAGAGAGAGAGAGAGAGAGAGAGAGAGAGAGAGAGAGAGAGAGAGAGAGAGAGAGAGAGAGAGAGAGAGAGAGAGAGAGAGAGAGAGAGAGAGAGAGAGAGAGAGAGAGAGAGAGAGAGAGAGAGAGAGAGAGAGAGAGAGAGAGAGAGAGAGAGAGAGAGAGAGAGAGAGAGAGAGAGAGAGAGAGAGAGAGAGAGAGAGAGAGAGAGAGAGAGAGAGAGAGAGAGAGAGAGAGAGAGAGAGAGAGAGAAAGAGAGAGAGAGAGAGACGCGGACCGCATGCCCGCTCTAGGGCCTAACTGGCCCTAGTCTGCTAATTTCTATAAATCAGATAGATACGAAAAATGACAACTCGGGACATGAATGCCCCAGAAAATGTCACGAGATAGAGAGGGACGCTCTGGCGCCAAACCGAATCTAGTTAAAACCAACAGAACAGAGTTAGGCCCGATGTTTTTTGAGGTTTTCGGACCGCTCTCTTGGCCTTCTGATCTTTAGAGTTATCCATCCCCTAGATTATATTTGTTTTTCAGACTCAGAATGCTACAAGAGGATGCCGAAGAACATGTACACACTGGTCCAATATGTCAATAATTTAGAGCACGAATCGGCGCCCGACTATGATTACATCCTGACATTCCTCAAAACTTGCGCCAAAGACAATGGAATCAAACCGGACAAAAAATTGGATTGGGTCGGAAAACTGAAGAAAAAGGCATTCGACAGTGAATCTGATAAGTCTGATCAGAAAAACTCGGGAGACGATTCGGAATAATAAACACCTTTACTTGACTACATTATTTCATCCAAAAAAAGAGAACATCGAATCTGAGACATGATTAACTTGGCGGTTATTTTTACTAAAAAAAAGTTAGAATTTGTATGTATAAAAAATAATTTGATATTCGAGTTAACATAAATTGGCACATTTCGATCATTTATTCATAATCATACTCTGACATTTTCATGAATTTCTTAGTTGTTTCGTTTTTCTTTTTTTTTTCATCGGCATGTAATAACTTTTTCTCTCTCATGTTTGTCACTTTTTTTTTGCATACTCACGCAAACAGTTCAAAAGCTTCATTTCGAATCTATTTTGATACTGGAAACTTCTCTCAATTTCTTTTCTTTCTTATTTTTTGCCACGAAAAAATAATATTGGTGTCCAATTGCGGAAAAGTATGTCTTTCTCGAGAAGCAAACCAAAAAAAAGAGGAAAAATCTCATTGAGAAGACGACGACGTATGCCGAAAATCAAGCAATTCCCCAAAGGAATCAAATCGCCCCTCCTCTTACACAAATTCTTTTTTTTTTGTCCAAATTTTTAACTTCAGGAGTGGTCGAATTAATTCAATTTCGAAATTTTTGTTCGATAGTGATAATTCTTGATGAAATACTCCTCGAATTAGTTGTTTCCATGTGTTTTTCGTTGAGCTTCTCATGTTACTCTTTGACAATGGGAGAAAAAAAGTCAGTTTCTAGGGATAATATCTCGTTTTAAAATCAGTTCAAATTTCGAGTTTTCGAGCACATAAATCTCCAAGGGGATAGATTAGTGTAGTTTTTTTTCGCGTTCGGATTTATTTGCATTTCAATTTATTGTGTTTCTTTCCGGCTCGAAATTTCCAGTGTACATATAGCTTGACTGTGATATTTTTTGTTTTTCTGGACAACAAATGAGACAAAAATAAATATCAAAAGTTATCTGAAATGTTCTGCAATTTAAAAAACTCTGATTCTCAGTTTTTCTTATGTCAGGTTCACATTTTCACATAAGTTCAGCAACACTCTTCCACTCATTGAAACTATTCGCTTTTCGCCTTTCACTTCCAATTCTTTTGCCACTAAAAATGAAACATCATTATTTCGTATCTTCATGAGGTCACACGTGAAACGTCAAATTCAAAGTTTTAGTTATTTTTCAACCGTGGTGAACGAAAAAAATGTGTCTGAATCGGGCCACAAAATCGCACAAGACACATTTTTTGCTGAAACGGACCGATGACGGCCTGGTTCCTTTTTTTGTTGGGTTTTTGGGTAAATCGGACCGGGTGAGCAATGTGGTTGAAACAATTTGACAAAAATACTACTGATACTGTTTTTTTCGACTCACGTTGAGAAAAAAACGGACCAGGCCCCATTCAACAAATATCTCGAAAAAAAAACGGACCGGGTTCGATTTTTCCTTTGGATTCGTTTCAGCAAAAATGTGTTGTGTCCAATTCAGCAAAAATCTCGGAAATTCGCATTTTTCCGCTGTGAACTTTATTTTGAACGACACGACAACAAATTTCAAAAAAAGTCCCAGATCATTGAGAATTTTTGAAAACTTTTCCCCCCAATTTGACTAGTTTTTCGTATGTGTCTTCTATTTTTGAAAGTAATAGTCGTTTATTTAAAATTCCACGAACATCAAATTAACAATTCGCCTCCCATTCGCCTCCTTTTTTTCTACTCTACTCACAGATTCGTCAAAAAAAACAACAACTTATTTTTGTTTGCGTCTCAATTTCTTATTTTATGTTTTCTCATCAAATCTCAAGCCACAATATAATACTTGTGGCGTGTCTCATCAATAATAAAACCAAAAAAATCCGGAAGAGCGGGGGACCCCCAATATACATGTCAATCTGACATGTGTTCCGTCCATTATTATCCGTTGTTCTCACAAATTGCTCCATGATTCTTTCTTCTTTTTTTGTTCTTCGTCAATTACACTTTACTATTCGCCATCAATCTTGAGATTTTTGTAGCTACGGACTTTGTTAGACAGTTTTTTAGCTGGTTAACTTCTGTGATTCCTGAACCGGTCTCTCTTGAAATAACGGAAATATGAATGTTCCAGTATTGATTGCTTCTGAATAAATCCCTAAATCATACCCAATTCGAAAAAGTTACTAGACCCCATTTTGAGAAAACTCGGGGCACGTACGCCGCGCATATCGGCGCAAACGGGACGTAGCTGCCTATTTCTGTTAGGGCGCGTTAGCCGCACGAATGCAGCGGATGCGCAGTTACCAAAAACGCCACGTTCGGACCTTTTAACCGCCGCGTTCTAGCGTTTTCCGAACAGCTCATTAAAAAATTCCTAAATCGGGTGTTAAACTTCGAGAGTTAATTAAACTGAAAAATACTTTTTTGAAAAAGTTCTCATCTGATTTTTCGAGTGTTCTCAGGAAACTCGGGACCCCAAATCGCACAAAATACCAAACTGACATATCTTTGTTTTCGTCCCTCCCTTCAAATGAAATACTACTGTACTTAACTCCGAGTGTTTATTTTTTTCATTCATTTCAGTTTCATTCTAATGATCTGGTTTTTTCTCTATTCACACTTGGTGTGCTTAATAGTAGCACTTTACCAAATTCTTCTCAAATCTCATCTATATTTCTAGTTAATTAAAATAATACGTTTTTTTTTGGGATTCTGTCTCGTCTCATCAAGGGTGCGCAGAAGTTTCCATACATGCTCACAGACACAAAAATTGGGAAACACAGAAGGAAAAGAGAAAACAGGGGGTCGAAGAAGAGTGAGAAGAAGAAGAAGAAGAAGATTCAATCAAAACGCGAAGCCAGTTCTTCTCGTTTTCTATTATAATCGAGTAATGTTAGGTCTTTTTGGAGGGAGGCCGAGTTGAAAAAAATAAGGATTTTTTCGTCTGTGCCAGGGTCGAATTATTGTTGTGGGGTTTTTTTTTGCTTTTTTTCACATAACTTTGATTCGTTGTTTACTTGCACTAACTTTTTCGAACTTACCCGTAGTTATTGCCTAAAATTCAATCGGTGCCTACTGTAAATAGAAATCCCAGCAACGAAGAATTTTTGCAAGAATAGAGAAAAATTCTTTTTTTTTGGAGTTTTTTCGCACGAAAAAAATCTTCTCGTGCCGAAAAGGATTACTGTAGATGTTTTGTGTACTTTCTGAATTTTCGCGATTGCGTGTTACGGCTGGATTTGCAATAACTTTCGTCGCCAGACAGTTCTTTATCATCTTTTTTGTTTTCACAAATAGTTATTTGTAGTTTGTTTTTGTGTCACTTTCAGAATATTCCCACACCCTTTTTCTCTACTTTTCTTCTTCTATTTTAATACTCATAAATACCACTTAAACTTTTTTCTTCTACTTTTCTTTCATTTTCACACATATTATATCTCCGAAATATATGGTCGTCTTTTTTCATAATTTTCATCATAAATTATTCAAAAGTTTCGGTTTCTCATTGTGTTCCATTTTTTTACGAAAAAAAAGAAAACAAGGCATATTTTTTCACACTTGAATTTTCTATTATTTTCTTTTTTGGCGGCCTTCTAATTTTTGAATTTTATAGAGAACTGTTCAAAGTATGTTGTGATTTAATCTTCGAAGATCTGTTTTCAGAAGTTAATTACGACTAGGTGATTGGTTCTAATGAATGCAACTCTCTTGAACATCATTGTTTGTTTCCCATATTCTTTTTATGTTGTCTTCATCCAGGTGAAACATGAAAAAAGAAGAGTTTAGTCCTGCCTAGTCCAACATGTAATCCGACACTTTTTTTCCCGTAAAAATCTCAAATTTCTCGCGACATTTTTAATTAGCCCGCCTTATTTTCAAGTTTCTCTTCGTCTCTTTTCTCTATTCGATTATTTGTTTTTGAAATCTCAATTTTTTATTTGATTTTAATTGGATGGAGAAATAACTATTATTTTTTCCTCCGTGTTAGAAACGCTTTTTTATATATACAGATAATTAACTTCGTTTTCTATGAAACACGATTTTTTTTTATTTTCAAAGAAAAAATATTTTAACTTATTATTTTCAGCAAAATATTCGAGCCGATGCGAGAAAACTGCTCATGAGCTGCTGGAAATATGGTGGGTTATATAGGTTTCCAGCATCTTGGAATTTAGCAGCTTCCTAATTTTGAAACAGCTTGATGTTCTGACTGTTGCTTGATAATAAAGAAAAAATAAAGCAAAACTGTTTCGGAGGTTATCAGAAAACTGTGCCGAGCAAGTAAAACTACTCGAGCAGATTAGTGGGTTTTTTTGAGCAGGTGGAAAGCAATGTAGTGGGAACGACGGCCAAATGCAGTACTCTCGTGTACCTACCTTCGACGTTTTTTCCAACCCTCGACCTGGATTAACCCTCGAACTTGTTCAACCCTCGACCTTTTTTGTTCAACATTTGTGAAACTCTCGAAACTGAATTTTTATTTTAACATCATTTTCTGCGCACGGTATTTCGAAACCTTCAGGAGAAAGCTGAACGATAGGAAAAACAAAACGAAAAATTTCCAGGGCTGAACAAGTTAGAGGGTTAATCCAGGTAGAGGGTTGTAAAAAACTTGAGGTTGGGTCCACGAGGGTACTACTTTTTGATCACGAGTGGAAATACAAACGGTTTCGTTGGTATCTGTACAAAAATGAGTTGAGAACTGTGTTGTTATTTTCTCACTACGTTAAATCCCAAATTGTGTATTTTTGGAGCCAGAACATCATTCAATCCATTCACTCATAATCGCACCATGAAAAAACTCCTGAAAGACCCTTTCCATTTCAGAAAAATCTTTCAATTATGTACCCAAGAATATGTATATAAAAAGTTTGTTCCACAATGAATATGTATACCGTTTGAAAACTTACAGCGTTCATCATATTGTTCACGATTTGTACAACATTTCCAGTTGTGAAATCGGATGATTTCGAACTTGACACATCGGGTAATCAGGTCGAATGTCTTCAATGCGTTCAATTATGGAGATCGGCATCGACAAAAGATAAAAAAGAATGTACACACGGAGCAAAAACATGTCGAGGTTCGGCTTGTTTTATGCGTAAGTTTCGAATAATTCTGGTTCTCGAAAAATGTATGTGTTTCAGGTCAATGCAAACACTGTCCAGTATATCAGTACATGTCGGGATGCGTCGATTTGACACCGTGGCAAATGGCCGATCTTGAGGTACTTATTCATCTTATAAGAAAAAGCATGATTTTATATCTTCCAAAATTCAATCGGTGCCACGCGGTTACTGTAGTTCGAAAATTCAGCCAACAAAACATTATCAATAGAACGCGTGTTACCGATTCGATTTTGGATAATATAAAAACGGATGAGATCTATAACTGGTAGCTGGATTAGGCAACACCGACCCTAGAGACATGTCTGATTTTCTGATATCTGAATAGAATATTTGAAAACAATGTATTCTCTAATCTGATGAGGAATTCATTTTATTTTCATTACATTTTTCTCAACCGCATTTGTGAATACACCAATGAATCAGCTCAATCATATTTTTCAGGCGAATCGTCGAACATCGGAACTTCGTATGCGTCGAGTCGGTGCAATTCTTTTATGCGAAGACACATTCAATCAAACAACTTGTATTTGTAATCGACGCGATAAGTGCAACTATCTCCATTCTCGTCTACCATTCTCTACCTATACCGAAGGCCTATTTAAAGGTGTTGTAAACTTTGACAGTGTCATTGGAGCTCTTGATCCAAGGTGTGTTTTACAGTAGTCCGGCACGAATTAAAAATAATTAGAACAAGTCACCAATCATTTTTTCAAGAGTGAATAAGAAATTTGTTTCTTTGTTTTCGAAAATGAAAAAAAATATAACAAAAGATAGATTTGGACTTGTTATTTCATATCCAAGTTTCAAAATAATCGAATTTTGACTCCAAAACGAGATAATGATAAGATGAAAAATTAGCGGCGGCATAAACGACACCCTGGTAGCATGCATTGAAAATTGAAATATTAGTAAACTCACAACGTATAAAACGTTGAAAATTTGAAATAATTTCTATGCAGTTCCCGATGTTTTGAAACTCGATGACTTGATGTTTTCCAGATACACCGAGGTGATGACTGGCTTCAGATATCAATTCTTCGGTATCAACGAAAGTTCAACAATTTCTTTTTCGCTTGCTTTTATCATTTTCTACTACTTCTGTTTGTTCTTTACGGGTTTCTTCTGACTTATTTTAATGAAGTATTTATTCATTTACGATGATTTGAGATGTTTTACAGCGAGTTCAAAGTCGAAAATTTTGAGAGAATAGTAAAATGGAAAATTTGTCGCGTGAACAAACGTGAACTTTTTTATTTTTGACAAAATCAGGACGAATCGAAATTACTCGCGAATCAACTTCAATGTGGAAAGAGTGCGAAACTAGGAGTACATCACAAAATTGACGAACTTCATACTTCATTTCAGTCAATAGGTGGTAAGTTGCTATTCGAAAAATTTTTGATTTCGATAGAAGGCTCGACCGGGAACACATACAACCTGATAAATGTGAGTCTTTCGTTGAATAGAATCATAATTAGACCATCAATCGAATGAACACATTGCCATATAAACGTAGTCGAAATAAAATACCAAAATGGAGTTGAAAAAAGATAAAGAAGTTTGAATGAGAATGTGATATCGACGATGAATAAAGAATCTTGGAGAATTGTTTGGAAAAAAAATAACAATTCTTTTTTATTCGAATTCGAGAGTTGTTGTCGTAGTCGTTATCCACATTGCTCTAATGAAAATAAACTTAATTTCTAACAAGATAGACATGTTTAGATTTCAGAGAAAACAAAAAATTGTGATAGTTGTTTCACAGTTAGTTTCTCGAAAAATGGTACAGAATCGTTCTGAATTTGAACGTGCTAGAACCCCCTCAAAATATGGAAGAATTATTTGTCAAAAATACAGAACCGGACTGGACCTGATTTTAAATAAAAACCTTCACTTTGTTTTCTATACTTTCTCCAATTACTGATCCTAAGTTCCGCTTTCGGTTTCAAACTCTAGAGATCTTTACCAAATAGAATCGGATTATTTTGAGAAATGTCAATCCATTAAGAAGTATTGAGAACAAAAACACCGCAGATATAACATAAAATGATGTATCCGTATCCACATTGATTTCGCTACTCGAAGAACATATTTCTGGCTGTGTGTTGAAGTAAGATAATGTTTCGGGATCGAAATGCATCGAGCAATTTAGAAATGAAAACATCTTGGAATATCAATAAGAGACCACAGACTCACGATAAGCTGCATGAATCTGTTTTGAAACTTCATAAATTCTGAATACATAAAAAATTGAACATATCACAATAGTTACTGTTCGTTCAGCAGCAAGGGATACGCGCTCTATCTCACATCCCCCTTTTTTCCATTTGTTTCTCTGCACTCTCCTTTTTACACATACTCTTTTATTTTCTTTGTGTCTTTTTCCCATCTCCCCGTACTCTTCGCTGCAGAACGAACAGTATTTTCATATTACAAAGTTTGTTGTATGAAAATGGAAAATAGAGAGCGACGAATCGATTGAAAGCAGTGAGAAGAGATTGGTATTGGTTGACCAAGTAAAAAGTGATTGAGAATCCAATCACTATGGTACCATAATAGGGATTCGAAAAGACATGTCCACTGAAAAATTGACCTTTTGTAAATTTATTATTCACGAACTTTTTTTTTAATTATTAAAGACTGATTAAGCTCTCAATCTGATAAAAAGCGTTACAAAAAATGAGATGATGAACCACAAACTTTGAATAAGTTTCTGACTTATTGTTAGACCCTGAAACACTATCAGTAGGTGTAAGTAATTTTGAAATTCTTCCCGCTAGTTCTTCTTTCTTCTAGTTCCGATAGCCTGGCAACAAATTGTTTCACGAAAATTCATGAACTTCAATACTTCATGAAAACGTGTACTTTGTGACGTCAGACCTCGTAAATTATCACACGCGACTGGAGATTTTTCCCAGGGCTCTGAAGTGTTGTCTTATTTTCAATCCAACTAATAAAATCATTATACTTATTGGGTTTTTATCAATATTATCCATAGAATATTATACATTTCAATTCAACCTATCTACATGTTCATCCTCTTAACATACGTCAACGTCGTCGGAACAAAATAAAGCAAGAAACAAATGAGTAAAATCAAGGAGTTGGTCATAGCCCGACATGTACAGATAAAATTAAATGAAGTTTGTTGCGATTTTTCTTTGAAGAAAATAAAAACAATTGACAAATTGAAAATCAAACCAAGTCCTCCATTCTGTAAATATTCAATTTGACTGTCTAATGCAACTATTCCCAATTTTTCTCCAAAAAAAATTAGGTCGTATATGATGAATAGATCAAAAATAATTTTTGTAAGACTAAAAAATATGAACAATTTCAGTACTAATTGTGAGAACAAAGAATCATTCAAGTTTGTGCATATTTAAAAATTTTTGAAACCTTTCTAACACCATTTGGCCGGAGTACAACTGTTTTACCAGAATGAAGTTTTCAAGCTCAGAAAAATGTTTTTAATCTCTGAAGAAAGCGAAATGATTCAGAATAGACACAAAAAAGTTAACTCACTAAAATCATTAGTAGTGCGGCAACGAGGTTTGTATAGCTCAACATTTCCGAAAAATGAAAAATTTCAAAGGAAACGAATAATTGTGAGAAAAGATATAAACAAAGAATAGTTTTTTTTCAGAATTGATTTTGGCTTTTTTTCAAAAATATTTGTTGAATACGTCAGGTTACAATGTGAGAAATGACTGGATTGACAATACTTGCAACAAACTTTGGTCTTCATAAGCCATGCTCATTCAAGTTGGGACAGGCCGGCGGGCGGGCCGGGTCAGCCTGACCCAACATATGGCGGGCTGCGGACCCCCGTGAACAGCTCAAACAACACCCCCGCTAGCAAAATATACAGTCGTTTCGAAATTTTCAGAATTTTCTATTTTTTCTCAAACCTCAAAACCTCTCTTGACATCATCACCTCATATAATCTTTTGAAAGAGACACAGAGAAGTCAGATTTTTGTTTTTGTAACTAAAGACATGTTTTAATGGAACAGCGGATTGTTTAACTTTGTGGGTTTGGATACGGTTGCTTCTTTGAAAAAATTCACGAACGTGCAATTACACGTCGTTCCAAAACTTGCAGGATTTCGCACATTCTTCTACATCAAACACTGTTTTGTGATTGTGGCACGACCTTCCGAAAGGAAATCGATGAGAGTGAGAGAGAGCACAGAGGTGATTATTATTAGAGCGCATTTGCTCTCTCTAAATTGACAAATTTCGAGAATTTCCCGAGAGGTCATTCAGTCGAGTGACCGACAACAGTCAAGGTATGCGCAAGGCGCTATACTTGTGTGTGGTTTTTGTCTGTGTTTCCAATGGAAAAAGGCCGCTCTCACCTTATAGTTTTCACTGTGAGTTAATTTTTCTCTTTTTCTCTGTGCCTCCATCGAGGGGAAAACTCTCCTCGATTCCATTTTTTCTCTTGCCTAAAAGGTTGTGTGGGCGAAACCGAAAAAAAAATAATGTTTAAAAAATAGAAATTCAAAGAAAATGTCACGAAAATTAATTTGACCTACCACAAAAAATTTTCAAAATTTTGAAGACTTTAAAATTCAACTACTGACACTGAAATACATAGATGCGAGATCTTCATTGTGCCCCGTCGCGTTTGACGCACATTTTTACAATTTCCATATTTTTAACGGCTCGAGGTGACTATGGTCAGTTATGTATGCCCAAGAGAGGGTCTGTGGTCTTCGTGGATATTCTGCGACTCTCTCTACCTCGGGACATTTTTTGAAACATTTTTTTTTCGAGTTGTCTTTTTTTATTCAAATCGTACTTATCTGATTTTGAGAAAAAGGGCGAAAAGAAGTCCCTTGACAAACAAAGTGAAAAGAATGTACTCTGTTGTTTTTGAAAAGTTCATTTTTTTCATATTACTGTAACTGTTGTTATTGTACATGTTTTCTCTTGATAGTTGCGAATAAATTTGAAAAATTTACTGGTTCAAAAAATGAATACATGTTCACATTTGTCGTTCAACTGAATGACCTATTCCATGTGTAAATTCGACGTTGCTCGCTTCATTTTGACATATTGCAATAACATTGTTTGGAATGACACGATTTGGTCGACATTTGAACAATACTTTGAACAATATAAGTAGTTTATCTCGAACATTATGATTAACTGTTATGTAGACAATTGCAACAGATCCTGCAAATTCAACATTTGAAGATTCATAGACAACAGTTATACATTTCGAACTTTCTTTTACTTACCATGAGACCATTGCCAAACTAATTGTGCAAACAAAATCAAATATGGAGAAAAAGTGTGGAATTGCATGAAAACATAAATAAGGGACGCGCAAGTGTTGAAAGAACATATAAATATTGATTGAACGAAAATTTGACTACGTGCTTTTGTCACAACTCCATCTTGCAATGTGTTCGTACTTGAATATAATTGATAACAAAGATATAAATATAATGTGATTATTAGAATTATATCTACAAAGTTGTTTATCGTATGGGTCAAATTCGTGTAATTTTTGGTCTGAAACTTTTTGTTTTGTTTTTTTTTTTTTTTTTGAGATGAAAATTACTCACATCAAGACCAATGAACGGGTCAAAGAACCATCCCATATACTTTGTATTGAATATTCCTGGTCTTATGAAAAATGATGAATAAAGAGTATATATGATTATGAAACAAAACACCAACACAAAATAATATCCTTTGAACAGAAACTTCAATTTGAGATCTGGATTCAAGTCACAGCACCGAAGAAGTGTCAATATCAAACATGTCAGACATGAACCATTCCAGCAGCCAACTCCGAATGAACCAAAAATGAAGATTGATTTCGGAAATGTGCAAAAGTTGGAACCGATTATTGCTAAGTAACCAGTCACAACTGAATTGCATACTAGACTGTAAATATCCAGAATACCGAGATAGAACATTAATTTGTAAGATGCATGATTGATCAAATCGGTGAGAAGAATTATTATGAGGCAAGGAATGTAGATCGCCTGAAATGGGTATCTATTGCAATTTTAACATCTTCAAGCTTTACTGTAGTTTTAGAAAATATAATTTTAGTTCTATCTAAAATCGAATTGATGACACGCGCGCTATTGACGAACTAATTGATTTGCGCCGACCGTTCTCTGGACGGGCCTCTTGATTTAATTTTTGTTCAGTTCGACCGAAAACATACCTTAAATCCATTCGATGGTTTAGTATTTTTCAGATACAGATCACACCTAGAGACTAAATGTGTTGAAATGGTTCCCAGGATTGAAAAAAACTCACAAGGAAGGCTCAACTTGTCCCCATCTCAACTTTTAGTAGTAATTACCAAGTTTACCAAACCGAACCTTCTGATCAAAAACGTGATAATAACTTTTTTCTTCAGAGTTTCTTCACGTGTGAAGAAAAAACACCCAAAAAAGTTAAAAACAATGAAAAATATCCCTTGCAATTTCGCAAAAAAGATGAAATTTTTAATTAATAAAAACGTGAACTTTTTATTTTCGTCTGTAGAGATTTTAGTAAGGATAAAACCACTGAAATTATGGAGTTTTTCTCAAAGTGCTCAAAGAAAAAAGTTAAAAGCAGGACGTTGATCAGCGTGTCCGATTTAGTCAGCAAAAAAATCCCGTCAAACGTTGATTTTTTCTGCTGATGGGGACAAGTTGAACCTCCCTTGTCAACTCACAGCTCTGGCCTTCGGGTTTTTTTGAACGCGGCTGAAAACTAAACGGGACGGGCGGTGACTTCCGGGTTAGGATCGTATTGGAAAAGTATCTATCAACGGTAGACAAAGCAAAAATAAAAACAATTGACAAACTCGCTCGGAAATGAATTTCGGAATTGCAAAATTATAAATTGATTGAGTCGAAATTTAGAGTGCCTATAACTAGTTGAATAATAAGAAAAAACATAAACAGCCCAATTTAACATGAAGATTATCCTCGAGATTTTAATTCCAAATTATGTCTCGGGTTTTTGCCAAATAACAATTTCTGGGACATTATAAAAAGTTTAATAAAAACTATCTCATACCAACTACAAAAAAACAACTTACGATCAAAATGATTCCACTCGTCAAAAAATATGTGCCGATGAATGGTCGCGGAATCTCTTGATCATTTCTTCCCGTACAATTATAGAGGTACGGATCCGGTTGGAAATCATTCAGAAAAATAAAACTGAACAAATTCATTCGTTTGTTCACTTTTTTGTGGTTTGTCTCGTTATTATTTGTCGATAAAAATGAAGGTGGACCCTTGAGGAATAGATATTTGATTTGATATTGGAGTTATTCTGTGAAGACGAGGAGAATTGAGAATTCTCCAAAGAAATTTCAGAATTACCAAATTGGTTCTGATTTAATACAAGGAAAAAACATTAGATGAAAAATGAGACAATGATTTGAATTCCAAATTGAAACTCTGTATTATATTTCTTCGTATTCTATTTCCAAAAATAACAATACAGGGAATATCTTCTAGTTTTGAATTCAATGGAAGTCAAACACGGCATAAATGGTCACTGAACATTTGGTAGTGATTTAGTATCTGTCTTGTTCATGACACCGATTCTCTTGGCTTTCAACAATTTGAATCGATCATTAAACATCAACATAATAATTCCATCAAAAGAATGTACACATTGCCAGATAACAGTTCCACAAAAGAATGTCCAAAGTCGATTGTCACTAAGAACAAAAAGACGAAATGAAAAACTGAAATCGATAAACACTAAAGAGTCTTGAACTATTGTTTGCAAGAATAGGAACGATCTTCTCTTCAACTGAGTTTTGTCTCCGGTCATTTTCAAAAAATGATTGACAATTCCTATGAATGTGATGATATTGAGAACAATAGTGATTATAAGGAATGTTGATACTTTGAAAAATGAGTGATCGCTATCGAAACATTTTTCATCTCCGTCTGTTGTCCACGACAATGTTTTATTGTCGAAAAATGCATGACATCCCATGGCTGAATACTGTATTTTGTTATTTGAGAGTTGGGAACTTCAACTTACGCAGCTTAACCCTCAGTTGCAATAAGATTGAAACAAGTCTATAGATGTACATGGCAAGTAAAGTGAGCAATGTTGGTCTGACTCCAAAAAATTGATGATAATATGTGGGAAAAAGTATGGCTACTAATCGATTAGCGGCAACAATTACTGATTGATATTGAACTATTAGATAGACGGAATTCGCTATTCCGATCAGACAGGATTCAAAAACAATGGCAAATGGGGAGTGTCCACTGAAAACAACGAATGAAAATATATTGCAAATTTCAGAGTAAAACACTTTCTAAAAGTTCGGAATTTGAATAACGAATAATTTTGATGTTTTCTGAAAATCTGATTCGCTGATTGCCAACCAAACCTACAGAAATGTTGCTGGTACAAAATCCAGAACAAATACACCGAGAAGAATATAAATGTTAGTTATAGCTCGAAAAGCACAAATTAGATTGAATGATGTTCGTTGATTAGATTCTCTAATGAATATTAGAAGTATTGCACAATTTGAAAAAATACCTAGACAACTGTTGCTCATCATGACAACACCCGCTGTCATGTTTTCATAGTCGAACATTGGAAAATGTTGAAATTTTATCCCAAAGCAACTTGTGAACTTCTGAGAACGATGTTTAATAATACAGCTTCGATGATTGCTAGGTAGATGAACTTTATAAATATTTATTTCATATTTTTTTCTGATCAACATACATGTTATGTGAAACAATTGGGGTAAGATGCATCATTCATGAGAAAATCAATAAAATACGGGTGTGATATTTGGCCCAGTTTGGACGGGCCCAGACTCTCGGGCCTTAAATCTACAATCGCACCCCTGACTGAGTGGGAATGAGAGAAGAACGAGAGGGGCTCACAATACACATAACAATACTTTGGGATGATATAGCTCATTCCTAGTTTTGCCTTTCTGTAGCGGTGTGGATGGGATGAGAATAGGTGGAAAATCATTGAACATCAGGCAAGACTGTGGTTGTCAACTTGGCATGAATCACACTTATTCCCACTTTTCTCTTCAAAATTCTCAATCGATCATTGAACATCAACATAATAATTCCATCAAAAGAATGTACACATTGCCAGATAAAAGTTCCACAAAAGAATGTCCAAAGTCGATTGTCACTAAGAACAAAAAGACGGAACGAAAAACTGAAATCGATAAACACTAAAGAGTCTTGAACTATTGTTTGCAAGAATAGGAACGATCTTCTCTTCAACTGATTTTTGTCTCCGGTCATTTTCAAAAAATGATTGATTATAGCCATGAATGTAGTTATATTCAGAATCACTGAGATGATGAGAAAAAACGAGATGTCAAAAAAGGAGTCCTCACTGTCAAAACAACTATCATCTCCAGTAGCTGTCCAAGACAAAGTGTTATTCTCAAAAAAAGCATAACACCCGGTGGCTGAAAACTCCTTGTTTATTTTCAAAACACACGGATGGTCTTATAGTTCCGTCCCTCGACATACACAATATTTGGGGTTTACTCGGGAAAAGATCCGCCAGCTCGGCGCAAGCATGCAGAAACTTGTGCAAGCCGTGCGGCGAAAAATTATGCACGCGTGCAGAAACATGACTGCACACTTGCGAAAACATGACTGCACGCTGGCGGATCTTTCCCCGAGTAGAAACATACTGAATTGCATTAGCTGAATCAAACCTGCCCTGAAAACAACCACGTACAGATCTTAACATTTCCGTTTCCACTTGTCTCTTTTTTCATAACGACAAGTATACAGTTAGTGTGCGTGGCCAGGTCACGTTTCACGTTGTTAAAGGTGATCTGCGAGATATCTGACAAGGGAGGTTCAACTTGTCCCCATCTCAACTTTCGGCGAAATGTTTTATGCTTGTTTTTTTTTGGGCCCGATTCAGGAAAATTTGTTCAAAAATGAGGCCCGGGTTTTTTTTCATTTCGTGCCCTATTCAGGGAACATTTCGGTATCACCGAGTCCCGTTCAGGGACTTGTTTTTCGGACCACATTTTATGGGGCCCGGCCCCATTCAGAGACTACCAAAAAAGGTCACGTTTTTTTTCGTTCTAAATTTTGATTTTTTATTTAGTAAAGCATATTATTCATTGTTTCGAACTTTCATGGATTTTATTTTTTCACAGACTCGAAAGAAAAAGTGAATCAAAACGTTTTTGATCAGGTGGTTCGGTTTAGTAAACTTGTTGATTGTCGCCAAAAGTTGAGATGGGGACACAGGAAATCCGCACTAGATCTGTGATAGATCTGTGATAGGTCTGCTAAGGAACGCCTGTAACAGATCTGTAAGGGATTAATCTCAGGATCTGAAATAGATAGACGTGAAATAGACGTGCGACAGACGTGAAATAGATCTGATATAGATCTGGTACAGATCTATTTCAGCTAGATCTGTTACAGTTCTAGCTCTAGACGAACGTATAGATCTGAAATAGACCTGTCACAGATCTAATCGTGTAAAGACCTGAAATATTGTCAATCCAGCCAGATCATCCAACGAGAAATTGATCTACCGTCTGAATCTCTCATTCTGACATGCTCTTTCATAGCATTTTTGTGGTAGATCACTTTTTCCGTTGGATGATCTGACCGGATTGACAAAAGATCTATTATAGATCTGGTGCGGATCGCCTGTGGACACGTTGAACATTCCTTGTGAGATCGAAAGTATGTAATGTTGCGCATTTTATAATGTACTGAAATTTTTCGAAAGTGTGTGTACCCTTTCAATTTTCTAATGGTTCAATTTTTCAAGAGCACACAAACTATTAAACAGACGAAACATTCAGTTATGTCTCATAACGATACATCTTTGAAATATAGTTCTCTAATTATTTGTACCTCTAATAAGGACAACATGTAGAATACGACCCCACCGTATTTCATGACCCCCCAGCGAATTACACGACCCCATAAATGTATTTCGAGACCCCATTTCCATTAGGGTGGGGTTTTGAAATACATGGGGGTCTTGATGTAAAGTGGGGTCATGAAATACTTGGTGGGGTCATGAAATACATTGATGGGGTCGTGAAGTAACTGGCTTACAAGGGTGTGGGGTCGTCTTCTACATGACCCGGACAAGATGTAGAAGACGACCCCACGTGAAGTATTTCAACACCCCACAATAAAAGTGTATTTAATGACCCCTAACAATGTAGAACACGACCCCAACAATGTAGAACACGACCCCAACAAGGTAGAACACGACCCCAACAATGTAGAACAC
The DNA here is from genome assembly GCA_963572245.1 of Caenorhabditis sp. 8 KK-2011. Taxonomy (NCBI): domain Eukaryota; kingdom Metazoa; phylum Nematoda; class Chromadorea; order Rhabditida; family Rhabditidae; genus Caenorhabditis; species Caenorhabditis sp. 8 KK-2011. The sequence goes on from OY751547.1 coordinate 4,362,187, forward strand.
GACCCCAACAATGTAGAACACGACCCCAACAAGGTAGAACATGACCCCAATAATATTGGGGTCTTGAAATACACGGTATGGGGTCGTGAAATACATTTCTATCGCGGGGTCTTTTAATACGTTTTGTGGGGTCGTGTTGTACGTTTTGTCCCTCTAATAATATTGGCGACCAAAAGTTAAATATGTGTACGTCAATGAACGGAATTGTATAAACGTACGTAATTTCTTGACAAGTTGTTGAATAATGGCAATTAATCGGAAAGCATACATTGTGAAAAGTATTGAAAGTGTCATTTTTATTCCAAACCATTGCTTATAATAAGTTGGAAAATTGATAGCGATGAATCGATTGACAGCAACAAGAACTGACTGATATTGAATTATTAGATAGACAGAGTTGGCCAGTCCGATAAGGCAGGACTCAATGACAATGTTGAATGGAGATTTCCCACTACAACAAACATAAAGTCAAAAGTATAACGTATGCAAGACTGCGCAATGTTATTATGTTATGTGTTTTTTCAAGGCTTTTTCAGGCAATTTCGAAAAATCATAACTCGGCTCCCACTGAACAAAATTTATTGTTCAAAAAAGTATTTTTCCCGTCAAGTATCGGTCTTCAACGGGAAAAATGAGAATAGAGAGGAACTTTTTGACTAAAAAATTACCAAAAAATGAATTTGAAGGAGACTTTTTTCCCGAATTTTAGTTTTTTTTTTTAACTCTGCGGCCAAAATTAGGTATATTACTATGTTAAAGACTCCTGGTCACTCAGAAATTAATTTCTCGTGTTTATCAAAATCTCAATATTGAAGACTTCAACTTTCGATGTTTGAAATTCAAAAATTGAAAAAAGTACTTTGTGAAGTAGAAAAAAAAGAAAACAACTGTTTTTGAATTCGTTCTCAGGAAGATCGGCGGCCGCAAACACCGTTTGTGTGTGTGTGTGCGGGTACAGTAACCCACGACAAAACATTGTTTTGTTTTTTCTTTCAAACATTTTTGGTTTTTTGAACCACATGCATCGAAATTTGAAGTTTTCAATTTTGAGGATTTTATAAACTCGAAAAAACTATTTCTGAGTGATAGAGTGTCTTTAAATCATAGGGATCACCAGCAGAGGACCGTTTGAGATGGCCCGCCGCCCGCCATATGCTGGGCCGGGCCGGGCAGACCCGGCGTAGTTTTGGGAGCAAAAACATTTTTACATAGTATTGGTCATATGTGGGCGAACATAAAAGTTCATTGTTATTTAATTTTCACCGCGGGCTTGAAAAGTTCGTATTTTCTCGCTCGGACTAGCCTGGCCCAGCCAGCCCGAATGTGGTACACATTTTTCAGCATTCTGGGTAACATAGGAGGCGGAATGATAGACATGAGCGATAGGGTTGGTGACAAATTAATTGAAATCCTGTCAGTTTTCTCAATTTTGAACACCCCTTTTCCCAGATCTGGCCCATAACAACAACCCTTGTCGAACTTACAAGAAACAAATTGGCACAAAGTCAATGAGAAATGTGGTGAGAAGAATGTATATATTAGTCACTGCTCGAAACACACAGATCAGATTGAATGATGTTCGTTGGCTAGACTCTTTGGTGAACAAATAGAGTATGGTAAGGTTTGTCAGAATTCCGAAAACACCATTGAATAACATCAGTGTGCCGGCAAATAAACTAGCATAGTCAAACATTGTACTCACAAATGAGTTTTTTTCAAATAGGAACGTAAAGAAAAATAATAATAGACGAGTGTGATGATTACTATGTATGTATGTATTAGTGGAGAACATTTTAAATGTTTTAGTTTTTGCCTTTTTTCGATGATTCATTGAATATCAGGCATCGTTGTAGAAACGGATTTTGTAAGTCGACTAGAATCTTGAATCAAATTTCTTCTCAATATCTTGAGTCGATCATTGAACATCAACATGATAATTCCATCAAAAGAGTGTACACACTGCCAGATAACAGTTCCACAAAAAAATGTCCAGAGTCGATTGTCACTGAAAGCAAAAAGACGGAATGAAAAACTGAAGTCGATGAACACTAAAGAATCTTGAACAACGGTTTGAAAGAACAACATCGAACTATTTTTAAGTCGATGTTTTTCCGTTGATACTTTCAAATAATGGTTGATAATTCCAACAAAAGTGATAATATTCACAATGATAGTTGAAATCAAAATCATGAAACCCCAAGAGACGGAATTACTACCATCAAAACAAATTGCATCGCCAGTAGAAGTCCATGATAAAGTTGTCAAATCAAAAAATGCCCGGCAATTAGTCGCTGAAATGAAAACAATGTACTTGTTTGCATGACAATCGAAAGGTCACGTTCGTTATTTCTTTCAAACAGAAAACATCTCAAAGGCAGGGTGCCGTTTGGGCCTTTCACGGGGGCCCGCAGCCCGTCATTTGTAGAACCGAGCCGCCCGTTAAAAACTTAATAAACGAGAATGGCTTGCCAAGACCAAATTTTGTTGCAAGTATGTGTCGTATTGGGGGCAAAAACATGTTTACATAGTATGGGTCATTTGTCGGCCGAGCAGGAAGTCCCGTTGCTTATTCAACTTTTACCGGGAGCTTGAAGATTCCGTATTTTCTTGGCCAGCCCGGCCCAAAACGACATCCCTGCTCAAATCTAACATTTTTCGGGAAATGAACTGAATAAAGGTCACGTCGGTAATTGAAAAACTGTTTTTTTTGGTTCATCTATTTTGTTTCATAGTTTTTCTCGTTACAAAAAAACGTGAACATTAAATAATAAAAAAATCAACGTGAAAACCTCAAACCCTGATTTTGTCTGTGTCTCTTTTGAAGGACATCATAAGAGCCCGTATTTATTGAAAGTTGTCAACTAACGTAGTTTTTCAATAAGTTGTTGTAATATAGCCACAAGTCTGAATCCATACATTCCAAACATTATCGTCAGTGTAGGTTTGACACCAAACCACTTCTTATAATAAGTTGGAAAATGTATGGCAACGAATCGATTTGTTGCGATGAATATTGATTGATATTGCATGGTCAGGTAGAATGAGTTGGCTATTCCGAGGAGACAAGACTCAACGACAAGGTTGAATGGAGATTTTCCACTGACAATCAGTCTATTGAAAATTCAAAAGTTTCGTCTAAACTCACAGAAAACAAGTTGGTGTGAAATCAATTATGAATGTTGTGAAAAGAATGAAGATATTGTTGACTGCCCGAAATACACAAATCAAATTGAATGAAGTTTGTTGTATCGACTCTTTCAGAAATAAATAAACCATTGCGAAATTGGTAACAATTCCGAGAATGCTATTGATTATCATAACTATACCGGCAAAAAAATTGATGTAGTTGAACGACATTTTCCAGTTTACATGTATGTGATCACGTTATTTCATTATGATGATAACCTTCCTAATTAAAGGGGTCTGAATAATTACTTTGATTGTTATCCTTTGTGGTAAAAAAAAAATGATTTTTCAACCGAGATTTTGGTCTCGAGTTTTGTTCGAAAATGAAAGGTCTCTTAATGCATACTTTTTGATTGTTTCAAGTCACAGAAAGTACAAATTCTTAGTTTCCAAAGAGAAGTGAGGATTAGCTATTATTTCGATGTTTACAGTGCACAGAAAATCCTGGATCAGTCTTCTGAATCAGTTCGGAATAATGTTTCAATACTGTTCCATAAACGTATAAATGAAGTTTCGAAGAACAACAAAAGTAAACAATTTCATGAAAAATTAAACTAATTATGAATTGTTAACAGTTTGAAGGTTTGTGTAGTCCCCTTCCATTTTTGTAAATAACATCACTTTTAGTATCGTCTTTGATTTGGGAACATTTCGCAATTTTCTAAATTTTGATCTCAGCAAAAAATCAATCCACAAGTATAATGTTCCCCTCTTCTTATGCCATAGAAACAAGTGAACATTCTGTATCATTCGATTTTTCAGTTGTCGCACTTAAACTGAAAAGTATAAAAATCAGAAGTTTTTGAGAACTTACACTCAATAATCCTTGTTTTAAATTTGGTGGAAACTGTCTTCTGGCCTTCAATACAGATTCAAAAAAAGAAATGAGCAAATGTTATATGCACTTTTATTGGTATAACCATGGTGACCATCTCATGCAATCCTAATATCTTCAATGGTCCGCAATTATTTTTTTTGAGACGTGAAATTGAAAAAAAAACGAACAAACAAATGATATTTTGACGTGAAACGTGGCATTGAATTGACGTGTGTGTTGGTTGTATCATTTCATTACTTCTTTTTTTTCGGTGAACAACTAATTGATTCAATAATTGGGAATGATTCGAAGTCGACATTTTTCGCTAAAAAGATAAGTTTTTGTTGGGGGTTTTGCATGTTACTGTTCTGATATCAATTGTGTAGAGTTGTATGTATGTCAATTTCTGAGCGATTACTGCCTACAAAAGCCTTAACCCGGCTTTATTCAATTTTCGAATTGAGTATGGATTTGTTTCCTTTTGTTATGGCAAGAAAGTGATGACAGTTATTGATTAGGGTTTGCATTTCTACCAACTAATTGATATTAGCTACTGTATTCTTCATTTTTTTCGCGTTTTCGTAGTTCTAGTCACTAATACCAGTTGTGTAAGTAGAGTCTGCGTGTCATTTGCTGAGCAAGTACCGCCACAAGAGTCCGAGCCCGGCTCCATTCGGTTTTCGAACTGAGTGTGGATTCATTTCCTTTTGTTATGGCCAGAAAGCAAGGAATGGATTTGATGATTGGGTTTACGCAATGTCTACTGAAAAATTGGGAAAATGTGACTGGAATATGGAGAAAAACACATATTTTGACCCGAAAAATAGACTCATTTAAAAGTCAATCAATCTCTGTTCTTACAGACATGGCTGAACAAAGACAAGATGATGGAACAAGGTCAACAAGCTGCACTACTTTTCCTGAGAAGTTTGAACTTTTTCTAAATTTCAAAAAAACCGCAAAAACTTCTAGAATACACCGATCAAAAGCATATTTGGGAAATCAATTCAGTTACTTTTCTTGCCGTCGTCATCACTGCGTTTTTCAAGTTTGAATTTTTCTTGAACCAGGAAAAAAATGCAACTTTTTACAGAACTCGGAAAACGATTAGGACCACTACAGGAAAGAAAATTGAGAAAAAATGCAAATAACAGGTTTGAATTCTCCGAAAATTGCTGAATGAAACTATTTTTTGCAGAAAACATCAATTTTGACAACGTTGGAAAAACAAAGAGAATATGAAGTAACAACATCCAATCCCACTCAAAAACAAAATGATGCACTTGAGCTGTCGTGAAAGTGAATCCAGGTTGGTTTTTCAAGTTTTTGAAAAATAAGAAACAAAAATAAAATGACACCAAAAAATGTTGGTCGAAATTGAAGTTTTGGGATTCTGACTTTCGGCCTGACATATTTTATTTATTATTTTCTCGATACGTTGAGGACAACGTGAAATAGTTTTTAAAAGAATAAAAAACGAGTATATTTGATTGCAACTGCGGCATACGAGGGTTTTCCTTAGAAGGTTCCTGTCGCGCCCCTTTCACCTCCTTATTCCAACAAAAAAAATCGTGGTCAACATTTTTTATGATTTTTGTTTATTTTTTGCATATTGAAAATAAGATAAAACGGGGGGGGGGGGGGTGAGAATGTAGTCCGAGGGCCAGAGAACCCCACCCGAAAATCACAGGCCGAGTCTCGATTTTTTTGTTTTTTGGTCGGTGAAAACAGACCCGCCTGGCCCGAGCCGACTCAGTTTGTGGGAGCCAGGAATAAAAATGTTTCGAGTTTTTACACTCACAATTAAAAATCAATTGAAACACAGTATAAAAATGAGTGAAACTTATGTTTTCTGAAGTCTCAAAGAACTGACAAATATGAACAAAATGGTGAAGAAAGTCAAAATTTACAGATTCATATCAAACATCTGAAAACTCCATGATACAATCGGAACAACATTCAAAACATCTACAATAGCAATAGAGCACAGCAAAAAAAAAAAAACTTTTTACACAGAAAAAATTAACTGCGGAAATTCAAAAAAAAGAAAACATGTTTTCGAAAAAAGGGGAGTTTCAGGTTAGGGGCGTGGTCGCAACTGCCGCACACTTTTGTTTTTTTTCTTTATTTTTTTTTATTTTTCAAGGAAATTCAATCTAAAAAGATAGTTTGAAGAGCTAAAAAGGAGAATAGAGTAGTAAGAAGAAAGAACAACCCGTTGTATATCATTTACAATGTGTCAATCATCGATAGAGTGGACATAACTGCCAATAAAAGAGCAAAAACCAGTATTCCAGTTTTTCTTTCAAAATCTCATAAAAATCACTCGTAAATCGACAAAAGAGCAACAGGATAAGCTAGATTTGATAAATATAACATAAAGTTAGAAGAAAAGTAGTTTTCAAGTAGGAAAAATGGCTAAAAATTGTGAAAATTTAGTATTTTTGTTAAATTTACCATGTTTTTACATGTTTTTCTTGCGGGTTCTACTTGAAAATGTTCGAAATATGTTATATTAAGAATCAGTGAGTAGCTTAGTAGACATATGAGCTACTGCAAAAGACAAATCAATCGTTATTCATGCCAATATGCTCTAACACCTTCTTTGCTCATTGTCAAAGGTCGTAAAAGGCCATAAAACATACTGTTCTCCTTCCCAATAGTCTTATTACTCTCTCAAAACATTGTTTTTGCTGTAAACATAGTTTTTTCCTTTTTTGAAAGAATAGAAAGAAAAATAAATTTTGAATTCCCGCACACACAATTATTTGTGTGCATACACCGCGTGAAGAAAATTTCGTTTCTTTTTTTTTGCTGTGTAGAGTAGACGGTGAGTTACAAAAAATATCTTACTCAATTTTTTCATATGAAAATTCTAGTAAAAAATACAGTACACCACAAATTTCCGAACTTTTTTTTAATTTTCAAAATATTTTTTGAACTTTTGTGAAAAGTTCTGAAAACGTGCCGAAGCTATGCCCAATTTTTGCTGGAATTTTTCCTACTTTCTGCGTCTCTCATTCTGATACACTCTCTAATTTCTGAAAATTCCAGTAAAAAATACAGTAGTTCACAAATTTCGGAATTTTTCTCAAATTTTCAAAATATTTTTTGAGTTTTCGTGAAAAGTTCTAGTTTTTTTGTGTGTTCAAAAATTATGTTTCAGATATCTCCAGCAGTTCATTCGTCATCTTCATTCTACCGAGTCTCCCTTCCTTTTTTTCATTTTTTATATTTTTCGCGGAAAAGCCGAAAGTTTGTGGGATTGCAAAGTGAGAAGTAGGCATGAACTTCGATGTGACCCTTTTGAAAGTTTAACCATCTAGAAGTTTTAGTACTAGGTGAGGCACGAACACGTCGAGAAAATTTCTCAAGGAAAAAAATTGTCCCACAGCTCGCCCTACGCTGGACCAGGCTCCTCCAGCCGCCTCGTTTCAAAATTTTCTCTCGCAATAATTGAAATAGAGAGAGACGCAAAGAAAAATACATTCCGAGAAAACTACAACATTGTTCCACACAAATCCATGGAACAAGTTCTCTTTTTTAATTTCTCAAAATCTTGAGTTTTGGATTTATGCAATAGAGTCATAAATCGGTCAATTGTACTTCACATGGCACATTTCACATATTGTTTCTCCACATGGGTTTTTGTTTTTTCACAAGGCCAATTTTTCACATGTTGTTTTTTCATGAGTTTTAATGTTTCTTCACAAGTTTCCACGTTATTTCACGTGTTCACATATTTCGTAGTTTTAATATTTCAAAACTTCCAAGTTTCAATTTCTCAAGAGTTTTTAAAAAATTGCCACTTCTCTTTTGCTTGATACGACGTGCCATACTCTGCGCGTTTCAAACGTTGTCATATTCATGACCCACGGCCTTTTATGACGTCCTCTAAGGGAGACGCACAGACGTTAATTTTTCAAAATTTAGTGAATAGATGAAACAAAAACTATTTTTTTTAATTACCGACGTGACCTATATATTGAGAAAATCTTGAATGGGGCCGGGCCCCATACAATGGGGTCCGAAACACAAGGCTCTGAATGAGGCCCAGTGGTACCGAAAAGTAGGCCAAAAATTTGACACACACTTAAATCGGGTTTTCTTATCATCCTGAATGGGGTCCGGAAAAAAAAAGATTCTGTTCAAAAATTGGCAAATTTCTTCATGGCTGGTAGGCCGTGGACCACATTGTATTATTTGGGAAAATGAAAAAAAAAGTTTGATTGAAAATAAACAAGGTGTGCTATAAAACGACATACAAATTCTAACAATATATAAGCTCTTTGCGGATTTTTCCAGAAGATTTTCAGAGAATCAGAATTTGAGAAAAACTTTTTCAGACGTACCAGAAAAAATTCAACAAACTCCAGTGGTTTTGAAGTAATATATTTCGATTAAAAATTATCATTACAATTATTTATTAAATGTACAGTTTGTTTATTTATAACCCGGTTTTGTTTCGTTGTTTGCTTCATTTTTACAATTGTTTTTGACTGATTGATATGCGAAATTCACAGGAATTGTTTCTTCATAGACTGATTTTCTATCGTCGGTTGTATGTACATAAATATATGGGCAAGGGTTTTGATAGTGTTCTAGAAGCCTCCACCGTTTCGATGATTCACATTGTGGAGAATCTAAAAAATAGAAAAATAATACAAGTTTCAAAATTGTCAATCGAAACTTACATCTCCCAGACGAGCTCGTCTATATTGCCGATATACAATGTTTCCTCGACCATCATTCATAAAATTGGCCGATTTGTCACTTCGAAATGTTTCATATTCACCAAACAATGGAATATTTGGATCAACACCAGCTGGCACTGACCTTCGAATAAAATCCATCATTCGATGATTTTTAATACTTTCTTGTTTTTGCATTATCTTTGAGAAAAGAGTTTCGAGATTTGGAGCATCCGGTTTCTCTCTAGCTCCGGCTGCCGCTGCCGCTCCAAATGAAGAGTCACCAAATTTGGGAGCACAAAATACTTGAGAAACAAAAAAAGACAATGAAAAAACAAAGAATAGAATTGAAGAGTTGATCATGTTTTTATTGGAACCTTTGGTATATTTGTTCAAACTTCAAGCCCGTTTTATACTTTTTGAAGAGTGGGTGGGAATTGGAGACATAGACATGATACGGTATCAATGAAATGGTATGGAAGATGAAGAGACGCAGACAATTCTAAATAGGCGGCGCGTGAAAAGTGTTTATTGGTGGTACTGTAGTTTGTTGTTGTGCGTTTTTTTTCTTCATGATGATTGTTGTTGATCCGATTGAACCTTTTTGATCAGAACCTGACAGATAGCTATATTTAGACGAATTCGGAGAGATTGAGAGAGACGAAAGAAGGAGGGATTAGAACGTGGTTCGCTTGTACTCTGCGGTCAAAAAAATAATATTGATGAATTTGTTTTCCCGCTTGGAGTGCATTCGTTTTCAACGCCGCGAGAATGCACTCAAATTGTAACATTTCTGTATTCTCTTCCATGTTGCAGTTCTCTTTCCATTTTGCAGAAAAGAATATTTCGACTTAAATCGGCAACCATGTTGTTTTATCTTCAAAATGAAATGAGTAAAAGACAGATCAATGAAACAACGTGGAAAATCACAGAAATCACACTTTTTGAATGTTATTATTATGAAACGAGGAGATAAGATCATTCGGTTCATTGAGCGTATCAGTCGTAAAATTGTTCGAAAAGTCACATGAGAAGTGAACACTAGTTGTATTGAACGAATAAGTACAAAAAGGGTATTTCCGAAACAAAAAGTGAAGACTTTAGATCGAGTTGGTTGAGCTTAAGCGCAGGCTTCCAGACTGCGCCTATTTGGGGTTTTCATTTTGAACGTTCATTCAGAGAACATATTGACAAATTTGAGCATTTTTAGAGAGAACTGTTTGATACTTGAATTCATCAATCTGATAGATCAACATGTCTCTTCAACACTCTTCAAATGTATGATACAGTAATCTCATTTGTTTCGTCTCTCTCTTTTTTTTGTTGATTTGATTGATAGCCAAAATGTTGGTTCGATAGGATCATGCGAACCACGTTTGTTCAGAGAACATTGACAACAAAATAACACGAAACCGCGTGATAATTGCAGAAACTTGCACGTTGTCGACACGTTGTCATCAACCATTTGATCTTTTGATAGGAATGATAAGAAATCAGAGACAATGAGATTCGGGATGCGTATACATTTACCTATTCCTTTCAAGTTGAGGACACTGGACAAAACTGATATTAATATTCGACTGGAAATTCTTTTAGCTCAAAATGTATAAAAATGACGTGTTTCTTGTAAAACTGAAACTCTCAAATTATCTTTTCAATTTTAATTCAGAAACTTCGAACTCCAAAAATTTGATTTAAAAAAAACCACTGTTTATGAATGAAAACAATTCTTTATCAATATGAAAAAATGGAACAACTGCCAAAAAAAAAACTTTTCAGTTTTTTCTCGAAAACTTGTTCAATTCGGAAACTTGGAACGATAGTACAAACCATTGTATGAATCGAACAAAAATGTAACTGATCATAAAATTTCGGCACGGAATTATGTTTTTCTGAAAACGAATTTTTGCAGAGTTCAATTTCGGATCAACAGATTAAGCAGAATTAACAAAGGAAATTCTGCCTAGAAGAGCCAGGGAACATCGATTGAAATATCATTTTTCGACAACACGGATGTATTCGAGCTGTTTCACAACAAGGAATCTCAAACTCTTGGTTTCTTCTTTTATAGTTTGCAGCTTTCTGGAAGCTCTGGAACAAAGTGAAACATCCAAAAAAAAAACGATGTTCTCAGTTTGTAGTTTTTCCACCGTTTTTTTTTCTATTTGATGCCCTTTGATAGACAAACTTCTTAGTTCAGTGCCAAAAAAACAGAACATTTTCAAAGAAAAAATGAAGAAACTAGTCACAGAACAAATAGGTTACATCGGAAATAGTAACACGTCTATATTTGCCTAAAAGACTATATAAAAAATGAGAAATATGTGCCGAAGTTTTGCTCAGTTGCTCAACTGGTTACCATGAAAAATATTGTATTTTTCAACGCTGTGTTCTTTGTTTTCATTTTTTTGGTAAGTCGAGACAGTTTTGATTGGTATGGGCATGAAAAAATTTCAGCAATGTACAGCAGACGTCTCTCGGATACCATTCTATCGAACAAACCATTTGACAAGTCAGGTAAACCCTTATTAGTCATAAACAATTCTCATTTAATGTCAAACTTCAGAGAAGTGGAATTGTTCGAAAAGTTCGACAAGTTCATCGTGATTTGTCGTTTCGATGGCCACAAAATACAGTACCCTATTTCATTTCGAATAATGTTACAAGTTCGATAAAAAAGGCTGTGGGAATGGCAATCAATGAGTTGCAACAGAAGACATGTGTTCGATTCCAGTTGATAAGTTCAAGTTATGGAGGTAAATTATAATCGAATCCAATAATGGTTCCAAAAAGCAACAAAAAAACTCGGGTTCCGTTTTAATGGTTATCTATTATTGGAATTATCATAAATTATCACGGAAAAAGGTATTCATGTTTTCGTTTCTCAAACTCGAAAATATGACTTCATTCATTTCTTTCCAATCATTATTTCCGTAGTTTCAAAATTAAACATTGGGCTAACTTTGACTCATACTTGGTGTATCGAAAAATTCGTCACACAATTCAATTGTCAAAATCTATCAGTTACTGTAATCGGAAAAAAAAGTAAAAATTTGTGATGTGTACTGCCGTAAGAACACAATGTATTGAAAGAGAACATTTTTATATGACTACAGTAATCCGAATGATTCCTGAAGACCTTTGAAACAAATTAGATTGGTGAAAAAACGGTCAACATTTTTTACCAATACTCTCACTCATTTATCAATCCGAAGATCGTATGGTTCAAAGTCGGTACACAATTCTATTTTCTATCTCATCGTCTTCTGTTTTTCACATGTTCGATCTTCTAAGTATATTTACGTCAGAGAACATTGTCTAGATACCGACCAATGAATAAACAAAAACAGAATCATGTTCCGGAACTTTTCCTCGCCGAAATATACTATTTCTATTTTTGACGACTGTTCTGATGATGTTACAAAATCATTGAACACATGTTAAAGAACGAAAAAAAAAGAAAGATGAAAAAATGAGAAAGGAAACAACGAAAAAAGTGTTGGTGACGTAGAAGATCTTTGCGCTCGATCGCCACAATACTTATTTTTCACACCTTTTTCATATGCGACACACGTAGATATCAGTGTGGAATATAAATATGAACTTTAACTATTTTTAGTTGTTTTTTGAAAAAAAAGATATTCATCTCGAACGAATGAAATACTATGGAAATCAAACATTTTCACGATTAAACTGAATATTTTTCAGATGGCGATTATGTTCGAATAGCTGATCTTGGATCATGCTCTTCTCCAATTGGTCGTCAGGAAATTGGTCAACAAGACTTGTCATTAACCAAAAACTGTTGGGGAGTAAGTCATCACCAGTTTCCAAGAGTATTCTAATCAGGGGTGTCGTTTGGGTCGCCCACGAGCGCCCGCAGCTCGCCTCATGCTGGGCCTGGCTTGCCCAGACCGCCCGTTCAAAATTTAATCAGCGGGCATAGCGTGAACAATATTTATTTGAAAAGTGTTTGATTTCTCGTGGCCCAAACACGTCTACACAGTTTAGTTATTAACACACGCTATTTCTAAAAAAAAAGACAACTCATTTTTTTGGGACATTTCTGCCCCAAAATGTCCCAAGTTCACGCGGACCCCAGGTCCGCCCTAGGGCCTGGAGGAGGTGAAATCTGATACGGACTAGATCCGATTTCATCGGACCCGAAATTAACCAAATCTGAATCCGACCCGAACATGAAAAATGTGTCTGAACCGGACCCGGTCCGTTTTTTCAGAGATTTTCGCTGAATCGGACCCGGTGCGTTTTTGTTGGGATTCTGGCTGAATCGGGGCGGTTTGAATAAACTCTAAGAATTAGACAAAAAATTCTATACTATTTTCTTTCCGATTCACGTGGGAAAAAAACGGACCAGGTCCGATTTTTTTTCTGGGTTCGTTTCAGCAAAAAATGTGTCTGTTCCGATTTCATGACTCCGGTCTGATTCCGACACATGTTTTATGTTCGGGTCCGATTCAGTATTTGGTCCCGTATTTTATTGCTTGGGCGGCTCAGCCCGCACGGCCCAAAACGACAGCCTTGATTCTAATCCTTTTCAATTTTTTTTTCAGATGGGAACAGCAATTCACGAACTAATGCATGCAATTGGAATTGAGCACACACAATCAAGAAGTGATCGGAATACATATTTAGATATACTTTATCAAAATATTGATGTGAGTACATAGTATTTACTGACAGAGAAGTTATATCAATAACTTCCAGAGACAAGATCTTCCAAATTTCGAATTATTATCTTCTCGTCTTTGGGCTAACTTGGTGCCATATGATTATGGTAGTGTTATGCACTATTCTGCTGACTCATTTGCTAACAAAGATGATGAACAAACAATGCTCCCGAAAGATCGAAATTTTATCGAAACAATGGGAAGTATGATACCTAATTTCTATGATTTCGATCAAATTAATCGTTATTATCAGTGTTATGGTAACATCGAAAATCTACAAATGAGAATTTATATTGATAATTATCAGATTCATGTTCAAATAATGGCAACAATGCAAAATGTTTAAATGGAGGAGTTCCGAATCCGAACAATTGCCAAACTTGTAATTGTCCTATGGGTTATGGTGGAAATCTTTGTGATCAGCGGGTTTGTTTTAATTCGAAAACATTCATTCGAAAAAAAGTGACTCGATCCTACCCAACACTTCATTCTCACTGATGCTAACATTGCATGTTTTGAAAGTGAAATGCTGAGTTTTTAGGTCTGGTTCTAAAAAACATCAACATGTCTTTTCTGAAAAAATCAGTTTTCAAAACGGTTTTTTTGAATTTGGGAAAATAGGATTAGATGATCTCAGAACATAGCTCTTATAACCAGAACCGATATTTTCATTTTTCGGATCTTCCGAAAGCAAAAATTTCAGCCAAGTGAATGTGGATCGAGTCTAGTTGCATCTTCACGTTGGCAAAGACAACAGATATCAGTGAAATTTGATAAAAATGATGCTGAATATTACACATTTTGCAATTATTGGATAGTGGTTAGTTTCCATCTTTAAAATGTTGTTGTATTTCAAATCTTCAGGCTCCAACAAATTCAACAATCCAAGTAGTTTATGAGATCTCATCGGATTCAGTTCGTCGTAATATTTGTTCATTTGGTTGTTATGAAGGTGGAATTGAAATCAAAAGATTATCCGATCCTCGAATCACAAATGATCGAGATTGTTGTATGGATCAGGCATTGAATGTGACTACAAAAGTCAACCCACTTCCAGTTATTCTTTATACATCTTCGAGGACTGTCGGATATGATATTTCTTTCCGATACATTTAATCGTCTTATTACTTCATTTGATCTCGTTCTTGCGTGTAAATATGTTGACATTTTGTGACCCGAATTTGAATAAAGCTCATATTTCAAAATTGGAATGAATTGTTCTCCTTTTTGGGCAAATTTTCAAAAGTGCTGAGGTTGTGTTACCACACATGCAAAAAAAAACAAAAAAAGAAGGAAAAAACGTCACTATTTACGTGTTTTCAAACAAAAAAAAATAGGGAAACTGGGCGGGTTTTAGTTTGGCAATTTTGCCGCACGCAGTTTTTTGAAGAAAACAAAGGGAAAATTTGCTTCTAGTGAAAAAACTGTGCGCAACAAAAAGAACCAATTTTACTCACTTCTCACAATTTATTTAACCCGATATTCGAATAAAAAAAATGACGACTTGGGACAGAAATGTTCTAAAAAATGACACGAAACAAGAAGGGCCGCAGAACCTCTACGCGGGCAGGTCCGCTCTGGGACCTGACTGATCACTAGTCTTTCTAAATATCCTTGTTGTTCCAAAATATTCGAGGCGATAATGATTAGAAACTCGATTCGATTTCGCATTCAAAAATGGGGTCCAGTCCCTTTTTTCATGATAGACCCCATTCAGTGAACTTTTCGGTACCACTGGGCCCTATTCAGAGACTCGTACTTTGGAGATCCATTAGTTTATTTTTGTAAATTTATAACTTTGAAAATGTCAGGGGAAGAATCCGCCCGCTATACTACGCGGCAAGTTTTCGCCCACCGGGCGGCAAATTTTTTTCCAGAAAAAAACATACCTTTTTCTAAATTGTGTTTGTTTTACTAAAACCATTTTTTTATTTTTGCAAAATTTCAATAATACCATCGTGTAGAGAATCAAATTTCACACCAGATTGTATCTTTTTAAATGTATTTATGTTTGTAAAATTATATATTTTTACATTGTATAAATTTGAAAACATTAGGAGGAATTGAAAACTTTCAGATTTATCACAAAAGTGTGATTTTCAGCTTACTGCCTGGCGGTTTTCAAAAGTGGTATAATTGTAGTTGAACCCCCGATGGTATGGTAACTGACACCCCCACATGACCAATGGGAATATAAGCCACCACTGGAAAGAACAAACCTACCCATTTCTTTTTTTAACAGAAAATAATAAAATTATTTTTGTTTTTTTGTTCTTTTTTTTGAATATTTTTAATCTTCAAGTGTGACCTCATGAAGATACAAGATTAGAATGACTCATTTTTTCTTTGGAGAGAAATAGAAAGTCGACGCGCTTATAATAGACAAGTTTACCGGAAAAATTGTGGAAATGAGAAGTGTCGCCGATTTGAATGATGTTTATGAGGACGAGGCATTCACTAGGAAATTGATGCAAGAAGGGCTACTTAAGGGTGAGCATGAGGGAGGGGGGCTGATGCAAAAGGATGGGGGGATAAAAGGGCCGATTTTTTCTGAGTCCGTTTCAGCAAAAAAAATGTGTCTGGTGTGATTTTAGAGTTAGATTCAGCAAACATCAAAAAAAAAACGGACCACGTCCGATTTCTTTACTTTGGTCCGATTCAGACTCATTTTTCATGTTTGGGTCCGATTCAGATTTGGTTAATTTCGGGTCCGATAAATCCGAACCTGGTCCGATTCAGAATCCACCCATAAAGTCCGTAATGAAAAAATCTACATACCTCTGTTCTCGAATTCCGTTAATCTGTCAGAGCGACATCTGCAAACACCGCTTGTGTGTGTGCGGGTACAGTAATCCACGGCAGTAAATGTTTTTGTTTTTGCTTTCAAACATTTTTGGTTTTTTGAACCACATACATCAAAAGTTAAAGTTTTCAATGTTACTATTTTTATAAACATGAAAAACCCACTTCTGAGTGACAGGGTGTCTTTAACCAACAAGATGATCCGTATATTTTCAAGATTATACTGTACCACACAGACTATATTTCGAAATTTTCAAGGTTAATTCCCAAAATAACTTTTCTTGAAACA
This sequence comes from Caenorhabditis sp. 8 KK-2011, assembly GCA_963572245.1. NCBI lineage: Eukaryota > Metazoa > Nematoda > Chromadorea > Rhabditida > Rhabditidae > Caenorhabditis > Caenorhabditis sp. 8 KK-2011. The sequence continues at coordinate 4,378,660 of OY751547.1, forward strand.
GAGAGAATAGTCATTTCCGATCTGAGATCAACGATGACTTTACGACTGCGTCTCCTTTTTTTGCAGTATCTCCTCTAATCATTGTCTACGTCTCTTGATATCAAGCATTGTTTCGTGAACTTGTCCGGACTGAATAAAAGATGTGTCAATGGAAGTTGAAAGACCAGAACAATGCGATTTTCTCTCATTTCGTTGGCTACTGTCCTTCTTTTTGTAAAAGGTTCGTTTGCTACTGTTTTATTTACTTATCTGTTATTTTATGAATGAGATTTTGGTTTACTTTATCTGAAAGGGAGAGTACTGAATCGAGCCAGTTCCGACACATTAAAATCTGAATCGGGTCCGACGGTGACGAATACCGATCGGTTTCCGATCTGTTACCAGCGGGTTTTCAGGCCGTTTGGTTTTCTTTTCGCCCGGTTTCGGTTGGTAACGGGACAACCAATCGGAACCGGTCGGGTTTCAAACCCCGGTCCGTTACCGACCTGCCAGCATTTGCCTGTGAATACATTTTTACCTGAAAAAATAGAGCGAACCGAAAAATCTAGATAGGAAAGGATATCAGGGCTGCCAACACGAATTATTTGAAATATTCATCAAACAACCAAAGTTCAAATGTTTTTCTCATTTCAAAATAATCGACTAAAACGTTGAACTTTGAACATCAGAATTTGTGACGTCCTTCGATCATTGACAACAAAACGAATTCATCATTTTGCCTTTTCTTTAACACTAGTCATTATTCTTTTTTTCAGTGATAATATGTGAGGAACCAAGTCTAAATGTTTTATTTGACAAAATCATTCAAAAACAACAAAAAGCAAAAAACTCTCGAATTGTTGATTTGATTCATCGAGGAGCACCGAGTGGTGTGGAAGCACTCATACCATCAATTGCTGAATATGAAACATTTCGAAGTGATAAATCTGTCAATTTTTTGCACGATGGTAATGGACACTTTGTTTTTCGACAATACAGACGAATAAGAATATCGGATGTAAGTGGTTGATTTCAACAGAGTGCAAGTAACTCATATTAGACCTCAAAATAATAAATGAATAAAATACCGTATTTTTTCAGCTTCTTGGTGCAATTTCAACTCGAAAATCTTCCATTCTGTAAACACTCACAAAAAGGTGGCAGGTCGGTAACAGGCCATGATTTAAAAAAAAACCCGACCGGTTCCGATAGGGTTTCCTGAGCGAAAACAGAGACAAACCCGAACGGTCGATTACCGCCGAGAAACAAACCGAAAACCCGGTATTCGTCACCATCGGTTTTAGGTCGGATTTCGAACGATACCGCTCGATTTCTGCCCGATTAGGTGCAGAAATAATGCTTGAAACCGACCGGTTACCTAGCTGACCTGTCAGGATTTATCTGTGAAAATAAGTGTAGTTGTTGTTTATTATTGTTATTTATATTAAATGACCCGGCGACTCTTCTATAGTATTCGGTTATTTTGAAAGTATTCGCCATTTTTAGACATATGTGGGTGAAGAAACAGTCTAAAACAACGTATACGAAAAACTACAGCCCAAAAAAGAACACAAAATAAATCATAGAGTTGGATTAATCGCGCAAACGCGCTCTACTGCTTCATTAGAATTTGAAATTTTGATCCAACTTTATTTTTATTTATTGTTCTTTTTTGTCGTCTAACTTTTGTTTCTTATGTTTTTGAACTGTGTTTTAACTCGTATATGTCTTAAAATGATGAATACTTTCAATTTAAACTAATACTCTCGATGAGTCGCCGGGTCATTTAACAAGAGAATTGTGATAGTATACTAACGGACTTTGAAGGACGGCCGAAAAAACAAAACAAAAAACCCGGCCCGGATCGTGATTTTCGGGCCGGGCTCTCGGGCATTCGAACTACAATCTCGCCCCTGGTTTTTAGCATGGCAAAAACGATTTGCAATTGTATAAAAATGAGCCCGAAACTTTTAACAAAACAAGGTAGATCAAAATAAAGTCTAAAAAAACAACAAAAATAAATCCAAAAAAAACGTGAGAATGATTAAAATTTCAATATTGTTTTTGAATTTTTTAATCACTTTTTTTTCAAAATCCTTGCGAAATTTCGATAGTGAAATTTCGACCATCGTATAGAGAGTTAATTGCCTCATCAGATCCAGTGATTTGTGGAAATGAAATCTTGATCACCGTGAAAAACTCTTACCGTTGACTCTTCTCAAAGTCTGTTAGTTCCCTATCACAATTCCCTTGTAATGGAACTGAGTTTTCTTGTAATATGATCTCCTATTTTCTTATTTTTCATCACCCCCATTTTGACGTTTCGTTTTCGAATAACACGATTGATAACTTGATTTCTTATCGTCTCTTCTTTTGTAATGATGTTTCGTCGAAATGGTCGAAGTCAATAGAAATATAAAAAAAGAATGTGATATGATGACAATCAGAGAATTGAATGAAAAATGGTACATTTCAGATTGCTGCTGACTTTTTCACATCTCATTTTCATTTTCCGAGGTTCGTTTTTTTTTTGAAATAGATATCGGTCACTGCTTCGACTAAATTTCAGAAACGACTTGCGAGAGTAGTCTGGACGTGCTGTACGAAAAAATTATGAAAAAAGAGCAAAGTGTCAAAAATGCTCGAATTGTAGATTTGATAAATCGCGCATCACCGAGTGGTGTCGAAGCTCTGAATCCAGCGATCGCTGAATACGAAACATTTAGAAGTGATAAATCTGCCAATTTTTTGAATGATGGAAGTGGACATCTTGTATATAGGCAATTTAGGCGAGTCAGGATTTCTGATGTGAGTCCATTTTTCAATAATCGTTTTAATGTTTTAAATTCCAGCTTCTCAGTGCCATCCCTCGACAAAAAGGGGGAAACATACTGTAATTAGACAATTTATCAAAAAGAAATATGGTAACAATTTGTTTTCGGGTAATTACTAGACAAGTATTTGAGATATTAGAAGTTTATTCTAACACAATAAATGATTTAAAACATGTGAAATGATGAAATATAAATATTCGTCGGTAATTGTTTTTTGAATTATGAAAAATAAATAAATCAGGCAGTGCCCGATGGTCCGGCACCATCACTGGAGCCCGGACCGTCTCGTCTACCGCCTCTTTTAACTTGATAAATTCCGCGAGCTGGTTGTTTTGCTCCGCGAGCTGGTCTTTGGAGTCGTGCCAAGTTTCGTGCTGACATATGACGTTGTTGGAGTGTTGGACTGGATGCATCAGCCGTTTCATTGCTGAAAATAGATTAATGAAATAATTGAAATATTGTTAATCCGAAAATTTTAGAACGGAAGAGAAACCCGCTACCGTATAGCATAAAGAAAAGAAGGTAGATCAAAAATAAACTTTGTACGCCTGAAAAATACAAACAATTTTAGTACTGAAGTTTGAGAGGAAATTTAGAAGAATCGAAAAATCATACAAAGTTTGAACATTATTTATAATTTTTACAAACTTTTCTAGCACCATTTGGCCGGAGTACAACTGTTTTACGAGAGTTAAATTTTCAGACTCAAAAAATTATTTTTGATCTTTCACCCTATACGGTAGTTTCGACGACCACAAATTAACTCTTCCAATGGGCAACTTTTTTCGGATTGACAATAAAAAAAATTATTCAAACCTGCTTGAGCATTGATCATCTCGTTCTTCTAGATTCAGAATTCCTTGCAATCTGAGTCTCGGGACATCAGGCTGTGATTCTCCTGAACTTCCAATTCCCGATGAAGCGCCTGTGGGATCGGCCGGTGCTGCAGCCTCATCCAATGGGGCCATCAACGAATCTCTTCCCTCGTCTTCCGCTTCTTCAACAGCCGAAGCCGCTTCTCGATCTTGATCATCTAATGATGGTTGAGAATCTTCTCCACCCAACACTTCAGCCACATCATCTAATCCACCTTGCGATTCTTCCACAATATCTTCTTCCTCTTCCTGATCATTGCCTTCTTCATCATCGTTATCATCTTCTAGATCATTCAATGTATCAGCATCATCATCTTCATCTCCTTCCTCCTCCTCCTCCTCTTCTTCTTCTTCTTCTTCTTCTTCTTCTTCCACTTCATCTTCTTCATCTTCTCCCTCATCTTTGTCCGGCTCATTATCATCATCTGACTCTAAGACAATGACATCATCATCTTCAATAACATTTTCATGTCGCTCTCCAGTATCCTCGTTGACATCTTCCGCATCATTATCATTTTCAGCATATCTTTCTTCATCAGTATCAAAACTCTCATCATCCTCTTCTTCTCCTTCCATTTCATCTCCCAACACTTCTTCATCATTCTCCAATCCTTGCATTATTTCATGTGGTCGAACAGTTTCATTTGGATCTTCATCACTAACTTCTTGTTCCATTTCTAACACAATTTCGTCGTCCAATTCAGGAATTTCGGCCACTATAAATATCTCATTTTTTAAAATCGGAAGTTCAAAGTACTCACCATTATGTCGTTGTCTTGATTCGCTGCTGGTAACTACTTCGCTCGGAGATTCTCGTTGTCTCTTTGCTTCGTTTGAATCCGAATCGTCGACAGCTGTTCGTTTACGACGAATGTCAGAACTCGAAACACCACTTACAACCAAACTATCGCGAGATTCGCCGTCTAAAAATGGAAGCTCATTTTTATTATGACTTTATCTCTCAATTTTTTTTTGTTTATTTACCATTGGCAACCAAATCTCCTTCTTCCAAAGTCTTATTGTTGTCATCAACACTTCCACTAACATGACTACTTTGTCCCGCAGCTTCCGCAACACTTTCTTCTGGCAAAATCATGTTGTCACTGGAAACATTCGAAGATGTTGTCGAAATCTGAAACAATTTGCCTAAATTTTTAAAAATTTATTGTCTCACATTTAAAGCTGGAGCACTAGATTTTCCGAAAAGTTGAGAAGTTCCTCCGAAAATAGATGACGATGGAGGGGTATAAGATGAAGAACTTGACTATAATTATCAACTTTTCACTGGTCGAAATTGTAAAACAACAACTAACCTCGATATTTGGAAGAACAGATTTTTTCTCTGATATTTTCGATGAGACACCAGTTGTAACATCGGTTGTTGTAGTTGTCGATGAACTCGAAGAGAACAATGATTGAGTAGGAACACGAGCAGAAGATTGGAAAGTCGGCGGAACTGGTAGACCGAAATTGGTTTGTGGTGGTGTTGGATCTGTGGATTTGACGCATTCATATACTCGGAAAACGTTAGGCCCAGATGCATTTAAGTAACCACGCACTCGCCTTTGAGCGGCAAACGCACTGTAACACAAAAAGCAGCTACGCCCCCCCCCCCCTTGCGGCGTCTCACAACTGCCCACGTTCGTGGCTAGCAGACGGCAAGTCATACCTGATCAAAGAGGGACCAAAATTTCTCAAAAATTTTGTCACTGTGAAAATTTTGGTAAAATATTTTTGTCATTGGTAATAACGACCAAAAATCGGAAAAAAGGGAAGAAATAAGTAGCTCTAAATTTGTGAGAAAAACAGTTTTTTTAAATTTTCGTGGCGTGACCAAAAAAATTTTTCTTGAAAATGTCACTGTGAATTTTCGATCAAAAAAATTGACACGGTACTTTTTCCCCTCTTAGGCCAGGTATGCGGCGAGTGCGCCGTTGTGACACAGGCGCGACATGCCGATGTGTTCGAGAGTAAACTTGGGTTTTCCGAGTAAACTTAAATAATTCACCCTACCTGGAACAGTTTCCGATGGAACTGGAGGAATAACGTCAAGTGGTTCATTAGGAACAGAAGATGGAACATTGGTTCGTGTGTCTATAGTTGTACTAGATGAGGACTGACTAGAAGCAGGAGCAGGTGGAATTTGATTCGGTGATTGATTTGGCACAACTTGTTGAGTTGGTGTAGTTCCACTGAACACGGTCTGAAGAGAAAAAAAACTTAACGTTTTGAACTCGAGTTTTCAAATCTTACTCTCTGTGGTTTTTGTGAGCTCCCAACAGTTGACTGATTTGCTTCATTGTCCTGAAACAGCGAATAAAAAGAGGTTCGGGTAGAATTGAAAAAACAAACCGCATTTTTCGGAGTCGATGCCGCCAATGGTGTACTCAACAAACTTGATGGCGCCTTAGCCACAACTTGTCGATCAGTTGAAGACGCTGCTTTTGATGATTCGACATCAGTGGCCGATGTTGCTCTATTATGATCCAATTCTCTAGTTAGCCGTATATTGCATTGCATTAATCCGTCTCTTTCGCTGGTTATTTCTGTCAGTTTTTCTGTCATCTTTGACATTCGCGATTCGAGCATGTTCATGCGAATTTTGTCCATATCTGCTTCAGACGATTTCTTGTCCTTTTCAGCATTCTCCTGTTCAAGTTTCGCTACCAATTCTTTCAGTTTTGCGATTTCTTCATTTGGTTGTGTTGTTGAAGCAGGTGCGCTGGACGAACCTCCATTTGAATCAGCAGCCGATTTAATTTCTTTGAGCTGAAAATAACACATTTCAAAAATATGTTCGTATTCATTCAATCTATAACTAAAAAACAAATCGTGAAACGGATACAACTAATTGTAGGATATACCCGTCTTACTACGATTCCTGATTATATGAAACAATTTAGCTGTAAGAAAAACAGGTTCTAAATCTCGCCGACGGCTAACCTGTCCATCAAATGACCCAATTGGATATTTGTGTGAAATAACGAGATATATCATAGCGGCTAGCTTTTCTATCTCTCCTCCCCATTTCATTCATTTTTCGAGAAAATGAAAATATCAACGGCTAATATATTACTTCTTTTTTTTATATTATGTGTTAACTATATCAACTCTCAAGATCCTAATGGACAACTTCCATTTTATTCAAACAATGACCCAATGGTTTCTAAATTATCACAATTCCAGTTTGCAGAAATGCCACAGATGAAGGTTTGATTTTTTTGAAGTTTGAAAAATTCGATTTTGGCTTCCAGGGGGATAAATACCCAGATGTTGATGCCCATAGAATCATCAGTCCACTCATCTCCCCGGTCATGGAAGTTTTTGAACAAATGCAAGAAAACGCTCGAGCTAGAGCTCAAGCTGAAAAAATAGCTAAGGATAGAGAGGATCATCCATTCAGTACATCTAAAAGCTTATGGGAAATGTTTCAAAAATTACAAAAACCGACGACGACAACCACACCATCACCTCCACTAATTGAGCGATTATTACAACCTTACATTGAACCATGGCAAAAACAATTAGATGATTTTTCTAAAAATATGGCTGGTATTTTTCTAAACTGATTTTTCTAAAAAATTTACATCGATTTTATAGGAATCACTCTCATCCCAACAACGACAACAACTCCAGCACCTACAACTACATCTCCTCCAAACCTTTTAGAAAAATCACTTTCCATGTTCTTCCCATCACTTCGTCGTAAACCTCAGTCGACTTCAACTATTCCAGTATCGACAACAACTCAAACACCACGCCTTTTCGATCCGGATATAATCGACAGAATATTTTTCAAACGTGAAAAACGACAAGCCGAGATAGTATCAAATTCTCTTCCCGTAGCCACTCCAACATTCAATTTATTCACAGTCCCACCACCTCCTCCAATATTTCAGGAATGGGAAAAACCTATTCTAGGACTGTCAAACCCATTCACTTTGAATCCTCTCATGCAAATGTTCACGACCGGAAAACCCATGACAACTACTCCTCCTCCCGTGGAAAAATTTGATCCGGATAGTCTGTTTCCAATGAACAAAAGCCCGTTCAAAGATCCGAAATACAAACTACAGGACCCGTTTTATAACCCCTTATTTCCGAATCGGAAAAGCAAACTGTTCGACTTATTAGCCGGTGGTGAAGCAAGTCGCATACTCGGATAATTACACTAATAGCTTAAAGGCGCGGGAAAGTTCACTCTAAAAACAGTTCGATATATTTCTAAACTTCTAACTAGAGCTAGTAGTTTTAAAACTTCCCTCAACTTGTGGAATTCCACAAAAAACATTCGAAAAAAAACACAAATTTCAGAAAAGCCCAGAAGAGACAAAAATGCATGTTTTTTTTTGTTGAGAAAATCCACAGAGGGTGATACGCGATTTCTGGTGAGGTATTGTCAATCCTGACAAGACAAACCATCCAGCGTAAAAATGATCTACCAACAAAAACCATGGATGATCTGACTGGATGGACAATATGACATTTCATCTCATGCCTCGCAAATTTCCGGTATTAGATCTCTCACTCACCGGGGTACTACATTTTGCACATACCTGTCACAAGAGGTAGAAAAGTACCGTGACTAAATTTCACATTGACATTTTTAGATAAATTTATTTTTTCCTTCAAATTCTAGACGTATTTTCGCTCATTTTCCCGTTGTTCTCTATATTCACAGTAAAAAAATTTTTGAGCATTTTTGGTACCCTCTTGTGACAGGTATGATTTTGAACCAGGTCCCGTCAAGTTTCCGGGTCGCATCCTCGATTATCAATGTTTTTAGAGTGAACCGGCCCTTTAAATGCTTGTTGTTAAAAGTTTGTATATTATTGATGATAATAATGTTTAATAAAACACTTTCGAATAAAGGGTGAAACTCCTAGTTTTTTAAAACACTTCTACAGAATCCTAGGCTGACTGTTTTAATTATCCAATCTGTGAATTAAAAGATAAATACAACCTCTCGCTGCTTGTAATATCTAATGGATTTTAAAACAAAAAACCCACCTCATCACGATATCTCAAAGCAAGCGAGCGTGTTTGATTGAATTTGTTCTGGAACGCCTTGGCAGTCTCTCTGAAACGATATTTACATTTTGGAGAAAAACATTTAAAACATACTCTGCTTTCAATTTAGCTTGTTCGGCAATTTTTGCTTGTTCAGAAGCAATCTTGGCTTCTTGTTTGGCCTGTGTCAGCATAGTTCTGGCTTGTTCCAATTGAGTTCTAAAAGAAATGAGAAAAATGAGATGAAGATCACAAACTCACTGTTGGGTAGATACTTGTGCGCGTCCAGTATTTTCCAATCTCTGCTTTAATATCTCCGCTTGCTTCTTATGTTGTGCTGATTCCTGTGTCAAACTGGCCAATTTCAAATTGACCTCATTGAATCGAGCAGTTACTGTATTCGCTTTCTTCTCTATTTCAACTTTCTGTGTCTGAGCTAACTGGAGAGCATTTTGAAGTTTGGCACGTTCAGCGTTCAATTGTGCGTTTATGTTTTGAACATTGGTAAGCGCTTCAACTTTTTCAATCTGAAACATTTTATTGATTCCTAACAGACATCTATTTGATAGCTTACAAGTTTTGCTCTTTCGACAAGAGCAGCTGCATTGGCAATTTTCTCACTTTCGAGATCACGAATTTTGGCTAGAAGTTCATTTCGGCCACGTTCGTATTCTCCAGTCTCCGCTCTCAAACGACGCATTTCTATTTCTGAAACCATCGCGCGATTGATAGCCTGAAAATTTTCATGTTTTTTTTTGTTGAAATGTATGTACAATACAACTTACGCTGTCTTTATCTTGTCTAACAAACTGCAACATATTTTGGAGGCTCTCAATGGTGTTCGACTCAACTAAGCTCACATTCGACTCGTTCAATGACTCATTCGCATCAACATTGCTTAACGAACTGACCGAAGAAGCGATGACTTCATATTGTTGTGCCAAATGTTCAATTTTCTTATCATATTCGACCAACTTCTCTCGACAGTCTTTCTCGGCCCTCTCTTTTTCTTCTATTTTCTTTTGTAGTTCTCTTTCTGTTGTCAATCTCATCTCATCGGCTTGCTTTTTCGCATCACATTCAGCAAGTAAAGCCATTGATTTATCTTCCAGTTGTAATTTAACTCTTTCAAGAGCACATTCGTGATTGAAGATAATTTGGTTTAGTTTGTCATTCTCCTCTTTATATCCGTTTACTTCTTTCGACTTTTCCATAACTTCCTCTTTCGTTTTATTGACAATCTCCGTCAAATCCCTAAAGCCTTGTTGTGTACCCTCAAGCTGCAACCGAATAACGTCGACTTGTCTCTGAAGCTCTCCAATTTGCCGTTCTTTTTCTACTCTCAAATCATCATGAATCATTTTCAATTCTTCATACTCTTCTTGAACAGTTCCCAATTTTTCCGTCAACTCAATTGATCTAGTCTCGAAAGTGTTCGCCTTATTCTCCAATCTTTCTCTTTCCATAGCCCCCAATTGTTCCGTCTTTTTGAGATTTTCTTCAAGAATGGTGCTGTGATTCTGAACTAAAAGACTTTCATCGACTCGTTTTGCTTTTTCCAACTCCGCTTCAACGAGTTTAGTCTTAACTTCATTGAGTTGATTATCCAAGAACTGTGTTCGATTTTTCAGTTGCTGATATTCTTTCTTCAATCTATCAGGAGTCATTCCGAGAGTGTCAGCTCCGGTATATTGTGCTTGAACAGAAGCCAGCTTCGATCTCAGGTCCATCAATTCATTTTCACTGGCTGAAAATTGTTCCTCTTTTTCTGTTAACCTTTGTCGAAAGACGATAATTTCTTGTTCGAGCTTCGTTTGTATCAATTTTGCTTCATTTTTTTGGTGCGCCAATTGATCAGAAATTCGAGCTGAAGATGCTTTCAAACTGTCTCGTTCCAATCGCAAAACTTCAACTTGATTGTTTGAATGACTCAATTTTTCGTTTTCGACTCTCGACAAACGACTTCCCATATCTGTTAATGTTTTCATCAACTCTTGTTCTCGTTTCATAACACTTCGCTGGATCTCGTTCTCGTTTCTCAAATAAGCTGTTTCACTACGTGCCGATGCGAGTTCATCTTCCAAAAATCTCGTTTTCACTCTGAAATTTTGCATTTTCCAAAAGGAACTTTACCATTCACGAAAGGTTTTAATTTAGGATGAAACCTACTTCAAAGATCCAGAAACTTCGTTGGAATCCATCAGTTCTTTTCCCAAATCGATCAATTTTTGTGACTTTTTGGCATCAATATCTAACAAATCACGAACTTCTTTACTCTTCTTCTCATTTTCTTTCTCAATTGACTGAATCGATTTCTGAAGTTCAGCAGTATTCGCAACTTGAGTTTTTAACGCAACTTCCAAGGTAACACACGTTTGCATTGTATTGTTGGCCCGTGATTCGGCAGCTTCTAATCGTTGCGACATCTCTCTGCAAAATTTTACCATGAGGGATCGTCAGATTTATGTTCATAACTCACTGTTCTCGTGAATTTCTCTCTTCCTTCAAAACTTGCACCAAGTCTTCCAATCTTTTCACCGACATTTCAGCTGAAACCTTTGCCGCATATGCTTCTTCCGCCTTGATTCGAGCATTTCTTGCTTCTGCAGCACTGACACTATCGCGAACCAACTCCTTGAAGTGCTCAGCTTGATCTCTGACAACGTTTAGAGCAGTTTTGAGTTGTTCAATTTGTGACTGTAACCGAGCTTCGGCTTCGTGTGACTTGCTCAATTCACTTCGAAGATCCGCCATCTCGACATTCTGTGCATTCATCGCTGCTTGGGCGGCACTCTTTTTTTCATGTTCTATATCCGATTCGAGTTGAACATTTCGTCTATAAATTAATTCTGATTTCAAAATAAACTTCAGAAACATACTGCTGCAAGGCTACAATTGTTGTGAATAATTTCTGATCGGAAGCATCATTCCAACTTGAATCATGTGATCTGTTCATTTTTTCAGCAGCAAACATCATTTCGGAATTCCGCTTCGCCATAAGTTCGTAATCTCGCTGATATTTTTCCAACTCAACTTGTGTGAACGCTAATTCTCTCTGTGCTGCATCTCGTTCACTTGTCAATTCTTTTCGGACTATTTCGGCTTCTTCTAATTGTTTCTCGAACCTTTCGTTTCTATCATACATCGAATCGGTCAAATTTCTTTGCGCCGCGAAGCTACTTCCATTCTCTGTAATTTATCAACATTTTAATGTTCATTATATTTACAAAATAGTATTTTGAATATTTTTAGTATATGCGATGTGCAAAGTAAAAAACGGGCAAAAATTTGCAAAAAATGGGAATTGAAAAAAACAGTATTTTTTCCGAGAAATTTGAAAATCTGCAGGTTGGAATATGACTTTCTTTCAATTTTACACCCTTTCCCATTATTATTTTTGGAATAAAATGTTCCATTCCGCAAATATCGGGAAAAATCACTTTTACTTTGCGCGATATTTTTTGCATTTTTCCTTACTTTGCACATCGCAATATTTACAAAGTAATATTTTGAGAAATTGTTTGACAATTGAAAATGTGAATGTGGCCGTCGAAACTACCGTATAGGATGAAACATCGAAAATAATTTTTGTGTCTGATAAGTTAATTCCAGCAAAATGGCGTTAGAAAATTTTGTAGAAGTTTTAAAGTTATGAAAAAATCAGTTTCAAATTCCGCACCATACCTCGGTCCACGTACAGGGGGGGGAGGTAGTGTAGTGGTGACTGCTCACAATCTCAAGGTCCCGGGTTCGAATCCCGAAGTCTACCCCTCTCGATTCACCCAGTCGTAAGTGGGTAGTAGTTCGCTACGAGAGGTAAATCGGTCACACTCCCCGGCCCGGACGTGACTTAAATAAGACCAAAGCAGGAGACACCACCTAGGCGCAGAAATGGTCTAGAAAATCCATGATCCACAGTGCTTCGCACTTGAAGAACGGATCGCCCTTCACCCCTTTCTACTATACCTCGGTCCACGTACCACATTTAGAAAACCCGGAATTTGAAAATCGTAAGTCAAACGGCACAAATATTTTCTCTCAGTTTTGTGTAAAAACTCACAGAACACACGTTGAAAATCGGGATGTTCCACGATTTTCGCCAAGGTATGTGTTCCGTACTGGATTTTTTCTTTTTTTTTTTTTGAGACGCACTAATTGTATTCTTGATCTCCGTTCATTCAATCATTCTATACGATGAAGGTTTTTCTTCCATTGTCTAAAAATTTCGGGTTAACAATAGCACGTCTGAAAACGTGGAAGTCCTTAATTTCAGAATAACCCCTCCCCATTTTGGCCGAAGTATTCAAAGCATACCTTCCAGCGTTTCAACAAGTTCTTGAAGAGTATTCATCAAATGAGTATTCTCCTCTTTTTGGGCGGCCAATTCACCAGCAAGTCTTGCTTGTTCTCTGAATAATCAAATTCGTAATCCGAAACTATTGTCGTAAACTTACTTGACTAGTCCAGAAAGAGTTTGGCCACCTCTCAATAATTTTGCAGTGTCAGCAGCCGCCGGCGACAGTGTCGCTAGTTCCTCTTCGGTGACGTTAACATTAACCGCATGTTTACTTTTCATCAACTCGTTGGTTTGGGAGAGCTCTAATCTGAGACGAGAAATCTCCTCATCTGAGAAAAAAAACAACACTAGACAGAAGCAATAGTATATTTACAAACCTTTGTTATAAAGTTCCTCTTTGAATTTAGCTTTGTCTCTCACAACATCTTCATGAACTTCGGCCAGAAGCTCTTGAACGTCTTTAACAACGGATTCTTTCAATTCTAAATCATCTTTGAATTTATCGGCAGCCTGTTTCGCCTCTTCTGTTGCATTTTGTAGAATTGCCCTGAGTTCTTTCAAGCATCTTACTTCAGCTTCCAAATTGGCAATTTGTTCAACATGGGACTTCTCAAGCTCTTCCATTTTGTTCATGGTATCCATCTCAGATTCTTTAGACATTTCTAATCTTTCTGTCAGCTCTTCGATTTTCAATTCCAAGTCTCCCACTCTTGATTGGAGTTGTAACTTCTCGTTTGTAATTGCAATGTCTTTATTGCTCAACTCAAGACGAAGACTAGATATTTTATTGTCTCGTTCGGAAACCTCCTGCATGAACCATTTTTTCGATTCAGCATACATCTCACGTTCAGAAGTATATTTTTCTCGTTCGAATGATATTGCTTTCTTGTCTTGTTCCACACTTTCCAAGCTAATAGAAATTGCTGATTTCTCTTCGCATAGTTGTTTTATCTGATCTCTCAAGGAAAACATTTCTACCATTGTTGACTGTTTTTCTTTGTTCAGATTAGCAATAAAATTATCGCGTTCTTCTTTTTCAATTTTCAGACGAGCAACATTGTTTTCGAGGTCGATCTTAATTCAAAACTTAATTTTTCAAAAAGTAACATTTTCTCACATTTTTTTCAACACTTTCATTTCTGGATGCCTCCAATAGTCTTCGTTGTCTGGAAGCTTCTGATAAATCTGTACCGTGTCTTCCTAATTCATCGATAAGTTGGGAATTTTTGGCGGCCAAAGTTTGAAGGCGTTCACGAGCATCGTTCAGTTCTTGGTTCAGATTGAAATTTTGTTGTTCTTGAAAAAAAAACCTTTTTGGGGAAAAACCTCTAGTATTTTTAACTCACCAAGTTGAGACTTCTCGATCTCCCATGATGTTTCTTCTCTTTCAGCAGACACACTTGGTTCTTTAGTGTCAACCTCCATTACTATAAGATAAGAACGTAATCAATAAAAACCGTTGGATTCTGAAAAAACAACTAATTCGAAAAAAAATGTGCACTTTCATGTCATGGTGTATACATTTCAAGCGGTGTTCACACAAAAAAGTTTAGAACGCGATACAACACGGTTTACGTGATCTAAAACATTATGAGCACAACAAATTATATTACAAGTCATGCGAAAAAAGTACCGATGGGGTTTAAGACCCAAAAAATCAAAATTAATTCGTAAAAAAAAGTAAAAATAATATTCATTTTGTTTGTAAGTAGGACATAGTCCATTTGACATAAAACTATTTGACAGAAAAAACAGGCCGCAGAAGTTGTTGACGAGACCCGTACGAATAGAAAAGAGGAAGTGAGAGAAGAACTATTTACACTCATGCTAGTTGACTGGACCGAGATCAGTTCTTCGCGATCTTCGCTTTGTAACCATCGAGGACTTCATATCAACGTCTTCTAGTGGTGCAATTACAAAAGTTCCATTTTGATGTTGTGAAGAAGGGGATAAAGTGGATGATTCTTTTACAAAGGTTGAACCCTGAAATTCTTGATTTTGATATTTCCATCACCAGAACTCTTACTAAAACTCGTATGTCATCATCAGTATCCATGTCATTTTCATCTTCTTCGGACAACTTGGTTTCATCGTCAAAACGAATAGGGGACATTGCAACTTTCCTAAGGAACAATTTTGAAATTTTATCACAAACATACAAACTATAGTTGGACAACGACTCGAGTGGATTGAAAGTTTTTGTAATCGACTCGACTCGAGTCAAAGTCGATTACTTTTTATCTACTCGACTCGGCTAATAATGGAATATTTTTTTGTAGAAAACAATTTTTAAATTTCAATTTTGGGGTGTTTGGGTATGCTGGTGAACATGGTGATGTCATTTTTTTCATACAACTGCAGAGCTTTAAGTTTCATGAAAAATTGAAAAAAAATCTTTCAATTTTCATATTATTACGGGAAACGTAAGAACCATTGCGTCAGGCGTATTTTTTTTGAAAAAAAAAACGTCACCACGTTGATCAGCATATTCGAAAACCCCAGAATTCAACTTTTTATTAGTGTAATTTTCATTCCATTAGGAGTCGAGTCGATTCCAGAATATTCAATCGACTCAACTCGAGTCGTCGAGTCGATGTCCAACTATAATACGAACCTTTTGACGAATTCTTCGGAGGTTTTGTCGACATCTATGGATGATCTTTTCTGATTTGCTCTAAAACTTTTTTTCGAATCTCCGAGTGTTAAATCAGCAGAGCTAACAACGGTTCCAAATGGTACAACAGCCCTTCTCGATCGTTCATTTCGTTTCAATTCTGGTTTTGGTGTTAAGAGCGAACTCATTACATGAGTAGTGCGACGCTTAAAATTCTCATTATTCTCCAACAAACATGTTTCTAACTTACTCTTGCTTTTTTGATTTTTTGTTCAACATCGCAATATTGATTACGGAGCGTTTCAAATCGAGCCAGAGCTGAATCGTCTATTTTCTCCCGTTTGATTAATCCAAGAATGAAAGAAATCTGGAAAACCCGACATTTGATTCACGTCATTCACTGAATTTATATCTTGATCGGATCAGTTAGGCTGTAGGGCGACGGAACAGTCCGCATGTAACGTGACATTTTTGGGACCTGATTCAGTGTGACCTAGACCTTTCACCATGTAAGGAAAAATCTCATTAGAGCATGAAAGTTTTTGAGAACTCGGATTCGCGTTTTATGAGCTTTTTCAATGGTTTTTTGATAACTGGACTTCGAAAACCGTATATCGATGTCAGTGTAAATTAACCGCAGCGTACGATAAATTTTCAAAGCGAAAAAATTCTAACAGTTGTTTAAAATAAACTGAATAAACTAACGTGTTGATGAACGCCAGACTTAGCCTCTTCCAAATTCTCCGTTAATTGTCGATATTTTATTCTCATCTCTTCGTCGTCTTGCTTCTTTTTTTCATCTTGTTTAATCTACAAAAATGTACATTGAAACATATCAAAAACTATGAAGACTTTTACCTTCGAATCCATCTTTGCTTTGAAATCATTTTTCTGTTTGTTCATTTCAAACTCCAAATCAACAGATTTTTTGACATGTGTTAATGCTTGTGCAAAAATAGTTTCGAAAACCGGACGAATGTCTGCTGGTACTTTTGCCCATTTTGCCGACTTCGAAGCTTTTTCATCGTCAGAAATAGTCGAATTTTTGAGCAAATCTTTAATTTCCGCGTTTCTGAAAGACGGTGTAATAAAACGTTAAATTTTCAACGTCAACAGGCTATTTTTATGTATTTCCACGATCAGAGATCTGGTTATGATCATCTAAAGTCTCTATGAACGAAAAACTTAACAGTATGAGGAATGTCGGCCAAGTCTTTAACACAATTCGTGTAAAATCACCGAACCATGTAGTATTTGTGACCATTTTTTTTCAGTTTTCATTTGGAAACAAGACTAAAAATCTAGCCTTATTTCATCATACAAATAAATTGGACTTCCATCAGACCTTTTACTACTAACATCATTTCGTGGAATCTCGATAGGAATTTTCAACAACAAAAAAACCTACATGTCATCCAAAGACATTCTCAACTCGGACAATTTTTTCTGTCGACTTTCTTCGAATTCTTCCTCGCCTTCCAACAAGACGGAAACATTTGGATCATCATTCAAACGACGTTTTTTTCCAGAAACAAATTGTTGTTCTTCCAATTGATCGATTTGGCGTTGAATTTCCCCGCGCTGTCTTCGTAACTCGTGACACAGGTTCTGGCATTTTTGTGAGGCAGCTTCAAGTTCTAGCTCCTCTTCGACAAGAGCCTGAAAAATTGAAAATGATTTTACATCAGAAAGGGATCGGATATCTTATACTGCGTTTTAAGCTTTAATTTCTCAACGTCATCTTCGCAAGTAGGGATTGATTTCAAGAGCAGGTGTTATGCGAAATAGTTGCGCGCCGGTAAAAATTTTAAAAAAACTATGCCAAAGGGGAGAATATGGAAATTTCTTCGTTTATGTGAATATAAATTTGAAAAGAAACGTTGTAGTTTTTCAGTTTTTTGCCACGACCGAGACATAATTATCAAAAATTGTCGTAAGCGTTTGACCCAAAATTGACAAGCTTTGTCTCCAAATGTTTTGCATGAATAAAATTCACTTTTTTATAAGCTTCTTCATCTACTCATTACGACTTGAAAACAGAATTTTTCACTCAAGCGGGGATCAAAAACGTGTTATATAATTTTTTTTTTAGTCACTATGTTCACTAAACGTATCAAGCAAAAAACATTTATGATCATCTAACTAATTATGTACACGATAAAACGATTTCAAGTTTAGTACTTTTTTACATACCTAATCCTAATAGTGAAACTTCACAAAGTACATTTCGAAAACGCAAAAAAAAATCTACAATAACCCAGATAACGCGAAAATCGCTAGTTCTGTCGTGTGAAAAACTATATTTAGATGAAACTTGAAAATATGAATCTTCCACGACTGTGGGCGAGATATGCTTATTTACATATGAAATGTTCAACAATTGAATCTAGTACGCGGGGCTCGTAAATTCGATGGTAATTTCCCGTAAGTTGTTACGATGTTATTGTTATTTGTATTAGGAAATTTATTATTATTTTTGTCAACTTTTCTATTTCGAACCTGGAGTGCTGTCGGATTAGCTGGGGAGTCTTTTCTATTGGCTCGTTTGGCATTCAAGTCTTTGAGAGCCTTATTTGCACGATTCGATTCCGCAAGACGCTGAAATTTGAAAAATTAATACAATTGGAAAAAAAATACTTACTTGTTGCAAGACAGCAAAACGCTGTTCATCGATTCTCTTCTGTTTAGCAACATCGATCTCGCGTTTTTGCAATTTTGTTTTAATCTGCTGCATTTCTCGTTCATGCTTCTGTTTGAAACTTTTGAATTTGCTAGCTTCGGCTCTTTGTTCTTTCAGGAGCCGAACTCGTTGCAATTTCAAATTTTTCAATTCGTCTTCAGTCTTTCTCATGGCTTCCTCCATTTTCTTGCGAGTTTCTTGTAGTTTTTTGTATTCGAGCAATTTTCTCTTATCCTCTTCATGTTGTTTTTCCAACTCCTTCAACTTTTGCCTTCTTTCTTCGGCTAATTTGGACGCAACGTTGACTTTTCTGCTGTCGGTTCGAAGTTTTGTAATTTCTGTTTCGAGTTCCCCGACTCGCATGGCCAATTGTGTTCGCTCTTCCTCTCGTTGTTGCATTGCCTCGATAAACTCTTTTTGAGTTGCCAACTCTTTTTCGCGATTCGCGTCTTTCATCGCAATTTCTTTTTCGATCGCATCTAATTGTGTTTGAAGCTCAGGAAGGCGTTCGGCATCGTAAATGCTTTCATCCATTCCGACTTGACTCTCATCGCAGTTTTCATCCTCACCAAGAATAGTAGATTCGATTTCAGCACCAACTAGTTGGGATGCCATTTGAACAACTTCTGATGCTTCAAGCATTTGTTCATTGGTGAGGACACTTTGAACTTCTGTCAATGTTGAAGTCAATTTATTCTTGTCTGATTCCAAGCGTATATTTTTATTTGTAACAGAATTCTGAAAACTGTACATTTCTACAACTAAAAAGATCACAAACGTACAAGTCTGACAATGCAATCCGATAGTGTGATACATTTCTCTCGAAGTTGTTCGTCTTTTTTCAATAGTTCTTCTTTGAGAGCCATCATCTCGACCCTATATAATATAAAGAAGCTACCATTAAAAAACTTCAAATAGGGTTGTCGGAATTTCTCTAACTGTAACTATACGAAATATTTCTAAACTTTTCGTGTCGAACTCCTTAGAGAACATTTTGAAAATCAGGATATTTCACGATTATTGCCGAGATATGACTGAGTAATGCAAATGATTTTAGCGGGCATCGGACAGCTAAAAAAAAACAACAACCCTCCTTCAAGAAATGAACATACGTGTTAGAAATTTGCTCTGGTGCGGAAGCGCATGGTGCAATTCCATTTTTCAAATCGGTATTCTCCTTTTCGAGTCGTTTGATTTGAGCACGTAGAGCAGACACTTCCTCCGCTTTCGCATTTTTATTGATGATTGGTTTATTCTTAATTTGCTTAGCTCGATCCGCATATCGCAATGTGCTCAACGTTTCCTGCGAGTTTGTGTCTGCTGGTGAGATACATGCCAAGAAAACAGTGTACGAGTTTCCACCAAGTGAATCTTGCAATACACGTGTGAGAGCAGAGTTGCGATAAGGAATATACGACTGTTTGGTGACAAGAGCGGTGATAACTTGAGAAAGGATGAGGAGACCTCCATTGATACTGATACCTTCGCGCATCACGTGTCCAGCAGCTTCAGTTTTTTTCAAACGTTCAGACCCTGCCAAATCAACCAACTGGAGTTTGGCAGCAAAAGACGATTCGCTGAAACAAGAAAAAATATAGGAAGAACTGAAAAAAAATGGCATACTTACTCGTTTGGAACCGATGACTTTTCCAGCAAAACTGTGAAAACAGCATGCGATCTACTTGACATTGCGTTCATGGCGGTTGATGCTTTTGTGCGATAATGGCATCCAACTTCCAGCTGTTTTAAAGCTCCTTTCAAATCCGTAACAGGAACAGTTGTCAAATTTACGATTGTGCCTGTAAACTGGGTTTAGAAGAAATTAGGCACATGTTTTAACTAACATCCTTTTTCGTCACCATGAACTACCAGCTTTACTTTATCCGCTCGTAGTAAATCGTAAATATGGTCACCGTATATTTCGTACATTGAGACAGTTACTTTATATGCTTCTGGAACTGGCGCATCACCGATTCGTTTGAATAGATTGTCGACAAGTCTTGGGATGATACCTCGACGAAGTTCGTCAGTACCATCACTGTCTTCGGTTCCCATGGTGTATGTTTTTCCACTTCCGGTTTGTCCATAAGCAAGGATTGTTGCGTTAAACCCTCCAAACACATGATCAAGCATTGGGTGTGCAGACTGTGTATAGATAGTTTCTTGATCGATCGTATCTGGATAGACTTTATCATAGGCAAAAGTGGATGCTCCATTGATAACAATTTGACCAGATGTCTCGTAGTATTCAACACATCTATTCGCTCCTTCCTTCATTTCTCGTGTATTCATCGGGCGGGCCCTAACGATAACCCGCAACGATGTTTCCATGTTCAAACTGAAAAAAAATGTTGAAAATATGAAGAAGAAGAAAGGTTCATCTAATGCAAAGAAAGGTTTCTAACAGCACAAGATCAAAATATGAGAAATGAACAGAGCGAAACGACTGAAATTCGAAAGGATTTCGTTCGAAATGAAATGTTTGCCGCTGCCGCTTCTCTGCAAACACCACATTTTACGCGCAAAGAAACAACCCCACATTTTACGCGCAAAACGCTTTTCTGAACAAAAAAAGCGCAAGCGTCTAACCCGTACTATAGCTTGACAACGACGCGTCGAGTCGATTGGATTGAAAGAAACGCGTTATAACGGCAATTTCAAAGGGACGTGTGCATATTTTGGGCCCTTTTTGACGGGAAAAATATTTAAAAAATAAAATTTTCGGAATTTCTTCCAAATTTTGGGGGGTATGTGAGAGGGTATTAGGCTTGTAAAAACGGATGGAACTCAGAGAAAACGCGTCGAGCTCGATGCGAGTTCAACGCTGAAAACGACCTTTCTTGGAGTTCGATTTGAACTCAAAAAAACACAATACAAAAAACGATCTCGATGCGAGCTCGATTTGAACTCAAAAATTGATAAAATTTGAGTTCGCAGAAAGATCAGTGCGAGCTCGAATTGAACTCGCAGTGAGCGCTCTTTTTCGTACACGCTCTTTTTTGAGACACCCGTTCGTACACGCTACACTGTAACGTGTATAAGGTCATACACGCGCCGTGTATGAAAAACACCCGTTTTCCTTCTTTTTTTCCATGCGCGTGTACGAACGGGTGCGTGTACGACGGGTGCGTGTATGAACGGGTGCGTGTAAGAACGGGTGCGTGTACAAACGGGTGCGTGTACGAACGTGTATTTCGTCAAATGGTGCCGTGTCACCCGTTTTCACCCGATTTGCAACCCTAGTCGGGAGCGTGCGGATCTTCCGATCGTAAGATGCCAGTTCCACAGGCGATCCGCACCAGATCTATAATAGATCTATTTCAGGTCTTTACACGATTAGATCTGTCTATTTCAGATCTATACGTTCCCTTACAGATTTGTTACAGACGTTCCTTAGCAGACCTATCACAGACCTATCATAGATCTAGTGCGGATTTCCTGTGAATTATTGTCGAGATCAATGCGAGTTCGAATTGAACTCGAAAATCTCTGCGCACCCCAACGCCCTTTCACACTCCGCCCGAACGCCTTACGTGATGAACGCCCGATCGCGATCGCCCTTTTGCCGGAATGTTTATTCCAATTTTTGATTGTTTGAACAACAAATTTAAACGTGTACTACTCACAAAACACGTCTAAATAAAATTTTTCATTTTCTGCTTCAATAAACGTGTTTATTTTTCCACATTCAATCAACACTCATCGGATTATGCGATGTGCAAAGTAAGGAAAAATGCAAAAAATCTGCAAAAAATATCGCGCAAAGTAAAAGTTATTTTTTCCGATATTTGAGGAATGGAACATTTTATTCCAAAAATAATTATGGGAAAGTGTGTAAAATTGAAAGAAAGTCATATTCCAACATGCAGATTTTCAAATTTTTCTGAAAAAATACTGTTTTTCAATTCCCATTTTTCGCAAATTTTTTGCCCGTTTTTTACTTTGCACATCGCATTATAATTATAACATCGAAAATTTTGGCAGCTGATTTTTCGATTCGATCCATTAAATACACTCTCGTCTTCTTTTTTCATGCGTTTGTCAACTGGTTCTTCATTCATAGAAGAATTTTCTATCTACTCAGAGAAAACGCGTCGAGCTCGATGCGAGTTCAACGCTGAAAACGACCTTTCTTGGAGTTCGATTTGAACTCAAAAAAACACAACACGAAAAACGATCTCGATGCGAGCTCGATTTGAACTCAAAAATTGGTAAAATTTGAGTTCGCAGAAAGATCAGTGCGAGCTCGAATTGAACTCGCAGCGAGCTCGACAAGATTTTGCTGACTGATCAATATATCTTTTTCTTTCTCAACAACGACAACAAGTGTCAGCGTGGAGTAGTCGGGAGCGTGCGGATCTTCCGATTGAAAGATGCCAGTTCGATCCTCAGATGGGTGTAGAAGTTTTTTTCTTTGAAAGAGTTTCAATTCTTGTCGAATTCAATGCGAGTTCGAATAGAACCCGAAAATCTCTGGGCATTTGGCGAGCTCAATTGGAAATCCAATTCAATTCGCTTTCAACTTTCTGCGAGCTCAATTTGAACTTTCTGCGAGCTCGACGCGTTTTCTCTGAGTAACTGAGCCCGAAATTTGAGTAAAAACCCAAGGCCAAAGAATGCCCTGATTAGGCCAAACCAGGCTTGTGACAATAGTGTTTATTCTGCCCCTGCCCTTCCACTCAAAACTTGAATTTTGCACAATTTCCAATTTCTACAAAAATTTACTGTTTCAAACAGTCAACGAATGACAAGACAAGCGTGACCTTGTAGAGACGCAAAGAAGAGGGAGGAAGGCGAAGGGTAGAGAAAGTCCATTTTCATTACTTTCTCTTGGATAAAATTGGACCTGTTTAAGCCCCTTAAACTCAATTTTGAAGTCTAAAAAATTTGCACATACATAAAACGAAATTTCGAATCGACAAAAGTAGTTGATGTAAAAAATATGGTCGAAAAAATAGAATATTACCCCTTTAAGCCCGCTGAAACACGGGCTGCCCGGCCCAAAACCAAATTTTTCGACTTCTTGCATGTTGTTACGTGAAAAACGATGCTTTTATTTTTTTCTACCTCTACCTTCCTGGTTTGTAATTTTTTTCTGTAAACAAGATAAACATCAAATTTTATCATATAAGACAACACAAATTATGTGGCCCTAAAGAGGGCCGTTGGGTTCGGTTTTTTATTGTTCAACCAAATTTACTTCGATGAAGTATATTTGGTGACTGCCTTGGTTCCTTCCGAAACAGCGTGTTTCGCCAACTCTCCTGGGAGAATCAATCGAACAGCAGTTTGGATTTCGCGAGAAGAGATAGTTGATCTCTTGTTGTAGTGGGCCAATTTCGACGCTTCAGCAGCAATTCTTTCGAAAACATCGTTGACGAAAGAGTTCATGATTGACATAGCTTTTGAAGAAACTCCAGTATCCGGGTGAACTTGCTTGAGAACACGGTAGATGTATACAGAGTACGACTCCTTTCTCTTGGCGTGTCTCTTCTTGTCTCCCTTTGGCTTCTGGGATTTGGCGGCTTTCTTGGCTCCTTTAGCAGATGGCTTTGGTGGCATGTTGAACGAGAACTTTTGAACAAGTATAAAAACGAGTTGAAACAATTTTATTATGAATTGCGTGCGGAATAGGCGGGCAATAAGACCCCGCCCATTCCACAGGCGGAGACGAAGAGGGCGGTTGTGTGGAAGTGTCCCCGCAAGGTGGTAGCACCGCCCATTCCGAACAGCAACTACTTAAAAACACTTGCTCACTCCGTTCTGTTTTATTTTGAAAAACATAAATCTCTCAATCAATAATGTCAGGACGTGGTAAAGGAGGTAAAGCCAAGACCGGAGGAAAGGCGAAATCTCGTTCATCGAGAGCCGGACTTCAGTTCCCAGTCGGTCGTCTTCACCGTATTCTCCGTAAAGGAAACTACGCCAAACGTGTCGGAGCTGGAGCCCCAGTTTACTTGGCCGCCGTTCTCGAATACTTGGCTGCTGAAGTTTTGGAATTGGCCGGTAATGCCGCCAGAGACAACAAGAAGAGCCGTATCAACCCAAGACACTTGCAATTGGCCGTCAGAAATGACGAAGAATTGAACAAACTTTTGTCTGGAGTCACCATCGCTCAAGGAGGAGTCTTGCCAAACATTCAAGCTGTCTTGTTGCCAAAGAAGACTGCCGGAGACAAGGAATAAATTTCTTCGTTTTGAGATCAAATCGAACCCAACGGCCCTCTTTAGGGCCACATTTTCCATTATTCTCTTTTTTGTCAATGAAGTTTTTCTATATAAATTTTACCTTTCGATCAAAGCCTCAAATGTAATTAAATAGCATGCATTGATATCTTCGTTTGGCTGATCACGATAAATATTTAAATGTTGACCGCAGATCTTCGAAGTCTGTTCTGTTATAATTTTTAAAAAGTGGATGAAATAGTGTTCTTACGTGTACCACGTAAACATCCACATACCATAATTTCGATTTTTATTTATTTAGCTCAGTTCGTTTTTTTTCCGGCAGAATGGTCAGCCGAGCTTTTAAGTTTGGCGTGCCAACTGTTACAACCGCATTTGCTGCGTATTGTTTGAGCGACGAGGAAAACCGGAATTCAATTATTCGAACTGTAACAGCCAAGGCATTCAACGAAAACGCCAAGTTCAACTCATTCTTTCCCCGAGGAGAATGGGATTACAACTGGGATTTGTGAGTTTATTTCAAATGTCTCCCTAATCGGGCTTGTAAAAAAAACCGAAAAAAATGGACATTTGAATTTTGAAAATCACATTTTTAAAACATCTTTAAAAAATCGAATAAGCCGATCCAAAATCTCACTTTAACCAATTAAGTTTTTTAAAAAATAGCTGTGTTTTTCGGAAATTTTCTGAGGGAAAAAATTTCGTAGGAAGTTGTTCAGCTTCGGTCTTTTTTTCGAGTTTAATATTTTTTTATATCCATTATTTTCAGCCGCGCACCAGAGAGCTTGGTTGACCAAAGAAAGTACAACAAAGCGAATGATGACGAGAAAAAGAAAATGTTAGAAGAGCACAAAGGAACAGCCACTCGTAATATTTTTCTTATCCGACACGGGCAATATCAACTAGATACCGATGATAAGTTTCTGACAGCATTGGGAAGAGAACAGGCCGATTTATTAGGAAAAAGACTTGCAGTTTCGGATATTAAATTTGATAAATTGTTGATGTCAACAATGAACAGAGCGACAGAAACTGCCAATATCATCTTGACTCATTTTCCGGATAATTTTCCACGGAGTTCATCCCCGATGATTGAAGAGGGCCCACCATATCCACCAGTTCCTGAACATAAAGATTGGCGTCCAGCCGCACCGGTGAGCTTTTTTTTTCAAATTTTATTGTATTTGTTAATGAAACAAATTTGAAAAACTATGACTAATATACCGATCTCTCCCGGAAAGTTAAAGATGTACCAACCTTGGTCTGCACAAAACAATGAAACTTTTACTGCGCTCATTTTTATCACGTCCCTAACTATCTTATTGAGGAGTTCTATTCGGAAGCTGCCAGAATCGAAGCAGCATTTCGAAAAATATTTCATCGTGCACCGCCATCTCAAAAACAGGATTCTTATGAACTGGTCGTATGTCATGCCAATGTGATTCGATATTTTGTTTGCCGGTAATTTTAATATATTTCATCAATGGCTCAATTGATGTTTTATTCAGAGCTCTTCAATTTCCACCTGAAGGATGGCTCCGTATGTCATTGGGTAACTGCTCTCTAACATGGGTTGTCATTAGGCCATCTGGAAATGTTTCAATCAGATCGATTGGAGATATTGGACATTTGACACCTCATAAAGTGTCCTTCACATAAATCGAAACAAATTCAATTTTCAAATAAACGTTCAGATAGTTTTCAAATTAATCATTAACTGTTAATGTGTTTCAATATTTTATTTTTGCAAAACAGTTACGATTTAAACAGTGCAACATTCAATAATTGAGATTTTAAATCGAGATCAACTGTTTTCGTTTCCAAACTCTGGAATTGGTGAGGTCAAAGAATATAATAAAATTGAAAGGAGCTTACCTGAGTATCGACTCCCTCAAAATTAGATGAGAAATCAAGAAAAGCTTTCGAACTCGGATAATTCATCGGAACAACAATCCACGCAGTCAACTTTTTCGATTTATCACAGTTCTCAAATTCTGCTTTATAATAAAATCCGGCAATTGTGGAGAGCTTGGCCGATAATGATGCAGGTATTTGTGATATGAATTTCTCATCCTCACACAGCCCGAATGAGGATAGTTTGAATTCCGAAGTTGTCGGGATTTCCAAAAATTCAGATTTTTTCGATTCTGAATAAATGAATTGTTTTATGAAATTTATTTTTTTATATTCTGACATATTTCGCCAAAACTATGGTGTTATATAGCGCAAATATTTTTCTCCCGCCAAAAACTGCGTGAGTGTGAAAAAATAATTTTCGAATTGAAATTTTTGGGCAGGACAAATTGTCGTTTTATGAAAAAATGGGCAGGCCGGCCTCGATCCCTTCTACGGTTATCTAATTTTAGGCTCGACTTTTTCTTTCGTTTTTTATTCTTCTGTAACCTAATTGTTAGGTTACAGAAGAATAAAAAACGAAAGAAAAAGTGACCTCTGACCTAAGGAGTGACAAAAAATGAAAATTGTGAACGTGAAAAACACGGATTTTTTGTTGAAATGTGATTTACGGCAGAAAACGAACAAGTTTTAAAATACTGATTTTTAATTTAGAAAAAAACACCTAATTGGATAAAAAACTAACCAATACTTTGTAAAATCTCTTCAAGTTCTAGTCTGTGTTCCACGCGTTTTCTAATTGTCACAACCAATTTTCTCAAATATTCCGTCAAGTTCGATTCCTCGGGTATCATTCCACTAAGAATTTGGGCGAATTTGTAGGGGCGACCAAATTTTTTCGAAATATCATCGAAATTCAACCTGAAAATTGTATTTTTTCGTTTTTTTTCTGTGAATAACATGCAAACTTTAAATGTTGCATTCTGATGTTGCCAGTTGAATTCGGACATTGGACTCCATCATTTTTTTCTAATAAATCGGTCATAAGATTTTCACTGGCCAAAATTTGAGAATTACTGAAAACATTTGAATCATTGAACAGAAAAATTATTGAAATACTACCTTTTGAAAGTAGAAAATTCCCATTTTGCTGTTACAACTTTGAGTTCGGTAAGGTAATGAAAATTCAAAATAACATTTCTTTCTCCACATCCAATTTCCAGTTCAACACTCATCGGATTAACATCAAAAATTTTGGCAGCTGATTTTTCGATCCGATCCATTACACTCTCGTCTTCTTTTTTCATGCGTTTGTCAACTGGTTCTTCTTTCATAGAAGAGCTTTCTGATTCGATTATTCGCACAGTAAAAGACTTGTCTGAAAATTAACAATGTTTCAATCAGATAAAAACAAAATTAAACCGGCCTTCCATGATTTCAGAATACGCTAAAGAGTGAGTGTAGATGACGGAAAGATAACTTGGAAGTTGAACCGCCAGTGTCCGTTGTTCGTTCGACTTTTCGACATCTTTGAATTGAACCGACAATGTTTCTTGAAGAGGTTGGGTTGTCTGAAAAAATTACGGATTGAATAACTTCGAGTCATCGTCATGGGGTTGTTGTAAATTGTGAATGTAAATATATTTTTGAGCTAACCTTTACTAACAAGTTGATATTCGGTATAACATTTTCAATTCTCTGTTCTTTTTTGTGAATATCACTCATCAATACGTTTCTTCTTCCTTCTAACTCTTGAAGAGTAGATTGTAACCTGCAAACGAACAAAAAATATTTCGATTACAATAATAATCCTTACGCATTTCTTTGCTCTGCTTCAAATTGTAATCGAGCCAAATATTGTTTATGTTCGTCTTGTTTTGTTTCTTCTGGTTTTGAAATTGTATCAGAAGCAGTTTCATAAAACTCATCAACTGGTATTAAATCTAAATCTTCATCTCCGGCACTATAATCCAAACATCGATCTATTTCTTTTCGAATGTGTTGCAATTCACTTGTTGTATTTTGCAATTGAAGAAGTTTTGCATCTACTACCTCCAGCTGTTCTGCACTTTCTTTTCGCAATTGTGATGTTGCATAATGTGACAGCCTTGCAAATCTTCGAACTTTCGCCAAATTTGTGAGCATAGGACTTTCTATTTTTTCTCCAGCTATATAACTTTTTAATAGTTCTCTCAATAACGAATATTGTTCCATGCTCTGCTCATACAACTTTTCATGCGTCAAGTTCATTGCTATACGGTCTTCCAAATTGTAGAATTTTTCATTTGTATCAACTCTGTTGAAATCTTCCAAAATCTTCTGTGATTCTTCCGACAGCTTGTTATCATTTTTTACCGTTTTTTCTTCTGATGATATTTTTTTAGCAGGCCTTACGTTGACTCCTGTCGACATCTGAAAAACAAAGATTTTTCTAAAAACATTAACTTAAAAATTTCAAGGTAGTAGCTTTCTTTTGGTTTGCTAGTTTGACTCAGGGGTATGGGGAGATTAATCTACGTGCAAGGTGAATTTAGCGATTAATCGGCTAGTAAGGTGAAACCACCGATTAATCGGCGAGCAACATGTTCATCGACAATTAATCGCTGAGTCAAATTTAGCACCGACACTAGAATGATCAAATGTGCACTAACTTATACCAAACGATTTATCGGCGCCGCGGCGATGAAAAAACGATTAATAAAAGATTGCTAAGTGTTTAATCTCAAGTTTATCGTGGATTAATCTCACCATATCCCGGGGATCCCTGAGGACAGAAAAACTTAAAAAAAAGAAAAGAAAAACTCCGTAAATAATGCTGGCCTAGGACACCAAACAACCTCGGCCATCAGTTTTTTGAGAGCTCGCGCGAGAAGTACACAACGAAAAGTTAGTGCCTTGGCCTAGGAAGCAAAAAAATAAATATTTTTTCCCGAGATAAAAATGAACACAGAACCTGTAGAAGTCGAAGATAAAACACTCAATATGTCTAGGAGTGTATTCGACTATGTTTTTAACCAAAAAAAAAGTTGATAACAATTTCAGACAAAGTCGGGCCAGAATTTATTTCGAATCCAATTCAGACACATAACAAAAATGTCGGGCCTGATAAATAAAATAATTTCGAAACGTGATCTCAATTGTTGCGTATAAAAAGGCTAAATCACAGTCTTCGCATTATTTTACAAGTGTCTTTGTGTTATAAACGGGATAAGCGAAAAGGCATAAAAGTACACGAAATATACATGTCGACCAACAGCAAAATGGCAAAAGTGGAGGGTGTGGAGGATCAGAAATGGTATCATGGAATGCGGCCAAGAAGAGATATCGAGTTAGTTGAAACAGCAAAATTCGTTTTCGGGCCCCATTTTCACTGATTTTCGGAGAAAAATTTAAGTGTTTTTCAGACATTTGTTAGTTCAAGATGGCGATTTTCTCGTGCGCGCTTCCGACGGTCGGACAAACAATGTCGAAATAATTCTATCGATAAGAAGCGAAACAAAAGGATTGATTCATTTAACATTGGCATGTTGCGAAGGAAGATGGCAATTAGGACTGACAGCTCGAGGCAAAAAAATCCAACGTTTCGCCACAATTCCACAACTTGTTGAACATTATAAAAAACACAAACTGTCAAACTCGCTGATCCTGAAGCGAGGCGTTCATCGTCCCGACTGGCTGATCACCCACGACAAAGTGACATTCGACACGAAAAAGGATCAACTTGGCGCCGGCAATTTTTGCACAGTATACAAGGGAAAATACGATAAGGGTGATGAACAAGTGGCCGAAGTGGCAGTCAAATTGTGTCATAATAGCACAAAAGAGTCTGAGGAGGCGGGCAAAACGACGGACGAGACGAGAGCGGCGAGAGAGATGATGTTGGGTGAGGCGAAGGCAATGTCTCATTTCGTACATCAATACGTCATCCAGTTGTACGGTGTGGCTTGCGATCATCCGCCAGTGCTCATTGTCATGGAATTTTGTCCTGGTGGAAGTCTCGACAAACATCTGCAAAAAGAGAAGGGTGATATTGAAATGGGCGAGAGACTGTGCTATATATTGGAGGCGGCACGTGGAATGCGATATCTTCATTCGAGAGCGTGTGTGCATCGAGATTTGGCCGCCAGAAATTGTTTGATATCAGCGCAAGGTTTCATCAAAATCTCAGATTTTGGATTGTCCAAATTGTTGGATGGGAAAGGAGATGAGGAGACAGTAGATGAGGAGTCACCGCAAATTCCGCTTCGTTGGATGGCACCCGAATCGTTGAAAAAACCCAGAAAATATTCGAAAGCTTCCGATGTATGGTCTTTTGCTGTGCTCATGTATGAAGTGAGTTTGTGACAGGAACATGGATTTTTCTTGAGAAATTATGTAGAAGTTTGTGACACCGTAACAGGATTGGGCGGAACTGACTCTTCGGAACTTTCGGCATCGAAGTTTTTTTTCGGAAAAAAAGTTATGAAAAAAGAGGTTCCGACATTATTTTTGAGAAAACTCGGAAATTTCGGAACTTTCCAGGCAAACGTCCAAAACCATAAGAAATTACATTTTTGTCATAATATAGAATAATTTTTTTTGTCGGAAATTCGGAAATTTCCGGTTTCGTTTGTGTTTTGTCCCTAAAAATGAATCTCGATCTGAAAATAAAAAGATTCTCGGTTTTTTTTCATCGGGGTTTTCGAGACTGGACCTCATGTCGGGACTCGATTCAGGAACTATTGTTTTGACTCCGATATATCAGTGGTGAGATTTAGGCAGCTCAGAGAAACTGATGTTCGAAAGTCGGAGCAGGCCTGGTTTTTTTGAGTCGCCCGACCCGCGATTTTCGGTCGGGCTATAATCTCACCCCTGACCGGGCCTGTCCCGATAGAGCCCCATTTAGAGTTTGCCCAGTTTTCTTACACAGTTATTTTTCAGATTCTCAATCTCGGCATCAAACCATGGCCGGAATGGCCTCCAAAAAAGATTGCCACACACATTCGCAAATGTCAAATGCCCGACCTGCCCGAAAATTCGCCGAACGATGTCAAAGAATTGGTGGCGAAAATTTGGGTGCAAAACTCGTCGGATCGTCCAACGTTCCGCGATATTTGCAACAAAGTGTGGAAGGTGTTGAAAAAGGTGCCGGCACCAAAACCGGCCAAATTTGCGCTCAACAGATTGACGGGTGTCGAACGAACCGTTGTGTTACGAGTGAGTTGCAGCGGGACACGAAGTGTCGGAGAATCATTTTGTATTTAGGAAACGGGGAGAAGGATTTTGGTACTGGTGTATCGTGGCGAGACTCGCTTCCGACACTGTTTCAAAAGCGGGTCTCGCCACGATACACCATTTTTCAAAAAAACGTTTGTTGATTTTTAGGAAAGTAACAATGATGATGAAGATACGAATCGAGACTCGCAAGATCTTCCAAATAACACCAACAAGTAAATTTTATTCAAGAATCTTATAGTTTCTAACGTTTTGATTTTCAGGTCGACGATGGAGGACGACAAGAACACGGTTTGATGACGACTATTGCCACAGAAGAGCAAGCTTGATTTTTCACAAAATGAAACGTTTGGAATTATTGAAATTATCTTGTTAAATTTGAAATTTTCGATTTTGCTTTCCACGCTCCGTCGCGGGTTTTATACTGCTCCTTATCGCATCGCGGCTTTACAATCCTTTCACCTTTAATTGGATCCGACCTCGGATGCCGTCCGATATTTCTCGCCGCGACGTGATGATGAGCTGATTGTTGCGTCGACTGCTAGTGTCGCTTCGGGTCGGCTGCGCTTGGAGTTGGTGTTTTGTCCGATGAGTTTCTGATGGGTCGTTGGATAGTCGTCTTGGTTGTCGAGAGCTGGTTAATGTGAAGCAGGCAGGGATTATTGTTGGTGGTTGGTGCGCATAACCATCTGCGCGCAGATGGTTCGCTGACTGGAGGTGTTGTGAACCTGTAATAATTCATTGTGTTCCCGGCCGTTGACGTTGACAAACTGGATCGGGCCGCCGGATTCAGCTCGTGGCAACCGCAGTTGTTGCGTCCAACATCTTTGCGATGCAGTCGTTCCCGATTGCAATTCAAATGGATAAGTGGGCGCGACCAACTGCTTGGTGATGTCTGGGTGGCCTCTATAGACAGTGGTTAGTCTGGCCGACTCCTGAGGCCTCAGCTTGTGAAGCCTTTCCATGTCCGATTGGGCGAAGCTTGCGAACAAATCGGATGATTCGCTTACCGGCAGATATGGTGTCAGTTGAGCTGTGTCGCCGATCAGTATCAATGCTTCCAGTTTGCGGAACTTGCATAATAGGGTCAACAGGTCACTCGGACGAAGCATCGACGCCTCGTCGACGATCATCCGAGTGACTCTGTCGGCCACCTTGTCGTCATTGTATGCCCGCAATAACAGGGCGGTGGTGATAGCGACGACATTCGCATTGTAGTGGAATTCGAACCTCTTGGTCAGCTCAACGCTGGCCTCCCTTTCGACTCCATACTTCTTCACGATATCGTCCACCTCTTCGGCCTGTCCTGCTTCTTCTTTGGCCTCTTCCCATTTCGCTCGGAGGTTACCGAGATCCGTCTTGTTGCCCTCTTTGACGATAAACTCTTCGAAATGGGCCTGATGCCACGACATGAGTCGCTGCTCCTCTTCGGTGGCTCCTGCAATGGCGGCCGCAGACGCTATCCTCATCGGGCGAATATCTTCGGCCGAGATCGATTCTTGCAGAACTTCCAACGCATTTCCCCACACTGACGTTGGTTGGACCGGCGATGATCACCCGGCTGCACTTCCCGTTGCCGATCCACTCACGCGTGATCGCCGTCACGAGGGCGGTCTTGCCCGATCCTGGTGGGGCAATTACAATACTGATGCCCTTTGATCCTGCGGTCCGGGCCAGCATTGTTGTCTGAGAATCATCCAGTTTGATCGATCCGAGTTGGCGCTTCCCGTCGGATATTACCATCTAGTGATGCTGGCCGGCCGCTCGTCCCAGCATTTGTCGTCCGATCGCCGTCGCTGGCAGCTGCACGAATTTCTCCAAAATCGTTTCGTGGGTTTTCTCCTTCGATTTTATTGGCGATAACCCGATCTCCCGATCCTGATTCTCCGGATGTTTTGCCCACTTGGCCACGAATTCCGCGTCCGTCGTCGAAAAGGCGATGGTGAACTTGGTTGACTTGGCTGACGGTACCACCCTCGTCAATTTCTCCGTGATCTTGTATACTTCCGACGCTTGGCATCCGAACTGGGCTTCAATCGTTTCGCCGGTTTTGAATTTCTCACTTAAAACATCGCTTATCCGGGCGTTCTCCATCTCCCATGTCCCGAACCACTTCTGATGAAAACGAAACTGTATTTTCTCCCGAACGATGGCGGTTGCCACGTCCACATTGGATGTGAATGTGTGGAATGCGGCCAGCGCCGCGGTCGCTCTACCAACCCACAGTTCCAATTCCTTCGCAGTTGGCCGTTGGATGTTGTTGCATTTCTCTTGAATGCTTCAGATTTGCTCTGTCTCTAGCCTTCGCAAATTGGCCAATGCGAATGTCTTCGGCTCCGATGCGTCCTTCGCCTTCTTAGCGTGCCGTTTGGCTCGGACGTCCTTGATGTACAAGTCGCAATCTAGCTTCTTGATTTGATTCATGCCGGCGGGAACTTCGTAGGCGTCGGCTAGGAGCATGGTTCCTACTGCTCTTTCTCGGATGACGACCTGTTTTCCCCGCTCCACGACCGACTGGTGTGTCGTGGCTCCTTTCGGTGTGTGTGTGTGCAGACACGATTGTTGCCGCTCCTTCGACCTTGGCGACTATGGCAATTGCGGTTGTCGAATCGCACTCTTCTGGACCGACAGTTCCGACTAATGTGACCCCTCCTGCCACAGTTATAACAAGTGATATCCGAAATATTTCTGCGAAGTGGCTCCCGTAATGCGGGTCTGGTGGGTGGCTGCGTTGGCCGCCGGTGATTATCCGCC
Source organism: Caenorhabditis sp. 8 KK-2011 (assembly GCA_963572245.1). Taxonomy (NCBI): domain Eukaryota; kingdom Metazoa; phylum Nematoda; class Chromadorea; order Rhabditida; family Rhabditidae; genus Caenorhabditis; species Caenorhabditis sp. 8 KK-2011. Next base: position 4,412,956 of record OY751547.1, read on the forward strand.
TGGGCCAACCGTAATATTTCGGGATGGTTTGATTGCGGCGGTAATACGCTTTCGAGTGTTCGCGCCCTCTGTACCGCTTGCTCGAGCGTTTCTATTCCTTGCGCGATTAGTTGCAGCGAAATTTCGGGACGAACTCTATCGATGAACTCCTGCGCCACCCTCTTCTCAATCTCCTGACGCGTGGCCGACGCGTCAACGAGGTTCTGGATGATGCGGGTCAGTCTATCCACAAAGTCCAGCACGCTCTCCGTCGCGCCTTGCCTACAATCTTCTAGCTGCGACCGTGCCTTTGTGAATTTTGCGGCCATGAACGCTCATGTATCAGCGTACGACGTATCGCGGCCCAACGTCTGGAGGAATGCCTCCGCCGCCCCTTCCACGTAAAACCTCAAAAAGCGCGCTTTCTGGTCGTCAGTGGCCGCCTCTATGTTTGCCGCGACATAATCTTCATACATCGGGAGCCACTGCGACCATGATGTTTTACCCGAAAATTTGCTCAGTGTGATTGACCTGAGCATCAACACCCTCGGCCTTTCCCTTTTTTTGAACCAGAGAGCGTGGTATTAAAAAGTGATGGGCCCTGGGTTCTTTTAATCTGATTCCCGCAACTCACGTTTTTTTTCTCAACGATCGGTGTGATGGACAATGGCGTAGACTAGTTTGACAACGGTCGACTTGGGTTTACGAATTACTTCGCTGGATTACGTGTAATCACACAAAGGTCATGACTAGATATACCTCTCCGGGTTTTGAGACACAGCCATGAATCGCCGTTTCCAGAAAAACGAAAAGAGAAAAAAAAACGAACCGCCCGAAACCGTAGTTCCTGGCCGGCTCTATTATCTATCTACATAATGCGGTGCGCTACCCTTTTAAACACGGGACCTATTATCTATACTCCGCCTTTCTTTCTTCTATTCGCTTATCATTCATCGGACCGTTGTTCCCTGTTTGTTTTAGTCCCGTTATCTTATCTCGGAGTTGTAAAACGTCTTGGTATTTATGGTCTTTTGGAGAAAATGGCCTCTTGGAAACGGAGCCAACATTGTTACAACCTCGTACTATACTTTTTTTTACAATGTTTTATCGCGTTGTTGTACGTTTACGACTCGTACGTTGAATATTTTCGACCGAACTTTACCCTTTTCGTCGCTTGCACTGTGCTCTTGTTGGTCGAGATCTTCTTCTTGCAGTATGCTCCCATTGTCTCTTTCTTCTCTGTCGGCTCGTCCGCTCGTCGCCGGGATGTTTCCCGGTTGTTATTTTCGATGTTATTTGACGGACAAATGTAGAGGTCGAACTCGGGCTTTCTCTAAATATTCATTTAAATGAGGGGAGGCCTTCTTATCGACGTGAAAACAGTCCCGGCCTTAATCTTATAAGTAGGGCTTTACGAAACAGTCAATAACCGCACAGTTTGGACCTTATTTTCATTTCATGGCCTTGATTATAACGAGGCCGGTGCTTGCAAAAAAGCCCGAATCTCACCCCTGGACAAATGAGAGAGGCAGACAAAGAAATGAAAGAAAAATAGAAATAAAACTTAAGAGCGTCAGAGAGAATAACAGGTCTCACGTCGAATGGTTTTTGTTTAACTTTCAATGAAGCAATAGAGCAAACATTGCTCTTTTCTCTAGTACAACTCTCTCGTTTGACCCACGTAAAACACCGTGGAAAAAGCTTGTGAGAACATTTATTTTTCTTTCGAACTTTTTGAGATTGTGCAGAGAATATGAAAAAAAGTTGTAGTCAAACATTCCCAGAAACAAATCAATGAAACATTCCTCCGCCAAAAGAGCTCATGATCTTTTCACATTTCCTTTCTCACATTCTACCAGAACCACATTGGTTTGCAAATTGAATTGGGAAAAATTGAATATTCTAGGTATTTATGTTTCTTTCCTAATTAAATCATTCCCAGTTTCTATGAGAATTAATTTTCTATACATTTCAATGTTTATTTTCTGAACTTTTTGTTGCAGAAATGGATACCTGGATTGTAGTTCTCGTCATTCTTTACTCAACAATTTTTGTTTTCGGGTTTACTGGTAACCTAATTATGATATTGGTAACTATTTACAATAGGTAGCGTTTAGATGAGATACAGAATGAACTAGTATGACAGTTTCAGAAATCTCCGATCCTCTTGTAATATTCTCATCGGAGCCTGTTGTTTTTTTGATCTTCTACTTTTCACAGATATTGTAGCATTCGTATCTTCAATATTTATCAACACACCACAAGGTTACAGATAAAACAGTACTGTGTTTTATAATCTTCAGTTTCAGATATTTGTTTCTACATAAATATTCCAGCGGATTTTGGTGCGTTTGCTTCAAATGCATGTGTTCTTATGGTCGGAATAGATCGACTTCTTGCTATTACGAATCCTCAAAAATACAAGTTTATGGAAATTAACAAAAAGAAGTATCTGACGCTTCTTTTGTCGTTTCCAGTTTCTTATGCTTTATTCCTACTCTACATCGGATTCGGACAACGAAATCCGAAAAAGTGAGAGAGATTGAAACTGTGTTCTAAATAATGCGGTTTCTCCGCTTTTCTGCACGTAGAGAAAAGCGGAGAAATTGTAGGCGGAGAAATTAATTGCACCAGTGCCGCCGGGTGAAAATTGTAACAAAGTCTACATTTATCAAGATCTGAACTATACAAACAAATAAAGCTGCGGGCTTGTGAAGGCCCGTCGCGTTCAAAGAGAGAGGCCGATGGTTCGATTTGAAGCAAGACTCGAGAGAGATGTGCGATAGTGAAATAGGTTCATTTCAGAACTTTTCAGACATTTAGAATCAGATACTGACAAAATATACTGGAAATATTCTGAAGAAATCAGCGCGCTTCTGCCTAATAACAGCGCTTCTGCCTCATTCGTGCGGCAAACGCGCCGTAACACAAAGTCAAAACTGTCCACATTCGCGGCCAGCAGGTGGCGAGCGCACCATATTTTTTCGTGGTGCAAAAAGGCGCGGCCGCTGCCTCCGCGCTAAAACGCGCCGACATGCGCGGCCTACGGGCTCCGAGTTTTTCGAGGACTTCCGGAAAAATGAATCAAATTCTGACCTCCATCTTCCGACTCAATAATAAATAACAATTACTATAATAATAAACTCAATAAAAAATAAAATAAATCTAGTTCTGCGCTGAAAAATGAAAACAAAGAAATACAACTTTTGCGAATTACACGAGAAGTCTGTAAAGTTTTAAAGCTAGTTTTTATAAAACCGATAGCTACGATTTGTCGAAAAAAAATGACAACTCGGGACAGCAATTCCCCAAAAAATGTTCTGACAAGGAGAGCTGCAAGTCCACTCTTGGCCCGGTCCTAGTCAATTAGGAAAATATAAACGTTAGAGATTGTAACAATGTTTTTTTGCAGAATAGTAACATGTCTGCTTCCGGAATCACTTGGTCATGCTTATGATTTGTTTGCCATTACATCATTCATCATCAACCTTTTCGTTCCTCCAATTTATATCTACGTTTATCTAAAAATAAAAAAAGTTCAAATGAGTAAGATTTTTCGTAGAAAGTTCCAAAGACAAACGTGTTTATCGATTTCCAGAATCTTCAACTCAATCAATCTTCAAAAGTCTTTTCATCACAGTAATTCTAGTTGTTAGTGGTTGGATGACAACTGATCTGATTGGTGTTCTCACTGTTGTAGTTCCAATGCCTTCTGATGTGGCTAGAATGATTCAGTTATACTGTGGCGCATTCATTTTCACATCTTCATCTTTCAACGCGTTAGTATACTACAAAATAAGGTTAACAAAATGTGTTTATTTTCCGACAAAAATCAATACTAAAAATCTTCCAGTAAAGACTATAGATTGGCAATTCGACTTCTTTTTGGATGGGATCAACCGGGAAATCGATGGATGAAATCGACTGTTGGAAATCAACCAACGATTGAGGGATCGACTCATCAGAAAAGAGACACGAACAGTAAATCGACACACCCAACAGCTTCTTGATATTGACATTGAAACAAATCACATAATAATAAATCAGTTGATAATAATGGTTATCAAAACAAAAATATGCGTGACCCAAACAAAAAAATGATTTCATTAAAAAAAAGGTGATTTTTGTATCTATTTCTCAATTCGACTCGAACCCGAAAATATTCAAATACTTTTTCATAACTCACATTACGAGTACTTATCCACTCTGGATCTTGCCACGCCCAACGGAATACTTTTTTCGTGATTCCAAAAAAAAATAAGTTTTGAGCGACAGTTTTGAATTCAAACTAGAAGTCTTCTAGTCCAGTTTGTCCAATTTTCTCTTCAATTTCATTATTACTCATCGTTCTCATTATTTTCTCATTTAATTCACTTGTTTGATGTCGTTCGTATACATACATTTCAATACAACAACACCATTTTTCTTCCGACATTTTCAACCTTTTTCATCTTTTTTTTTCTCTTATTGGCTCTTCCAATTCCACGATTTTTTTTGTGTTTGATGCATTAACCGATTCGCTACGAAAATGGATGAGCAGGCATTGCTTAAAACAAACAAAATTAAGGGCCGTTTTTTGACATGCCGGACCCGTAGCGGGTTGAATGTGACATGAAAATACGACTGGAAGAAAAAGAAGAAAAAAAAGAGAAAAGGAGAAGAAGAAGAATAAAAGCCGTATATTTCTCACTTGTCTTTTTCGGCTTTATATAGATAGGTTTTGTTCCTGGGGTCGCATATTATTATTATTTTCCATTATTACTGTTATTTTCATATGTTTTTTCGCCAGGTTATTTATGTTATTTTTTGGTGTTATTTGGGTTTTTTCTAGAAACATCGAAATTTGTTCTGTAAAAAAATATGGCCGAAGAAACCATGTTCCCACGTTGAAAATGAAGGAGAGTTCCCAGAGCGTCAAAACGTGACGTACTAAAAATAAATCCTGATGAGTTGAACTTTAGAATTTCATTCATTTCTTGTTTCGCCCAATTTCTGAAAATGTGAACATTAATTTATCACAGACGGTAAGTTCGTATGTACTTTAAGGTAGTAGATCCTAAATTCAGTACTACACAGCAGACTTTTGGGCTCTCTTGGACCACCCGGGCTTTCAAAAAATGGGCCCCATAGTTCTACTTTTTTCGAACATATTAGAAATTTTTTAGAAAAAACCCTTTTCTATTTAGAAGAGAGATAATGTTGATTCAGGCGTGATATTTCGAACTGATTTTTTGAAGCATAATAATTAGATTAGGTTATTTCGATACAGTAACCCCAATTATTAGTCACAATCGAGACACAGCATGATTTTTTCAACGTTTCCCCATTGCCACACAATTCGCGAAGTGTTCAGAGGCGCACACTGAAAATCAGCTTTTCGTTATTTATTTGGCTCCGCGACTCGCCACCACGACATTTCGCCACTTTTACGTTTTCGCCACCACGACATTTCGCCACCAGACATTTCGCCACTGAGTATTTTGTCTCCAGGTCTTTTCACAGTAGTTTTTTTTTTCTTTTTTTTTTTGACTAATAATGGAATTTACTTTCTTATGCTACAATAAAAATACATGGAAAGTATTTTTAAAAGTCGAAATAGCAAAATATGTGGTGGCGAAATGTCGTGGTGGCGAAATGCCGTGGTGGCGAAATGTCGCGGAGCCATTTATTTTATTTTTCTTCTTCTTTTCTTCCATGAAATGACAATCCGATCCATCATAGTTAATTCCGGAAAAACACCTGTCAACTCATGTCCTTTTTTGGCTCAATTTCTTTTTTCCTCTCGACTTTTCTAACGTATTCATAGAGATTTTTTCGACATACATTTATTATTGAAATACAGAAAATAAAATAGGAGACGAAGACGAGAAAATTGAGGGTGTGTCTTGAAATTTGAAAGACATAAGAATCGAAATAAAAACGTAGCTATAACGACAAAAACCGAGAGACAAACTTTTTTTATACATTTTTGTGACAACCAATTTTTTATTTCTAGTTTTTGATTGTCCGTATATAAATATATTTTTTCAGGAGTAACAGTTATGAAAAACCAGAGTTTCAGAAATTTCCTTATTTTGAATCAAAAAGTCGCGGCTCTGAGAAACCGACTGTTGAAAGTCTGACCGAGCTTTTTTGACTCACCAAAAAATATCAACACAAAAACTATGCTTGACCCGACTCCTTTTTTTTGAAAACTTTAGGAATTTCAAAAGATAAAATCTGATTTTTGAATATTAAGCTGAGTAGTTTTTTTTTCTAGACGTTCGGAAAAAACTCGGAAAATTTCCTGCAACCCACCCGCAACTTTTGCCGTCAGCCCGCAATACTTGCGGGTAAATTTTTGAACCGCAAACTCCCGAAATTTTTGCGATATCGGACCTTTTTACCCTTTTCAGACCCTGAGAGAGAGAGAGGGAGAGATGGGGATAAGTATAGTACTCTTTCAATTATTTTGTCTGTTGCAAAGTTGTTTCTTCAAAATTGTAAATTTTGTTTTATTTGCAGAATTATTGTGCGGGTCGAATGAATAAAATATAGCCGGAGCCGAGAAGTGGCTATTGACAACGATTTGCATGTCACTGAGTCATCGAAACACCAAAAAAAGAAGCAGAAGAAGACGAAAAAGTCAATTTTTATTTGCCCTTTATTAATTATAAATGTGAGTTTCATTATTATTTGACGAAAAGAGACGGTGTGAAAAAAGACAACACACAGGAAAGGAGGACGTCTTTTCAATTCGAAATTTGGATCTTTCTATTTTACATTTTCTCATTACAGATGACTTATTATCGTGCGCCTCAACATGACATTGTCTATCCATCTGATTATTCTGATGATAACTCTTCTCCATGTTGTTGTTGTTGGTTGTGCTCATTATGTTGTTGTCGAAGACCGAGACATCGGAGAAGGAGAAGAAGAAGAATAATGACACCTACCGCTGTCACACATTTCCATGTACAGGTTAGTAGTTTTTCTGGATAGACTAGAGAAACTTGACGATAAAATCTATGAAGTTGATGTTTTAGTGAATTGTTAACTCTGAAAAAAAGGTTCGGTTGGGAAATAATGATTAATATATGCAGTTACATGTACCCGGGTATTAGGTCCTGTCTTCTTTCAAAATTGTCTCTGGAGTTTATGAAAATAGAAAAAAACTAATCTTCGTCAGAGTTCAGAGACCTAATTTCTCAGTATTGCGGTCAGGGCTAGTCGCCATGGCCCATGGGCATTCCGGAATGCCAAACCGGCCATTTTGGTGAATGGTATTTCTGCTTTTTCACCACAAAAGCGTTGTACCCTGTCGAAAACTTTAAAATTATGATCCAGGTTTTTTTTGCACCACAACAACAATATCCGGAGCCATGATCTCATTTTTGCTTCATTTTGTTTCAATTTCGGAAAAAAATTAATTTTTCTATCACAGAGTTCTTCATAATGTGCCATAGTTGTTCATTTCACAACGATTTTTGTGTTTTTTAATTTTCATTTTTTTTTCAAAAATTAATATAACTCAAAAATAAAAGAAAGGCAACGACTAAACTGTTAGTATTTAGTGTCGCAAGTCCTGCCACTCATGATGCCGCAGGTCTGCCATTTTCCCCCCAAGTTTTCCATTCTAAAAAAACTAGCAAGTCTCGGAAGAACTCAAAACTGATACGCCGCGCGCGCGCTGATTTTTTAAATCGCGTGCACGCCCTGTCCACGCGATAACGCGCCGATGGACCGCGGCAAACGCGCGAGATGAGGGCTGGCGCGCCATCGGCGCGCCGCTGACACGCTGAAATTTTCGATTGCCAGCTGGCTATCGGCCAGTTTAACGTCTCTCGACCGGTTCCAGAAACAATAAAGACCATATTTTATTATTTAACAAAAAATGAAACATTAACAAAAAATAAAACATTAACAAAAAATGAAACAAATCCTTAACATATTAATGAGTGATTTTATGACACGTGAACTCGTTGGCATCAATGCTGAAATTATTCAAATAACTTCATTGAGGTTTTGTTATTCTCCACAAAGGAACTCTGCGATGTGATAATGAGATATGAGATGTGTCTGCGATGTGAGAACTCTCACAACTGACTACAATTCTCGAAATACGTAAAATTCATAGTAGGGCTGTCGGAATGGGGTGGGTTCCAGGTGGGCACCCCACCTGTATGTGGGAAGAGTGCCAACTTGGTAATTCCCATTAAAAAGTAGAATATTCCATGGAGGCCCAGGTGGGCTCTGTTTTTCATAAAATGTGAAGAAAAACAAGGTACCCATTTTTTGTTTTTCATAGCCACATTTCGGTCAAAAATTGACAGAAATGCTATCGAATTTCTGACATTTTTTTCCAAGATTAACCATTTGCCTGAAAATAGGGCTCACAAAAAGTTGGTTCATTAGATTATTTTTTGACTTTGGAAGATCCGACTGCATTAACATTTTAATTCCAGAATTTTCTCACCTTGGCCGCAATGAAATTAGCGGTTCCGTCTTCGAGATCTTCTCCGAATTCACCTCTTCTCAAATCGCTTCTGAAATCAGATTGCAAATTTTAGTAAAAATTATACTGATAATTTTTCTCACAATTTCTCGGTCAGCTTCTTTGTATCCTCATATTCATCTTCTGAGTTTTGTGTTGGAAACGATAAATCGACATTTCTCACGTCAGCCAAATCCACCAAATCTTCAGTTGCAGTATGTTCCACACTGTTCACTTGTTGGATAGTGTCGGGAAGAACAGATTGAGTGAACAGACTTTTTCCTGGAGTTTCTGTCCTTTCAATAAGATAATCATCATCATCGGAATCGTCATCGGATTGCTGTGATCTTCGTTTTTTCAACGATAACATTGACACTGAAAAACGAAATTAGTTGTGGTTCTATGGAAAACTTTACTTACTCATTTCTTTTCTGCATCTCAATCTCCGAGGCGTACTCATAATAACAATAGAAAACAGACCAGTTCTCAGAAGTTTACAGATATTCAAAAATTAAATTTAGGAATTAAAAAAATAAAAAATTATATAAACCACGGCCTAACGGAATGTTGTTTAAAAAATATCGGGCGTGTACGCGGCGCGCAGAAATTCCAATCAGCGTGTGTGCCGCGCGCGCGCGGCGTGCGCGCCGACCTTCAAATCGCGGCAAACGCGCCGGCAGTTTACCGAGTCCAAATTGAGTTTTTATTTCCGGACAAAATGAAATAGTTTGCTGTTCGTCAAAAGAAAAAAAAAGAAAACGAGCGAAAATTGTTCAAGGACCCTTTTCTTTTTTCGTTTTCTAGAAGTGGAAAGATTGATTCGGACAGGAAATCTCAAATGATATTTCGAAAATAGAAAGAACGAAAAAAATGAATGTGAACAGCTGCCATCATTATTTTTTCCGCCGTTTTTTTCGCGCTAAACCCAAATGCATGAATTCTATACTCATTCTATTCTATAAATCTATGTACGTTGGAGGGCCCTTTTTTGTCTCCTCAGAAATCGTAAACAATTATTTCAAATTCACTCTTCCAAAATGAGCTCGAAAAAAACCAATAAATTTGTCGACCGTATAATTTTGCTGCGAGGAAATTTGAAAAACCATTTTTGTTTAGTGTTTTTTTTTTGATTTCACAAGTGTAGTCAATCCGAAATTTTATGACCATTGGAAGAAGTGTCCGTCGAAACTACCGTATAAAAAGAAAGATCAGAAACATTTTGTGAGCTTGAAAAATTAATTCACACGAAACAGCTCAATATATTCCGACCGAATGATCCAAGAAAGTTTTGTAAAAATTTACAAATGTGATGAAATTTTGCACGGTTTTTTGTTTAATCTGAAATTCTTTGCTTGTATTTTTTAGGCTTACAAAGTTTTATTTTTGATCGAACCTCGTTCATTCATTTTATATTAGCCATTCAGAGATCGGCACCATGCGCTCTATTGATAACATTGTGTACTCGGTTCAGAATTGATTTTCAGCGCATTTCAATATCAGCATCTGATTCTACGTGTCTGAAAATATTTTCGTTACTGAAATTTAAATATACAGTAACCGCGGGGTAGCGATTGGTGAATGACTAAAACGGTAGCTCTCGTTTATTCTGAAAATAGTCTTCAAGTTTTGATTCTTGCTTTTTTGATAGAAGATAATAACTTTATTTCCCGGTCCAAGCGAAGCATACATCGATTGTTTTTCTCTAAACTCCGACTTACTCTTCTCCAAGTCAACGTTTTCCAGGCGTCTTGAAAAGTATAAGATCTCGATGATACATAACTAATCTGGCCCACAACTGACCGAACATCTATTTTTTCTGCGGGTGTCAAAAATATTTCAAAACTTTTCTCTCTTCAATCAACTATTTCAGATTTTCTGATTTCTCTATTCATCTCGATTATATATTTTCGAGTTTTCTCGTTCAAGATCGAACTCAAAAATAAGATCCCGAATCGCCCGAACACTTCGAAAAGTGTTTTAATCCCCCTTCAATAATAATCAATCTTGCTGCAATAAATTTTTGAGAGTAATAATTATTTATAAATAATCCGAAACTTCTTCTTCTTCTTTTTCTTCGTCTCCATTTTCCAATTCTCTTTGCTCATTGAGATAAGAATTTGCATGAGCTGAATTTGATTCATTCTCATTCATTCAAAAATGCATGCATCATCCAACAAGAAGAAGAAGAAGAAGAAGAAGCAGAATCGATACTTTTTGAAAAAGGGAGAGAGAGAGCCTCAACTTGGAGCTCTCTTTCTCTTTTTCATCTCGCGCACCACCAAACTAAGAAAGAATCAATAAACAGAGAAAAAGAAGGAGTAGAAGAAGAAAAAGTAGTAGGAGATGTCCTCCTCCTTCTTTTTTTCTAGTTTCTACATGCTTACATAATTTCTACTTCTGCTTCTAGTTTGTTGTTTTTTTTTTTCGGACCTCTGCATCTGAAACAAATAAAGTTCAATTGTTTGTTTGTTTGTTTCTCCTACCATCGTAGCTCTGACACATCAACTGTCTTTTTGTAAAATGAGTGACCGACGAGGCCAATTTACTTCATTTAAATACTACCAAACATTTCTCACGTTCCCAATTTCCTAGTGCAAGACACATCGGGAAAATAGTTTTTCTTCAAAATAATGAAAAACGTGAAACAACTTTTTGTTTTATCACATTCAGGTACATATAAGTGGTAGGAACATAAATTATAAAGTATACACCAGTTAAGAAAATAAAAAATAACCGTAGTCAAATCCATCGAATTTCCTTTCACCTGATTTATTTAGTGTTTGAACCTCTCTCCAAGTTATAATAACTATATCTCCAATTTCTCTTCTAGGAAAAGAAAATAAATCAAACCATCTTATTTTGCATCAAATATTCTAGTTGTTCCTATAATCCAGTCATTCGGTGTTTAATGTGAATTTTGATTCGATTCCCTTTTTCGTCTCTTTTTTCTTTTTCTCCCCTTCTGATTTTCTGTTTGCCACCCTCAAAAATCGAGGGTGAAACTCTCTAGAGAGTTTAAAAATTTGCCCTTTCACTCACATTTTTCTCGTCTGACCCAACCAAATCTATAAAACCAGAAAACCGAAAAACTGTAACTCGATACTTATTTATTCTCTCCTCTCTTCAGGTTAGGTAAAATTTCAATATTTTTTATTTGCATTATGGTTTCTTGTTGTTCAAAAAATGTCAAAACTTGGAATTACATTTTTTTTTCAGACCGCATTCCGCGATCGTATGAACAGCAGTCAGCCGCCGCCAGGTCAGTTTCCTCTTCAAATTAAACTTATTTCACCATCAAAAGTTATATTTCACCCAAAATTCTATTGTGAAAGATTTACAAAAACAAACTTTTAAAAAAATTCTGGAAACTATGAGAACATGAAATAGACACGGTTGATCTGAATCACAAACTTTTTAATGGAAAATATTTTCTTCTGTTTTTGTACATTTAGTTTTTTTTTGGAAAAATTGATACGATTTGATTTCTTTAAAAGAAAAGCATGAGACGTGTTTGGATTCGACAGAACCTTTCTCAGAATTTCCTTTTTACATTAGGTATTTTTTTTTCAAATTTTGCAGGCGGCGGAGGAGGGCGGTTGCCAGAAGAAGTGTACCGTAAGATCACAGCCGTCGATCAAGGAACAAGTACATTGACACAATCTGGTATTCAGGGACTTAGTGCACGAATTTTGGATAAGTCAGTCGTTTTTTTCCCCGGAATCGGTGATAAATTCTCATAATTTTCCAGAGAATCTCGAGGTGATTTGATCATTCAATTCGTCGAAATCATCAAAAAACCAGGACAATCATTAGGATTATATTTGAGAGAAGGAAATGGAAAAGAGAGAGGAGACGGGGTATTTGTGTCGAGGTTTGGCGATAGTTCCGAGTTGGCAAAGTTTGTCTCGTTTTGTTTTTTTTTTCTAAAGTATCAATCTACTGTTTTGATATTCAGACATGGTGATGTGATCCGACCCGGTGATGAGATTCTAACAATAAACAATGTCGAAGTTTCTCAAATGAGCATTGATGACGTTGTTCTGATATTGAGCATACCCAGAAGACTTTTACTCAGGATACGGTCAGTTTTGAATTCGAAATGTAAAATGAAGGGGACTTTGTAAAAACGGTTGATCTCAAAAATATTCTGGCTGAATCAAAGAACGCAAAGTTTCGAAACATCCAGACCATTTTTTCGTTCCGATTTTTGATGAGCGGGACTAAATATGTACAGTACATTTTCGTTGAAGGAGGAACATGAGAATTTCCCATTATGAAAGTATGAAAGCCACGTGTACAGAGAAAATGCTACTGTACGTGATCATGCTACGTTTCACGTTTTAAAAATATCTTTTTCTAATTTTTCGTGCTGACAATAAATGATTATTGAATAGCTTTTTTTTATAGTAACAAAACATACTACCAAAAAAACAAAATCCATTTCCAGATTTTCAAAATCGATGAGACATGAAATAGTGAGTAGTCGAAGTACAGAAAGACCTGTCGTTGTTTTTCATAAGGTAAACTATACTATAGTTCATTGGAAGTTCGAAATGAAAATAGTTTTATAGGTGGAAGAAAGACGCGATTCTGAGTCGAACGCGAACGCTCCGATTTTGTCGCAACCTACATCAACGGCCAATACGTGGCTCGGGAAGAAAAGTCGACAGCAGATGGAGGTCAGTTTTATTTTTTCCAAATTATTCACACACATGCAAAAATAATACAAAAATAAGAAAAAAACGCCACGTATTTTTTTCTGATAGCTCTCTACTATTTTTGTTAAATATAACATTGCTCATAGCCGCCCCAATATTTTCAAATATGTTTAGTGTTGTCTTGAATGAGTTTTAATTGTTTATACCAGCTAGGGAAAATGTCCACTTCCACCCGGATTGACTCTGACAGGCCAGTTTCTCAAAATAGAAAACTATATTTTCTCGATTATTTTTTCGATACCATTTTTTTGAACATGTTCTCCTACGGATATTTTAGCTTTTACCTGAAAGTACTGTAATTTCGAATTATTTTTTTGTTTGCTATCCGACCTGTATTTCTCTGACTTTCAAAATTCCGAACCAAATCTCACTCCGGATCTTCCGACTATTATCGACAAAACAATTTTCAGTTTGACCAGCAGTCAGAAAAAAAGAAACGGAAAAGAGAAAAGTTTGTTCGAAAAATGACAAATTGCTTTCCTGCTCATACTACTTTCCATTTCCCCATGCCTGCTATTTTTTGGTGTCCGCCACCATCAAAAAATGCCTTTTTAACATGACGTTTGAAGTCAAAAAAAAAAGAACAGAAAGAGCCTTGATGATGAAAGAGAGAAACGAGCGAGAAGAAACAGGATGGAAATAGTATCAGTTTCACTTTTCGACGCCATCGTTTTGGGCCATAACTTTTTTTAGTGGTATGATTTTGATAGCGATTTTCGTGTTCGAACATTATTTGCATATTTTTTTTTATAATTAGACCTGTAAAACACTTCATGAACATTTCATGTTTTCCGAGCATCTTGTAAACAATTTTGGACTGACACCTCTCGTTCAATATTTTCTTCACCATTTCTAAGACTGACATTTCAAGGGCTTAAATTTCTCTGCGTTTCTCTATCTATCAATATCTTTTTGAAACAGTTGAGTTCTGGAAACATGTTTTAATAAAAAGCGCTCCATCGCAAACTCGATCGGGTGTGTGTGTGTGTGTGTCTTTTTTTTTCGTTTCTATCGTACGCGCGAATGAATAATTCCGAAATTGTCCTTTTTTTCACGAGCACTTCTTCATTAGAAATTCGAACCTTTTCTCTCTTTTTTTCCCTCCTTTTTTGCGAGTTTCAGATTTCAACTCTTTTCCACGCCGAAAAACCTCTAAGTTTTCATTAAAACGCCCAGAAAAGGCCCCGGCACATTCAAACGGCTAAAAGAAGAAAGAAATCTAAAAGCATTTCCAAACGTCAATTTCAGTTTTCAATTAAACACTTTTCCGCGCGGCGGCTCCAAGTTTTGTGTGTTTTTTTCTGCTCTTCTCTCCGAACTTCTGTCCGTGTTGCCTGTGTCAATTCATGTCACAATTTCTCATTCATCGGACCCATCTGCGTCTCTTTCCATTTTTTTTCGCTCCGTACACACACAAAAAAGTTGTTTAGGCGATAAATATCCGTGCCTAAAAAAGGCGCGTTTTGGCCTATTGATCGGTCGGTTTACTTATCTCGTTTTATGCTCTTTTTTCTCTGTCCCCAAGCTAAACTTTTTTTCCTCCTTTCTTTTTTTTGCCGCTTCTTCTCACCGCTTCTTTTTTTTCAATGGGGTTTCACCTTTTCTTTTTAGCGCTTCAGGTGAAAATATTAAATTGTTGTTGTTGTTGTTGTGATGGGGCTAGAATGTAAAATCAGAAGTTGTCCCATGTTTTTTATCAGGTTCATGCTAATGGGTCGGATCCAAACCAAACATCAGAAAATAACTTTCAGAGTCGGATCCGATTTCCCAAAACGAGTCAGACCCAATTTTTTGATAGTTCGCCGATTTTTATATTTTGGGAAAATTAGAATTTTTCAACACAACTTGTGAAACTGTAAGAAGGTAAAGCCAGAAGAAATCTGTATCATCTTTTTTTCAGTTTCTCTGTTGACCAGTTCTGTTTTTGTACTCGATTTCAATCAAGGTATAAAGTATTAACGTCAAAGTTAATCGAAAAATTCTATTTTTAACTTCACAATTTCCTTCATCTAGGCAAAGGACATCTACCGTAACTCGTTAACAATAATATTTTGTATTATCCCTACAATTTCTAACTCTGAAGTATCTGAATCTACAAGATTTTGTGTCTCTATATAACTTTTTGAAAAAAATAGGGTAATTTTACAGTTTCATGTTTTCGTAGATTCTAAATTAGGCCTACGCCCGATAAAAAAAATCCGACCCGAAAATAACCAAATCTGAATCCGATTTTTTTCATGATTTCTTATCTATCAAGTTACAAAGTCGGGCCACGTTTCTCACTTGGACGAAGCCATTTAAGTTATGACTGAAAAAAAAAACTTGCCCCGTTTATTTTCGTTGAAATTATAACTGAATTGAGCCAATTTTTTTGGTCGAACTTATCATGAAAGTTTGACGGAAAATGTAAAAGTCGAAAAAAAAAACGAGCCAGGTCTCACTTTTTATCTGGAAACATTTTTTTTTGAATGACCTGGCCCAGTGCTTCTGGTTTTGTTTTGTGGCCCGATTCTGTGCAAAATTCTTGAAAAACACGGACCGGGTCAGATTTTTTTTACTCTGGCCCGATTCAGAAAAATTTTTTTAAGTGTGGGTCGGATTTGGATTTAGTCATTTTTGTGGTCCGAATTTTTTATCTGATTAAGATGGTACTATTCAGAATTTTTCCCTGATTCACAAAGGATAAAAGATAAGATAAATTCTGGTCACGTTTTTTTTTAATGGAATTACGCGAGAAGAGCATCTCGCACTTCATCAAAAGTTGGCTTTCTCTGTCGGCTTTGACACGTATTTCTCAGAACTCTGATCATCGAATTTCTATCGTCCCAAGTTCTTCTACCGTACTCCCTTCAACAAAAAATTTTTATGTGTTTTCTACAAAACTAGTCGTCCCTCATTCATCAATCTCATTTTCCAGGAAATGCGATCATCAACTCTGCGCTCAACAGCCGCCGCGTCCACTTCTTCTCCTCGATCTCATTATTCGCCAAGAGTTGTTAATGGTCATTCATCGACATCGTCAGCAACACATCATCATGGACTACCATCAGTATCTGGAACATCAAATGATCATCATTACCAACGCTTCTCTTCGGAACCAGCTGATTCAGTGACTCGAACAGCTCGTGTTCCACCACCTCGATTAGCATCGGCCACTGTTCGACGGACAGAGAGCTTCAACTCAGCACCTGGTGTATCGACGGTAAGTCAGGTGACTGTTTTCATCATTTTTTATTGATCAAAAAACCGAATCTTGTTTTCCTGTCAACGATAAAAATGTTCAGAGTGCTCCAATGTATACACTTCCACGATCATCAACAGCAGTTCCCCCACCAGATATGAGCACTTCGAGAATACCTTTATCGGCACGAGACCCATTGATGAGAGATGCTTATGATACGCGAACATCAGCGGCCGGACCAGCCGATCCTCTATTATCAAGATCTTTATGTTCACCAATACTTCCGAGAACATTGAGACAACAACAACCACAGCCGGTCAATGACATGAAGAGTAATTCATTACCAAGAAGAAGGATTATGACAGGTAAGACAAATAAGCTCCACTAAAAATATAGTGTTTATCAATTGGGCCCGTTTTTTGAACTCGAATCCGGATACGGTTCAGGCACCTTCTTCCCGATGCGGACCCAATTCACGAATTCATTTTATAGAGGTTAAAAAATTGGCGTTAAAATTAAAATTTTTTCAAATTTCTTCCAAAAATACACGTGAAGTGACGTTTTTTTTTTAAATGTTTTATTCCGACGGCAATTTTTTCCTACCTCTATAGTATTTTGGACCGGTTTCTGAGTTTGATAACTCAAATGTCATATATGACATGTCATTTAAAATGCGTTCAAACATCTAAGTGTTCTGTTCAGAATTTTCAGGTGCTCGAAATGTGAAATGGCGAAACGACGTCGTCTCAACATCCGAACTCTGCGGCGAAGATAGTGATGGATGTATTTCGGCTCCCGAATATTCATCGGCCCCATTTCAACGCCTAACACAACGTGAGTCGACAAATTGAAAATGTCATTACAAATCACACCTTATAAATACATACACATACCACATGTCCAAAAAGGAAGTAATAGAGAAATAGTGCGCAAAACTAAGAGAGCACAGACAAAGTGCATTATAAAGACGGCCAAATGGAGGGAAACAAAAGAGTAAATGGAATGTGAACAATTTTTGGGAAAGAGGAAACATGGAGTTACCGGTCTTTTTCCATAGTTGAGGGATTTTCAGAACAACAATTTCGATTATCAAATGGTAGTCCTGGAAGAACTGTGAATGACATATTCTCGGCGGCAGAATATCGCAATTGGGCGGGACCTTATGATCCGAGAACAACTGGCCGAACACCGGCACGATGGTCACATACATATGGAGAACAACGGGCTCCGCGAACAAGTTCACTTCCTGGTCGAACCATATTGGCACAGAGTCTTGTTGGTAGTCCAGTTCTGCCAAGACATCCACCGCCAGTGGTTCAAGATCGACCATCGGCGGTTTTTGATCGATATCATGTTTCGCCGTTGATGAATCGACGAGCACCATTGAGAGCCGCTGGACCTGGTATCAATATCGATCGATTGAATGTCAGCAGTTTGACCGGAATATTATTTGTACAGATTTTGGAAGGAAGGGGATTACGGATACCTGAGAAGCAAAAAGGACTCACCGAGGAGATGTATTGTGTTTTAGAGGTTAGTTGACTAGCTTCCACTCTGTGTCATTCAGACTAGTATCTTTCTTCTCTATCACCAGTAACTCCAATTATTTCGCTTCACTCTTTTTTGTCGTTTTTTTCACCCTTTATCGAAGCTTATATAGTAAATGTACGTAAAGTACCTCTGGAATACACAGTGTGTATTTCACTACCAACATTTAAAGCAAACAGCCGCACACACATTCAGCCGGAGCCTATTTTTTTCTTGCAAACACTGGCACACATTTATTGACCCCGCCCCTTCTTGATAATATCTTGATAACAATATTATTGTGGTCCATTCAACTGTTTCGTTCAAGTTTAGTTAGTTACTGCCAATAATGTTTTGGACATTGGTAGTAAAATACACACTGCGGAATATTGACGTTCATATTTTTTTGTAGGTCGACGAACAACATCGAGCTCGAACCGGTGTCTCAACAATCGATCAAAAGTTTCGATGGCGTGAAACATTTCACATCGACGTTGTCAATGCGACAGTCACCAACTTTTTCGTTTATTCTTGGCATCCACAATTTCGTCACAAATTGTGTCATAAAGGATCGTTGAAATTGTTAGAAGCATTTGTTGTCGATCAACTGAATGGCGATCGAATGTTTGCATTGAATCTTGAACCAAGAGGTCAATTAATTGTTCGAATCGGATTTCATGATATGCAATCAGTGTTTAGGAGAACGGTCAATCCAAGATTAGATGGGTAAGTGTTATAAGGGGGTTGGATTTCGAAGATGTTTTGAACAATACTCAAATCGAGAATTTCAAAAATGTTTCGAAACTTCTAATGGTTTTTCTGAACCGGTCAAATAAAAATCAAATTGTTTTTTTGATGTTCTGATAACTTGATAAATTTATATTTCAGTGTGTTCGGTGTGCCTCTAAGTCGTTTGATTCATCGAGAGAGACGAGATACTCCGATTATTCTCACTAGATTGATTCAAGAAATTGAGAAACGAGGAGTTGATTACAACGGTCTTTATGTCTGTGAGTACTCCTTCCCACTTTTATCTCTCAATTAATATCTTTCGTTTTCTTCAGTATGCGGGTCGGTTGAGAAAAAACGAATGCTTCGCGACGAACTCGAAGCGAATCCATTAGGTACCGAATTATCGGCAGACAGTATTCCTGATACAAATGTGATTGCTTGTCTTGTCAAAGATTTTCTTCGCGAACTTCCCGAACCACTCATCTCTCCACAAATTCATGCGATGTTACTCGATGCGGCATCGGTCGCACTTCCAAATGATGTTCAGGCCAATCGAACACTTGTTCTTCGAATTATTGATTGTTTACAATTATCGGCAAAGGTCAGTTTTGTTGTTGATGTTGATACAATCCGTATCCATTTGAAATTTTAGAATTGTCTTCTTCTTGTTCTTGATCATCTAGTCACTGTTTTATCATCATCTCCACATAATGGACTAACAGCGACAAGGCTGTCAGCGGTTCGTTTTTCTCTAAATCTTGAGAATACGTGTGATAATGTTGGTTTCAGATATTTGCTCCACTGATATTTTGCTGTCTTGACACTATCTCACCATACGCCAACTCACCAACTTCGAAACAATGTGTCGTTCGTCCATTGGATGTGAATCAATCATCTCAAAGTCTTCAGATGATATTGTCTATTTGGCCCTCAAGAGTTAGTGAGTTGGTCGAGTTCTTTCCTTTTTCTGCTTCTCTATTTTACTTTCATTTTGCAACATTTAAACTACTCAACTCACCCACTCACCACACTATTTTTCACTTTTTGCACCTCTTTTTTTTCAATGAATAGAGAGACATGGAAAATAAAAAGCAGAAATTCGAACACGTTTCCATAAACGTGAATTATCTTACGGTTCAGTTTCATTTCTCAACAAACTACTATCAGTTTGAGTTGTCACGGGCCTTCTGGGACTGACTGACTGACCGGTTACGCTCGCGATTTTCGGGCTGGGTCTCAATTCTGATTACTATACGAACTACGCTAAAAAAGTTGAAACTACAATTTTTGAAAACAACCCCTCATGTTCTCTCTTTTTTGTCCGATTTTTGGAATGTACTATTGTTGCATGTGAAAGTAAATGTGAGCCCATTCTCAGCTCTTCCATCAATTTCATTTTTTTTCAGACAGCGAGAGTGGATCAGATAGTCCGGCCACGACATGTCAAAAAGGACCCTATGTCTCGGAATCGCAGTGCTGATCATTTTTAGGACTATTTATAGGCTATATACTTTTAAAAAATATCTTTCAAACAACCAAAACAATTCTCGAAATACCGGTTAAAATATGTCTTTTACATCAAAAAATATATTCATTTCCCCACATTTTTTTCTTTTTGCACTCAAATAACTGTTCTTTCATTCTCCGCCCTCTTTTATTTATTGATTGATTCAAAATATGAGCAATATAGGAACTTTATTATTAATTTTTTGTTTTTTTTCAAAAAGAAAAGTTATGGGTCATGGTTTTTTTCAATGATTTATGACTGATTGCTCATTAGTCTATATGTATTTATTGATTTTTTTCTCGAAAAAGTTCAGACATGAATGAATTTTTTGTTCTTTGTTTCTTTGTTTCTCAACGGGGGACAACATGTAGAATACGACCCCACCGTATTTCATGACCCCCCAGCGAATTACACGACCCCATAAATGTATTTCGAGACCCCATTTCCATTAGGGTGGGGTTTTGAAATACATGGGGGTCTTGATGTAAAGTGGGGTCATGAAATACTTGGTGGGGTCATGAAATACATTGATGGGGTCGTAAAGTAACTGGCTTACAAGGGTGTGGGGTCGTCTTCTACATGACCCGGACAAGATGTAGAAGACGACCCCACGTGAAGTATTTCAACACCCCACAATAGAAGTGTATTTAATGACCCCTACAAATGTAGAACACGACCCCAACAATGTAGAAGACGACCCCAAAAGTGTAGAACACGACCCCAAAAATGTAGAACATGACCCCAACAATTTTGGGGTCTTGAAATACATGGTATGGGGTCGTGTAATACACTTCTATCGCGGGGTCTTCTGATACGTTTTGTGGGGTCGTGTTGTACGTTTTGCCCCTCAACGGGGTTTAAAATTTTAGATGTTGACTTTTGCCAGTTAGGCCCCAGACCGAACCTGCGCTCTGCGGGAAGGTTCTGCGGTCCCTTCCGGGACTTTTTTTTTCTGAGTTGTCATTTTTTCGAGAACGCTCGGATTTGAAGTAATAAGCAGTCTAGGGCCAGTTAGGTCCCAGAGCGGACCTGCGGGCCACAGGGAGGGCTTGCGGCCCTCTCTGTCGCGGGACCTATTTTTTCGCAATTAGAACAACCTCTCTCAATAGAGCAAATCTACTCATCTAGTATCCATAGCAACGTCTCTTTCCAATTCGTATTTTCTCTTTTCCCCATTTTCCATGTTTTTTCTTCTAATTTTCCTATTTTTCCCATCGTTTATATTATGTCAACTCCGATCCTTCGGTATTCTATATTCAACACCAGAAAACTGTACACTGAATCAATATTATAATCGAATCGAGTTGCGGTAAGTTATTTTTACACAATTACTATCACATTTATTTATGAGGAAGTTCTTTAAAAAAGTAAATCAGCGGATCCGGGCGAATTGGCTCTATTATCAGGTGCTTCTGTTGAAATGAACTTGGCAAATTCCTGACAAATCGGCTTCTCGATATTCTCAATCATGTTGAGAACTTCTGGCATGATATTGTTATGATGGAATCTCAACTGAAAATATGAATAGATCAAATTGAGAAAATGGGGAAAAAAGAGAGTATTACTCTGATGAAATCGAGAACAACGTAAATCGAATAGATGAAATGAATACGTTGCGAGAGCATAGATGCGCGTTGTTTCCGAATATTTGTGAATACCGCATCGATCTAGAAAAAAGGAAGATTATGAATATAGGATCAGTAGAAAATGCTCACGTCAACAGATTGATTCTCGAGAAGAAGACTGAACAATGCATCTACATAAATTAGTACTGCTGATTGATTGACTCCTGTTTCACATTGAACAAGAATCGGAGCAAAGCTTTTCTACAAAACAAACGAGGATAAGAGAAAAATTGGCTCAAGAAGTACATTTCTGAATTCGAGAAGAAAACTGAAAACAAAATCATCTTTTGGGATTGTTGAAAACACCTAGTTTTAAGAAAATCTGATGCTATTCGATTCAAAATATATTCAAAAAAGTAGTATCTCCCGGTTCGGGGCCCAGGTTAGGTTCAGTATTAGCCTTCGATTGTGATGTTTTCTCCCATCACCTTACCATCTTGTTCATATATTTCACCAGCGACATGACCACTCTTGTATTAGACGGAACCAAATTCTTTCCCCAATGCGAATATTTCAATAATTGAACAATCAAACTATGCGAACATCCATTAGGAACAATTTCGAGAGTGTAAACAAGAGGTCCGTATTTGAGAGGACCCTGTTTGACACTTTTACAAATCACCTGATAATTACCGTATTCTGCATAGGAATTCTTTACGTGCGGATAATAAATCGGAAAATCGGGTCCGACCAGATTGGTCAAAGAAACAATCACTTCGATACTCTCATTAAATACCATATTCCAAAAGTCATCCATCGTACTAGCCATTGGATGCTGCAAGTAGAAACTACAGTACTTTGGTCTGGTGCGAATTATTTGATCTACCTGTGTGGCAATGTATGCTTTTTTCGAATTATCAATAGTGATATAGTTTGCATGAATATAGTCTTTTCCATCTGTCGATTTCAATTTAACTCTTGTCGTTTCAGTGCAAAACACATCGGGATTCCGATTTTTCTGAGGATTTGCCACAAATTTTGTGTATTTTTGATCTTTGAATGCCATATTCATTAATTCGTTCAGAAAATGAGTACTGAGACGTGTCTCGGTTTCTGAAATACAATTGCTTTTCCAGCTTATCGAATCTGCTTGTTTCAGAAAATAATTTTGTTTTCCAAATGTTTGGTATTGGGTTCATTAAACACAACTGTTTCAAGATTATGCTACTTTCTCAGACCGGCCCGAAAATATTGAAAGCTCTTGTTCTTTGCTCACTACAATAACTAACCAAGTGTACATATTTTCTCGACAAATTCTTTCATTTTTCCATCAATCGATTCAGCCAACTCTTTTTGCCAGTCGTTGTTACTTTTCATCGGTTTTTCCTTTTTCTCCGGTTTCTCATTCGGTTTCTCACCCGGTTTCTCGATTTTCTCCGGTGTTTTCAATTTTACCGGAACAGCCGCAACATCTTTTTTATCTTTGTCGGAAGGCGGTGATCGTTGCTTGGCACTTGGCGTATTGGCACAACACTTTGTTTTTGCTGGTGACACATTTTTAACAGCTGGTTTTGTCACTGTTTCTGGTCTAAAATGGGAACTGTTTTCTAAAGTATTACTACTGTAGAATACTTACTTCTCATCTCGTTTCTCTTTTTTGTTAACATTCGCCATACTGTTTATTTGAGGTGATTGATCCAAAATGAATGATTTTTCTTCAATTTGTTCTCTAAAAAATTAGGCCACGTTTGGAAAATAACACGTTCTTTTTTCCAGATGCCAATCATGTCCGAACTCAACAATTCCCTCTCCAGATAGATTGGAATGTATTTGTCCACCAAATCAAAAAATAATATCGAATCAATTGTTCATTTCGATTTGCGAACAATGTCCCGAAGGATCATCAGTATCACCGGATCAACTTGATTGCCTTCGATGTCGAAATGGAACTTGTGAATGTTCTGATCAGAGCATTCTCGTTTACCGTCAACCATCTGGGAATATCATAGAGACAGGTGCATATTGTGAGGCATGTTCTACTGGTTACCAAAAAAATGAAGAAGGAACATGTGAGAAAAACGAGTTTTGCCAGGTAACTTATGAACATTCAAAAGTTTAATGTAGTTATGGGGAATTGAAACGACAGCCCTCCATTGCCAAAGGAGCGCTACACCACTGATCTACACTAGAAAACTCGTGGATTGCTGCGTCTGTGTTTTTGTTGCACGGAGAAGACAACAAAACAGAACAAGATGTTGTGTAAATAAGTTTTTGATTATTCTTTTTTTTTCAGAATTGCACTACTTCATATTTCAGTCGGATAAAACTACAAAATGGGGATGATATGCGATCAAATTATATCTCACAAAACCTTCCGATTGCTGTGAAAAAATGTGCAGAACGAGACATGAAATATTGCGAAGTTCTTGTCAATCTTTGCGTTCTTCAAAACTTTGATTATAGTTCTCAATCAAATGCTTGTGGTATTTTGGAAAATATCAAACGAGCTTATAATCCATGGCAATCATCATGGGATCCGATTGAATTTGTAGATGATTCTGAACTTGAAAAGGATAATGTTATTGATCATGAGTATCTGTTCGCAATGGATTCATATCTCGATATAGTTCTAGCGAGATATGACAAAAATGGAATTTTTGAGGGATATTTCGAAGACACAACTTACCATTTCTGCGGACAGGAAATGTATCCAAAATCAGCTTTTCTTTTCGGTCGAAAGTATTTGAAAAACTGCCAAATTCAAAAGAGTTTATACACATATTCAAAAGTTCAAGGAAAGCTTTTTGAAGCTTTTCTAAAGTTCCAAGATGAATCAGGAAGAACAAAGGTACGATAGAATTGAATTAGAAATCTGAGAACAAATATTTCACAGATGTATCCGATTCACATTCTCAACAGTGCAATTCGAATAAACGATCAACTTGTGAATCAAAATACGATTGACAGTAATCGATGGGTCTTAACACGAAGGTTCTTCTTGTTTGATGATTATTCGATGATGTTTGATAATTCATCAAAACTTTATCGTTTTGCATCGAAAATCACATTATTTATCACTTTACGAAGGTCAAAAGATGGATTCATAACTCCTCCATATTTCAAGATTCAATATGACGATTCAATAAATGATGTCATGTACAGCAGTTTTGGAGTTGAATATCAACAGGATTCATCGAATTATGATCAGAATCTCACTATTGTGTTCTCTGTTCTCATTCCACTTTCTGTTTTTATTTCGGCAATCAATGCTTATAGGTTAGTGAAACAGATCCATCATATTTGTCCTATTTTTGAAACTGTATTTTTTTCATCACTGCGCATGCGTTTACAGTTTGAATATTTTCTAAAACTTTCAATAAGAAACATCGTGAATTAAAAGAAAAATCCCACCTAAAAAATCTGGAGAATGTTTAAAATTGTAGCTGGAGTCGTCGAATGGGCAAGTCATCAGCCGTTGATGCATCCTCAATAATCTATTTTATAATGTGTGAAATAACAAATCTTGGAAATCTTTTCTTCCTGATTTTTTCAATAATTGCTATCCTGTACACATATTCATATCGAAATCAGACACACGCTTTTTATGATATGCCAAATGATGATCATCAACGACAATTCTTCATCTATTTTATCGTCGCGTTAATTCTCAAATTTATCAGTTTACTTGTCACAATTGGATCCACAGTGTTTCAAGAGACATTTTTCATTGATTGGGAACGCCAAAAACTCAAACAGGTCCGATTATTCGCCAAAGATTCCAAATTTATATATAACAAATGTTTTTTTCAGACTGGCGAACAGACAAACTCGCGAGATTTAACGAAATCAAATGAGACCGAATCAGTTGTTGTTTGGCGGACATATATGGTAGCCAATGAGTTCAACGAACTACAACAGTTTCGAAAGACATCTCTAGCCTTGCAACTTTTCGTTATTATCGTAGCCTATGAGTACTTTCAATTGAAAAAGTTTGCGTTGATTCAACCTAGCGATGCAAGTGGTAAGTGTGAAAATTCCCATCAAATATTTTCTGACTGGGGCCTCTTTTTTTTGCGCGTGGTGAACTCGTGAAACTTCGTTCATGACCAATAGTTCTTAATATACGGTTGAAAAAATAAGACCATTGGAAGAAAACCAACATGGCTTAGGAAACCAACTGGGCGGGGCTAAATACAGTACATTTTCGTTGAAGGAACATGACAAAAAAGAAGACGATCATTTCCCATTAGAAAATGTATAAAATCCACGTGTACAGAAAAAATAATGTACGTGACCATGTCACGTTTCACGTTTGAAATAATCTTTTTCTAATTTTTTCGTACTGACAATATCTAAATCTCAGTCCTCAAAGTTATTCATTTGCAAAGTGTGAAAGTTCTGACTTTCAGATGACCCTGGATCAGTTTATACTCAAACATGCATAATGTCGAAAACATTTGTTATTCTCTGGTTATACATTCCACTCGAACTACTCCAAGTGTTTGCGAATATTTTTCTGTTCGAAAGAATTTCTTACAATGCGTTCATCGATTTTATAGATTTGTGTTCAATATCGAATATCAGGTGAGTTTTGAAAACGCCAAAAAAGGTCAGGCCAAATGGTAATGAACACACTTTCAGTGTTCTCACTCTCACTCATCGCCTTTATGGTTTTTATGTTCATGGTCGAAGTGTTCATGGTAAAGGAGATGCAGGTATGCGAGAAATGAACGCGTTTCTCCAACGAGAACGAGATGAT
Source organism: Caenorhabditis sp. 8 KK-2011 (assembly GCA_963572245.1). Classification (NCBI taxonomy): domain Eukaryota; kingdom Metazoa; phylum Nematoda; class Chromadorea; order Rhabditida; family Rhabditidae; genus Caenorhabditis; species Caenorhabditis sp. 8 KK-2011. The sequence continues at coordinate 4,439,397 of OY751547.1, forward strand.
TTGTGCGGATTCCGAGGACTTGAACCATCTTCCGAACTACAAACCTTCATTGTCAATTTGCCAAATCTTTTTCGTACCAATTATGATGAAATCAGTCAATTAATAAAACAACCAATGACAGGCGGAGTTGTTGGGTATGATGCATTGACTTTGCAAATGAATGCGACTGTCGAAGCACACGACAAAATGAACAACTTTTTGAAGAAGTTCATCGATCATTCAATTTCTGATGTTGACTATAATGTACAAGATCGACCATTGTTAGAGGCAGTACTTGACGTGGAAATGACCGATACTTCACAGACTGGAATGTTTACCAGGTACGAGTAGTACTGTATATTTTGTAATTTCCAGTGAGATAGGGCATTGTTATTAGAATGTTTTGAAAAACTAACGTTTGAAAGTTATTTGAATTACGTTGCAGAGATCCTTCTCAAATGGGTTTTTCATCGTGTTTCGTGTATGGTAATGAATGGTCGTGGGCATCTTTCGAATGTCTCCTCCTATGTGTCATTTTCATTTCATCCGATTCTCTGATTTTTGCGGCATTTGTGGTCTACATAACTTCCAAAGTTCTTCGCAGAATTTCATCTTATCTTTCAACTGCACATCTTGTCAAAACAAGTTTTATTGATCAAAGATTTTTGATTTGATACCTCGAAAAATACTGTCAATGTTGTTACATATTATGTGAAAATATGAAAAATAAAGTTATAAAAATTATCGAGTGTTTTTTGGAAGAAGACGATGAAAACCAAAACTCATCCGAAAATGCTGAAATTTGCGAAGTTGTCTCGATTGTTGTAGTCGTTGTTATATCAATCGATTCGTTGATGCGATTTGGTAATCCATGAATTTTCATCGGTTTTCGAGATTTGAACGAAACTTTCTGACAGGATTCTGAAAATTCAAATCGGGTGAGAATTTTTTTTACATTCAAATCACGAACGTTTTTCTTTCAAAATCATGATTTGTTGTTTTTTCTCATTCTTCTGTTCATTTTCGAAATCAAAGTTCCGTTCACATTGATCTCCGGTTGGTGCGAAGTACAGACTACCATTTTGATAACGGGAAACAAAACATTCATTGTCGTCTTCTCGTTCGGTGTATATTAGAAGCTTCTCGTTGTCTTTCCACGATGCAAGACATGTGTAAGATCGAGCTGAAAACAAAACAAAAAACTAATCTGATGAAAGAATAACAAAAAAATACAGTTTCAATATTATACCAAAGAGTTTGTGAATCGATGTATTTTGTCATTTATTTCCACATGATCCGGAAGTGAAGAGCGCTATTTGAGCGGACCGCTCAGAAATTTAGCAGCGCGCATCCGCGGCTGACGCGCCGCGGACCCGCTCACATTTTTTTTGAGTTGAACGTTCCGCTCAAGCTCAGAAAATGAAGAGCGGGATTTGAGCGGACCGTTTAGCTTGAGCGCCTCGCTCAACCTCCGCTCAAATTTTTGAGCGTGGCGCTCAGGTTCCGCTCAATATTTGTGGTCGTCTTTCAAACTGAGCGCGTGTTGAGCGGACCGCGGTGAGTTGAGCGCAACGGTCGCTCCGCCCTCTCATGGAGAGATATAGCGCGCTGCCTAGCCAGTGTGGTGTCGGGCGCTGAGAAACTATATATGCCGCTGACTCTAAAATGAAACAAGTGCTGAAAAGGAGCCATGTATGTGCCCAACAAGGTAGATTGTGAATCGGACCTTCTGGATCGGACCAGGTCCGATAAAATCGGACCCGAAAATGACCAAATCTGAATCGGAACGGAATATGAAAAATGTGTCTGAATCGGACCAGAGTCAAGAAATCGGACCCGGTCCATTTTTATCAAGACTTTTGCTGAATCGGACCACAAAATCGGACCCGGTCCGTTTTTTTGTTGAAATTTCAGCTGAATCAGACTAAAATCGAAAAAATATCAACCAAAAAAACAGACCTGGTCCGATTTTGTGGTCCGATGCAGAAAAGGCTTTGAAAAAAACGGACCGGGTCCGATATCTTCGCTCTGGTCCGATTCAGACACATTTTTTAGGTTTGGGTCCGATTCAGATTCGGTTATTTTCGGGTCCGATTCAGAAGGTCCGATTCAGTAATTGCCGATCAAAAATACATGATGAATAAACTTTGAAGATGTTATGAAACTAGAGACACTTTAATTTTTAAGGGTCCAGGGTTCGAGAACAAGCAGAAATGCAAGGAAAAAATAGAGCGAGGGTTGAGCGGAACTTGAGCGGTCCCCTCAAATGAAATAGAGATGACTCGATCGAGCGCTCGACTAAAAGAGCGAACCTTGAGTGGAGCGCTCAAAAATGTGAGCGGGTCCGCGGCGCGTCAGCCGCGGATGCGCGCTACTAGATTTCTGAGCGGTCCGCTCAAATCGCGCTCTTTACTTCCTGAGAGGTTCGCTATTTCAGTCGAGCGCTCGATCGATTCCCTCTATTTCAGTTGAGCGGAGGTTGAGCGTGGCGCTCAAGCTGAGCGGTCCGCTCAAACCCCGCTCTTCATTTCCTGAGTTGTTTTCAAAACTTTGGTCAAGCCCCGCGGCCCACGATCGATTTTTTCCGTTATTGCACACCTTCGGATGAATTTTCAACATCAGCTAAACTCTTACATAGTGATCTCAACTGTGATCTCTCAAAACTTCCGTAAAAAAGTTTATCAAAAAAGGACAGAAGGTCTGCAGGTTTGGCCAGTTACGGCTACTCGTGTGATTCACAAAAAGCCCCCGCCCGGCTCATTTCAATTTAATTTGTGTTCAGTTTTTATTTTCACCCATCCCAAATCTCACAATCGAATATCAGTCCATCATCGCAATGATACGCCGAAATGTTCATTTTTGTTGGATCTTCGCAACTAAAATTGACATCATAACAATAGTCCAAATCCATGTCTCTAGGAGATGAAAAAGAACCGAATAATCCACATGGATAAGGTGTAGTGTTCAGCACAACAGATGAGGACCATGGTACATTATCTAACTGTGTATCGTTTCTGAAACTCAATTTTTGGATGAATTTGAGAATTTATTTCTAAAACTTACAAACAAGATGATGGACTGGAACTCTCAGTTGGTGTTGATGTTTTGAATTCTATTAGGTTTTGACTTCTTGCATTGAATAGTAAACAATGATAGCCTAGTGGGTCACCACTGAAAAAAAAATAGGATTTTTAATATTTACCGTTTCACAGTGTGTATTTTACTACCAATGTCCAAAACATTATTGGCAATAACTAACTAAACTTAAACGAAACAGTTGAATGGACCAAAACATCGAAAAGGGGCGGGGTCAATAAATGTGTGCCAGTGTTTGCAAGAAAAAATAGGCTCCGGCTGAATTTGTGTGCGCATGTTTGCATGCAATGTTGGTAGTGAAATACACACTGTGCGTTTCACGTCCTCAAAAAAATTCATTTCCAATTATTGTTCAGAAAAAGTTTTACATGACTATAGCTATAGCCGACACTGACTTTTTGTTTATTGTTATGCGATGTGCGTAGAAAAAATGCAAAAAATTTGCAAAAAAACTGTGCAACGTGACCTCATTTTTTCCAAAAAATTTGCAACATTTTTCATTGATTTTTGATCTTTTTTCATTTCGATTAGGTTGTGTCTCTGGGTTTGCTAAGAATGATTTTTAGAATTCTGGCGGAGTCCGCCCGGCCCGTTTTTGGAAATGCCTGGACCTGGAAACACCCAGAAATTGGTCATAAGGAAAAAAAACTTGTGTCGTCAATTTTGATCCTCACCATTTAGTTTCTGTATAAACAAGAACTCTGTCATCAAAAGTCTGCACACAGTGCGAAATCAAAGGCACCGCCCCAACATGATGTTGTAAATACTGCAGTTCGTGTGTTGTAATCAACATCGAATCAAATTCGCCTTGCATCCAAGATGGAAAAGAACAAGGTGCGAAGGGTTTGGCATGCGAATCGGAATGGAAGTAATATGTGTCGAATGCGTTTTTCATCGACAAAGAAGAACAAGAAGAGTCGTTGGCAAAATACAACTTTTTGACATTACTATCCTCGATGACGATCTGGTTAGAAATAAAAAGTACTAGAAAACAAAGAAAGACATACTCCACATCGATATTCTTCATTTTCCTCGTTCCTCACTATCAAATATTGTTGATTCTTCTTGTCTTTCCATGATCCAATACATCTCAATGACATATCAAAATCAGGAAACGAACAGTTTCGGAATTGAATTGTAATAGTCGATGATGATTGACAATTATCAGAGACAGTTCCATCTCCATTTTCACAACTCAAAGCAGCATCGTTCATTCGATATGCGACATTGAATCGGCCATCGATAGGGCTGCAACTCGCCGCTTCCTCGTCCATTGACCCTTAATGCGCAGCTTCATAAAAATATAAGCTATTTATTCAGGGTGTGAATTTGAAATTCACCGAAGTTGGAAAAAATCAAAACAATCCCCGAAGACTGCGCAATAAGAAAAAAACGACAGAACCGGTCCGATTTTCTCAGAGTTTCTCTGATGACAGAAAAGTAGATCAACCGGTCTCTTTGAAACTTAGTATGATTGAAATATATTATTTTGAGCTAAGGTAAATGAGAACCGGTAGGAAATTTAGTGACTTACTGAAGAGTAATGCTCCATCCGAAATAGTGACTAACGTTGAATCGAAACATGTCATCTTTGCTTCTTTCTCACTATCATAACAATTATCTTCTTCAAAGAAAGCTTGACTGTTTTTGTTTTCTAAATATTTTCTCACCGTATTGATGCGCCATTTGAATAATATTCGAAGCTAACATAATCGGTGTAACACATCTAAAACAAACACTTTTTCCCATCCTCATCAATCCCATAATATAAGATGTTCCATATTTCATATAACAATCTCCAAAATTAGTAATCGATGTCGGTGTGATCACAACATCTTCATAGATAATTGAACTCTTTTCAGCCAACATTAATCTATCTGATTGTTTTTTGTAAGTTCCATGAAGATTACTATCAATTCGACATGATTCGAAACAATGTATGATCAGGAATAAGTGAAAAATGAAAGTTCGAATAGTCATGACAGGAATGAAAATGAAACAAAATATGAGGGAATATGAATATTTGTTCACATCATAATGAAAATACTCGCACTCGAAAACTTCCGTGTTTGACTCAATCTTTAAGAGTTACCATTATTATTATTATTATTGTTACGATGAAGGACAGTACTTTGACTTTATTTACATTTTCAGAAGTAGATCGACCTTTGAGTTTAATTTGAACAACTCCTGACCTGGCCTGCCTTAGAAAATCGGCCTGGTGACCACACACCGCTACCGTGTAGAATGACTGAGTGAAGGTAGAACAAAAAAAAAATTATGCAAAGTTTGGGGACATTTTTGAAAGTTTACTTACTTCGTTTACCCGGAATATTACTGTTTTGTGAGAATAAAATTCTCAGACTCAAACAATTATTTTTGATCCATCATCCTAAACGGTAGTTTTGACGGCCACAAATCCACTCTTCCAATTTTCATAATATATTTGATATTAAGTTATTACATTTATTACATTATTATTTTCAGAGGGGTGAAAATCAATTAATAATAATAGTATTTTGGTTGGTGTATCCAGTATGGTTTCATGAAATGATTGTGTCGAACGGGAAGAGAAAAACCCAAAGTTTTGAACTGTAGAAATCTTTGGACCGTATCAATCTGTAACAATACAATGAACAATAAACGAATTACATTTTCTCACCGAACTTCTAGTTGTTTCACCAGCCACAATATGTCGTTTCTGCATAAGTAGCATTGTTTTTCTCTCATTATACACTCTAATCTGTTCTTCTGGATATTCTCTAATACTTCTCTTTTCCCATTTTCTCGGAATTCTCAAAGCTGGATCTCGATTTTTCTGATAACCGAATAAACTTGAGAACGGCTCAATTGGTGACAGGTTCTGACCATAAGTAACTGTGATGTTATCAGGAAATGCGTAAAGATTTCCAGCAAGCGGGAACCGATAACCAATTCCTTTCGAGATTGGCATCGGAACATCGATGTCTCCTTCAACACCATCAAAACCTCCCCAATCATGTTCAATCTGAAGATGTTTGGTGAAAAATGATAAGAGTAACTATTAATTGAAATTAAGAAACTTACTCCCATGCCGAATGTCATTTGATAAGGATTGCACAATGGTGGTTTACAGTTCATCGGAGCATAGCGGCGGGCAAATACTCCCAACGGCAAACTTGGATGGATATCTGTGCAAAAAATGAATTGAAGTCATTCGAAAATATATATATATAAAAAATACTTCTATTAGCAGTCACTGCGGGATCACTCATCAACTTGACCAAGTCTTCCTTTTCTAGATCCATCATATTAACTGGATGATTCAAGTAACCGAATTTAGTTGTTGTATCATGAATACGGTAATAAAGACGACCATACATGTCGAACATTCCCCAAGAAGGAATGGCAAAGTTGACATCTCCTCCAAGATGCTGAAATCATAATTGTTGTAGTTGTTTAGAATGACCTGAACTGTTTACCCGAGAAATAGCTGGATCCAAATCGACACCACCCGAATATTGATTTTGAAAAGGAAAAACAGGCCAATAGTCTCCAAAGTGTGATCGACCTGGCAATGGTTCTTGTGGTCCAGGAATGATATACGGTCGAGGTGTCAGTTTTTGTTTTTTCCCGACATCTTGTTTCATTCGTCTAGCTAGAAATCCATAAACATCTTTTCCAATATGTTTGTCTGGATCGTCTTCTGATTCATCTTCTTCATCGACTTCCTCAAGTTCTCCTGTATTCTGCAAATCCAATTTAGTTGAGGCGAATACTGAATTTGTCAGAAGTATTGAACATAATAATGATCGGAGTAACATGTGATAGATTAGACAAATATGAAACAAATTAACAACGAGAATGAATAAGGTGTGGATAAAAAAACTGGATTTTTTCGACTGGATAATAGTTGATAAAAGTTCATTCATACACATGTTAAACATTGATCTTATCCATAAAATCTACGAAGCCTCTTTCTGTTCATTTTGTCTGGTTCCTTCTGTTCAAAAATCCGAATGAATAATTGTTCTTATTTAATGTCAATCCACAGTATTTCACTTGAGAACATAAGTTGCAAGAGTTATCCGAACTTGTACGGGCCAGAATTGACCACAACATCGGAAATGAACAGGGCCAATAACTTTGTGCTTGTTTTAAGAAGTGAAAATAAGCAACGGCTTTATCATAATTCATCATTTATAAACCTCTCTCTTTTTCCGATGACAGTTCTAAAACAACGTGACATTTGAACTCACATGTGGCGTGTCACGTTTCAGAAATAAGCGAGATAATTTTATTCAGTATTTAGAAACGAGATCTAGTTTGGGATTTTTGATTGGAACAAAAAAAAAACCTGGGATTTTGCGGCGTTCGAGCGAACGTGTAAAAAACGCAGTGTAAACGGGCCAAAAACAGATATCCAGGTCCGTAAAGTCTCTGGAGGACAAATCATTATTAGCCGTATTGGAAAACATGGAAGACGATGGGAGTGAAGGTCAAGAAGTTTTGGACCTGATGAAAATCCAAGAGGTTTGTTCTAAAGGAAAATTGACTCCACCAATTAACACATTTCGTATAAAGTCATCTGACAAAATAGAAAACAAAAACCGGTCCCGCCCAATCAAATGTAAATTCAGCAAAAAGGAAGATCTTGATAATTTCATCATAAACTTTCGAAAATACTCTCAGGATATTGACTTGAAATCGACACCAGGTAGATACATCAAAGCTCGTAGAGACTTAACGCGTGATGAACTCATTATTCTGAGAGATGCTCGAAAAACAGCGTACGAAAAGAACAAAGAAGCGGGTGAGTTTAGATACTATGTCCGAGATTTAGAGGTAAGAGAGCTTAAAACTCCAAAAAAACTCAGAAAAGATGGTGAAGGTACGGATTCAATGGAAGTCGAAGAGTCGGCACCCTCTGGCTCTAACTGAGATTCGATTTCCTCTCCTTCCTCGACTAATGCAAACATATTTGTAGGAGAGGAAACTTTGATTCACGGTAATATGATAAATTCAATTCCTGTTTTCACATCTTCAGCTTCTGTTCACTGTATCTTGTCTAACGTGAGAGGTATTACCTCTGCACACAAAATATCTCTTATGCACAAAATGATAATCGACTCCGATTTTGATATCATCTTTCTTACCGAAACATTCCTAACCGATGCCACTACCGATGCTCTTCTCCATTTACCTGGTTATATGTTATATCGTTTGGATAGACTTGAATCTCATCCCAAGAAACGTGGTGGCGGAGTTCTGGTCTACTGTAAATCAACTATCGCTTCGTCTGAATGTGAATCCAACTTCTGTGTTAAATATTCGTCGCACTACTGTGAATGTCTTATTCTTGACTTACCTAAATTCTCTTGTAGATTTTTCTTAATTTATCGTCCCCCACAAACTAACACTGACTCTACTAACAATCTTTTAACTCTTGTCAAATCTCACATCAAAACTGACTGGACCAACACAATTCTGGGTGACCTCAATCTTCCTGGTGTGGATTGGTCTACTGTAATTTCATCATGCTCTTTCACTGCCCTCCAGTCACTTGTCATTTCAGAAAATCTATCTCAACTTGTAGATTTTCCGACCAGAGTTTCCAATACTGGCACCGCTAACATCCTTGACGTCATAATGACTAACAATACTGACATGTTTACGGCAATTGACCCTTCCAATGACTTCATGTTCTCAGACCACCTATCAGTAGAATTCCGATGCAAACTTCACATTGAAACTGCTCCAAAAAATTTGAAAAGTTCTTTGAATTACAGAAAATGCGATTTTAAGGCGCTCAATGAGTGGAAGGCGTCGTATAATTGGGAAGATGAATTGAGTTACTTTTTTGATTCGGACAGCAAATTCAGGCACTTCATGGAGATATTCAATAGCCATATTGAAGAATCTTGTCCGGCTAACATACCCAGGACTCGAATCAATATTGACAGGAGATTGAGGAGAATTAGAAAGAAAATACGAGGAATGTCTCAGTTGGCAAATAATCGGAGTATCAGAATTATAAAAAAATTGAAGAAGAAATTGATTGATAGAGAAAAAAGAGGTCTTTCTGACAAAGATAATGTCATCGCAATGTCCGGTAACAACAATGTCATTCAAAAAATCATTGCCAAAAGATTGAAACACCAAGTTGAAATACAGTCTATCTTACACGATGGAGTTGATCTCACTGGAAGTGAAGAAATTGCGAAAGTATTTCTTCAAGTTTTTGAGAAAAATATGAAACCAGCAGGTAAACCTCGTTATGCCCACTTACCGGTTGTCCGTCCCACTGTTGAATTCTATCCGTTTGTTGTTTGTAAAATTCTTGAATCACTTCCACCAAAGGTAGGGTACACCACAGATCATGTTAACTTCTTCGTTCTCAAGAAATGCGCTACTTCGATTGCTTTACCGTTAGCTATTATTTTTGACTGTGTCTACAAAGAATGCGAACTACCAAAGCAGTGGAAGGAATCTACCATCATTCCGATCCAAAAGAAAGGAAAACGCAACAAAGCCGAAAACTACCGCCCGGTGGCCCTGACTTCGCCAGTGTGTCGAGTAATGGAGAAAATGGTAGCCAATTCAATCCGAACACGTTATCACTCCTTGTTTTCACCTTTCCAACATGGTTTCATAACCAAAAGATCATGTAAAACAGCACTATTGCAGAGTATATGTAGTTGGAAGAGGGACCTGGACAGAGGAAAAAACATCGACGTAGTGTACATCGACTTTGCGAAAGCATTCGACAGCGTTCAACACACACTACTTATCAAAAAACTTCAGATATTTGGCCTTTCCCCTGATCTTGTTCGTTTCTTCAAAGCATTTGTCAGTAACCGCACTTCTAACATAAAAATCAATTCAGCTATTTCCAAATGCGAACTGCAGATTACATCAGGAGTTCTTCAAGGTACGGTAACTGGACCGCTTCTGTTCCTCATCTACATCAATGATATCTGCGATATCATCCCCCCAGAGGTCAAAATCCAAATATTTGCAGATGATGTCAAAATCTACAGTAGTGATCCTGAAGCATTACAAAAAGCTTTGGTCAATATCCAAGATTGGTCAGTGAAATGGGAACTACCAATTGCACCATCCAAAACCACTGTTCTCCATCTTGGTAGGACTAACAGGAAGGTGGAGTACACCTTGGGTGGCATGGTGATTCCAGCAGTTCCAGTGGTTAGAGACTTGATGGTTTGGATTGACGAAAAGTTGAATTTCAACCACCATGTCAACACTATGACACAGAGATCTTTATTGAGATGTCGACAAATCCTGAAAACCTTCCGGTTTAACCACCTACGCCCATATATCTTGACCTTCAAGACATACGTCGCTCCAATACTGGATTACTGTTCAGAAATATTTCAACTTTTTATGACTCGTAAAGCGAAACGTATCGCTGAACAACCTCTTCGAAACTACACTCGAATTATATTCAGAAAATCGAACAAACCGTTCGATAGTTACGAAAACCGGCTACTTCAACTTGACTATCAGAGCACAGAAAGGAGAAGTTTTAATTCAAATCTTTTTACTTTTAAGGGGATTGTCGAAGGGTCGGTTCATTTTCCTGATCACAAACTTTATATTTCCAGAATGACTTCTAATCGTCACCCGCTCAGAAGAAAAACGACTTCGACATGCCCGCTCCAAAGTTTCTTCGGAAAAACTACACCAGTCTGGAACAGAATTGTGCAAACCGTTGCAACGGATTCAAATCCGAATCAAATTCGGAACATCATCGAAGCACTTCCGGACACATTTTTCTTGAAAATTTAATTTTGGCTCATAAATTCTCTTATTCGGAATTGGGAGCCAATCTCATATTTAAATCACGTTTAATCACTTTTTGTCCTTTATCCAATGCCTGTGCCATACATTGTTTTTGATCTAATCACTCTAATGTCAGATATGATTTCCTATACGTGTTTAAATAAATTATTATTATTAACTATTTATGGAATTTAGTGTTCAATAATGTTTATTAGTTAGAGTTATTAAAAGTTGAATAAAAAATTAGAAATATCCAAAAGGAACCATGTCACTTCTTCTTATTCTCGGAGTTTTCAAATATTGTGGTATTCTCATCGAAAAATATGGTTGAGCTTGCTGAACAAACGGGTATCCGGCCTGAAATATGAACAGTTACAAGTTGATAACTTCACAAGTTTTTTTCTAGTTTTACCATATATCGATGAACATTCATAGGTCTGATAATTTGTTGAGAAAATCTGATTGGCAACGGGTACATGGGTCGAGTACTAGCGAATTTTGGAACAATCTGTGAAATTTATTTTTTTCAAACTTCTTGATTATTGTCTTTACCGGTATTTGTCTCATAGTCTCTTCATACTTTCTGATCTGTTCCCCTGGATACTCTCGAATACTTCTTTTTTCCCATTTTCTTGGAATTCTCAAAGCTGGATCTCGATGTTTTTGATAATCGAATAAACTCGAAAACGGTTCAATTGGTGACAAGTTCTGCCCGTAAGTTATAGTTGCATTATCAGGAAAAGCGTAAATATTTCCAGAAAATGGAAAACGATAAGAAATTCCTTTCGAAATAGGCATCGGAACATCAATATCACCTTCAACACCATCAAAACCTCCCCAATCTTGTTCGACCTATCAAACATTTTTTATTAGATATATATTCTCTTGTCAAAAAACATACCCCAACAGCGAGGTTCATGTGATATGGATTACACAGTGGTGGCTTACAACTTATTGGAGCATAACGTTTTCCAAATACACCGATTGGTAATGTTGGATGGGCTTCTATAAAAAACCAAAACATTGATCATGTTTATATCGGAAAAGAGACTCACTCCTATTTTCATGAACAGCAGGATCACTCATCAATTTGACCAAGTCTTCTTTTTCTAGATCCATCATGTTAACTGGACTATTCAAATAACCAATCTTGGTAGTAGTATCATGAATACGATAGTATAGACGGCCATAAATATCTGACATACCCCAAGATGGAACAGCTATATTCATATCACCTCCCATGTGCTAAATAAAACACACGTTGACAAAAATACAAATTGGGATACTTACTCTAGAAGTAGAAGGATCTAAATCAACACCACCGGAATATTGATTTTGAAATGGGAAAACAGGCCAATAGTCTCCCGAATGTGATCGACCAGGCAAAGGTTCTTGAGGACCAGGAATATAATAGGGTTTTGGTGGCAGACGTTTCTTCACCCCGATATCTTGATTCAATCTACTGGCAAGAAATGAGTAAACGTCTTTTCCTCTTGGACCGTCTGGATCATCATCTGGATTGTTATCATCGTCAATTTCTTCAACTTCTCCAGTGTTTTGAAGATCTAGTTTATTACCAGAAAATACTATGGGAATAACGAATAAAATACAAGTGAAACATGATAAAAGTAACATTAAAAAGAGAAATCGAGAATGAAAAGAATAAACCGAATAAAGAAAAGGACGACAACAACAGAGATAAACAGGATTTTTCCGCTCGATAATAGCTGCCTTTATGAAAGAAGAGTTCACAGAGTTCATTCTCTGTTTAAATTTGTTCGGCAATTTCTCTAATGCTCGGAGATCCTCTTATTGAGGGCCAACAGTCCCGGTCTTGATTATATCAGTAGTTATATCAGTAAAACAGTCTAGAACCACGCTGTTTAAGCTTTATTTTCATTTCATGGTAAATGTAAGATGGGCCGAGCCGGTTTTCTCGTTTCGGTCCAGGCTCAATTCAACAATCTAGGTCACGTTTGTAATTTAATCTTCGCGAAAATTAAAAACAACCAATATAATGAATATTTTACAGTGTTTTTTTCAAAAAACTTTTCTGAATCACTTTTTTGCATAAGTTATGTTGTGAAGTCTGTGAAAAAAACGCAAATACATTTCATATGGTAGTTTTGGAATAAATCATAAGTAATATTTAAAATTAGATATTGGATCATTTGTTGTTGTTCTTCTCGTTATCCCAAACTATGGTGGTATTTCAGATGGAGAAACCATTGGTCGACTGTGATATATATACGGGAACGGTATCTGGAACCAACACATCTTGATTATTCTGAGAATTGCAGATTTGTGAACCTACATGTCTTACTTTTGGACTTTGTCTCATAGTCTCTTCATACTTTCTGATCTGTTCTTCTGGATATTCTCTAACACTTCTCTTTTCCCATTTTCTCGGAATTCTCAAAGCTGGATCACGATTTTTTTGATAATCGAACAAACTAGAAAAAGGCTCAACTGGCGATAGGTTTTGACCATATGTGATTGTAATATTATCAGGAAACGCGTAGACATTTCCAGAAAGTGGGAAACGATAAGCAATTCCTTTCGAGATTGGCATCGGAACATCGATGTCTCCTTCAACACCATCAAAACCTCCCCAATCATGTTCAATCTGAAGATGTTTGGTGAAAAATGATAAGAGTAACTATTAATTGAAATTAAGAAACTTACTCCCATGCCGAATGTCATTTGATAAGGATTGCACAATGGTGGTTTACAGTTCATCGGAGCATAGCGGCGGGCAAATACTCCCAACGGCAAACTTGGATGGATATCTGTGCAAAAAATGAATTGAAGTCATTCGAAAATATATATATATATAAAAATACTTCTATTAGCAGTCACTGCGGGATCACTCATCAACTTGACCAAGTCTTCCTTTTCTAGATCCATCATATTAACTGGATGATTCAAGTAACCGAATTTAGTTGTTGTATCATGAATACGGTAATAAAGACGACCATACATGTCGAACATTCCCCAAGAAGGAATGGCAAAGTTGACATCTCCTCCAAGATGCTGAAATCATAATTGTTGTAGTTGTTTAGAATGACCTGAACTGTTTACCCGAGAAATAGCTGGATCCAAATCGACACCACCCGAATATTGATTTTGAAAAGGAAAAACAGGCCAATAGTCTCCAAAGTGTGATCGACCTGGCAATGGTTCTTGTGGTCCAGGAATGATATACGGTCTAGGTGTCAGTTTTTGTTTTTTCCCGACATCTTGTTTCATTCGTCTAGCTAGAAATCCATAAACATCTTTCCCAATCGGCTTATCTGAATCGTCTTCTGAGTTGTCTTCTTCATCAATTTCTTCGAGTTCTCCAGTATTTTGAAGATCAAGTTTGAAACCACAGTTCGAAGAATGAAAAAGCAACAGAATAATTGTTGCGATTTGAAGCAACATGAGATAAATGAAGTGTTTTGTTCAAAAGAGAAAAGGAGTGATAAAAGTAATATTTTGAAGGTTGAAAACATGTCTAAAGTAGAACTAGTTTGAACAGGAAACAAGTTGAAAGTTTGGTATTCAATTGCAAGAGGTATTTATTAAAACAGTAATTATTAACGTTTTCAAACATGATTAGTAATATGGGAAAAAAGGCGGTGTTGGTCTTCCCAGCCTCCCAAATGTGTCAAAATACGGCGAACTTCCTGTCGACAACATAACAACCGGCCGATTTTGAAATGGAAAATGACCCTGCAATCAAAATAGTTAGTCGTAAATGAGAAATATGTTCTTACCATAATTCTAGGGACTAAGTTTTGATGTCGCATTCTTTGAGGGTATCGAACTGTTGATGCAAATGGGTACATGTTCACAGTACCTCGCAATTCAGGAACAGTCTGTGATAATTTCAGGCATCGTGTTTTTCAGCAGAGTATTGTTACCTGTCTTATTGGTCCTTGTCTCATTGTCTCTTGATATTTTCTGTTCTGTTCTTCTGGATACTCTCGAATACTTCTCTTTTCCCATTTTCTCGGAATTCTCAAAGCCGGATCTCGATGTTTTTGATAATCAAACAAACTTGAAAAAGGTTCTACCGGTGACAGATTCTGACCATAAGTGATGGTTGTGTTGTCATGATACGCGTAAATATTTCCAGAGAATGGCATTCTATATGCAATTCCTTTTGATATCGGCATCGGAACATCAATATCTCCTTCAACACCATCGAAACCTCCCCAATCATGTTCGATCTGATCAACAGTATTCTCACATGATTTTCTGATTTCAAACTTACTCCAACAGCGAGATTCATTTGATAAGGATTACACATTGGTGGTTTACAATTCAATGGCACATACGTTTTTCCAAGTTTCCCCAATGGCAATGTTGGTTGTGCATCTGAAAACAATCCAACCTCAAAATCTCCGAAAAACATTTGAATCTTACTTCGATTTTGCATCATTGCTGGATCACTCATCAATTTGACCAAGTCTTCTTTTTCTAGATCCAACATATTAACTGGATGATTCAAATAACCAATCTTGGTAGTAGTATCATGAATACGATAGTAAAAACGACCATATATATCAAGAATTCCCCACGATGGAACTGCCAGATTGAAATCGCCTCCAATATGCTGAAAAACAATATTGGAAGATTTAAACGAGAAAAGGTACCCGAGAAATTGAAGGATCTAAATCTAGACCACCAGAGTATTGGTTCTGGAATGGGTAAACCGGCCAATAATCTCCCGAGTGTGATCGACCAGGCAAAGGTTCTTGTGGTCCTGAAAAAAATAATCGTATATGATTCACCTATAAGATTACTGACCAGGAATATTATAAACATTTGCAGGCAGCGCCTTTTTCCTAACAATGTCCTGATTCATTCGTTTATACATGAATTCATACATTGAATTGTGTTTCTTATCAGTTAACTGATCATCTTCTTCCACTTCTTCTTCACTATCATCCGATTCTCCTCGATTTTGCACATCATATCGATTGTCTTGTAAACCAACTTTGAAACATATAAGAAACACAAAAACCAAAAAAATCTGCATTTGGAACAAAAAGAAGACAAGCTAATGATAAAGGTGATGATTATTGTTATCTTCTCGAGATCTAGAAAAAAAAAGGAAAAACCTGTTCAACTTTGATCGAACAAAATGAAGAACGTGTTCTTGATTTGAAATGAAAAAATGATCATTTTATTAATTTTCCAAAATAATAAACTACTTGCCAATGCCACCTAGACAAACATATATGCAAGTAGGCTAACAGAAAACAATACTTCTCAAAAAAAAAACAACATTTCAGATGCCTTTATCATTTAATGATCAAACAACTCAAAATATTCAATATCCAATGTTTCAAAGAATTGAGAATCCAACAACACCTTCCGATGAACATGGTTTACATTTGTTTTGTAGAAAATGTTTCAGCCGAATTTGGTTAGGAGAGGTAAAACAAACACAATGCGGGCCGTAAAAGTAGATATTAGTACAGTACTTTCAGGCATAAAGGGTTTATTGTTCTAGATAAGCAAAACATCAATAAAACCTCATACTTTTTTTTCTTAAAACATTTCTGCCGTTTTTGAATAGTATCCTCTAGTGTGTGGGTTTTCTCAGATTGTCTCAGTCCGGCCTGTGAACTTCATAGTTTTTCAGTTGAGTAGTTATTTCAAAAATGAAAGCAAAAGTTCTCTAAAAAATGATTTCAGACAACTTTCAAGTTTTATTTATTGCTTGCATGGTGTTTGGGATTAGCTGCAATCATGTTATCACAACACAAAAATGGTGAGATCGGGTAAAAATAGTGTGTTTGGTTGGAAAGAAGGTTATATTTTCAAACAATAACAAACTACAGATCATTCAAATACCTATCAAACAGAAAACGGCCAACTTGGTGAAACTAGTTGTAAAATACAGAAATGTTGGGCTGAGTTTTCCAGGCCAGGACATTCCAAAACATTTTTGAAAACATTTAACTTATTCATGATGATACATAGAATACATCAGCCGGGCAACATGCCTAGGCCATTGTTACTTCAGGTAGACAAAATTTATTTAGGAGTAGATAAATGTAGTTTGTTGGCTTGCTGATATCAGAAAACGTTCGGCGGAAAAGACAATGAGGCTGGTTTTGATTTGAGAGTTATTCAAGAAAAATTCAAATTTTAATACCCCATTCCGGATCTCGGGCCCATTTTTTTTCGGGCCAAAACATATTCAGGATCTGTTTGGAAGTCTTCAAAATTTTTAATTTTTTTTCAGTGATGTTCTCGATTTTTGCAATGGCATATCTCCTTTCCCAAGTTTTTGGATTATTGGGAACAATTTCACATGTTCGAAAGATATTCATTCCTTATTTCTTCATTCTGGTAAAATTTCCACATTTAATCCATCAGAATCGAGAGTTTTCAGTGTTGTACAATAGTGGGCAATCTATTCTTCTTGCTCCACTTCATTGTCAAGTGTTTGCCATTCCAAAATTATGAGAATGAAATAAAAGAAATAGGTCAGTTATGTAACACAACTTTTTTCTATTCTTGTTGTTCATTCACTTTCAGATATTATTCATGTTATCGATTCACTTTTATTTCAAAAAGCCTGGCTCTCCGCAATATTTGCATTTCTATTTTTGATCTACAATTGTCTTTGTTTTTTGTCAGTTGTACATCAATGTGAGAAATTCGAACGACAACAAGTTAGAAATGAGCAGAGAAGACGCGAAATGTTGGTGAGAAATGCTATGATTTATGATAGATTGATTGCATTAAACACTCGAGAAACTGCAAATAATCAACAACTTGTTGTTACTAATCCGGATAGTCCTCCTAAATATTCGGTTTGTTTATATTTCTGTAAAAACTCTTCATTTTTTGATTTTTTTTCAGAGCCTTGATTCAAAGTCCAATCTTTATGAGTCTCCTCCTCCGAAATATTCGAAGGTTCGAATAATAAACGAAAAATCTGATGAAAAATGAAATATTAAAAAAAAAAACGTGGTCTACTATAACTATTTAGAAAAATCTTTGTTCATTTCCTAACATTGTCTTTCTCAAAGATCGTCGATTATTTTTTGTGAGTTCGTAAATAGTAAAAGTAAACAGAGTAACTAGATTTTGCAACATTAAACTGCGAAACTTTTTTTTGTGTTTTTTTCGCACCTCAAGTGAGCAAATAAAATAAAGCGTGTTCGTATAAAAACTATTTGATAAAATACCGGTTTCGAGTTGATATTCGAGTAGTATAAATAGTGGACGAAATTATCAGTTATCATCCTCGGAAAATGCGTTTCTCTACTATTGCTTTCTTCTTCGCTTGTGCTTTTGTAGTTTCAGTGAGTTTCAGAATTTGAATTGCAATAAGATAAAATAATGTACGCTATAGGGAAGTGTTCTTCGAGAGAAAAGACAATGTGGATGTGCTGCTCCTCAACAATCTCAATGTTCATGTCAACAAGTTCAACAAACTAATACTTGTTCATGTCAATCTACTCCAATTGTTCAACAACAACCATCATGTTCGTGTGCTCAACAACAACCACAACAAGTTCAAACAGTTCAAGTTCAATCTAGCCAATGTGCTCCAGCTTGTCAACAAAGTTGTACTCAACAATGCCAATCTTCACCATCGGTTTCACAATGTCAGCCACAATGCCAACAACAATGTCAATCTCAATGTTATTCGCCTGTGACCACCACCACCACACCAGCTCCGGTTTATCAATGTCAACAACAATGCCAAAACTCGTGTGTAGCCCAACAACAACCAGTTCAACAATGCCAACAACAATGTAATGTTCAATGTGATCAACCAACAACTACAACTACCACAACTACACAAGCACCACAAGTAATCCAGATTCAATTGGAAGTTCAAGCATCGCAATGTCAACCACAATGTCAACAACAATGTCAATCATCGTGTGTTGCTCAACAACAACCAACACAACAATGTAACCAAGATTGCAATAATCAATGTTCGAATCAATGTCAACAACAACAACCACAACCACAATACACCCCAACAACCACTACTACTTCTGCTCCACAAGTCATTCAAATTGTACTCCAAACATCAATTGCTGATTCAGCTCAATGTACTCCACAATGCGAATCCTCATGTCAACAACAATGTGTTCAGCAACAACAGCCAGTTCAACAATGCCAATCAGCATGTCAATCGACCTGTTCTAACTCATGTCAATCTGTTGCTACTCAACAATACCAACCACAACAATCAGATACTGTAGCTTGTAATCCAACAACATCCACCAACCAATGTTCGTGTCAAACCAACTATTCACCATGTGGAAATGGACAATGTTGTAGAAGAAAATAATTGATTGATTGATCGATTCAAACAATTTGTATGTAAATAATGATCAACATTGCAATTGTAATCAATAAAACCTTTGTTCACTTATACTTCCAAAACATTCTAGAATACTCTGAGTAGAACATGCAAAAGTGTATTCTTCTGAAAATAGTTCAACCGGTCTACTCAACAAAAAAATGTCGTTTTCGACAGTAATACAATAATCTCTGTGTTCTTACGGATAGGCCCAGGTATTTTTTCAACAGACTGATACAAAAACTGAGCTTCTCACAGTTTGGGGTTTCGTGATTTCAATTACTTTTGCGCTCTACATAATTCTATGAAATAGTAACAAACTTTTCAGAAGCCTGAAATTATTTTGTAGACTTGATGCTCATAATTGAAAAGGTGCTCGAATACAATTTCCGCGTTGTGTAGGTTTGCGCTCAAATTCAAAATTGAAAAGTTTCATCATTTTGCTGTGAATATCACAAATTAAATTTTTTTCAGAGAACCAGTTTGATTAAAACATAAATGGCTGAAAAACAGTTGAATTTCTAGGTACTAATATAGTCTACAAAATAATTTCAGGCTTCTGAAAAGTTTGTTACTATTTCATAGAATTATGTAGAGCGCAAAAGTAATTGAAATCACGAAACCCCAAACTGTGAGAAGCTCAGTTTTTGTATCAGTCTGTTGAAAAAATACCTGGGCCTATCCGTAAGAACACAGAGATTATTGTATTACTGTCGAAAACGACATTTTTTTGTTGAGTAGACCGGTTGAACTATTTTCAGAAGAATACACTTTTGCATGTTCTACTCAGAGTATTCTAGAATGTTTTGGAAGTATAAGTGAACAAAGGTTTTATTGATTACAATTGCAATGTTGATCATTATTTACATACAAATTGTTTGAATCGATCAATCAATCAATTATTTTCTTCTACAACATTGTCCATTTCCACATGGTGAATAGTTGGTTTGACACGAACATTGGTTGGTGGATGTTGTTGGATTACAAGCTACAGTATCTGATTGTTGTGGTTGGTATTGTTGAGTAGCAACAGATTGACATGAGTTAGAACAGGTCGATTGACATGCTGATTGGCATTGTTGAACTGGCTGTTGTTGCTGAACACATTGTTGTTGACATGAGGATTCGCATTGTGGAGTACATTGAGCTGAATCAGCAATTGATGTTTGGAGTACAATTTGAATGACTTGTGGAGCAGAAGTAGTAGTGGTTGTTGGGGTGTATTGTGGTTGTGGTTGTTGTTGTTGACATTGATTCGAACATTGATTATTGCAATCTTGGTTACATTGTTGTGTTGGTTGTTGTTGAGCAACACACGATGATTGACATTGTTGTTGACATTGTGGTTGACATTGCGATGCTTGAACTTCCAATTGAATCTGGATTACTTGTGGTGCTTGTGTAGTTGTGGTAGTTGTAGTTGTTGGTTGATCACATTGAACATTACATTGTTGTTGGCATTGTTGAACTGGTTGTTGTTGGGCTACACACGAGTTTTGGCATTGTTGTTGACATTGATAAACCGGAGCTGGTGTGGTGGTGGTGGTCACAGGCGAATAACATTGAGATTGACATTGTTGTTGGCATTGTGGCTGACATTGTGAAACCGATGGTGAAGATTGGCATTGTTGAGTACAACTTTGTTGACAAGCTGGAGCACATTGGCTAGATTGAACTTGAACTGTTTGAACTTGTTGTGGTTGTTGTTGAGCACACGAACATGATGGTTGTTGTTGAACAATTGGAGTAGATTGACATGAACAAGTATTAGTTTGTTGAACTTGTTGACATGAACATTGAGATTGTTGAGGAGCAGCACATCCACATTGTCTTTTCTCTCGAAGAACACTTCCCTATAGCGTACATTATTTTATCTTATTGCAATTCAAATTCTGAAACTCACTGAAACTACAAAAGCACAAGCGAAGAAGAAAGCAATAGTAGAGAAACGCATTTTCCGAGGATGATAACTGATAATTTCGTCCACTATTTATACTACTCGAATATCAACTCGAAACCGGTATTTTATCAAATAGTTTTTATACGAACACGCTTTATTTTATTTGCTCATTTGAGGTGCGAAAAAAACACAAAAAAAAGTTCCGCAGTTTAATGTTGCAAAATCTAGTTCTTAATTGAAAATAAATAGAAAAATATTGGCTGAAAATGAGCGTTCCAGAAACTAACAAAATATTATCAAGAAGGAAAGAAATAGAAAATGAGTATAAGCAATAATGAATCTCTGGAAACTGCTATCGAACCAGATCTTCGCGATTCAGACGAGACAGGAGGTTCAAAAACTCGAAGATTTATGAGAAAAATAAAGGGTTATTCAACTCTGTTCCTGGATATGATTGGCAGTGAAAGTTCACTTTTCATTCTGTTATTTGTTCATTGGGCTGTTTCATGTATGCTTCATTTGTTTTTCAGTGATCGAGGTATTTTTAATTTTCTGTCTTCATCATCATAAATCATGTTTTAAATATTTTTTCAGGGCAGGTTATTTCTGAAAAGTTATCGTTTGTCGCTATGATATATTTTATTGCTATGCTCTTGGTATTCATCTCAATGATGACAACTGTCAGCATTTTCATGATACCTCTAGTGTCCATCTCGGTACCGTAACTTTCTAATATTCCTGATATTGATACCTATTTTTCAGTTTTTTATGCAACTGTTCATAATTTACCTTTTCCTATCTCATGCGTTTGAAATTCCTCAACATAATCCAATGGAAACTTTGGTTTGTGAGAAGACTCCAGAATCGTGGATTTGCAAATTTTTCCAAGGAAGAGGAGGGAGTGGAGGAATCGTATTACTCATGTTGGGTTTGTTTCTCTACACAACAACACTGATTGCTATGGCTGATCAAGCAGCAAGGAATATGGTTACGGTAATTAAAATCGTCATGAAAATAATAAAAAAAAGCAATCTGATTCAAGAGACAAAGACAAGTATACCGAGAAAGACAATTGATGTACATGAACATGATGCATTCCAATCGTAATGCTTCAGTTGGACCTGTGAATATTGATGAACCACCGAGATATTCGGTAAGAAGTTTGTAACACGGAAAACATTGAAATCGGCGACTTGAATCGGGTCGAGGTTCAAAAATACCTTACCCAGATTCACCGCGTCATTCAAATACTCTGAGGATATTTCGCAAAACTGGGGCTAGTCCATTTTTCTTTTTTGAAGATTTTTTGTTGGGTTCATCAGTTCAAAAACGGACCAAAAAAAGAAGGGCTTGAACATTTGAATTCTTTCCAAATAAAAAAAACAAAAACTGTCCAATTCTAATTTTTTCCATTGTATTTATTTTTATGAAAAAGTAAAGATCTGCTATCAGGAAGAAATGTCTCTATTTCTCTCAGACTCTCGAACATCCATCAACACCGCCTCGAGTAGTTCCGGACAATCATTCACTCTCCACTGAAACCTCACCGCCAAGATACAGTTATTGGGAGCGGACATTGATTGTGAGCACTTTAACGAAAAAAAAAGATAAAATAACCGCGAATTTTCCAGCCAAGTTCAAAGAGATCAACCGCGGGAAGTAATATGAAAATACCACCATCACATACTATTTGAAGTAAAACATTTATTGAGACATTTTCATCAGCATAAAAAAAACACACAAACCAGTAAATTTGATGCAAATTTTCTTGTTTCAATCAGATATGTACAAAAAAGGAGGACAAAAAAAGAGATAGATAAATAAATCGAAAGAACTTACTGTTCGTTCGGCAGCGAAGAGTACGCGTTTTTCTGTGGGGAGAGGGGAAAAAGACACAAAGAAAATTAAAGAGTATGTGTAAAAAGGAGAGTGCAGAGAAACAAATGGAAAAAAGGAGGATGTGAGATAGAGCGCGTATCCCTCGCTGCTGAACGAACAGTATGAGATTTGAATATATTTAATAATTGACTATGAATGAGGTCCAAAAGGGAACTCGAAAATACCGGAGATACAGGGAAATTTGTAGATTGAGACTGGTTTCGGATCAAACATCTGTTCCGTTTTCCGGATCTCCTTGCACTGAATTCACTCGTGATGGTTTGGCACTCCATTTTCTTACGGCAAAAATGACAGTCATCGCAATAACAACAAGAGCAATTGCGGCCGCGCATCCCATCAAAATAATTGGCCAGGCAAATGGGCGGTTTCCGAGAGAACTCGTATGAGCGAGAAGAGATGATTCGGATACCTGGAAAAAAAGTCAGAACTACATTTCAATTACTTTGCACAATTTTTTTTCGTTGTTATTCAATCAATATCAGAATGGTTCTAACCGAATTCATGGTAACGTTTCAGCAACAAAAAAATATGGACCGGTCCGAAAATCGCGGGCCCACCTTTTTTGTCTGTTGGTCCGTACTGGTTAGACTTAGGTCAGTTGATTTTTCAGAACAGGAAATTGTTGTGAAAAAAAAATTGGAAAAGATATTTTGCATGTGTTTCCTATTGAAATTGATTTTTGAAAAAAGTTTGGAATGAAGTTTTCAGATTTTTATATATCAAAAAAAATCGGAAGTAATAATCAGAGGTTCTCAATTTTTCGTATTTCGAATTCACAATAAACAACACACTAACCCTCACCTCCGGAACACAATACTGTCCCTCTTGAACATATCCGATCGAACATTCATCGCATCTTTCTCCCATGTATCCAGTTGTACACGAGCATTCGTTGTTCTCATTAACACTTCCACCATTCTCACAAATCAATGGAATATCGCAGAACGGTCCAGTATATCCAATATCACAGAGACAATGTCCTTCCAATCCGCTCGGCGAGATTCCATTGTAACATGAACGAATTTGGCAAAAGAGACCAGTCCAACGATCAGAACAATCGCATTTTCCATTCACGAGTTTTCCTTTTCCTGGTTCGCAATATGTCACATTTTCACATCGTTCTCCAGAAGTTCCGAACGGACAATGACATCTTGTCTGAAACTCGAAAATAGGAATATTGACCAAAAGAAAAAGTGTATTCTTACCTGTCCACTTTTTCCTTTCAATGAATAAAGTCTTCCGCCATTGATACATTTCTCAGTTTCACAAGTTTCACCAATATAAGCTCGAGTACAATGACATTTCCCCTAAAAAAATAATAATTGGTGATTTTTTTTGAAACATATGACGGCATTTGGTGAAGAGGGATTACATGGTAGGGTTGGATTAGAGAGAGCAAAAAAAGAGGGTACGCGCGGCATGGGGTGGATACTTTAAAAGGTACAATCGGTGTGTCGGGTTGGACACTTCAAGTGTCTATGTCAATTTGCTTGCTCTTTTTTGAATGAATCATGATTTATGTGGGATCAGTAGAGGGAGGCGTTTGATATTGGGAACAGAGTATTACATTTGCCATAGTTTTTGATGAATTTGACACAAGTTCCTAAAGCTGTTTTGAAAAGAATTTTTCAATTGAAATCAGTCAGAATTTCAAGAAAATAATTGAGAAGAGAGTTTCTTCAAAATTATTTTTTTTAACTTTCAGTGTTGAGGGTGCGAACGAGCTGGAGATTTCTGAGTTGGACTCGACTAGGATAACAATTCCAAATCACACCCCAGACTGGAATCAAAATGAGCTCCGACTTGTGAGAATAAATTATGCATTCAAAACGTCTGTGTGGATTTTTTTTGGGTGGTCACGTTTTTATTTTTATGATGAACTTGTGACGGAAAACATGTTTGTGAAAACTTACATCTTTCCATTCTCCATCATGTTGACAATAACCGGCCGGTTTCATTGTTCCATCTCCAATCATCAGTTTCTGAGTCATTGCACTGACCACACTTGACAAAACGACAATAACCAACACTTGTCGTTGCAACATTTTCCTGAAAGACTCAACTTAATTAGCTAAATCCCAGTGTTTATAAAACATCACAAAACAAAAAGAATTATAATAATAATAATAATAAGAAGAAGAGCTCCCACTTCCTTTAGGTTTTGTTTATACAACATTTCGAAAACAAAGCCGAAAATAAACTGAAATGAGTAGAAGGAAGAAGAAGAAGAAGAAGAGAAACGGATGACCACAGGAAATGTGAAATTCAAGTTGGTTAAATCAAAAATATATGTTTCGACGAGAAGATAAATTAAAAACAGAGTGTGTCTGTGTGTTTCAATAAAAAGTGAAGTGCACCATGGGTGGTGGTGGATAAAATTAAAAGTGGGCGGGGCTTAGAGTCGGCATTTGAAAAGACAAGAAGGGGGTGCTAAAATGACACGAGTGTGAGATTACTTTTGATGTGTTACATAAACATTAACTCTGTCCGGGAAGACACGCGGGTTCGAAAACAAAACTTTTTTTTGTTTCTTACTTTCCGACACACATTCCATGAAATACTCAAGCGACCAGGTGTCTTCAAGTTTCACAAAAAATCGGACACCTTTCCGACGCCAAAAAGTCACCCATAATTATAACTGTCCACATATCCATATGGCTACTGTAGATATACATATTTGTATCTCTAATTATATATGTAGTTATGTCATAAATACAGGATACAAATATGTACATTATACATGTACAACATTAAATTCTCACACAGTCGGCACGCTTCAAAAAAACCCACACTGCAGGAACCAAAAAAGTAACACTTTTTCTCACGCAGGATCATAATATTTACATAAGCTCATCAAACTATGTAACTAGCAGTGTAAGTTTGTTACATGTCAAGGCCGGAAAAATTGTTTGGACCCGTCTATTCCAATAATCGTAATT
Organism: Caenorhabditis sp. 8 KK-2011; assembly: GCA_963572245.1. Taxonomy (NCBI): domain Eukaryota; kingdom Metazoa; phylum Nematoda; class Chromadorea; order Rhabditida; family Rhabditidae; genus Caenorhabditis; species Caenorhabditis sp. 8 KK-2011. The sequence continues at coordinate 4,465,318 of OY751547.1, forward strand.
ACCGGAACGATGGACCACGCCCATTTTTTACAACCCTTGGGTCATTTTGGACCATAAAATACATGATTTACGATTTTTTGATTGGTCCAAAAAAGGGATATGTATGACAAAAATGGGAAAATCCTGGATTATGAAAATTTTGTGAGGTTTTTGTCGGTGAACATGTTAGAGAGTACTGTAGAATAATTCTGGAAGCAGATGGGATAGACTAATTAGTTGGGGATTGGCTTATTAGTTAGAAAGAAAGATGAAAGAGGGTACTGTAGAATTGTACTACTGTTTGAAAAATACTGTTTCAGACAACCATTACTGAAAGAGAATAACAAAAAGAAATTATCATACCTGAAAAGTGGAACGATTTACAAATGTAATTTCCAATTCAATTCTTCTACCCGAAAAAAAAACAAAACAGGATACATTACACAACCCGAAAAAGGCGACATTCAAACAAGAAAACTAATATATTTTGAAAAAGAGGGAATGAAAAAAGTGAAGACAATTCAAGAAATCCATGATCGCTTCAGTGAACATTTCAAAACAAAATGAGAAGAACAGAAACAAAAACAAAAACAACAGGTGAATATAGTGAGCCGGCTACTCAAGAATCAGTGACCCGAATAGTGAATATACTAAACCATGTTAGAAATAATTGGGGGTGGAGACATACGAATCGAAAAGTGGGCGGAGTTTTGGGGGTGGAAGGGTGGGAAGCTGATTTAGGGGGTGTGAGAAGGAAGAGTGGGGGAACAGATGATGAACTGACAGTGAGATACTGATTTAGGAGCAGTGTAAATCTTGAATTCGATATGAATAAAAATAAGATAGATGGATGGGGATGTCAAGAAAACAATGGAAATGTGGAAGCGAAAATAGTTTTCTTCGATGGATTTATCTACGTCTGTATTCACCTAAAACTTTTTCATTGATTTCAATAATAGGGTGTTGATGTGAAAACCCGTATGTTTTGTCACCGCTTTTTGACCCCTGAATCCGTCATAGGAACTCATAAACTGGACCCGAATAACGACAGGCTCAAAAAATCGAATTTCAGTTTGTCACCCTTGGTCGTAGCTGAGTGAAAAGCTGTCATATGAATTTTTAACACTTTAGTGCCAAAAAACGCAACATTTGGGAAGTTACTGTTGTCGTCTCTCAAAACAAACAACAATGTCTCGATAAAAATCTCAAACCCATTTCTGTGTTTCTCCTCGATTCTCATTTGTTTCAAAAATTATTAGTTTTCTGCCCTCATCTAGATTACCTGCCAATAATAAGTTCAAGGTTGTATTTTTTGCCTGGAAGCCATAAAGCAAAAAAAAACAACATGACAGGTGAAGAATTAGGGGGAATCGAAAAAAAAGTTGATGGGATAGAAACAAGGGGAACAACATTAGGGAGACAGGTGTGAAAAGCGGTGAACCGGGCGAAGAACAAATTAGGTATACACATTACATAATGTGTGAAAATATATGTCGGAAGTGGAACATTTTTTGAATTTATGTGAGGCTTGGGAGGTTGATAATGTGGGAGAAATGTGAATCATTGAACAGTTTCGTCTTTCGAATATTCAAACTCGAATGAGTTATTGATGATGATGTCAAAAATTTTTGAGCTTCTTTTCAGAGAATCAGTTCTCACCAAAGTGTCAAAATCACTCATGAGAGCTTCTCATGAAAAATCTATAAACTTTGGCACGTAGCATCAAACCTGGGAACGAAACCATACTGAAAACTACACCGAGAATCACTAATCCAAACATTAACAGGTAGATTGTCAAGTTCAAAACGACCTAGAAAGGAAATGTTGACATATCAAAACGATATGATTCTGCACTGTATTATACGTATGTATTTAATTTTTCAGGTTTACAAAATTTTGAAAATATTTCATGGTAGGTCAAGTTAATTTTCGTGAACCTTTCTCTGAATTTCTCACTTTCAAATTATATTTCTTCGATTTAAGCTACATACACAATTTTGTGTCTGAACTAGACAAATCTACGGAAATGTTGAAATGTTGATAAGAAAGTGAACACTATGACAACAACAAGAATCTGACAAACTGATCATCTGTTGAGAAGATGTCAATTTCATTAGCATAAAAATGAAAGCGAGAAAAAATCCGGGGATAATCCGAACTTTGTTTTTACTTTTCTTCGCCACACTAAGATACTTTTAATATATTTTCTTCTCCAACAAAATCTCAATCCACCTTTTTACCAAAATGAGGTATTACATAACACGCTAATTAGAAGCGATAAAATCTCGCGCACGATTCGCAATTCGACAAACCCCGCAATTATACACATATAGTAGATCCCCCTACAGTTAGTCTAATCCTTTCCTCTCGCATCGTTTTGGGATTTTTCTATACGTAACATATTTTGCTGACATCTGCAATAACAATGGTTTGGTGAAATTGGAGAGAAGGATGGCAATTAATTTTGATGATCGTATTGTGAAAAAAAGGTGGCAGGAAATATGAGAAGACGAAGAAGAAATATGTATGGATTTGGTTGTTGTTGTTGTCAGCGGGGTCGTTTACTGTGTGAAAAATGATAATTTACAGGAGCATTTGCATTTATAATCTACAGTGAATACGACATAAAATATCTGTTGTCGTTCAAATACCTACATTTTATGAGTGAGAAAACATGGTAACGACAACATAATATATTGATAATGTTCATTCGGTCTGAAATGTGAACTCAATTCCAGAAAAAATAATGTTTTTATGGAAAAAAAAACAATTTCACGTGACATTTATTGTACTCTGCACCGGCTTTTTCATTTTCTTGTTCCGTGAACTGCCAAGGCAACAAATTCAAAAAATGACCAACAGGAAAGTATAGTTTCATCCAGCGAGGATTATATTTAGGTTTTTTCATTACTTATAATTGAGGTCATAAAGATAAAGTAAGGTCCCAAAAATGTTTACTCTGACCCAGTGAAATAATCAAAGTCGGGCCAGTTTTGGCCCGTGGTTAGAAGCACTAGGAGCACTGTGGCAAGGCCCCAATCTTAACCAGGCTTCCAAGAGTTGAAATTGAAATCAGGAAGAATATAGTAAATACTCGGAAAACAGTGAATGTTTATTCTGCAACTGTTGCCAATTCACACTCACTCAACGTGGCCTCAATTCCAAAAACTGAGACCAAAATACAAATTAAAATGTGACACATATTTATCTCTTTCTCACCTCCTCACAATCTGTTTTTGTTGTTTTCATTTATTTACATAATCGAATTATCGTAACTAATATACTTCTCCGACTGATCATCACAGCTTGACTTCTTTTTATATAAACAAATTGATTTATGTTCTTCCGAAAGAAACTACAGTACTCTCATATTTTTTGATAACATCTCAATGTGTCGTTCTCTATTTGAGAAACAAAAACGGGGGTTCTATAGAGAAGCAGGTGCTTTTCGCAAGTTGCGCAATTGTCCAAAAAACCCCATTCAGGGAGTTGTTGACAACAAAAGCATCGAGGTCACAGCAAAAAAATTGAAAAAAAGAAAGTATTCGGATTATTTTCAAATAGAAGTTTTGAGTAGGGAGAATGGAGGACCCGAAATCGTTTCATCATTGAATCTCGACAAGATGATTAATGTGTGCACTAGTAGAAGTAGAAAAAGTATTACAACATTAGTTTATTGTGATGAATATGTTACACGTAAACAACTAGTAATTGAAGAAAAAAGATAGAACGGAACACGAAACATTGAGAAGATTCGAAAAGTGGATGACAAGTCGATGACACGAGTTTCGTGAAATTTACAACCTAAAGTTTGTTTAACTTTCAAATGTTCATCAACACAGAAAGGGGAAGTGAGAGTTGGATTTTTGTCGTGAAAATTAAATTTGGAGAAGAAAAACATGTCTTGAGATTCTTCTGCAATGGTTACCTGGAATCCAGCTTGACCCGAGATTATCGAGGTGTTCCATCCATGTGTCAAAAAAAAACACAAAAAAAGAAACTATTTGGGTCACGATATATTTCAGAAATATATTTGCTGTTTCAATTTGCTCATTTGTTTTGGAGTTATGCATGAGCATCTCTCACATTAGAAGCTTCGTTCTTCTAGTTTTTCACACGGTCAAGATTTGCGGGGAAAAACTTTTATAATCTGCTGAACCTTGTGATCGGAAAGATAACAGATTTAGACTTGACTAATGTCAAAAACACCATGTTTTTGGAATATTACCTACTGGAAACTTTGTGAATAAACTTTGCTCAACAACAAGCAAAATATAGCTTGGTCGTTCTGTCCCGTTTTCAGTCGATAGGGCTGTGTCGGGAATGAGAACCTAAAAACTTGCTCCGGGCTCTGTGTTGTCTTTCGCCAGGCCTGACTCGGAAATAAAAATGATGTTCGAAGTAGACATCCTGTCTGAGAACTCATGGAATGATGTTACAACAAAAAATGACGTAACAAAACGGCACATAATTTGAATCACCGTCGTCTTTTTTTGCTCCTTGTTCAAAGTCTCCCACAGTGATCTAATGAGTACGATGACATGACCAAATGACACCTAGTTATGTAACATGTTTTGTTGTCACCGTCAAAATCAGGCTTCTCATCTCTCAACAACATATGGGATACATTATAATTAGGAGGAATACCAGCTGATATTCAAAAAAGAAAAAAAGAAAGAAAGAAAAAATAGGCATAAGGAAGAATAATGTTATTACAATTTTATTATTATTGTTTTTGTTGAGCATGACACATTCAGTGCACCAATGTTTATTAATTTTTTGGAGACAGAAAAAGGATCAAAAGAAAGAATAGAGCGACAAAAAATAGACAAAATAACATAGTATAACAACAAAAAGGGTAGCAAAAGTATGTGTCATCGTCGTAAGAGTTTTGTCTTCTTTTTTTTTGAAAATTATATAAACAATTCAACAAAAAAATGAATGGGTCAACCTTGCAATGTACAATATTATGTACTCTCAAAGTACAGTAACCCTTTGGAAACTTAATAAAATGAACAATCGAAGTATGTACCTGCCAATGTTTCCAGAAATCCCGCGAGCAGCAAAAACTGGTACTTCTTTGAACCTTAAAGGGCTAGACAACCCCAAGTATTACTGTTATGAGTAGCCCATTCAATGTTGAAAAATTTGAGAACTCCAAATTTCCAATATTCCACCTAAAAAAACCAAAATAAAATACAGTAACCCATTGGCATTGTCTCTCGAATCCAATTACAAAATTACTGTTCTCAACCTTGTAACTTGACACCTTTTCTTTATTTATATGCGGGAATCTTGGCAGTCTCTAATTTTCTAAACTAAGATAACTATTTTCTTTTTTTCCGTTGTTATTCTTTTCTCGAACCCATCTAATTATTACCTGTTGGTCGGCAACATGAAAAACAAAAAATGTTTCTGGCGTTTCCGCGGGATCGTAAAACAATGTTCGTAAATAATTCACACTGACGGAAATGGAACTAGCGCGCAATTATATCTAGATCATTTAACCTGGCCCATGTACATCATCTAGCTAAACTGTCATTGTGCGAAGAGAAAAAAGAAGAAGGTGTACTTATTGGAGACAAGGGAGGATTTGGACAGGTTCGTTGTGATGATTGATTGGCGACACAAAAAATGAGGTCAATAAATTATTCGATACACGATAATTGTTTTTTTTTTTTTCATTCATTTTTCAAGTTGATTGTACGATATTGTACAATATTGTTTCAATGGCTCACTTCTCGAGAGACTTCTCTTTTTGAGTTATGGAAAATGTCAATCTGGGGATTATTTGAAAGACAAAAAAGTGCTCAAGTGACAAATGATTTTTGAGAAAAAAATGAAGAGTTTATACATAGTTAGTTTCGAGCGCGGGAGTTTGAGCTGTTTTGAGTCATATGAGAGTGAATATTGTAAAAGTTTTCATAGTTTTTTTCTAGAAACTTGAATGGGTTACGACTCAGGACAATGATGAGATGACGCAGAAAAAATATCAAAAGTTCGTAGAAAAGAATTTGGAGGTATGACGAGAGAGTTGAATTAGAGAAAAGAGGAATGTTTGCTCTATTGTTCCACTGAAAATAAAAATATTTTGACGTGAGACCTGTTTGTTATCTCTGAAGCTCTCACGTTTCATTTCTATCATTTGTACCTCTTGGGCCTGAAACAACGTGATGAAATTCCCTATTTTTCGAACTATCAAAGTTAAACCTAACATAAATAGGAACCTCTCGAGTTTTCCCGCAATCGAAAAAGAGAAAAGAGAAGAATAAATCAGACCGAATAAAGTGTAAGAAACTGTCACCAAAAACCAATAAAACCTCGATTGGTGAACAGCAGACAAAAAAATGGAGAGAATTGAGTAAGCAGCAGTAGCAGCAGCAGGTAAGAAAGGCATGAATACAATTAGACACGAATACCCAAGGACATTTACAAGATACATGCATTTCAACTTTTTTTCGATTTCGGGTTTTGCAACGAATACAATCAACCAGAATATAATCAACAGAGGTCAAAAACTGTGATTGATATTAATTTTTTGTAACATCCTTCCACAACTTCAGTAACCTCGCAAAAGAAAAGTGAAACTACCCGATTTTTCGTTTCGTCAATTACACCATTAGACTCACCAAAAATAGCATAATAATGGTGTTATTCACCATTCTCCTCCAAACAAGAGGACAGTATCATTGTTTTGAACAAAAAAGAGAAATACCGACACACCTCATATAACCTGTGTGTTCGAAAAAGGTAAGCCGACCTCCCAACAACCCACTAATTTTGATTTATGAGCACGGGGGGTTTCCGGTCCGGTAGGGAGCGGATGCCATATGTTGCGATCGTAAAAAAAGTTATGGGCTCTTTTTGGGATGGGTCAATGAGTAGATTTGAAATTAGGGAAAGAGGAATGCATTTTTCATTGTTGTTCGGGTTTTTGATGCGGCGACCAAAAAAAAAAATAATCTGTCCAACTAGGAAAAAAAACACCGTACCCTTTCAAAGAGACACTACGAATTCTCATTGGAAAAAAGTGCAGAGAACAAGGAGAGTGTATTGGCGGTTTTTTTTCGAGATTTTGTGATGTTTCTTAAAATTCCTTCGGTACTTTTTAGACACGTTTTTTCTTCTTTTTTTTTTCGTGACCAGGTTCACGTTCGAATATTTCACGCATTTATTCGTAATTATTTACATAATATTCCGAAATAATTAACATTTTTGAGTTTCAACTTCCAGGTCTGCAAGAAGTTTCCAGAAGTTGATATTTCAATGGAGGATAATAATCGAAATTAATTCTCCAAACTTTTCTGAAAAATCTCGCGTCGGCCTGACCGGAATTATCCAGTTCTTGATTTTTTCCTGGGTGATGTGTGTTTGAATACAAATCTGCAATAGTAAATCCGAAATGAGTCATCAAAACTAGTACAACTACTTTATTGTTTCCATTTTCATCTCACACACTTCTCTTTTTTTCATTCTCGAAATCGCCCATATGCTAATTAATTGTGTTGCTCAAAAACTAATAAAAAAGCACTCGAGTTCATGTATTTGTAACATATATGAATATAATTATTAGATACCACACATACAACATATCTATCTATATATATCTATATATATATTATGAAATATAAATTGGATGCAAATTAGAAGAAGATGATGAAGAAGAAGGCCGAAAAAAGGGACGAGTTACACAATTTTACTACCCTGGGGAACACTTGGAAAACTGTTGCGCAACACGGGACGGGTGAGAAAAGAAAGTGGTAATCGAATATTTGTTCGTTTGATGACTACGATAATGATATAGTGTGAAAACTTCGGGGAGATTTTGAAATGAAAAATCTACACAGAGTTTTTCCTCTAATCTAAATGCAAAAAATACGGGCTTTTCAATCCCGCGGTGAAAGTTAAACAAGCAACGGGACTTCCTGCTCGGCCCACAAATGGCACACACTATGTTGAAATAATTTGCCCTCCTAAATGACATTTACTTGCAACAAAATTTGGTATTGGCAAGCCATTCCTGTTCATTAAGATTCAAACGGGCAGTCCGGGTCAGGCCGGGTCAACATATGCCGGGCTGCGGGCCTCTCAAACAGCTCAAACGACCCCTGCTAGAATCAGATATCAAAAAGTTCTGAAAATCTGTTCTAAACAGAGCACGTGTTACCAATTCGATTTTGGATAATAATGATATGAAATAACTACAGTACTTCAATACAAAAACTACATTTTCTAGTGCGAGAAAAAGAGTTTTACACGTGTCACACGTCAACTAAAATAATATGAATACACAAAAAAAAGTAGATCTGGGATCTCTGGTGAGTTGAAGCTCGATTTTCAACAACATCATGAATAGGCGCTAGTCCGTAAAAAAAAGAATAACGAAAAAATGTGATGTTGGGTTGAGCCCATCTTTAGAAATTGGTTGGATGTTGTAACCACTCGTGTTTTGATAGTCAGGAGCAAATTCAACGTCCGATTGAGTTGATCCCACTTTCATTCAGTACTTCATAATTTTCGATGGGCAAGTTATCCGCCCGTTATGAGTTAGATGTCGTTTTTTTTGTTTGTGATGAAACAATTTTAAGTGGACCACTTGTTTGTTTTTTTTTGTTTACTAACGAATTCAATTCCAAACTTTAGTTTTCATTTTTCCTTAATTATGCCCTTTGCTCATTTTCAAGAGCACTTCTTCGGTTATTTGTTGTTTTTTGTTTGGTCTAAAACTAATCAAAAGAAAGGGACCATCATCCGCCAAAAAAATCATCGAAGCTCACCTAATTCGAAGCGAAAAAAATGACAGATGGGGGGAAACGACCGAGTCGAACCTGGAATTATCGCATCTTTAGAAAAGGCAAAAAGAAGACACAAATCAGACACTAATTGGATAGACACATATGGTGATACATAAAATAAATAAAGGCGAAATAACGAAATTGAAGAGTGACTTACTGACTTGTTAGTTAGATACACCCTAGTCATTTTGGAAAAGTAAAAAGGGATGAGCGAACTCCTCATTGGGTCGGGGTCGTCAAATTAGAGAACATAAGATACGGGACACAAGTGTGGAGTGAAATACCGTGCAATGGAAATGACTAAAAATCTGGGAAGTTTTCGGCTCGAAAATTTTTTTCGAAATCGTGTTCAGCCCATTTTTTGTGTTTCTAATTGATTGAAGCCGATTCAGGAAGTCCGAGTCAGGAAATTCCAAAAAATGATTTTCACCGTTAGTCCACCACGTACAATCCAAAGAAGTTTAAAATAATGAAAAATATCCCTTGCAGAAAAGATGCATTTTTTAATAAATAAAAACGTGAACTTTTTATTTTCATCTGTAGAGATTTTGGTAGAAAAAAACACTGGCATTATGAATTTTTCTCAAAGTACTCGAAGAAAAAAATTGAATGTAGAGCGTTGATCAGGACGTCCGATTTAGCCAGAAAATTGAAATGGATGTCTTTTGTCAGATAGGCCTCAAATTTGAAGCTGCGCAGGTTGATCAGTCCCCCATCAAAAAGCAACTTATCAAAAAGTAAAAAAGGTCAAGAATGAAATAAAACAACATAATCAAATCATAAAATGTGTATTTGTTTTGTTTTAATTATTAATACATTCTGACTTTTATCTATTTTCATTTCTAATAATAATACACTAATATTGCTCCTCCTTTTCTCAATTTTCCAATCATTCAAAACAACAATAATCGACCTTCGAAATGATCGAATTAAGTAAACGAAAAATGTGACGAGCAATCAAAATTATTTTAATGACGTTTATATTGAACAAATCACTTGCGCCTTTTCGAATTTGTTTTTGGCGGGTTTGAAAAGGGGCCAAAAGGGACCGAAAGGAAGAAAAAGAAGGTGTTATGAATTATAGATTTGTTTGATTTATTAATAAACAAAACCATAATTACCCCGAAAACAAGTATGAAGAAAAAGAAAGGGAACCGATGAAATATCAGAATATTCACTGTTTTCACATTTTTAAAACTGAAGCGGCCTTTATCTTTCACTTTTTATCAGTTCGGAGTCACGTTAATTTGAATTTTTTTGTGATTTTGTTTTCCATTTTTTGATTTATAAACTCCTCAATTCATTAAAAAATTTCACATCAGTTTTTGATCTGATCTACCGTGTTCACAACAAAAATTGTATTTTACTGAAAACGTTTTGGCCGTAGAGAATATGTTTCTAATTGTTCTGTCATCATGAGAATAGTTCTGTTATTCTTTCTGCTCGTCATAAACGCGAATTGTGATCAAGAAATCCGAGAAGCAATTTGGAATCGAATCACACGAATACGAAAGCAAAATAAAATCGAAGACACGAAAACACGCGTGCATTTTCTAGTCAACTGCCATCAAAATGAAAGTTATGTGTCGTTTATCGATCCACAAGATTATACACAGTTCATCGAACTTTATGAAAATCAGGCTCCGTGGTTCAAAAAATATTGCGAAGGTGTCCAAGATGGTTTCGAGGATATATTCTCAACATCTACGCATACAGTCAAATTTTTGCTGATTTGTTTCGATGAAATGTTTTATTTATTCCTGTTCACGGTGGCGTTTCTGATTTCGATTCAGTCTGTCATGTAAGTTTTATTTTATTTCTCAAAAGAGTTATTAATTATTTTCAGGTACGTTGTCTATTTTTACTGTCCAAATTATATCATAGCACGCAATGCTCTGGTCAACGAGTTTTGGAAGCAACGCAACCGAAGATCATAAACATACCGAAGACGATGAACATTACCTGTTGACGAAACAACAAAATCATATACTATATAATATGTTTTGATCTATTTTTAACTTATGTATTTGTATTTTTTTCAAAATTAAATGTGTAATAGAAATGAATAATGCTTTTATTGGAATTGTTCAAGTCTGACAAGTGAAAATTGCATTGAACCTGAAAAAGATTTCTGAAACAAACCTAGATCATTTTTGAAACAGGGCTGTCGTTTTTGCACTTTTTGTCACCCAAGGGGCTGGACCGTTTGAGGCCGTTTTGCTGTTATTTCGTTTTGGGGTGGGGTTTTCAATTCTTTCACATCGGGACATGAAAGATACTACTTGTTGAAGTATTCATATTTTTCGTAAATCAAAAAAGAGGTATTTGCTGTTCCTCGAAAAATATCAGCTATCTCTCGAAAAACCCAAAAAACGACACACCTGGTTCTACTTTGGTTCCTTGTATGTTTCGGCATCGAAATAGTGAAACTCGGACTAGATTTTTATCAGGGTTGTTTTTCACGCTGAGTGCAATCATACTCATAGTTTGAGGTGATCAAAAGGCGACCGACGATCAATTTGAACATGATCTATTCAAATTGTGAGTCTCAACGTTTTGGTGTTAAACAGAACAAAATAATCAAACTTTCCGTTATGAAATAATGTTTTCTCTCTGAAAAATCTTGACTATAGCCGTATCAAAATGCCGGATCGTCTTCTTCGAAGTTCGAACCCGCACCAAAAAAAGTAACAAACAAGTTTTACCGGTTCAACATCTTTTTTACTATTAAATGTTCTGTTCTCTATTTGCCCCAATCCAATAAAAAGCAAACAATAATCTTTTCGTTTCTCTGAACTTTTTGTGTGTGTTTTTTTTGTTTCTTTTTGTTGCTATTGATAAATCTATAACATTAACCCAACATAATAATATCAAAGGGCACAGATGTGTGCCATTTGTCTCTTCTTTTTTTTGCACCTGCTTCTTGTACAATTTCTTGGGGCGAGATGAATGGGGGTTTTTGTTGAATACAATCACAATGTGTTTAATTGTCGGGAAATTCTGACACTATTTTCAAAACATCGGTGTGAAAAGTATTTCATTGTTGATAGTTTTTCCTCATACTGTGAACATTTTGCCAGTTCCCCGACTCTTTTTTTGATCTGAAACTGCAAAAATTTCGTGATTTCACACTTTTTCCTCATTATTTTTTGACGTGTTCAAACTAATGAGACCAGTTTCAAAAAAAAAAAACATGTTTCACTTTTTTCGGGAACTTTGGTTTTTGTCTACTTTTTCACTAATATTTGCAAAGAATCAGAAAAAAAAATATTAGTCATCTGAATTTTTTACGCAAAAAATATATAAATTGACCTAATTTTCCAGATAGATCAGACACAGTTTTCAGATTAATAAAACTAATATTTCTCTGATGTCATCGTTTTTCTGTTTCTCACACTTTTCGAATTTTCAGTGAATTGTTTTCATGAATAGATTTCCTTGAAGTTCTGAAAAATTATTGTCAAAAAATCATGGGTTATGTCACAATGTCATCATGCTTGTATGGCCCGCACACTTTCTGAAATTTGAATATTTTCTCTGCGCCTCTTTGCGTTTCCTGTCGTATTTATCCTGAAACATTGTGACTCATTTTAAGAAAAAAATTGAATGTTTCTGTACACATGATAAAATGCCATTCAAACAAATAAATTGTATTGTTGTTGTTGTTTTTTGTTCTTAAATTCATTATCTTTTTTCCATCTTCTCATTTTTTTAATTTTTATTTTTGTCTACTATTTTTCAGTTGAAAACAAGGACATTTGACGGACATAACAAAAAAAAACTTCAGTCAAAAAACCTGATTTCGCTTTAATTTATCGCAAATCTTTTGAATCTGATGACGAAAAAAAAAGAGAATGCCATTCCACAATTTGTCTTCATTTTCACTTATTCTAGAATAGACAGGCAAGATACTTGGAATTCTTTCGATTTTGCATACATGTTTCAGTTTTCTTCGTGTTTTTTTTTCTGATAACCTAACCACAGCAATCTCAGAAAAGTGAGTGCGCGGTCGCACGCTACCACGCTGCGACCGCGCACAGATCGCGCTGCGACCACGCACTAACCGCGTTGCGACCACGCACAGTTCGCGCACTAATCTCGCGGCGATCACGCACTTCACGCCGCGACCGCGCACTTTCACGCTGCTACCACGCACTAGAGAGTGCGCGAACGCAGCGTGGTAGCGTGCGATCGCGCACTACGCGCACTCGGTCCTATGCGCGCGCAGCGGTCGCGCACTGACTTTCCTGAGTATGACCAAATCTGAATCGGACCGGAACATGAAAAATGTGTCTGAATCGGACCAGAGTCAAGAAATCGGACCCGGTTCATTTTTATCAAGATTTTTGCTGAATCGGACCACAAAATCGGACCACGTCCGTTTTTCTTGGTTAAAACTTCAGCTGAATCAGACTAAAATCGAAAAAGTATCAACCAAAAAAACGGGCCTGATCCGATTTTGTGGTCCGATTCAGCAAAGGTTTTGAAAAAAAACCGACCGGGTCCGATTTCTTCGCTCTGGTCCGATTCAGATACATTTTTTAGGTTTGGGTCCGATTCAGATTCGGATATTTTCGGGTCCGATTCAGAAGGTCCGATTCAGTATTTGCCAGATTTAACTAAAAAGCTCTTCGGGTCGGGTTGAGCTTAAGTCTCCCAATTCAGAATCTACACAACTTTGTTTTTTTTTTCGCCTTTTTGCTTATTATAACTAGGTTCCGCACCGATTTCTCAATAAAATAATAAAAAAAGTGAAACGGAATTTTGCAATCAGATAACAAACCTCCCTGCACTGGAACCTGACAAATAGTGTTTTGATCTTTACCTTGTTATTTTTGTTTGATTGAATTTGTTGATATTTATTTCAGTGAAATCAGTAGGGGTGACGTAAGACAAAATTAATTTTTGAGAAAAAATTGTTTCATGAAAACATGATTCCTTTTTTGATTTTTTGTCAGACTTGTGCGAACCTTTTCTGGCCATATTTTTGATTCAAAATTCAGAGAAAGACAGGTCGAGCCATAAAAAAACGCAGGCTACACAAACGAAGCATATCGTTTCTTTTTTCTGGCAACACAGGCAGATGGGAGCTTGCTGGTAACCAGCTATAGTCGGTAATCAGTTGGTTTTCCAAGCTAGTTACCCACTACAGTAAGTAGTTAGTTAGTAACTAGCTTGCAAAACCAATTGGTAACCTGCTATAAGCTGGTTACCAGCAAGTACCCATCTTCCTGTGTTGGAAAACCAACTGATTACCGACTATAGCTGGTTACCAGCAAGCTCCCATCTGCCTGTGAAATCAGCTTACCTGAAACTCAGGTGATGTTGATGGTGGCTTCAGGCACACCTGAACATGTAGAAACCTGGCCTGACCCGTCATTTTTGGGTCGGGTTTTTATTAGAGAGCTAAAAAAATTGCCATCGAAATAGAAAATAAAATTTCAAGTTTGACGTCCAATTTTTGATTTCTGTAATACCAGACAACCAAGTTTGAAATATTTTTTCCTAGTTTTCAAACAATCTTCTGTTTTTTTGCGCTATAGACCGAAAACAACAGAAACTGTTTCATAGGCCCTCAAAAAAAACCAAATCCAACTATTTCTCAAGTCTGTTATGTTGAAAACAACACTAGAAAGTTCTAGTAGAAACACAGTTCAAAGTATGTTGAGCCAGACTGGCTATATTTTTGTTTTCATTCTTCAAACTTCTCTCAAATTTTTCTACAAGTTCAGCTACACTCTTCATCTCTTTCTCGCTGTTTTTTTTTTGCTGTTTACCAGAATTTCTTCCAAACAATAGTACATCATTTTCCAAAGTGTATTACAAGCCACTTTCCTCCTCGAAAAATACATATAGATGTGTGTATGTTCATAAATAACGCCATTCTTTGGTGTTTTTTCTGCGAGCTGGAATTGCCTTTCTTATACATTCATATATTTTTTGCTCTTCCTGACACCGAAAATCAATGTTTTTTATTTTATTTTTTTTCAACAGTCAAACCAAGGTTCAGAAAATGTTTCAAACACACGCTGAATAAATAAATGAATAATAAATTCAATTTTATTTATTCAAACATGTCAACTTTTTCGTTTTTTTTCTCGGATGCCTGCAAGATACATCAAAGAATACATGCGCACCGGTTTTTTTGGCCAGCGGGTTACTTTATTTCTTCAGTGAAACATGTTTTAGTTCTATAAATGGAGTAATTTTTCCCCAGACTCAGTGACTGTAGAAAACTTCTTCTTCGGCACACGAATTTTCAAAACGACTGTGGATCTGCTAACTTTCTTTCAAGGTGATCGTTGCATTTTTCAAAACTTTTTTTTCAAATTGTCTTCATTTCATAAATACAATGATTATTACATCATGACAAAAAGTCCGACCGAGGTCCGGGCCTAGGCCACAAACATATCCGGAATTCCGGGCGACTTCTACCTACTTTCGCGGGCCCAAATAAACAACTATCACCCCAAGAACCTCACAAGGACAGAATTCATTCTTGAAAATTAGTTTTTGCGCAAAAGTATGATTTTCATTTTTTTATTTATGTATGTGTGAAAAAGTGCCAGCTTCTTTTCTTAAACACCAAACATGACCAACTTTCCAATGATCATGAGTTTGATGTCCTACCTTTTGAATTGTTTATTCAGAAAAGATGTTTCTGAAAGTTTCAATTTATGAAAACAGTTCTTCTCTGTTTAACTCTGTTTCAAAAAGGTGTTCTGATATGTCATCGGAAGTGTTCTCTTAAAATAGTGAAATGATGTTTAACACCATTTCACTTCAGCTGAACTTCAGGTCCCTTTTCAACTTTTTTACTGTTTCTTCCAACAAAAATCGTACTTATCATCCTCTTGTTTGTTCAATATTTTTATTATTTTTCACCACAAAAACTTTTATCTGTCAAAACCTTTTTTTTTCTTCGAGCGCGCAAACAAAAAAGGCTTGTTTACCCCGTTATCGGTGTCGGATTCGCTAATTGCTCTTTATCCATTTCTAGTACTACTGAAAACTGAGACCAAAGTATTTACTTTTTCGTGAAGATTCGGGTGAAAAAAGTCAATTTTTGGATAATCTTCGGATTATTTCGAGTTACGGACTTTGAACTGTTCAGTTTTCTCTTTCGAGTACCGCTCATCTTCATCTTCTGTTTGTTTTTTTTTAGGAAAACGTTTTTCCCAACTTTTTTTGTATATTTCAAAGTGAAGATAACTTCACCATACCTAACCGTTTCGATTAGAAAACAATAGAAAAACTTTCGAAAAGTCTTCGACCTTTTTCAAGGAATCGATATACTGGCAATATCCAAACTCTAATGACACATCTAGTAAAATGAGAACCCATACTTTTGTTTTGTGAAAATGTATTTTCGGGCCTTTGAAAAGTTTAAAGCAATTTTTTCTAAGTACCGACTTTGCAGTCTAGAGAAACACCGGGTAAAAAAAATAAATTTGTAGGGGAGCACGTGAAAGAAGACGCAGCCAAGTTCATCGAAAAAAAAAACAGATTTTTTCATTTTTATTTCCAAAAAAAATATCCGCTCATTTTCCCATGATAAAAAAGTAATTCACGTTTTATTTTTGCTGATACGAAAAAGCGTGAACTGATGTGAGGTTTGAATTGTCTGCGTTTCAACCTCACGTCTTCTCTCTCATCTTTTTGTTTCTTAAAAAATTCGATGTTCCCACATCGAATTCGCACGAATAAAATGAATATTCAAATGTGATTTTTAATGTATTTGAAAACACACATTTTTCCACGAAATGATCATTTTCAAAATGACGTTCATTCGAACTATGAGCTCTTTCTCTGTACAGTAATTCTTCAACAACGTCAATGATAACCCTTTGAAATTTTGAAATGCAAGAATTGATCCGATTATTCAATCATTTAAATATGTTCATTTTTCAAAACTTTTTTTCTATTTTTGTTTTGAAAAACAGATGAAAAATAATTGTTTTCCTTCTATTCGATTATTCTTTTTGATTTATGTTTTGCCGTAAAAAATGAATATAAGGGTTAGACGAGATTACTGTAGATTACTCTTTCTTTCTGATTATCGAACTTTTCCAAGTTCTGAAAATGTGATAAAAAACTAATCTCTCGGAGAAAAAGAGAGAAGTTTCCTAAACATTGAAAATTTTTTATTGAAAGTTCATTAACATGTCTGAATTATTTCAAAATTATAAAAAAAAAAGAAAATAGCAGAGAAATAGGAGTCTCTGGATATTTTTCTAGCTCAACCCAATGGTGTGAGCGAGTTTTTCAGAAATCAAAAAAAAAACTCATGAGAAACTGGTAAAAACAAATTTTACTAATATCTTCGTATCTTTATATTTTGACTTTTTTCTCAGACCAATTCAAACCGAGAAGCACTTCAAATTCCGAAAAAAAAAAACAAATTTCATTTTTTCCCAGAAAATCAAAAATCTTCTTGCCTGACGTTGAACATTTAAACAACGCTAATCAAATTATATCATTTTTGGTTTCTTATTTTTCTGTGTTTTTTTTTCATCTTCAAATCATGGTCATTTTCGATGTTTTGATGTTGTTTTTCGAATAGTACAAGTGTCCCGAACAATGTTCCCTCCAACGAACAACCTTTTTCCACGTTGGTTTTTGAAATTTTCCAAACCACCTGAGAGCTATTTAGCATCTGCTATTATTATTTTTATTTGTTATGTTTTCATTTTTTGGAATGTTTGTTGTGTTGTTTGTGGTTTTCGTTTTTTTTTTGTTGTCAGACTGTGGGAAAATTGGGGTGTGGTAGAAGAAAACATCAATAATCAGATGAGAAAAAGAACATGTGAAATCTTTCTTGTTTTTGTCAGCTTCTCAATTAATCACATTTTGTGGTTTTCTTTGCACTTGAACATCTGATCTTTCTGCTTGAAAATGCTCATTTTCTTGAGCCAATTTTATGATCATCGTTCTCGTTTTTTTTTCTCATTTTTTGGAAAATAGATTGAATGAGGTTTATGGTAAATACTCCAACGGTTTTTTGTTTTGTTTTTTTTTGCTTCGATCCTAATTAACATGTTTAAAAAAAACGTTTTCTGTTTTATTCAAAATTCAAGAAAATGAATATAATTGGCCACGTGAAAAGAAATATAAATGCCGTGAAGAGAAAATCAACCCAAAAAAATTTGGGATATCTATTTTCGATTACTGTAAGGGCTATCGAAGAATGTCTTGGCACGAATGAATCGGAGTTTTCGGAAAATACTCTGGTCAAGCATGATGTCAGGGGTGAGATTGTAAGCCGGGCAGGGTTTTTTTGTTTTTTCGCCGGTCAAAAAAAACCCGACTTTCAAACGTCTGTTTCTCAGAGCCAAGAATAGAATTTTTTGAAAAAGTTGTGGAAACCATTTTTACACTCCTGCTTATCCAGAAGAAGTATGAGTTGGAAAAGTACGTTCCGAAAGACTGGATTTATTTAGGCCCGTTTCCGGCCCTGCTTTTTTCTGGCCTTCGAGTAAAAAGCCCGACCAAGGCCCGGGCAGTCAGTACGGGCTTCCGACCGGCCCAAGAGAGCCCTAATCTCACCCCTGCCTGGTGCAAAGTCTAGAAAAACTCATACTTTCTAGTTGAAAAAGAAAGGAATTTTTCTTTCAACACTCCGACAAAACTAAAAGAAGAACTCAGAACTCATAGTTCAACAAGCTAAAAAAACGTTTCTCCATTTTTGATGCACTTCATTTTTTTCGTTTGAAGATGGATGTTCATTCTGAAATATATCAAACTTTTTCCACATTTTTTTCTCTGAGAAACAAAATCGTCTCTTTTGTTTTCCGGTCATTTTGAATTCTTCTGTCTCGAAAGGCAAAAAAAACAAAAAAAGGCGAAAGTTCATTTTTTTTCTTCGAGGCACGGAGAAACGAAAAAAAAACAAAACGAATGGCAACGTATCAAGTTTCGTGGCTGAATATTCAAATGTGACGTGTCACGCAACGAAGTAACTACAAATTTTGTCGTGAGAACTCGTGTGTTTTTTCAGCTTTTTCTCTCGTTGAACCACTTGGTTTTCTAGACTCGAAAAGTTTTGCCTCAGATCAACTCGGGCCAATTGTTTCGATTGTTACAAAAAATGAACAAGCTTGAAAAAATGAAATTTGATTTTATGTTGAGTGTGAATGTAGTTCAAATAAAATTGAGGTCACGTTTTTTGGGTTTTTTTCCTAATTGTAAAAAATGTGTTTCAATTTCGAAACTTTACTTCTAACTGTCATGGTTTTAGATGACTCGATTTTCAAAATTTTCATCCCACATCAGAACATGCTCGGAATCTTTTTCTAAAAGTTGTTCTCAAACATTGTTCTCAATTTCACATAGCAATTAAACAAATCGTTGAATGTCAAAAAACCCCTATAATTTTTTATACATTTCAGTTTTCTCCTCCTTTTTTTTTCAGATAATCCCAGAAATCCGATCTTAGTCATTTCTTCCTGCAAAAACAAATGTATAATTTTTTCGTTTTCAGTCTGAAAATTTCAAGAAAAATATCTCTCTATTTCACCCAATTACACTTTTCAGCCATTTCGTCATTGTTGTCCTCCTCCCATTTTTGCATTTTATCGTTGAACTTGATAACACTGTTTTCACACCACTTTTTTATTCATTTTTCTCTTTTTTTTTCATTCTTCTTCTTACCCCATAAACCATGTGATCATTATTCTCTCCCCCATTAGTAGACTCCTTTTTTGTTCTTATCAGTTCAACTTTTCATTTTCTAGAACCTAATAGATTATAGATAGACACATACATACCACCTTTTTGCAGAAATGCATAACCCTTTGAAGAAATTGTCTCGATCAATTTCACACAAAATTCTGAGAAAACGAGAAAGTCAAGAAGCTGTTGGTAGTAACGGAACAGCGCCATCAACAGCCGCATCTTCACCAACACAAACATCGATGGACGAGGATCCGTACAGGGTAGGATATTTGCACCTCTCTATACTGTATTTATTTTGTCGTGAACAAAAATTCTCAAAATATTTCGAATTTTGACGTATCATTCTTGAGACGATAATCTGTTTTCGACAAAAATAGTAACAGAAAAAATAGTTTGCAGATATTCTCCGTTATTTTCCTGGAAGTGTTTACTTTTTCTTATTTGACACTATTATTTACATGGATTATTTGGGTTAGCCTATTTCTCGTTTAAACCCGATTTTCATACTGCTGAAGTCAGATAATACGTATAAGTTAAATCTTCCATTTGAGATAAATAATAGCTACAAAGGATTTGCAAAATAGGCTTGAGGATTTCGTCACTGAAGGCTGGAAAAAAACATTCTTTCGGAACAAATATTTTGAGCAATTATCAAACACACCCATCAAAAAATCACTAAAAACTATAACAAAAAATGTATTGGTTTTCAGGAAATTCTACGTTCCTATGAAGACAACGTCTCTCATTTAGTGTATCATGGTTCCTCACTCCGATCAATGACATCAATAGATCATATTCGGAACAAATCTGAAGAAGTCATCCCACCATCCCAAATTTCGCCGACTACCAGAAATGTGACATTTAGCTGAACACACTCTCCTACCCAATGATTATTTGTACATTTACGGTTTTTTTTGTCGTAACAAAAAGCAATCAAACTTCCTATAGCTTGTAGGAACACATACTTTTGGTATTTATTATTTCCTTTTTGTGATAAAAGTTTTTGTTTTGGTATGTTCATTTGTTTCTGTATACAAAAGAAACCAGAATGAGAATAAGAAAATGATGATGACGACGATGATAGTGTATTGTTTTCATCTTTGTTTTTTGAACGAATAAAGAAAAGAAAAAAGACTCGTCATGAAATCAAAACATGATTGCAAGTCGACCAACACGGAACATTATTGGTAATATCTCACTGATTTTTGTAAGAGAAAGATTTTGACAGAAATCCTTGAAATTTTTTTTCAAAAACCGACCACAGGACCCCATCTGTTTTCAAAAGTTAACTGGAATTAGGTCAGACCTGACAGAGTTACTAAACAATCGGCGCGACATGTCCAGACATTGCAATATGAATTTCAAAGTTCAGAAATGTAATTTCAGAAAACCAACTTGTTTGAGACCAGCGACTCTGGGAATTGTTTCATTTTGCAAAGTACTATTTCTTCGTTATTTGAGATTCATTAATTTCATCTTACATCGAAGAAATGGGTCGGCAGGATCGGAAAAAAAACTTTTCAAAAACTCAAAATTTTTTTGTTATTCGTATATCAAACTGCAAAAAATTTGACCACAAATTCATGTTGACTACAATATCACAACTTCGGAAATATCATCATTTTTTGTGATATCAAGGTGTGTCGAGATGTGTGTTCCGAACACAGAATGTGAGAAGCCACAAAACACAAACTAAAATATATTTTATCGAACATAGTGGTTTGTTTATGCGTCTCTTCGGTCTGTTGATACAATTATACTTAAAGTGTTCCTTTATCGAAAGACAAAAGGTTATCAGAAAAGAAAATGGAAAGATTTGATTTTTTCGTCAGATCGGTTTAGGACAAAATAGTTCTAATTTTGGGCGCGAAAGAAACCCATACCTACATCTACTTCCGACATTCAACGGAACTTTGTTTACATTGAATATTTTCAGTTTTCAGAAAAAAACAGAAACACAGAACTTCATGCCTGTTCATTAAGTTTTTAACGAGTGGGCCGGGTCGGCCCAGCCGGATCCGGAATGGCATGGCCCAACATGTGGCCGGCTGCGGTCCCCGTGAATCGCCCAAACGACACCCCTGGTCATGAAAAATTCGGATCAACGTAAAAAAAAATCTGTTGAAAAAAAAACGGAAAATGAAATTTCACGTCAATTTTCATAAGTTTAAGGGACCGAACCGAAAAAGTTCACGCTGGTAATTTTTATAAATACGTTTTTTGTACATTCTCAACGTCTTATTTACATTAATTGTGGAAACAAAGGACTTCATATAAGACTGGACTCCAACGGTTTCCAGCGAACTCCGATTGACTTTGTCGAAGAAACATGGTTATTTCTCCAAGAAAACAACCAGAAGTAGTTTTCGTCATCGATCATCAATCAAAACCAATTGACACATCTATTCCATGAAACAATGCCGAAAAAACACCTTGTATGCATACAGAAGACTAGAATAAACCAATAATACAAAAAGGAGAAGAAGAAGAAGTATAGGCCAATTATGCGTAATACCACTTGCTTATTTCGATTGTCCACTTAAAATCATCTCAAATCTCACATCATTCTTTCATTTTCGTCTTCTCAAGTAATGAATATTCCAATATTTTTTCTTATTCTGATTTCATCAACTCAAGGTGAGAGATTCGCATGAATATTTGATAAGAAAAAGAAAACATTTCAGCAAGAAAAATCAGCGGTGATGCGGCTCCTGAAAAAGCTCAAGAACTCATTAATCCAAAAGGTGAGTGCTATAATATGAGGTGGACTTTGTGAGAACAGGCAAAAAAAGTTAGGTTCTTCAAAACATGATCGTACCCTGATGAACCATTAATTTCCACATGATGTGTGAAGTTTCATGTTTTTCAGAGCTCCGGAAGTTTTACGAAAGTTTTTTTGGGAAAAAAATATTTTTTATTACTTTTTCCCAAAGCCTAGACTGTAGTTTTCTAGAAGAAAACGCTCTCAGAGCCGGTAATCCAGTTCGACCTAAACTGTTTTGTTATTGAAAATCACTATTATTAAAAATTCATCAAATATTTTGTTTTGTAGGCCTGGGCTCAGGGCCTACAATAATCGATCCCGGCCGCTTTTTTTGGAGAAATAGTACAGCTCGGAAATAATTTTTTTAAACCGAACCTCCTGATGAAAAAGTTCACGTTTTTATTGATTATGAAATTTTTAATTAAAAAAAAACGTGAACTTTTTATTTCTGTCTGTGGAGATTTTAGTAGTAATAAGATCACTGAAATTATGGAGTTTTTTTCGAAGTGCTCAAAGAAAAAAGTTAAAAGCAGGACGTTGATCAGCGTGTCCGATTTAGTCAGCAAAAAAAATCAGGTCAAAAGTTGAGATTATACCTCCCTTGTCAGATATGTGGATCAAACCTCGGATTTTTGGAAGAAATCCTACACAAAATGTGTATTCTTTGTTCTTTCAAGTACATGTTCATCCAGCGTTCTCTTCCTCAAATCAACGAAACAAAAAACCAGCAAATTGGCATGCACTCAAACTTTCTCTATTTTTCAAGTGTCTTCCTAATTTTTCCAGAAGTAAAAGTCGTCGACCTTGATTCATCTCTTCGAATACCAGCGCCTCTTCCGATTGAGATCGGGCCTCCATCCACATTTCCGAGCACAACAATTGTACCCCCTTCCAGTGGAATATCAGCAAGTTCTCCGGCACAACCGCCAGCTGTTCTAATTGAACCACCAGCATTGAATCCGAACGTTGAAGGCAAGTTGATTGTATAGAAACAGATTGGATGAGATAAACTATTTGTTTAGAAGTATCCACCACAACAACACTAATTCCACCTCCATCGACAACATATTCAACTTCTATTCAAGCCTCAACCAGTACAATATTCGCTACAACTCAACTTTCGACCACATCTGAGGTTCGTTACTTCTTAGTTTTGAAGAAGTGTGTTTAAACTTTCAAGTCTCAAAATCCAACTATTACTATCTTTTAAACAACCCGCACAATTTTTTTTTGCGAAAAACCGGAAATAACAACACTCCACATGACACTGCCCTCCTCTCATTTTTTGACAGGGACAACTTTCTTTCTCATAAATTCAGGAAATGTTCAACTTCGAAGTTCTACATTTCAAACATAACCCTTTTGTGCAATTATTGAATTCTGAAATTTAGCAAAACCGTGGAATTGTTTCGAGCTATTTTTATACGTGGAAAAAAATGAACGAAAAAATGAATTCGGAACATCACTTTTAAGTTTTTTATCTAAAACATTGCAAATTTTTGAGGTGATAATCGAAGACGATTTGGATAATGAAATTTCCGATATTCAAAAAGCAGATATTGAAAAAGATGAACCATCAAACGACTTGGAAATTAAAGAACTCATCGGTAAAACGGAAATCAACAAGACATCCGACTTCTATATCACATCTTCAACACTTCGTATGTTCCATTCTTGTTTTTTTTTTGTTATATAGTTAATTTTCAGCAACCACATCATCATTGAACGAAACTGTAGAATTTGAAGGAAAAGCGGATGAGGAAAAAGAAGAAGAAGAAGATGAAGATATGATGAACTTTAATGAGTTGTTCGACAAAAAAATGACAACTTCTTCGACAACTACAGTAATCAGTTCAACTAGCGAAAATTTGACATCTGAACCAATTACATCAACAATCGAACCATTTTCATCAACAACTTCATTTCAATCGTCAACCACAAATGCTGAGAAAAAGCCAGAGCATAAACATTCGAAAACTTGTATTCACATCGAACAACTCAAAAACGTAGATAGTCAAACAAAACGTGAGTTGTGTTCTACTTTTAATTGAGGGTCACGTGACTTTATTTTGTCATTCTCTCATGTGGTATGTTTCAGAAAATTAGCAACAAAATGGGGAATATTATAATGACATAGATATTATGTTGATTTTTAAAAAGGAAAGTCGGGTCACGATTATTTTCATCATGAAGTGTTTGTGTTTTACTTTTGAAATAATTATTTCACTACTTTAGCGAAATTGGGAATTTTCGAAATAATAGTAATGCTATTTTCTAGCACGTGGGTTTTAAAAATGAGGGTTATTCAATATTCGAACATGATAATTTTTCCAAGTTTCAGACAGAAAAAAAGGAACAATTGAAGTATCTGTTGAATTGCAAGATGGTGAGAAACTAGGTGATTCGACAGAAAAATCATCAAAAGAAGAAAGTGAAGAAACAAACAAAGTTGACGAATCAGATGAAGAAGAAGAGCAAGGAGAAGCCCAAGTTGTCGAAAGAAAAACAAGAGAAAGTCAAGGACCTCCAAAATGTGAGTATCAGAATTGGAACAAAAAAACAAAGGGTTTCAGGGAAAAAATACGAAATGGATTGTTCTGCTGAAGAAGATGAAAAAGGTGATATTTGCAAACTGTGGGCTGTCAGTGGATTATGTATGACAAACAAACCAACAATGTTCTTATTCTGCAGAAAAACATGTTTATGCGTTGGGCCAACCTAATTTTTTGAATTTGAAAAAAATGAATAATTATACGTTTCTTGTTCTGTGTGCGTGTGTGTGTTTCTTTTTCAGAGAATATAATGAAGAGCTCCAGCAAGAAGGTTGATATCACTTCTCAAACTATTAACAGCTAGCATAATTGATCTTGGATTGTTCAGAATCTCGACACTTTCAGTGTATGGATTGTAGCGGACAATGAAAGGACGTTTCATGTTATTCGTGAACATTCTGAAAAAAATTACATGTTTAGTTTCAAACTTCGAATCATTTTTACCGTAGTTTTTGTTGAGCTTCTTCGAAATTTCTAGTATAAAAATAAGCAATTTGGAATGTAGTTATGAGACATTCCTGTTCAACAACTCTATCTGGATCGAATCTATGGATTGTGGCACTTCCTTCGACGGCGTGTTGCAGTTCGCCAGCACTGCTCAACAATCCCGCACCGTATACTTTGAATTTTTGACCAGCAGTCTCTTTGTCTGGCGAGACAGCAGCATTGTCGGATGAGAGACCAAACTCGATGGAGAAAAAGTAAAGCTGCAAGAAATTCTGACATTCCTTGACAATTATGAATATTTTTCTACTTTCAAGCTGAGATAGTTATGGATTTTCCAACTTTAACAAAAATTAGCTTGAGCTCAGAAATCGCAAAATTGGCCTGATTCGATTACATACAACACTGTATCTCACACGTCAGACTTTCTGAAACTATTCAGTTCTCAATTTCTGAAACTATTCAGTCCAAACGACGAGTTCAAATGAATAATTAACACAACTGAGTATCTGATGTCACATTCGTCACGACTCCCACGCCTCTCTATTTGCAGATTCTGTTTTTACCGTAGCCAATTTTTTGAGATCCTCTTCTGATGCTCCCAATGATGCAAGCCCGATCTCTTGTGAGAATTGTGCAAAATCTGGATCAGCGAAAAGAGCCATGTGACCCATCAACTCGTGCACCGTATCTCTGCAAACAACGTCATTTCCTAAATATTCGATGTGTTTCTTACGGTTCAGGAGTGTAGAGTGGATCAGCATGATGTCTAACATACTGGGTGCAGAAAAATACACGAAAAGCCAGGCCGGCCAAAAAATCACGAGCAGAAAGATATCCAGCAACAGGGCGAACACGAAAACCGGTCTTGGCTGGAAATCTTCTAGATAAACAAACCATTTTGGAGATGAGTTATACCTTTCAAAAATTTGCAAATATCTTCTAGTTGAGGAATGTTATTCTCAGAGTATCCACAATGTCGTTCAAGTAGTTCAAAGTTGTCAAGAAATTGTTTGCAGGCATGTTTTTTGTGAAGTTCTCGTAGTTTTCGATAGATAACTCCCCAAGTTTGTTTCTCGGTCGAAGTGTACTCAATGCGCGGAATTGGCTCGCCGCTGAAAAGTTGAACATAATTTCAAACTGGAGAGTAGAAAATGTTGCACTGACTGTTTATACTTCAACGCAGAATCGGCAAACATCATTCGACGGGTTCGATACTCCTCATCTTTGAAACTCGGATGATCAGCATCCAATCCAACACCATACATTATCACTCTTTTTGCACAAATATCTAAGTCATAAATTGATTTTGGGAACCATTCCGAACCAGTTGTAGCATCTGTAAACCGTGTTTTCAAATTGATAGGATTCGAGAAGAAGGTCTACCGTTTGATCCAGGATCAGTAAATTCGTCACTCGTTTCGTTGGGGCGTATTGTGAACGACACTTCGTGAACCTTGAAATCAATTTATGAAGTGTCTATTGTTTCAAAAATTGGGATTTTTTCCTAATATCTTTACCTCCAATCCATTGTTCATCATAATTTCCATCGCTTCATCTTTCGATATTTCGACAAGTTCCAATTCAACCAACACCTCAATACTCGAACTACTTCCATCTTGATTGTCTCGGGTTTCCAGATGTTTGACTCGAGTTGCACATGGTAATTTCGCTAACATCATCGAAACAGCATTGGATTCTCGATTCGATTTCACAATTATTGTCAGAATTTGAACACCTTCTTCGTCGCCTTCGCGAATCGTTGATTTCTTCCGCGATGATGTGAAAAGCTGCAAGGGTTGTTTTTTGTTATTTTTCTTAATGAGAGGTTTACCTGTTTAACATCTTCTTCGGGAACAAATGGAATTCCAAGAGATCCACTTCTTCTAAATCTTCTTTTGAAATCTTCCATCCGAGTCTCATCGTTGGACATTGAATTGGTTGAACTTCAAGAAATTAAAATCAATCAGAGCCCAATGACTTTTCTGACATCAAAGTGAAACGGATTATTTGTCTTGAAATGTAATCTACAGTACTTTTACAGTTCAAGTCATTCCCTATCATATCATTAACACCTCCAACTCACATGCTATTCGACAGTGATTTCATAGCCGGTAGTTTTTTCGAATAATACTGAAACTTCATAGCCGACGCCATTTTTTTCTAGTAAGATAGGTTTTTTTTCGCTCTCAATCTAAAATAGAAAAATAATGAAAGATTACTGAATTATGCAAGAGAAGGCAGGATATCGGGTTGTCGATGTTTGAATAATATAATAAATTGGTGGAAAAGCCATACATGATACCATGGTTTCCGTGAGAATTCCTAATGTCATTTTTGTCGTCGATGAGAAAATGAATGGGCAAAAATGTGGGAGAATTAATGAGAATTTTTTGTTGGATGGATTTAGAAGGAAAAAAATAATGTACATTAAAGTATGGCTATTATGTACTGTTTGAAATGAAGTTGATTCTTTAGTAATGCTTGAAAAAAAAAACTATTTTGGTTGCTTATTCACATGTCGCAGAGTTAGCTTGCCATGTCGTAACAAACTAAATCTTCACCCGAACACACACTTTCGAATTATTTTGTTCTTGTGCATAGCCTCGATACGGTAAAACCCTAACAGTATTTTTCCACCGAAGTCTAGAAAAATGTTCAAAGTTGAGTGGTCACTTAATTTTAATATTTGTAACACTGAAAAATTTTCTTCTTTATTCGCTCACCAAGAATATATGAACCGCACACAAGTTGGACCGCTCTATCCTTGTCTCATTTTGCTAGCCTCGAAAAAAACAAAAATCTCACCCCTGGTTGCAGAAGGTTTGGAGAATTTATTTCTTCGTCAAAAAATGGTTTCCTGCCCTGACTATATTTGATTCGAACGTATGTGTAAAACATGGATTTTTGATAAGCCCCTTGTTAGACAAATCCGATCTTTTGGAAATATTCCATTGTTTTCTCGTTCTCTCTCCCTCAATTGAAGGATACTTCTGAAATAGTTCAATCTCATCTGACCAGGTCACAATCTTTCTTATCTCACTCACTCTCTCTCTCTCTATCTTTTTATTGTTTGCCCACAGAACACACCGACCGATGAAAAAACTGTTTAAGAAAACTTTCAGTTTTTTCCTCTCGCGCGCGCGCGGATTCCATCCGGATATCTGCCCCGAACAAGCCAAAAAAACTTGAAAAGAAAAATCGAAAATTAGTTGCGAAATGCTTTATAATATGAAAATTGGATAAGAAGAATGAAGAAAAACACCCGCCAAGGAGGGCGATTTTGTGGTAGTTGTTGTTGGGTTGATTGAAGAAGAAGATGATGATGATTGAGTCCGGGCAAATTAATAGCCTGGTGGAGTACGTGGTGCTGAAAAAACAGAAAATTAGGAAAGTTCAAAACATTTGCTGTTTCAAAGTCTTCCCCCGACTCCTATCTTCATTTCAAACTTACGTGGGCAGTGTCCACAGTCTCCCTTCTCTCCATCGTCTCCTGGTGGTCCAGCTGGTCCGTTTGGTCCTGGGTGTCCTTCGGATCCTGGGGTTCCGGAGTCTCCTGGTGGTCCTGGTGGTCCTTGGTACGATTGTCCGTCTGGTCCTGGGTTTCCTTTTGGTCCTGGTGGTCCCGGGGGTCCGGCCTTTCCTGGAGCTCCTTGTGGTCCTGGCACTGGAATGAGACGTCCAGCAGCTCCTGGCGCTCCCTTCATTCCGTCGCGTCCTGGTCGTCCGATTGGTCCTGGTTGTCCGGCCATACCGTCTTCTCCAGATTTTCCGTCTTGTGGTGGCTCTCCTGGTGATCCCTTTGGTCCTGGTGGTCCCTTTGGCCCCATGGCTCCCATTGGTCCTTGTGGTCCTGGTGGGCAGATGACGCATGGCTCGTTGGCTGGTGCTGGCAATACTTCGGCGTCCTTTCCGTCCTTTCCGTCGCTTCCGCTTCTTCCGTCTTTTCCGTCGTTTCCTGGTGGTCCTTCTGGTCCTGGTGGTCCAGCGGCTCCTTGGTTACATGTACAGCAAACAGCTGCTGGTTCAGCGTTGACAGCGGCTCCGTATCCACCGTATCCAGCAGAGTTTCCACCGCCAGCCGATGCTCCGGCTCCATAGCTTCCACCGCTGTTTCCACCGGCTTGAGCGTATTGTGATCCACCTCCACCAGCTGATGTCTCTGGAATCCATTGTCCGAACAACCAGGCTCTCTTCATACGATGTCCCATTCCTTTTCCGGCTTGAAGAGCGGTCATCTCAAGCCACATGTCACGAGAACGAGCCTAAAAAAACAACAAAATTGTGGCGAGAAAATGAGAACACATTTTTCAAAGAAAAAAAACCGAAAAAAACAAAATGAAGAAAAAAGTAGAAAAAGTGCTTACCTTACAGTAATCGGTTTCAACCATCAAATGAGATTGGAACGATTGAACATAATTGTACAACATTGGAAGTGTGACAACCGACGCAATAACTGCGGCGGTCGAAACAACGACGGCGACAAAAGCGATGCGTCGCATTTGTCTTTGCTCTTCTGTCTCTTTAACGTCCATCTCTCACTGTTTTTTGGTTTTGAATAGACAAAAACCGAAAAATGGATAAGCTCAACAATGATACGATCATCCTTTTGTAGTGGCCAGTTGGGAACTGGATAAGCGCCGCCCCGCCTATTCGATGAGTGTGTATACAAATCGAGGAGAGTGGGTTAGAGAAAGAAGAAAGTTTGAATGGAATGAGGAGAGCGAATGGGTTGATAGATCCGTGTTTCATGAAGAAACACTATTTTACCTGAAAATGTTTGAGGGAAAATTTGAAAGATATTTTTGAAACAAGAATTGGAGCACAACTTCGAAATTTAGAAAACATTGATCAAAAAGTATAGCCAAAAATCTTAAACCATTCTCTTCCTTTTATCTTGACTCGGATTCTTCATACTTTTGATGACGTGGAAAAAAATTTGGCACGATTCAAACTTCAAACCTGGTAGATCTATTTTTAGTGATCTTAGATCGTTTGGCCTGGTCCGCAAAAACAGAATTCATATTTTTCACAGTCATCTCCTCAAAAAATTCCCTAAAATTTACCAGCGTCACCTAGATACACATTTCACTTGTTGAAAAATGACTATTTTAGTATTTTTAACAAAGGTGGCGTTTCGAACTGCGAAATTCTCTCTGAATTACCTGGTGAGTCATTTTGTAGGAAATAGTATTTTACATCATTGTGAATCGAGATATTTCAGTAATTTTTCCAGGGTTTTTTTCAGGAAAAACGATGTATTGAAAACTACAGTATAATATTGTCATAAACTTTCAGACCTTCGAATCGTTTTTTTTTTCAGATAACACAGAGTTGATTTTCGATTTGTCGATTTCTTCTTGTATTATGAGTTGGAAGTCTCTTGAAGGTTTTGCAACAATTTTGTTGTGACTTTTCAAAAAACAGAAACAAATCAGATTTTCCGCATCGAGTTGTCAACCTCCTAGAAATATTTTATTTTTTCTCTTTCATTCCTCGTCACTTTTTGATTTGTGCTCTTCAAAATCACTACATGTTTAAATCTGAAAAATTTGTGTATAACCAGTTTCTTGATAATAACAACAACTCCAATAATAATAATAATGATGATCGTCCTATCAATTGATTTATGCTGATAACATGTAATCATACTTCCAATTGGATAAGTATGTCATTTGATTAACTGGTATCTGAAGCTGAACAAGAAAAGAGAGAAAAAGAAGAAGAAGAAGAACATTCTCTCGCCTTATCAGTCTACTAACAAACTAGTTTAGCCGAGTGACCAAGTTAATCAAAAACAACAACCTACTTACTTATTATTATTGTTATTATCTTGTTTTCTGAACCATTCTCACTAGGGAAAATGAGTTACTCAATAAAAGAGTTTTCGACCACAAACATTCGTATTCTAGTTTTTGAGTAGTTTGTGGTTGGTAACTGAATAAGACCAGAGTCAAGAAATCGGACTTTCAAAACATTTTCTGAATCGGATAGGAAATGTTACTTTAACTGGCCAGATCAAAACCTGCTCCGTTCCGTTTTCCAATGATTTTCGGTAGAATAAAATAGAACTTGGTCCGTACTTTTCCGATTTTGAGGCATGATTCAGCAAATCTTGAAAAAAGCAGTCCAATTTCTTGACTCTGAAACCAGGGGTTATGGGCTTTTTTCAATGTCCAGTCTCGTGATAAATGAGCCCATGAAATGAAAATGACGCTCAAACTATGTAGCCCTACTGATATAATCGAGGCCGAGACTATTGGGATGCCGATAAGAAGTCCTCCGGGCATTGAGGAAAGTCCCGAATCTCACCCCTGTGTCAAAAAAAAATTCAAGTCAACACTAGGAGCTAACTCGATTTTTCACAAAAACAATTTATTTGAAATATGTGTGCTCTGCATCTAACTTCCTTCCATGTTCGGCTCATTTGGCTCACTTTCTGATTGTATCAAACTTGTTTTAATATATTGATTTCTTTCCAAAACAATGTATCGAATATCGAAATGAAGACCATCGGATTGATTTGATTCAATCGGAAAAGGCCATAATCCCCATCCAAAAACATGTCGAAAATTGGCTGATTTTCCCATATTGTAATCAGCCAAATTGTCATTACGTAGAACAGCGGGTTTCGTTTGTTCAACAGTTGTCTCGTTTAGAGTCACAAGTTGCCAATGGAAAAGAAGCAGCTCGCCAAGTGGATAATATCCAAATACAGCACCACAAAGAAATGTGAAAATGTAGACCAAAAGTTTTGGCAAATCATCAATCCAGTGTTGCCATATAAAATATCGAACTGGTCCTTCGATTGAAGTCAACAAAAACCAATAAATAAAAATGGTTGTATAACTCACATAAAGCAGAAAATACTTGTAATTACTCTGAAAACAATTATGTTTTTTTTTTGGTATGAACTACAGTAACTAACATTAGTGACACAAGTATTGATCCACGGACAATGATGATCGTATTTGACGCTACACTTTCCGCACGAACTGCAATGTCGAGTTCGGTCCGGTTTGATGTGTCCACATTCGTAACAATATTTGACTCGACCAACTTGATCACATTCAGCCACTTTCACATTCAATGTTCGACACATTTCTTCTAGGATCGAACATTGTTCGCTGATCTGATAAATACTTTCCTTTAAATGACCCGGCGACTCATCGAGAGTATTCGTTTAAATTGAAAGTATTCATCTTTTTAAGACATATATGAGTTAAAACACAGTTCAAAAACATAAGAAACAAAAGTTAGACGACAAAAAAGAACAATAAATAAAAATAAAGTTGGATCAAAATTTCAAATTCTAATGAAGCAGTAGAGCGCGTTTGCGCGATTAATCCAACTCTATGATTTATTTTCTGTTCTTTGTTGTGCTGTAGTTTTTGCTATACGTTGTTTTAGACTGTTTTTTCACTCACATATGTCTTAAAATGGCGAATACTTTCAAAATAACCGAATACTCTCAAAGAGTCGCCGGGTCATTTAATGTTGTAAACTTCCCGATTTGGTCAGGCCCGGAATTCCGCGCTCGAACGGAATGGACTCACACGATTTTTAAAAACGCATGGGGTGATTTTAAAGACTGAGGGCCCGGCCCAAAAATAACAGGTCGGGAATAGAAAACAAACTATTTTTTTTTTTTTTGGAAATGAGACCGACAAAATCGGTTTTTTTTCGATAAACTTGTCTGCGGCTCCTTTCGCGTAAATTTTTTGTGGTAAAATAGTGTTGATTCGGACCAGGTTTGCGAAAGATCCAAACAAACAAAATCTCTCGAGCTGGTCCGTGATTTTCCGTCCGAACTATGGGGCTTCAAGTACAAACTTCTCCCCTGATTCAAGCTAATCAAATTCGATGAAAAACTGCCAGAAATTCTGTTTTTCTTTCATTTTAATCAGTACCTGAAGACGTGTCGATTTATCCACATCATATCGATTATTGATGAATGGTGTGACAGCAATCAATTGATCTTGCAATTCTTTCGGTGGTCGATAATTGGCGGGAACTCTGGATGGTGATGTGAAAATAGTCTTCAACAAACTCCAAAATGCCATCGTAAACAGAGTTGTCGAAACTAATAAATATGCCAGCGCCTGTTCTTTATACTGAACATAATATCCAATTGTTATCGTAACATAGACATACATTCTACAATCAAATGATTTTGGGTTACTGTAGTTTCAATATGATACTCACGTTAGAAGTAGTCCAAGAATTTGAATCGTCAAAAGAACATTCAGGCCGAGAGTCAAAATAAATCCCAGCACTTTATGGTTTGATCGATACTCTCGAACCCATGTATAAATTTTCGAATACCAAGACATTCTTTGTTATGCTTTTTTGTTGAGTGTAAAATCAGAAATAATTCTAAATTTCTTTTTTTTTCCTTTTTTTCTATTAAAAAGGTCACGTTTTATAAAAAAAAAAGTATTATTAAATACGTAAAAAATCTAGTTGA
Organism: Caenorhabditis sp. 8 KK-2011; assembly: GCA_963572245.1. Lineage (NCBI taxonomy): Eukaryota > Metazoa > Nematoda > Chromadorea > Rhabditida > Rhabditidae > Caenorhabditis > Caenorhabditis sp. 8 KK-2011. The sequence goes on from OY751547.1 coordinate 4,498,993, forward strand.
TAAAACTAATAGTGGTACAAAACCTGAAAAAACAAAAACACACAGGGCTCATGAAAATCAACTAAAATGCTCGACCAAATTAAACATTCCAAAAATCCGTATTAAACCCCGACAACTTTTCTCGGGCAATATATATAAATTACAAATTTAAAAATTATGAGTGACAGAAAAATAAATGAAAAAATAGTACATAGACTAGTTGAAAACTACGGTGACTTTTGGGACAAAAAAAAACAGGGGGGGGGGGGGAATTAACAACGCAACAAAAAGAGACAGTGACCAAAATTAATATTATCTGGTCAGAGTTTGTGAGAAATCAGTGGGAGCTCGTGCAGATGAAGGGGTTCTTTCGGGTGTCGGCGGCTGATTAGCGGCACCACCATTCGATGAACCGAGCGACGAGGAAGGAGATGAGGAAGAGGTGTTTCCACCGGGAAGATTGCGAGTAAGAACACGTGGAGAATCAGATGTTGTTGAATCGGGAAGAGAATCGCGTACCTGCAAGCAAAAAAAAAACTCAGAATAGTTAGAACTCATTATTATATTTGATATTTTATTTCCTAATTATCAAATTATTCTGAACTATCAACAAAAGTGTTTTTACTGAATAAAGATGTTGTGTTTTCATAAATTTGTTAATAACGAATGAAAATATTTCAGAACTCGAGAAATATTACGAAATATATATTTTGATCTAGTATAGAACTTTTCTTTTTTTGTGAGCCTGAAATGTTTATCTATTGTAATACCTTATCTGAAGATTGCACTTTTCTCTGAAAGTTTGAAAAATATTTCTCATTTCCGAAAACGTTTTGCAGAAATAAAATTCATCACTATCATTTTCAATTCTACTTACAAATGTTTATTCATCCTATCATTTGAACCGTTATTTTTTTCTCACCGTATTATCAAAAACCGTATTATTTGTAGTTGGAGAAGTTGCAGTTGGTGTTTGCGACACTGTCAACGTCATTGGTGGAGGCGCTGTCAATCCTATCGCACTGCTCATCGAATTCGAGCTACTGGAAATAATTTTAACGTTGGTTTCAAAAATATATCAAATCTTCTCGTTTCAGACTAGTATTAAAAGATTGAATGTTTGTTTATATTTTCGAGCAAATGGGTTCTGATTAAAACCGTATGAACGTGGGTTTTAATTAAAGCTCCGTTTGATATGAGCTGCAAGATAATTATATGTTTCACCCATAACATAATGCTTCAAAAATTTTGCAGAACAGCAAATCAGAAAAACGTACTTGCTAGCAACACTATCTGGTCGAGTCATATTCGTCGATGCGATGGTTGCGATAGATGATGGAATGACAGGTGGTAGACCACTTCCTGCTCCCAATGTAAATGCCGGTGCAGCAATAACTCCGTACTGAGATGGATTCAATGGAGAACGAGAGTTGGAATCATTGAAATATTGGAGAAAACCAGTTGTTACTGAAAAAAAACGTTGAGGTCATTTTGAAAACTACTGATAAAGTATAATTGAATTTTCGAAAAGCTTTGACACAGGATAATATTTCAACGAATTTAAAAAATCTTACACATTCCATCATTACTGTTTCCCGCCGCATTAAACAGTGACTGCGAATCTTCTTCAACCAAATGCCTTGGCAAAGGTGTGACCCGTGGTGTGCTTATCGGTGAAGCTACTGCGGAGCTTCCGGCCGACATCACATGATGATAGTTATCAGGTTTACCCATAATTGGAATTGGTTTGATTGGCTTTGGGACTATCAGCTTCTGTAGAAAAAACGCATTGCTAATTATAATAACTTTTCGAAATGTACTCACATGAGAGGAATCCACAGGCTTGTTTGTGAAAGTTCGAACTGGTTGATTAACTGTTTTCAGCGCGGAACTTGAAGCTTGATTCAACATTGAAGTATGCCTCTCTTCGACTTGATGCAAAATTTTACTGTAAAATTGAATTTAGGCTAAACAATGATCCCAGCTTGCTCAATAAAGTTACTGATTAGTGAAGGTATTCACCTGAAACTAGTAGTATCTCCTCTCGAAGTGGTAAACTTTGTCGGACTGGCCATATAAGTTCCACCATCTCTTCCGCGCAGACTTGAAACCGCCAAATGAGGTGGAGATACTTCATTTGAAGACGTATCGAGAATGAATTGTTGATTGGTAATGCTCAGATTCGATTGAGTTGGGTGCATTCGTTTTCTTGAAGCAACCATCGGAGCGTGTGAGCTGTTGATCGCATGTTGAGTCGGTGGTTTGTTGCTGATCAAGTTCAATGCAGATGACAATGTACCTTTTCCATTTTGACTTCTGGCATCCAAAACAACAACTGGGACATCGCCGTAATTTCCAGGAACAACCATTCGACAAAGAGTTGTTGGTTGATGAGATGATTGAACTTTCATTTGAGGATTCATCAACTTCACAATTCGGTTCGGTGTGGTTGTTACGGTAGTTCTACGCCTACAAAAAGGGAATTTAGAATTTTCGAGAAACTACTGCGATGTTCAAAGCGGAAAATAGGGCATAACTCGCCGACAATTGTGGCAAATTTCGATTTTGAAATTACCTCTGTGAAATTTAACGCAAAGTTACGAACGTTTAGTGATATCTGTTACTGTTATAATTTTGCGTTTTTTGAAATGTTCTCTGTGAAAATCCACGGTTCAGTCAAGGTATGAAAAGGAGGAAAATCAGAAAAACACTTCGAACTCAAAGAGTAAATTGAATTGAAATAAACCATTTACAAATTGTTAATCAACTTGTAAAAAACGGAAAAAATAAAATCGGAATCAAGAGAAATGATGAAAGGGGTATTACCGTATTGCGTGGTTACAAGCTGTGTTATTTTTTCCTCTTCACGTTTCTGTATTTTCGAAATGAATGTCGGCGACTGTGTCGCGTTTCTGTCACGTTTTCTGTTTGACGTGTTTTTTTTTATTCCGGCCTCTGATTTTTATACAATTTGATATATGGAAACTCGCCTATTTACTTGATTTTTGATGTGAAGTTTGGACGACTTTTTCGTGCTTTTTTAGTTTCTAATTTTTTTTAGAAAAAAGTTCTCCGGAAATTTTGACGTATCAGAAAAAAAAACTAACTGTTCTTGTTGAAGATGTTGCGAGACTGCGTGTGAACTCGTCGTCGCAATTCTCGCTCCAAAATTGTCTCCGAAATCATGACTTTTTGTCGGTGTCCAAACACTATTTCTCGAAATTGTCAATCCTCCGCTCGATGTTCCAGTTTCGACAATTCGTCGGACCTCTTCATTTGTCGAAAAGCTCGAATTGGCTGAATCATGAGATGTTTGTCTGACCCGTTTCTCGGTTGGTTCATCATTCGAACTATCATCGCCAACTGTTACCATTGCACCAACATCGTGCACTGTTGGAGAGATACAAGTTGTCATTTCGTGTTCATTTTCCATTGCCTGAATTGCAGCGACTGCCGAAGCCGGTGGTGGGATTTCGAGATTCGTCGATTTTCCATCGTTGTTTGCAAGCCAAGAATTATCAATCTCCTCTTGTTTCACGAAGAATCCAGTACTTCGTGTAACACCAGAACGGATCAAAAGCTTGGCTTCCACTGAAAATGTTGAAGTTCAATAAAATAATAATACAAGAAGATGCAAAAACTCACGTCCAAAGTTGGGTGTACAAATGTTTCTCAACTCGAAAGCTGAGAAAACGCCAGTTCCCCAGATCGATTCTCCATCTCTAGATTTCACGAAATGTGTAGATGCTACTCCATTTTCAGATTTCGAACCGGTCGATTGTGATGATGTCATTGGTTGCGGAGGTGAAACAGCCAGCACCGACATTCCGTTCTCATCTTCGTCCTGTTTTTCCAATTTCGGATCTGTTGTTCGAATATAATTGGAAAGGAAGAGATCAAGTTCTCGGACTGATATCGAAACATGATATGGATTAACACAGAGTTGCGGATATATACAATCATTACACTTTTCCAAGCGTTCTCCATCGGTGCTCTCGAGTGGAATTCCCTGAATTTGAAAAACTTACTAATTTCGTAAAACGTTTAGATTTTTATATGAACAACTAAATATAGCTTTTTGTATTTTCACAGTAATCTTTGGAAAGTACAAAAAATGCTTGCCGTGTGCGTGTGTCAAGAATTATGAAATAGTGCAGATAAAAACAAATTAGTTACAGTATCCAGGATGTATGCGGATTATACGTCAAAAACACTTTGTACTATGATTTATCGAAACATGATTTTTGACACATTTTTTTAAAGAAACCAGTGATGTCACTAGATTAATGCTTTCGATACTAGGATTAACTAAATCACAACGATGCCAGAAAAAAAACGAACCTTGAACAATATCACCATGACGAGGTCCAATCTCCAAACTTTGTCAGCTTGTCGAAGACAATCAATCCGTCGCATTTTTCCCTTTTGGTCCGGATTTGAGACAGCACAAACTGCTGGACGTTGACCCGTAATCGATAGTACAAAATCTTCCCGATATGCTGTTTGTATGTCTTTTCGAAGCTTTCCCAATAACCGTGCCGCCCATTTCTGTTTTACATCTTCCCGTTCACTCTGGAAAGAAATGATCTGAATCAAATAGAAAACTAAATCATTTACGCGGTAGACAATTAGATTTGCATACTTTTTTCTCGTTTGATTTTTCGGAACACCTAGGTTATTTGAATGCGTGCAGAACAAAAGTGTGTTTTGTGTATTCATTTTTCGAATATACAAATGATAATGTGATTTAGAAAAACGTCATTAAAAATTTTTTTGACGGAAATATCTTGATTTTTCTCGGCGTGATTTTAAGCGAGATCGAAACTCGCTATTTTGACAACAAAATTTTCAATAATTCACAATCCATGAATAAATCAACGAGCGTACCATAAGTTCTTGCTTTTTCTTCTTCTCCTCTTCTAAACTCATTCGTTTATCGTGCCTTTTGAAATATTTTCTCTTCGCCGCCTGCAAATGGAACCATACGTATGCAAACTTTCTCACATACGGCAGCAGCTCCTCGACAAACGGATGTATTTCATCCTGAAAACAATTAACTACTTTGATTTTTTTTCATTTCGATTTCGTTATCATACCGCATCTCTAGGACTGTACTGACTGTTCCAATCTGTTGACGGCGGTGGCATCGAATGTTGATCTTGACTCTCTGCGCCTGATGGTGCATCATTTGATGATGGTGGCACGCCAACATCGATCTGAAAACATACACAATGACCGTATTTTTTGTGAACCCCCTCGTTGAATTCGTCCATACTCATTTTTGAACTACCTTGTTGTAATTTTATACCTATTCAAAAAAGTTTTTGAGTTAATCTTTCGTGGGGACCATTTCAAATGATCTCAAGGTTGTGATAGAGAAATGATAATCCGTAAATAATTCAATTGTTCATCGAAAAGTTACACATAGAAATGGTCAAGAATATTCCGGTACGGTATCTGAACTCCTTTCATGAAACTTTTGTTTTATACTTTTGATACTTCCTCTGAAGATTATCTCTTTTAACGTCAACGGGATTAACAATCAAAAGGTGTATGCACTTTACTCTCATCAAGTCGTTTCCGAGTTTACGAACTAACCAATTGAAATCGGTGTTGATGATAAAATGACAAAAAGTTGAACATAATTAATTTTCAGAAGTACACTGAAACCGGAAAACAAAACAATAAATAACTGAAAAGTCACGAAAAGGGCGGAGTCGTCGAGTCGAAGATAATACGCATGCACATTGGACTCTGTCGTTGCTCTGAATAAACACCAAATTCGCGAGAAGAAGAAGAAGGAAAAAAAACCGAGGTTCATAGCAACGGTTAAGAAGAGGTCGCGCCTCCCTTTTTTCATGCTGCTTCTTGCTTGTTCTGCTGTTCTGAAATTTGTTAGTGCCCTCTTCTCACTTGAGCCGATATGTGCATTTATAAGAGCAACAAAAACGAACACTTTTTCGCGACTTCTTTTGCTGTCATGGTGCTTTTTTCGTCTTAAAAAGGAAAAGACGGCAATCAATGTTTATTTACAAATGTCTTCTTTCTTGCCGTGTTCCAACGAGACAACCAAGACGACATTGTAACGTTCTGTGGTTGGCGAAAAAGAGAAAACTAATTAAGAAAATAAATTACTGCGAGAACATCAGTTGGCAGAACGAATCGTGAGAGCAGATAATAAATGAACTAGTTTCAATGTATATAAATACTAACAATACAATATGGAAAACAACTTTTTGGAAATAACCTGCAGGATAAAGGACTAAAACCGATTTTCTGAATATTCCCTCTAAATTTGAACATGAACTGTCGAAAGTTTTTTACAGAATTCCTCTCTCAACATACGCTGAATAATCAACTTAAAAAAGTTCAAACTTTGCAAAAGAAAAACCAACCCTGTCACAAAAGTGTGCAAAACAGTTTCAATGTGAAAAATTAGGAAAATGTTTTTGTGACTGTGAATGACGACTAAAAAGCGTAAATCCAAAAAAGTGCCGAAATCCGGCTGATCTTAAATGGAAATGGTAGTTTTTTACAGTTTCTGTGACGAAAGAAAGACACATTTATAAAAAAATTCTGTGAATTTTTTTTATATATATTTTACTTCACATTATATATTTTCTACCTCTAGTGACAGGTAAATAAAAACCCTATCAAGCTAGAATGTTGTATTATTTTTTCCGACTCGTATTTTTCACACGGCAATATAAATCTCCGTCATCGAAAAATCTTTTCGTTTTGTACTTAACGGAACTATTACGTATTATCCGGTGGATTTTCGAGGCGTCAGACTACAATTTTTACTACACTGAAGTGCACAGCTACAACCGTTCGTAAATCACAAGTTTGTCGTTTTAGGCTCTACTTGGGAAAATTGAGCTTCCAAGATGGTAGAAATAAAGCCCATTTTGAGAAAAAATTGGGTTCATCAAATATGATATTTTCTTATGTTTTCCCATGCCACTGTGGTGAAAAAAATGTATTTTTCCTGACAGTTTTCTCACTTTTTAACATCACTTTTCCCAGGTTGGCCTCAGAACGACATCTCTGGTAAATAATTTTACGTCAAAAATATAAACCTTATGATAAAATGTCGATTGAATCCTAATTTTAAAGCATCATTATATTCCTAACATATTGAACAATTTACACGTGCACACTTGGGATGTATTTCAGATTTACCGAAAACACCAGAATTCTCAACGTTTTTCGAAATTTATCGAATATAGTTTTTCAACTTTCAAAAATTGACAGAAATGTATAGAGTTTATGTTTCAATCCGGTTGGCTGTAAATTTTATTTTGTCCGGCTGTCCTCGGGAAAAAAATCAATAACACAAGTGACCAAAAATCTCACCTCCAGATGCTGATCCATTCTGAAGTCAGTTTTGCCGTCGCCAAATGAGAGTGATATCGAGCCAATAAATTACAGAAAAATTCTCATTTATTGCTCGATTCAAATTATTCGCATTCTGTAAAATAATTCAATAAAAAAAAGGTGTTCGAGTGTGAAAAGAGAAAAAACTGAGATTTTCGACGACAAGTCTATACAATAAAGAATTTTCACCATTATTGAGGAATTTGAGAAGCTCTGGTTGTTTTAAACATATTTTTGAAAATACGCATTGTCAAAAACAGCCAAAATACACACTGAATAACTTCAAACTCTTTCATACGAGTTCATTACTACTTCAGTCTCTCGAAAATTCCAAAAAACTGTGAAAAATGACTGGAGAGCTTCCGAAAATCAATATTTCTGAAATTTCCGATTGCAGAAAAATTCAAATAGATTTTTTGGGCTGCGGCCAACTTTTTTTGGCAAATAAATAATTGTTCTGCTATAGGAAACACTGCGGATCTAACTACGGTTCGTGTTCGCTAGAGCGCGCTTGCAGCATCAACTCAACACTTTACCGCATTTTTTATTTGGGTGGTCGCTTTTTTTCGCTTTTCATGGCCGACGCAGGCGTTTCGGAAACATTCGATATTTTTAGGATAAGAAAAAAGAGGGACTTTTGCCGGAAACTAATTGTAAAATAGAAAGAGTCTTATAACATTTATTCAAAACATTGTCTCTTCATATTGGCTACTCAATGGATAGTTCTCTTTTTTTTTGTTAAATCTGCGTGGCGCAGGTGATGGTTGTGGAGTATATTCTTCGTTCTGAACCTCTTGAAGTGGCTCCATTCTCTCCTTTGGTGGCCGATTCCGATATGCAACGGGAAATGAAGGAGAAGAACCACCAACGTTCGAAATTTCACTTTCGGTTTCCCAATTCTTCTGAAAAAAAAAATGGTAGAAAACAAGTTTATTAAATATGAAAGAATTGAAAAAAATTATGTTTTGAAAACTTAGATCTGTTCGAATTATGCCGAGAAACAATTTTCAAAATTTAATTATTATGAAATCAGAACGTGCCTTTTGCTCCTCTTCGATGCTTTCTCTCTGCATTTTTTGAACTTGGAAAAATGTTCGCCGAGCAATGATAAACGCCAACATCTTCAGTACTATCAATAAAGCACAAACTCCCGAAATAATTGCACCATACTTTATAGCTGAAAATGACTTTTGCTTCCTATTTAGAAATGTTCAAGAATGCATACCTTTCATAGTTTCCGGGTTAGTCTCATTAGGATTTACATAGTTGTAGTCCCGAAAATTCCGCGATGTTGGTCTTCGGTTAGTTCTAGAATTTATGTAATTATTTTAAGAATATTAGTATATAATAAATATGTTCAAAGTTGTAAGGTGAAAACTGATGACCGTCTGAGGCTTGTGATTTTTTTTGGTGCCTCAGTAGTATTTCGACAAGAAATACAGTAAGAATTGTAGAATGTTTTCTAAATTTGGCAGCTCTGAGACAGACAGGGGATGCAGAAAAATTACTTTTCTGAGTGAAACCGATAAAAAACTCACACAGGTCCTCCTAACCATTCTAACGACCACATATATCCAGTTGCAACAGAATTCAAAGAAGCATACAACCAAATAGACAACCAGAAAATTGTTGCGATTTCATAGGAAATCATTGGATAGGCCATAATTGATCTTTTTTGACTCAAACATTTGTTATAAGTTATTGTCGCGATGATAAGTAAACATAGAAAAGAGAAATTAACAGCGACGGGGTCTGGAATATATTTTTTGTTCGTTGAAGCCACGAAAGCGGAAATTGGGCACAAAATATGAATCTCTGAATGGGGTCCAGACGTTTGAAAACTATTTTGTGATTGTGTATCGGCCACAAGTTGTCGGGCTCATTTTTTATTTTTCTTTGTTTCTCCCCGTGATTTTCAAAAATCGGGCCTACTCTCTATTTTATTTTAATCCGATTCAGTTTTTTTGTTGGACTCGTCTGAGGAGCCCGATTCAGATACCAGAGAGCGGAAGTAATTTTGAGACCCGATTAATCTCGGGCCGGTCCAAAAATGGTTGTTTTTCGGAATTTCATCCCTGAAACCTCAACCAAAAAACTCACACCATGTTGGAGAATAAATGATCGAACAAATCGACAAGATCAACAGAAATTTACCCAAAATCGCTTCGAACAATAACATAACTCTGGATGCGATTTTGAATCGCATTCCAAAAATATGTGGAGCATTTGCATAAGGGCTTATTCGTTTTGGAACATTCATGAGAGACAAAACTAAAACAAATGTGAAAATATGATAAGAGACAACTGATAAGCCAAAACCCAACCCCCGTTTTGAAATAATCTATAAAAGTTTATGAAAACAGTAATATAACAACAATTGGTGAGCAACAAAGAAAAAGACATCATTATTAACAACAAAAAAAAACAATTAGGATGCATATAAAACCTGTTCAGCAAACTTCGAAATCATCAGTGCAGCTGTCACGTGAACATTCAGACTTCGAGTATGACCAAGCTGAAAAAAAATGGAATATTTGAATAATAAATTAATTAACGTGACACAAAAACCTAAATATTACAATATAAAAAAGGCCGGATTGAGAACTCGATTAGTTTTCGAATCAAATTCATCTGAATCTCATTTTAGTTCTTTTCGATTCAGGCGCGCTTTCGATTGAAAGCGCATTTACTTGGTGAGTTACTAGTCTACAGTAATCGACCACTGTTATTCTACTAGATCAAAACGTCCGATCAAAGCAGCAAAATGATTGTTTTCGTTATATTGGCGACCCTCGGAGCTGCGGCTGTTTATTACTATCTCAATGTGAGTTTTTATTTAAACTACAGTTTTCTGATAAAAAATTGTCTCAGAATACCGGTGATGATGGTAACAAGAAGAAAGATGAAAAATCGAAGAAATCGGCATCATCTTCAAAGATTTCAACCGAACCGAAAACTGCATCGATTCGTAAACCAGCATCAATTCGAGAACCAGTCGCAGCTGCGGAGAAAGCACCATCTGTCCGCGAACCACCAAAAGCTCCGTCAATTCGAGAAGCAGTCAAACCAGTTGCTCAAGAGAAGGCACCATCAGTCCGTGAACCAGTGAAAGTTGCCGCCGCCGATAAGGCTCCATCGTTCAGAGAAGCTCCAAAAGCTCCATCGATCCGCGAAGCTCCAAAAGCTCCATCGATCAGGGAACCCGTTCAAGCTGTTGCCACCGAAAAAGCTCCATCGATTCGTGAACCTCCAAAAGAAGCTGCTGTTCCACCACCACCACAACCTCAAGAAGCACCCCCGAAAGACTCAGTAATGTTGGCTCCACCCACAAATGATGGAGCTCATGCTCCACGAGCTGGTGGACCTGATTCACTCATGCTTGGGCCAACTCCAGAAGCTGTTGCTCCCCCTGTTCCAGCTCCAGAATCTGCCGACACTTCAAGAAAAAGCAAAAAGACAAAGAAAAGTGTAAGTACAGAAAAACATATTACTTTCTAAAGTTGTAGTAATTTAGAAAGGCAAGAAAGACAAAAAGAGCAAGACTAAATCAAAGAAGTCGTTCTCGAAGAAAAAGAAAAAGAAGGTCAAGACTCCAGTTCAAGACGAGCCCGAAGCTGGTGTTAAAACTGCGAGTGAAGCCGCTGAAAATGGTCCGGAATCTGGAGTCAAAACAGCAAGCGACTCTGGAATGGACACTCCAGAATCTGATGTTAAAACCGCATCGGATGCTGGAGCAGACAAACCAGAATCCGATGTCAAGACTGCCAACGAAGTTGCTGATGCTCCCGAATCTGGAGTTAAAACAGCAAATGACGCTGGAATGGACAAGCCTGAATCTGATGTAAAGACTGCTCAAAATGTCTCTGAAACTCCTGAATCTGGAGTAAAGACGGCCAATGAAATTTCTCAAGAAGCTCCAGAATCAGGAGTCAATACTGCTCATGATATTAGTGATCGTGGAGCACCAGAGTCTGGAGTTTCGACAGCCAATGAAATTGGAAGTGATGCAACTGGAACAACAGATTCAAAGGCTTCAAGAAAAAAGAAGCATTCGAGAGACAGGAAGAAGAGAAGTGAGTAGAAAAAAGAAGAAAATTAAAATAAATTCAAATGTTTCAGAGCGCACAAAGAAGAAGGGAAGCAAAGGATCAGTCAGCGATAGCAGCATTCCAGAAAACTCAACATAGATAAAGTCTGATTTAGTTTTGTTTTAAACTAAAAACCAGAGGAGACTGGCTGAACTTCGAGTCAGGACAGCAACCCCGACATTTCAGACGGACCGAAAACTCGGTTTCAATGAAATGAATTGATGTTTGGAAACACCCCGCTTACCTGTTTAATTTCAACAGTTTTATCAACAGCTCTCAACAAATGCACCGGAACTCCTTCCTTCTCGTCACCCATCACAATCACAGACTAAAAATAGAAATGATAATTGTGTTGAACTAGAAAAAAATGACTCACCTTTTTTGGAAACACAAAATCATGCATCATAACACTATCAGTCGTTTGTTCGACTGCTATCACAGTATACCCGTCTGCTCGCAATTTTTGAAGATATTCGAGCAGGTTTTGCGGTTTGACCGCCTCGATTTTTTGCCAATTTTCAGAGCTCATACTGAGGGCGCGGAAATTGGAATCTTGCGCCAGAAGAACATCGGAAATAACTAGAGAATCTACACCGAAAATCTCGCATGTTCGACAAATGCCTGAAAGATTTGAAATTCATATATCAAGCTACTTTACAAATAACAAACCTCCCAAATTGGTTGGTTTATCAACCAAGCTTGCAACTACAATCAGGGATCGATTCGGATCTTTTTCCTCTTCCACCTTCACAATTTTCCGTTGAAACGATGCCGGTTCATCATTATTTTGTTGAACTAGTTCGTACTCTCCTTTATCATTCTCCTCATTTTCTGCTGTAATCGACGGAGCAGATGTAGCATTTTTCATGAGCGCCGAATAAACATCAGAAGGTGCATTGAGGAACTTCTCGTCTTCATTTTTAGATGGAACATTGGTCTGATTGAGTGATTCGATGATCTCAATTGGAATCGTTTCTTCCGCTGGCATTCCAGTTTTTTCAGCAATTATGATGAGAATTGTTTGTAAATCAAAATGTTTTTTCGGGTTTAATTCGGAGAAGTAGAAATCCGTGCAAAGGTTGTCGATCACTCGTTTTGAATTTCTGAAAATAAATTTACTCAGAATTAGCGAACTTGAATGTTGATTGGCCCAGCCAGATCTGCCCGAGCAAGAAAATACGGGTTCTCAAGCCCGAGTTGAAAATTAAAAAAAAAACGGAACTTCCTGCTCGACACATATGGTCCATACTACGTAAGAATGTTTTTCTCCCAAAACGACACATACTTGCAATACAATTTGGTCTTGTCAAGCCATGCCCGTTCATTAAGTTTTTAACGGGCGGGGCCAACATATGGCGGACTTCGGGTCCCTCAAACGGCCAAAACGACACCCCTGATTTTCGACAATTTCGCTTACCCAGAAGGTTCAGCCGAGAACTCAATAATTCTCTTGACAATCGAATACGACTGTTGTTGTTTTTCTTCCATTGAATAGTACATTAATCGACTTGCAGCAATAGCTGTACATCGAACAGGGAAATTCTGAGCACTGGTCCACGAAACGACTTTGTCTAGACACTTCGATCTGAGGTTGGGCTCGCTTCTCGAAATTAATGTGAGCATATTGATCCACGACGAGATACTTCCGATTCGACTTTCAGCCAAATATTTTTCAAACTGCGATGAGGCCAACTTCTCGAAATATTTTTTGTTTTTCAAAGCAATGTTTACAATAGTCCATTCAACAATTAGTTTGATTGAGAACTGCTGACAAGGATCAATGATGCACGAAGTCAAATAATCGAACAATTCAGCAATGAACTTCTGAAAAAGACAATTTTAGCACGAAAATTTTAGGAGTTCAAATTCACCTCATTATCAATATATTGCACTATCAAATGAACTAGTTCAACTGCTCTTGTTTTTTGTCGATGTGCCATCGATAACCCGAAACTTCTACTCGAACTTTGATCCATTAACTTTGAAGCGTATATCACATTTTTAACTAGTTCAATAGCCCATTCTTCATTTTTCTCTGCTAATTTGACAGTCATGACAATTGCTTTGAATCGAGTTATCTGAACGACATGATCCAGTCTTTCAATCTGATCCTTTTCTAACAGGCATGAAATCGAAGTGAACATTTTTTCGTAACAAAACGATGTGACCTTCGATTCTTTTTTTGGTACAGGCCCGAAGATGCATAATTTCACAATCTGAAAAAAAAATTAAAAAATTAAAATCATTTTGTAAAACATACAAATCCGGCCCAAGAAATTCCAATATTTTCGAAATGATCAAAAACTCCATTTGTTATTACTAGAGCAACTTGGGTACTCTGATTAGCAATCAGCATTTGATTTTCGAACATTGCAATGATCTCATTTTCATTTCCACGTGATTTGAGAGCAACATCGACAAATGATTTCAAAGCGGGAAGACTGTTTAGCGATTTCTTCTCTTCGTTCACAATATTCAGAGCAGCTTGTATACAAGATAATGCCAAAGATTCATCAGAAGTCTATAACTGAGAAATATAGGTAAATTTAATATGATTGATAATTTACCTGTGAAATATACTGGGATATAATTTCACATAATTTTTGTTTGATTGAAAATGCTGAAGCAATGTCTAACTGCTCGATACAATCAATCAACAGTTGTTCGACATTTTCAACGACAGCAAATCTGAAAAAAAGCTGATAATGTTGAATTCATTGGTAGTTAACTTACTTTAAAAAAAGTTTCAATCGGAGAGAATGGAGACGTGCTACGATCTTATTGAACTCTTTCATATCCATTTCGTCATTCGTTCTGAAAACTTCAGATTTGTGATAAAAGTTTAATTTCATCTCACTTTTTCTGTCGTTTCAACTCAAGTTGAGAGCCCCCTGTTTTCAAATATTCATGCACTCGCAACACTGTAACATCATCGATTTTTGCATGTTCTAAAACAGCATCTAAAAACGTCAAGAGCATGGTATGTGCCTCGCAAGTCAGCTGAAAAAATAATTTTCATTTTTCGATTTAGAAACTAAATGTCAGGGATGGAATTTAGAATAGTTACTATGTTTGTAGGCTTGTTTTTATCGGACCGGAACAAAAACCTAGTTACACCTCAGATAGGAGTAAGTTTTATAACAGTGGGTGGAGAAAACTGATTGCCAAAGTTTCCAAGTTTCATTCAAGGTAAACAGATTAGAAGTTTTGACCTCGTCCATAGCTCGGAAATATAGTTTGTTTCAGAATATTCCTTGTGATTTTTCACAAAAAAAGGTGGAAAAGTTTTATGCTGAATTGTTGTACTAAATTTGTGTTTTGGATTTGCCCTCCGTGCGTGGCATTCCACGTTTTGGCTGAGTGAAAGTATCAAAGTAAGTAAGTATAACCACTTCCGAGATTTTTTTTTCCTGTTCGGCAAACAAGCGTACAAATTAGCATCTAAAATATACCTGATTTTTCAAAATTTCGAGAACCATGAAAACACTTCCATTTATCATAACAGTACAATATTTGATGAATATTGGAATATAAAGATGCTGTAGAAGTTCAAAGTCAGCGATAGTTGTTGATATGACTTGTTTTAGAATATATTCACCAATCTGATTACTCATTATTTGAAGTACATCTAAAACAAATACTTCTAGAAATCAAACACTTTAAAACTCACTGATTTTGACATTTTCTGGTCGTGTATGAATCAAATACAACAAAGAATCAATATTTTGAGAAGCCTCCAACATATCTGACAATTTCAATTCAATTCGGGATGCCAGCAACTCTTGTTTCTCATACTGGTTAACCATTGAAGTCCACCACATTTTGCTCAAATCTTCTTTATTTTCAGAGTTTTCCAAACTTTCCATAACACTTTCCTCGTCTTCATTTATTCCGGTTTTGAATTTCACAACTCTCAAGATTTCCGATATGGTTTGGTATAAATTTTGAACGAGTTCAGTTGTTGCTTCATGTGATATTATAGAGACAAGTTGAGCAATCTCATTTAAAAGTTTCGAAGACTGGAATAGTTACGTATTGATGAGAAACTGAGAAAACAACTAAAACTTACAATTTTTGAAACCTTTAAGAAAAAAATAATGAACTGTCTTAGAGTCATTATTCTCAAAGATTTGTGTGGAATATATCTTGCCTTGAGCACAACACGGCGGAGTAATGATATATCATCAACATCAAACACTTTTTCGGCTCCAACTTCAACTTTTCCCAAAACAGTTGAGAAAAAATATAGCGACACGGGACAGGATATATCGTTAACGATTTTTGTCATAAATGCGGAAAAAAATAATTTCCGATTATTTTCAATATTCGCAATTTTGTTCGAAAGCGTTTCTGTGAACAAATCCATTTCTGACTTCTCCAAAATTCTCCAGAAAATGTCATTGTTGTTCAGATTACTCAAAATGACATTCGGAATATAGTTGAAATCTTGCAATAATAAACTTGTGTTCAAATTGATGGCTGTTTGAATAGCCCATGTTCGAATCCACCCATTTGTATGATTTATAGCACTAAAAGTTGAAATGATCAGAACAAATAAATAACTGGAAACTAACCGGAAGATGACAATTTTGACAAATATCAGATCAATTTCTTTGTTTTCAACTGATTTCACAAGTGACGTCATTCTTGGTAGAACTGGCTGAATGATATGAAACTGTGGTTCTTCTAATGCGTCGACAAGAACATGAAAGTCTAAAAGTGCACTCTGAGAGTGGAATATTTTGAGAAATGAAAGAGCATATCGACGACCAGTTCGAGTTGAATTTGAGTCTGAAACGGTTCATCATATTTGGATTCAAAAAAAATGGTTTCACTTCCGGAAAAAAAACTGGGCAGAAATTTGTTTTTGTTGAATTAATTGTATGTTATGAATTGAGTAAAACGTGCAAAAATTAACCTGACAGAATGTGTACACACAATTCCACTATCGACGCTTTTTCCCGTTCTCCGATTAATCTTTCTTCAATATCGTAAATATAGGGTAATGACTTTTCGATTTCTTTCATTTCAAACGACCTGAAAATTTATGATTTTACCGAAATTGTATTAATATTAATTTACCTGATATCTCCATTTTTTTCCAACAAAACTTTCCGTATATCCATCTACAAACGTCATCGCGGTGTTTTTTTTGTTTTCTCGATTGAGATATTTTAGAGAAGATGTGGTTACTTCAAAATATTGATTTCAAAAATAAAATCAAAACAGTTTATATTTTTCCTACAGACTATTCAACAAAACCGAGAATTAAGCAAAAGAATGTGGTCGAATAGGGCGAAGTGGATCGAAAAGTTTTGGATCACGAGTGTATTTGGGATCTTTAACAAAGATTGGCATGTATCCAGCACGACGAGATTTCTAGAGAAAATAATTTTAAAGAAAACCATGAACTCAAAAAAAGGGATAACTTACCGCAATAGCTTCCATCAATTTATCTTGTTGTTTATCGCATAACCCAGTGATGTGACGATCATAAACTCTGCCGGAGAATGTCGAGACAAATTGCTGAAATGTCGAACTTATTTATATATTTGATGTTTTTTTTTACCTGCAGCAATCTCGAATTTTTATAATCTAACTCAACTCCAGTCGCACATAACAAGCATTTTCTCGGCTCTTTTGTGTATGGGTTTTTCTCTAGCACAATTGGTTCGTCTTCTGACGTCGTTGTTGATGTTCCAGTGCTACAAAGTCGTTTTGGAGCTGTTTGAATGATTCCACGAGAAAGAGAATATCCAAGTTTGAGCATCTAAATCTTTTTTATACAAAAAAAAACAATTGAAATGGAAATAGATATGATGCGAGGTTTTGTGACCAACATACATTACTAATAGCGAATTTCAAAATTAAGACTTTTATGACACGTGCAAAATAACATTTGAGATCAATCCTTCTTTTTACGATTATTGGTGAGGCGATATATGATCGAATTTTTACCCATGTCTTGATTATCCCAGAAGGAAATCACTGTAGCTAATATTGTCTGGAAAAATGTTTTTGAGACTAACTATTTCGATAAAAAGCAAAAACTTACAAAACTGAAAACTACAATGACAGTTGAAACGATTAGGAACATTGCAGGATAGTCCTGATGAGCCATGGCAGCAACTTGATACGTTGATCGAATATTCTTCAGTCTTTGGTAAATTTGTTGTGTTTGGGCTTCATCAGAAGTTTTGCTATGAATTTCAACGACTAGTTGATTTCCGTATACTTTGTGAAGACTGTTGATTATCTAAAAGCAAGCAAATGTAGTAATACCAAAAGAACCTACTTACATTCTCTAAGCCAGTTTGAAGAAGTTTCTCATTGTCTGTCTCTTTCTCCTGGTCTATGCTTTGAGCTGGAACGTTCAGCGAAATGTGATAAACTTGGATTATGTTGTCTTCTTTTTTAAACGTTTTCAAAGCCATTTCCAATTTGTTCACAGCGGCAAGTTGATTGTCCATGGCTTGGCTTTTACTTGACCCTTTGTTGATGTTTTTTCCATTTATATAGCCGATCAGATTTTCTGACTTTCCATTCAAATTTCCATGTGCATCAATAGTAAGAACTTTTAACTGATCTTTGTTGAGAACGTTTTGCATTTTTTCAAGCAATGGATCGGTAGTGAATTCCCCCTAAAGTTATGTTATGAGATTGAGATTACCAGTAGAAAACCAATTATTAATTCTTACATCAAATACAAAATCTTCTCCTCGAATATTCACTGTTTCTAGTCCATGTATATCTAATATTACTAAAGCATTGGGTCGCCGAAACAATAACGAATTTTTGTTAGATTTCTTCGGCGCTCGAACGCCAAGTAACTCTTCGTTGAATACTTGAAGATTTTCCGAGTTTACTGTATTATTTTGAAACTCAATAACGTTACTATTGAATTTAACAAACTTGATTAATGCTGCGTCTGAAATTCGAAATTAGGACAAACTCTTTTGAAGTTAAGATTACCTCGTAAAGCGAAGAACAAGATGAGTATGTACACCGATAACATTCTAGGATGTCTATTACTAAAAATGGACTGTTTTGAAAAAATAAAATTCACGTAAAAAGCAGTTAAACGTCACATTTTTGAATACAACGTTCAAAAAATTGTGAAAAAATATTTATTTTCCGAGAGAAGTACACACATCTCTTGCTATGGAGCGCACTTCCAACATTGTTTTTTTCTTTCGAAAATGAATGTACAGTAGTTTGTGCTTTAAAAAGTGGTGTGAAAAAAGAAGAAAGAATCCATATTTGAGTGATATCAAAGCAAAGATTGAAATATTATTTGAATTGCCTAATTGTCCTTATAAAAGTATTAAGAAAATAATAGTACAACTGAGTTACGGTTTTCAAAAAAAAACGCTAAAGTATATGTAGTTTCCATTTCATATATTGTGAAGACAATTGTTCTAGTTTGTTTAAAATTGTTATTTTCACGTTGATCTAGATCTATCCACGTACTAAGTTGTTCCTATAAAAGAAAAATGCGACGCAACAGCTGGCTATTTTTGAAGAAGAGTAGTTTTCTAGAAATAATGTCGGACAAAGAAAAAGAAAATGAGGATTTATTATTCAGCGTCGGTGATGTGTGAGATCACATGTTCCTTTCAAATTGAAGTTGCAACTAAATTTTCAGAGTATCTGGGTACAAAATAATTGAAAAAATCGATGAAGGCGGTTTTGGGCAAGTGTTCAAAGTGACTAAAGACGATAAAATATATGCAATGAAGATTGAATCAAATCAACAAGAAGGGGGATCAGCAATCAAATTGGAAATTGATGTATTGATGGATTTGAAGGCCAGAAAAGTGACTAATTTTCCGCAAGTTATTCAAGCTGGGAAAAAGGTCAAATATCATTTTCTGGTTATGGAGTTACTTGGAGATAATTTGAAGAGTCTCAGATTCAGAGCTTCGAATCCAGATAGTTTGAGTCCAGGAACATGGAGTCGGTTAGGAATACAATGTCTATATGTGTAAGTAAACTTGTAATGAATGAAAAAATACACTAACATTTACAGTGTTAAACTTCTACACGACAATGGATTTGTTCATCGAGATATAAAACCTTCAAACTTCGCGATGGGGTATGCAGATGATGCTCTCAGAGGTAGACTGGTATACTTGTTTGATTTTGGGCTGGCTCGAAGGTTTGTGCTCAAAATGAAAGTGGAAGAATCGAAAAAAGCGAAACGAGAAGGAAAAAAAGAGCCATCAATTTGTGAAAGCAATCGAGAACCAAAAAAACAAGTTACGGAAGACAAAGATAAGCAAAGTGCAAGGGAGAAAGGAGCAAAAAAGTTCGAAAAGGCAATGCTGGGCAAGAATCAGATGAAAAAGGTTGCACAACGTGTGAAAGGATCAACAAAACGAAAAAAGAAAGATGTATCATGTTATGAAGGAGTCGATAGTTCGGACAGGGAGAAAAAGTCGATGCCGGTACCCGAATCTGTGCCATACAAGTTTCGACTTGCTCGACCGCACACTGATTTTCGAGGAACGCAACAATACGCATCACCAAATGCTCATTCTTTGATCGAGTTGGGGCGTGCTGATGATGTTTGGTCGTTGATGTATATGTTGGCAGAGATGACAAATCCATTACCGTGGTCGACAAATGAAGAAATGCCTATTGAAGATCAGAAAAATCAGTCAACACTGCAGGCTCTTTTCAAAATGCGTGAGTTGAGATCCTGAATCTACGTCTAGAAATATTTGATGACTTTCCTTTTTTTTCACTCGAAATCATGCTCATTTTTTACAGCCGTGTTTCAAAAAATAGATGACAATCTAAAAAGTTGCAACTACTACTCGGCTCCCGATTACGAACTTTGTTATCAAACAATGAAGGCGATAATGGATAAATCGGGTGTTGGATGGAATGATCCTTATGATTGGGAGTCTGATACATTGGCATCATTTGTGAAGTGGAAAGAGGAAAAGGCGAAAAATAAAATAGTTTATGGATGGGAAGATCCGAAAGACTATTTCAAAAAGGATGCATGGGCATCATTAGAGAGACCAACTCCACCAGCAAAAAAAGATAAGGACAAAGATATGAAAGAAAAGAAGAGTGGATTGGCAACGGAAGCTGAAAGTATTGGAAAAAAAGAGGAAATGAAGACGGCCGCAACAAAGACAGAACAGGAACCGAATAATGGAAGTCGAGAAAAAGAAAAGAAGGAGAAAGAACAAAAGAGTGGAGGAGAAGAAGTGAATAAGAGAGCAGCCGAAAAGTCGGTAATTGATCTGGATGAGCGAAAAACACCGGTAGCAACACCAATACCAACACAATTGACTCCGCCACCTGGCAATACTCCGGAAAAACGACGAACATCTGCAGAAACGTGTGAGGCGCCGACGCAATATAATAACGTGAAGGCAGCTAAATCGATGTATGGCGGGACTCCATTGTCAACGGGTAAGTGCAAATTATGGAGACAAACAATGAATGAAATTTGCATTTTGAGACGGCAAAAAATCGGCAAGGAAGAAGGTGATAAAAAAGAATGGATCGGCGCGGAAGCACATAAAGAGTATGGTATCGAGAGCAGGAACACCGGTATTGTCAAGCAGGATGAAAGTGAAAGTAACCAAATTGTAATAAACGTTCATTTTTTTGTGCATTTCTGAAAGCATGTTGCAAGTATCAGATACGCGTTTTGTAGAACGACCGATTTTGAATAATCTTTTATGTCACATCTTGTTATATTCGTTTTTTTTGTTACTTTACTTTCTCGATCTGTGTGCAAGCGATCGAGTGGTTTAATTTCGGACAAAAATGTGAAAATCTTATTGTACTCGTGCATGTTTCACTGGCTCATATTGGTAAAAAAATCAATCAGTCACTCGCGGTTACTGTAATTGATTAAAAAAACAACCGATCAAAAATATGAAGTAAAAAAGGGGATTCCAGCCGATCCGGTCTTTGATTTTTCAAGTTCCAGGTGTTATCTACTTTTGAGAGTTTCTCCCATCATAACCAAATACAAATAATCCGGCCCTTCCGTCAACCGATGGGTATATTTATGATTGTTGAACTTTTGGTTTATGATTCTCTAAACATGTGTTCTCCATGGAAGTAGTCCAAAAACAAACAAAACCCCGAACACCAAAATAAACACGGCTAGACATAAGGAACGAACATTTCCGAATGAGCAGAAAAGACAACGACAAATATGGCTTCTATATTACATTGCGTACTTGCGTAAATATATAAAACTTTGGTGTTTGGAGCTTCTTCGAAAAATAAAACATTTCGGATGTCTTCCGAACCTTTTCCAATTCAAGAAAAACCCGAAAAACGGTTCAATAGTTTATTTGGAACACGAACACGTTTCATCGTTTTATTCCTCATTTTATTATGTTTAACATCAGTTTGGTTAGTTCATTTTTTAAAAATGTTTTTTTTTTAATTTTCGACAATTTTCAGGTCAAATATTCTGACATTCAATTTTGCTATTGTTTGTATGGAAGAAGACGATGGAAATCAAACCTCAACACATTCAAGTGATCCACAATACACCGACAGTAGGTCGAAATTACAGTACTTTTTTACCAATTTATTGTATTTTGCAGCCGAAATATCATGGGGGATATCTATTGTTGCAATTGGTGCTCTGATTGGAAATTTTCCAATTGTTCAACTCGTTGGAAAAATTGGAATTAGAAGTGTTTTTTCTTTTCTTGGATTGTTGTCTGGAATTTCAACTTTGTTGATACCATTGGCTATTGAAGTAGGTTCGGCCGATCAGATACTCCACAAAAACGTCATTTTTTAAAAAGAAGGGGCACAAATTCATCAGTCATTTCGAGAAAATTAATAACTCCAATTTTCGAAAGAGTACGAGACGCATAGTTTGCCACGTGAACTCGACTTATTTCAATAAAAATAATTAAATAAATCGGTGTTGAAAACGTGAACCTGACTGATACTACCGTAGTCATGATTTCCTCTGCGTCTCACTCACTCTCCAATATTATCCAATATTTATCTATCACACAAGCCAGAAAATACGAAATCATGATATCAATAGAAAGTTTCGTATTTTTCGAAATTCGAATAATATTTTATTTCACTAGAGTCTATTTTCTCATTTGATAATTCTTTCATTTTCAGATGGGCTACTATTATTTTCTAGCTGTTCGCTTTGTTCAAGGGTTTGCATTTGCCTCAAACTTCACCGTAATCGGCGCATTTTGTGCCAAATGGGCCTATTACAAACAAAACGGTCTTTTTGTCTCCTCTCTTGTCGCTTATGTTCAACTTGCTCCTGCGATCACAATGCCAGCATCCGGTGCTCTTTGCCACGCTTTAAACTGGCCTTCAATTTTCTATGTTCATGGATCTGTTTGTATTTTGCTCTTCTTAGCCTATGCAATCTTCTTCAGAAATTCTCCAAATGACCATCCTTGTATAGGAGAAAAAGAAATAGATAAAATATCTGTGGGAAAAGTCGAAACAGTTGAGTGAGTGTTTTCTCTCTGTTCATAATAAATTGATGTTTCGATTTCAGAAGTATTCCTTATTGTAAGATACTAAAAACGCCAGCAATTTGGGCCGTCTGGATTGCTGCTTTTGGCAACTTCTTTTGTGTCAACATAATGTTTCTATACAGCCCGGTTTATCTTTCAAGAGTTCTTGGCTTCCCTGCGCATAGTACCGGCATAACTGCCGCACTTCCACCATTCGCCCAATTTTTCTCAAAAGTGATTTGCGGAGCAGTTTCTGATCGAATGAAATGTTTTCCCGAATCATGGAAATTTCGGCTATACAATAGTTTTGCGTTTTTCGGTTCAGCCGCATTTCTGCTAACATTAGCAGCAATGGACGACTCGGAAAGAAACTATAACATGTTTGTATTGGGCGCAGCTGCCGCAATGTTGGGAGCAACAACTGGCGGATTTTTCAAAGCTTCTCCATTTTTATCCAAACAATACAGTCATTTTGTTACTGGTAATATATCATTGGGAATAACCATAACAATGATAATCGTTCCGTTTGTTGTGAATTCATTGACACCAAAAGAAACACAAGATGAATGGCGATGGGTGTTTTCAATAACCGCAGGTGTTCTGGTTAGTAAATGCAAATAATTGAGAGAGAAAAAAGTAATTTGAACCTTTCAGATAGTTACCAATATAATATTCCTGATATTTGTTCGAGGTGAACCATGTGAATGGACAAAAGATCGGAAGTCCTCGTTTGTTCCAGAAATGATTGCCGAGCCATACAAGAAGAGGGCTATCATTTCATTTAGTCCTGACATCTGATATTTTCCAAATATCTTGTATAATTCTCAAGCTGATGGTAGTTTATTGTTTCTCCTATTTATTCAATTCCATAAAAACAAAGATGTTGCTTTGCGGTAGTTTTCGTCAGAAAACGTTTCGAAACTAGCTAGACGAAGTACTAGCAACGACAGATCTTGGCGGTTCAGTAGTTTTGTTCTCATATAGGGACCGATTCAGCAAAACTTGAAACACGAGGTCAAAAGTAGAACCCTCGTGTACCAACCCTCGAACGGGCAACCCTCGACCTGGATTAACCCTCAAATTTGATCAGCCCCCGAACAATCGAACGATCAAATTTGAGGGTTAATCCAGGTCGAGGGTTGTAAAAACGTCGAGGGTTGAAAATTCGAGGGTTCTACTTTTGACCGAAAAAACGAGGATACACAACTTACAAAACATATCGGTTTATTGAGAAAAAAAACTTTCAACTCGCAAGAAAATCATGGTCAAAGTTTGCCCACAATTTAAATGGGGAATAACACCAAAACAAAAGTTGCGCTCAAAACAAAAAGGAACCATCGGAATAGTAAAACCTCCAAGAGAATTTTCACCGAAATGTCCAGTACACGAGAAACTTCCAGTTGAAAAATGTTGATTGAACGTAAAAGCCTGAGACCAAAAGGAACAAAAAACAAACGGATCCAACGATTAGCTTGCTTTAGCTCCCAACTATGTCTTTCATCAAATTTCAAACATAGTTCAGGCCAAAACAAACCAACACACTTTCCACCCCTTCAAAATTTCTGAATATAGGAAACGAACAGAAACATAGTAGGAAAAAAAAATCAAAAAGACTAACCGGAATGATAAAAATCTTCGAAGAATTGCGCGCTACAGTAACCAAATGTGACGTCAAAAGTTCAACGATAATGAATGAAAGATAGAAATTTCGTGAATGGAAGATAAATGATACCCAGCCCCCCCTATTTATATAAATATTCCACTCACTTTTTATCAACTCAATCGCCAGTTGAGAAGAGCCAATGTCATAAAAAATCATCGGTTTTTTTTCTTGATTTTTCTTTCTATATTTAGAACATTATTGTCATTTTTCGTCGTTGGTTTCATTTTTCTGTTCGTTCATCTTTGAAAGATCAATCTTCTAGTTTTTTTTTGTTTTTCACTCAAGGTGAACTTGCAATGTCCTTTCTTCTCATTTATTTCCGTGTTGTTAAATAATTATTTTTTTCTTGTTGAATATGTGGGCAAACTAGCCCCAACGTGACCTCAGATTGGCTCAATTTGAAAATATGTCAAGGTGGATCAACCTGGCCGACCAACTTAGCTTTATTATTTCCAAACCTACAGTTTGTTATGTTTTCTTTTCTGTTCTTGTTTTCAACAAAAACGTGAAAATGATGTTGGTCCGTGTTGACGCTACCGGATGATATCTGCATCTGTTTTTAGCATAAAATATAGCTACGTCGTGCTCAAAATATTGCCCCATCTGTCTGAAAAACTGGAAAAATTTTAAACTCATTATTATGATTATTAGTTTCTTTTTCAGGAAGTCATTTCGAACTCTTTTCAGAGTGTTTCCCCGGAAATTGAGGCCTGTTCGGTGACCCCACTGATATGGCTGATTGACCCTGTTTAAAAATGGTTCAGAATGTCAAAATATTAAAATAATTTTTCATGATTTTCGATATAGATACTTGAAATCTTTATAAATAACTGTGAAAATCGGTCCGAAAACAACTGTGTTTGGTCTGTCAAGAACAGTTCTTCGTAAAGGCGATGTGAAAAAATTGAACGCCAGAGTTGTGCGAAGTCAACTTCCGCATTCTGAAAAATTGATTCACATTTACTTGTTCGTTTTTAAAAATAGACTGTGCGGCCTACTTTTGAATACTGAATTCAGAAAAGAAAACTCTTGTTGCGACTCCCAAAATTTCGAGTTCATTCCTTCTCCACACGACTTTCCGCAAATTGGTGAGCCAGAAACAGATGCTGGTATTTTCGGCTAATGTTATATTTTCAATTCAGTCAGATCATCAAGTCTGAATCTTATCTTGACCTGGTGTCTAAATCTTTCATTTTGTCCCGTTTTCTTGGATCACAATACCGGAACTAAGTTGTATTGCAATTTACAATCTCCCGTGAACTTTCTAATGGCATACTTTAAAATATTTTCAACGTTGTACTAGGGTTCAACAATGTGTTGACGGGGAAAAATTCAACGCTCGGGTGTGTTCTTTATATAAAAAGATTACGGTAGGTTGATAACAAAGATAGCTACTCATAAAAAGAAAATATTTCCATAGATTTCAGTCTCTCAAATAGTTGTAATGCTTCGATATCGGAAACTATTGAAGTTCAAGGCACTCACAATCAGAAATTACTTTTCGCTAACTAACATTTTTCAATTATTCTCATCTTCTTGACAGCCGTTAGCCTCGGGTAGAATTTTTCAGACGTTGTGTCAGAAACTCTGTTCCGAAACGAAATTTCAAAAAGTACAGTAGTCTTTGAAGCAGTGATGACACTTTTTGGTATTCCGGAACACCTTTGATTTTTCTGATAAGTAAAAATGACTTGTTTTTTTGACACAAGTAGATGCTCCATGAGTCATACTTTCCTTGTTTTTCTGATCCAGTTGTCAAAAGAAAACTGAAACGAAAAGGATATAACAGACGCCTAGGCTGTCCTATTCGTTAATTTATATAGTCCCGCTGAATTTTATTCACCTTTATGTCCTCAAAAAAATGAAAAAAAAAACAAAGAATTTTATGACCGTATATGTATATATTTTTTCACAAAATAAACAAACAATAAGTTATATTTGTTGATAAAAATCACATGTTCAGAAATCCCCTTTGTTCTCAACATTCTGAAAAACTGAGTTTATCACATCATAAATTTTATCAGTGCTCAAAAAAAGTGTGGTCATTTCTATATTTAGACCTCACAAATTTGACCTGATAATTTATAATCTGTATTCCGATAAATATACTAAAAATAGAATTTTGAAAAATTTGGAAAAATTACCGTTTTCTCGGAATAACAACTTGATCATGCGATCAAATTTAATTCATTTTTTGATTGATATTTTTTGTTTGTATTCGACCTTGAGAGTTTGATTGTTATTTGATGATCGTTGGAAGTTCGGAAAAAGTAATAGGCTGGGTACTGTAGTTGTTATCAAAGACATGTTCAACCTTATCTTCTTTTCACAGATATACTGTAATTTAACTCTGTAAAAGTATAGCACTCCCTCGTAAATAACTCAAACCATACACTTTATCAGGAAAAAAAACATGACCACTCCTAAAATAGTTCTATTTTTAGGTCTTGAAAATGCGATAACCGAGTCTGATCGAGGTTCAAAAACTCTGATTATTCGATTTTTTGGAAAATATTTCATGGTTTGGTACATCAAACAGCAAAGGAAATATAAAAATGTGTTCTCGGAATGGAGTTTCACACCAAAAGTACGAGTATTCTATTATTGTGGTTAATCTTTATTGAAAACAAAGTAACTACTAAAGAATTAAATGTTGTATTTGATTTTGATTCGAATGATGTTAACCAATTGAAAACCAACGGAGTTATTCAAGATGGAAAATATCCACGTGTAACTTAGACCACAATTACAGATCACGCATTTACCAGGAATTTTCAAACTTCAAATTTTGTTCATGTTCAGCTTATGTCAGAAATTTTGCACGTGCGTTTCTTCTTTTCTGTTCATGATCCTCCATTTTTTTGTAAGATCATTTTCTTCGGTACACGTCAAATAAAATGAATACGTGAACTGAAATTGACGGTATTACTAGGCGAATCGGTGGGATATTCCCTTGATGGTTATACTATACATTTTTTCGTTGGTGCTATTTTTTGAAGCTGAATCAAAAATTCAACTTTTGAGTGGTTTTTTTCTCTGTAAAACTTAAACGCTTTTTGAAACAGAGACGAGTGTCAAATCCCCCATGTGTATAGTATAATTGTGATCATTTGTAACCCAAACCATTTCGGTTCGATCAAAAATAAATGTGATAGGCAATGTCCGCTCCAATATCCGATGAGAGAACACGCCAAATCGAGAGACACCAGACACTTTGATTGATGGAAGCGCAAAGTCAAAATGGTCGAATGTCGAACTTTCGACGTAGTATGATTCTGTGTATTCACGTGTCATCTGAAGGACAATTTGCAAGTATTGAGAAGAAGGAGTGTATGTTCGAAAATGTAACATTTTTGCCGTTTGGCAGATTTTCGAGAAAAGTACTTCGAACAATTTGTTTTGTCAGTGACAACAATCCAATCTTTTTGGTAAATGTTTTTAGACAAAAAACAATCAGTGATCACTATTGTTTAAAAATGTGATAAAGTTTGTAGGTTTTTCGTCAAGGTTAATATAAAAATAGAATCGGTTTAAATCAAATTGTTTATGGTTTCACTATCACTACAGAATATTTTGGACCTCACAACTGTCTATTGTTCTGCGAATTATCAAAAATCATTTTTTTTTTGTTGTTTTTTTGAACAAAAAATTTGAATATTCGACTTGGAAACAACAAAAACAACTGAAAAATACGATCCCTGGAGACTATACGTTTTTGGTCAGAACAAGTTAATCTGGATTTGTTTTTGAAAAATGTTTTCAAATTATCATAATCATCCTATGCATTGAGAAGAGATTAACCGAAGGAAGAATATGAAGAATTGCCTGAAAAAAACAGTAGTTATTGTTTTCGGGCTTGACCGATGAAAGAACCTCAATTGGGTTTTTTTGAACTTGAGAACCTCCATTTTTTAGGTTGGGTTCTGAAAACTAATGAAAACTAAAAAAAACTTTCCCTATTTCGTTTTGTGTTGGGTCCCATTTCATTCAAATTCTGCATTTAGGCCCGGTTCAACATCTCAGTTGCATTTACAGGAAGATGCGCGAGACTCAGTATCTATTTATCTTTAAATTTGAATGAAGTATTTTTTTATTAATCATATTTGTTTTCAGAAAAGTTACAGATTCAATGAAAGGATTACTGTAAGTTTTTTGTTATAATAAATAAATAATTTATGTTTTTTTTCACTACTAAAAATTTTTGGCCATCAAAGTTTTCCAATTTTTCATCGGCACAGTGTGTATTTTCCTACGAATGTCGAAAATAAAAATGTCAATAATTAACTAAACTTGAACGTAACAGCTGTATGGACCACAATACCAAAAGGGGGCGGGGCCAATAAATATGTGCCAGTGTTTGCAAGAAAAAATAGGCCCCGGCTGAATTTGTGTGCGGTTGTTTGCAATCAATGTTAGTAGTGAAATACACACTGTGATCGGTAGATCACAATAATTTTCGTGATCTTCTCTCGACGTCTCTTGTTTCTCAATGCTGTTTCGTCGACGCCGGCGACAAAAGTGTGTCTAATCTTGAAAATTACGCGAAAATATATTGGTTGTGAGTTACACTTTGTGAGAAATTTCCGAGGTTTGACTAAAACCACAAACTTTTTCTGTAACAAAAAACGTCTATTATCATTGTTACCTTCCTCAACGTTTGTTTCAATGTTGTTATGTACATCTGTCTTTTTTTTTCTTGAAAAAACAAACGTAAAGTTCAATATTTATTTTTTGATGATGTCTATTTGTTTAACATAACAAGTAATTCCAGATTTTTGTCCATGTTCTGTTTTCTTTAACTCTCTTGTCAATCAACAGATTAGTCGGTAAACTTTGACGCTTGAACCATACCATATCGATGACCGGTTAGTCTTTGAACTTGGTTGATTGAATATTCAATTTGGCCATTTTTTTCTATTTTTGACTGTTATGTACAAAGTTTCTTCCATGAAAAGAAAAGAGAAATCAAAATTTGATGTCGTGTTTTTACTTGTGAGAATTGTTGTTATTTTTAGAAAAAGGGTAACATTGTGAATCATTGTCGATGATCGATGATGTCCGGAAATTGTTTGGAACTCTTCAACTTTTACAATCCTTCATTTTTGAATTTTCACCATTTTTTGGTTCTTTTTTTTTAAAGAATATGGTGATGATGTTGAACAATTGATACTGTTCTCGTGCAAAGAATTTGGAAAGAAAAGATGAAAAAATATAAATCATCGGCACTCGAGTCTTTTTCTGTGTTTGAAATGAAGATACCAAAACACAAAATGAAACATCGGTCAATTTGAATCAAACTTGAAAATTCAATTTTTTACTGAGCAGGAACTACCAGAACTCTGGCCCAATTTTTTTTTATTGCCCGTGGCCCGCCCGGTAAAAACTTGATGAACTGCCCGTTCATGCTTGCCATTGGCAAGTTGCCAAGACCAAATTTTGTTGCAAGTATGTCTACGAAGATGAGAAAATGTATTGAAGTACTGCCAAGTTAAAATTTAATAGAACTTCAGGGTTTGACAGAACATTCAAAAGTGCAAACATTCAAAAGATTATAATTCTTCTTTTTAAAATTCAAAAATACGGTAGATTTAATACAATCAATGATCACAAATAGACAAAAGAAAAATAACTGATCACTAAAAATTTTGACTGCACAAAATTGAGTAAAATATATCGATCAAAACCCTTTATCGTTATACTTGCGTCTCCTCTTACAGTACTTAATGTTCAGAACTCGTTTCATCAGCTTGAACTCCCCCGAAATTACAATAATCGTATAAACATGTTCATACTAATTAAATGTAAAAATTGGAACATTCTGTCATCTTCAATCTAATGTTGTTGATTGATTGTTACGGTAATATCGGCCTGGAAATATTCTATATCTTAAACAAGAAACTAAGAAGTTTCTATGACTAACAAGGGAATGGTTTTGGGTCAAATTGGAGTTGCCTCAAGGTATTTAGTCTCAAAAAATATTATTCGGATGTTGCCAGAAGGTTTTATTATCCAAAGTTGATATGATTTTTCCCACTTTATCAGGTTTTGAAGTGAAGAGTTTTAGATTACTTCAACTTTTCGAAAAACTACAATCCCGTTATCTCGGTTCTAAAAGGAGTTTCGCGAAATCTCACAACGGGAAACGCCAAATTCGAAAAAAATTGAAAACTCCAAATTGACCTAGAACCATTCCTTTTGAGCAATTTTTGTTGATGGAAACATGCTACAAAAAAGTTAATTGAGCTAGAAAAAATTCAACCAAAAGTTTGAGGAATAAAACGTTTTCTGAAAAATACAAAGTCGTTCAGATATTATCAAATGATTAATGGGAGTGTGAAAACATAAGCAGTTGGTCTTGAATGCTTTATTGGTAAAATAATTCTTCGTTCATTTCGACAAGGATCAGCGATCTGGACTTCCCAATAATTATCTTTTTTTCTTTTTGCAAGAAATCGTTCGGTTTTCTAACCTGATTGGAAAATATGGTTATCAAAGAACTTGACAACTATAAAAAAATAATTTTCGGTCTGAAAAAAGTTCTACGGCCGGGCTAAATTTTTCATAGATAAGTGATACGGAATTTCAGGTCAAAGTGAAATTTGAAAAAAAAAAGTATTTCGAAACAGTAAAAAAGTAAAAACTGTGTAATATATTAAATTGCAGTGTCAAAAATTGTTGATTGTTGTGTTTTAAGTTCATGATTATTTCAAAAACTTTATGGTATAATTTGTTCTGTGAAATAGAGAAAATATATCAGGGGGTATCATAAATCACCCACGAAAGGTCTTTTCCCAAAAATCTTCTTTTATTATTCTAATATCGTGATATGACGTCATAGATCACATGATCTTTAAGAATACCACTGTTGATTCTCTTTATCCATGTTACTTTTCAATCCATTTTTGTTTACCTAAAGGTTTTTTTATTTTCTGTTACGGATGACCTGTTGTCCTTGAAATTTCTCGAATCATTTTTCGGTTTTTTTTCAACTTTACATATAGTTTGTTGTCATCATACTGTAGCTGAATAAATTAAAACTTTCTCTTTTTCTCTATCAAAAATATTCAGTTCTCAAAACAGTGCATTTGCTCCACCCTCCATCAACCATCCCAATGAGCAGAAATTCTTGTCTGCACTCTCTCATTTTCGCTCACTCTCTCAATGCCCGTCTGACCGTTATCACCTAAGCTCCGCCTACATTTTTTCGACTTTTTTCCACAGTCTTATATATATATATTTGAAATAATATTTTGTATTTTCAGTTAGTTCTGATTGAACATTGACATAAAAATGGCTGATGCCGTTTTCCCAACTCAGGCTCAGGCCCAAACCAGATATATTAGTCTATTCGGAACCAGGACCCGATTCGTTGTTATGGTTCTGATGTTGTTGTGTTTGACATCAATTTGGTGAGTGGGTCTGAAACTTTTCCCATAGATTCGATCTGTGAAGTGTCAGTACAGTCAGAACTTAGTTTCTCAGAAATGAAAAACTTGGCCCTGTATTCTGTTTCAAAAGTCATTTCTGAACTTTCAGGTCCAACATTCTTGCTTTCAACTTTGCGGTGATTTGCATGGATGATGATGACTCTGAAGTCGTTAACGGTTTCACCAATTCTACCATCGGAAAATCACATTTCACAAGCAGTGAGTTGTTTTCTTTCCAATTTTCTGTCAACTTTCATCGACTAATCTGTTATTTTTATCACGTAATTTCGGAATATCATTGAATATATGATTATTAAAACCTGTTCTCAAATCATCAATCAAATCATGATGTTATTGACCAAAACAAAACAAGAAAGAAAATGAAAGTATTTGTTTCTCGTTCAGCTCAAAACTCTTTGGCCATGTCAATCGTCGCAATTGCCGCACTGTTGGGCAACTTTCCGGTTGTACAACTCGTCGGAATGGTTGGAATCCGAACTGTTTTCGCCGGTTTGGGAATCTTGTCAGCGGTTGCAACACTTCTCATTCCATTGGCTATCAGAGTATGTTTTCAGCAGACCGTTTCACAATACATAGCTAGTTTGTTTTTTTTTCAGATGGGATTCGGTTATTTCCTGGCTGTTCGTTTCCTTCAAGGCTTCGCATTCTCAGCCAACTTCCCAGTTATCGGATCGTTCTGTGCCAAATGGTCATACTTCAAACAAAACGGTCTTTTCGTCTCATCTCTCGTCGCTTATGTTCAACTTGCTCCTGCTATTACAATGCCAGCATCCGGTGCTCTCTGTGATGCATTCCGTTGGCCTTCGATCTTCTATGCTCACGGAGCTGTTTCTCTACTTCTCTTTGTCACCTATGCTTTGTTCTATCGTAACTCGCCACAAAAACATCCATTTGTCGGAAATGTTGAGCTCAAGAAAATTTCAATTGGAAAAATTTCGGCTATCGAGTAAGTTGGTAACACTGAGAGAAAATATTGGATAAATCAAAAATTGAAACCCCGCATACAAAATACTTGTTTCCAGCAAGCGAGCTCTCAAAAAGATTCCATACGGTCCAATTCTGCGAACTCCTGCCATTTGGGCAGTTTGGATCGGTGCCATCGGCAACTTCACATGCGTCAACATGATGTTCCTGTTCAGTCCAGTATATTTGTCAAAAGTTCTCGGTTTCCCAGTTCACAGCACTGGCATCACTGCCGCTATTCCGCCATTCCTCCAATTCCTCTCGAAACTTGTTTGTGGTGCCATTTCGGATCGTATCAAGTTCATTCCAGAAGTCTGGAAATTCCGTATCTTCAACTCGATCGCTTTCCTCGGTTCCGGAGCTTTTCTTATTGTCTTGGCTTGTATGGGAGATTCACACAAGGACTATAACATGATTGTGTTGGGATGTGCAGCTGCCATGTTGGGTGCCACTACCGGCGGATTTTTCAAAGCCGGTCCAGTTCTTTCCAAACAATACAGTCATTTTGTCACTGGAAATATTTCATTGGGCATCACTATTACCATGCTCATCGTTCCATTTTTTGTCAATGCATTGACACCAAACAACACACAAGAGGAATGGAAATGGGTATTCATTATTACCGCCGTAGTCATGGTAAGTTTCAAACATTTTCGAAAGAAATCCAGCTCATCTCATATTTATTATTTTCAGTTCATTTGCAATGTGTTATTCTTTGTTTTCGTCCGCGGTGAACCGTGCGAATGGACAGCCGACAACTTCCATCGAGCAAGTTCTGTCGCTGATATGGAAGCGCACAGTGTCAACAAAAATCATACCAATACAATCAGCACAATTAGCGCGGAAGTCTTGTAAATAATCATGTGTATATATATCACAAACACCTCTAATTATACCCAGAAAAAAAACTAGAAATGTTATACTGAAACAGTTATTTCAGTTTGACCCCCTTTTGTTGATCTCACTTAAAAATCCATTTCTCTCTGATATTTTGTATTGAAAATGAGCAAATGATGACTTTTAATGTTTCAAACCGGTGCATAAATAAATATATTCAATTAAAATGTTAAACTGTTGACACGGGCTCTCGTACCGTCTAGACGAGACGAGAAAGAGGGGCGGAGAAACTACATTTTTTGCAGTTTTTCTTATGACGTTTATTTTATTGTCAATCCGAAATTTTTAGACTGGAAGATAAATCTCTATCGTCTAGAATGGATGAATGGAGGTAGATCAAAAATACACTTCGTAAGCCTAAAAAATCGAAACAATTTCGGTATTGTAAATAGTCTGCAACAAATTTCAGAAAACAAAAAAAGTTTGAGTACATTTTTCAATTTTTACAAACTTTTCTAACACCATTTTGGCCGGAGTATAACTGTTTTACGAGAATTATATTTTCAGATTCAAAAAATTATTTTTGAACTATCATCCTATACGGTAGTTTCGACGGCCACAAATTCACTCTTCCAGTGGTCATGAAATTTCGGATTGACAATATATCCACGTGAACTAGATATCAGTTCATTTTTTGAAAAAAGACAGTTTCGAGATTTTTTTTTCGAAAACCTCGGGACTTCTCTTCAATGGCGCAAGCTGGCAACAACAGAAAAAAGTGGCGCAAAGCTTGCGACACACTTGCGACTTTTTGACTTTTTGCGGCTTTTACCGACGGCCCGCAAATGTTGCGGGCTGTCGGCTAAAATTGCGGGCGGGTTGCGCTAAATTTTTTGAGAAAAGAAAGGCGACTACAATAAATACGTGACCTTTTGAACTGCCAATACTTTGAAACTTCCAACCTCATTCATTGTTTACAAAGTTGGCAATAATTTATGAGAAAACTTTCAGTGTTCATAGATGGATCTGCTTATATTCAATTCGGATTCTCTTCTGAATTAGTTCAAATGTTTTTGTATGTGTTTTTTGTCGTAAAACTAACCATCAATAACTGGCTCATTCGATCTGGATCGTTGTCTCGGTGCAACTGCTCCTTGAGTATAAATATTGTTCAATGTTTCCCGTAATTCTTTCACCGAAACAACTCCAACCAGTCTTCCTTTTTCAGTAACATAAGCATGATTCAATGCAAGAAGAGAGAAAAGAGTATGCACTTTGTAGAGTGATGTTCCTCGAACAAGTTGGAACGGTGCTGGATCAATGGCCACTTCAATCAGATCCACTTTAGTCGAAAGAACTGCAGCTCGATCAGCCATCGAATGAACTATTGGAGTATTATCATCATGTTGAGATAATAATAATGATGCCAACGGACCACATTCTCCCTGATCATCATGAAGTGGTGATTGTGGTAACAATGTACTTCCAGCAATACTTCGATCTGTCAAAATAGGCTGAGATCCTTGTCTCAAACTGATGAACAACTCGGATGATGTTTGATCATTTCTTCGTTGCGTATACATCTCTGCTTCTGGTCCTAACTTTTGTTGAATCAAATAGACAAGATATTTCCGAGCGACACTTCCTAATAGGGTCATTGAATCTGGAAAAATGTTATTTTTTATGAATCAAAAAAAAAACGAGATATCTTACTCTTATCAGTGACAAATGGGTATGATCGAAGAGTTGGAGTGAGCAGAAGAATCTCGCGGAGTTCCCGATATGTTGTGTCTCTTGTCAAATAAACTATGTCTTTGATCATTATTTTTTCGACTTTCATTTGATGAACACTGAAAGATCTGTTGCCTTACAATATTGGATCAAACCCTTTACCTGATTCGACTTGGCGGAAGATCAGCTAAATATGGATAGCCATTGGTTTTGATTATTGACTCGTAAATTGAAGGTTGAAGGAAAGCACAAATAGCATTTGAAATCATCAAAGCAATCTGAAACATTGTACTGAGATTTTAAAATGTGTGAGTGAAATGAGCCTACAGTACTAGAGAAAAGTTGACTCTCTCTTTCAAGAAAAAATACACGTTGTTTTCAGGTTGGCCGCCCTCGCAGAAACATTTTTCCAAAATACGTTTTTTTCCCTTCTAAAAACAGTTACGCAGAAAATTTCTAGGACACACAACGCCGGAAAATGTGGCAAACTCGGAACTTCTAATGACCAAAACTCTAGATGAATCTCAGTTTTCTCAATTATTTACCCTTTTCAATTGTATTTTTAAAAATCTAATTGATGATCATTTTTTGAACTTACCAAAACCGGCAACAAAGCACATAGTTGACCAGTAGTTTCACAAACAATCAAAGCGATTGACAATGAATGTGTAACTGATCCGGTGAAAGAAGCAGCGCCAACAACTGCATACAGTCCGGGATAGATAAATGTCTCATCATGAAAACCATCCGGATAGGCAAGCGCAATCAACTCTCCGGCAATTCTTCCACCACAAGCACCGATAACAAAACATGGAACAAAAATACCGGATGGAATGAACAAACCAATGCAAATCGGCACCAGGAGAAACTAAACAAATGTTTTGTTGTGAAATTGGGCCGAACCCGGCTTCTCTA
Organism: Caenorhabditis sp. 8 KK-2011; assembly: GCA_963572245.1. NCBI lineage: Eukaryota > Metazoa > Nematoda > Chromadorea > Rhabditida > Rhabditidae > Caenorhabditis > Caenorhabditis sp. 8 KK-2011. The sequence goes on from OY751547.1 coordinate 4,535,477, forward strand.
ATTTTATAAAACTTCTGCACGTTTCAAAAATTGAAACGTGAACTTCGGATATTTCTGGTTTTTATGATTTTCTTTTTGTTTACGAGATTCTGAGAATGCTAAAATATTTTCAGAGTTTTTTCCCGTCTTTTTTTCCCAACTTACATAAATAACAAAATACAAAGAAAGGGTCATCAAAGGATGAAAACCATTGATAGATGTCCATCTTTGAACTAATTCCGAAGAACATCCATATTCGGAAACATTTGACATTGTAAAAGTACAATTGGCGAGAAAATCAACCAATGTTTCATGAAATGTCATTTTTCCGGCAAAAAATGTTCCAAGTCCATCAGGATAAGCAAGAATAGCAAATAGTGCTGCACAAAGAGCAGTGAAACTTATTGGACTGAAAATGGAATGTGATATGAGAATAGGAATAGAAAAATAACTACTTACTTCTTGCCAAACATTGATTTGAATGCCTTGTTTCGTTTTTTGAAAAGTGATATTTTTCTGTGATACCATACAAAAAGTGCGCCAAGAAACCCGAATGCAACTCCTAGGAGAATGAAAAAACCAATCTCTTCTATGACAAATACTTCATTTGGAAAGTTTGTTTGGTAGTAGGCGGTTATTGTTCCAGCTGGAAAATTAGGCATTTTCATAATTGTCTCAATATGAGAAAAATACTTCAGAATTTGGTCGGAGAAGATAAAACTAACTTCAAGGTATGAATGTCTGAAACGGACCGGGCCGAAATTCAAAAAAAAATCCTAAAGCGGGCCCAAACAACGACCGTGACAGTTAAAAATGGACCATTTCAAAACATCTAACTTATGAATTCTGTCTTCTTTTCCTTTTTATCTTACCTATATGTGGTGGAACAAAAAATAATAAAGCGAATCGAAAAATCAGAGCTGAACATGTTGTGGCAAAGAATGATCTCCAATAATTTTTGACGGCAAAATATTTGGAAGTTGATTCGATACCGTATAATACAGCACCCATTGGAGCAGAAAATGTGCAAGCGATACCGACAGCACATCCAATACTCAACATTTCCATTGCTCTTCCCTCATTTGAGAAGAATGAATTGAATCGACAAGCCGATGTTACTTTATTGAGAAGAGATGCAACAATTGCTCCGATATGAACAAAAGGACCTTCTTTACCTATTGGAAGACCGGATCCCATTGCCAATGTCAATCCAAATACTTTTGCAATCAATGTTTTTAGAGATAAATAGTTTTTCATTTTGAACCCATGAATAATTACTTTGACTTCCGGAATACCCGAACCTACTGCTTGTTTTCCAAATAAATAGCAGATAACTGAAGATGACCAGACAAAAAATGTAATAAACACCACCCAGACAACAAAACCCGTTGATTCGTGATAGTCTCGAGCTGTTTCGAAAAGATGATTACGAACTGAAATATACAAAATGAATGATGGAAAAATTAGAGACAACCTGGAAAACTAACAATGTATAAGAAGTTCGATTCCAACATCGATCGAGATTGATAAAATAGCAGTTATAGCTCCGAGCATCGCAGAAATGAACCAGTCTTCGACGAAAAAATGCACCACATTTTTATATTGGCCTGCAAAAAATACAATATAAATACAATAATACTAAATGCATTCAGAAATGGAATTTCAGATTTTTATTCTCAAAATGTTGACGGAATGACTTTTCGATTTTTCATCACGTGACACTAATTTTTATCAAAAAATTATTTAAAAATTAGAGAACAGTTCGAAGTGGTTAAAAAGATTTGACTTACGTTGCCAAAACTCTTGAGAAGTCTCTTTTCTGCCCGGCCCGATGTCTAAATCAGCATCGTCTGTGTTTCCTATCTCGTCCTCTTCATCTTCTTCTGATCGTAATAGTTCAACATTTTCATCATTTTGTTCATTTCTTCTGAAACACTCCCAAAATCAACTTTGACTAGACTTTAATTTTTGCAGGACTGGATCTTGACGCTATTTGGGTAAAGCTGGTCGTGGTTCAGTTTTCTTTTTAAGTTTTATTTTAAAAAAATTATTTTCTGTTTTTATAAATTCACCTTCCAAGGACAGGTCAGGCTTGTCCGGGATGTTTTGGATGGCTGAAAAAAGGAAAAAGGCATGACTTTTCTTCTGAGCTTCATTGATAAAAACGATTTTTATTTACCAAAAGCTTTGTTTCTGATCTCATAAAATCTTACCTTCGAATTTTTTGCATAGCCAGAGAAATCACCTTGAATGTTTTTTGTAATTTTTGAAAGTTCAAATACCAGCGACCTTGAAGAAAAATGATCTCATTTATCGATTTTCAAATTACCGAAAGTGAGAGGGTAAAAGTGAAAAAATACTACTGTTTCAGGATTATAACTAGGGAAAATTAATTCAAAAAAATAATTGACTAAAAATTTGAATACAAAATAGTTTATAAAAACGGCTGATGACTACTACAGAAAAAGCTAATGCAGATCGATGAGGAGACACAAAAAGTGAAAGAAACAAGTTTTGATCATTTTTGATCTTCGTGAACGTTCAACGTCAAAACTACTTTCACTGTATGCATACATGTATCAAATCACTATGTATTTCGAAATCTGAAAAAAAACAGGCATAACAAAAAACGGAGAATTTGAAATGTATGTGAAAACGGGAGTGAGAAAGAGACTGTAGCAATGAGAGACGTTGGGAAATAAGAGTACCAGGCTATTTATAAAATGTTGTTTTGTTAGTATTTCCGGTTTTATTGATTTGCTTTCTTTGCTCATGTTTTTTATTTGTTCGACTAATGTTTTATTATTATCAAAGAGATTTGGATTTTGCTGGTGATTTGGTGTACTTTTTATTCATTATCTCACAATCCTTATAACCCATCATTTCATGGTTTTTCTGTGGATAATAATGTCGACATCTGAACACAATTGGTGATACTTTCAAATGTTTATTCGATCCTAAAAACTCCAATTTGATAACTGCCGCATTGTTCCGATGATTCTCATAATTCAACGCCGAGAATAACGAGATCAACAATCCTCCAAAACGAACAACATAACCCGATGTGTAGAATTCGCGGAACAATTGATGACCTCTGATTATCAGTGTTATATCATTACTTTTGCAAAACTCTTCAACAATATCATGTCCATATGTGAATGAGATTCCACGATGACTCAGTGACCAACCATCTCGATCAGAAGTTGATGGATCAGACCAAAGAAGATCGCAAGCAACACCGAATGCCGGAACAATCAGTGGTCGAGGAACTTTGTCAATGTCGTTGAAACTATTCATAAATGGCGAAATACCACCATGCGAACAGAATACTTTTGAACCAATTGTAGCGGCCAAAGGCATTGTGTTGAACACCTCAATACATTGAAGCCAAACTTCTTCTCCTTTTTGATTATCTTCACTTGGCCAACGATTCAAACATTCATCATAGAACCTACGATCAATAATGTCGTTTTTGGGGGATTTTTTGCCCGCTGGTTTTTTTCAAGAAATAAAAAAAAACTCGTTTTTGAAATCGGTAGAAAAGTTTTTGAGAAATTGACTCTGTTCGAACTGACCGGTCCGGATCAAAAATAAACTTTTTTGCGATCCGAGCCTCAGTTCTTCGAGCTATGATGTGATTGCTGATAACACTACTAACGTACCCATAATTGAGAGTAGTATTAACATCTTCGTGATTGCCTCTCAATAAATATATATGATTCGGATATCTGGCTTTGAGACAAAACAACAAAGTGATGATCAATATTCCTTGAACACCTCGATCAACATAATCTCCGAGAAACAAATATCTTTGTTGCGGCGGCATTCCGGAGGTGCGCAAGATACGCAACAGATGCACCATTTGACCGTGCAAATCAGCCACCACTATTATTGAACTATTTCTGAAAATTGAGAATGGTACAAGGATTCAATTTTAGTTTTACTGTTTGAGAGCTCATGGCCAATTGAGATCGTATCTAATTTTTGTTGTGTTGATCAAACACTTCTCTAATCAGTTAAAACTCTAGTGTTCAGGCTCGATCTAGTTCACTACTACGGTTTTATTCTTAATCAAACCTGGTGTATTCATATTTTTAGATCAATTTTCTGCTTACCCATCAATTTTTTGTAATGCATCCGATCCGAGAAATATTTTCTTCATTTTCTTGCATAATCGTATCATTTCCTGAGTTGTTATATCAACTCGAAGTTCAAATACTTTTTGCATTCGATTACTCGAATCTTCCATCAATTTTCCAAGTGAATACACCACTTGAGCCGACATAATACGGTAAATTAGAGATGCTACCTCATCGTCATATATTATATCATTTTTCGAATATTTCTGAAAATTTTTTCAAAAGTTTCGGTAACAGTAAAATTTATTTTTATCGAGATTTTTCGAACAATTTGATGCAAAGGAAATTTCATCGCTACACAACAGCTAATGCTCAGAAGTCTCTCAGCCAAATTCATTGAAACTCATTTTCTCTCTTTGAAAAATTTTCAAACTCGCCTCGATATCCATTTTCGAATTTCCAATTTCTTTGAACACCACTTTAAAAAATAACCGAAATTTGTGATCTCCTCATTTTTTTCTACTCAGTCGGTCACGTCCAGAAATTAAAAAAAAAAACAAAAAATTCATTACGACAAGCAAAACAACACTGGAAAAAATTATGTACAAAAAGTGACAATCCGTTTGAAAAAATTTTCTCAGTTATGGTATGAGAACCTCGTTTACATCATAAGCGTTATCATAGCAAGAAAAAAGAGAACCGGGAAGACAAAAAATGAGGGGAAATATTAAAATATGAAAAAGAAAAAGAAAGGAAGACTAGATGAACAAAACTCTAACTAGGAGCGAAGAAAAAAATATATAATTAGAATCATTTTTTCTCCTCTTCTGGAATGTCTATGGTGACACGTGGCCTTTTCAGGTTTATTGTTGACACTTCGGCAGCAGTGTCATTCGAGTTGGTTTCTGTAAGAACATAAGTTATTCTGAGAACAAATTTTGAAAGTATTCACCATCATCATCCGGGTTTAATCGGAACGTTGATGATCGAATTCTTTGTTTCGGAACAACAGCTCCTCGACTGTAGATGTCATTCAAGGCGCGTCGAAGATCAGAAACAGCAACCACTCCAACAAGACGACCCTTTTCAGTGACATAGGCATGATTTAAAGCAAGAAGTGAAAACAAAGTATGAACCTGGAAAAATACGCTGTTTCAGGTCAAAAAACAACGTTTTGTGGCGAACTGAATCGGACCAGGTACGATTTTATCGCGCCCGAAAATAATCAAATCTGAGTCAGACCCACACATCAAAAATGTTTCTGAATCGGGCCATAAAATCGGACCAGACGCATGTTTGCTTTTTCGAGCCATGTTGTTCAAAATATGACTGAAACAGATCCACTAAAAATCGAACCCGATCCGTTTGTTCATTAGGTGAGCTACGAAGTAGCATCAGAAACGTTTTTTGTTGCACCTCAAATTGTGATGTCATTTTCAACCAAATAGTTAGTTTATTTCGTATCAGGTTCGTATTTTTTCTGGGTCCGTTTCAGTCTTTTCTAACAACCCGGCCCGTTCAAGCGACTCAGTTCTTCTGTTTTTGTGGTCTGAGTCAGAAAAAAACGAACCGTATCCGATTTTTTTACGCTGGCCTATTTCAGACTCATTTCTTATGTGTGGTCCGGTTCAGAATGTCCGATTTAAAATTCACCATATTTTCTGGTTTGGTATACATAATCAAAAAAGTTCCAAACCGGCCCCATTTTCAGAAAATTTGCTGAACCCAAAATGTATGTTGTTGTTTTTTTTTTCAAATTCTTTTACCAACCTTATAGAGGGATGTTCCTCTCACAAGTTGGAATGGTGCTGGATCAACAGCAACTTCCAACATGTCCAATTTCGACGACAAAATCTCAGCGCGTTTTGCCAATGAATGAACAACTGGTTCATGCTGCTCATTCTGTGAATATAACAACGGAGCCAACGGACTACGGTCTCCCTGAAAAAAATTGACTTTGAAAATCTAAAAAATGTAAAGATGTATGACCTGATCCTCATGAAGTGGTGATTGTGGTAACAGAGTGTTTCCAGATATATTTCTATCGGTCATCATTTGATGTGTATTATTATGTGATACTCCATTATTAGCTGCCAACGACGATCCACGTCTAGAATACTTTCTGAATAAGAGAAACTGGTTGAAAATAATCTAAAAGCCATGCATATTTCTATCTATCTAACTATGATTAGATACATGAACTATGCGTGAAACAATAGGGAAAAAGTGCAACCACAAACACACCTCAAATTCTGAATAGTGTTGAACAATTCGGATGCAGTGCGACTTCTGAAATCGTAACAACGAGTTGACAAAATATGAACCAAAACGAAAACTATCTATCTATCTTTCAATCTACATCTAATCAATAATTAAACAAATTAACTTAAAATTGAAACAACATGCTTGGAAGAGGTTTTTTGGGAAACAACTTACACAAGTTTCTGTTTAAAAGATGGAGTTCTGAATTGAGGCAAAAATAAGAGAAAAGAAAATAATCAGACTTACCTTCTCTTCGAATACACCTCATTTTCTGGTCCAAGTTTACGTTCGAGCAAGTAGTTTAGATATTTTCGAGCAACACTTCCCAACAAAGTCATCGATTCTGAAAAATGATTCAGTGTTACAGTAGTTCAGTGATCAGGAATTTGGTGTCTTTTCTCCTAAAATAAAAAAAAGTATCAAAATCAACTGACGTCTATCAGTAACGAAGGGGAATGATCGAATACGTTTGTCACTCATCAACAGAATTTCTCGCAGTTCTCGATATGTCGTATCTCTTGTTATGAACACCAAGTCTTTCACCATAATTCGTTCAACTTTCATTTGATGAACACTGACACGACTAGGAGGAAGATCCGCCAAATATGGATAGTTTTTGATTTTAATTATTGATTCGTAAATTGAAGGTTGGAGGAAAGAACAAAGAGCATTCGAAATCATCAAAGCAATCTGAAACCTCTTATATATTTCAATTTCTTCATAATATTTTTCTTACCAAAACTGGTAACAATGCACATAATTGACCAGTAGTTTCACAAACAATCAGAGCGATTGATAACGAATGAGTAACTGATCCGGTGAAAGAAGCAGCGCCAACAACTGCATACAGTCCGGGATATATCAAATTCTTTCCATTGTCCAGGAGTCCATTTGGCCAATTCAATGCAAGAAGTTCTCCAACAATTCGACCACATCCAGCCCCAATAACGAAACAAGGAACGAACAAACCGGATGGAACATGGAGACTGATACAGATTGGAACAACAGTGAACTGAATATCATTATAATCAGAAGATTAATCTTGCAAAATTTTGTTAACACTTTTATGAGCTCTTTCAAAAAAGAGACCCAAAGAAATCAGATTTTGAAGTGCGGGGTAACGTTGATTTTTCATGAATTCGTAAACACGTTTTTATAGGAAAATCCCTATGGAAAAACCAGGGGTGAGACCGGTGCCCGAGAGTCCGGCCCGAAAATCACGGACCAGGCCGTGCTTTTTTGTTTTCAGCAGGTCAAAAAAAAACTCAGGATACATCTAGGGCCCGTTTCCTGTCGGGCTTTTTAAGACCTTCAATAAAAAGCCCGACCGGCCCAAGAGAGCCCAAATCTCACCCCTGGGAAAAACAAATGAGCCAGAAACTATTTTAAAAAATACCAACGTGGCCTGTACATTCTATTCATTTTCCGAAAAGTGTCTGTTTTAAATTATGCCCTTTTTTGAAAAAATGAACGAACGTGGAAATAATATTAACGTGACATTTCAAAAGGTCAATTTCTTTTTTCTCCGTGTCTCTCCTCATTGGCTAATTTGTACAAGGCTGATAGGACGTGAACAGTTATCTTCAAAGTAACAAGAACTTCACGTTAGAAAATGAAATATTTGTATTTTAGAAACCGCCGAAAAAGAAAAAAAACAAAAATCTCCCGGTCCCAGCTTGGTTCGGGCCGGACTGATGGGCCACGGGCCGCGATTTTGCCCCTGATTTCGTTTTTTTCTAACGTATTTTCTGAAAAAAAAAACTTACATAAACAATAAAGTAGAGAATAAGTGTTTGAAGTGGAGAACCTTGCGCATTCCAGTGTGAAATTGTCTCCTCATTACACATTTGTTGTGGAATACCACTGACATTTTGAGTGAGAGTTATTGTACAATTCGATAGAAAATCAATGATGGCTTCTCGGAATGTGAGACCACCCGCGAAGTAGCCACCAATAAGCTTCGGATACGAAATAGCAGCATAAATAATTGCACATAGAGTCGTGATAAGAACAGAGCTGCAAAAGAATGGTGCTATCGGAACAATTGAGTTATCAAGTACATTTAGATTCGGAATTTTGAATAGCCGATTAAGCGAAAAATTCAGCAAAGATCTTGGAAAAAACAGCTTGACTCTGATCCAATTCAGATTCAGGAGGCCCTATTCATAACTTTCCATAAATCATAGAATCTTACTTTTTCTTGCAGAATTCATTGTTCAGGAGAAGTGCAATTTGTCGATGATACCACACAAACAATGCTCCGAGTAGTCCAGTCATAACACCCAAAATCACAAAAAATATGATCTCGTTGCTCACAAACACATCATGAGGGAAATTCGTCTGATAATATGCATAAATTGTACCATCTGAATTCTTGAATATTTATGTTGAAAAAACATCTGATCTCACCGAATTGTTTTGTATCAGTGATTGCTATGATATACCGGAAGATTAATGCTGAACATGTTGTGGCAAAGAATGATCTCCAATAATTTTTGACGGCAAAATATTTGGAAGTTGATTCGATACCGTATAATACAGCACCCATTGGAGCAGAAAATGTGCAAGCGATACCGACAGCACATCCAATACTCAACATTTCCATTGCTCTTCCCTCATTTGAGAAGAATGATGTCAGTTGACATGCGGCTGTGACTTTGTTCAAAAGTGTCGCAATAATTGCTCCGATGTGCACAAAAGGTCCTTCTTTACCAACTGGTAAACCCGAACCTAATACTAATGTAATTCCAAGAATTTTGGCAATCAATGTTTTGAAAGATAGATAGTTCTTGAGTGTGAAACCATGAATGATGACTTTGACCTGCGGAATTCCGGAACCGATTGCTTCTTTACTTATCGCATGACAAACAAAAGACGATGCACACACAAGAACTGCTGTGAACGCTACCCAATATACATGTCCTTGAATAGGACTGTCCAGATATTCAAGATATATGTGATGTTTTACTGAAATTTGAAAATTTGAACTGGAAAACTAGAGGCATTCGACAAGAGTCCTGAACCTATTATTGAGAAAATAACTCACAATGAGCTAAAACTTCAATTGCCATATCGATAACATAAGATAAAAGAGCTGTGATAACTCCGAGCATCGCTGAAATAAACCAGTCCTCCACGAAAAAATGCACAATATTATGGTATTGTCGATTAAAAAACTCGGATCTAGTCTCTTTTCTCATTGGTTTCTGATCTATGATATACGAATCATCATATAAACCATCATATTCTTCAGCCAAATTGAAGTTACTTCTCTCATCCTCATCTTCATCATCTTCATTTTCATTATTATCTCCACTATCTCGAGACCTGAAAACAACTAAACTTGAAATGAACAAAGTACATAATTTCAGATTTGGAAATTTCATTTTAACAGTTTATGAAAATCCTTCATTATTTATTTTTGAACGTGACCTGAATCTTTATGACTTTTCTGCCAGACAGACTTAGGCCAAATTAGAGCTTCTCTCTGCGTGTTTTTTTTCAAAAACTTCTTTTTGATATTACAGGTTGTGGTAATGCATAACGCAAAAGGAGAAGTCATCATTTCTACGTTCTCCAATTCATTTAGAAATATTGAAAAAAACAGACATGGATCAACTACCACAAATTTTTGTCAACACTTCGATATGGTTTGTTTTTTTGTTTGAAAGTGACCCAAAAACACAACAATTTCAAAGAAATCCATTGAGTTCCACCTGAAGCACACGTGAATACCATCGAATTCCCTGAACTTTTCGTTGCCCACCAAACGGGTAAAGTCAGTGTCGAAAAGATTTGATAAGAGGTATCTGCGTTTTTTCACCGAACTGTTCTTTGTCACTATTTGGAGTTTTTTTTTTGTTGTCAGTTCTCTCATACAGTATTTTTTTGGCCCTTGGAATTCCAATTCGAGTTTTTTTTCTCGTCGCCTCTACCTTATCAACATATTTATTTGAATCAATTTGAATTGTTACCGGAAATAGAATGATATATCATCATGATTATTTATCGATGATACATTAGAAGAAGGCATGACACTAGAGAAAAAGAAAGGATAAGATAACCATTCTATATTTAGAACAATGATCAGTAAACTCTTAAACCGACACAAAATCAGACAATGCCTTTTCTTGCATTTTTTGTTGATAGGTATATGTGTTATGAATTATGATTGATGTTGGTTCAAAGTATCGAGATAACTACACATGAACTTTTAGTTTTTTTTTCTTTTCTCACTGAAAATTGATCGAACGATGTACAGATGTTTCTGGTTTTGTTGAGATACTTGTGGAATCGAAGTGAGTACATGGAGAACTCAAAACTTCAAATAGCAAACAATTACTAAAAAACTGACGCTTACAAGATTTCATGGTAAGAATATGTGAAGAGATTTCTGAAAAATGATCAATATTTGAGAGAACACTTTTGCAGAGTTTGCAACGTGTCTTATGTGAACGCGATTTTACTAAATCAAAAACAGAAATCAAACACCACGATTAAAATAAAACGTGAACTCAGCATAAAAAGTTGTTCCTTTCCTTTATTTTGGATGTTAACTCTGCGTCTCGTTCACTATAAAACATTTGATCTCGCTAGATCGAAGGTCGGCCCGAAAATCACGGGCCGGGTTGAGAGTTTTTATTTTGTCGATTCGTCTAGAAAAAGACCGACACGATGCATGAGTTTTCAGAACAGAGAACAAGGATTCACAAGTTTCGAGTAGAAACAATGTTCGGTTCGGCCCGATTTCGTTTCCTATTGAAAACTTTGAGATTTTAAAAGAATCCAAAATCTCACCGAACGACCGAAGAAAGATAAACAATAGAGTAACTCACTCATCGACTCGTTTGGCCTCAAAATGAACAATGTCCGATGGTAAACTCGATGACTGTTCGGACGAGGACTTTCTCAATGTTTTGAGCACATCGACCACCTCTTTTTCACTGTCATCTTCCCCCATTTTGCCCTCGTCTGTCACACAAAACAAATTATTAAAAACATATGAAACAGTGAAAAAATGGAATTGAAAATATCGAAAATAACCCCGAAGGGTTGGTGACATGAAATGAGAAGAAGAAGAATAAGATGTAGACAAAAAAATGAGAAGAAAGAAAGAATTGATTATCAATTGTCATAACTTCTTAGTTTTAGATTGAAATATTGCAACACACACGACCTTGTTTTGTTTTTTTGACTTCCACTTTGATATTTGCCATATAAACTTTGGCTTATCAGAAAATAACAACAAGCATGATCAACAAAAAATTTCGGAAAAAAATCGGGGTTTCCATTTTTGGAGAACATGAAACGCACTTTTCGAATCCGAAAATTTTTGTAGACCAACAATTGACCCGAAAAAAGATTATTTAAAAAAGATACAGTACATTTTAATTTTTGGGCCTGGATATCCGATACGAACTCCGGGCCGAGTTTTTTATCTGAATGCTCGTAGTCTAGTCAGTTGAAGATACAGACTATTGAATAAAATCTATTTCAAACAAACAACATGTTCAACATGTTCTCATTCCAAATTTTGGCTAGATTTTCTATGTTGACTAATTAGGACACCCCGATCAACACCCTGCTTATTACTTTTTACTTTCCGCATTTTGTGAAACGTTGCAATATTTCAGTGATTTATCTGTACTAAAATCTTCACAAAAAAATTTTCACGTATTTTTCAGGTTTCAATGTTTTCTTTTTCGCGAGAGATGTTCATTCTTTTGAAATTTTTTGGGTTTCGATTTTTTTACAGACTCGAAGGAGAAAAAGTCCAAATCTAGGGCCTCCTGATAAAATTATCACTGAAATCTGAATATGGGACAAGTTAAAAATATCCTGTTAGTAGTCTCTGAGTATTGGCACAGAAATGAACATTTTGAAAAGCTCCTATTAAAAATCAAACTTGGTGCCACAAAGTCTGGATATTAAAGAAAACAAGGGCAACGAGAAAAAAGTTCACATTATAAACCCGAAACAAAAACTGATAATACGTCTGCAAAGAAAACTGAAAATTTACTTTTGTACAGAAAGAAAACCATTTTTTTTTGATGTACAGGAAATAATACATCATGATAATCATGAAAATATCTACGGGTTCTAGTGATTGTGAACACCGATATTTGATTTCATTTCTGAATTTCTCTTTTTTTTCCAAGAGTTTATCAAAAACAACAAAACATCAAAAAAATAGAAGTGTTTTTGTCGAAATTTGTTTATTTTATAGATTGAAAATATTTTCTTCTGAACTTTAGACGTTTCTATTTTTAGGGTGACGAAAACATATTTTTGTATAATTTAAGTTTTTCGTTTCCTATTCAAATATGGTTATATTCACATGAATATGACTATTGTTAGGACAAAAATAGATCAAAAATGAAGAAAAAATGAATTGAAAATGAACAAAACCTGATTATCTTTCTATGTTTATGTACATATTATCATTTTAAAAATTGAAGTGACAATCTTTGTCAAAAAAGAAATACTTTTTAGTAATAAATCGGTACTAATAAAAAGGAAAAAATGACCAGAAAAAGAAGCCGCCCGTTTGAAAGAAATGAATCATTTGGGCAAAGTATGTTATGATGTTTGATCACGGGTTTAACAATAAGTTTTTGAGTCAATTTTGAGCCATTTCATACACATTTTCCACTGAAAATTATGAACTTATTTTTTTTTATTTCACGCCTTGGAAAAATACCGGACCACGTCAAAAAAAAACCTGATAAAAATTAGATATTTATTGGTTTTTCCAGAACCGGTCTTTTTTTCGAAATAAACACAGAGAAAATCAGAATTAGGGGTCACGTTAATCCCAATTATTCAGTGAATACTTTTAAAAAATTATCTAAGCTTCTTCCTGAGTACCTAGAACAGTGCCGATCTGAAACAAGTCCTTCATTATTTATCGAACTGACCTGATTTTCTTTTTCTTTTGTTCATTTTCAACTTCTTCCGCGTTCACCTTCTTATCACCATCATTATCATAGTTTTCATAAGGCAATGTCATAAGAAGCGGAAATGCTCCTCGATCCGGATTGACCGCGAGCAAAATCGCCCGCGGTGTCTTTTTTCGACCCAAACACAATATTTTGACGGCGGCGAAGAAAATAACTGAAATTGATAGACTACTAATGTTTATACTTTTGTCATAATATGTATAATATACGAAGAGCAAATATATAAATGAGGTGGAGAAACAAAAAAGAAACAGAAAAAAAAAACAAGTCCGAGGGCAAAAGTTATGGATAAATGAATGGTTTTCCGATATTTATAGTGTCGCTGAAACCGTATAATTTTCGAGACAAGTGTCAAAAATGATGAGTGTCATCTCGACAAAAAAATATTTCATGACAGATTTTTTACATGTTTTTGGAGATAATGGGGATTAACTCCGATCGGAAAAACGAGGAAATTAAAGTGTTTATCTAAATTATGACTCCATAAACCCCAGTAAAAAAAAAAGAAGAATTGGACATGTAGTTCGTCTTGAGTAAAGTTATTTGGTTCCATTATCTTTCAGACCAAACGACCCAAAATTTGTTTTTTGAGTTCATGTGTACTCATTCATCCTTTTTGAAAAAAATATCGGAGAGTCGAAACTGAAAAACCAAAGATTCGACAATAATGAGAAGGTTGACTCACAACAAAGAAATCGTCATTCGCCAATTTCTTTGTCTCATCAGAATATATTTATTGAGTTTGAATATTTTTGCGAAAAACTGCTTTTATTGGTTCATTTTCCGAGTGATTTACATATGAATGAAACTATGAGATTTTGGTTGGAAACAGATCAGATTCCACTGGAAAACGTCTAGAAATGAGTCTCAGTTGCTGAAATAACAGGCTCAGAAAATCTTTAGAGAGCATTCGCTCAGGGTTGCTTATAAGCTTTTGCCACCCACAACAACCTCTTTTTTGGACCGACCCGGCCTGGACCGACTTGTAATCATTTTTCAGCAACTCAGAGAAGCTATGAATCATGTAAGACTATTCTGAAAACAAAAAAATAAAACTTCCAAGTTATTTCTCTAACCATAAACAACTGAATATAATACGGATTAAATGTTTTTTTTTTTTTGAGAAAAATCAATTAACAAAATGTTCAAGTTTAAAGCCTGCAAAAAGTAACTAACATGTGTACAACACATGGAGATTCTCTCTCTCAAAAAAAATTTTGAAAACAATTTCTAAATTTTATGAATAAGTGTTAATAAGAGAGAGAGAGATCAACCAAATAAGAATAACATTTTTGCGAAAATAAAACTTTTGCTTCACATTTCTGCAGGCCCTATTTCACCCATAAACAGAAAAACAAAAAAGAAAAAAACTTATTTTGGACAATGAAAAAGTATTGTTTTTGAAAGGTAGGTTTGGTGAGATTTAACAAAAAAAACAAGGTTCAAGAAAAAAAAGAAATATATTCTGGAGCCTTTTTCCAAGTGACGAAGTGCAAAGATGACATTGGGGGATCGAATTTCAAAGATTTGGAAGCAAAAAAGTCAGACAACGTTTTTTTTGTTTGCTGGTTGTTAATTCTAATGAAAGTGTTCACTCAGAGAATCATCAAGAAATCAGGGAAAACATACTTTCAAAAACTGCAAATTTTAATCGGAAATGTTTGCACAGTTATATGAAGATTGATTTTTGAAGTTCCGAACATAGAACTTCGTGATGAGAAGAGCTAACAGATTCTTCAACGAAGTAGAAAACCCGGCTCGGCCCGTGATTTTCAGGCCGTGCTTTCGGGCTTTCTGGCTATAATCATGACTGTAGAATGAATGGCAAATGGAATTAAAACAAAGAAGAAGAAGATACGGTAATAGTTTTCACAGAGAAGAATATGTTTTCACATGCGCTGTGCCGCGTGCGATATCCAAATGAGAGTGCGGCTTTAAATGCAATTGTCGCACACTTTTGTAGGTTAGAGAAATAGAAGTGTAGTTGGGATGTCATATTGCCACGTGTGAAAAAACGTAAAAAATAATAAAAAAATTTCTAAATTTTTTCACGACGATGTTTCACGTTGCGTTTCTCAGGTTATGCGGCTCTCAAACTCTATTAAATTTTTGACATTTAGTTTTGACGTTTTAATAATTACTGTGGAATATTTAAATACAAAATATACATTTTTCAGGAAAATGTACTGAAAAAATGGAAACGCTTTATTCGGTCTGTGGATTTCGATCCAAGTTCTCGAACTGTTGGATAACAAAGATCCTAGGAAGAAGAGATGAAAGAATGTTTACTGGACCGGAAAGAGTTCATACTGTCAGAAAATGTATTTTAGGAACAAGAAGAAAAATATATCACAAATGTTTTACAACTACTGATAACCTTTATCATCACCATACAAGCCCAAGAACCTTTTCTATTTCTACCCCCAAAAAACCACGAAAACAACATTTTTCGAGAATTGAAAAGCTCTTTTCATTTTTTTCGCAAATAAATCGACATTCTTTCCAGTGTCGTAGAAAAATGAACAAAAGAAATATACACCTAAAAATGCATAAAACCACTATGAGCCAAAAAAAAATTGAATGGGGTTGAGCAAAAAAAATACTTTTTGTTCTTTTATTTGGTCATCATAAGAACTACATGAACAAAAAAAATATATGTAAAAAATCGGAAAAGAAGACATATATTGAATTTCATCACCATCCTGTTTTTTGTTCGGAAATGAAACCTATGAAACTACAGTAACCCACTCTATTATTGACAAAGAACACATTTTATGATTTCAAAAATTATTAGAAAAAAATGAAAAGTAATCATTGTCTGATAAAATTGCACATAAAAATGTTTATGTTTAATTCGACTATGTTAATTTATTACAACATGAGAAGTGGTTTAGATAATTTATTATTATCATTGAAGAAGATGAGAGAAATGTTCCGCAAAATGAAGAACAAGAACAAAAAAAAAGAAAAAAATAGGAAAAGCGCGATCCAGACTGTTTTCATGATAGATGTTGAGTATCAATTTCAGTTCTTCTGATTTGGTTAGAAAAATTGAGATTAACACTGGAGGAATTTAGTTTTTTCTGGTAGTGAATTACTTGGAATGAATTCCGTATTTAACATCAGTTTCTAACACGATATTGTATTTTCAAGAAAACATTAGCGCTGATTCAGACAATTTATTTCTACAAATCATTTTGTATGTGCACAATAAAAAGAAAGTAAGTGAAGAAATACAAAAAAATGAAAATTTGGAAATTTTTGGGATAAATTATGAAAACACTTTTGATGAGACTTCCGAAGGTTTTTGTTTTCATTTTCTCGAATGTATTTGGAAGTGCTGTTTTAACCTAGTTTTGATATCTAATATAGAATTTAGAATGTCAAAGAAGCTGTCAGATTCGAGAAAAAGTACTCAAAAACAACGAAAATTCTCCCTTTTCCGTCTTTTTTTTTGACGGTGAATTTCCGATCACATGACAAAAACACCAAAAAAATATTTTTTTTCTATGACATCCGAAAACTTTTTCAATCACGGAATGTTCATTTAATTTTGGAAAGTTGTCATGTGAACTCTTCTTTTTTTAATTATGCGAGGAATTTCGTTCGAAATTAAAATTGAAGATTGTTCGGAGTTTGGGGAATTTTTACCGTGAACTTGAATAGTTCAAATCATAAATGAACATTTTTCCGGAGAATAAAAAGAAATAGACAAGAAACAAATGTCTCGGGAGGAAATCCGCCCCACTGGGAAACAGTTTAAAGCCTACGGCCAAATCACAGTAGATCTAGATGTTTGATACGCGTTAGAATTTCAATTTGAAAAAAAAATCTGGTATTTTGGTCGTAATAATGTGTCACTTCCGATTACAGAGAGAATAATCAAAACAAAATGATTCGATGAAAAACAGAAGAACGTCTGGATTTTTTTAGTTTTTCGTTTTTTTTCTGAAAACGAAAAAACATCGAAGACTTACAAATGTTCCTGTGTTTGAAATATGATCGGTGACATGACCTCACAAATTTGTAGATCAAAAATTAGCATACTTTCAAAGAATATACAAAAAATATTATAGACGTAAAAAAATTGGCGTCAAAATAGAACATTTTTTTCAAACCAAAAAACCTCGCGCGAACATGGTCTCGTCACGAACACACACATTATCATTGAATTTTCGTGTGTTCGTTAGGAGATCACAGCGCGCGAAATTTATGATTCGAAAAAAAAATTTTATTTCGACGCCAACTTTTTTTACGTTTATAATAAGTGTTTTGTGGTTCATTCTGAAAAACGGATCCAAATCGTACATTTAGATGTCTTTGAGATGAACTATTCCTAGTCGGAGTAAACAAGAGATCCGTCTGGATTTGTGGATTATATTTTTCCAAGATTTATAAAACCTCACCCAACAAACGTCATAATTTTATACCTAACTCACGTGTGAAACGTAGAGAACTTTGTGGTTCGTACTATTGTAGAACGGAGACCAGAAAATCGGCCCGAGATAATAGGCCGTTCTTTTTTTTCACTTATTTTTCGGCATGTCTAAATAGAGGCCCTGCCCGGACCTTGGAAGATTCCAGAAAGCCCTTTTTCCTGCGTTCTCTTTTGATAACTAGCAACAATGACAATTTGTGGGAATACCATTTTGCAATATTCTGAATTGATTAAATGAAAATTTTAAGATAAAATAAAGCAAAAATCACAAAACACACATTATTAATCCTATCATAATGACTCGAAAAAGAAGATGATAGAAGGAATATTTTTATTATTTTTCAAAACAAATTTTTAACAATTTTTTTCTGAAGAGCCCGAACTTTGAAGAGTACTTGATTAAAAAAAAGAAAAAAAAAGAACTTTAATCTCTTCTCCAATAGAGAGGAAAACGAAAGAATTGTTGGATTAACACCAAAATTCGAAGACTGAAAATTGACACAAAAAATGAAAAAAATATTAAAAATAACTTGTTCTGATGATATCTTTTTGCACTTTTGTGGGCGGAAATTGGATTGATAAAAATGGATTGAAAGAGCATATTGATATCGTCAAAAAATATTGAAAAATAGAAAAACAATGATGATATGTTGAGAAAAAAAGTGAAACTACAATTTTTATATAATAACAGAATTGATTTGGATAAAGATTGAGGAAAATTTTTACAACAACAACAACAAAAACTAGCATCCAAACGGACGACTCCGAATAATACACAATTTGAGATTTTACTTTCAGTTTCAATTTGCATTCGAAGGTGAGATTTTCTGATACAAAATAAAATCATGAATCTGGATAGTAACTTTGCTGGCCATTCTGAATATCCGTGATTTGACCGAAGTCAAGATTTTCAGAAAAAAAAATGATAAAGTTTTCAAACTTTCGAAAATGTCGGTTTTGATCTACAGCGCTAGAAACAGTTTAATTCCATAATTGTTTTGTGAGTTGGAAGAGTTTAGTAAGTTGTTAGTCTGGCTGGTTGTCCTGATCTCTATTTCTATTATTCCAATTATGCGACTACTACTGATATCAATTTTTCTGTTTTTATTCTTCTATGGCGATGTCGTTCAATCAGCAGATGACCCCGATGGTACTCCTAGTCGATTCATCACAAACTACATTCGAAAAATTCGAAAACAAACAAGTGTGCATTCTTCATTTACAAGAGCACACATATATGTCCTTTATTACAAAAACGTCATCAATGCGACGTTCCGAAATCCAGACGATATATCCAAAAGAAAAACAGTGATCGATCACAATTTGAAGCCTTTCGACAGATTGTGTGGACTTTTCCACGATAATCAAACAAGGTTTTTGAGCGATGGATATGATATCTCATTTGGTATGGATTGTACCAACCACTACTTTGTTTATTTAATAAAAAAACAACGATACGTTATCGGATTATTTATTGGAGTATTGTAAGTGGTCAATATTTGAAACTTTTGAAACGATGAATATTTTCAGAATGATAGCCTACTCTGCTTGGCAATCATCATTCTTCAGTTTCTCACGGATACCAGCCGAATATGTGGGACCAAATGGCCAAATTCAAAGATTTCAACCTAGTCCAGAAGGACGTAGATGGTTGGGCATCTGAAAACAAAGTTTGTGATTTTCGAAATATTTTTATGTATGTATGATATAATCATGTTGTAATTGGACAATAAAATCATTTTGATAATATTTTGTTCTGCTCATTTGAGTTCATTGAATCCTCATGTTGTATGTAGTTTCCTCGGATGATACTTCAGCACCTTCACTCTGATTACAAAAAACAAATCATTTGTTCTCAAAAAAAATTCCCATTTTTCTCAAATCTTTTTGGAAGCTTTGCTGCCACGCTGATACTGTAGATTGCATTTTCAAAAACGAATATAACCAGAACAAGACTCTCTGATAGTGTGATAAGTATACTATCAGAATTTTTGGACACGTAGAATCAGATTCTGTTATCAAAATACCAGGGGTGTCGTTCGGGCCGTTTACGAGAGCCCGTAGACCTCAATATGTTGGGCCGGGCCGACCCGGCCCGCTCGTGAAAAACGACATTTCTGCAAAATACACGAAAGTTATTTTTGAACCAAGTAAGTGTCACACGCGCACCCGATTTGCAACCCTAATTGACCCACAGGTATAATCAATCGTTAACATCTTGGCCCTTGATCATTTTTGATATTTCTTTTTGATCTGATCTACTCTGTTTCCACAGGAAAATTAATAATTTTTTTTCGAAAAAATATACAAACCTCGGGATGATAATTGTTCGACTGGTCTATTCTCTACACTCTTTCAAATATGAAATATTACTCTGTCTACTTGTTTTGTATTTCAATGTCAATGGTATTTGCTGAAAATCTTGATGAAATCATGCACCGATTGACAAAAGATTTCAAAATGAAGTACAATATGTCGGACAATGTCAGACAAGTGACGATGAAGGTTTATTTTGATACGGGTAATCCAAACCCTGAACTCGAATTTCCATACGATGATCCGGATCATGCTGAAATCTCAATTCACAATGTCATTTGGCCATTAAACAGACATTTTTGTCAGCAAGAAAAGCCCGAACTTGTGCACAAAATTCGAAAAGAATCCTATTCGATCAGTCTCGAATTTCAGTGTCCAAACTTTTCGGTGGCTCTTTTCACTGCTCAATTAATGTTTTTATCATTGCTTGTAATTATGTTTATTGGGTATGTTATTTTTCCCACACATCATCAAAACATATTCATCATTTTACAGATTTATTTGCTCTCCTTTCTTTCGTCGATTTGTCAGATCAAGGGTGTTTAGATGTGTACCAGCAGAAGAAAATATAAGGCTATTTCAAAGTCGTATCCGACAATAGAAACTTGAATGCTTTCAACTACATTCGTTTTGTTCTGTAAATAAACTGTAATCTTGTCATTTTCGAAACATGTTTTATAATTTTTTGTTGAAAATTATTCTTTCAATTAGGGCCGCAGAAATAACAAGAATAGCTCATCAATCATCGGACATTTTATGCAATGTTCATGTAGATTTTTTGAAATCTGAACTCGATTCAGTGAATTTTCATAGATTGTCTAAGCCTCAAAAATGTATATTGGTACTTTCTTTCAAAAAACTAGAAAAAATCAACTATATTCGGTCACAAAAGTTTAATTTTATTCTTGTTCATAGTTGTCGTTCGTATTCTTGTTGAACGTATTTAAATTCACTTGTTATCTGTTCCAATTCTCCATTCAACATTCCGTCTCCGTCACTCATATATAGGTGAATTGGTTTTTCATTTTTTGAATTGAGTTTAAGTATATCCTGGGAAAGACTAGTAAATGTGAGATCATACTTTTGAAGAACATAATCTATGATATGATAACGAATTTGTGGAATTGGAAACTGAAATGAAAACAAAAATAATGTTGAGAACATCAAAAACATACCATCCATTTCACCCAATTGTTATTCTTGTAAAGATCTGAGTAGTCAAGAATTGGATCTTCTAAATTGATAGAAGAAAACTTATATTTTGGATATAGTTGGATGGCAGCTTCGAGTAACACACTGAAATCAATTTCTTGTCAACGAGTTAGACCGGGAAAAGATTGTCCCGGGAGGTCGGGAAGTCACGGCCGAGTCGGACTTCCAAAGATATATCCAGGGCCCGTTTCTGCCCGGTCTGACTTTCAACAAAAATCCTGGCCATGACTCGGCCGGCCAAAGCAAGCTCCCGATGGGCCCAAAATGATCCTCTCACACCTGGACAAATCTCATGGACTGGGGAGTTTTATTTCGAACCCTCATTCATATAGCTCTCATTTTTATTCTTACTTTGCCACTGTTCCTTTGCCAAATCCAATAATTTTCATTTTCGTATTTCGCATTCTCAACCACAAATAACAAACTTTAATCATCGAAACATATTCTTGAAATGTGAATCGTCGATTATGATACGGTATTGGTCGACAAAATACTTGTTTATGGTTTGCCTCTTTTTTCAAATGTGATCTTATTCTTTCCGAGTCAACAATCAAGAATATTTGTGTATCATCATTTAGATTATTTATCGTATCAAATGATAGTTGAACTCCGGCTCCAGCTGCTTGGACTGATGTTGAATCATAACCTACCGGCAAATCTAGTGCAGCCATTTTCCAGACTTGAAAAATTATTAAAACTTAAAAGAATAAATTGAAAAAATAAACTTACAAACAATTGGTTCCGTTTTGAGCACTAAATTAGGAAAAAGCCAAACCAGAAACGGTGGTAATAATAGGTAAGTGAATAAAAGTAGGAAAATAAATTCCAATATTTTTTTGACAAAAATACAAACTCGAACGGTGAGTGGACTATAATAATAAACCGATGGAATCCGATCAGGAGCAGAGATGATTTTCTGAATCAGTGTCGATTGTTCGCCAGTTTTCGAACTCGGCGTTTTGCTAGGTTTTTGCATCTTCTATTTTTACGCAACAAATTGGTTTGAATTATATTTTCTTAAACACTAAAAATGAATGAATTTTATTGATTTTTGTTGATAAAACAAATAATTGAAACTAGGACACGTTACGTGATGCATACTTTTATCTCAACAATTACATTGTTCATTTTTTATTTTTTTGAAAAATGGATGTAGTGTCTGAAGTCACGAATGGAAGTCATGTTTCTTATCGTTCATCTGCAAGTAACAATCCAACATCATCAACTGGAAGACAGAATACGACAACAACATTAGTTTGTTATAGAAAAGCAGTTTTGGCACCAGATCAAGTTACAAAAGTTTCCGAATATTCTCCAAGAACTGTTAAAACTTTAAAGTAGGCTCAGCAAATCGATACAGTAATTCGTTTCATTTTTACAGCATAATAGTGTCAATATTTCTCACATTAATCGCATTGTTTGTGTTTTTGATGGTATTTCCTTTAGTTTCAGTTTATATGTATCCCCATGCAATGTTCAATTTATTTCCACAAGCAAGTGAGTCATTTCGGGTGAATAGAGAGACGCAGAGAAAAAGAGGGTGAAGTGAAACGGAAAATATGCAAGTGGGCATATACCGGCAGTTGTTCACAATCAACTTTGAAAGTATACTGTTATACGCCTTTCGTAACAATTCCAAGCCACGCTCTGTAAAAAAAAAAACTATAAAAATCTGCATTGTGGGAAGTGTGGTTACAATAGTAAACAGTTAACTATTTTCGGCGGGCTTTTAAAAATGTGAGATTTTTATCAATTCTGTAACTTGTTGTGCACGTGGTCAGTGGAGTATAAGTTGCTTTATCCTATAAAAATCACTCTCTTAAATGACCCGGCAACTCATCGAGAGTATTGGTTTAAATTGAAAGTGCTAATCATTTTAAGACATATATGTGTTAAAACACAGTTCAAAAATATAAGAAACAAAAGTTGGACGACAAAAAAGAACAATAAATAAAAATAAAGTTGGATCAAAATTTTAAATTCTAATGAAGCAGTAGAGCGCGTTTGCGCGATTAATCCAACTCTATGATTTATTTTCTGTTCTTTGTTGTGCTGTAGTTTTCGCTATACGTTGTTTTAGACTGTTTTTTCACTCACATATGTCTTAAAATGGCGAATACTTTCAAAATAACCGAATACTCTAGAAGAGTCGCCGGGTCATTTAATTTGTGTATTTCCCGAAAAAAAACAAAACGAAAACGAAGAAAGTGTGCCCTGCCGTTGCACAACGTTCCTCCGCCTCTCCGAGTGTGCGGTAGAGCTTTTTTCACGGTATTTCAAAACCTTCAGGAGGCTGCCAAACGAGAGGAAAATCTGATAATTTGAAAATTAGCGCTTGTGATCTACAAAAATTAAACTTGTAGGTCTGGATGTTCGTGCACGAAAAACACATTTTTTATGACCCTTTTAAAATCTTCTTTTCATATCTAAAATTCTAAAATTAGTTGTGGAATATGTTGAGAAGTTTCATGACGTTGAGAAAGAAAAATCTCGTCGAGAAACAAAATTCGAAATTTCAGACCCGCAATTTTTACTCTCCGCCTTGAAAGCACCTTTGATCTTTTTCGTCTGTTCTCTCTTTTTTCGATGGCAGCCCTGAAATACCGTGTTTTGTCCGCAATGCATTTTTTTCATTGTGTTTGTAGTTTTTTACAGAGCGTGAAACAACTTGATGTGAAAAATTCTCAAATTATCAGGTCGAAAACTATTGACATAGAACCAAATAAGTATAGACAACTAAAAAGAAAAGCGTTATAATTTTAATTCTCAGAATGGAAACCAACATCATTGTTCAAATTGGATGAATTGAACATAACTTCAAACTACACAACAGGATTCTCTAGAAAGTTGAAAGCATTCGGAACTGAAGTTGAGATAAGGTAATTTTGAGAGGAAAACAAAAATAATCTGATTTTTCAGCTATCATACATTGCGACCTCCAACCAATAGAATTTACAACATCTACGATAAGAAACAAGCTCTTATTGTTCTTGACAGCGAAACAATCCCAGGTTATCCAGAGTTTTTTGTTTGTCGACCAACTCGTAAGATCTCTTCTTTCCGTGTGTTAACAGATGTCGATATTTTGTAGAATCATACGATTATTATTCATTTCAAGATTATCGAAACATGGTTAAAACTTGTTACTTGTATGTTCGACAAATTACTCGAAGCGCAACCATATTTGGTTACGGGAATGGGATTGGTGCCAAGTAAGTTGTTACTCACTTTAGTTCCCAACATTTTAACAATTTCAAGTATTTTGGCTTATGCTGCAGTTGGATTACAAGAAACACATTGTTTTATGTTTGAGAAGGTTTTTCTCGAAAATCCGATAATTAATCTACTCGGCGAAATGAGGAATCACAAATTGATCAACTTGGTTTTTTTCATTCCACCTCTACGAAATTTTATTGTTAATTATGTGATTAAAACTCAACAAATTGAAAACGTGGATATTATTCAAAATTTGTTGAAAATTCCTAATACTACCGTATCCATAATTCATGAAGATGCTAAATTTCGAGATGATTTTGGAGTTCAAATCAAGAGAAACAAAAACGGATTGGCGGACAGCCAAAGATTAGCATTGTATGTGCAAGTTTTTGTTATAGTTTTAAGAAAAACATAATTATTTTGTAGAGGCGCTTTCCGTAATTTGAATTGGAACAGTAATAATCAACAAATTGAACATATGGGAAGACAATCGAAAGAAGTATACTGTGCACAAACAAAAAGAATACCAATCTCAAGTGTTCTTGCTTGAAAAAACTAAATAACTGTTTCTCACCAATGAAGCTTCCATCCCAAGGCGTTCTTTTTACTCAAATACGTAAACATAACGTGTTTTTGGCGTAGAAGTTAGCTCGGAGACAAAATATTATAAAGTTTCAATTCAAACTGAAAAAAACAACATTACCCTTCACATCATCTCGAAAACATTTTTCGTGCTTTTTAATTGATAATTTTTTGAAGTATTTATTTTTCCATTTTATGAAGGAGTCATGTAACAGTTAACCTTCTTCGAAGTTTTGGTGTATAGTTGCGTTGAATTGGTAAAATAATAGTACTTCGCCTGGGAAAATGAGTCCATTCAGGCCGACTGAAACGCCAAGACCATCCTCGAAAAGTATAAGTGGAACTTCGAAAAGGGAATGGAATTTGGAAAACGAAAATTTCAGCTACTAAAAGGATGATACCAATACTATAACCAACAAAACAAAATATATACAATTGCATGAAATGTGTAGTCTCTAATTGATAGGCACTTTGACTTTGTTCGATAGTTGAATAATAATTTGGAAACGACGACATGTATCTTGATCGAATTGTACCGTATCCACTGAAAGTTAATGCAACAGCTCGATTGAATTGTTCGCGAAGTCCTTTGATGTTTTTCGATACTGCATACGCAAGATATTCCGGAGCCATCAAACGATCGCGCACGAAAAGAATCTTGTTCGGATAATTGAAATATGATATTGAAGTATCGGCCATATCAGCAGTAAGAGCCGAAAAACTAAAGTAGTTTCCTCGTATCAGATATTCATTAATATCTTCGGTTGATTTGATGTTTATTACTCTGAAAAAAAATACGCCGAGCCTACATTTTGTAACAAATGAACTACGGGCCGGGTAATATGTCAATGTCACTTTCCGAACCGGCCCGAACTAGCCCCAATTTTAGTATGACACATTCTCTTCCTGGAACAAATGTTACTGTATATTGACTAGCCATGTCGGTCATGCTGAATAACATGTTTTAATTAAGGACAGTTCACGTATTTATTGATAAAAACCCGAAATTTTTGTTGCCTAAAAGCGAAGGATAGTTTTTCCAAAAATAATTTGTATATGTTTTTTGTTTCCCCACTCACTTTGACTTCAGCCTATCCAATCGTTTACATTGTTCTGGATTACACCATATATAAGGAGTATATCCTCGATCCTGTATCACCATAATCCATCCATTATGTTCAACTGCATCTAATGCTCCATCTAATGTATCAAAATAAGTGCCTCGATGGTGTGAAAGTAACAAAAAACTTTTGAGTTTAGCCTCATAATATGTGACAATTATTTGACAACACCAAAGCCAAACAGCAACAAGAATAAGAGCACATATTGGATTGGATATTTTTAAATTGAACTGTCTGATCAAACCAACTGCAGTCACAAATAGCCAATCAAAAAGAGATCGAATACGAAGATCAAAAATCCACGTATAAAAGAATATCAGAGATCCGACGAGAATTGCAAACGATAGTAAGGCTATGAATGTCTGGAAAACAAAAATGTTCAATCTAGCTTCTTGGTTAAGTAAACTACATCTAGATCAAAAATACTTGCAATATAATCAGCCACAGTTATTTCGGGATTTTCTCGAAGAAGATAACCATAGTAAACAAATCCGATTGGAGTTGTAAAGTCGACCTAAAAACAGAAATACCACATTTGTTTTCAATTTGGATACTGTAGAAACCAAGTTTTTCAGTAACTCACAATTTTCATTCTTTCCAATGTCTGTCGAGCTGATACCAATGTCATATCAGCAGTTCCATTCGCCACCATTTCTAAACTCATATCAATATCTGCATCGATTTGTATTATAGTTGCAGTCGCATTCATCAATTCAAGTGTCATCGCGAGAAATTCAATTTCAGCTCCCGGATTTGGACAACTAAAGTTCCAACAATAGTTCGATAACTTCACATATGGTTCATCTAATTGATAACCAACAGCGCGGAGATTTTGAAACTTCATAATATTGTGAACAAAATTGGCAATTTAATTCTTTGAAACCAACGTCAAAACTTCATTCATTTGGTAAATATACACACTTATCCATTCACCAATAAGAAGGTGAAAATAGTGGAATGTAATCGGATCCTTTTTGTCCATAAATAATGAACGTGTCCCCCCACTTAAACGTGTCCCTACTTTTTTTCTCAATATAAAAACAAAACAGAAATCGAGAAAGGCCATTTATTTTTTTCACATAAATTTCTTTAAAACAATAAATCAATAGCGAGTGAAGAAACTCGATTTGAGCACAAAATGGCGGAAAGTCCAAGAAAGGTACGGTATTTTATAGAATATACAGTAAACCAAATGATTTTGTTAGCAAAAAGAAAAGGAGAAGGAGAAAGAGGATACGCAGGATAAAACAAGACAGGATGATAAGGATAAGGATGAGAAGGATTCTGAAGACAAAGATGAAAAAGATAAGGAATCTGTGAAAAAGAACAAAGATGCTCCAGCGATTTTATCTGCTCCCAAAAATAAAACAATCGAGGTACTGTTACTTGCAAAAGTGTAGTATATACATTTTTGTTTCAGAAGATAGATTCAGAAGAGGAGGAAAAAGAGAAAAAGAAAGAAGATGAAAAAGAAAAGAAGAAAGAAAGAGATAAGGATAAAGAGACAGACAGAGAGAAAGAAAAAGAAAAAGAAAAAGAAAAAGAGAAGGAAAAAGATGAAAACAAATCGGAACCAACAAAAAAGAAGAAAGGAAAAGCAGCCGATGTAGGTTATCGAAATTGAAATTCTTTAAAAAAATGACCGTATTTTCAGTCTGTTCGTCCTGATACTGAAATCGCCCAAACACCGAAAAAGGACAATAAAAAGACGATTGTGTCAGATGTAAAAGGAGATGAGGAGAAGGATCATAATCCGGGAACAGAAAGGAAAAAGAAGGAAAAAACGGGAAAAAATGATAAAAAGAGGAAGGAAAAGAAAAAAGCACCGAACAAGGTGCCTAGTTCGCATAGAGAAAAGGAAGATTTGTCGAAGGAAAGGGATCCGCCAAAGTTGAAGTATAAATTTGTGACACCGAAAGACGAAGTCGACTTGGCCAGTTTACAATTGGAACCACCTTTGAGTACCAATTGTAAGAGGATGGAGGAGTATAAGGTTTGCAAGTTTTCTGTTTCAAAGAAATCATATACTTCAAGAATACTTTTCAGATTGCGATAGAACAAATTCATACTCTCCTCCTCCTTTTGATGCGACGAGGAAATGGAACAAACGGAGTCGACAACATCAAATCGGAAAAGGGTGGAACCGCCCCCGAGAAACTGCTCAAATCTGTAATGCTTGCCAGTGTTTTCTGGTCATCAGCCGCCGAATTCCAACCAGCTCTGTATGATTCGATCAAAACCAATACACTTCAAATCGCATCAGCAGAACGAAATCTACAAGAAAAAGGTCCGAAACACATGAAGAGGATCAAGAAATTTGTTTATCGACAATATCCAACCTATATGGAATTGAAAAAGGATTTGTTGAAATTGAACAAAACCCGGCCCGATAGTATACATCAGAAAGAGGATTTGTTGAGAAAGTTCACCGAATTTGTCAAGGAAAAATACTCGGAGGCGAAAAGTTCGCATGTTGCAGAACTGCAATCAGCACTTGTTGAAATCATGGTTAGTTTTGAGAAAATAACGAATCGGGCCCAACTTTTCTGAAAACTGAATTTTTCTGACCCGACTTTTCAGACTTTTGTCTTTTGTCTTGTTTTTTTTTACATCTCAATTCAGAAGGACTTTCAAGTGGAGAATAATTCAGGGTCTGATCGTTCTTGCTGAAACTTATCGCATATAAACTGTTCGTTTTTTTTTAGTTATACCATCGAGCGAGCGAGAAAAACTGGTACAACATTGCCGAACGCAAATCATGTAAATCTGGCTTTGCAGCTGAGAGTTTTGATTTTTCACAATTTTTCAAAAAAAGTGAATAAATCTATTGGTTATTTTGTTTGTTTATGATAATTTCAGGAAGTGCTGAATCGTCATTTTTTCTTGTTTGTTCAATATGGGAAAATTATACAATAATCTTGTCTAGAAATAAAAAAAGGACAAAAAAATGTCATCATTCTGATCAAACAACATACAAAGATAACAAAAATGAAAAAGTTGTTTATGAATAATTGTGAACGAGAGCTCATCCTGGGATCACTGATTGGATTTATCTATTTGGTCAATAACTTGATCAGCTGTAATGATTTTTTTGCATCTTTCCAGAAAAAAAACAAACAAAAAAACATAAGTGTTTTATATGATGTCAATTTCAAAAGATACAATATCTATTTCGAGAAGCTGTTCAATGTTTCCATATTTGCGCAATTAAACAGCACAGTACAATAATAATATTATTATATTAAAAACACACACAAAAATTCCAAAAAATCACATCATAATTCATACATTTATTTGAACAGTTGCCCATGTATACATGCTATAAAAGTGATGAAGGAATGGCTGAATATGGGCAGATTTTCAGATGATATCATTCTTTTTTTTGTCAATCAGTCTTTCGATCAATTCTCGATTTTGTTCGAGTTGGTTTTTCTTTTTTGAAAGCTGATAAGAATTGATAAGTAAACGTATAAATTAGAGAAATCGATTTATCTTTCGAGTCAGTTTTATGGTTTTTTGATTTGCTCCTCATGAACTTTTCCAAGGTTGATTTCATTCAATCGGTGTCCGCTTTTCAAACCTTGACTTTTTTGATTTTTCGATTTAGAAAATGAAACATGCCCTAATTGTATAAAGTTTTTTTGTGTTCACGTTTTCAATATTAATTCCTTGTGTTTTAATTTTCCACTAAATAGAGCCTAACAATAACTGTAAGCCAGTATTGAGCTATTTCTCACTATTTTCGTACTCTTAACTTTGAAAAAAAAACAAAATTCTAACAAAAATGAGGATAACGTGAGCTTCAAAAAATATTCAAACGTGAACCAAAAAAAAAAAATAATTAAAAATCGGACGTTCTTTAATGTGGGATCGCCCAGCCCACCCGTTCAAAATTTAATCAGCGGGTATAGAAAAATATTCAACTGAAATGTGTTTTATTTCAAACACGTCTACATAGCCTAGCTCATAACAGGCCGAGCAGACAAAGTCCGTATTTTATTGCTTGAGCGGACGGGGCCCAACCCGTCTGGTCGAAATCGACAGCCCTGCTCAAAACTTCAACATAACTTCTCCTTTTCAACACCGGAACTATTTGATGATTTTTAGCCGGAAAAAAGATAACAATCTGACCGCTTTTCTCTTCTTACCTTTTTGATAACACTTTCTATTTACCCGTTCATTCCAATTTTCCCCTCCCACACATTTGAACTTTCTCATTCAATTTCATAATGTTTTTTCTCCTGAATTCAAGTTTTCAGGATGATCGCAATCCTTCTCTGCCTGGCTGTGGCGGTTTCCGCTCAACCAACCCAATTCAAAGTGTTGCCAGTGGTCGACACTTCAATTGCCATCAAATTCCAAACCATCATCGCTCGTCCAGCCCCAGTTGTCCCATCTAATTTGGCTTCATACGCTTATGCTCTCGACTTTTCTGTTCCATCAACCTTGTCAGCTCTTCAATGCGTCAAACAGGCCGGTTATGGAGCCATCTTTGTTCGAGCCTATAATCCATCAGGACAAGGATCTTTCGATGCCAACTCGTGCGCAACAATTCAAAATGCCTATTCAGCTGGTTTGGGTATCGAAGTGTATTTGACACCACAACCATCTTCCTCAAAAGCCGGTTATCAACAATTGGACGAGGTATACCAAGGATTGACATCAAAGGGAATCACTATCAGATCGATCTGGATCCAAGTAACATCACCAACAAACTGGAAACTGGGAGCTACCGCCAATGTCAACTTTATCAATTCCATCATTTCAAGAGCCAGAGTAAGATATTACCTTTTCTCATAATAGCAAATTTCGGTAAATTCATACGTTTTTAGCAATACGGTCTTACTGTCGGTATCTACACGAGCTATTATGATTGGAACCAAATCACAAATGGATGGACTAATGTTGGAAGCGATGTTCTTCTCTGGTATTGGAATGTTTACAGTGGTGGAGTGAATGGAGAATCGCCAGCCAACTTCCAAGATTTCCGCGCTTTCGGATGTTGGACTGCACCAACTGTCAAACAATTCGCACAAGTTGAAACTGTTTGTGGATTGACTGTCAACAGGTTTGTCGGTTTCATCACCTTTTTGTGAAAACTATATACTTATCCATGAGAAATAGAGGTGTCGAGATGAGGGCTTTCAGTCAAAAAATCATTACATTCATTTTTTTTCAAAATCTTCGAAAGAATTCAGGTAAAGTTTTAAAATTGATTGCTCTATGTTTTTTGAACTCGGTCATCATAAAAAATTAATCCTCTCATGACAAAAACTCGTTGATAAAAATAATCTTTTAAAGTTTTCAAGGACATTTTTTTCAAATAAATGTTTTGTTTTTCAGAGATGTTTATGCGACAAGTTCAGTAGCCATGTCCGACGCTGTCGCCGAATCCAACGATGTTTCTTCTGATTCAATCGTCGTCGGTTCAATTGGTTTGATTCGTTAATTTGATTTTTTGTATGCACTTCTTCTACTTATGTAAAGATTTTCATTTAAACAGCTGGTAATTCGGGAAGTTTACACTTCGAAGCAGTGATTATATCAGTCAAATTGACAACTCGACCTTCGTGTCGAATTTCGAGGAAAACGCTATCCGGACTGTTATCACAATCAAGGCGAGTTGCGATGGGTTCTCCTTGAACAATTCGTTTTCGACCAAATCCAATATCGCTGCGAGCTTTGACATTATAGAGACGGGCTTCGAATCCGATCCATTTCTCGGCTCCAACAATGAAAAGACCATCATTGTCACAACCACTATACGCCCCATTTCCATCCGAGAACAAACGAATTCTGTAAAATGATGATAATTTTGATCAGAAATAATCTCCAATCGCCACAACGCGGTTACTGTAGATTGAAATTTCAATAGTGAAAATAATCAGAGCAAGATTCGTCAAAAGGGGGACAAGTATATTTTTAGACATGTAGAATCAGATGCCAATATCAAAATACGCTGAAAATCACTTCTGAACCGAGTACACATAATAACATCAATCGAGCGCGTGCTGCCCAAGTGTGAATGGCTAATAACTATCGTGATTTTGACTGTGGACAAGACTAATTTTCAGAAAAAAAATGGTCTCATTTTGTATGACTACTAACTTCGTTTTTCGTTCTTGAGATAGTTCTTCACAGGACAACGTGGCCTTCTACTTTTTTTCTGAACAACATACCTTCCAACAATTTCTCCATCAATCGGGGAATAAATCAAAGGCACACGTGGTGAATCGACGTCATCGTCGTTGATTTTTTGGCATTCGATATCCCATCCACGAACTCCGTTGAATCGTCTGAAATATTGATTGAAACTTTGAGGCGAAACGGGATGAATCTTGAAAAAAACTGAATTTTCCGGGAAACTAGGAGGCCCACCTTATTTTTGTCCACGAAAAAAAAAATTTTGAGAGAGTACGAGACGCAGAACATGCCTCGTGTCACGCGTGAACTCGAGTTATTTCAAAGAAAAATGACAAAAAATGAATATTCAATCAAAGTAACCCTTTTGACTAAAACGTAGATTCATGAAGTAACTTACTTGTCAGTTTTGAATGGTTCTCCGAGCAAAATATTTCTGGAATTCGATTCACATATTTGTCCAGTACACATACAACCTTGTAAATGATGTGTTGGATCAACCAATCGACCTTCTTTATACAATCGAATTTCTACATGTGGTTCGATATCTTTCTGACCAGCATCCGAATAACAATTTCGATCGATTGCCTCGCCGATTTCATCTCCCGGTTGAACTTGTCCGCCAAAAATTGACAATTTGATCGAGCTGATGTGTACAGCATAGCCTTGCCATTGTCCGGTTCCTTCGATTCGAACACCTTGATCGGCACATGATTTCTCTTTTTTTCCTCCAAATGGTCTCCAAAAATACATTTCTCCTTCGATTGGAGCGTAAATTGGTTCGCCGGAATGACATTTTACATCAACCGCATCTATTATTTCACCAGATGATCTGAAATTTTGATAATTATTTGTAAATCATTATCAAACCGCAGGTAGGATCGAAAAAAATCTAGTTTTTCTTTAAACTTCTGATGACCATAGAGAACCCACATAAAAAATCTAATAAACCAAGGGCTCAGAAGTTTTTGCAAACAATGAATTTTTCTTGAGATACGTTCCAAAATAATATGTTATTAAATATCTATCAAGAAAATATTTTAAAGTTTTCAAACCCGTTTCGAGCACAAATCGACCCAAAACAGTGCCTTTTTTGGCCCGGTTTTCCTCACGCCAAATTTCTTTGGCTGGAAATCTTTATTTTCTTTAAAATGAACAGAATCCGGACCGGCCCAAAAAAAACCCAAATTTCCCAACTTTTTGCTTGTTTGTTTTTTTTTCACTTTAAAACGTATATATTTTTGTTGTTGTTCTCATTTTCTTCCGCAATCTATCTATCACATGTGCTCTCCTTTTTTCCAGTTATTTTCTTATTTGTTGTTTTGTTAGTTGGCAAATGTTAAAAAAGAAAAAAAAAACAACAAAAGCAAAAAGAAATTTATTTGTTCTTTTCTCGCAAAAAACAGTGATGAAAAATGAGTAATAAACGTCCACATTTCTCTGTTTATTCTTCTTTGAAAGTTTCCGAATTTCAACAAATTGTTTTCATTTTCCATGGTCAATTGGATAAGGCTTTTCAAGGTAGGAAACAACAATCAATTAGTATTTTGAAACTCAAAAAACAGCAAACTCATCAAGAAAATTCAATTAATTGTCAAATGGGCGGGGCTAACTAAAGTACATTTTCATTGAATGATGATTTTCCATTATAAAATTTAATAAATCCACGTGTACAGAGAAAATCCTACTGTACATAGCCATGCCACGTTTCACGTTTTTAAAATAATATTCATTATCGTTTTCAAATTTTTTCGCACTGACAATACAGCTAAACTTCATTTTCACGTCAATTTTCATTATTCCATGTTCACGATTTTTCAACTAAAAAGCTCATCATCAGAACATACATTCACAAAAAATTCTGGAAAAAAACAGGAATACCGAAAGATACGATTATGGCCGATTATCCTAGGGTCGGGCTCACAAAAAACGCTGTTATGGTTGAACGCAGGGTTCGGTCGTTCTTCTTTCTTTCGTTCAAAATTTTTTTTTAATGAATAAATTGTGAGAGTAATTTTCAGAACAAAATGTTTTCGGTTTTAATGGTGCGTCCAAAAGCGAAAAAAAAAGAGAAAAAGTGTGTCCAATTTCAAACACAAAAAATACCCAAAACTCGTAATTATTCAAAGGAACATAATGATTTTTCACCGAAAATGGTTTGATTGTATCAAGTGGACATCCAGCTTCTACCACAACAATTTTTTTGAGAAATATTGTTGTTTCTTTAAACGGCCGAATTTTTTTCTTTTTTGAAATTGGACACACTTTTTTTCTTTTTTAGTGGCAGTTACTTTTTGGTCGTCACCTTTTCTGTTTCTAACTTGTTTTGTTTCGGCGAGTACAGATAAAGTTTTTTTTTTTTTCCAAAAGAAGTAAAATGATCACCATTTTCGCAAAAATTAACTGCGCAATATATTCTGGATATAAATGATTATATATATTTTGGATAGAAGCAAGACCCTCTTCGAAAAACACAACCAGTAAAAGTTTCTCATCTCCCAAAACTTCAAATTATTTGAACTCTTTCAGACACTCCAATAATCTACCGATGCTCTGCAATTGATCGTCTTTTCCTCTACATTTTTCATTATTCAACTCTTTCTACAATTGCCCAACTCTTGCTCTATTATGTCTTTCTACAACCATCTCAATTCTTCCAGAATGTTCCAAATACAAAACTTCCTTTCCTGATTATTCTTTCAATATTTCTAGAACTCTATTCAATTCGTACTCTAAATACAGCCACATTCATGCACACTCTGATATTTTCCATTCTTTATCCTATTTTTTATTTGTTTTTCGGAGCTTTTTATAATGATTCGGTAGAAAAACTGAAAAGTTTCGATGAGATTGGTTATTTGACTACTGTATCTATGATACTTTTCTTGTTTTTTGTTGTTATTAGGGTTATTTTGCATTTGACTGAAATTCGAATGGTAAAGAATCGAGACAAATGTTTGGATGAGGTCCAGCGAGCTATTTTCTATTTCTGATGTTTTTTGTTAATAAATCTTCAATTTCAAAATAACTTCACAATCAGTTGTTGAAAAATTCCATGAAAGTTCCGGCCCGGCCCGATTTTTTTTTCATTTTTTTGCAATAAATGCATTATCGACGAAAAACATGTTGGGCGGATTATTTTTCCGCGTGAGTTTACGCAAAAAATGTTATTTGTCTTGGCGTTTCGAATGTTTTGCAAAATATGCTTTCAAGTAATTTTCTCGCTCACCTCTCAGTATGATAATTTCCACAAGATCCATCGATATCCGGGCATCTTCTCAGCTCATTTTGCGCATTGTTTCCACATACTTTCACCATACATCCCAAGCAATCACCTATCATTCATTTCAAATTTAAATTAGAACAGAAATCAATAACTTACCTTGTTGAAAAACGATGAAAAATAATAAAAGTATGATAATAGCACAACTTGTCGAGTTGACGATCATTTTTGAGCGACAAAATGACGAATGTCCAACAGATCCAATATAGACCAACTGTCCTTTCTCGTATCTGCGTCTCTTTGCCTTTCACACTATTTCTCAGTTTACTGCTTTTTGTTTTGTTTTTTGTTGTGCAGAGAAAGAACGCAAATGATACTAGGATAATAAAAACAATAAAACAATCATTTTTGGCAGATTTTTGTGATATTTTTTATTTTATGAATGCATAAATTACATACAATTGGAATGTATCAATAAATAGTTTTCTCTGCTTCAATCCTGAGCTCTTCGATTCGTTTACCAGTTATAGGAAGATGTGAACTTTTCTGAAATTAAACAAACATTACCAAAAGAAATTATTATTTTTTTTTACCAATATCAATTGATGACAATAAAGTGCACTTTTTGATGTCCCAATTGATTGGATAATTGTGAGAATTTGATCAATTGACTTGGCTTCATAAATTCGATTAGCAACTGATCGGAAAAGTATGATCGATATTTTGAAGAGCCACTCATCACCTTCGTATATCAAGCAATCCCAAATTCGCAGAACCGTCTGAAAATCAATTTAGGTTTTGAGTAAAAACGATTGAAAGTTTATCACGAAGTTTCCGACCAAAAGTTTTTTAAAGAATGATACGAATTCACACGTGTCCGGTGAATCAAAGGTTTCGCTTGGAGGGCCTGCGGCTCTCTCTGTCTTGGGATATTTCTGTCCCAATTTGTCATTTTTACGGGTAATCGTACCTATCGGATTCGGAGGAATAAGAAGATACGAAATGGAATTCGAGAGGCGATACAAAAATTATATTTCCCGATAACCCTCTTTTGGATCCTGGCTGAATTGGGTCAAGCCCTTTCAGTCGAACTGAAGAATATTTCAAAAGTTAGGGCCAAAACATCGGATTACATGCTACGGACCCAATAAAAATGTTGTGCTCCGGCCCGACATTATAGGGTTTGGGTCTGCTTTTACCATGGGTATAATTTTTTTGGGTTTTAATTGTTTACAGAATTTGACTTTGAAAATTGTTGAAAACTGAAGTGAAATAGCTCATTTTCATACCTTTTATGTGACTTACTTCTAATGGTAAACTTTCGACAAACATACACAAAAACCATTTTCCAATCAACAGTTCCAATCCGATATCCAATCTCTCCAAAGTGACAATAATTCGCGGACAAAACTCTCGAAGTAAAAGATGCAAAACATACAAATCTCTGCGTAATCCGATCATACTTTCGCCATAATATTCTTGTCTTTGTGTTATCAAATGAACAAATAAATCAATGGATTTCTGTTCATCATTTATGACAAGAAGTATTATTCCAGCCACAAAGTTCAAACCTTGACAATAACCGATTGATGGAATATTCTCAGCGAGAGCAAAAAGAGTCCGACCCAAAACTTTTTGAGTTCTGAAGTTCATTTTGGTTTTCAACACGTTGTTTGGTTTCTCACTTTTCAGTTTTTAGAAATCGATTATCTGGAAATGTTCGAGGTAGATCTAATCGTATTGCTTTGATAACATCATCAGGAACTTCGTATTTCATTGAAGGCCTCGCCGGACAATTTCGAAGCCACAAATCTTTTCGATAAATGTGAGGAATTCCTTTTCGAATGAACCGTTGTACTGCAAGAATTTTGTTTTTTTTTCTATACTCAAAAGTTTGCAAATCAGGTGCGCGTGTGAGACGGCTATTCATGGCGTGTGTACGAACGTGTATTTCTTCAAATGGTGCCGTGTCACCCGTTTTCCCCCGATTTGCAATCCTACTCAAAACCGAAGTTTATTTACGCGTATACAAAGATGGTTAGACAAAAGCACATTTTCCCCGTGATTACGCTTTGAAACATTTTTTTGCACAAGAAACCAAAAAATATAAAGCACAGAGCAAATTGTGTCCTTGTATTCCTGATTTTTTTGTGTCCAAGAGTTTTGTGGTCAAGTTTTTAGGGAGAAAAGGAAACACGACCTAAGAAAAAACAAATTTTTTTGTAAAGTTAGTGCTCTTTTGGAGAAGAGTTCCGATTTGGAATTCAAGTTTACACTAATTCTGAGCGAAACAGTGTAGGTTAGAGGTATAGAAATGAAGTTGGAGCACAATTTTTCCACGCGTTTGGACACGTGAGCAATTTCTACGACAATGATTAATGTTATTTTTTGTAGGAAAATTGTTGTAGGAAAATTAAAGTTTACTATTTTATAACACTGTTTCAATTTTTCGAAAAATGAACTGCATTTTCGAAGTTTCGTCATTTTTTTTTGACATAAGCCTAATCTATGCTTTATTTGTAATCAAAACTCTTATCATTGTTTCTTTCAAAAGAAAATGATAAGTTGTTTCATTCATAACTTTTCGAACTCCAATGATCCAATTTCTCAATTTTTGTTTTTGCAGAATGTCATTCGTTTATGAAATCAAGATAAACGATGCTGATGGAAAAGAAACAACATTGGAGAAATACAAAGGAAAGGTATTGATCATTGTGAATGTGGCATCGGAATGTGGATTGACTAATTCCAATTATACACAATTGAAGGAACTTTTGGATGAGTGCGTATATTTCTGTTTTCTGTCTGACAGATATTTATTTGAAGCCATGTTATATCGGGTTACTGTAGTTTTTACTGATTTAGTGAAAAATTAACTTCACTCTGGCTTTTTTTACCGGCCCGTGTTTTTCGCTGTAGCGGTCCTTTTTTCAGAGAAAGTATTTTGCTTTGTCGATGAGTTCTTAGTCAAACACCTCTAGCGAGACATTGAGATTTCTAAGTTAGATATAAGTATATTTTCTATCTGATGAAAGTTTACAGATACAAAGATCAAGGTCTCGAAGTAGCCGCCTTTCCTTGCAACCAATTTGGTGGTCAAGAGCCATCGTGTGAAATCGACATTGCTGATTTCGTATCGAAAAAGTTCAAATTTGAACCAGATTTGTTTCAAAAAATCGATGTCAATGGGGATAATGCGAGTCCATTGTATAATTATTTGAAAAAGGAGAAAGGAGGAACTTTGATTGATGCCATCAAATGGAACTTCACCAAATTCTTGGTTGATAGAAATGGAAAAGTTGTGAAGAGGTTTGTATGATTAGACAGGCTTCAATTTCGAAAATTGTGTTATTTTTCTAGATTTGGCCCAACTACCGAACCAAAAGGAATGAAAAAAGACATTGAGGCTGCACTAGCTGCTCCTGTTCGGCTTTAACCTTTTCCTTCTCAGAGTAAATAAAAATTTTTGAGTCGGACTGAGCCCACTTCGGAAAATTTGACTAAGCCGAGTAGAGTCGAAAAATCGGACGCGATCAGTTTTTTTTCAAGATTTTTGCGGTTCAGGAATGTTTTTTCGGTTGAATCTTAAGATATAAGCCGAAAATCAATGTTCAAAATCGAAACATGAACGTTTTTTGTTGTTAAACGTACCATCAATACGAACCGGGCCCAATTTCGTGACCCGATTCAGCTAACATCTTGCTTTTTGAATTTGGCTTTTCAGGTTCATTCATTTTCCGGTCCATTTTTTATACGGAACAGATGCAAACGTTCCGATTCAGAATTTACCGAAGTTTCAAAGACTTTTGGAACTGAAAAATCGTGTTATTTGAATATATTTATTGTCGGTTTTGTAAGTTCGAACAACGCATTATCACACTTTCCCTGCTGGATAAATATTTTTTTATAAAAATTTCGGTACTAGATTGAAAGTAATTGTAGTGTATAGTAAGTATAAAACTCACATAAATGCGGATTACTTCTCGGATTTTCTTTTTCCCAGCGACTTCTTCTTCTCACTACAATCGGCAAATAACTAGAATACCATTCTTCATAATTTGTTCGAACTTCCGATTGTTCGTATTTCGACCAAGGACTAATGAAGCCAAGATCATCGATATCACTGAAAAAAATAGTTTTTTTTTTCGAAAAAAAGTCATGTTTCAG
This sequence comes from Caenorhabditis sp. 8 KK-2011, assembly GCA_963572245.1. Classification (NCBI taxonomy): domain Eukaryota; kingdom Metazoa; phylum Nematoda; class Chromadorea; order Rhabditida; family Rhabditidae; genus Caenorhabditis; species Caenorhabditis sp. 8 KK-2011. Next base: position 4,575,172 of record OY751547.1, read on the forward strand.
TTATATCTAGGCTCACCATGTTAAAACAAAGCTTCTCTTATCATTGAACAGTTTATCAAAAATTTTCATTTTACCAACAACACAAATCAAATTGACAGGAAATTGCATTCCTTTGTTTATATTCAATGGGGGAGTAATTTATCACATATTCTTCTCAAATTTCCTTTTTTTTTCCCATGTTCAAAAATAAACCGAATAAGAAACGAACCTGCCAGGCGGACCGGTGAAATGCCATATTTCCATTTGAACAGTATCCTGAAAATATAGAAATAAATAACAATAAAATGGTGAGAGTTTTTGGCAAATAGACAATTTCTGCTTTCAAATGTGTGCTTATCGATTTTTTTTCTTTTTTTCCATGAAAATATTCACACAGGTGCAATCGAATGTTTACGTAGAAAAATCACGCGGAATCATGTAATTGGATATTAAAACAATATCAGGTTACTGTACTTTTGGAATTTTTCAAAAAAAATCTATTGATATCAATAAAAAACGGTAAATGGCAACAGAACTTTTTTGATTTTTATGAATTATTTTTATGACATCCTTCGAAAGAAGTAAATACAGAGAAATACAAACACTTTAATTTTTATCATTTACAACACTTTATATCATTTGTTAGTGTTCACGTTTTTTGTAACTTGAAACCCTTAAAAAAGAAGAAATAAAACTGGGAAAAATTGCGTGAATAACCCATAGATTCTTATCATGTTTTAAAGTTATTTCATAGAAATTTGATTATGTTCACTGGTTCTCAATTGTCAATATTCTTCATACATCGTAAGTTTTGGATTTTATTAATAATGACTCGAAGCTCGTTCAATAAACTTGAACAAGTCGGAGAAAAAGACTGAAAACAAAAACGTTCATAATGTTATCAATAGAGCGCGTGGTACCGATGTGGGAATGGCTAATAGTCTATGCGATTTTATTTAGAATTGTCTCATGGTTGATTATTTTTTCACACGAATTGTAGACAAAAGAAAAAAACCCCACGTCGTTTTCGCTTGCAATAATTGAAATAGAGAGAGACGCAAAGAAAAATACATTCCGAGAGAACTACAACATTGTTCTCACATATGTGCTCTATTGTTCCACACAAATCCATGGAACAAGCTCTTTTTTTTCTCGGGAAAACGCGGCCACCGGTGGCGCCCCGATACCGGAAGCGGAATTGAGCTTGCCCTCTAATTGCCCCGATTGCGCCCCGGTTCTATACGCTAACCGACTGCGCTATCAGGACAATTCTGAGCAATTGAGGGGGCAGACGGGGCTTCATTCAAAACATTTGCACAGAAAGTGAATTATAGATCAGAATTGTTGATGAAATATGATGTTTTCAATTATGGAAACTAAATATCAACTACAACGAGAAGAACTAATTTCTGCCCGAGTTAGTATCGATTTAAATCGAAATAGTAGAGTTATCAAACGAGAGGAGAAGTAAAGCACTAAAAGATGCAGAAAATCTGCAACATGGATTTGCCAGGAGAGGTGGATCTCTACGAAATGAGAATAGCATCTTCCACAAGTAAGGGATTTTAAAGTTGTGGCAATTTTGAGCTGATTGTGAGAAAAACTAAAACACTATAATTTCAGGGCATCGTCAGAAATAACTCGCACAACATATAAGGCAACGAAGTTTGATAACAACTTTCTCTTTTGCTTGATACGACGTGTACCCCATGTTTTTCGTACTTCACACAATTTCACAGCTTACTGTAGTATTTTTGGCAGAAACTGGAAGGGATTCCCTTAAAGGGGCCCCATGCTCAAAAATGGGGTTCGGATTGTTTTTCTCAATGGGGCCCCAAAACAGTGTCTAAAAGGGATACGACTTAAAGGGGCCCGATAGGTGTTTTGAAAAGTAAAACTTGAAGGGGTACGACTTAAAGGGGCCCGGTAGCTGTTTTGGAAAGTAATACTCAAAAGGATACGACTTAAAGGGGCCCCGTAGACATTTTGAAAAGTAAAACTTAAAGGGGTACGACTTAAAGGGGCCCGGTGGGTGTTTTGAACAGTAAAACTTAAAGGGGCCCAATATGAAAATTAATTTTTGCTGAAATTATCAGTATAAATTGTGAGAAATTCTCCGAGTTTAATGGGGTCATTCTCCAGTTGGAACAAACTTGGGTGGATTCTGAATAGGACCACCTGAACCGGATCGGTTGTAAATTGAAGTTCAAATGCTTCTGATACTATTTAGTGGCCCAATTCACCTTGAGAAAAAAACAGACCGCACCCGAATTTTTATCTGGGTTTGTATCAGCCATATCTCAAAAATCCACCCCCGTTAGAGTAATAATGCGTCTGATTCGGTTTTGTGGTCTTATTCTGCATAAAACAACAACCGGAAATCTCAATCATTCAGTACAAATTTCGAAAAATATTTTCTTTTCAATAATCAACAACCTTGTATACATCTACTCGAGCCTTTGACACCTCATAAAAGTGACAGATTTGACATGCTCAGCAACTAGCAGGCCACTATTGCCTGCTCTCACCATACGCGTTTTTTTCTGCTAAAAAGTTACTATTCATGCAGTGTACTTCCCGACGAAGAAAAGTAAAAGATGCCTTGAATTTTTTTTTATAGTTTTACCGAAAATTGTTTACGATATTTTTTGTTGGAAATTTGGAGAAATTTTTTGAAAAAAAAAGTGCAAATATTAACAAAACCGACCAATTGTAGCGGGCTAGTTGCTGGGCATGTCACATCTGCCACTTTTATGAGGTGTGAAAGGCTCGGACTGTTGCATACAAGGTTATCGATTTTTAAAAGACTGTGTATATTACTTGGAATTTGTACCAAATATTTTAGATTTCCGGTTACTATTTTTGCTGAATCGGACCACAAATTCGATCCAGACACATTTTGTGCTCAAAACGGGCCGGGCTGACACAGACAAAAATAAAAATCGCTTCCCGTCCTTTTTTCTCAAGATTAATTGGCTCACGAAAAAGTATCAGAAGAAACTGAACTCCAATCGGACATTGTAGCTACAACCGAATAGTTCTTCTAGACCAATTTCGTGGTCCGATTCAGCGAGAAAAAAACGGTTCGGGTCCGGTTCAGGTGGTCCTATTCAGAATCCACCCAAGTTTGTTCCAACTGGAGAATGACCCCATTAAACTCGGAGAATTTCTCACAATTTATACTGATAATTTCAGCAAAAATTAATTTTCATATTGGGCCCCTTTAAGTTTTACTGTTCAAAACACCCACCGGGCCCCTTTAAGTCGTACCCCTTTAAGTTTTACTTTTCAAAATGTCTACGGGGCCCCTTTAAGTCGTATCCTTTTGAGTATTACTTTCCAAAACAGCTACCGGGCCCCTTTAAGTCGTACCCCTTCAAGTTTTACTTTTCAAAACACCTATCGGGCCCCTTTAAGTCGTATCCCTTTTAGACACTGTTTTGGGGCCCCATTGAGAAAAACAATCCGAACCCCATTTTTGAGCATGGGGCCCCTTTAAGGGAATCCCTTCCAGTTTCTGCCAGTATTTTTGAGTTTATTTTGGACAAAGTTATTGTGGGAACGTGTCTACTAAAGAAAAAGGTAAACAAAAACATGTTGTTTTTTTAACTGATATTTTATCACCAAATCGCTCTTTTATGCGATGTGCAACGTAGAAAAAAATGCAAAAAATTTGCAAAAAAAAAAACTGTGCAACGTGACCTCATTTTTTCCAGAATATTTGCAACATTTTTTATTGAAAAAAACGTGAAAAATAAATCGAAATGAAAAAAGATCAAAAATCAATGAAAATGTTGCAATTTTTTTGGAAAAAATGAGGTCACGTTGCACAGTTTTTTTGCAAATTTTTTTCTACGTTGCACATCGCTCAAACATTAAACATCGTTCTCGAACTTTTTCAAAGAAAATCCAGGAAAAAAAAAACAATTGTTTTATTGCATATCTCGTTATTTTCATATACATTCAACATATAATCTCCATGAGACAATTGAAAACAAGGAAGAGACAGACAGAAAGAATGAAACATTGGAATGAGGAAATCTATACACATGAATTTGAAAAAGCCCAAAAAATGCTTGAAAATGTTTGAAACAGTCAAAGAAAAATCAAAACGGAGAAAAAAGAACATGTTCCTGATTTTTTGGTTTTTCATTGAAAATAATGATAAAAACAGTGTGGCCCGAAAAAGACCGCGGAATTAATAAAAAAAAAACGGAGGCAGAAAGAGAGAGAAAGAGAAAATACACCGGTAATTTGAACAAAAAAAAACATATTATTATATATTATATAGAATAGTTAGTGGTTTCATTGATTTGGTCGCATCATGGACTCATCATGTAACCGGCGCATCATTTCGGAATGTGGTTGTTGTTGCTGATTCGCAGCAGCCGCAGCCGCAGCTTGTTGTTGTTGTTGTTGTTGCTGGATTTGAATGATTTGTGCCATGAATTGCGGATTTTGAACCATCATCATTGGATTGGATTGCATCATTTGTATAATCATATTCTGTTGTTGTTGTTGATGCTGTGCAGCTTGTTGCATTTCCAAATGTTGCTGCATTTGCTGAAAATGTACCATTGTTTATCATATCCAATTCTTCCTAGCATTCAAAAAAAACTTACATTAGCTTGTTCCCGTTGTCTCTGAGCTTGTTGAGCTTGTTGTGCTTGAGCCTGAGCTTGTGCTTGCGCCTGAGCCTGCGCTTGTGCTTGTGCTTGAGCCTGAGCTTGTGCTTGAGCCTGAGCTTGCGCTTGTTGTTGTTGCTGAAGACCATACTCCAAGAATCGTTGAACTTCTAACGAATTACCACCAGCTAACAAATGCATTAGCTGCGCAGCTTGTTGTTGATGCTGCTGCTGTTGTTGCTGTTGTTGTTGGGCAGCTTGTTGTTGTGCAGCGGCATGTGCGGCAGCGGCAGCAGCTTGTTGTGCCTGTATTCGTTCGCGTTCGCGTTGTTCGCGCTCCCGTTGCTCTCGCTCTCTTTGCTGTTGTTGTTGCTGCTGTTGTTGTTGTTGTTGCTGACGAGCTGCCATTTGGCACATATTCTGATACTCCTGATACATTTTCTGTTCAAGCATATGAGCATGTTGTTGTTGTTGCATGAATTGCATCATCATATCCATACTTGCATGTTGTGGCTGATGCTGTTGTTGTTGCTGCTGTTGCTGTTGCTGTTGTTGTTGTTGTTGAACGGCGGCAACCATTTGAGGAGGAACGCCGTTTGCCAGAAGAGCAGCCGGGTTCATTGCAAACTGTGGATTTGCGAGTAAACTGGCAATCTGTGGATTAATACCGTTTGCTGCTAAAAATGCCAACTGTTGCTGATCTTTCTTCAATGGAGTGGTAGTGATATTCTGTTGCTGGGCTTGTTGTTGAGCCTGTTGTTGAGCTGCAGCCTGAGCTTTCTTCTCTTGTTTCTGCTTCAATCCTTTGTCCCAATTCGAACCGTCTTTGAATTTGAAGGCTAGATCAGTCCTCGCACATCTCGGTCCACAAGATCTGATGAAAGATCTAATGAATGCCGCATTTTTCGTTTCGAACTCAATAACTGTTCCAACTTCATAAGTGTCGCTGTCAGAGTCCAACTTCTCATCTTCATCTTCATTTTTCAAAACTTCTTCACTGTTCGACGTACTAGCAACTGCTCCATTCACCACCACAGTCTTCTGAAAATAAATGTATTTTACATCTTTTCTCTCTAATTATCCAGTCAAATATTCTATAGTATTGCGAATTCAACCGAGAAAATAAATCGGCTTATGCACAGTTATAATGAGCGGTTGTATAACTCAAAAGGTACCCGCCAATTTTCTTCTCCCCCACCCCAATATTTAAAAGAGCCTGATGGTTATAAAAAAGAAAGAGACGAGATGAATGGTATAATTATGTTGAACGAACATGCGTTCATAAAATCAGAAGAGAAAAAAGTGCTCACCTCATTTTGCTCATTATTAGAATGCCCGTTTGACTTGACAATTTTTTCTTTCTCATCATCAATTTCTTCCTCTATATCTTCTTCCTTTTTCGACACAACTTTTCCATTTGTTATCTTTTTTGTCTTTAGTTCGTCGAGATTATCATCACAATCTTCATCGATTGTCATTTTTCCGTCCAACTCATCATCATCATCTTCTTCCTCCTGAAACCACGAGGAATAAATTATTGGTATAAATAATATACACATTAAAAATTCGAATTTCTCACGATCATATGGGGAGAAAAGAATCGTAAAAATGTTCGTGTAGATATAAATAATTCGATTATATTTACATGTATTGTAAAAAAAGAGAAAAAATACTCACTAATTTCGGTTTTTTGGGCAATGTCTCGCCATTTGAATGTGGCGGACTTGCGGATGGTGATGGGTCGGCGGAATTCGAGCAACTTGCTTGTTGCGCAGAAACAGCAGCAGATGTAGCAGCGGTTGCAGCAGCGTAATGAAGAGGTCGTTTAGCATTGCGTTTATGAGCGGATCCATTGATTCTTTTTGATGGAGACGCTTCTTCTGAAGGTGTCAAAGCATGCGCTGGTGATCGAGTTCGGTCCGGAGTTTCACTCATTGCTGATGGCGTTCTGCAATAATAATAGCGGTAATATTATTATTCTTACAACCAACATTTTTTGAAAATTTAAAATTTTGAAACCCAACTACCAAATCTAGGCTACTGAATCGATTCGATTATTTAACCACAACCAAAAAAGAACAAATATATAAATTGAACAGCAAAAAACTGTTAGAGAAAAGAGCGCGAGTAAAGTGGTATGTGTGTACAACACAAGAAAACATACACACAAGTGGTCTCACGAGGGGGGAGGAAATGAAGGGGTGTCAATATAACAAAAAAAAAGGAAACGAGATGGAAAGAGGAGAGTATGAGCTAAAAATGGGCGGAGCAACGGGTGCACTTTTTGCACCTGCGGTAGCAACAAGTGATGCTCTTTTGCTCGTTGTTTTTTTATTGGTTCTAGTTGTCATCCAATCAATTGAACGAAACATCAAAAATATGAAGTCAATTTTTTGTGTGTTATCATTATTAAAAATAATAATTATAAAATGTTGTGTTGTCTTGATAAAAACATGAAATGATAAGAGAAACGAGAAAGAAAGAACTGTGCGGTTGTTGGAAAAACCAGGTTGTGACCATTAGATGACACCTTTCTGGTAGGTTTTTCAACAAAAACAAGAAAATTAAAAAACAAACCGTTTTCTTTGCTCCTTCTTTCCAGCCCGAGTTCGAACTCCAGACTCTTCTTCGTCTCCACTGTTTGATCGTTTGAACAGACACGCAGGAACTTGAGAAGGTCGATTGGCAATGTGTCGAAGTTGACCGTACTTTTTGTAGTAGACTCGACACTCCGTACAAAGGAGAAGAGCATTGGCGTGGTGCCAATCTTTTGACTCTGAAGTTGAAATTATTATCAAATTGATAAGAGAAAAAATGCATGTTTTGTGACGTTTGCCAGGTCAATAATTTTTTTGTAGAGGATAACAAATAATGTTGTAATCATGCTTTTGGCTGTACTCTGACTTTGAATTAAAAGTTTCTCGGTTTCGCAATTATGAACAGGTGAAAAAACAACGAAAATCGTTGAAACCAGCTAATTTCATGATCATTACAAATACAAATGTTCTCATGACTTCAGTGCACTTTTTTCTCAAAATATATACCTATTAAAAGTGCAAACGAATACGACTACAATTAATGAAAATGTTTTTATGTACTTTTCTTATTTCTCGGAAAAAGTTTAGAGGGGCGAAAAAAACTCACCGGTTCCGTAACAATGATGACAAGCTCGTCCAGATGGCCCATTATTTTCAACATCCGATTCACTGGCCGAATCAAAGTCTAAATACTCTGTTGAGGCAGGTCGCGAAACTTTTGGTTTTTCAGATTTTGGCCGTTTTATCGATGTTGGATTAGCTCGACGAGGGGCGACTTTCGGCTTTGTTGCTTCTGGTGTCTTTTTCCATAAATAATAATAGGCAACGAGTTGTTCCTGAAAACTCGCGTCATAATATTTTGATTACCATTTCGGTAAAAATGATTATTGAGCAAAACAACTAACAGGGCAGGTGAAAAACGTAGAAAAAAACATACTCTTGGATGTGTCGGCAACAATTCTCGATGAATTCTCGTGAAATTTTTTCCAAGGGACTTAATTCCTTTGGCGAATTTCTTTGCATCATCAGGACTCATATAATCGATATCTGGAGCCAAAAGAATGTCATTGGCAGCCAGTTCTGACAACGCCTCGTCTGGTTGATAGTTACTTCGGTGAAGTTGACAAATCGCCTCGTGCATCAACAAATCACTCGCCTGAGGCTTGATAGAGATTAGGTTTTTGACTTTTTGAACAGAACAAAACATTTACAATTATTTATAGTCATTGTCGTGGTGACAAAAAATTTACGACAATGACATTATTTCCAAACAGCTACTTTTTAGTAGAAACCGCTCGGAATTTTGTTTGAGGGCGAGAAATTGAGATTAAAGAAAGAAATTCGGATTGAACTATTTTCATAAATCCTGATTTCGGTTTTTTAACTATAAAAAGATGATAAAAACTCACTCTAGTCTTTTTTTGTGAACTGAATTGAGCAGTTTCACTCATAGTAAATGATCGGAAACATCGCGCAACTTTCACATATTCCATTTCCTGATCTTCATCAAGACAATCTGGTTTATAAACAAGTTCATCTCGGTCATCTTCTTCGCCGACAGAGCAATTCGGTTCAGGAGGCAGTGTGGCCTGAAATCATTTTTTTCGTCATTCTGTTCTCGTTTTATCAAAAAATCTTCTTCAAAATTAGCTTTTTTTATCTAACCTGAAATGCGTTTCCGACCCGAATTTGGAAATGTGTAGACGCCAGCCTTGTTGTCTCCTGATTGAACGTCAAACAATAGAAAAACGTATCGTTGTCCTGCGAGAAATCAGCAACAGTACGGGCCGTTCGAATATCGTTGACAAATTCAACTACACACTTTCCTCTGAAAAAATTATTTCTTTTCATTTCTCAACATGAATTGGAAAATGACCTTTTCCACAACATCAATTAAATATTAATTTCTTTTTCATAGTCCTCTTCTCAGCAAAAAACATGTAATGTTTAGACACTCGTCTTTTTCAAAATGAAAAAAAAAACATGACAATTACCAGGGAATTTGAAATAAAACTCTTCTTATAACGCGCCAATTAACGGGGGAAAATGAAAGACAGAAAGTGCGGAGCTACGAAAAATTCAACAATTTCCTCTTTTTTGCAAGTAACTATGAAAAGCGGAAAAATGATGGAGTGACGAATAGAAGAGAATAAGTAGAGAAAACGATGAGATTAAAGATGTTGTAAACTTCGAAATATCAAAAATCGAGAAATAGGGGAAGAACTTTTGGTTTTCTGACATAACAGAAGAACGTTCTTTGAAACTTATTGACAGAAATCGAATCACTATATAATTAGGATGGGGAACTGATATGTATGATAAAAGTTAATCTCTTCCACTTTCGGTCAATGGATTAAAACACGAAAAAAACTGCGAGAAAGGAGTCAAAAACCAGAAAATTGTTGGATACGTGCCCATATTTTTGTCAGTGCGGTTCGGTGAAACATGTATACATTGAGAGAAAGAGTGAAAAAAGAAGACTCTTTTCTCTCGCGTTTTTCAAAGAATCATATGACAAAGAGACATAGAGAGAGCAGAGACAACAAAATGACAAGGCAAAATTGCGAAAAAAAAGGAACAAACTATTACGATGAATAAGATGCGGTGAAAAACTGAAGACTTCTTCTCTAATACTTATTTTGCTTCAAATGAGAAGGAAATGCAGAACAACAAACCAGAGGCAGGATGGACGAAGGAAATTGATACACAGATGTGAAAAAAACATACAGAGAGAGCAAGGGACACGTGTAATAGGCCGAAACTATTTATCAACCAGGTGTCAGAGAGCAGAAAAAACAGGTGGTAGAGAAAGAAAAGAAGTTATTTTGGAGGAGGTCCAAAATTGCCGTCGCCGCCGCAGCAAAAAAAAAAACTTTAGAAGGCACCACGCCTCAGCAACACAAACATAAAACAGGAAGGAAGGAAATGGCCATTTATGACCTTTTTGGAGCGCGTTGCGCGCTTTGTGTTTGACGAAAATGAAAAAGAATAAAATGTGTGTTTTTTGTATATTTATTTGTGGTTGTGGGTTGATTGGTCGAACAGGTGTTCAGAAAAGCGAATTTTTGAGAGAATGCAGAAGTTCTTGATGGTTCTAGTGAGATACTGAATGAAAAAAAAACTTAGAGATAATGGAAAAATTGAAATTCAGAGTCCAACCTGAAAACATTGCACATTGCATATTTGTATCAGTTTTAGAATAGAAAATTACCGAGAGTTCTCAATTGGGCGTGTTATTAAAAAATTTGTCGAAGCTCGTAAACACGAATGAGTCAAACATCAGGAACTTTGGAAAATAAGTCCAAAAAACTACAAGAAGATTCTTTAAAAATTTCCAAGAATAGGAGAAAAAACATGCACACATACACCAAAACATGTCAAAAATTCTGATCATATTCGAATAGCAAGTAAAAAAAAAGACCAACTCTGCGTCTCTCTCCTATTCTTTTCTTCTTCGCCTCCCCCTTCTTCGTTTTTCATATTCTCCTCATAAACAAACATAAAGTGATGTGGAAGCAAGAAGGGAATGGAGACTCTCAATAGAGAAGAGCTCGAAAAAGCATCGAATAATTCATGAGAAGAAACGAAAAGAGCAAAACTCTATGCATGTTTTTTGTTGTTTTTGTCTCTTGAGACGAATTTCAAGAATAAATAAAGAGAAAGCACTAGAAAATTGAACCTATAGAGCACATGTAGATAAATGAGAAGAGGAAAAAACGGCGACAAAGGCGAATAAAATTGAATAAAATAAAATAATTTCCCCTCCTCCTACAATCTTATTTACTTTTCAAATCTAATTTCAACTCGTAGAGGAAAAGAAGAGGAAATTCAATTTGCTGTTGTCTCTATGTATGCATGTAAAAAGCACAAAACAACAAAAATAAAGAGAACCACAATTTGTGAATGAGACCAATGAAATGTTGAACTAACTAACCTGAGAGAAGCAACTGACGGCTGAAGTGTGAACTCTGAGTAGAACAGCTCTCGATTCAATGACGCCTGGAACAAAAGAAATAAGATTCCCACAAAATATACAATTTTCAAAGTTTTAATGTTGTATGGAGAGCGAAGGGGGAACACAACAATTTATTGTTGATTTTATTGTTGGACACAAAAGAAGACGAAGCAATAGAATGTATTGAAATCCGTCGAAAATTTTGATCGAAAAAAAATGAACATAGTTTTTTGAGCGTAGAAACATTTTTTGGATTACTGTAAAAACTAAGAAACTTTACACACAATTCCACATGTTTTCACAGCAATTTTTTTATTATGCTTTGTGCTCTTTGATCCACACACAATAGTGAAGTTACTAATCCGTTAATCCTATTGAGGTGAAAATTTGAACACCTATTTTTTATGTGAAAAAAGCGATTCTGAGTTCGGGATTGAACACAAACAATTAGCTAGTTGTTTCAGTGTAACCAGATTTGAACAGGTATAATTATACTTTTTTTCTAATGCGGGTCTCTAGAAGTAGATTTTCCAATATATTTTGACTATTGGTTGATGCTGAACCTGTAGATGTCCACAGATAACAATAAAACAATACAATCCATCCATACATCAGATAGATGCCCAGACGCCTCTCTGGGTTAGTCCCCCTAAATCCCTCTAGGTTAGTACCCCCACCCACTTTCCAGAGAATGATTATGAAGAAAACAATACATTACCTGCCAAAATCAATTTTTCAATTTGTCAAAAATTCAAAAGTTAGTTGTCCCCTCCTTTTATTTTGTCCGAGGTTAGCACCCCCCTCCCAGAGATCTGGCCTCCACCTGATGTATGAATCCATCTTGACAAAACGAGGTATTTTTTAGCAAGTGTGAAACTCACAAAGGATGTTTTATGATTTTTAGCGAATTATGAGTTTAATATCTGTTTTCGTACGAATTTCAAAGTTCTAGGTTCAGAATATATAACAATAATTCAACTGTAAATTGGGGATATTGTTATTATTATTATTATTTTGAAAACCAGCCAGCCTCTCACACATGTTTCCTACATATTAATTTCCCGTAATCTTTCAAGTCAATCAATTCTCTTTCTCTCACTTTTTATCCTCTTTTCTCCTAGTCTCCCTCCATAAAACCCCATAAATCACAATAAATCTGTTAGCCTTTTCGCTCGATCGCTCGCCAACAACACAGAAAAAAACATAACACACAAGTGAAAAGAAAACTTACTGGGCATAGACTAGGATTAATGTTCAATTCGGCACGCTCTTGTTTCATCAGGTTCAACGAAAGTTCGGGAATGTCCTCGGCTCGAAAATATCTCGTCAATTTTACTTGTATTTGTTCGCGTTTAGTCTGCAAAAAAAGCATATGGTTCAATCATGGCAATTAAATATTGTTGTTCTCTTCACTTTAACCTATTTGTAAAAATTAGCATAAACTTTCACTCGCGTGAACAAACATATTGTAGTTATTTAGGTATTCTAACACTCAAACCTTGGAAACAAGGAATAAGTTAACATTTTCAAACGAACTACTTGTTCTTATTTTAATTCTATTTCTCACATATACCTTCTTGCGTTCAGATTATCTCTCTCGATAAAAAATTCTAATTAATTTATCTTCACTTTTTTGTATTCTCCCACTTCTCATCTCACGCCTAATTATCGCTACCAAATTGGTCCCTCCTCTTATACACACATATACATTCATACACACACAACATATATATAATTTGGTTGTTTCGTTCCTTTTCCTCCTCGTTTTTTGCTGCTTCTACTCCTACTGCCTTGGCTGGCTGACGACGAGCGACGTCTTTCTTCGAAGTGTCCAAAAAAAAACACGAAAAAGATGGGAAAAACGAAAAACAATTGAACTACTATTACTACTTCGTTCGTGTCTGTCTATTAGGCCGCCACTTCTACCAAACTTGTTTCAATTGTTCACTTTTCTCGTGTATATTTATGTGTGTGTGTATGTGAGGAAAATAACAGGAGGAAGAGAGTAAAAGAAGAGCCATAACAAGTCTGACCACATGTGATGATTATGTAAACTTGAGAGGTTAAGTGAGTATTGCACTTGTTATAATGGTCAAAGAGTCAAACGGCATTCAAAAAATTTAACGACAAAAAATGTTCGAACTGTTCCCTGTTTGCCAATAATCTTGAAATAAATACAAATATTCGCAGATGTGCTGTGTAAACATACTACCCAGAATACCATATAATTTCACAATGACATTATCTATCTGGAATCTCACAGTTTGCCTTTGTAAACATGCCAGCGTCTGTTTTTCTTTGCCAACCAAAAGAAAGTATTTCACTTTTCTACTCGCCCCTAGAGACCTTTCTATCTCTATTCCAATTTGATATATCAAATTTCATCCCAACTTTTGGTTTTTCTTTTTCTCCATTCCAAATCATAACAACAGTGGAAATGAAAAACTAAGAAAAAACGAAAGAAGTACTCGGTGTTCGTACCAAGTACATGATAACGGCCATATACAATTGACATACACATACAAACTTTTTTCTTTCTTTCTAATGTTATAAATAATTGGAATTTCTTCTTTCTCTTTTGATAAAGAGAAAGTGGTTTCAAAAATGTCATATTTGACGCGCGAAAAAAGGGAACCAAGTGCCTATTAACTAATTGTGAGTAGGTTAGATCCGGCTACCGCTCAGCTATTTCCTGCTCAAAGTACATAATCGTTTGTATGTGTGTGCGTGTGTATAAGTTTCTCACTAGCAGAAGCAGCAGCTGCAGGTGTTCGGCAAAAGACAAAACAAAGAGAAAATGACCAGACAAAACCTATGTGGTTTTTTGATCTTGAGACTGAAATGGGACTGAAATTGCATGAGTTTGCATGATAGAGTAAAATTATATACGAAATGAGGATGAAATTCAAATTATCAAAATATAAAATTTTGAGATCGCATGATTTCTATAGTGTAACACAAAAGCATGATAACCTTTTGATGATAAATCATTTTTTTTTAATAGTTGAGTTTCCATCTAAAGTTATACCCTCATAAGTTCCAAGGTCAGACAAATTGCTTAACAAATCATTCAAGTTCTCGTTCCCTCTACAACGTGATTGTCAGTTGTTTACCTCGTTATACTCTTATCAGCCTTATCTTTTTTTTTAATTTCAGTTTGAAATTGCTTTTGACCCCTCCTTCCTTTTTATTTAATCTCTGTCGGGTTGAACACAAAAATGTTGCCAAAAATCATATTAGAAAACGTGATGAAGGAGGAGGAAAAGAATGGGAATGAGGATGACAACAACGACTACTGACTATGAGAATAAGAAGAGACCATCTGTCACCACGGCCGTTCATCATTTAACCGCGCGCGCGAGAAATGGAGATATAGAGAAACAATAAATGAATAAGATTTTAGTGTTTTTTTTGTAAGTGAGGACGGTGTTGATTGCGATTTTTGAAACTGAAACTAAAACAAAACCCCCGAAACTCACATATTTAAAACCGGTAATAGAAGCAATCACAAAGGGCTCATTTGGAGCGACCTCGACAAAAACCGTATCTTTGATTCGGTACATAATACCGTCGTGAGATTGGAATCCTTCCAAATCATTCTTCTCTCGGAACCGATATACCTGGAAAAACACAATTTACGGAAAGGTCAAGTTGTTTTTTGAAGCCATCAATTTTTCATTTGGTATTTCTTTTTTTTTCTCTCTTCCAGCGCACTTTAGGTACATTTCCTCCTTTTTTCACAACTAATTTGTCAACTTTGGTATCTTTCTTTTCTTTTTTTTCTTACTTGACGACAAAACAACAATCTTCATTAAACCAATTGCTTCTTATTTCCTCCCTTCTAAAGACGCGCGCAGGGCAACAAAAAATCCCCCAACCATCATCCAATTCTTCCTTCTCTCATCATTTGTCAAAAACCCGCATTCAATTATGCATACACTTTTTTTGTGTTGTACGTCTGTTTCGAGAAGACCCCAGCTGGTGGTTCAATTGGTCACTGACTCCTCAGATTTTCATCATAATGAGAATAATATAACTTTTCTATTATTTACACACCAACAGTCAGGAAAAAAAGCAAGGCAGGCAAAAGCTTTTTAACAAACTATTATAATGTGTATGTGTGTGTATGAGAGAAAGAGAGCGAGACAAATGTTGACTATTTGTCATAACATTTGAGACTATTCTGATTGGAACAACTAGGGTTCATGTTCTCTCATCTTCTTTGTAACTCTTCAGGAAATTGACAAAGGTACAATATACGGGCGAGACGAAAATTTGATTTCTTCAGTTTACTTTTTTTTGATAGAAACAAATGTGTTGTTACGCAAATAGCAAAAACACTGCTGGATTACGCAACAAGACATAACGAGGAAAGAGGGGGAGGAGAACGCGGATTATCTTTTGCAATATGTGAGAAGCAAAAAAGAAAATAAAGGATCACTTACCTTTCCTCTTAGGTTTCTATCGGATTTTCCCGTGGAACTGTAATAACATGGTTCAATATCATAATACTTTTGCGAGAACTCAGGTTCATCGCCATTCGCCATTGGTGAAGTGCCGTCTGCAAAAAACGAAACATTTTTTAAGTCAGCAGAAAAAAGGCGTGGTTTTGTTGGGAGCATAAACATTTTTAATGTTTTTTTTTTGAAAATTTCTCACCTTGGCTTTCTTCCGACGATGACTGACCGCTTTCGTGTTCTTTATCCATTGAAGGATCTGAAAAAAATATTGAATAAATCAGAAAATGGAATTCGAGGAAGAAGGCAAAATAAACGCAAGGAAGGAGAGCATAAATAGTAAAAAACATGAACTAGAACAGCTCAGAGAGATAGTTGGAGAGTGCCAGAGAAAAGGCGAATGGTGAGAGGAAAAAAAAGAAAATGAAACGAATGCGAACGAATGAATGCGCTATGTCTCACTCAACCAACACACACAGAGACACTCACTCATCATACCAAGCGGTCTGCTTTTTGCAATTCATCATATTTACACTTTTGTATTTATATTATTATTATGATCAGTCTGAGTAATTCCATTCTGAACGCTTCTTCACCTTTTCTTATTTCAACACTTTCAACCAAAAGGCAGCCAGCGAAAAAAAATGTTATCATCATTTAATGACAAATTGATAAGATTGACAGAAGAGACACACACCGCATCAAACAAGAAATCAAGCAGACAAAAAGCATAAATAGAACAATTTTTTGGATATATCACCAAAAATTGTTATCTTACGTAACCTATAATTAAATGCTAGGGGTGGAATTACTAGAAATCGTTGAAAAGTTCAGAAGCTCACCAATTATAACCAGCGATTGCATTGTTGGCACACCATTTGGACACGAAATTAATTGGAAAACTGGGGAAATGCAACAAAACAACGAAAAAAAGCCAGATGGGAATGTCAGTGTGTGCACACGAGAGACGCAGAGAAACAAACAGTCGCGTCAGGTGCCTGTGCGGATATGGATGTGTTCCTTAGCTACAGTACTGCTTTTTATTCGAAATATTCAAATGAATCTGTTTGAAACTGTGAAGTGAAACCAAATGTCGAAATCGAATGAAAAACCTTGGGGGAGAAGAAACACATAGAATGCGGCAATAGAAAAAACACTCTTTGTTTCTACAGTACTACTTCTAGGGAAAAACGATGAAAAAATATAATTATAGTTCCAATCAAAAACAAAACAAACACTCCTCAAGTTTTTCTTATCGCCAACACGCTATCTCTCGTTGACTTGTTGAGCCTCAAACGACTTTCAAAATGAGCGAAAAACATTGAGAAGAAGAAGAAGAAGAAGAAGAAGAAGAAGAAGAACGGAGGGAAAACGAAACATTGTGGTTCAACTGCTAATTAGCCCGAAAAAAATCATATCATTATCAATATTCTCATTGTTCACAAGAAGAACAAAAGTGTCAAAAAACGACCGGATACATTCATATACACACAAATATAAATGTGTGTCCAGTGCGACGACGAGTGGTAAAGATGGGAAAAAAAGAAGGAGGAGAAGAAATGGGCAAACGCTATTTGAGAGTGGAAAGAGAATATGGTAAGACGAAGAGACGCAGAGAAAGTAGTATGTTTTTAGGGTGAACTGAAGACGATGAAGACTAAATGACCTTGTCACCCTTAACCTCTTGCTGAAAAAAAAAAAACAAGAACTCTAACTTGAAATATTTTCCAAGTTTCGACTTCCGCAGTGAAAATAATTTCCGAGTTTAGATTTCGAACAAAATCTAAGGTGTTTCATTTCAAGCTTCAGAATTTGAAACCATGAAAACTATAAGTCAGTGAAAAAAGTGGCGGCATGGGAGAAAAAGGAAAAAAAAAAGGGGGGGGGGGGAATATTTACAAAATGTTGAACAAATAAAGCGGGTCACTACAAAAATTGATTGATTCGCCTTCCACCATCAAACAATAAAAACACGTATACAGTACATATTTAAAGGAACACTGACTTTTTCAAACTGAAAACAATAACAACACTGGCTCACAGGTGAAGAAAAAGCTGCCATTCAACATTAAGACATAAAGAAAAACGAAGACGACAACGAAAAAAGTGAACATTTGTTATTTATGATGATGATGATGATGATGATGATGTTCAAAATGCATGAGAGGATTAGTTAGATAATTGGATGGAGGATGTGTAGAAGAAGAAAAAAGAGAATGAAAAGAAGAAGAAGAAGAAAGTATGACACATTTCATTTTGATAACACCTTTTTCTCGAGAGTTCAAAAGGTGTCATGATAAGATGTTGTAAAGAGGAAACAGGTGCATTTTAACAATTCGTCAAAATACATATTCAGATGATCGAAAACTATTATTCTTGATGCTAAATACAAGTTCAATTGTACTTGCCACTAATGAATACGAAATTGGCAACAAAAAAGAAGAAGCCAGGGAATTTATCGAAATGATCTTACATTGATTAATATAGAAGATTACTGTAGATTCAAATTTGTTTCAAAAGTTGGAAAGAACAGGTAATGAATCTTCAATGATTGAAACCATATGCGAAAAAAGTTGGAGGGACTAATTAGATCAGTTACGCACGCTCTATTGATAATTATCTTCCTATTCATTCTGAGCGCCTTCTCTCATTTTTCAAAAAAAAGGTACTTGCTAAACTACAGTACTCTCATGGACTAGACAGATTGATTTCTCCCTTCTTTTGAGAAATCAAAAAAAGACTGAAAAAAACAAGAAAACGACAACAGGTGTTTTGAAACATGAAATAATTTTCCTGGGTCAGGAAAACACCACAACAAAGTTATCGAAAACTAGAAAAGTTTGAACTCGAAACTCGGTCAAGTCAAAGAAAGTAGACGTGGAAGAGTTATTTGAAAAGTACTGTAGTTATCTTCACGTTCAAAAACCATACCTTGAAAGTTTCTAATAAATCTAGCGCGAAGAATGGATGCGCTCAAATAACCAAATCAAAGCGACCTTTTTCAAAAAAAAGGAAGAGAAAAAGAAGAACATACGGGGTGAGACAACAGAGAGTGCAGAGATCGATCAAGTAGTGCATACATATATATATATATATATTTATAATATACCAGGCAGGACCGCCTCCTTCCAACAAATTTTGACACAGTACTAGTGGTAGTAGCCATTGGTGTGTATTGTTGTATTATTAATAATAATAGTAATGAAAATGAAAAATAATTGTTGTCGGTCTCGAAAGGTGGAACAAGAAAAAGATGAAGAAGAAGAAGAAGAAGAAGAAGGAGGAGGAGGTAATCGGTGTATGTAGGTGGTCAATACAAACACTTGGTGAATTTTTGGAATCAGGATCAAGTTTCACCTTTGCTTTTTCTTTTCTCGTTCTTCGTTAACTTGGAGATGGGGGTATACACTAATCTTATCAATGAAACTTGTCAATTTGATAACAACATACTAAATGTGTTTGTGATTGTGTTAGTGTGGTTGGCCAGATTTCAAATCAGTAACAACAAAAAGAAGACAAATTCATCCAGGAACTAATTAAGAAAGTCTAATACTTTCACCTGCTTTATGATGATGTAAGATCAAAAGAGAAAAGCCGAAATTGGGAAAACAACAATTATCGCACTCAAATAAGATATCTTCTTACTGTTTCAGTTTATACACGTGTTACTCTAGGTGTTCAATTTTTAGAAAGGCTCATACCAGTAAGCCAGTTCAAAACTATTTGGGCCTTTTTTCTTTCCGTGGCATCAATTACAACAACATTCGAAACCCCCGGAATCTCACCCGCTCACACACATGTTCATTCATATAAAAGACACAGAAAAAACTTGGCCTAGACTAAATGAAAGTGTTGCCTTCCCGCTAATCTGGGATTATCACCTTCTTTCATTCACAACGCCGAATGGGTCTAAAGATGGTTGAGCTCGAAAATTTAGATGTTTCACTAATAGTTTTTCATAGCCCGGCCCGAGTTGGAAGTTTTTGAGGAGCTAGAAGACTAATTTGTGAACTGTCAAAACTTGATCTATCAAATTTCTAATGATAAAAAGATACAAAGTCGAGTGCATTTTGCAACATTTTTCTGAAAAAAGTTTCTGTTTTAATGTTAATTGAAATCTTAGGAGATACTGACCTTCTTCAAAATCTCAGGCTTCAAGAAAGCATTTTCAAGAACCCGAAATCTTAAAGTCATTGCAGGTTCAATTTTGCCAAATTCTCAGTCAATCTTCCAAAAAATAAATAAAAAATGAGTATTGAATATGTCCCAAGGGTACAACTCGTTTAGTCTTGCATAACCATCCAACCAAAAAAAAAACAAAACACAAGAACAGAATAACAACACCCACTAAAAAAAAACTAATAACAAATACACATATAAAACAAATGATGATCGGCAAACGTCAGAGAGACACATAGACACACACAAGATCATCAGATAACAAAGTGATGCCACATGACAGCTGGTTCAGACAAAACTAGGTAAATCAAATTAAAGAATCCAAGTTTGCAACTATCTGAAATCTCGTCTCATTTTTCACAAAAACATAAACAAAATCACCATAATGTTGTGTGACCTCAAAAAATGAAAAATAAAAAAACCCTCCTTCTTCTTCTTTCTCCCTCCCTTCAACCAACCAACCAGGCAGCCGAAAAATGCGAATTCGTTTTTGAGAGTGAACAAGACTCCGCCCCCAATAAATGCTTGGCTTTCTTCCTATTTAGGCACAAAATCAACAACAAAAGGGTTCATTTTCAGCAAACAAAATTAGATGAAAAAAAAAGAAAAACTAAGAATGATTTGTGATAATCTCTCGTCATTCCCTTGCCAATTTTCTATTTAGTTCAAAATAGGGAAGCAACTCCCCGAACCGTGTAATGAATATTTCATTTTGTCAAAAAAAAAAGAAGAAAGAATGCCGAATATTTGATGATGACCGAGTCAGGTGGAAACTGTGAAAAAAAAAACATTTACAAGAGTTTTCTCTTTTTTTTCATAAAAACTTGAGAGAACGAGGCATTGATAAGATAAAATCAAAGTCATGAAAAACCACAGTGATTGATTAACTGGAACAATTGAGGTCAGAGTTCGAATTGGGTATTATTTCTAAAATTAATCGAAACGTTATATAAATTTGATTCTCACCACACAGAGGTGAGAACAGGTGAGACCAAGAGACCGACCCGATGATTATCAAGGCTTTCTCGTTTTTCTAGAAACTGTTAGCTTGGTCTCTAAAACCACCATACATTTGCGTGGATTCCAGAAATGATCATTTTTATATCAAAAAATGAGTTCAGCCATTCCTCTTACCAAAAAAATAATTGTTTCCTTCCGCGTGACCAACACCAATCTAATATTCTAAAGTTTTTTGGCGAGTCTACATGAAAAATCAGGACAAAAAAACATTGGTCCTAAGAAACACCAGGTGTTTTGAAGTGTCACCTGAGACAAAGAAAAACAATCCGAGAATTGCAAATTTGTTGCTTTCAAACTGATTTGAGTTTCAAGAGTCATATTAAAATCTGGTGACAATATCTTTGATGTATCTGATATAATTTCTAGTCCAGAGAAACGACTGGCCAAAGTACTCTTGAACTTTTGATCGACGAGAGTGAGACGAACAAAAAATGAGGTACTGTAGTTTCTTTCAGATATACTGAGTTCCATTGGGAGAAAATCTTCAATTATAATTCTCTCAATGAGTTACTGTAGATCATGTAGATGGAAACAATGTTTGAAAAAAAAAACTACAGTAACCCGCCCCCTTTCTCTCTCTCTCAAGAATATCCGACAAAGGTGTCAATTCCTAGTCCAATATTTCATTCATTTTTTTTGTTGTTGTCATCATTATCCTACTAATCTTCATCATCGGTCATAATATACCACCACTAGGACACTCTTCAAAAAGAAGTAGAAAAAAAGGGGGGGGGGGGGCAATTCTCTTTTCTTGTTCAAATATAACATATGAGCGGAGACACACACACACCACAAAACAATTCAAACTTGAGAAAAGGAAAAGGGAGAAAAAAGAAGAGGATGGGGCAGAAGAAGGCTTGGATAGATGAATTTCTACTGCTTCTTCGTTTTTTTTCTTGTGTCGAGTGAATGAATGAATGAGTGAACGAGTGAAAAAATGAGGAAAAAGAAGAAGAAATTGAAAAAGACATAATAAGAATAATGTATGTATGTTACGGGTTTATTGTTATTGTTATGACCGACGACCGCTACTTTTTTTGAGAGAATGAGAAACAGGCGATTCACACATTTGCCATCTAATTGGTGGCTAACGCCAAAGTATTTAAGTCGTTTGAACAATTACTAAGAATATGATTTGATAACAAAGTAATAATATTGATAATGATAAAAATGCGAACAACATGACAAATAATTGAGAATAACATAATTTTGGAAGGCTAGAATGATTTTTTGAGAATAGAGAGTTGATTATTCAGAGAAAGAGAGGAAGAGAGATTAAAATCTAAAAATAGATAGATCGGATAATGAGATTGAGATTAGAAAATGAAGGAGTTCTAATATTGGATCATAGTTCAACACAAAAGTCCGGGTCACATAAAACGATCAGTAACTGAGACTGAAATTCGGAAAACTTTTTTTTCGCTCGATCAAACGGTGATCTCTATTTTGAGTCAAATTCAGGTCAGAGGACAGGCCCGACTTTATTCAAAACATTCCAAATCTCAACCCAATTTTGTTAATATTAGACACTTTTTTTTTGAAAGGAGCCTAAGTCAACAAAACACTCACTCTGTGTATAAGAAGCTTAGAAAAAGATCACAATATAAACTCAAATTCACTATGTATGTCAAATTTTTGGAACCAATAAACTTACAAATGAAAGTTTTTGACAAGTGTACTGTATGCTTGAAATAGGATACATTTGAAGGTCGAAAAGTCATTACATCATAATCGAACAGACACGCTTCTAATCTAATCTCGGCTGTTTGGCAGCTCACCAGACATTGTAAAATACATATGTGTATTGACTTGAAACGGATACTATTTTTAGAAATGAAACATTCAAGCTAATACGAATGGTGTGAACAGAGGAGGAGCGTTGACACATTTGAAAATCGGAGGCAAGGTCAAATTGTTCGAAGGAGAAGAAGGGAGCCAACTTGTTAATGGACCGGGCCGAACTTTTCAGATATGACTTTCTGTTTCATCAAGACCTCATGGTTTTTCAGCCAAGATCATTTACTGCGCCGGTAATCTGATAAGTTCAAAAAGCCAAAGATCACTTTTTCTCAAGTACATCTTTCTCTGACAAACAGCTGATCAAGCTGGAAACCAAGAAAACTCACACCAATTTTCTTCCTCATTTCAAAGAGAATTTGCCTATTCATTGATGCAAAAACATAAACAGGCACTACGTATCATCAACAAAAGAGAAAGTGAGTGAACGAGAAACGAAAAACCTAATTAGTAGATTGAAAATCACTTTTATCATCACCTTTCAAAAGTTTTTAAAAACGACATGTTAGCAAGAAAAAAACATCGAGAGCGACGTTTTTTTTTTGTTGTCAAAGTCAAAAATTCAATTTCCTCTGCTCCTCCCTCATCTAATCCCTCTGTCCGTTCGTTCTATCCTAATCCTTTCTTTTCAAAGAAAAAAGATGAAGCGAAAAAACTTTTTGACACCTTTTTTTCTACTTGGCATGGGGCCACTACTAGCCATTTTTTTGCGATCGTGTTGTTCCTTCTCAAGGTGACCACACACATAGGCAATAGTGTGTAGAGAAGAGACATATAGATTATCGGGGCGAGGAAGGGATTATGTGTCTATTTGTTCTTCTCCTTCTTCTGTCAATGGATGTGTCCCGCCTTCTTTTGCGGAAAAAAAGTAGAAAATGGGTTCCGAAACATTTTTGATATTATTAAAAACATGAAAGTGAGAGAGTGAGAGACGCAGAGAATACAATATCATATGGTTGATGATACAAAATGAAATTGAATGTAGAAATAACATTGATGATGTGTGAGAGAGAGAGAGAAAAAAAGGCAAAATGAAAGATCAAATAAACTTGAACTTTTTCACAACACATTTTGAGAAGTGGTCAACAATGAAACAACAGTAAACATATTGAGGGGAGGCCTGGAAAATCTGAAGGGACATGTATGCATACTGTAGAAGGAACGTTTCAAAAACTGATCAAAAAATATGGGCCCACTTGTTGGCCTTTCTAACATACCGTATCAAAAAAAAATTCAAGAGGAAACAAGACGCAGAGAAAAATATTTATTCTCTCGAAGAAGTAGTTTTCTTCGGATTGACACGGCGTGCTCAATAAAACAAAGTACAGTATCCTGTCACAACATTTTCAAACTCAACATAATTTTTTCTACCTGCATTAGGACTGTTTTCTAATTATACTTACTTTGATACTTTGACAATCTCTGACAAAACTTAGACCGGTCCGAAAAATTGATCAGAAAAATAACATCCTTAGTTTGGACAATGTTTGAAAGCCTTCTTTATCGCAATCTTTAATCTATGTCTGTAAATGTTGCTTATCAAACTGAACTCAATTGTTGGCCTACAAAAGGGCACATACAAAATTGAATAAATAATCTGGTTTTTTTGACGACAAAAAAGGAAAAACATGTTATGACAAAAAAGGCAGAGTGAGTCTAAAAACGAATTCTCGAAAAAGTCAAAAATCTCGGAACAAACTGAAAAAGTGTTGTAAAGGATATCTTATCTCTGTCATGATCATCTGAAAAGAAGCTTATTATCGGATAGAGATCATTATCGGATACCTATTCCGATAAATTGTTATTATGAGCGAACGAATGAGAAAAAAAGTAATCTATGCAAAAACCAGGACTCCGCCCATCCATCAAGTGTTCTCCCCATTTTGTATATACTACATGCAATCATTTCGAACTTTTTTCAGCAAATCATTAGGCCAATCAATAGACTTTCCCTTTTCTCATATTTATCTATCTGTCTATGACCGTATTACAGTACCACCTAGCTAGCCATAAAATGAGAAGGAAGGAGAGAGACGAATAATTGAGTATGAGGAGTACATTGTTCTTTTACAAACTCAAAACAATCTTTCTTTTTTTGTTGTTGTTGGCTTCCGCGAACAGTGATGAAGGCGGAAAAAAACAACAACGAGACAGCAAAAAACAAAAGCGACCAAGAGAAACGAGAAAAGGGTTGCCTTTTTCTTCTTCTTCAATGAAACTACACATGTGTGTGTGTATATATGTGTGGAGGGTATTCATAATAAATAAGTGAATGAATGGAATGGAAGAAGGAGAAGGATGAACGAGGATAGATTTGATGGCTTGTTTTTATTGTTCCAAACTTCACACGAATGAACGGACGAAAAATGGGAAGGAGAGGGCAATAAAGGTCATGCAAATCATATATAAAACTGGTATGGGAATATGTGTTGGTTTTTTTAAGCGAAAGGGGAGAGAGGTTTGAATGAGATTACAATCTCGAAAAATTCAAAACGTGATAGTGTGAATTCAAAAAAAAATCAGCCCACAAAGCTCAGAAACGAGTCGCTTTCTCAACTCAGATTCTCGATTCTCATCGCTTCAGATTTTATCGAAAAAGTTTAGCTCACGGAAAATAGTGATTTGCGAAAAAAAGAAGAAGAAACATGTAATTATTTGTGCAAATGTTTTCCTACCTCTATTCATACTAATAACCTTTAATTATTTGGTTCTTCATATCGTAAAAATTGAGTCCAAAAATGAGCCATCGAGAAAAAGTAGAAATAAAAACAAGGGTAATAGAAGAGATAATCTCGAAATTTGAAAGATTAGCTTTGATCATGTTTTGCAAAGTCGAAATCTGTTTCGGATAATCCGTCCCACGCAACTTTTTTCAGAGAAAAGACAATATTAGATTCTAGTCGTTCGGAGAATCGAAAACCGTCCCGGAAATGAGAAAATATGTTTGAACAGTGTGAAACAATCACTGATAAGAAAAACAGCTATTAGATGATTGTTGGCAAAATCAATTATTTTTTCGGGGATTTTTTTGTCTATTTTCTGCACAATTCACCGTTTACAGAGAAGAGAAAGCATCGAATTGATTGGCTAAGCGTTTCAGTTTGGTAATAAGTTAAACCAACACTTCGAAACAAGAATTAGGAAACCTACATCAAAACGAGCTGGATATACTTCCTTTCGAGATTTTACCAGATTATAGCTGTCATTATCCTCTTCCTCCTTCTCCTCTAATCGTTTTCTCATTTAACACCTCCAAAAACAAGAACACGAAACAAAAACGACAGCGAAAAAAGATGACCTCATTGTATTTGTTATGACACTTTCAAGTTGTTTCTCTGGCACTCTCTCTCTCTCTCCTCCTCATTTTACGCTGCCCGGCGCGCGCGCAAAAAAGACTGCGCAACCAAGTGTGTGTTTGTCTGACTGTGTGTGTGTGTGTGTGCTAACATATTACCGGGGGATCTTGAAACTCGCATCACTAGTGTGTGACAGGTTCTATGAACATAGGGGGTTTGGAAAGAAGTATGAACTAGTTCGGAAAATTGACCAACAATGAGTATAAGAACTCAGGAAATTTTGAGAAAACTTTCTACAATAAACCAGCGATTCAATCATAAACGCGTTCAAAATATAAATTCTCACATTATATTTTTTTTCGACCATTGAACAAATTTGTGGAATTGTTAGACAAACATATGTGAAAACAAAGACACTACATCCATGTCAAACTGAAAATCATGTTCTGAAACAGATATATTCTCTCTAGTAGCGAACAAGCTCATTTTTTTCCGAAAACAAATTATGATCGACGTGACCTTTCTCGAACTACAAAACATCTGCTATTCTTCTCTACGTCTCTCATTCTCTCTCAATCTCTCTCTCTCTCTCTCTCTCTCTCTCTCTCTCTCTCTCTCTCTCTCTCTCTCTCTCTCTCTCTCTCTCTCTCTCTCTCTCTATCCAAGCTTTTCCGCTGATTTTGCAATTCATCTAATCGAAACCGTACAACCATTATCTTCCTAATATACAAGACTATTCATCGGGTCATAAATCAGTTCACTTAGACTGACACCTGTCATCAAAAGAACATTGCCGAATGGACAATGAACAGGGAGACGGAAAAAAAGAAGAAGATGATAATAATAAGGAGAGAGGGACTTGTTTTTTTTTTTCAGATGTTTTTTCGAGAATACTCAGTTCAATTTTTTATCGGGCCGGCCCGAACACGTTGACATACACAATTGCGTACATATTTTGATATACATACATACATATAAATACAAAAACTGGTTATTGTATTATATTATGCATGTTACGAATTGTCGTCGTCTCATTTCGAAAAAGGCGAGTGAGACATGACAGAGAAAAAACGACGCGAATTTTTCGGTCTCCTTCTTCTGGCTGGTGAGGAGAGGCAAATCGAGACAATCTCAAATTTCGCGCGGGCAGGGGTCAAAAAAGTGCGAGAAGATGGAAAATAAGAAGGAGAAGAGAATTGTGTTTGTTTATTTGTTTGTTTGATCAAGCGTATGTATATTTAGGAGGAGGAGAAGTGAACATATATAATAATAGTAATAATCTCGGCGGTCTCATAATGAACTTTTACTGTTTCTAATGTTGCAAAAAAGGTGTTCTTTTAAAATTATAAAGATATATTTTCAAAAAGTTCACAGTCCCATTCAAATATTCAACACTATTCTTTTAATGGTTCCGAGCCATTTTCATTTCGCTCAAAATAGTCAGATAACAGACCAGCTTCGTTTCTCATAATCACACTCATTGAGAAACAGGAAACACAGAAAATCTACGTGGTTGTTCCGATGTCTTGTTGGCTTTCGAAAACTTTTCCCTGGCATGAAATCTTGCCATTTCTCAGAGAGCTGTTTGTGAATTTTTCAGAAAACTGGAAGCCTGAGTCGATGACAAAGAAGCGAGATCAGATGTATTCAGGTCTGCAAAAGTGTTACTGCGAAGAGATCTCGAACACACTCTGATCCTCTTTTCCCTCTCATTTCAAAAATGCCGCCAAGGTCAATCGATCAAACAAATACTACTCGTTAGTCAAATTAGAATAACATCTTTATCCATGCTTGAAAATCAGTTTCGAACTTTTTTCGTTTGTTACACAACACAACACTTTTTTTTTGGCAATAAAGTAAAAAGATTGAGAGAAAGAGAGAAAGAGAAAAGGGTCGTCGACAATAAACTTGTTTTATGATTCATGATATACGCGGCACGTTTTATGTATTAAAAGTGGACCGTTGTTGGTTTTTGGGCATACTTTGAAACAGTAATCTATTCAAGCCAAAGAACCAAGTCATACTTTTCGGAGAGGTCTCGTCCGGCCTCGAGGTCAGTCAGGTCACTGGACGATACCGGTGCTCTCACAAACTTGCTGGTCTGGTCTAATGTAAGACTGTTTGAAATGAATACGAGATATTTGTTCCGGTAGATTTTTTGCTCCACCTTTTTCATACCTTCTACACAAACCACTAATAATAATGAGACGACAATTAATACGGTATAGATAAGCAGTGAAATATGTTTTATAAGTAGCGAAAATATGCGAGAGAGCATTGAAGAAGAAGAGGATTAGAGAAAAAGGTCGAGAAAAAAAGAAGAAAGAGGAGAAATGAATAATGGCCGGATGGATTGGAAGGGCATAAAGAGAAAACCGAGAAAGAGAAAACAAAACAAGGGGCCATTTGACATGACAAAATGTGTGCAAACACAAAATAAATGAGCAAAATTAAAAGTGTCAGAAATCATATTTTCGCATTTTGCATTATTTCAAGAGTCGAATAACTATTAACTTAAAGGAACACAAAACAACAACGAAAAGAAGCATGTCCTAGTTTTGCTTTTTTTCAATTAAGCGAGAGGGCGTTTATTCGACAAAGGTCAAACATGTACCCTTCCTCACATAGACACATTTTTTCAATGCATTTTGAATCTCTCTACTTTTTTTGCTTCCTTTCTTGTTCGAAGATAAATGAGTTTCTCTTTTGATAATGGGATAATTGAAATTGAAATTTGTGCTGTTTCAAAACGGCCTGACATTCAAATTACTCGGAAAATAAAATCTCCAAATCTGACTAAGCTCAACAGGCTCTGATTAATCAAAAATGTCCCACAAGGAGCTTTGTTTTTTTCACAGGAAATCCGTTCGCTTAAAGGAATTAAACCTAGAAGGAAAACATTATACCTTCCAAGTTTAGACTCTGAAAATAAGCTTGTTGCAGAACTGAAGATTAATTTTGTTGAAAAAAAACAAAAAAAAACACTCTTGCCCGCATTTCTGCCAAATCTCTTGGGAGCTCAATTTTGTCATGTTGTGAATAACCATTCTTTTGATACACATCTAATTGAATCTACATAAATACAAAAAAAAGTAAATAGATAATAATCTGTCTAGTATCTCTCTACTCACTATATTTATTTTTCTCTTCTCAGGGGGCAACACACATACAAAAAGAAGAGAATCACTCTAGGTGAACATAACAAAAAGCAAGAGCCCGCTTTCGGTCACAAACTGGCACTTTTTCAAATAACAACACCAAGAGCAAGACCAAAAAAAGATGAAAAAAACAACAAAAAAAAAAGAAGAAGAACGTTTCCGATATGTATTCATGTCGTCGTTGAAAGGATTACTACTAATGACGAGGTTCAATTAGTAAAGAGTCCCCCGATAAATAAATGAAAAAAAAAACAACAAAAAGTGAACTTGGTTGTGAGAAAATGTCAACTTCCGTCGCAGTCACGGAAACAAATCATCAAGAAAAAAAACGGGAGCAAGAGAAAAACATTTGGAGCACAGACACAAAAAAATGGAAGAATGAAAAAAAAAAGAGGGACCACGTTAATTTTGAGACACAAAAAGTGAGTAAATTAGGAATCTGGAAAATGGCCCACGTAGAGATGTAGTTTTGAGAGACGCAGACATGAAAACATTATGTGGGAAAATAAGAGAAATTTCGTGTTTGATTCGTAATATTCTAGATTTGTTGGTAAAACACACATGGAGTAGCCTCTTCGACAACTTCGAGAATCTCTCGTCCCAAATTTTCACCCACCTACGAACATTAGTTCCCCTGTCTGTTGATCAGTCCCCTCTTTCTCATATCCTTCCCTTACTTGCGTAGATACGTCCGTGGATCAGGGCCCTCTTTCCTAGACAAACCCACCAATTTCATAGCAGACCATCCAAGATCTCGATCAATCACCATACTCATCAACTGATAATTCAAAAAATAACACTCCTAGCAGGACCGATTTTACGTCATTATTCTATCAGAATTTGAAAAATATCCCGTTTCGAACGTTCTGTTTTTGACAAAGTTCCGAACAAAATCTAACAATTACATCTATAAAAGTGCTCTTGTCTTCTGGATATTTTTTTTTCGCTTACTTTACTTCATCTCTTTCTCTTCTACTCGTCTTAAAAAATGGCAACTACTAATAATTTTTAATCGGATAATTTTGAAAACGAGGTCACGTATCAATGTTAACGTGGTTTGAGTTTTCGGAATCTTTTTAATTAAAACCGAAAATTTAAAAAAATAATGTCATTATTGTTTCGACCAATGTCTGAAATTCCTCTCATCTCTTCCTCACTACTTATTTGTTGTTTTTATTTTTCCTCATGTCCTTCTTATCCATTCCCAAAATCTCATCTCCTTTTCTCCTCTACGCAAAAAAAAAAAGGAGACGAAGAAAAAAAGTTGAAATCAAATAAAAATTCAGAAAAACGAAATGGTCGGCAAAAGACAAAAAGGCGCAAAAAATTGGTATAGGAAAAAGGGGGAGTTAAATTGAGAAGAACCCCTGAAAAAAAATGAAAAATGGAGACATGGATAAAAAATCTGGGAACAAAAGCGGAGAGACAGGGGAAAAATACGTGTTATTTCACACGGATATTTATTTTTTCATTCGGCGGCGAGGAAACAATTGGGTCTTAAAGAAAAGTGAACAGAGTTCAGGTTCGAGAAACCAACTCGTTCGATTCATTATCAGTTTGAAATAAGTCCGCGAGTGGACCGATAAGATTTTAAACTCACTTATAGAGAATGGAAAATGGTTTCCCCTAAAACATACCTTTGGTAAATCGACCCAGAATAGCCAGGCTAACCGTGGTGTACTGATGGAAACCAGTCTGATTCCGGGCCTTGAAAACTAAAACCGAAAAAAAAACGAAATTTACATTTTCTTGAGGAAGGCGACAACTAGAAAAGTTTGCACCATTTTTTGAAATAAAAGTTTGTTTCCTGAGAAATCTATTCTTCTTTCAAGGCCAAAAATTAAAAAAAAAAAAGTTGGGGCCTGCTCGTGATATCTGGGACAGACCATCGTGCATTCGGCCCAGTATCTCTAAAGAATCTTCTTGAAGTGAGTCTGGTCAGGCCTATCATAACACCTCTAATCTTACCTTTGAGTCATTCAGTGATTTTTGATCTTACCCCGACAGAACCACAGAATCTGACGTGATCTGAGAATGCACCCACTTGCCTCTGGTCCTAATTCGGATGCCAGAAATACTCACTTGAAAAAGTTGCAAAATATCCTCCTCCTCCTTCTTTCAAAAACTGCTCAAATAGCAGAGAAAATCGTTGAGCAAACATATGTTCTTCCACTCTCTCTCACTCATTTTTTTCTCGCTTCTTCTTTTTCTTCTCTCCAGTTTTTTATGTGAACGAGCGACAAAAAATATATCAAAAGGGTCAAAAAATATGTGCGTATAATGTCATAATATAAAAGTTCTGGGGGAATTCCCACAATTTGAGAGAAAAAAAAGAAACGAAACATTTGAAGAGAAAGTATACACACACAAAAATGATGACACGTGGAATGACTTCTAAACGAGCCAGTTCAAAATGTCCTCAACGTGATCGAGCGAAACAGGCTGGTCGAATTGAAAAAAAAAACTGGTGGTCAGTCGGGATAACTTCTAAGACCACCATTCAAAAAAAGAAAGAAACAGTTTTGTACTTTTTGTTCTTCCATAAACTGAAAAAATGTCAAGCCGGTCACGTTTTTTTTTTTTGAAATCTAAGGACACCATTCATTTTTCTTCTCCCTGTTCATTTGAAAATCATATATTGCAACATACAATTGTTCACTGAACATCTGGTAACATTATGCGAACCCAACAAAAACAACAGAAATATGGGCGGAGCTTATGAGCAAGACAACATGTAACTGATAATAATTGACAAACAAACGGGGTTTTTTGATGAATGGTTGAATTGTTGAACAGCACTTTGAAGAGAGAAAAACATATGACAAAATCGAAAAAAAGGTTTGCTGGATTTCATCAAGACTCATTATAATGAATATTAGAATGAATACAAATCGGTATTGGAAAAAGTTTCAGGTTTGTAGACTGAATTCTACATACCTGAAAAAAATTGATGTGTTTTTTTTCCTCAGTGGTCCAAGTGGTCGAAATGTCAATCTTGACCAATTTAATTTTTGCAGATTTTTGACTGTTTCAACTCAGAATAGCCCGTATTATTTCTATGGTTCTGCCTGCACTTCAGAGTGCTTCGAAGCCGACTTGGGTGGGCCCAAGGAACATGTCTCAACTGAACCAAAATAGAAAAGTGCTTCTTGGTTTTTATTTTTGATATTTTCCAGCCTGACAGGTTGGAAGATGGGTATTCTGGGTAGCCATGAAAGGTCAGCCTGTCTTCAAAAAATGTGATCGAAGTTTCGGTTTTCCGGAGGCTTTATATTTTTTCATTCAGTTCTGAACTCATAACATCTTCCAATCTCCAATTTCTTTTTTCGAATGCAACAAGTTCATATCAAGTTGTAACTTGATTAAATATGCAAAACCAGTCAACTAAAAAACATTGTTCAAACAAAAACGGAACGACGAGAAGAGGCAAAAAAGCTTCTCCAATTCCTTCTTCTTCTTCTTATTTACAACAGAAATAAACAAACAAACAGAGACACAATATGAAATTGTCTTTCGCTTTTGTTTTTGTTTTTTTTTTGCTGTCACCGCTTTTTTATTCGGGGATTTATGTACTTGAGGTATCAAAAATTGAGTGAGAAAAAAATGGAGAAAATGAAAAAAATAATAATAAATCACTGATAATAGACAACAAATTGAATGTGGGAAAAATATTTTGGAATTGTTATGTGTGTTCGAATGAAAACAAGAGGGACATGAATGGACACAAAACAATATGAATTTGTACGGCCACGTTGCATATTAATTTTGTTGCCATTTCTAATTGTTGTTGGTTCCAATAGCACACCGGTCAGTTATGTCACTTTGAAATCTCATGTTCTCAGACACAGTCCTGTTGCAAAAGACGGTCCTATCTGTAGTTTCCATAAAATATCATCTATTTCGACACGATAACGATGGTTGAAAAGAGATGTTCACATTCACCGAAATCCATATGTGGGCCTAGCAGGAAGTTCCGTTGCCTTTTTAACTTGTACCGCTGGCTTGAATCCGTGCTGCGCCAAGCAAGAAAAGCCAGCCCGGCCCAAAACGACATACCTGCAAACTACTTGTAGTCACCAAATTTTGAAATGTGTTCCTAGGCTTTTCGATAAAAGTTCAGATCTTTTGTCAAACATCTCAATGTTTCTGAATAGTTGAAAAATGAATGTAGATTTCTTCTAACACATTTTATGCCCTTTTTCGGCGACTATCCTTATTGTTTTCCAGTGCCATATCGTAAAAAATATGTTTGTTTTTTCGGTACCAATTACCGTGAGAATCTCAAATATCATAACATAACACATTCCTTCTTGCAAGGAACTCGAACTCGAAGGGCCTTCTCGCATGGAAATGTATCCTAATCTCAATGTTTTGTTTTTTATGAACTTTTCTTGTTTCGAACATAAATACAAAAAATTAAATGGAGAGCCTATAAAACAAGCAACAATTTTTTATAGTCAATAATTTTTTGAAGTATCTGAAATTGATAGTTTATGGGAAGTATATATACATTCAGACAATATTTCAGACGTGCAGAAACTGGGGACCATTGTTGTGATTTCCGATTTTTGCAAAGTGTTCGAAACTTGGATTTTTGTATTCAAATTGTCAAGTCTCCAAAAATCATATTGTCCGAATTTCTTCTCGAAATGTTTGGTAAAATAAACATAAGAAATATGTTGAAATATTTTATGGCAGTTCCTTGATGATAAATAAATGCATGAAAATTCCTCTTATCAGATGAACATGTTTATATGAGCCCGCTCTCAATCGCCTATTTAATTTTTAAATGTGTGTTTTTTGTTTAAATTTTTTGCAATATTGCTAGTTGGTGTTGCTTCAAAAGGACCAGGAGAGCAGAGTCAGCACACTTGAAACAAAAACCAATGCCTACAGAATCGTGTCTGCACTCAAAAATATTCAGGTTATTTCCTGAAAATATTTTATCTTTTCACGTGACCTTATATGTCGCCTATTGCTTTTAAACATCATTTCTATATCTCTAGTATCTACAATTTTATCGAAAACAAGTGTGCGGAGTTTGCTTTTGATAGCGTCAAACTGTACTTTAGATTTTTTTTTTCAAATACAGCATGATATTGTCAATCCTGTCAGATCATCCAACGCGCGTTTCTTCTACTGTCTAAGTATCTCGTTTTGTCGTACTCTCTCCTCGAAATTTGTTGGCCCGACCCGCTCGGCCCAAAACGACAGCCCTGGGTTTACCTATTTTGTTTGAAAAAACATCTTTCCAGCCTCCGAGTTTTGCACCATTTTTGAAGGATGCCTTTGGAGAATAGTTTGGGTGGAGGTAAAACAGTTTTAAATATCTCATTTTTTATTTTTATTTTGAGATGATCTATTCTTACTGAGATCAATGTTCTTTTTTTCACGAGTTCAGGAGGTGATAGCTGGTTTCTAGTGTTGTTGTTATCGTTGTTCGAATTGTTTGTTATGGCGTTTTCTGTGTTTTTTTTTATATCAAACAAATTTTAGTGGAAATTGTGAGTGAAGTGTTATGATTTATAAATTGAAAATGATTTTTGAAACCTTCTTCTCCTTCCTTCACTTTTTCGTCAAACATTTCATTTTTTTTCAGAGTGTTGCTCTAGAAGTGATCATCATCGTACTCCGGACCATCAATACATTCTACTCTTTTTTCATATTTTTTTACTTCTTCAGTTTCTGGTCATTACTTCAACTTCTTATCTGTGGCATTCTTTGGCTTGTTTTTTGTATATTTTTTACTTATTTAGTTTCTCCTTTTATTCCTTCAGTTTCAATAATTTTGTTAGATCTCTGGAGCGGAAACGGGCTCAAAGGCTAAAGTTAATATGTTACCGTTCCTAATCTAATATAAAAGAAGAATATCCTTTCAATCTCCTTTTCCGAATTCCCCTCCATCAGAGGTTCCATATTTTTGTTTTCAAAAATTCTCCAGAATTTTTTAACTAGTTATTGGGATGGATTCTGAATCTGATCCGAAAACAACCAAATCTGAAACGGAAACAACTGATCGGGTTCGAATTTTTATCTTGGCCCATTCAGTCCATATTTTGAATAACCCGGTCCGAAAAATTCTTCTGGTCCGATTCAGATTTTGTTATTTTTGGAACCAATTCAGTAGTCTTTTTATCCACAAAAAATGTTGAAAATGGTTGTTTTTTCTTTGATTGTCACAATTATTGTGTTTAAAAAATGAGAAACGTAAAAAACTTCATTATTATTTAAAAGACGAGAAACTTTTGAACCGAAAAAAGACGAGCAAAAAACATAAAGAAGCATGAATGCATTCTAGGAATAAAAAGAAAACAATAAATACAGGAAAAAGTGCTCAATCCACGACAACCAACTCATTGACATCTCCGAATGCATATTCCGATTGAATCGAGTTCAATGTATCAATTGCTCTTCCTTCTCCAACAACAATCGCTCTTCCACGTTGCAAATTAACAAGACGATTATTGAAAGTGGTTGGAAGACGAGTTGCCAAACGATTGACAATCGGGTTGAGACCCCATCCACTACACATTCGATCCATTATTGCTTCATGAGTTCGTTCACTGAGTCGACGTAGAACACCATGACGTTCCAATTGTTCGGCCAACTCTTTGCAGCTCGATTCAGCTCTTTGAATATTAACTCTCATCAAATTTGTCAACTCATATTTCTCGCCAAACACCAATTGTGACATGTACTCATCGGCATTGATCGGCGGTTCCATTTCTTGTTCCAAACTTTCTTTCAGAATATTCCATCCATGATCATGACAGAATGCAATACATGCCCGAATCATTGTTGGATGAGGAGACGGACCCATTGGATGCATGTATGATAAGAGTTGCAATAATACTTCACCGGGCAACAGATTCTCGCGTGAACATTCTCGTTGGAATTCGGTTGTATATCTGGCAATGAATTCACCATTTCCACCAACACAAAATTGAGAACGACCATGAGCAGCGAGGAGACCGCTGTTCAAGTAGAAACGAGTACCACGAAACAGAATTGTCGATTTGGTCGTGTCGTTTTCCTATAATTTATTTGCATATTTTTTAGATCGAAATTTAATGAAATAATGTATTGGGGGACGACTGCAAACCCCAGCTGCTTTATCAACGCCCAATAAAATCCTGGCCGGGAAAAAACATAAAAAAAAGGGGCCGGACCCATTTTTGAACAGACTTTGCTGAATGGAATCCAAAAATCGAGTTTTTGTTTCTTATCACCCTGAGTGGGGTCCAAAAACAGAATTCCCATTTTTGAACCACTTTTCTCATGTTGGACCCGATTCAGTGAACTTTCCGGTAGCACTGGGCCCCTTTCAGTGACTTGTAGTTTGGATCCAATATAGAGCCCGATCCTATTCAGGGCCCCTACTCAGGAAATTCCTCATTTCTCGAAAAGTCCATTTGAGATTTTTGCAGTTTTGGACCGTTCAATCATGTTCTCTCCGAACAACTATCTTATTTTTCGTTCGGAATATTTGTTGAACACTCTATAAAAAACCTGAGAAGAATCACCTGCTTCTCCAGAAAATTTGGAACATCATCATTCGACTCGGTTAACGTGATGGCATCTGCTGGCGCATTTCTTCCAAGTAATATTGCCGGACAAACAATCTTGGTATAAACATCTCGACCACAAAAGTTTTCCGGTTCGAATCCTTGCAAAATCATTTTACTCCACGTTCCATCTCTCGATGCTCGAAATGCCAACTCACGAATTGCCGGCTCTAAGCGATTCTCAATTGCAGCTTGGAAGCGTTGTTGAAATGACATCTAGAAATACGAAAGAAGTATTGAATTGCCTACTGTGAACATCATCTTACTGGACGATAATTATAATTGATCAAGTGAATCGAGAGCTTATTCACAAGATTATCACATTTATATCCAACTGCAGCTGCTGTCAAAGCACGGAATGCTGCATAAATGGGGCGACGAGTTGGATAGACTTGATATAGAAGTTCGAGAAAAGCCGTCTTGTCCGTTGAAGTTGCCTTGATCACTGATCCTCGTTCACTTGCTGTTTTCTCACATTTTGCTGGAAAATACTTGTGAATATTTTGAGAATATTTTTTGTTGAATTATCTCACCCATGTATTCCGAGAGAAGTCCGAGAATATTCGAATGAACACGAATAGTTGAACCATCATCGAATTCAATGACTTCGTCGCCTTCCGTGAATTTCGGGAGCTCAAGATGCATCTAAAATCGGATAAGAATCTAGTCAGAAAATTCCAAGAGAGAGCCTGTAGATTTCAAAAAAAAAATCACAGGTTCTAATTTTTTGGTTCCAATTTTTATTGTTACCTCGCTCTTCTAGAAATAGTCTTTTTTTGTTTATGAAAGTACTGTTTGTGGCTCGGATTGAGAGCGAGTTTTTTCTAGCTTTCGGAAAAAAACCGACGAGGGCCCTGCTGATTTCCCTCGACCAAACAAAATCTCAAATCTGGATCATGGTTTGAGAAACCGTTAAAAAATCGAAAACTTGGTCCGGACAAATTAGTTAGGTTTTCAAGTTGAATTTCTCTTTCGGAGGGGGTCCTGAACTCTACTCACGAAGTTGAGAACTCTCATCTCGAATTTGATGAATCGAACATCTTCGGTTTGCACTTCAACATTCAAAGGATACGAAAAACTATCAAACTTGAACACATCCTTATCGACAACATTCAATCCACTTGCATCATTTCCACCGCCCGTTTTAATTCTCATTTGAACCAAAAGTGTCCATTCAGCTGGATTGATAGTAGATGCATTGAAATAGACACGCTTTATACCATTTTCGACAACTTCTACTATTTCGAATTGAATTTTGTTGTCGAACACGAAAACATTGGCAGCTTCAGATGAATTCGGAAGGTTTCGATCATCAACGGCCACAAAAATCGAAATCGGAGGTGGAGCTGTGAATTTTTGAAGATCGTGATCGTCGAATGAAACAGCTGTATGAGCAGAGAGAACTGATAACTGGGATAATGACATTTTTGAAGAATGACAACAGAATAATAGAAAGAAGGACAATGACACGTTGTGAAAAGGGTTCACGTATATTTCAAATAATATTTTTTTCTTTTCACATCTAGGTCAGACTTATGTGCAAACAGAGAAACGACTTTCACGAATTTGGTTTTATGTGATCTAATTTGATATTTTCAGAAAACGAGTTCCTTTTTCAAACATCACAAAGTTCCAGAAATTTGTACACGTTTGTACACGTTTACAGTAACCATGACTGTTTCGTTTCAAATTGTCATTTCTTTTTTTGTTTTTGTTTTCCGGTGACTAGTCGATGATGATTCATAGTGGAAACAAAAATATTTGGAATTAGTCAGCTTGGCAAACTGTTTGTACACTTGCCATACTATTATTTGATGTTGTTCATGTTCAGTTAGTCGGGACTTTTTTTTCGGATCTGAAACTTTTAGAGTTTATATTTCAGACCGAACTGATTGATTATCAAGCTCGAAGAATTCAAAGTCAAATCAACTGACATCGAGAAAAATCTAGTTTCACTTCTGTTTTGAAATGAAAAAAATTAGAAATTGGATAGAATTCGAGTTTTTTCTCAAATTCACACAGTTTCCTTTTAAATTTTCACTTCGAACTAGACCGGGCTGGCTCAGGAATGGAAAAACAGCGGGCCGGGGCCGGCCCTGGCTATTTTGATATACCTGGCCTGGCTGTTTCCCATGATGACATCACTTGTTCCCGCCGACTACACTGTGTACTTGATATTTTTATAACACATAATAAACTGATTGTAGTTTCCATCTCTCTCCTATAATCATATTCAACATTGATGTTGTTCTATTTTTCTAGAGACATCCATTTTGTCGACAAAATTCAATCTATCCATGTTTGCACATAGTTTGTCAAATATATATTATTTTTCTGCGTCTCTTCAATCTTTTATCATTTTTTTCCAGTATTTAAGTTCAATATTTGTTTGCATTTTGCACTTTTCGATGGATTTTATAGTTGGATTATTGATTGATTTTGTTTGGTAGAATTAAGCCTAATACGAAATTTGTAGAACATAAAATGATGATTCATGATTCGCGAATGTTCTTATCTTTCTCTCTCTTTCTTATTAGTGACCTGACCAGTGTGCTCATGTAAATATAATAACCATATAAATATGCCACACGTCTTCTTATCATTTTTTTCTGATCATGCAAGTTTTGTTTTTTTTGCTGTTCAATTCAGCGATAGTTTTTGTTTTCGAAAATGTGTATTTTTGTGATTTTTTCTGTGTTTTGTCCTCGAAATAATTTATTCTAAAAAACATAAAATTTGCGACCTCGCCAAAATATTCTAATTCGGTACAGGAAACCATCTCCCACCCGACTCAGGAAATATTCACAGAGTTAGGACTCGGCCCGTTTTTTTTTGTTCTTCCAATTTGTACCCCGATAAATAGTTTTTTTTTTGATTCAGGAATAAAAATTTTGAGCCCGAATCATATTGTCATACTCTCTCATATTCTATTAAACGTGCCGATTTTCTTTCAAATCTCATTTTTCCGTCAACATTTTTTCATAACTTCCTCTTTGAAGTCGTTACAAAGTTAAAACGTTTCAGATCTCAAAATGAGTCTCGATAAAATGAAAACAATGCCCGATGCTCTCAAACCACTTCTTCTACTTCTGACCTTTCTCCAAATTATATTCATGGCAGCTCCGGGTACTCGAGGCTTCTTTTGGTTTGTGTGCCTCACATCGATTCTTGAATTTTTAGTAGCTATTGCTATTTTTGGCGGATTCTTCTTCGGTGTATCTTTTTTTGCAACAACTACTTTCAGTTTAGTGGTAAGCATTTTTTCATTCATAATCGATAGGAATATTTTACAAATTTTCGAGTAAAAGTTGAAAAAATTCGAATAAGCCTAATCATTGACTTTTTCTTTCGGGCCGTCCAAAAAAACTCGGTCAAACATGAAAACTCTGTTCTGAAACAAACCTAGTCCGTTCTAAGTTTTGCAAGTTACTATGTTAAAAAAAGAATGTAGCATACCCTTTATGATCATGTTTTTCTGTGTTCATTTTGTAATTGGAAGTACTATACATTTACGTATTTTCTCATGCCTGATTCTGACCCTCGAATTCTTGTTTTTGAAAAGTTTTCTAGAAAACTGTAAAGACTTTGAGAATGATCATGTTCATCTTAAAATGAGAATCTTCTGCAATCGACCTAGCTGAAAGAAGGCATGGCAGAAAGGCGGGCCGATGCCAACCAGGGCCTTCTGTTCAGAGGCTAGATCCGGCATCGGCTCAACAAATAAACGATACCAGCCCTATCGTATAGGCAATTTTCCAGTTCAGAATGGCCCTTGGTCCCAAAAAATTATGATTCTCAATTCTCGAAAATTGAATATTTTTTTAACCCATTGACCGTATAATTTTATTGATTTTTTCGTTAACTGGGACTATGATTACAACTTTTCAAAGTTGCACCCAACTCCTGAAAATTTCACGTTTTCGAGATTTTTTGAAAATTCGTGTTTACAGTATCATTTTGTGAAGAACTGTGGACTATAATTTTCTGAATGATTTGAAAAACTTGATGTTTTGAAATATTTCAAGTTTTCTTTTTTCAGGAACTCGGAGTTAGCGCAGCATTCTGTGTCTGCAGTGCACTCAATACAATCTACTATTTTGTCAACATTTTCCATCATTTCAATTTCTGGTTTCTTTTGGCTTTAGCTGATTCTGTTCTTCTCGTTCTGGCTTACGGTCTTCAAACTCTCATTAATTGGTCAAATCGAGGAATTCAAACACATTCGACCAACCAAGCAACTGCTCAACCACCCCCGCCACCACCAGGTGGAGCCTTTCCAGCCGGAGTCAATCCGTCATAAACTAACGGGTTCTCTAAACAATTCAATTGCTTTATAACTTTTGATAAACTTGAAAAGCTGGTAAAAAAGTTCTGGATACTGTGAATTTAATTCTAAGTGTGAGATGTGGGTTTTTTCAAACAATGTCCGCAGTCGATCTTCAATGCCCATGGTTGATAGATTGTGACTTTTTTTCATTTCATAATTATAATGACTTCATGACTTGGAAAAAAAATGGAAATCTCTGAACTAGGCTCAACATTCATTCAATTAATACATAAAACTGCAAGTGAGATAAATCAAAGTTTGGAATGTTTGTGAGTATCGTCCACACAAGTTCACATTCTCCTGATCAGAACAGCGGTAGCTTCTCCTCCTCCATTACAAATTGCTGCGATTCCAAGTTGACCAGGTGCTAGTGAATAGATCAAAGAGTTCACAATGCGCAATCCAGACATTCTATAAAATGAGGAAAAATGGTCTAATAGTATTACAGTGAATTACCCAAGTGGATGTCCAATAGCAACAGCTCCACCTTTAACATTGACAATGTTTGCATCGATTCCCAAATCTTTGATAAAAGCTAAAGCAGTGATAGAGAACGCCTCGTTGAGTTCCCAAAGAGCAATGTCAGATGTTTTAAGACCAGTTTTAGCGAGAAGCTGAAATTGAGAATTTACCATGTGTATCGGATAAATATTACGAGGCCCGACCTTCACTGGTTGACGTTTTTTTTTAAAGTTAAAATAGTCAATTCGAGGACAGGCTTTGTATTTCTGACACAATATTTACCTCTTGAACAGCATTAACCGGTGCAACCGTGAAATCGACAGGCTGTCTTCCGGCTTCAGCAAACGCCACCAACTCAGCAAGTGGTTGAACACCCCCTGGGACACTATCTTCTCCGACCACAACAGACGCAACAGCTCCGTCATTCAATGAAGACGCATTCGCAGCAGTGATAGTTCCAGTCGCATCTCGTACAAACACTGGACGAAGTGTCGCCACCTGATCAGTTTACGAGAACAATTTTTAAAATCAGTTTCAACCTCACCTTCGATTCGACCAATTTCTTATATTCCTCGTCTTCTGATACAGTAACCTCGCTTCTAGCCAATTTCACAGTGACCGGAATGACCTCTTTTTCAAATTGGCCAGTCTGAACAAAGTTTCTATTTTTAATGTTTTAAGTTATTTAATCACCTTCCATGCATTGGCTGCCTTTTTGTAACTCTCAATGGCGTACGCATCTTGTTGTTCTCTTGTGATACCGTATTCCCGAACTGTTTTTTCAGCGCACAGACCCATTGGTTGTTTTTCATTAGCATCTTCTAATCCATCTTTAGCTATGCCATCCTGTCAAAAAAATATATTCCATACATAAAATGCATTCAAACTAACAATCATTTTCAATCCACCATAGGGGATTTCTCCTCTTTGTACATAAAATGGAACTTGGCTCATGTTTTCAGTTCCGACAACAAGAACTCGTTTGCGATAACCAGCCTTGATTTCGACAGCCGCAAGAACCAACGCTTTCATTGATGACGAACATACCTTATTTATTGTAACTGCTTGAGTCTCAACAGGAAGACCTGAACAAGACAGATTATGTTGCTCAACGAACTCAGCTGACATGAGCGATTTCGTTTTGGGCCGGGCCATCGTTTTCAAAGTGAAATCGGGTGAGCCAGGCCACGCGCATTTAAAGAACGTCCGATTTTTTATCCATTTTTTTTTGGTTCGCGTTTGAATATTTTTTCGACGTTATCCTCATATTTGTTCGAATTTTTTTTCAATGTTAAGAGTACGAAAATGAGAAACAGCTCATAATATATGAATGATAAAACATTTTTTTACTCAAACATAAATTCCAGAAAAAACTGTGTTTTTGTTGAGTAGAAAAACAATCAAAATAAATCACATAGGTGAGGAATCGAACCCATTGATTAAAAATCGGACGTTTTTTTTTAAATAAAACATGCCGGGCCGCTCGCCCAAGCAATTAAATACGGGATTTTCATGCCCGTGATAAAAGTGGAATAAGCACCGGTCACTGCCTGCTCGGTTCATTATGAACTGATCTATGTAGACGTGTTTGGGCCACGAAATGAAACACATTGCAGTTAAATATTTTTCTTGGTTAGGCTATGGCCGTTGATTAGATCTAATCGATTTTCAAACGGGCGGGGTGGGCGAGCCCGGCCCAGCATAAGGTGTGCTGCGGGCGGCCGCGGTGGCCCAAACGACATCCCTGGATCTCAGTGTTTATGAACAATTCACAGTGTTTCCGTAGCATTTTTCTGAATCTCCTAAGTTCTCGGGAGAAAAAGCGCAGAAAATGCGGCATTTGGCGCAGATCTGCGGCATTTGGCGCAGAAATGCGGCAAATTGGCGCAGAAAATGCGCCAACTGCCGCAGAAATGCGCCGACAGAGCGGCATTGGACGCAGAAATGCGCGGGCAGAGCGGCAGAGGGCGCAAAAACGCGCCGGCAAAGCGGCAGTGGAGCAAATAGTTCGTTTTGAAACTACTACACGTTTATTATAATAAGAAATCACAAAAATAAAACAACAAATAACATGATATTTTTAAAAAAACGGATGGAAAGTTTTTGTGCTGTTCGAAGTACTGTATAATTTGGTGTGTAGGAGGGCATCACAATCGTGGTTCGTAGAATTCCACCATTCAGACGACATATGATCTGAGTGACGAATTGTCAAATGGCGAAATATCGTAGAGCTTTTTCTATCGTTTCGCAGCTCGTCGCTTCGTATAATAGCGCTGAAAATTGTTAGGTTGAGATTCGGAAGCTCAGTTTTCAAACTCACGGTCTTGGGGACTTCATAGAAATTCATTTTGCAGTCGTTTTCAAAGTCGTCATTACCGGAATTGATAGGAATGATGAAATCGTACTCTGAAAAACAAAAAACGTTTTGAAACAAAAAAACGTTTTTATACTTCCTTTCGATGTGTTGAAAAATTTGTTTGTTTGAATAACTTTTAAAAAAACCTACATTTTCTGGAGTATCCGCTTGAATACTTTTGAGGAGCACCAAAATTTTGAAGCAATTCTACGACATCATCACTATCATATTTCGAGTTCTAATTAGGTAAGACGGAGTTGAAAGAACGGAAACTCTGTAATCAAAACATATTTTACTTTTTCATTGATCTGTATTACCATCAACGGCTACTGTAGTGCCACTTAATGAAGCTTCCTTCAAATTGATTCGACAACCAATAAACCTGACAAATCGCCAAATCAACACTGAAAATAAAAATATCATTTTTGTTTTTTGAGAACGTTTAGAAAATAGTAAATTCCTGGTTTTCTGAAATTTTGTTTCCAAAGTAAAAAAAAAAACTAACCT
Organism: Caenorhabditis sp. 8 KK-2011; assembly: GCA_963572245.1. Classification (NCBI taxonomy): domain Eukaryota; kingdom Metazoa; phylum Nematoda; class Chromadorea; order Rhabditida; family Rhabditidae; genus Caenorhabditis; species Caenorhabditis sp. 8 KK-2011. The sequence goes on from OY751547.1 coordinate 4,619,392, forward strand.
TTACAGTAAGAATATCGGCGGCATTCACGACCGCAACCCCTTTTCGTAGAAGTGATTTTAACGATGAACAAAAAACCAGCCTGACAAAAAAACAATTGACATCGATAAGTTGTTTTGAGTTTATGAATGAGCTACCTCCAAAAAAACTTTGAAGAATTGTTGAAGATTAGTATTTCAAAATAAAAACGAGACAAAACAACCAAACTAATGTAAAACTCACTTGTTCTCGGTGTAAAAGAAAGAAAAAAGAAAAAAATTTGACGAAAAAAATCGAAATGAAAAACATGGGCTATGACAATTAACACTGACATATTTCACGACGGTCTTTGCGTCATTCAGGTGGCCGCACTCAGTGCGCTGCGAGTGCGGCGGCGCACTCAATGCGCCGGGATCGCGGCAAAATCTCAGTGACTGACGGTGGCCGCACTCGCAGCGCATTTCTGCGGCAGAAAGCCAGATTTCCAAAGATTGCCGCATTTCTGCGCTGCGAGTGCGCCGCCGCACAAATGCGCCAATTCTGCGGTTTTTCTCCCGAGTTTTAAGAATATTTTCTGGTTGGTCAATAATGACTTTTGTGACATTTCAAATATCAGAATTTCTCATTTTTAGGTTATGTTTCTCCGGTATAGGTCACATCCACAAACTGTGTTTGATTTAGAAAGTATTGAGATTCTAAAAATATACCCGGCCACGGCAGTTAAAAGGACTGACAGACGAAAACGATCTACTATAGCTTTCAGCAGCTCAGCTTGAGTGGCTAAACGAGCTGGTCAACATCTCAACTGCTGATCAACATACTATTTTTCCTTTTGATGTTGTTAGGCTGCTCTAGCTAAACGACCCGTTGGAAATACCATCTACTTCTGAACTGACCTGCTCCCAATGTTATTTGTCTTGTCACATTTTGACCAAGTCCACCGGCCAACACACATCCTCCGATAACTTCTTCAATTTCGACCGGAAGAACTCCGGATCTTGTTACAGCTTCTTTCGCAGCAACTGCTCCGAGCTCAACAGCTCCAAAATTGGCATAAGATCCGCGGAATGATGCAATCGGTGTACGAACTCCGGAAAGAATGAAGATTTTCTGCAAAAAAATATGGTGTTTTTGTGAGATCGAAAACACTGACCTTTTCAGAAGACATTTCGAGTTCTGGATCCTGTAACAAATAACTTGAAACTGCTTAACGTGATAAAATGAAAAGAAACTGTGATGGATCAAAACCTATTCAATTTACTCTGAGAACATTCAGAAATTCAGAAAAATACATTCATGCGATTTAAAAAAAAAACTGCGAAAAAAATCCCGTTAATTATAATTTCTGAATAACCATTCCACTAGCACCGCCTCCTCCATTACAAATTGCGGCTACGCCGACTTGGCCTGATTTAAGTGTATGAACAAGATGAATAATGAGGCGAGCACCCGACATTCTAAACAATAAATAGGTATTGAAAATGAAAACGGACGATAATGTTGATAAGAACACAAAAAGCGCTTACCCGATCGGGTGACCGATTGAAACAGCGCCACCATGTGGGTTGACAAGTTCTGGATTGACGCCGAGCTGAAGTTGGAAATTTTTTTAAACTTTCTATTTTAAGATGTACACGTGGAAATTATTTGAAAACTTTTGAAATCATATTAAATGTATTTTTTTAAGAACAAAAAATTATTCAACGCATTCACAGAAAAACAAATTTTTTTGAAAAAAAAATAGTGCAAGGTGTCGAAAATTATGATATCATACTTGGGCTACCCCGGCCAATTGACCATAGGGATGTAACTTTTGAAAGAGGGGCACCTCGGTAGAGGAGTTTAACTCTTAGCCCCTGTCCACAGCTATCCCCATACATAATATCGGGCCGCTTTTTGATGTGACTAACTTTTAAACGAAAAAACTTGAATTTTTTCAGGATTTTTTTTCTGAAACTTTTGAATTTTAATGATAAACTCCTTATTTATCAAATATTTCTAACTTTAGCACGAAAAATTTTTGTCTGCATATAGATTTTTCTAAAAATGTCCCTGAAATTAAGTCAAACATTTTGTGAGATTTAGTCACGGTACTTTTCTACCTCTGGTGGTACGTGCACTGTGCTTTTTTATACCGCGAACGTACTTTTTTGATGAACGCAAGTGGGACACACGAAAACGCCTCGTTCACTTCCCATTGAGCAACATTATTCGCTTTCACTCCAGCTCTTTCTAGTAGTTTTGGGAACATCAAAGTTGGTGCAACGGCAAAGTCAAGTGGATGAGTAGCGGCATCTCCATACGACAAAATCTTGGCCAATGGTTTCAAACTTTGTTCTCCGACCGCCTCTTGTGATGCGACAACAACAACTCCAGCTCCGTCATTCAAAGTCGAAGCATTGGCAGCAGTGATAGTTCCGTCTGAAAATTCATCTTGTTGAATAGAAGTATTGATTTCAATTCGTCACCTTTTTGAAAAACAGTTCTGAGAGTATTGAATTTGTCAAAGTTAACTTTTGTGAACTCTTCGTCTTTATCAACGACAGTTACTCCTTTTCTTGATTTTACATTGACGGGGGTAACTTCTGCTCCAATATTGCCATCCTATAAAGTTATTCTATTATCAGCTGAAACTAAAAATTGTTTGTTTGAATATTTCTTATCAGAAACTCAATCGTAAAAAGAGAAAATCTCACCGATAATAAAAACTAGCTTTTCCCGTGGGTAAATAAAAATTGAATGATTCAATCCTATCTGAAACAAAAGGTTTCAAAACACCAGGGGTGAGATTTTGGATCTCTGGAGAGCCCGATTTTTAGGGCAGGCTTTCCAGCCATCAAAACATGAAAACACCGGGATAATCAGGTCTGATTATTACTATTAAAACTGATATGATCATTTACTGACACAGTGACAAAAATACTATCTTGTTTTTCATAGTGAAAAAATAGTTGATGAGGATTACAGTAAAAATAACGAACCTTCCATGCTTGCGCTGCTTTTTTATAACTCGAGATAGCGTAATTATCTTGATCTTGCCTGGAGATTCCCATTTCTTTCGATGTTTTCTCTCCACAATTACCCATATGAATTTTGTCGTATGCATCAGTCAATCCATCTTTTACAATTCCATCAATTATTTGTTGCCCTCCGTAAGGAATATCTCCACGTGGAACGTAGAAAGGAACTTGTGACATACTCTCCATACCGCCACCAATCGCCACGTTTTGATGTCCGGTTTGGATTTGTTGTGCAGCTAACATGATAGCTTTCAACCCAGAAGAACATACCTTGTTGACTGTTGTCACAGCGACACCAAGATCAAGTCCTGTAAAACAAACATGTAGAATGAAAAGGGAAGAAAATATTATTAGATGAAATTATACGATGAATGTTAAAAAAAATAATGCTAATAGAAAACGTTTCATCTATTGCCATTTTTGAAAGTTTTTTTCGAAATTGGTGGGAAAACCACCTCAACAGAAACTCACATCTGAACCAGGGCTGCCGTTTTGGGCTTTTTGAGCGTCCGCTCAGTTTTTTCGAGAGTGGAAAATAAATTTGTTTTTGCTCTTGAAGATTATACGAGTTTCACAAAAGATAGATTTGGACCTGTTCTTTCATATCCAAATTCGAAAGTAGTGAAATTATGACTCAAAACCGAGATAATGACAATATGAGAAAACAGCGGGCGGAATCATTTATCTCAGAATTTCCCTCGTGATTTTTACATACAATTTTTTGAAAAATGTTTTGCTGTCTGAATAACTATATTATGAGAAAAAAATGTTGAAAAATAGTGTTATTTTTAGCATTATAACTCAGCTCTTACAGCTGAGAGCATCAGGAAGGAGTTGTGTACCTTTAAAGTTTTTCGGCGCAGAACCTAGTTTTGACTATTGAAATTGCGTTCACGGATTCAGAAGTCGCAGAACTTTTTCTGTTTTCATTCTCAAGAGCTTCAGAAATAAAAGAAGCACACATTGTGGCATCCTTTTCATGAACTCAATTTAAAATTATGCGAAAAAAAATCTAACCTGCTCCTAGCGAAGCTTGTCTTGCTGGTGCTTGGCCGACATTCGCTTGACAAACTTGTCCGATGAAAACTTCTTGCACTGAGTTTGGTTTAACTGATCCACGTTCGAGAGCGGCTTTGATTGCAATACTTCCGAGTTCAGTAGCTGGAACACTAGCTAGAGAAGAACGGAATGAACCGATCGGAGTACGAGCAGCACTGACGATGAATACATCCTGAAAAACTGTTTTAATATTTAAAATTTGTCAGTGAAGATATTGCCGATAGAGTGAAAGTTATAAAACGCACCTTATTGCGAATCTTCGAAGTTGTGCTGAAACTGCGACTTGCAACACCTCGGGCTGTTGACAACATCTTGAAAAAGTATGAAATTAAAAAAACAATGAAACGAAAGGAGAACGCGATAAAAGATAACAGATCGGCCAAAGAGAACAGTGATGTATGAAGCATTGAATGAAAAAAAAGATGCACGTGGTCAACAAATGTTTGTAAAGAACAGAAAAGATCAAATAACGAGAATTTTTCGAGCCAGTCAACAATTGTTGACTGGCTCGAAAAATAAAAATTTAAATTCGTCTGAAAAGTGTTCAATGTCGTGAAATTTCACTTTTATGCAATCATCATGGCCTAGAAATACAAAAACATTTGGACTAGAAAAATGAGACGGAACAATAACTCGCAATAAATAGAAACAACAATTTGAAATGGACGCAAACAATTAATCAATTATTTCTTGATGATAAATAATTGTTTTCAAATTTAGTAAACTAGTTAGGCTAATCTATCTACGAAAAAAACATTTCCAAAAGACTTCTGACATGATTCAATGAATAACGCGTTAACGCGCGTCACGGTATTTCAAAAGCTTCAGGAGACTGCCAAACGATAGGAAAATCTGATAATTTGAAAATTAGCGCTTGTGATCTACAAAAAATACATTTGTCGGTCTGGATGTTTGTGCACGAAAAACACATTTCATATGACCCTTTGAAAATATTCTTTTCATCTCTAAAATTCTTAAATTAGTTGTGGAATATGTTGAGAAGTTTCATGATCATGCATGACAATGAAAAAGAAAAGTCTAGTTGAAAAACAAAATTCGAAATTTCAGACCTGAAATTTTTACTCTCCGCCTTGAAAGCACCTTTTATCTTTTTCGTCTGTTCTCTCTTTTTTCGATGGCAGCCCTGAAATACCGTGGCGTTCAAATTTGAGAAAAATTTAAAAATATTTTTCTCGTTTGAAAAAAAAAAGAAATTCTGTAAACACATCAACGCCGTGATGCACACACTTATTGGTATACAGTACATTTTTTCAGTGCATCATCAATGAACTCGCATTGACTAGTTGGAACTACCCATATAGTGTTGCAACACCTGTTGTGACAGAAAGGCAAACTGAAAATGTTCTAGAACGAAAACGTGGGAACAGACCAAATGAAATTGTCGCGTACAAATTTATAAAAAAACACTGCCACGTAACGTGTGACGTTAGAAACGTCTAGCCAAATCGAATAATCGCCATTTCACAGAAAAATAACAAAAAAAAATGGTTGGTTGTTTTTGATATACGATTCAGGAAAACAAAAAATTTGCAGATAAATCAATTCCTTGGAGTCAGAAGTATTGAATTGAAAGATGGATTAACAGAACAGGAATATTTCAAAAAAAAGGAAATTTCACGGGACATCAAGTATGGATATGATCGAAAGAAAAGTAAAGTTGCTATTAAACTCTGCGAAATATCACACATTTTTGTTGCAGATATGGATGATTCGTCGGAGCATTCATCAAGCAAAAAAGAAGATGGAACTGCGGAAGTATTTGATAATGATGTTGATATGGCATTGAGTCCAAATTTTACAAAAGAACCAGATTCATTCAGGGTATGGTAGAGTTGATAATGATATTACCCGGCATATATGGAAAAGCGCGCCAAAATTTCTCAGATTGTAGCCAGAGGGCCCGGCCCGAAAAACCAGGAGTAAGATAAAAAGCCCGTGGGCCCGGTTCGAAAAAAAACAGACCGGCCAGGCCCGACCCGAATTTTGAACGTCAGTTTCTCAGAGCCGGGAATGGAATTTTTTTTCGAAAAAGTTGTGGGAACAATTTCTACTTGCTTGGTCTTGTAGAAGAAATATTATTTGTATATGTAAGTGTTAAAACTCCGGATATAAGGCCTGTTTCTGGCCAGGCTTTTTCCGGCTTTCAAAAAGAAAATCTGGCCGGGCCCTGGTCAGTCAGAGCGGGCCTCTGGCCCACATACAGTTTGGGCCTCATTTTCATTAATGATTTAATGTTCATATGAAAATAAAGCATAATGAGGCCGGACCTTGCAAAAAAGCCCAAACTTCACCCCTGGTTTTTGGTTAATAACCCCATTACTTCTCAATTCATCGCCATTTTTTTGATAGATAAAACTCGCACAGAAATTCCCAGACTGAAAAAAAAAACAATCTTCAAAACTGTACAGGTCCGGCCGGAAATGGTTCTGGAAATTTTTACCACCGAATTTATTGTACTTAATATCAACTAAATATTGCGTTCAGATTGAATATGAAGATTTGGAACAGACGCTCGCCGCAGGAAACAATGAGAGAATACCCGAAAAAAGGCATCTTGCGTTTTTACTGTCATGTTGTTCACTTCTCATTGCGAATGCCGATTTTGCTGTTTCATACCATCAAAATGGCGGAAGTAAGACCTTGCTTATTCTTGAAACCTTCAATTTTAAATATTTTCCAGTTTTCTTTCTCATTCCATATTTTTTGTTTCTGTTCTTCGTTGCATTTCCATTGTCATTATTCGAGTCAAGCCTCGGTCAATATGCATCTGTTCCAATTTTCAGTATGTTCCACAAAATCGCTCCAATCCTCGGTGGAATACCATATCTTATATTTTTCAATCGATTTATTTCATTGGTTAGTGTAGCGATTCAACCGAAATTATATCTCTACACGGTTCGAATGTTCTTCACATTAATCACAGATGCAGATCAATGGGCTCATTGTAAATACTATCCGAACGTTTGTATGTTTTTTTTTTCTAATTTCAATTTTTCAAAGAAAAAATTAACTTTTCAGTGTGTTATGAGGCTTTGAAGGATTGCGCACTGAACGAATATTTTGATGGAAAGAAATGTGTGAACGAAGAAGGAGATAGTGATATAAAATTGTACGTTTTTTTTCGGAAAACGTGTACACCGTAGGGTTCCGAACCGGGTGGGTTGTTCATGGGCAGTACTAGCACAAAAACGCCAAAACCGGTTTCGAACCCGCCCAATGCGTATTAACACAACCGGGACACAGTGGTGCACCTATCTCAGAACGTGATCAGAACTGAAACATTACCCATTTCGAGTACTATCCGATAAGTGTGTTGTAACGCGTGCCCAATGCACAACACTACCCGAACCCGAACCACAACACATGTGTCGGACTAGCCGAAACCCATGGTACATCACACCAACACGTGGGTTGATACTACTCAGATACCCATAACACTACCCATGACACTTCAACACTCAAACCAAATGGGTATTTTCGAGTATATCGAACCATTTTCCCCTGACCTAGCAAAAAAATGCAAACTGTAAAATCATTTATTTTTTTGTTCGAGGACCGGCACCGGCCCGAATGGACTCAAACACATGTTTGGAATCTAAAAATTTCGGAGAGCACATAAATTTACACACTGAATCCGATGGTAATCTTAAATTATTTTTTTCAGTATCTCTCCTTATGTTCTTATTGATTTCGCGAGAGCCAGATATATCAAGCACGCAGGATTCTCGGCATCAACTCTTTTCAGGTGAGCATATTCAATTTAATAAACAGGGACTGTTCGTTTTCAAGGCGTGAAACTAAATACAGCACATTTACTGCAGCTGCGGATCATTTTGCCTGTGCAATGATTGTAGAAAGACACAGTCGCCAGATCTATTTCAAATTCATTTTTTTTTTCATTGACAACGGAACGTTGGCTTTTCATTGTTTGACTGTTGACCGGAACTGAGAATTCAATTTTACTACGTTATTTTCAGTATTGCAAAAACAATGGACGTTTCTGATAACTTGACGGCTGTTCTCGTGTTTTTTGCTATTTGTGGTTTCCTTTCATATCGTGGATATCGATTTTATACAAAGTTTGCTATTGTTTCTGTCGTCCTTCCATTTCTAGTGCAAATCCCTATTTTTGTGATAGCTGTAAAAGGAATCTACGAGAGCAGGGCGAACAATGTACTTCGAGAAATAACTGATGCCAACTCCTTATCTAATATTATGACGACAACGACACTGTTCGATGCGTTTCGTTTGGTAAGTAAGACGGTTTATTTTTAAAAGGGTTACCACGAATCGGCTCGAATATTGACTGCACAGTATTCACAAATAATTGCAATATAGTCTGCGGCGGATTTACTGCTGTTGTCTTGTTAAATGACCTGGTGTCTAGAGTATTTGGTTAAATTAAAAGTATTTGTCGCTTTAAGACATGTGGGTGAAAAAAAACTGTTAAAAACATAAACAAGGAAAGTTAGGCTACAAAAAATAAAACATTGGATCAAATGTTCAAATGTAGTGAAGCAGTAGAACGCGTTTGCACGAACATACAAACACGATCTACTGCTTCATTAGGTTTAATCTAAATCTGTTCTATTTTTTTGTGTTGTAGCTATTTCTATACGTTGATTTATAATGTTGGAATGACCAATACTTCTAAAAAACTAGTCGCTGGGCCGGTAAAAACACAGAATAGGGACCCACCTGGTTTCAGGTCCCCAACACCAAGTAAAGGTCACCACTTTTTTCATTTAGAGGACTCATTGCATTGAAATATGGGTCCTCCTAATGATAACAGGGGGCCTTTACTTGGTTGGGTTCCTTTAATTGAGTGGGACCTCACATGCTGTTCACGTAAAACGCCACCGGCATGTTTGCAGGGATGTCATTTTGGGCCGGGCCACAACGGGCAGCCCGTGTTTCAGCGGGCTTAAACGGGCTTGCGCCTAAACGGGCTTGTTCTTTGACGGGCCGAATAAAGCCCGGGCCGGCCTGCGGGTTTTTCAAGGCCCGCCGTGTTCATATCGAAAGGTCGAGAGTTCGATTCTCGTCGGCATCAAAAATTTTTATTTCGTTTTTTTTCTACTTGAATTTCATCTGGATAAGTTTTAGAAACGTAAGATTTCGAAAATATGTGACATGAATACTTTTTTACCTATTTTTCATCAGAAACAACCAAAAAAATGTTTTTTCTGTGATGAAATTCAAAATGTGAAGTGAAAAAAGAAAAAAAAGATATTTGCTAACCACAATAATTTCACGTTTTACACTCATCTAAGACTGATCATTTCCTTAAATACTTGAAATTTTTTTAAAAGCACATTTTTTTCATGTTTTCTGGTATAAAACATGAATAAGTGTCATTTGAATCATTCTGTGGTTATTTTTATATATTGAACTACGAAATATGTCCATGCTACTTGGCAAAACTGATCAAACAACGAAAAATGAAAAGTTTTCTCAAAAACTGATTTTTTACTGAAAAACCTCAGGAAAGTCAGTGCGCGCTCGCAGCGTGATAGTGCGCGGTCGCACGCTAGGACGCTGCGTGCGCGCACTATCACGCTGCGAGCACGCACTTTCCGCGCACTGTCCGCGTACTATTCGCGCACTATTCGCGCAGCGTTCGCGCACTGATTTAGTGCGCGGTAGCTGCGCGCGCTGCTACCGCGCACTTTTTTGAATGATCGCGCACTGACTTTCCTGAGACCCGCGGGCCGGGCCGGACCTACCCGGCCCGTGAACGAAGTTTTCCCACGCGGGCCTGGGCCGGCCCGTTTTAGACGGGCTACGGGAAGCCCACGGGCGGCCCAAATGACATCCCTGCATGTTTGTTCGCAACTGCGGCACACCATTTTTTTTCATTGGAATGCTCCGGTCACGCCCCCTTTTTTTGCATTGTTTTCAGGCTATGCCCGTTGATCACGGTCCTACATAGAGCGAGCGGCCCAAGTGGCACTCCGGCTGTCTACCAAAGTCTTGCGTTCTGACCTGCTCTTGCACAGATTCTAGACGGACAGCCAAGCTCAAATATGCTCAATACTTTTGACTTTTAGGCATGCACAACAATGGAACTAGCGAATGGGACACTGTTGACACTTGGAAGTAAACAACCATTCAAAAGCAATTTTTTCAAGTGAGTAAGTGCCAGCTTGTACTCAAAAAATTAAAACTTGTCAGAAATATGATTCTTCTCGCAATTTTTGGATCATTCAGTCGTATTTGTTTCACCTTCGTTATGACTCCGTTATATTTCTACTTATCGTTGATAATTGCCCCTGAATCGCATCAAAATCGAAGTAAGTTTAAACAAAGCTATTTTTTATTGGGAGTCGAGTCGAGTCGATAAAAAGTACTCGTCTCGACTCAATTCGATTACCCGATCGACTCCTCCAATCGACTCGACTCGAGTCGTTGTCCAACTATAGTTTCTAGTGTCTTTCGCGACAACCTCTGGTGAAAACAGACAAAAACAACAATTTTCTCTTATATAGGCTGTATGAAAGCGAAAACAAGATTGTCCAAAAATGTGACGAGTACACTTTCAGGACACGTAGAATCTGATTGTGATGTAAAAATACGCTGTAGATCACTTTTGAACCGAGTACACATCATTTCTGACTCCACAGAACTTTAGTGCTTTTGAGCGCATATTTACACGCTGAATCTGATGACGTGGAATACAACGGAGAAATAAACTGCACCAATAGCACATCACGTATAATTTCTGATGGAAGGAGGACCTTCTAGGGGGCTATACCTTTGAGTACCATAGAGGGTGTAACGTTTGACTCCTTCGGACAGTGGGGCACCTTTTTAGGAGGATGGTATAACTTTGAAACACGGCAATCTTAAGTATGCTCCCGTGGAGAAAATTTTATCCACAGGAGCACGCGGAAGAAATAACTCAAGATTTTCAAAACCATCGAGAACAGACTTCGTCTTTGAATTGTATATAGTTTTTCCTTTTTTTTTCATAAAAACAATGAACTTCGAAATGAAATTTCAGTGGAGGCCGTAGATATGAGATTCTCAATTATTGAAATGCTGTTTGAAGCTCTACCAGTGAGCACAGATGTGAAACTAAACGGAAAAATTTTTCATTTTTTCCTTGGCTTATTTTATTTTTCTATAAATCTCGGATCAATATCGTATCAGGTAATAGTTTTCGTGATTTATTTTAGTATTTTTTTTTCATCCAGCTAATTACGTTCGAGATTTTGATGTCATACGTTTACCATAAGTTAACTCGACTGCTGTATGTCACTTCAAAATATGTTCGACTTATTGTTCTCGTTATTTATATTTCGATTATTATGATCACTGAGAACGATTATTTCCATGTAAGTATATCTATCCATATATCTAGTCATTTTATTTTTCAGCAAAACATCAAGCCAGGTGGAAGCCACCGCCGCCTTTTTGATGTTAATTGGTTTATCATTCATTATTTCATGACTCTGCTCTGTCAATTTTCTGGAATTCACGCAATTTATGGAAACGAACGAGTGTTTGTGAACTGTCTTGTGCGTTTTTGACATATGGTTAACCTGAATGGCTATTGAAAGAGTGAATTTGTGGCCGTCGAACTCAGAGAATTACCCGCAGATTTGCGGGTAATTTTCCGAGAAACTACCGTATAGGATGAAAAATCAAAAATATTTTGAGTCCGAAAAATGAAATCTCAAAAAACAGTTACCGTATTTCCTTTAATATAAAGGCACCTCGAGTAGAAAGTTGTTTTTAAAGACACCTGGTCACTCAGAAATAAATGTCTCGTGTTTATCAAAATCGCAATATTGAAGACTTCAACTTTCGATGTGTGAAATTCAAAAGTCAAACTAGCGCGTCTGCCGGAATCGATCATGTGCGCTCTATTTAATCATTAGAAATTCAAATGTTTTTGAAAAAAACGCACACATTTTCACTACACTATATATGACGCGATATTGCACACTGCCTTTCTCAGATACACCGCATTCCACCTTCAAGTTCGGTCTCAGGCAAAGCGACATCTGCAAACACAGTTTGTGTGTGTGTGCGGGTACAGTAATCCACGACAAAACATTGTTTTAAAAGTTTTGTTTTTGTTTTCAAACATTTTTGGTTTTTTGAACCACATACATGGAAAGTTGAAGTTTTCAATGTTACGAACATGCAAAAACCATTTCTGAGTGACAGGGTGTCTTAAAAATGATTAGCACTTTCGACATAGTCAAACCCCCAAGGGAATTTATACTGAAAAGCCTAGGAAACATATTTCAAATTTGCTGACCACGTATACGTGCAAACTTGGAAAATTTTCGTATACGTACAAACTTATATTTTAGTTGCTCTTTCTTTTAAACACAACTTGTCGATTACGTTTACCTTAAAGGAAATACGGTATATACTCGTCAGAGGATGTGAGAGTTTTGTAAAAATTTTAAAATGGGATCAAACTTTGTATTTTCACTGAAATTGTTTTCAAAGCTACAATTTTTTATAGTTTTCAGGCTCACAAATTTTATTTTTGATCTACCTCCATTCATTCTTCTTGTACGGTAGCGGTTTGTCTTCCATTCTATAATCAATCCGAAATTTTTAGAATGACTCAGCAAACCGCAAATTAGATCATGCGTAGTTGAATTTGCGTATTATATTTTAGTTCTAAGGATTAGCTACGCAAATTATTGATAACTGGTAAATTTTTTTATTGCAACTCACGATGTGTGATAGTTGCGTAGCTAACTTTTATATTCTAACTTTTCTTCTTCGCTCCCTCGGGGACTCGAACCTGTGACCTTACCATTTGTATTTATCCATTTAACCTGTTGATCCACTCGCGCGCATGAGTTGTTACGCTCAAAAGTTGTTAATGTGCACGTCGCAGAGTAAAATAGGTAGAAACAATGTTGAAATTGATGCGTTGTTCATAATTTAGCGTTTTGATTTCAATTTTTTGGTAATGGTTGTTATTAATGTAAGATTTTAATGCGGATTTCAATAGATGCTACAATATTTTTTTTCTAATAAGTTGCACAAAAGCATGCCTCTATTTTCGTAAATTATGCCACAACCCTTTTTTGGGGGATCAAAGAAATGCCGACTTTGACACATTTTGGTAGATGTCATCGACACATCGTAAAATATTTTCTACATTTGGGATGGTAGTTTTTGGCTTTCTTCGTACTGTAAAAAAGTTTTCTGTAGAATCAAACTTTATTTTCTGTTCCCACATATATTTTTGCGTTTGTAATTTCAAAAAAATTAACGCAAAGTTACAAACATCAATCATGAGTTGTGAATATTTGAAAAGTAAACTAGTCTTATTGTGATGAATTCGAACTATTATGGAGACAATACATCTTGTTTGGTTCTTTTAAAATGAGGGAATGAAAAATGTTTTAAAAAAATTACTGAAAAAGGCAATAAAAACCCCAGAAAATCCATTCACTTGATGTGGAAAAATTTCGAAAACCAAAAAATCACCTTACTCTCATTCGAAAAATTGAAATATTTCTAGTTTTATTTTTTGCGTAGATAAATTCAGTTCACGCGAGTGAAAATCGGTATTTATATTCGATAGCGTGAATACACGTCAACTACGCAATTATTTCAGAAGAGTGTGTGAGAGACGCCGGTTATTTCTTAGCTACGCAAAGTGTGTGCAAACTCTTTGCGTGCACCAAAAACAGCTAAAATTCGATGTTTAGCTACGCATGATGTAAAATGCCGTTTTCTGAGGAAAGAGAAACTGGTACCGTATAGGAGGAATGAATGTTTTTCAGAGAAAAGAACTGAATAGTTCCCTTTTCTATTTATTGGGTTTTCAGACAATGCTACGTGGTCATGATAGTGATATTTCGTTCAAATTATTCACTTTCTTCAAACGTTCATTTGTGACTATTTGGTATTTGGTTCCTATTGTTATTATTGTGAGTTTCCATCGGGGATGTCGGAGTGGAGGTACAGTAGACTCCAGGCTTGTTCGGAAACAGGGATTCCGTTAAGGGCATTTCTCTGTTTTTTTCGAAAGACAAAGAATACCGCGTCACCATCAGAGGTGGGCGGAAGTGGTTTTTTGAAAATGCGGAAGTCGGAAGACGGAATTTGGAATAAACTTATTTTTTCCGGAAGTCGGAAGACGGAAGACGGAATAAAATTTCATTTCGTGGAAGTCGGAAGCCGGAAGTCGGAAGTTCCAAAAAGTCCGGAAGTCGGAAGTCGGAAGTTTAGTTTAAATCTTGACTTCATTCCACTATCCGAAGCAAGATTTTTCCGCAAAAGCTCAGGAAAAAGTCCTTTTCGATACAAAAAAAAAGTGAAAACTTGAGTTTTTAATTTTCACATGGCCAAAAATCAATTTTCGGGAAAATCTTGTCGAAACCCAAAAACACTTCATTTTCCGGAAGTCGGAAGCCGGAAGACGGAATGAAATTTAATCTCACGGAAGTCGGAAGACGGAATTCGGAAGTTCCAAAAAGTGCGGAAGTCGGAAGTCGGAAGACGGAAGTCGGAATTCCGCCCACCTCTGGTCACCATATCTTATTTTCGTTGTTTTTTTCATATTCAGGTGTCAAAAAATCTTTCCGATTTTTTTTTGGAATTTTCCGACGGAAACTTTTGAGTTCAAAAGTCGGAAAACGGATATTCGGATTTTATATTCCGACCAAGCCTAGTAGACTCCATATAGGAAAAACTACAAACTGTAGTAAGCCCATGTGGGCCCCATTCCGACAGTCCTGGTTTTTAAAATAAAATTTGCATAACTCATCTTTTTACAGCATTCTCTTTGTGATTTTTTCACATTTACTTTCGAATATGTAAATTATGAAATAATTATTTACACATTGATGGCTTCTTTCCCATTTCTCTATGCTATTCGCATTTCTGTGGTAGCTATGGTAGCTGGACAAAAATTGGGTCTTCTTGGGCTAACACATCAATGGTGCCCGCGGAATGCAAATAATGCAAGAGCTGCATTTATAGACGAAAAAGGTTTTCGGATTATTCATAAATAAGTGGTTTATTGTTTTGCCTCATTGTTTTCAATACTTGTTTAATGAACTATTTTTGTCAGTTGTTGAAACTATTGAAGCCCTTTCAACCAGGCATAATAAGAAAGCGGGTCGGGGCCGGCCCCGACCCATTGTTAAGGGTCTTAGATCTGCCCGAGGGGTTGCTAAAACGAATTCCCGCGGTCTAAGCGGTTAGTTGTTACTGAGAAGAGAAAAAATTGTCGTAGGACGTTTTCTCTTAAAACATTTTTAACTTTGGAATTTGCATAAAATAATCTAGTAGGCTTTCGTGATTAAACCGCATATTTGCGGGCTGTCGGCAAAAGTTGCGGGGACGCCTGCAAAAATTGCGGGCGGCTTCCGAGAAATCTCCCGAGAAGACACATTTATCGAAAAATGTCACTGTGAACTTTTCATTTGAAAAAAGTGTTACGGTACTTTTTATCTCTTGTGACAGGTACAAAGAGACTCCGACAGATCTCAAAAATTTTTGTTTTAAAACGGGTTCCCGGTTTTTATTTATATTTAAATATTTCTTTCGAAGATTCCAAACAATTACAAAAAACAACTTACTAACGTTACGTTCCACACAGTCGTATTGGCTCTTAGAAAAATTTTTTCTTCAACGCACATGCAAATGCTGGCAGGTCGGTAAAAGCTTTTTAGTCCGGTATAAAAATCCGACCGGTTTTCCAGTTACTCTGTAAACATTAAGCACTACTGTAATTTTAAGTAAATTGTTTTGAAAATGTTAACAACTATCAGTTTTTTTGAAACACGGGGAGAAGTATCAAAATGTTTATTTTCGATAAAGGTAAAATTCATATGTAATATAAACAATTTTTGCCAATTCAACCAGACCATGCAACGTAAAAATGGTATACTACTAAAAACTGGTGAAAGTATAGGTCAAAACGAGAGATTTAGGCAGAAGATAAATTTCACGTTGGATAATTTAACTGGATTGACAATACCAAAAATTTAATTTATATCACTTTATGCTTTGGTGGCAATGTACGAGATGAGGTCAACCACTCTGTTTGAATACCCAAATTCGTTGTCATACCACGAAACGAGTTTGACAAAGTGAGGATTCAAAATAATTGAAGCGCCGGCATCGAAGATGGATGAATGAGTATCAGAAACAAAATCAGTGGAGACGACTTGATCATCGGTGTAAGCGAGAACACCTTTTAGTGGTCCTTCAGCGGCAGCCTTGATAACCTTTTTAATGTCATCTAATGAAGCTGGCTTCTCCAAACGAGCGGTAAGATCGACAACAGAAACATCTGGAGTAGGAACACGGAAGGCCATTCCGGTAAGTTTTCCGTTGAGCTCAGGAATGACTTTTCCGACAGCTTTAGCGGCTCCAGTTGAAGCTGGAATGATGTTCTGTCCTGCACCACGCCCATCTCTCCAGAGCTTTCCAGACGGCCCATCGACTGTTTTTTGAGTGGCTGTAACTGCATGAACAGTCGTCATAAGCGCCTCGATGATTCCGAAGTTATCATGGACAACCTGAAATCAGTTTCTCGTTAAAAACGTTTTGATCAAAATTAATACCTTGGCAAGTGGGGCCAAACAATTGGTAGTGCACGAGGCGTTAGAAATGATGTGGTCATTTGCATGGTCGTATTTTTCGTGATTAACTCCAACAACGAACATTGGAGCATCAGCCGATGGAGCGGAAATAACAACCTTCTTGGCTCCTCCCTTCAAGTGAGCACTAGCCTTGTCGATAGTAGTGAAAACACCAGTCGATTCAACGACGTAGGTAGCTCCAGCAGCTCCCCACTGAATTTCAGCAGGATCTCTGGAGTTGTACACCTATAAAAAATCACTAACTTCCTTGATCAGCGAAAACAAAACTCACCTTGATCTTATGTTGGCTTTTTCCTTCTTTGGTAACCAGAAGATAGTCTCCTTCGAAAGAAACAGTTCCCTTGAACCTACCATGTGTTGAATCGTACTGGAACAAGTAGACCATATAGTCAATGGAGATGAATGGATCGTTGACGGCGACAACTTGAACGGAATCTTTCTCTACAGCGGCGCGAAGAACGAGACGTCCGATTCTTCCGAATCCGTTGATTCCTACTTGTGGTTTCGACATACTTCACGCTGTAACAAAGTGTTTCCGTTTACTTGAGAAAAAATACAAGCAAAATGATTGATAAGATGTTTGTGCAGCCCGTTCGTAAAAAATAAAAATAAATAAAAATTACCGGCGAGACTAAAGGACGAAAGTTCAAAAACTTCTTTCGCTGTGGGACCACACTCAGTGTAGTCCTCTCGAAGAAAATTTTTTTTTAATTCCGAATTTTTTTTCCGTGCTCACACCCGTTTTTGGAACGCAATGAGTTTTAGGTATACGGTCTGCAAATTGTGCAAACACCGCGTTGTCACAATGCACAATACCGTAATTTGGGTCTCACCCCGCTCACTATTTCTTTTCTTAGACCTCTAGTAAAAAACAGGAATAGCCTTTCACCCAGTTCGAAACACGCTGAGTTCAACCATGTAATTAGTTATTTTTTATACGCAGCCGTTTTTCTGAAAATGGTTGCACCGATTTTAGCAAAATAAACACATGCGCCTTTGATATATTTTTTCTCTCAAAAATTTAAAATTTTCATACTATAATTCAGAGATGGTGAAGTACTTCAATCAAACCGTCATAAGAAGAGGAACACAATCATATTTTTGGTTAAATTTTTGGTTAAAATACAAGCGAGAAATAGTGAAAAAAAACACATTTTCAGAGTTACTGTATTAAAGGCGCATCGGTTTGATTGTGACGTTGGTTTCGTAACGGAGCTTAACATTTTCGCTAGACCTGTTACAGGTACCAAAAATAACGTTTCACCCAGAACTTCAGCTGTGCTTTTCGTTTTTCATGTAGTTACGTCATTTCTGAGAAAATGGTTGCACCGTTTTTTCACCATAAAACTACATGCGCCTTTAACTCTTTTTTTTTCCCTGCGTAGTTTCCCATTGATTTAAGCGAGTGTGTGCTAGCTCCTGACACCTTGTTTTAGGGCGGACAAACGAGAGATTTGACGCTGACAAAAGAGGAATGTTCGCTCTATTGCACCGTTGAAATTTCCCGAAAATAAAAAGTATTCGCCGTGAGACCTGTTTATTTTTTCTGAAAATCTCACGTTTCATTTCTATTTTTTTTCTTTCATTTCTGCGTCTACCTCTCTCATTTGTCCCTCCTATAAGGGGACTAAAACACCGTGCTGAAATCTGTTCAAACTTCAAAATCAAAGTTCTCACGAAGATGCAAAGAAAACAAATCGTATTATAATTTCATCAATCACAAGAAATACAACGAGATACGAAAATACTGATTCGTAAATTAAATATGGAAGACATTTGGGAGAGAGGGAAAAATGTTGAAAAATAATATTACATGAGCAATCGTACATAGTACATACTGGTAAATCTATACTAACTGTATAGAAAAACAACCATACAAACACAAACATCTCATGTTAGAGACGAACTGAAATTCAGAGACATTGGAAAGATTTCGGTGGGAAATGAGAATGTAATTAGACTTGGTTGAGAAGATGACGTTGTGCAAGAAGTCGAGTACAACCAGCTTTTTGTCGGTAGTTTGGCAAAACTCGGAATGGTTGACCGTGACCGGGCACAATCCAATCAGCCATACAAACAATCAAATTTGCATTTTGACGTTTGATTGTCGAATCCCAAACACCTTCTTCGTGCATAACATCGCGCTGCAAAAGCATGAATAATTTCGCAAACAGGATGTTAAAGTGAATTACCTTTTCACTCAACAAGTGTTCACTTGGAATCAAATCGCCAACAATAGCCATAGTTCCGTATCCAGCGACATTATGAACAAGAACTGACAAATCGTGTTGGGTATGTCCCGGTGTTTTCCAAACTTCAATGTTTGATGAAAGTTTGCGGTATGGTCTCTGAAAATGACAACTATGAAAATCTGTTTATGACATCGTGTTTCTAAAATTTTCATCTATCAAACTACAGTAATCTAAAATGAGTTATTTTCCAAAAAAAAATGTATTCAAAATTCTCTTTATTTGTCGTTGCGTACACGGTGTCAAGTATCCACCGTGAGAAGTTATAATACGAACCAAAATTAACTTCACTATTAGGCTTTTTCACAAGAAAAAAATAATGTAAAAAAACAGAAAAAACACAAACAGTTTATTTACCTAATGTCGAGAATCAAGTTTTTTTCACACACAAATCGAGTGAATAACCAATTTTTTTCCCACATTAAATTTTTTCTTGTGAATAAGCCCATATGGTAATCAGGTCAAATGCCAGGATCGGGATTTTTTGGTAGATTCTGAATCGGACCTTCTGAATCGGACCAAGTCCGATAAAATCGGACCCGAAAATGGCCAAATCTGAATCGGACCGGAACATGAAAAATGTGTCTGAATCGGACCAGAGTCAAGAAATCGGACCGGTCCGTTTTTTTCAAGACTTTTGCTGAACCGGACCACAAAATCGGACCCGGTCCGTTTTTTTTTGTTGAAATGTCAGCTAAATCAGACTAAAATCGAAAAAATATCAACCAAAAAAACGGACCTGGTCCGATTTTGTGGTCCGATTCAGCAAAGGTTTTGAAAAAAACGGGCCGGGTCCGATTTCTTCGCTCTGGTCCGATTCAGACACATTTTTTAGGTTTGGGTCCGATTCAGATTCGGTTATTTTCGGGTCCGATAAAATCGGACCTGGTCCGATTCAGAAGGTCCGATTCAGTAATTGCCGGATTTTTTGTCTTTAACCTGCGAATAGAGATAATTTATCTTATTTGATTTCTAAAACAACACAAACAACAACTTCAAGCACAAACTCTCCCTTGAGAAACTTACCTCTTTCAATTCAGTTGGTGTAACATGTCTGCCAATATATTCCAAAGAATGATACAAAATTGGTTTTTGTGCGAAGAAGTTCATATTACCCATATGACCCGGTGAAGCATGAGTAATAACAACACTGTCAACTTGATCCAAAGTTACTGATTCTTTGGCCAAACCTAAAATATATTCAATGAAATAATCTCGAAATTATGATGTTTTTTGGGTACCATTAGAAGTCACATTAAAGTGCTAAATGGTATTTGTTGTTTAGGTTGAAGTTTTTTGAGAGCTTTCGCACAAAGTCGTTCAAGTTCTCCGGCTCGAATTTGTCGGTATATATTTATTAGTAAAACAAGTAGCCATGCTTGTATCATTGAGAGAATTGCAGATATTGCAACAATGACAAGACATGCCATATCGATAACAGCTCGATGATCATAATACTCAGCATTGAACCCTTCAGCGATGAAATTGCCAATTTTCGGAGAGTTAGATGATACAAAAAACGCGAGAATTAGTGTGATTCCCATGCTGATTCCAACTGTTGTCACTTTTAATACAATTTTTGGGACAAGCCATGATGATTTCTGTCGAAGTAGACCGTACCAACAGGCAAGTATACATAAAACATGCACTGAATACAGTACTCCAATTGATGAAACCGCTGCAGTTGCAATGAAATTGTATCCATTATGTTGTAAAAACTGAACAGCTTTCAGAAATGTTAGAGTTAAGAATAAAAAATCGAAAAGTGAGATGCAAATGCCAACAGTTCTCGTACGAACCGGTGTGCAAATAATGAGTGGATCCATCTCCATTTCTTTCGGTTCGAGCTTCATAAAAACTTCTGAAATGAAACAAAAAACAAAAATAGCCAAAGGGACAAAAGTGTCATGAGAAATTAGTGTGACAACGGAGAAGCTAGGAAAAAAAAGAAAAAGAAATGAGCAAAAAGTTCTCGTAAACTATAAAAAAGGAAGGCGTTGAAGAAGAAAAAAGGATGAGAACAAAGTAAAATAAAGAAGTGGGAGGGGTCTGAAATGGCTGGCTGGATGGGGGGGGGGGGGGGGGGTAGATGGATGGATGGACAGGGACATGACATGCGCCGAATTGAATTACTCGAATAAAATGGAAGAAGAAGAAGAAGAAGAAAAAAGGGAATTTGTTGTTTTTTTGCAGTTTGAAGAGTTGTTTCAATAAATGTTTTTTTTTTCGTAAAAGACTTACTGTGAAGAAGGCGTTCAGTGTCACTTGATGAACCAGTATCAATGAGAAGAATGTATCCGTTATCGTTGACAAGGGTGATTGCTCCGACTGCTTCAGCTTGTCCTTCCTCAAATTTAAATTTTGTTTTCAAATAATAGGAGGAAAATTAAAACTAATATTTTGAATATAAAATAGTAAAGTTTTCAGAATGATATTGTCAATCCGAAAAAAGTTGACCATTGGAAGAGTGAATTCACGACCCTTTAGAACAACAGAAAATTGCAAGTCGCGCCAGACGCTGGGAAGAAAAGATAAAAAGCTAGAGAACGAGAGGTCGTGGCGAGATATTTTGATAAACGCTGTGGCGCCAAATTTTAAAAAGGCTGAGTACGAGTGTTCGTCGCGATAGAATCTTTATAAAGTATGGCGGCACAGCGTTTATCAAAATATCTCGCCGCGACCTCTCGTTTTCTAGCCTTTTATCTTTTCTTCCCGGCGTCTGGCTCGACTTGCAAAGAAAAGGGTCGTGAATTTGTGGCCGTTGAAACTACCGTATAGGATGAAAGATCAAAAATAATTTTTTGAGTCTGAAAATTTAATTCTCGTAAAACAGTTATACTCCGGCCAAATGGTGCTAGAAAATTTGTAAAAATTATAAAATGTGCTCAAACTTTGTATGATTTTTCGATTCCTCTAAAATCCCTCTCGAACTTCAGTACTAAAATTTGTTGTATTTTTCAGGCGTACAAAATTCATTTTTGATCTTCTTTCATTTATCCTATACGGTAGCGGGTTTCTCTTCCATTCTAAACTTTTCGGATGGACAATATGTTCCATAGAAAGACCATGAATTTGAAAATGGCACCTATTATAATTGAGATTTGGGACGGTTTGAAACCCGCAGGGCTGTCGTTTGGGCCGTTTACGGGGGCCCGCAGCCCGCCATATGTTGGGCCGGGCCGACCCGGCCAGCCCGTTGAAAACTTAATGAACGGGCATGGCTTGGCAAAACCAAATTTTGTTGCAATTATGAATCATTGTGGAAGCAAAATGTCGTTTTGGGCCGGGCTGGCCCGGCCAGCCCGGCCCATAACGACACCCCTGGAAACCCGCTTATACGGCCCGGCCCCAGCAACAAAACAAACACTATCTGAGTATCTGATATCACTTACTTTGAGGTGTCTAACTGATCCGGCTTGCAATACAGTAACATTTACAGCATTCTTTGGTGAAGCAGTTGATGTCCATAATCTGGCCCATGAATTCACTTTAGCAGTAGTAGTTGTTGGTGCCTGTGTAGTTGTAGTTGTTGGTTCAGTGGTTGTAGTAGTAGGCTCTTCAGTTGTGGTAGTTGTAACTGTGGTAGTTGTGGTTGGTTGTTGAGTTGTTGTAGTGGTAGTCGGTTCTGTTGTTGTTGTTGTCGTCGTTACTTCAGTTGTAGTCGTTGTCGGTTCTGGGGTGGTTTGAGTTGTCGTCGTTGTTGAAGTCGAACTTGTTTTCTGAAGTGCCTTCTCAGCTGCCACACGATTATAAACAGTTGGCCAAGATGTGCGATCTTTGATATACCATGGCGCTTTGCGAGAAGTAGCAGTGGCAATTGGTTGAGATGGAGCAGCAGTTGGAGTGACAGTCGACCAACTGAGTGGAAGACGTGATGATGGTCGAGCTGGAAACATTAATTGGTCATCAGGCCAACTTTTTTTTTAAATTTTGGGTCCAATTTTTTCTGATGGTCGTGCCCGGTTCAGAGATCTATATTTTTGACCCAATAAAATCGGGTCTAGCCCAACTCTGAGAGTGCGATTCAGAAAGTCCCGAAGTTCTTTTTTTTTATGAATCAACGGTTTTCATAATTTCATTTTATATCGTAAAACTGATAAAAGGCACTTTGTTAGAATAGAAGTTGAACTCAAACAATTGTAGTAGAAGAATAGACTAACCCGGTCTTCCATTATCCACTAATCCCCTTCTTGTATCTTTACAACAAATTGATCTTCCCAGTTTGTATGATTGATCACACAAATATCCAACTGGACAGTCTCCCAACGAAGCCGGTCGGCAATAGGCAAAATCGTTGGCCAAAATGAGCGGATCAGCGGCGAATGGACACACTGAAATGTGTGGTGTTAGTTTGATAGTCGGTCAGTCAGTAAAAACAACAAAATAATTCAGTTTTAAAGTCTGTCAGTCACGATGTGAAGAAATAAAAAGGTAACTCGATATTAACAGTTCTTGATTGTTTGTTATTTGTGTGCGCGCATATGAAATCTGACACGTTCAACACGATATGCATACAGGAGAAAAGAGAAAAATGAAAATAATAATAAAACCAAAAAAAGAAGTAGAATGGTCATTATGATATTTGTAGTCACTTGAATTATTTAGCAAAAAAAATAACTAAAAATGTATAAGTATTATCTAGATAGAATGAAACTTTTTTTTGCACAATAAATAAACAAACGTTTTTTTTTGTGAATTAAAAAAAACATTTCGAGGATAAAAACTTTAATTATTTAGAACTTAGCGGTTTTGAAACAGACTAGATTAATCTTATTCCCAATATTTTGGTAGACACTGAATCAGACATCATGAACCGAACCTGCTTCGAGAACCAGAGGCGCAGAAAGTGAACATCTGAGTCGGCTCCGAACTCCAAAAACCGTTCGGTTCAGATAATGAGGTCCAGTTCAGAAATATTGAAAAAAGTGGACGAGAGCCGTGTCTTTCAGAAATTGCAGCCCGATTGGGATGTCATTTGTAGGCTCTTTTCTTATCCGACAAAGTAAGATTCAGTGTCAAAGATGAACAAAAAAACAGTTTTATTTTCCGAAAGATTGCCAGTTTCGTAGTGATTTTACGTTTTCGTAGTGATTTTAAGACCAGTACATTTCAGAAAATTGAAATTGATTTCCGAAAATTTATTGACTCTCTACTCAGCGATGAAAAAATATCTCAAATCAAAACGGATTTGAATGAAACTAACCGTCTCTGTTAGCTGATTTCGGAGTTGGTTGTTCAGTAGTAGTCGTGGTTGTCGTTGTGGTTTCAGTCGTTAATAATTTCTGAACTTCAGATTGTCGATCAGTTCCCCAACCGAGCATTCTGAGAATATTTATTTGAAACCCTTAACAAATTCAATTTCAGTCGCATACCTGAAAATAGTTCCAGCTAGGTCGCTTTGTCCACTAAGACTCTCTCGATTGTTCAAAATCCATTGTCGTAATTGTTCGGTCGTTGCAGCATTGTTTACTAGAAATAATATGTGAAAATAAAAACATTCAATTTATTACAAATTGATCAAACCTGAAATAGCTGCTGAAAAAATTGCAAAAATAAACAGAAGTTTCATTTCGACAGGCGAACCCAACAAATTGTGTGAAATGAATGAACAAGTGAAGAGTCGATGGTCACTCCCCTTTCCAACAACTTTCGGTCAGTTCACCGCCCGAGCCGGAGCATAAAAAGTGAGAGGCGGAGCCAAAGAATACCTCCCGCCCTCTCCCTATTCCCGTTCTCGTTTCTCTCTATCTACTGTTTTTGCTGTATATACATTAAAGAGCCTTTTTCGCGCATTTGTTTGTTGAACGAGGAAAAAAGAAGCAGGCCAAAAAGAAAAAAGATATAAAACTATATAATAATAATAATATTATTAACACGGAGTGTGAAAGTGTCAAAGATGGTCAAGTGATGGTCAAGATTATCGCGAAAAGTTTGTTTGTGTTTTGAAAAAAAGGTTTCGATGGCTCGAAAATTTCACACCATCATTGAGCAAATGTTGCGGAACTTTTTTCGTTTTGATAATTTTCTTTTTTGAACAAAAAAGAACGTGAATACAATTAAAACGTGAACTACGAATGTCTTGTTTCTCTCTGTGTCTCTGATTGTGAGCGAGAGACATCTTTCAAAATAGAAAAAAAAACTTGAAAAACTAACTGTCTCAAATTAATTTCAGAAGTTAGAATCAA
Organism: Caenorhabditis sp. 8 KK-2011; assembly: GCA_963572245.1. Taxonomy (NCBI): domain Eukaryota; kingdom Metazoa; phylum Nematoda; class Chromadorea; order Rhabditida; family Rhabditidae; genus Caenorhabditis; species Caenorhabditis sp. 8 KK-2011. The sequence continues at coordinate 4,644,499 of OY751547.1, forward strand.
CTCTGACTCCAATTCTCTTTTTGAAACAAAACGATCTATATCAGGTATGTTCAAGACTGCCCAGGACCGGTCACGAAACATGGTTCAAACAAGGTAGATATGAGATCTTGTCTTTCTTTTTATTTCTTCAGAATAGTTTTTCAACTGATTGTCAATCTATCCAGATCATTCAATTACATCATTTTCCACTGGATCGGCAGTATAATTTCCACTCGTGGCGGGTTGTCAGTGAAACTACTCTATCACTGCTAGTGAAATTCTTTCCAATAAATAATCAAGTTCTAGTTTTACATACTGTGTTCCTTTTTCAATTCATCATTCTCTCCCTTGCTTCAGTTGTTGTTCCCGCCTTCATCTCCTTCTATGTGTTTTTTTATTCCTCGCGCATTTTGACCCGCATCTCACGATGATGCGATGTTTACTTGTGGATAGACCGACGAAGCTCATTGTTATATATGTGTGTGTGTGTGTGTGTGTGTGCTCGGTAGCCAGCAGCAGCAGCAGCAGAAAAAAAAAACAACTAAATACTTCTATTCGCGCGTGTGTACAAGTGACCGACCCGAGAGCGGCTCATCTTCATCGCATAAGGAGGATGCTATTGAAACCGTGAGATGACACAATTCACACACACACACACACACACCCAAAAAAACATAAACGAACGGTTTGAAAATGAGAGAAGGAGAACTATGAATAGATATGGCCGATTGAACGAACACTTCATATAAAATGACAATTTGAGTTTTGTATAACGTATAAAAATACATTTGAATGTTGGTGTTTGTTTGGTTTTAGTGTGTCAGAGTCAAGGGGTTTCCAGTTTGAATTCAACTTATTTTCTATTCATCCTTAAACTAGAAATGAGAAAACATGTAGAGGTCGGGAATGTGAGTTCCTTCTCGGGATTTCGAAATATTTTACGGCCCGGGTTTTCCATATTTTTTTTCAAAAAATTTGTAACTGTTACCGAATTGGGAAGGCGGTGCGTTGGAATTTCCGTATTTTTTTCACGATTATCTCTAAACAGTTTTTATTGTGTACTTCCCTCTCTAAATTTTCGAGCACATTTTTCTAGATCAGACACAGTTTTGTGGATGTGGTCTGAACCGAAAAATGTAATTTCAAAATGAGAATTTCAGAGAAAAGGTCACGAAAAATATTTTCGACCTATCAGGAAAATGCTTTAAAATTTTGGAGACCGAAAAATTTAGCTACTGGAATACACATTCCGAGTTCAGACATGAAAAGAGAGCAAAGTACAAGTTGAGAAATAGTAATGATTCAAAAACTCTCTCCTCCAATTGATCAACTCTTCATAACCCACGCGAACATTCGACTGTGTTTATTTATTATTTATTTATTGACACATCATACATGCACACACGCATACAGGTAATCTTCATTCGATTTTCGACCGAATCACGATCGAATTCAATATGAAAAGAGAAAAAAAGTTTTTTGTCCGAGAATAGAACACAAGCGATTTTTGTCGATGAAAACAACAACAACAATAAAAAAATATGTACAAGCGATGTTTCAAGTGGTGTCAAAAAAGAGTGTTCTCTCGTGCTGAGAAGATCGGATTTCCAGGGTGGTTTCGAGCAGGGATGTCGTTTAGATTATCCGCGGGCACCAACAGCTATCCTTATTCTGAGAAGGACCCGATTCCGCCTACCCGTTAAAAATTTAAAGAGGGGGGGGGTAAAGGGAATGGACAAGTTGTGTTTAAAATAAACAATACCTTAAAAAATATCCATGAAAAATTCATAATTGAAAAGAAAATCTGAAAATAAAAATGAGTTAACCGAATCGTATTCTTGGTGAAAAAACCTCCTTGACATGTTCTTCTACATCTGATAAATTCGAATCTTTTTTGAGTGCGATCATTTTTCCGATGAAAAAAGCATATATTAACACCGTAAAAACTGCCAGAACTTTTTGAAGCTCACAAACGGTCAAAACTAACATACTGTGATCTGAAAACAACAGTACTTTCTCGCACATTTTCGACAATAGACACACTTTTGTGGACTTGGAGAGTTTACAAGAAAAATTACAGTTACCTCTTTTAATCCTCCATTTTTCGGGAATTTCATCCAGATTCACAATATAGTTGTGAGTATTTGGTATATAGTAAATTGACTTCGAAACAAATAATAAAACCAGTTGAGATAGTGAGAATAAACTTGTCATAGACATAATGAAACCGTAAAACTTATAATAGTAGAAAATATTAATAGTATGACTGGGTACGTTTTGGACCATGAGATGAAAAAAATGAACTTGTATGAATATTGTTGTGAGGAATAGATAGAATGATATAATAACTGATGATAGAATGAATGAGAACACTTGAAAAATCAAGCAAATCTGAAAGTCATCATGTAAACCAAATGAAAATATTGTATGAAGAAATTACCAAAGCTGGAACGATGAACAGTATGAATTCATTGTGAGTTGATTGATTATAATAAAAGTAAGTTGCGAAATACCTCTTGCGTGAATGATCAGTTTCATATGATCCTATTTTGCTGTATATTCCGTCAATTTTCTGATCAGAGAATGTAGCTCTTTGTTGGCCAGCTTTAAATATTTCCGTTGCTATACGTGGTCACAAAAATTGGAAATTATTTTCAAGACTTTCCGGTGAGATTTCCTTTGACTATTTTGAAGGTACTAATAATTCAAAAAACAACTCCATTATTCCCTTTACCCCATCCCTCCCTTCGTTTTTTTTAAATATTACTTTTATAAAACTAGAACATCTACAGTAGTTTGAAACTCACAAGAAAAGCGCGGTACAAAAAAACTTAAAAAAGGCGATCCTCCGTCTCTATGTAGATGGAAATTGCACTGATATCTTTCCACAAAAATATTGTTCTTAAACATTCGACAACGGATCAATACATCTATATTGACTCGTATTCGCACAAATGACGTTATGAATGGCTCATATAAGGTTATAACTGCAATGTCATCAACTAAACCAACTAAATCTTTCTCTTCACAAAATGTTTTGTTATCTTTTGTAGTAGTATTGTATTTGAAATACGTTTTTGGGATCGAAATTCTGCTGACATTGACTGATATTGTTTTAACATTTTCAAACTTTTTTGGTTCCCAGATCAGTTTCTTTTCCGTCCAATCCTATAAAACTTTCATAGATTTCAACTTTCAACATCAAAATTCACCATTTCAATATACTCCTTCAATAGTAAGTGATCGCGTTTGACAACAGAGGCGGACTCGATCCTAGTTTTGATAATCTTGACATAAACCCTGCAACAACCTTTTAACGTTTCTAATTAAAAAAAAATAAACGAAAATGAATGAAACTTTTCTGAAACAGTTCGATCCCGGGCAAGTCTAGTTTAGTACAATAGAAAATGATTCCAGACCATTTAATGCTGTAAAAACAACTTTTAACGTGAATAACTTTACGGGAAAACCAAACGACACTCATTTTCATTTATACAGAAACTGTATTTTTGATTTCTCACGTGAAACTAAATAATTTTCGTGAAAACGTTGTTTCAGGTCTGCCATCAAAAAAACAGGCGGAAAAAGATCAAAGATGCTTTAAAGGCGCATACTAAAAATTGTGGGCCTAAAACTTTGAATTTTGTTTTTCGACGAATTTTCTGATTCAATATCATGAACGTTTTAGACATGTTCTGCACTAAATTTCAGAATTTTCGAGATGAAAAGTTACTGAAAAAAAACCCCGTCCCGACCGGTAATTTTTGGGTCAAGCTCTCGGCCTTCCGAGCAGCAATCTCACACCGGGGGTTTTTTGTGACTCACTGTTCTGATCCAGTGAGATGCTGGAAAATTTCATTTCTTATCTCAGTAAAGGGATAAGAGTCGGGTGATGGTTTATCAGGCCATTCTTGATTTTCTTGACCAAATGTTAATGAAAAAACAAATAGAAATAATATCAGAAATTTATAGCTGAACATATCAGATTGAATTGACTGTTTACTTTCTGAGTTCCCTGAACCATAATGAAAATGCTCCCAAAGATAAACATTTCTCATATTTCAAAGAATAGTTCAACTGATCAATCTAAATAAATGTGATGTCTTTTTTTCCATTTTTTGGATATTTTTCCATTGCACCCAGCACACCAAGCCACTAGACATGTAAATAAACAACAACTTATCCTTCTTCTTCGTTCACACTTTTGTTTTGTTTTGTTTTTACTGTAAACATCATTTTTATTGACACATACACGAACACATTTCGACCTATGATCTACACCAAAAATGTTCGTATTTGACCTGAGGGAGGGAATAAGTAAGTAGGAGACGAAGGAGGATCAATTACATTTCCTTGTTTCTCTGCTAACTCTAGAAGCAAAAAAGAACGTATTCGTGTGTCGAAAGCGCAGCTTAGAAGAAAACAACAAGAAGAAGAAGTCTAGACAAACATTCGATTTCTCTTGCAACACCACTCTTTTGTTATTCTGCCGATGGTCAACGCGTATTTGTGTTCTTGTCGTTGTTTCTGTTGTGAATAACACGAATTAACAATAAACTTTGGAATTTAGCGGGACGACGCAGCAAAAACGGCAATCCGATCAAAACATTTCAAATGAGCAAAAAACATTGAACAATAGGGTTAGAGGTTGACAAGTTGTGAGAGGCACAAAAGGTGTGTTTTGAACATTTCACATATCAGCGAACGACGCACAGTATTTCAGGGCTGCCAGCTCAAAAACAAAAAAGACAAACAACTTTCAGAAGTTTTACAATAAAAAGGATTGACCCGGTCTCGGTTTTCGAGGAAGTTGCAAAAGCTTCAAAGTTTGCACAATCTTTATCTTACTGTATTGTCAATCCAGCCAGATCATCCAACGAGAAACTGATCTACCGTCTGAATCTCTCACTTTGACATGACCTTTCATCGACTTTTTGTGGTAGATCACTTTTCCCTTTGGATGATCGTACCGGATTAACAACAGCTTCATTTTCACAACGAAGTTTGTCTGAAAACCCTGATAAAGACATCACAAATCTGTCCACGCTTATCCACAACATATTACTATCGCACTTATGTTTTTTGTCTGAAAAAACCGAAAAAGAAGAAGAAAACTGGATAAGTCTTTTTTTTTTGGAGTTTAGGTGGATATATAAAATGAAGACTTGCTTAGATTCTATAACTAAAAAAATGGGTGTTGTTCAAGAAGAAGATCCGAATACGAAGGTGACTTGAAATATCCTTTTCCTTTAATTATATTAGATTATTATTTTAGGCGTATCGATTGATTGGATATGCTGCTGTTACATTTTCAGCTGTCGCTGTTCTCAGTTTCTGTGTTACAATGCCTGTTGTTTATACCTATGTTCAATCTGTTAAACGGCAAATGAATCATGAAATGATCCAATGTCATCTGAATGCTCGCCAAATATTCAATGATGTGAACTCTTTGAGAATGAATGGTTTCAACAGAACATCTCGTCAAGCTGGATATGATAGTGAGATAAATGAGAAACCGACAACTGTACAATTCAATTTGGAGACTGTCACTCCACCTGCATCAATTCCAATTACTAATGGACCAGGTTATGATGGAGGTGTTGATAGAGAACAACCAAGTGTTGAACAACCATTTGTTGCTGTCTCAACCGAACACGAAGCAACTACCCATGCTACTATTTCAACAACTTCCGAGCCAGAAGTTCATGGAACCTGTGGAAATTGTTGTCTTCCAGGTCCACCAGGTCCACCAGGTTCACCAGGAAGACCAGGACCAAACGGAAAGGCAGGAGCTAACGGTTTGAATGGAAGTCCAGGTAAACCACCACAAGAGCCATGTGAACCGGTCACTCCACCACCATGTCCACCATGTCCACAAGGAGAAGCTGGACCACCAGGACCGGCCGGATATCCAGGAGTTGATGGACAACCAGGAACACCGGGAGAACCAGGAGAGAAGGGACCAGATGGACCGCCAGGAAATAAGGGAAGAGTTGGACCAGCTGGAAAAATTGGAACAACTGGACCACCAGGAGAAAAAGGAGAAGACGCCGAGTCAAATGAGAAACAACCTGGACCTAAAGGACCACCAGGCCCACCAGGACCAAAAGGAGCTAGAGGAACACCGGGACATCCGGGAGAAGATGGAGAGAACGGAACAGTTGGAGAGCCCGGAGAGCCAGGAAGTGATGCGGAGAATGGAGAGAACGGTGTGCCCGGAACACCTGGTCATGATGGAAAACCTGGAAAGGCCGGAGAGAGAGGAATTTGTCCAAAGTATTGTGCTAAGGATGGTGGAATCTTCTTCGAAGATGGAACAAGAAGATAGTGTTCTTTACATTTGCTCAATAAATATTATTTATCTTTGTTTCTTATTCTGACAAAAAGAAACTGTTCCAACCGTGTTGTATACAATTCGAATTTCTGATTTACAAGGGAGGTTCAACATATATGTCGTTGGGCCGCCAACGAGCGCTCGCTTTTGAAACTTGGATATTGAAGAACAGGTCCAAATTTATATTTTTTTTTCTGATGCTCATAAGATTCTCAAAAAGGGAAACAAATTTCTTATTCACTCTTGTACCCATCTCAACTTTTGGTGAGGTTTTTTATGCTGACAAACTTGAACATGCCGATCAACGCCCTGCTGTGTTAATTTATTTTTGAACATTTTGAGAAAAAGTTGATAATTTCAGTGGTTTTATCACTACTAAAATCTCTACTGACAAAAAAAACATGTTCACGTTTTTATTCATTCAAAATCTTATCTTTTGTGCACGGATTTTTTGTTGTTGATATTTTTTGGGTTTCGTTTTTTCACAGACTCGAAAGAAAAAAACTATTGAAACGTTTTGAAACTTGTCGATCATCACTAAAAGTTGAGATGAGTACAACATAATTTTCAATCATTATTCTCATAATCTTTACTACGTGCCACAGTTGTTCAACGTACAATTCAAAAAAACTGTTTAAAAAAGTTGGAGAATGAGTTTTTCGGCCTGAAAATAAAAATTACAAAAATAGTTCATCGAAACATTTTTCCCCTCAATGTTAATTTTTTTTTCTGAATCCAATTACAAGGCATGTACATGTTCATACAATCTAGTATTTCATTTTCATTTTTTTTCTTTAAACGTTCTACTTTCATTTCTCCATAGAGTGTAACTGATTGGTTTTTGAATTGACTATGAGGGGAAAAAAGTGTGTGACCTTTGAGAAATTTCGATTTAGATCTCAAATTAGGTTTATCGAAAAATACAGTACTCAGGAAAACCTTGTTCGCGTGTTCAGCGGCTGATCAGCGGAGCAAAAAATGACTTGGCTGAAATATGGCTGCTCAGCTAGAAAAATAGACTGCTGCGCAGCTTCAACTTAGCCAGAATTTCCTTGAGTTTTCTATTTTTTGAACCTGTTCATATATCTTCAGATACGCCCGATTGACCTTTGAATGAATATGGTAATTTTGGGTGAGAAAAAAAGAATCATTGAAAGAAACACCGGATCAGAATGAGGATATGTGAGACGATGTCGTAAATTCAAATCATTCCAATATCCCTACAATTAGATCAAAGTTTAGTTTCCATTTCATCGAACTTGGTTTGTTCCGTTGTCCGAAAACTTCAGACTGGTAGGTCAATTTTCAGTTTTGAGTCCTCAGTTTTCTATTCCTTTCATTTGTCGAATAGTAATGATTTTTTTATGTAAAAAGTTTATATTTTTCACTTTCACAAAAAAAGAAAACACGAAATTTCTTGAGATTGAGGTTATACATAGAAACACAGTCGGTCGAAACGCTTTCAATCCCACTTCAGACTTTTACTTTATTTTAAAGAAATTCTTGAAAAAATGTTATTTTTTATTTCACTTTGTTTCTCAAAAACTATCGAAATGAGCTTTCTGTAAATAAGATCCATACCTCCTTGACACACTGTTTGTATGAGATTACAGTACTTTCAAACACAAAAATCGCATAATAATTAATGAAATGTTTCCATAAAATTATAGTTTTTCCTGATACTCAATTTTTCAATATCCAACAATGAAAGAGCTCGGACAGAATGGCGGAAAACTGTAGCGCATTTCGGAAAACTATTACAGAAAAGCCATTTGTTCCCCAAAATGAGAATGATGGTATCCTTTAAGAAACCAGAAATCGAAAAATGAATTTGCTAACATTACATATTATCCCCTTATCAAATTTCGTATCCTCCTTCCATCTTGTTAATATTAAACAGGATCCCCTTATCATTATTATCTCTGATCACAGTCTTTATTCTTTTTCTGTTTTTTTTCTTCTATCTTCCGAAAATGACCATCTTCTTTTTTTCTTCTTCCTCTTTTTGCCTCGCCTCTTATTCATTCAATCCGTCAATGCTTCTTCTTCTTATTCTTCTCAAATACCCTAATTATGTACCTAAGCCTACAAGTGTTAGATCCGGTTTTTCTATCCATCCATTGATGACGTGATTCGGTTTTCTCGTCGAAAGTTTTTTTGACTGATGTATGAATGCAAAAACTGGATACGTAATGTACTTGGGAACATTTTTTATTGTTTTTTCTTCAGATTTCGCGAATTACGTGGGAATAATTATTGTTATTACTCATGCTTCATCATTTCCCATCCACCTTTTTGTTTCGACAGCTCAGTCAACTTTTCTTCGACACAATTATTTTTCACACTTTTTGTTGTAATTCACCGATAACAAAAAGCTCAATGCGGAAAAATCTCATCTTTGTATACCATATATATATATTTTTTCTAATCAACTTTTTAAACCTAAAATCAAGTCAAAATTAAGAAATCTAACCGGTCCTTCCTTCTCAAGATAATTGCTGATTGTGAATCAGACCACCAAATGTATACAGTTCAGTCCGAATCGACAAAGTAGCAATGAAAACTTTTCTCAACATTTTTTTGTTGAAGGTACTTCAGATATACTGTTAAGTTCACGTTTTGATTCGAATTGAACAAAAAAAAAACGTGAGTCATATTTGTTTTTATTCCGAATTTTATAAGAACGACTAGGACCAAAAAGGCTCGGTCCGCGGTCCTGTTTTGGGTCATTTTTCTCCCAAAAAATTAGTCTTCATTTTTTATGCGAATCGGATTTATCGGATTTTAGGGAAAGATAGAAACAGTCATTAGAACAAATTTTTCTTTTGAGAAAACTAGAATTAAACATGGAGTGTTGACTGTTGATTTTTTCGAAAGAAAAAGATTAAAGGGGGGGGGGGGGTAGCACGAATGAACAAGTTGTGTTTAAAATAAAGAGCACCTAAAATATAGTATAATGCTCGAGGGAATTTTGGAGAAAAAGTCTAGTACTCGAGAAAATAATGATTCCAATTTTTTTCAACTATTATTCCAAATTTTCAAGTTTGGTCAAAAAATTTGGAATATTTTTCCTGGGCTTTTCGGTAAAAATTCCCTTGGGGGTTTTACTATTTTGAGGGTACTGCTCATTTTTAAAACAACTTCATTATTCGTCAAACTCCCCCTTTAATACAAATTTCCCTGTAATCATCCAAAAAAAAACAATGAACAATTCAAATCTCAAAAACAGCAAGATTTACAGTAACTCGATACTCTTCTCATGTGTTCTCTTTTAATCCTTCGAAATACTGACTGTTCATGTGCCAAAGAACAAAATAGCAAAAAAAAACAAGTTTGTCGGATGGTGGCTACTAGAAAAGAAAGAGTAAATATTTATTATTATTATTTTTTGGCTATTCAATTGAAAGCAAAAGTTGTTCTTTTTTCTATCGTCGATTCGTTCTTTTTTTTTCTGAAGTAAGCTTAGATACTATAAAGTACTGTAGCTGTGTCATCTCATTATTTTTATTTTCGTCATATACTAAGTGTAGGCTAGAAAACGAAAAAAGTGTAAAAATTTGATAATTTTCGGAAAAAAACCTGATAAATGACTAACAAGAAATGAGATAAATAAGAAGGTGGATGAATAATTTGGAGAGATGCTTGAAATAACAAGTTTTATCATTTCACTTCCACTTTTACAGATTTTATTTGTCAGTTCTATGATATATCAAACTAAATTTCAAACCGTTCTTTTACTTTATTGATAAATTTTTCTCACAGTTTGAAAGCTGAGCCGAATTTAGTTTTTTGGGTTTAATACGTTTTGTATCATAAAGTCTAGTTTGGCCCGTAAGTGTTTGACTATGTCCCCTAACTTTTTAACTGATATGAAACCTATAACCTTTGTTCTCGTGTTATTGAAAACCTTCAAGAAGGTGGAATTGACCTCGAAAGGAACATAATCCGATCACTGAGAACTTCAAGAAAATAAAATGTTTCCTTTCGTTTTATTTTCAGAATTTGCTAATATTTCGAGACTTTCAATCCAGTCGGATTAGCGTAAAAGTGATCTAACACAAAACGTCAATAAATGAGAATGTCAAAAAGAGAGAACTAAAGAGAAAACTATGCTTGTTGGAAGATCTGGCTGGATTGACAATATCAACAACAGTTCTACCTGAAAAACGTAAAATTCGTCATTTTGACATGTTTTTAAAAAAGTAACTTTTTTTGATGTTTGAAGTTGTAACAGAGACGTGACCTTTCATATCAAAGTAATAAACAGTAATGCCTACTTACAGTCAAGAAGTCTAGACAAATAGATTCGGCTCCTACGTATAAGACGTTTTCTCCCGAGAGCACTTCGGGCCCGTTGTTCCAACTTTACTGTCAATCGATAGAGACGCAGATGAAACTGATGATTTTGCAGTTCCAAAGGTCACGTTTTCATTGTTTTGACGTTCTTTTTTTTCTCAAAAGGGGGGGGGGGTTTGATAGGAAAAATTTGTTTAAAAAAACACCTAAAACATAATTGGTATAATGTTCGAAGGAATTTTGGAGAAAAAGTCTATACTCGAGAAAAAACTCCCGAATTATTTGCAACGTATGAGCTGTACGTGGTATTATTGCAAATATTTCAAATTGCAGCGTGCCGGTGGTCACCAAATTTGAAACTCCAAAAATTTAACCATTTTCAGGAACTTCTGTTCAAAACACTTTTTTCATGTCGGACACTATTCAGTAAACTTTCCGGTACCACTGGGCCTCATTCAGGGACTTGTATTTTAGACCCCATTCAATAGGGCCCGGCCCTATTCAGGGAATCCATTCAGGATTTTCCAAGTTTATCGGAAAACGTTTGAGATTCTGTGGAAACAGTAAATTAAATCAGTTGAGGACATGGAAGTGTAATGAGATTATTTGAATTGAAATTTTTGTTCCGAACTCTTCTGATGTCATTTTTTATTCCAAAATATCAGTCAGCCTCATGCATTTTTCTCTCTATTTCTTTCTCTTCTAAATCCCCCCTTATAATTCGATTCGCCTCGATACAGATCCAGTTTGACCTCTTCTTCTCCTTCTGCCTCCATTCCTTTTTCTCTTCACACATACAGGTTTCTTCGCCTTCTTCTTTTTCGATTCTCGTCTCGATTCTCTTCAAATCACATAATCTCTACAATCATACTGAATCGAATAGCCCTTTTCGATATTCTTCTTCTTCTTCTTCTCATTTTTTTTGTTTCTTGATTCTGTTTTTGGTGTGTTTTTATCATTTCTAGTGTTTGTAGTCGGAGTCGAATTGAAGACGCCCTTAATGTCTAACAGCCTTCTTTTTTCCGGGCGCAATGTTTCATCTTCATAAGGTCATTAGATACAAATACAAATGTCTGCTAGTTATTTTTCAATAGTTTTCTTACTTTGTGGTTTCTGTCCGATGAGTTCATTGATGGCAAATGAAAAATTAGACGAAAAGACAAATCAAAGAAAACATGTCATGTCAAACTGGGTTTTTGTTTTAGTCAGTTTATCAAATGGAACATTTTTAGACCCCATTTTTTTGTGAGTCAACTCTTGTTTTTTGAGATCACTGTATGAAAAACAAACTGTGTCAACCCATGACAAAAATTAGCAAGAAAATGTATTATTTTTTCTCGCAAAAAAGAAAATCAAAAACTCTTGTGAATGAATTGTTTTTGCTTCTGATCATTCCGAGGGCAAAGTTTATATAATTGAAGTTCCGGATTTCAGGCTTCTCAATTTTTAGTTAAACACCTCGATCAACAATTGCAAACACATATTTCGATTTCCAGTTCTTGATTCCCATACAAAATTGCATCTGAAATTGCCTCTTACCCATAAATAAAACCTGAAATTGGAAGGTCTTTTCTGTTTTTCTTTTCACTCCTATTTTTACTATGGTTTGACCTATTTGTCATAACTTTTTTGGTCATTTCGCGCATTAATGAAAGTTGTATTTTATTCTGTACTTCAGTACTTTCAAGCTTTTTATAATCACCTACAAATTGGTCGGTAATATAGGGTATTGACCGTGAAAAAAGACAGACGAGAGTAGCCTCACGAGATTTGTTTTTCCTTTTTTTTTTCGTTTCTGTCAAGGTCAGCTTTTATTTGGAAGATCATGCATAAAGTATCTTGTATTGAAGGTTAAAATCTGCGCGATTTTATCGAGTTATCTCTTTTTTCTGTTCTGAAAGTTTCTAGAAGAAAGATCGGCATTTTTGGTTTTAAAATTCAGTTTCCGGACTCTTGTGATCTCTGCCCACACTCTTCATGTTCTTTTTTGAAATTGAAGTGGGTCACGCCAACTAAAAAACATTTGACACACCGATTTTTTTGCACTTTTTACAGTAAACAATATATGAAAAAAGACTACTCTTCTGTGAATCAATTGTTACATAATCATTTACATAATTGGATAATCTTAAAATTCTTCACTTTTTCTCACAATAAATGTTTTGTGTTTTCTTTATTCTTCAGATACAGATCTTTCCCCTCTTTTTTTGTCCACTTGTGGAAAACTTTTTTGTTTTTGATATCCATCTTCAAATTGTTGTTTTTCTTCTCATTTTTGCCATTTTATATTAACTCCTCAATAATTTTTCGCCTCTCTACAGTATCCCAAAACCTTTACAAACTTCCCATTATTTGAGAGTTTAAACCAAGTACTTTCTGAACGAATTGACTAATAAAAAGAACATATTTTTTGCGTTTGTCTCGGCTTCCGCCACAATGACACTTCAAAACGGGTCTCGAAACGATTTCTCGTTTTATTTTTTGGTCGCGCGCGAAAACAAAAAAAAAAGATGAAATCTTCAGTTTTTTGTTGCTTTTTCCAAAAACATTTCAAGTTTCTTTTATTCTGTTGAAAATGAGAGACGATTAATTATTATCATTTTATCTTGCCGATTAAATTCTCATCCCTGGTGTACTGTAGAATCGTAAATCATCAAGAATAATGCTGACCCAGTTTTACATTCAAAGGTTTTTAATTTTAATTCAAAAAGTTACAATTTGAAACAATTCTATAAGCCACTTACACATCGGTGCCACGCGCTCTATTGATAATTTTTAAGTGTACTCGGTTCAGAAGTGATTTTCAGCGTATTAAAATATCAAATTCTACGTGTCTAAAAAATCAAAAAAAAATATGTACTTGTCAAATTTTTGAAGAATCTTGTTCTGGACATTTTTTTTTGCTGCTGAAATTTGGATAGTATCGTACATATATACTAATTGTAAAATGTCGTTTCGAAGTTCTCACAGATCCGAATAGTACAGGCGGAAAAAATTGGAATCGAAGTGAAAAATAAAACTTCAAAAAATCAACTTTTATCGGTATTCTTGGAAAAAAACGTGAAAATTTCAATTTTCACGTCTTCTTTCAACGTTCATAGTAAGGAGAACGAAAATCAACTTTAACATCTAAAAAATTTGAAAGTAACACATAATTTATATACGTAACCCAATTAAAATATCCCAGATTTTGTCAATGTTCAAAATCCAGACATTTCTTACTCTATCTATTCTTTGGAAATGTTGCAGCTATTTTACAATAGAAGACACACACCAGCTAATGTCTAGTATACATCAAGAAACTTTGAATCAGGGGTAAGATTGTAGCCCGAAACCCCAAGAGCCAGTCTCGAAAATCACGGGCTGGTCGGACTTTTTTTTTTGTTTTTCGGCGGACTTTTGAACGTTGGTTTCTCAGAGCCGAAAATATGATTTTTGAAAAAAGCTGTGGAAAAAGCATTTTTTCACTTTTCTCCTTCTCAAAAATATATGATTTGTATGTAAGTACTGCAACTCCAGACATGTTTGAGCCCCGCTTTCGGATTGGCTTTTTCTGGTCTTCAAAGAAAAGGTCCGGCCGGTCAGAGCGGCCCAAAATGGCCCATGATGTCAGTTTTGCATCGAATATTTTTCATTTGACAAACCAAAATTACCCGAAAAATCAGTTAGATAATCGCTATTCCAAAACTCATCGAATCGTTTTTATTTTCACTATTTTTACTATTTATTTACTACAACATACCCGAATATCCATCCTTTCTCTTTTTTCCTCATTCTGCTTGTCCGTTTTTTGTTGTTTCAATTATATTCATCATCATCATCATCATCATCATCATCATCATATAGTTCTATTACACTTCTAGTTTTACTACAACTTTTGTGAACTTCGATTCTTCTTGTTCGAAAAAAAAGACAAAACGGGTCAAAACCTGATCAACCGATCACATTGTTTACAATCATTGTTTTTGTGTGTTTGTGTTTTTGATTCTTTTCAATTATTTTCCAGTAATAACTTTGTAAAATATCACTGTTTTCATGCTAAGCTGATTAGTTAGTATTAGTAAAATGTAGTTTCACAGTCGTATGTTGCATCGAAAATTTGTTTATGTGGCCGAAAAGAGTTCATGAGGAGCCTTTTCCTGGACTAAAATTCGGCTGATACGGGCCCAAAATTTAAATTTTCTTGAAATCTCTAAAAAACCTAACCAATTTTTGTTTATTTCCACAATTGTTATAAGATCCGAAAATTTTTGATCTACTGTTTTTTCACAAAAACCAAACATAATTTTTTGTTCTGAGTAGCCCCATTACACGAAAAAAGAAACTAGCCTTCATCATTTTTTCGCTGTTGGTTCTTTCGCTATTTTTGTTTCGAGTTTTTTCTCGAAATTGTACTTTTCGCACGTGTTTTTTGTCGTCATTTTATTGTTTTTACAGGAATCTCCTTTCGTGAATGAAGGTGCACTCGGAAGGAGCGCCTGGTGGCGGAGGCGCCGAACAGGGATTCCTTAGACGGGTGAGTATATTCCTCAATTTCTCGTATCAATCGAAAGTTTCTCGAAATTGAAATTCCAATCGAAAATGAAACCGAAATTTATCCTAGATATTTTGATTTGATTCTCCTTTTCTCTTTTTTTTTGTTGTTTTTATTCAAATGTTAACTGAAGAGGAGAATGAACATGAGAATGAAACACTTCTCGGTACTGCTAAACATTGTATTCAGAGATTTCGAACCAGTGTTAGTATTTGTTTTTTTTTTTCAAAATATATGTTCATTATTTTTTTTGTAGTTCGTCGAGAGTCGTCTAATCGGAAACTTTGATTCCGAAAATTTTTCCGAGCCATGGAAGAAAAAGTTTTCTCATGCGCCAACTTGGTGTGATGCCGATATGTCGTTGCAACAAATCAATCGGGTAAGCTAATGGGGCTTTAGACTTTTTTGTTTTGTTGGAAAAAATTGAAAGTAATACTTGACCTCATTCAAAATTCGATGAAATATGCATGTCATTTTGGCTATTTTCATGAATCTCTCACATTTCTCAATGTCTGTGACGGCATCAAAAATGTGCGTTTCGGGCCATCAAATTTTCACTATTGTTCAAATCTAAATTCTGAAAAAGTTTCAAACAAAAATTTTTCAAAATTTAGATAACCATTTCTCTACCGTAGTCTTTTTTCTCAAAATTTCATGTTTTAACAAACATAATTGACAAAACTCTTTCTGTAGGGAAAAGCTCATGGAAATAGAGTGGCTCTATATGCTCGCGCATTTTTTCAACTTTGGTTGTATCGAATTGGATGTTTTGTACAAAGATGGGCTTGGTCAACTATTCTGTTGAGGTAAGGTTTGGGAACAATAATGTTTGCGGGAGTTTTGGGTCATTTCGAATTGGTCGGGCCAGGAAATATTACTTCTAGGAAAAAAAATAAAAAAGTATTTTCTCACCTTCTAGTTCTCCAGAATTTTCAGGACCGGCCGGGTTTTTTTTAACCGAAGTCGAGAAAAAAGGGCCGGAAACGGGCCTTAAATATAGCCGAAAATAAAGTACTTTCAGAAACAAATCATACAGTTCCCAAAAGTTTTTCAAAAAAATTATATTCCCGGATCCACGGTATTTCAGGGCTGTCATCGAAAAAAGAGAGAACAGACGAAAAAGATCAAAGGTGCTTTCAAGGCGGAGAGTAAAAATTGCGGGTCTGAAATTTCGAATTTTGTTTCTCGACGAGATTTTTCCTTTTCAATGTCATGAAACTTCTCAACATATTCCACAACTAATTTTAGAATTTCAGAGATGAAAAGAAAATTTGAAAAGAGTCATATAAAAATGTTCTTTGTGCACGAACATCCAGACCTACAAGTTTAATTTTTGTAGATCACAAGCGCTAATTTTCAAATTATCAGATTTTCCTATCGTTTGGCAGCCTCCTGAAGGTTTTGAAATACCGTGGATCTGAGAAACTGACGTTTTAAAGTCGCGGCGGGATTTTTTTTTACCCGCCGAAAAACAAAAAAGCCTGGCTCGGGCTTTCAGGCCCTCGAACTTTATTTTTAACCTGTTCAGACCTAGAAATAGAACATACCGATTCGAAATTTTCGGCTCAGTGGTTCACTTTGTTTGTACTATTACACTTCTGTTAATAAAACTGAATGAAGTCAAATAAATGAATCTCAAAATTTTGTGAGAATCGATTTTCACTTGCTGTACTTCTAAAGGAAATAAAAGTGTTCTATCAGCAAAGTTTCACTCATTCACAATTCCAATTTACAGTATGGTCCTTTATACTCTTTGTTTGGGTGGACTTCAACATGTTGTTATCGAAACGGATCTTGTCAAATTGTGGGTGTCAGAAGGAGGTCGATTGAATGAAGAGATGAACTATCTGAGTAGTGTTCAAAATATGGCACATCGAACAAAACGAGAAGCCGAGAATGCGGCTGGAAAACCAGTTCAAGCTGAATCGAGAAGAGGACCTGAACTACCGAAAGAAAATGGATTAGGTGGTGGATTTCAGGTATTTATTCATGAAAGAAATAAGGAAAACAATATCAGATTGAGTTAAGGTTGTCATCCAAACACCGTCATTTGAAGGCGAAAATGTTTTGACAAAAGAAGCTCTTCAAAAACATACCAAATTGATGCAGGAAATCGCAACATATCAAATTGAAATGTTTGATGAGTAAGTTTTTTATTCTTGAAAATCATATATAAGTTAGAAGAAGGCAAAGAAGAGTTTCAATTTTTTGTACTCAGAAAAAAAAACAAAAGTTCATATTCTGAAACATACTGATTTCTCAACTACAGTAACCGCGTAACCGCGATTAAATTTTAAATAATATTTGTTTAAGTTATTTCTAGCTCTTTCCTGGTTGCAATACAATTATAACTTTCAAAATATTGTTTTCTTAAATTGAGTTATCACTGATTTCATGTACCGTGAAATTTGAACATTGTCCAAAACACTCATAAATTTTCAGAAAATGGACACTGTCTGACATTTGTTTCAAACCACCAGGACCATCATTCAACAGCGGTCCACTTGCTGCAATAATGTCAAAAATGCTCGACAAAATCATTCCATGTATCTGGATCACACCTGTTGATTGTTATTGGGATGGAGCAAAGGCATTGGGACCGGATCCACCATTGAATCTTGGACCAGAGGTTTCCAGTTTCATATCATCTCTTCCACATGGAAATGTTACGTGGAAAAATTTGAATCCAACTTCAGTCATCAAGGAGGTCGGACAATTGTTCGATCTTGGACCAATTGGAAATTTTTTTGAACGAGTAAGCTTCTTTCAATATGAGTAGTTTTTGAAAAATTGTATCATGTTAGGCTGGTATCGATGGAGCATATTTGGACCGTCCGTGTATCGAACCATTAGACGATGAATGCCCAAAATCAAGTCCCAACTATTTCGATCGTTGTACTGCGCTTAAAAAGTTCAACGAATGGAATTTGGCCAAGCCGATGAGTGAACAGGTTAGTTGAATAAGAATAAAAAACTTGTTATTTTTCACACTTTTTTATCTGATCATTACAGTATTTTATTACTCTTTTTTAGATTCATTTGGAGAAACAAGCTATTCAAAAAGAAGAAGCTAAAACTGATATCGCTGAAAATATTTTGAATGATATTTTTGGAAAGAAAAGAAGAAAGCGACAAGCTGAAACTAAGAACGAGACAAAATCAACAGGAGGAACGAAAAAAGACGAAGATTATTATGCGTATGAAGATGATGCTGATTATCTAGATGGAATCGGAAATGCGACAGCATCAAAGAAAGAATCTGTTGATACAAGTTGTCAAGAATATGGAGCATCGTTGCTTAAATGGATGAGAGAGAACCCAAAACGACATGGAGAATTCCTGACAAAAGAAGAGATGCCAAAATATCCGAATTATGGAGATATTATGACGGGAGGATGTAAAGGATTCGGAAAAAAGATCATGGAATGGCCAGAGGATTTGATTATTGGAGGAATTGAAAGAGAAGATGGAAAACTGAAATCAGCCGAAGCTCTTCAATCAGTTTTCCTTGTCTCATCACCGTATGATGTATTTGTTCGAGTTCAACAGGATAAATCGGAAACTCATCCAAACCTGAATAAGAAACATTGGTCACCTTACATGGCCGAACAGATTATAATGGCTTGGCAAAGAAATTTCACAAGGAAATTGTATGGTCATGAAGCGAATAAGGTTGTAGAAGGAACAAGAGTATTCCATCCATTGGCTTCGACTTCGATTGCTGATATGTTGGAAGAGTTCTCGCAGTTCAATTATATGATTATTGTTATTGGTTATGTTTTGATGGTTATCTATGCTGCTTTTACACAAGGAAGATTCCAAGGTTTGTATCAGTTAAAAAGTACCAGAAGCTAGTCACCGGCGATGGCGAGGAGCAACCTTCTGGTACATCCAAACTTGCTGTTTCTTCATCGAAACATTTTAAAAGAAATGACTCGATTTTAAAAATGACAACAGGCAGGAATTATCTGGGTTACGTTGTATTTTATGAAATATATTCATTTTTTGAAGTAAAAAATTTGGCAGTTTCTGAATGGGTTCTCCTGAATGGGTGCGCACCCATTCAGAATGGGTGCCCAAAATGGGTGCGCGACAAACGTCTGAATGGGTGCGCAGAAAAATGGGGGTCCGTTTTGTGGTCAAAAATAAAACGCATGAAAAACTGCGCATGTAATCGTAAATGCTGTACTCAAAATTCTGCACCAAAATTCACAGCATGTTGTTTCATCGCATGTATTTTTCAAAATTATTTTGTTCACAGATCTAAACCATTCATCAAAAATGCAGACGTTCTAAGCCTATGTTTTTAGATAAATTTTGACCTCGCTCAGTTTTTAAGGGAGAAAAATAATCTGAAACTTTAAAACTTAGCGAAAAAACAACCAAAAGAACCTTAAAACGAATGCTCGTTATTTTTGGACACCAATTTCAGACTACCGAAATGGGCACCCATTATATGGACACCCATTCAGATAATCAAAATGGGCACCCATTTTCCTGGGCACCCATTCAGACGTTTGTCGCGCACCCATTTTGGGCACCCATTCTGACCCATTCTGAATGGGTGCGCACCCATTCAGGAGAACCCATTCAGAATCTACCAAAAATTTGATTTTCATTCCACGCACCTGGTGAAACTTCTGAAAAAATCGCTCAGTAGGTTGAAACATGAAAAACAAACAGTTACGTCTTTTTCCGAAATATTTTTTTCATTGGTTGAGAGCTGAGAAAACTGCGGTTACGTAAGACCGGCGGAAAGATTAGTATCACTTAAAAAGCATTTATTCGATGCTGAACTAGAATGAATCAGATCTGATCCATCGAAAAACGGGCGAAAAAGTATGATAATGATGTTCAGACAAATGTCTAGAAAATCGGACCGGACTCATATTCAGACACATTTTGAAAGTCCTTTTTTAGAAAAGGTATGACGGACCAGGCCTCAAACTCAGTTTTTGCTGTAACGATTCTTAATTTCTGAAAAAAAAGAGATTCACCATAAAAACCGTAACCTAGTACTTGTTATTCAGGATGGTGGCTTGCGATTCAATCGAATGTTGCTCTCGCTGTGAGCGGAGTCATTCTCGTAACATTCTCCTCGATTTGTGGTCTCGGATTTGCCACTCATCTTGGTATCAATTTCAATGCTGCTACCACTCAAGTTGTTCCATTCTTATCACTTGGTTTGGGAATTGATGACATGTTTTTGCTTCTCCACAATTATGATGAAATTATCAATATCTGTAAAAAGGATGAGATTGGAATATTGTTGAAAGAGACTGGAATGTCTGTTATGCTCACTTCGATCAATAACATCCTTGCCTTCATCTCTGGATATGTTCTTCCAATTCCTGCTCTTCGATCATTCTGTTCACAAACTGCCATTCTTCTTTTATTCAATTTGATCTTCTTGATGTTCATCTTCCCAGCAATGATTGGTATCGATTTACGTCGTCAACGAAGAGGTCAACGAGATTTGGCATACTGTAGTAAAGGCTCGAAAAAGATTCCACCATCCGAAAGTGTTGTCTCATCAAAAGCTGAACTGGCTCAAAATATTGCCGACGATTTCGAACGACACGCTCCTTGGTATACTGTCAACGGATTCTTGAAAAACATTTATATTCCGGCACTCAAGAAACCAATTGTGAAAGCGATCATTCTTGGAGGAACCACTGCTGCTGTTTTCTTCGGATTATATGGAATGTATACATCAACACTTGGATTAGAACTCGCCGATGTTTTGCCAGAACATACACCACCGGCAGCATTCTTGAGAGCAAGAGAGAAGTACTTCTCATTCTATCCGATGTTTGCAGTTCTCAAAGGAAATGCTATCGATATTCCTAATCAACAACAACTCATCGAAGAATATCGACAACAACTAGGAGCGTCAAAATTCATGATCAAAGCAGATGGAAATCTTCAACCCTATTGGATGTCTATGTTACGAGTATGGTTGAAGAGTTTGGATGTTGCACTTGAGAAAGATTTGGCAGCTGGAAAGTTCGATTTGACAAATGGTAATCCGGTGAAAGTGAATGGCGAGAAACCAACACCCGAAGCAATGATCGCAGCACGACTTGTATGTTCTTTCGGAACAAATTATAATTGTGATGGAAGATTGGGAAAAATCAAAATGGTCGAGAATGACATTGTTCGTCCTGACGCTTTCTACAATTATTTGACGGCTTGGTACAATGTTGACAACATGATGTATTACGTGTCACAAGCCTCATTCTTCCCGCTTCCACCAGGATGGGAATACAATGAGAAAAATGCGAGAGTTGTTCCACCTGCTGATAAACTACTCTACAGTCAAATGCCATTCTATCAAAATGATCTGATTGATACACCGGCTATTGTCAAAATGATTGAAGAGATTCGAGCGACTTGTGAAGAGTACACTGATCGAGGTCTTCCCAATTATCCGAATGGTATCGCATTCACATTCTGGGAACAATATTTGAGTTTGAGAATGAACTTGTTCATGGCTATTGTTATCATTGCTGCCGCTGTGTTCACTGTTATTTCGATTTTGATGTTCAATCCATGGGCCGCTAGTTTGGTGAGATTTTAAATATTCATTCATTTGTCTATGTTGATTTTTCTGAATTTTTTTCTTTTCACTGTTGTCTTGCCCAAAGTTTGCAAACCAAAACTAAGATGTAAATCTTTGTTTTTCAATACTTGTTTCTATATTCATTAGATTCTTCTCTTTTTGTAGATCATGTGCATTGTCATTATTACTACAATCGAACTCGGAGGATTCATGGGATTGATGGGTATCAAGATGAATCCAATCTCGGCAGTCACTCTTATTTGTGCTGTTGGAATTGGTGTCGAATTCACTGCTCACGTTGAACTCGCATTCTTGACTGCTTTGGGAACTGTGAATGAACGATTGGAAAGTTGTTTGCAACACATGTTTGTGCCTGTTTATCACGGAGCAATTTCAACATTCTTGGGTGAGTTGTTGAAACATGGGATCCGTGGATCTGAAATTGAAACTTCTTCAAACTTTGGCTGTGTAACGTGAACTACCGTAAGGAATATATGATCATCAGACCAATTTTGCAATTCGTATTATATTCATTTTTTGCAGGAGTTGTCATGTTGGTCTTCTCCGAATTCGATTTTGTTGTCAAATACTTTTTCTCAACAATGACAGTTCTCGTCGGTTTGGGAGTGTTCAATGGTCTCTGTGTTCTTCCGGTCATTCTGACACTTGTCGGACCTGAACCCGAACTCATTCCAGCCGATGGATCATCTCGTCTCGAACCACCTCCACCACTTCGAGAACAACAATCGGGTAAAGATATATTTGGTGAAAATGGAATCAAAAAACGAAACAACAAAAAAGAGAAGAACTCATCTGATGTAAGTCATCATATTTGTGAGAAATTTCCAGAAAATTGTGTATGTTTTCAGGTCGAAATGTCTTCTCGTTCCCGGTCAGACGACAGCTCCAATAATACGGATAACCAAGAATAGAACACGCAATTTTTTTTATCATTATTTTGATTTTGTATTTTGAAGTCTTTTATTTCTAGAGAAAAACGGGTCGTCTAATCTTGTTTTCTGTGTCTGTATCAATAAATTTTGTACTTTTTCTATCAATTTAGAAACTCTAAAATGCTTAATAATAATTGAAAAACAACATACCCTAGTTGGAAAATGGCGATCCCTGAATGGGGCCTCCTGAATAGGGCCGGGCCCCTGAATAGGGCCGGGCCTCCTGAATAGGGCCGGGCCCCTGAATAGGGCCGGGCCTCCTGAATAGGGCCGGGCCCCTGAATAGGGCCGGGCCTCCTGAATAGGGCCGGGCCCCTGAATAGGGCCGGGCCTCCTGAATAGGGCCGGGCCCCTGAATAGGGCCGGGCCTCCTGAATAGGGCCGGGCCCCTGAATAGGGCCGGGCCCCTGAATAGGGCCGGGCCCCTGAATAGGGCCGGGCCCCTGAATAGGGCCGGGCCCCTGAATAGGGCCGGGCCCCTGAATAGGGCCGGGCCTCCTGAATAGGGCCGGGCCCCTGAATAGGGCCGGGCCTCCTGAATAGGGCCGGGCCCCTGAATAGGGCCGGGCCCCTGAATAGGGCCGGGCCCCTGAATAGGGCCGGGCCCCTGAATAGGGCCGGGCCCCTGAATAGGGCCGGGCCCCTGAATAGGGCCGGGCCCCTGAATAGGGCCGGGCCCCGGAATAGGGCCGGGCCCCTGAATAGGGCCGGGCCCCTGAATAGGGCCGGGCCCCTGAATAGGGCCGGGCCCCTGAATAGGGCCGGGCCCCTGAATAGGGCCGGGCCTCCTGAATAGGGCCGGGCCCCTGAATAGGGCCGGGCCCCTGAATAGGGCCGGGCCCCTGAATAGGGCCGGGCCTCCTGAATAGGGCCGGGCCCCTGAATAGGGCCGGGCCCTTGAATAGGGCCGGGCCCCTGAATAGGGCCGGGCCTCCTGAATAGGGCCGGGCCCCATTGAATGGAGTCCGAAGTACATTTATGGGACCAAGTTCCCTGAATGGGGTCCAAAAATGGGACTAAATTTTCGTCACGCAAACTAAAATCTATTTTTTATCTTTATCACACTAAACGGGGTCCAACAAAAGTGCCTGAATTTGGTCAAAAAACCGTGCTCAGCCTATTTTTTCATTCTGGTGCCCCACTTTTGGACCCCATTCGGGGACTTGTATTTCGGACCCCATGTATTGGGACTTGGCCTTATTCCCTTGAAAAATAGACCTCGAAAATCGACCAAAATTTGAATTGAGCACAAACAAACATGATTTCATTTTTTTTAAAGGCATTTTTTGGCAGTTTTTGCTCGGTCATAAGATGGTTCAGGACTAAAAAATTGTTACAAACTTGAAGTATTATATTTAGGAAATTACTATCCACGGTGCTCCTTTGAAAAATAAAAATATTTTTTCGCATTGAAAAAATAAAACGTAACCTAAATGACACGTAGTCGAAAATTTGAATATTTTGAGATGAGAATTATTTCCTACTTCCCACCGAGTACTAAAAAGGACTAAAATACATAATGGACAAATCAACGAAAAAAAAGTCATCAGGAGTTAATAAGAAAAAGAGATCATCGAATACAGTTCGAAAGAAGATTTCGGTTATGAATAAGAGTTCGGATGAAACGTAAGACCTTTCGAGAAAAAAAACAGCCACAACAAACTGTTCTTATAGAGAATCAAATTCGAAGACAAAAGGCAAATTACTTCGAGGAAATATTCGTCGTTCGAGAGAGAGTGTTCTTGTGCCTGTTGTACCTCCACATATGCCTAATCCTCAACCACAAGCACAACCACAACCTCCACCACAACAACAACAACAACAACAACAACAACAACAACAACAACAACAACAACAACAGCAACATGACGTGCATAGAGCAAACAAAGTGAATCAGAGTACTATGACAGCGCCTGTTCCGCCTACAGTACCAATTGTGAAGCCGATACCTGTTGTATTCAAACCACCACCTACACTTAACACTCCGCCAAAAAAAGTAACACCAAAACCACCTCCAACTGTAAGTGGGAAAATATTTGAGTTACTGTAGAAACTGAAAAAACACGAAATGTGGAATAGTTGGCTCAAAATTGCCGCACCCCCGAGGTGTCCAGTTTTTCAAACATAACTCTATTTAGATAGATATACTTTACGATTTTCATTGTTTCGATAAACTCAAAAATTGTACTATTTTCAGGTAGTTATGAAGGATGCAAGTGAGGAAAGAGAAGTGGATATGCCTGAATTCGATCCAATTCAAAGAACAATCGATGTTGCTCCTGAAAATGAATCAGGTCCAAGTCAATCAACCGGAAAAAGTGATCCGAAAAAAGCAAAATGGATTGGAGACGAAGTTGCGAGACAGTTTGTCGAACAACTTCCGAATGAAGAAAAACTTCGAGATGAATACAATTTTCTGGAATCTTTCGAAATCAAAAAGGCTTGCACAGCATTCAAAAATAATACGGAAAGAAATCGTTCGGATAAACACATTGTTTTGGATGAGAATCGAGTTGTTCTTGATCGACCTGGTGATGAGAATTTGAACTATATCAATGCTAGTCGGATAACAGTACCTGATGTTATCAATAAATTCATCGTCGCACAGTTGCCAAAATTAGAAAATGAGAGTTTTGTGGAAGATTTCTGGTTCATGGTTCATCAAGAGCAAATCAATATAATATATTTGTTATGTTCTGAAGAATTGACTGGCCCAAAAACTCCAACAAAACTATTTCAAGAAAATGCGGGAGAATATCAGTATGTGGGGAAAATGTTCATCAATACTCGAAAAGCAGAAATGGTACATGATTTGAAGATCAACACAATTGAAGTGTTACCCGAAGGAATGTCAGATGCAGTCATTTGTCAAGTACATCAGCTTGTTTCTTGGAAACAAGGTCGAGAACCGAAAAAAACAAGACTTGTCATCAAAATGATACATGAGTTTCTGACGGAAAAAGAGGTTCAAAATTCTACAGTTTGTGTGGTCAGTTTGCTCGGATCAGGTCGAGCTTGTTGCTTTCTAGCTGCTCTCATTTCAATTGCTCAACTTAATAAAGGAGTTTTTCCGAATATTGGCGAAATTTTCAAAAGTATCAAACTTCAAAGACCAGGAGCCACTGAGAACTTATCCACATATCTAACCACTTATTTGGTTGTTCTCGATTATATTAAGGTGATTGTTTCGACTCAAATATGTTTCGTTATTTTCATTATTTTCAGCGTAAACTTGGTGATAAAGAGTTCAATCCGAAGATTTTGGCAAGTTTGAAAGCGGTTCGGAGTTTTATGCATAAGGTCATATTGGAAGAACAACAGACGAAATAAACTCGAAAGTAATAATAAAATGAGCGGTTTTTTCTCATTTGTAAAATTTTCTGATTCAATTCCGGCCCGGTTGGTTGGCCAGGCCGTGCATTATATTTTTCGTTTCGAAACAACTTATCCGAACAACGCGCGATCCGATTCGGTAGTAATGACAAGGTGACCGTTCAACCATTTTCAAAAAACCGCAAGGAATAATAGTTCAAGTGATGGCACATCAGATTTAAAAATGTCCACGTTTCTTCATTTGTGTATGTGCATTTTTTGAGAATCCTCTTTGGAAAACGAGAATCTATAAGTTTTATTATGTTCAAGTACAGTTTAAGTTAGTCAAAATATAAACAGCAAAATATTCAAAAGTTAGAAAACAGTTAGCAGGGAAACCAATTCAAATGAGAGGCAACTTCACCGGAATTCGATCCGGATAGTTTTTGGCAATTTTGCGTCGATCTTGCTCAATATATTCATTTAATTGTTCTGCTGAGCGTTCAATGTTGTCTCTTTCAATTTTATCTTCGCGACGTTTTTCCCACATTCCATACACCGCTAAGACGAGCAGACTGAAAATGAATGTTTTTGAATCGATAATTGGAGAAAACGTTTCGACTTACCCACAAACAACTATACCAAAAACAGAGATGAAGAACTTCAAGAATGCAAATGGAACCAAATGTTCACAAAGAATTTCGAAGTTGACGGTAAATTTGTCGAGTGCAAAGTGCTTTTCGGTATCATGTCCTTTTTTGTTACAATACTCTTCGTAAATACTAACATCTTGTTCAGTGAAATTGTAAAAGTTGTGGCGATTGGTGAGATCCGAGAAAAAATATTGGATTTCAGTACCAGGATAATTCACCCAAACATTGAACACTGTCAGTGATTCATCCAATTCTATTTTTCGCAAAAGTCTCTTCAATCGATAATCGATTATTTCTTCGATTTCCAAACTGAATCCAAATTCGAAAATGACGAAGAAAATGAGTAAACTGATGAATCTCATCAGGAATGATGAATAATGTTAGACAGAATAAAGTGTGGAAATGAAAATGATGATTCGTGTGTATATCACAAACTTATCAACAACGAAAAGTTGTGTTGGTCAGCGGGGTAGATCAAGTTGTCAATAATCATTTTTTAAAAATGAATAAAGAAAAAATGGTATGAAATCTAAACAAAAAAGTCTCAAAAATGGTGAGAACACGTTCTTGATTTTTCCAACAAAAAAAAAGGTCTTTTTGAATGGGGGTCTGAACAAAAGAGCGTAAAAATGATAGGTCATTTCGAGAGTTTGACAATTTTTCTGTTTAGTACTATTCTTTCCTACGAATGTTAAGTGAACATTCAAAAGGTTCAATTTTTAATATGTGTGAGTGAACCTCTAAATTGCGAGAAAATTAAAGAAAACTTTTCAGCCCAAAAGGTGCAAAATTGCACCTTTTGGGAGTTCACTCGTAAGCATATGTCTCCGTAGGTGGGAATATACAAATTTAAATAATAGTATTTACAAAAGAGAAAAACGGTAAAACTCTCGAATTCACTTATCCTTTTGACCCTCATGTCTGCAGACCCACATTCAGAACGCTCTTTTTAGAGAAAATTGCAAGATAATTGGAAAATGCGGCTAACGTTGACTTCTTCAGAGCCACATTGGAGGAAAAGACGGGTCACCACCGGAGCAAACCTTTGAGTTCACGGTACACGACACTTTTTTTTGCAAGTCGAGCCAGACGCCGGGAAGAAAAGAAAAAAGGCTAGAGAACGAGAGGTCGCGGCGAGATATTTTGATAAACGCTGTGGCGCCAAACGTTATGAAGATTCTCTCGCGACGAACACTCGTACGCTGCCTTTATAAAATTTGGCGCCACAGCGTTTATTAAAATATCTCGCCGCGACCTCTCGTTCTCTAGCCTTTTACCTTTTCTTCCCCGCGTCTGGCGCAACTTGCAATTTTCTGTTGGCTGTTATTTTGAAAATTCGCGCGTGTGATCTACAAAATTTAAACTTGTGGGTCAGGAATTTCGTGCGCAAATAACAAAATTATTAGAGTTCATTTTCAGTAACTATTTATCTCGAAAATTCTGAAATTTGGTGCAGAATATGTCTAACACGTTCATAACATTGAAAAACAGAAAGTTCGTCGAAAAACGTAATTCAAAATTTTAGACCCACAATTTTTAGTTTGCGCCTTTAAAGCACCTTTGATCTTTTTCGTCTGCTCTCTCTTTTTTGATGGCAGCTCTGAAACAGCGTGAGTTGGGGGCGAAAAGAAGACATTAGAGAAACTTCACATACAAGCGAAAATGTTTATAACAGTAAAACAAAACATTGAAATATTAAAAAAGAATATAAATGAGTCGAAATATATGTTTGACATAATTTAAAAAAATAATTTTTCTAATTATTGTCAATCCGGTCAGATCATCCAACGGGAAAAGTGATCTACCACAAAAAGTCGACGAAAGAACATGCCAAAATGAGAGATTCAGACGGTAGATCATTTTCCCGTTGGATGATCTGACTGGATTGACAATAGAATAAATTCAAACTTGTTGCATTTCAATCGGTGGTTCCTCTTCTTCTTGTCGAACTCTCGCCATCATAACTTTATGGTAACATTGTCGAGACCAGCGAATTGACATTCTGAAATAATGTCTATAATCATGTATATAATTTCAAAATGATAACTTACATTGTGAAAAAAGCAAAAATACAAAATCCCCACACTTGAGCAAAAGTGAACCAATAATTATATTCGCATTGTAAAAATATAGTGACGTAGAATTTTTTTCTTTTGAATGTTTGTGCAACTTCTTCTCCTTTAGAACTACAATGAGCGTCGAAAATTGTAGGTCTTTCTTTGAAATTGATCCGAGACTTGGTGCCAATTTTGGGATCAGTAAAAACAACTCGAACTGTACTATCCCAATATTCGACTTTAATACTGACACTTGTCCATTCCTTCTCTATTCGAGTTTCTTTTTCAGAACGTGAAATGATCGAATCGATATAGCTTTCGATATCATTTGATTTACATACAACCAATTTGTTGAGTAAGATGACTAGGAATAGGAACAACAGTTTCATTGTTAGAAGAAAAAACACAAACAAAATATTGAAACATTCAAAATATTCAACTGAATATTTGTGAATCAGGTTGCAATTGCAATAGATCAAATGTTCGAAAACTTTGAAAAAAATGGAAAACAGTTCTTTTTTTCACCTCGCCTTTCAGAATTTTCTTGATTTTGGGACGAGCGGGTTGGGGACCCTCTACCCAACCCATGAAAATTCAGCGATCGGGAAAATTTGTTTCACTTTTTCAGACCGAACACAAAATTACACAAAAACATCGACAGATAGCATTAGGAACATTTTAGGTATTGTCAATCCGCTCAGATCATCCAACACGTCGTATCAAGCAAAAGAGAATTGGCAATCATTGAAATAGAGCGAGACGCAGTGTGGGCGTGGCCAACACGCACACAAATGATGACAGTGTGCGAGACGCGTGTGTTGTCGGTACCGAGATTCAATGACTCTATTGCATAAATCCAAATTTCAAGATTTTGAGAAATTAAAAAAGAGAGCTTGTTCCATGGATTTGTGTGGAACAATAGAGCACATATGTGAGAACAATGTTGTAGTTCTCTCGGAATGTATTTTTCTTTGCGTCTCTCTCTATTTCAATTATTGCAAGCGAAAACGACGTGCAACGGAAAAAGCGGTCTACCACAAAAATTCGATGAAAGAGCATGTAAAAAGGAGAGATTAAGACGGTAGATCAATTTCTCGTTGGATGATCTGGCTGGATTGACAATACACCAGATCTACCGAACCGCTTTACCCAGGGGTGGGAATCAGGCTTGGGCGGTACCGACACTTCGGAACTTTTGGAACCGAAGTTTAATTCCGTAAAACAAAAAAAGGTTCCTGCTTTTTTCCGATTTTTTTTCGGAATACCCGAAACTTTCGGAACAACTTGTGAACTTTCTAGGAACTATTCCTTACAACGAAGAACTAAACTGAACATATGCGTTTTCTAGATTTTCCGACAAAATTTCGAAAACAATTTCCGGGAAAGTTCCGAAATTAGTAGGAAATTTTGGAAATTTCCGGTTCCAGTTCCAGTTCCGTCCAAGCCTAGTGGGCATCCTGAGCACAACATGGTCCAACATGGCTTTTATAACATTTTTCAAAAATTTATTTTTTAATGACAAAATTAGGTAGGAACGAAAGAGCATATTTGATTTGGTGGGTTATAGTTAAAACGTACTGAATAATATTTTCGAACACTCATAAAATTTTGAAATAAATTAAAAAATTGTATATTCTTTCAATCTCGATAGAGCCATGTTGAGGCAAGTTGTCCAACCCTGGCTTTACCGGAATTTCTACTTTTTTGTCACAATGGTTCACTGTTTCAAAAACCCACGGATAGAAGGCCTCGCTATGACTCAGAAACATTTTTCAAAATATTATGAATACTGTTTCTGAAATTTTCTATTTTTGCCCATATCCGACGTGAACCGAATAAAAAATTCGAAAAATTTTGTATTGTGAAAAAAAAAACACAAATAAAAACCAAAATATTTGTCAACAGGAAGTAGTATCCGTTACGTGGTAAACTTCTAGAACTCTGTTTCGACTTTCACAAATATGAAACAAGTCTGAAAAAAAAATCATCTGTGTGGCCTTTCAACTTACAGTATGCAGGGCCCACCTGAGAAAAAGATGTGTTCAAAATTTAGGAAACTGGCGGTTTCACCAGAAAAAAAAACTATTTGTAATGGGTTTCTTTTCTGAAATCTGGGAAGCTCAAACTACCCACAACGACAGTGCTGAACTTGTATGAAAACTTACTGAAAACAGCAAAACTAGGGTTGCAAATCGGGTGCGCATGTGACACGGCACCCGCCTGTCTACTCGCCTCCACACCCGTTTATACACGCGCTTTTTTTGGTGACATCCGTTCGTACACGCTCTTTTTGTGAGACACCCGTTCGTACACGCTACACTGTAACGTGTATAAGGTCATACACGCGCCGTGTATGAAAAACACCCGTTTCCCTTCTTTTTTTCCATGCGCGTGTACGACGGGTGCGTGTACGAGGGGTGCGTGTACGAACGTGTATTTCGTCAAATGGTGCCGTGTCACCCGTTTTCACCCGATTTGCAACCCTAAGCAAAACGATAATTATCAATAATGAAAATAATTGGAATTGGATCGATTGCAGGATAAAGATCATAAATAAATGTGACAAATCGGCTGAATTGTTGAATATTCCAACCAATAACAGGCACGATATAATAGATACCAACAGGAAGATACATCAAAAATAATGGAAAACAAGATTGAATCACCAAAGCCTTATACAATTGTTTATGTAGATTACGACTATATTCCGACTGTCCTTGATTTTTCAGCAACGTTTTTATCAGAATAAAACTTCGAAATGCGTATTGAAAAACAATTGAGAAAGATACGAACATGATAAAAAGAAGAAGAGGTTTGATGTTTGGAGTATTGTCGTTGAAAAAATAAACAGCTCCAAAATAAGTGATCATTTTCATAGTCAAGTTATAATCATTCAAAATTGAAGACTTGATATAGCGAGTTGTTGAAGGTTGTGGACGCAGAAATATATAGATAATACTATCCCAAACAATACCAAACAACAATGGAAGAACGAGCCATAACAGAAGCCAATAACTCTTAAAATATCGAAGACGACCTTTTCTGAAAACGAATAGAAGGTTTGAATGAAATTACATTTGAGCTGATGAAAAAAGTCCCTGAATGGGGCCTGGTGATACCAAAAAGTTCACTGCAAACAAAAGCCACACGTGAAAAGGGGGCCCAGTAGTTCGTCAAATAATGTATCAAAAAGGCGTGCGATACATTTTCAGTCTCACCTTTCGAGAGAAAAAAATCGATATGCAAAATGAACTGCAAAACATGTTATAGTCACACCAAAACAACCAGCCAAGGCAATCAGAATCATCAAACTACCCAATTCTCCAAACAATTCTATTTTGGCAACCACCACAAAGCAACGATCAATAGAATGAACATAGTGAAAAAAAAGTACCAAAATATATTTCAAAAATTACTGAATCATACCGGTTGAGATAAGAGATCGAGAAGTGAAAATATCATTGCCGAACATGAAAAATAAATCATCAAATAACGATAATTTGCCATTTTCGGTGGGGATTTTTTCAAAATCATAAAAATTAGAAAAATATTGAGAACAAGCGAACATCATGTCGATGTGATTTGAAATGTTCTTTTTATTTTATCAAACATATTTACCTGAAAATATACAAGTATAATGTATCGGAAATCGACAGAAGTACACAAATGAGATACAGACAATTTGAAATTGTAAAAAAGGGAAGATGAACTTTCAAATTATTAGGAATGTTCTTTGCTTATTGTCAGTGGTAAATTTTTATGTTTTTAGTCCAGGTTCAATCTACCGAGACCCATAATACAGTACCCATATTGAACTTTTTTTCGTTCTTTGTTACAAGAACGAATCGATCGCTTTAACATAACAAATAACTTTTTTTCACATAGAAACTAACCTAAGAATTGCCAAAAAACGGAAGTTAGTTCGTAAAAAACTTCGAAAAATAATCGAAATACTCGCTGAAGAACAGTCAAGGAAACATAACACTCTAACGAGAGAAGACTTCGAATGATTCACCATCGGAACAAGGCAAAATGTGCTATGACCACAAAACATCATTGAAAATTCCTGGCGAGACTTTTGAACACTATCCGTGATCAAACTATGGAAGTTTGTTTTCTAACAGACGACATTTTCAATCCTGAAGATGTTACTCATCATTCGGTGTATTTTGTTTACGCTTCAAATAAAATAATATCAATCACAATTTTCACAATGAAAAGTATCAAATTTCATAATATAAACATTTTGCAGGCGGGCAAAGAAAATAAGTAGAAAGTTATAAAACACATTAAATTGTTAGAACGGTTTACAGAATTGATATTGACATTTCCTGGAATTCATACGTTTCAAACATAAACATTAAAATAAATAGGAAATCATATTTTGAATTCACAGAAAATTCAGAAATAGAACATTGCCGTGGATTGCTTCGATCAATAAAGGCTCGGGCCCAAGAATCGACGATCGTAACTTTTTTCATTCAGTTTCTGGGTTTCCACTTCTTGAAAGACAGTTGATTGTGCGGACCTTTGGAATCTATGATATGCTGAAAACTTTTATTTAGTTCTTGTGGTTGAAGTGCGTCAGATCAGTTTTAAAGCACATGGTGGGCCGGGATTCGGGCTGCCAGAAACAGTGCCGTTTTGAATTCAATTGAACAGTAAAGTTACCAAAAACCGTCTGAATCTCACGATTTTGAAATGAAATGAATATGTTTTGTGTTCCGATTTGACTTTTCTGTTCAAACTACATGTACTTTGTCATTCTCTCTTTTTCCAATTTTCTTTTTATTTTTCAGTTACAGTACCTCGTCTCAAAAGATCGTTTTGTTTTCATGAATTCAAACTTTCAATTCTCCATTGAAAACTCGAGTTCAAAAATAACATAAAAATCCAATTTCCATTTTTTTTTCTGAATTTCAAGTAGTTTTTTGTTCACTCCGGAACAACATTATTTTTCATCATTCTAATTGGTATCTTCCTTTTCTTTTTTTCAGTTTTCTTTTTTTTTTGCATATTTCGAACATCATCCAACCACATCTGGAAAAAATCGATGTTGAAAAAAAAAGAAGAAAATGGTTGAAGGCGTGAGTATGAGAGAGTATGTGAAATGGTGGAGAGTGTCGAGACAACGAGACAAAACACAAAATGGCTCACATGAGAGAAGACGGAAAGAAAGCTCCAATTCTTTGATGATTGGAAAAAACACTCGAAGGAGGCAGAATTTTTGCTAGCCAGAGTGATTTTCTTATTATTCGATTAATTCAATCTCTATTTGTATGCAGATTTTTGAGGGCTTTCACAGAATTTTGAAAAAAAAAGAAAACAAAACACTTCACTTAATCCTCAAAATAACTGTCACTCCTTGTAACTCTCATAACATTTTCCAGAATTTCGCGATTCTCGACATTTTAGAGCCTAATTTTTTGAGATTCCAAAGACGATTAGTATTCCGTGTCTTTAATTGGACCCGATCTGAGATTTGAGAAAACTATGAGATTCATTTAAAACGAGGTTTTGTGTCAACCAAATAGGAGAAAATATTATCAAACAACCTGTCTTGATTTCAAAACTTGCCAACCAGAGAATTTCATATTCATACACAGAGTGATGAAATTTATTTGTCAAGTGAAACACACTTTTTTTTGTTGATAAATTGTCCATTGATGAACACTTGTTGAACTTTGTAATCGGATACTTTTCGTTATTTGAACACCTTTTTTTATTTTATTAGTTTGCGACAGGTTTCTATACTGAGGTCCGAGTGCCCGAAAACTCGGTCCTAAAACCACTTTTTTATTTTTCGGCCGGTCAGAAAAATCTCGGCCAGGCCTGTATCGAGCCGCGAATAGAATATTTCTTGTTCTACCTTTTCTCTGTGTCTCTTCTCTAACCGTTTCCTTTTCGTGGTCCCTTTTTTCATTTATTTGTATTATTTGTTGTTATGTTGATGTTTCGATCAAGAGTCAGTAAGAAAAAATAAATCGAATTTATGAATTCAACAAAACACGTTCAGAAATTCAATTCTGTTTCTAGCAAGAAAAATATTTTTCCAAAAAAAAAATGTATTTTTGACTTTTCTCTTCTTCCCCGCCCCCTATTTTTCAATACAAATTTGAGGCAATTTCTTCTCTTTTTTTGGCACGTGCTGTCATGTTCTCTACAACTACAGTAATCTGTGTGCCCTTATATAATCCGTTGATCGGAGGAACAACTAAACCATTATGTGTTAGTTGTAATATTCAGAACATTTTGATCTTTTTTTGCATAGAACTTTAGTCTTTTTTCGGTGTGCAAAAACATGCAGTTGAGAAAGTTGAACCCTTTTAAGATCAAAAATTATGCGAGTTCAACCAATTTTTCTGCTGAATATAAATATGAAAACTCACCGTCTGGTTCCAAGTAACATTTTAGATGAACAGACTTTTTGATTTAAAAAAAAAAACTTGAAAATATTTTTTTAGATTTTTGCTATTCAAGCAAATCTAATTTTACTGACATTTCAAGATCTTTCGTGAGCATTTTTGTGTTTTGTACCATTTTTTCAATTTAATTTTGGACAATCATCAAAGTATTGAATCGACAGAAATGAAGAGAAATCAGGAGCCGGGAAATATATGTCATGACGTTCTCATTTTCACGTTTCTACCTTTCTGATGCAAAATGTTACTGCTCTTTCGATCTTTTTGGAATATGATCAACTTGTTGTGATTTCAGTGTTATGCCATTTGGTAACGATCCTCCTGACTACGTGCATCTACGAAGCAATGAAAGTCAAATGCAATTGATCACAATCAATGAAAACGGAGATACCCCAACCCCAAGGTACTGTGTAGACATATTCACACACAGACTGCAATGTTTACCTTTTTCCAGTGGTTCACCTTGTTTCAATTCATCGCCCCGTGATGACCCTCCAGCAGTTCTTTTCATTCCCGGGAAGGTCAGTTATTGAGAATGAAGGTTGTTAAATTGAGATGGGAAACAAATAATTCAAACAAGTTTCAACACTATAATCTTTTCCATTCACTCTTGTTTTTTTTTGCCTCTCCTCTTCTTTTTCCAAATATTTTCATATTGATCTATAGAAAATGGTGAGTTTATGCCTAATAAATTATTAAGTTACCAAGAAAAGAAGGCGAGTTATGTTTGCGGTTTCGGTTGACTTAAACCTTTTCAGAATATTGTATTTGATTGCCAAATTTTTATGGCATATAAACTTCAAATTTCGAAAAGTAAATTATACTGAACGGGGTCGGTAAAGACTAGATTTCGACGGCAAAAAATGAAGGCCCATTTAACAGTAACCGGGGTTTCGTTCAGTTTGACTCTGAGTTAAAAACCAACGGTTTAAAGGGAAGTCATACTAAAAGTCGTGTTGAAACAGTAAAAAATGTATAAGAGTTAGCAACATTGGTACAAAATGTTGCTCGATGCATAATATTATTATGAATATTTCAGGGAACCGCAAGATGGTGGAAATCGCGAACCGCTCTCGAAAGGTTCCTTCTGCCCGCCTTTCTTCTTCTCCTTCTTCTTGCATTAGTTCTTCTCGCAGTCATCATCAATACAGATCGTCGAAAAGATTCAAGAAATGAACAGACACAAACTGACTTTTCACCATTCATTGGTCAAAGTACAACTTCTAGTCCATCTTCTACTTCTCAACTTCCAATAGATTCTACGATATCACAGACAACAACAACCAACAAGCCAGAAGAAGAAGAAGAAGTTTGTACAACACCAGGATGTGTGATGGCTGCAAATCATTTTGTGAGTTTCTAACCGTTCCGATTCATAACTTTTCATTCCAAAAACACGATTTCCACAGTATCTTTTCATTGAATGGTTCTGGAGAAATTTTTGAATGTTATCAAGAACAAATATCTGAAAGGAGTACTGTAGACTAGAAACTCATGTTGTTCACTGTAAATTTTAGTACTATTTTATTGAAAACAGTAGCCTTAAACAATAAAACTTGATTTGTTCTAAAATCCGAAATTCATGACCTATTTGAAAAACGTGGAAAAATATTTTGATAGTGAAACACGTAACTTGGAAGTTAACTGTTTTGGGAATATCAGATAATTGATTGCAGTTGAACGCAATGAACATGTCCGTCGACCCTTGTCACAACTTTTTCGAGTTTGCATGTGGTCAATGGAATGAACAACACCCAATACCGGATGACATGTTCAGTTATGGAACATTTGCTTATGCTCGAGAACAAGTCAGACAACAACTTCGAGTACTTCTCGAACAGCAAGTGATAAGCGATTCAAGATCAATCAATATGGCAAGAGATACTTATAAATCATGTATGAACAAAACAGAATTAGATGATCTCAAAACAGAACCATTGTTCGAATCATTGAAAGATTTGGGTAATTGGCCATTGCTCGATGAAACATGGGATACATCTAAATTCGATTTGACAGGTTCATCTAAATAGTTGTTTATAGTTTAATCAAAGTTATTTTTGAAGATCTTCTGGTCAAATCAAGAAGAGACTATGCTGTTGATGTGTTCTTCCAACAATATGTTTATGCTGATTCCAAAAATACATCGAGAAATACATTATTCGTTGATCAAGGTTCATTGGTATTGGGAAGAGGATCGAAAGATTATTACTTGAATGGAACATTGTTTGCCAGCCATATGACAGCTTATCGAAAATATTTGAGAGGGGTTAGTAATGAGTCTGAGCCCCGAAAAGTAACTGAATCGAAACTGAACAAAAAATGGGACCGGGCCTGCCTTTTTTCAATTTGTTTCAAGAATAATATTGAGACTCGATTAACCATCTCACGTTTTCGATCCGTCATTTTTTTCGAAAAATCTTGAAAATATAAAAAAACACATTGTTTACAGATTGCAAATGTTCTCAAAACCGATCATAATTTAACTCGAAGTGATCAACTGATAAACGAAGATATTGATAAAATAATCGATTTCGAAACTGAATTCGCCAAATTAGTTGTTGCTGAAGATGAAAGAAGAAACAGTACTCGACAATACAACAAAAGAACAATCTCTTCTTTATATGAACTATTCCCTCAAGTGGATTGGGTCGATTTCTTCCAGAAAATAGCACCTTCCGATATGAAATACTTTTTCAACAATGAAACAGAAGTTATCATTGGTGAACTCGAGTTTTTGCAAAAAATGTCACAACTTATCGAAAAAACCGATGTAAAAGTGCTAACTAATTATGTGATCTGGAGAGTTGTTCAATCAAATGTGCGATATTTGGACGAACGATTCGATGATTTAAAACAAGACTTTTTGAAAGTGATGACTGGACAACAACAAACACCTCCAAGATGGAAAGATTGTGCACAAGTGCCGAGCACAATTCTACCATTAGCAGCTGGAGCAATCTATGTACAAGCTCATTTTGAGGAAAACGATAAACAAGAAGCACTACAAATGATTCTTCATCTTCGTAATTCTTTTGCTGATCTTGTTATGAAAAACGATTGGATGGATGAAAAAACAAAAGAAGTTGCGATAGAAAAAGCAAATTCAATGATAAATAACATCGGATATCCAGATGTAACAAACAATCTAAAACAATTAGATGAACAGTACGAAGGACTCGAAATAAGTGTGAAAGACACGTATTATGAGATAATGAAGAAGAGTGTTGTTTGGATACAAAATAAGGATTTCCGAAAGTTGACAAAACCCTTTGACAAGCACGAATTCGACGTCAGTTCCGCTGTTGTCAACGCATTCTATTCACCGGAGAAAAATTCAATCAGTATGTCCAGATTTGATTTGACTTGTTTTGCAAATAGTGTTTTTTTATTTCAGCTTTCCCTGCTGGTATTTTACAACCTCCATTCTTCAGTGGAAAATTCCCGAAAGCAGTCAATTATGGAGCAATGGGAGCGGTTATCGGACATGAGATTACTCATGGATTTGATGATCAAGGTAGTCAATATGACAAGGATGGAAATTTGCATAATTGGTGGAGTGAGAACTCACTTTTAGCCTTTGACAAGAGACGAAGATGTATTGTTGAACAATACGGTAATTATACTGTACCAAAAACCAATTTCAAGGTGAAAAATATATATTGGAAAATAAAAATGAAACAAATTATAGGTGAATGGAAAGTTGACACAAGGAGAGAACATTGCTGACAACGGAGGAGTTAAAGAGGCCTTCGAGGCTTATAAGAAGTATGTGGCAGAAAAGGGCCCAGAGCCACGGTTACCTGGTCTACAACAGTATTCAAACGAACAAATATTCTTTGTCAGCTATGCTCATGTAAGTTCGAATTGGGAGATCACAATCTTTATTTTCTCTACACTATTTTATCCGGCTCCAAAACAAAAATGAAACTTCTGAATGTCACGACACACTTTGTTTCAGTTCTGGTGTGGAAAGAAGAAAGACGCAGCCGCAATGCAACAAGTCTTAACAGATGAACATTCTCCCGAAGTATTCCGCGTAATTGGAGTTCTCTCGAACATGCCCGAATTTGCCGACGTCTACAAATGTCCCAAAAATTCACCGGTCAATCCGGATCACAAATGTATTGTTTGGTAGTCCAACTCTTTTTTCTTTTTTTTATCATTCACGGGTTTTTATTTTCTGTCCTTATTAAATTGTACAAAGTTCTCATTTTTTCCAAACGCACATACACTTTTTTCTACTATTTTTCGGATACACATTTTTTGCACCAAAAAATTTGATTTTTTTTTCATGTTCATAATAATTTTTCATACGATAAACTTTTATTTAAGAAAAAAACATGAACTTGTACATTTTCGGATGGAACGTTTCTACAACAAAACTTTTGTTTGGTAGGTCAGTCAGAACAGATATTTGGAAGTTTCCGGGTCAAATTTATGGCGTGAAATTGAACTTTCTGATTTTACGTATCTGAATAACTGTTTTGTTTTCTCCCTTCTTGATTAATATAAAAAAAAGTTTTGAGCAAAATATTCATTAAAATAATAAAAGAATGACAAATATACAGACATGGTTAGTCACCGAAGAAATATTAGACCGGTAAACGAGGTTAGTGCGCTTTTTTTCTTTTTTTTTCTATGATCAGTTGTTTTCTATAATTATTTTCAGCTTCTAAACTGAAAATGACTAGAATTCATAATATATCTCTAGGACCTGAGAATGTTCGAAAGAAGGGGGAGAATGGGTGGGAAGAGAGGTAGGGGGAAAA
This sequence comes from Caenorhabditis sp. 8 KK-2011, assembly GCA_963572245.1. Classification (NCBI taxonomy): domain Eukaryota; kingdom Metazoa; phylum Nematoda; class Chromadorea; order Rhabditida; family Rhabditidae; genus Caenorhabditis; species Caenorhabditis sp. 8 KK-2011. The sequence continues at coordinate 4,684,370 of OY751547.1, forward strand.
ACATGATTATTTTCAGAAATTTCAAAAAAGGTCCTAGATTTTTAATTCTTCTTTCCATGCGCTGTAGTCAATGTCAGGAATTTCATCGCATCTGGAAATGAACAATCAGTTTCAACACGAAAACAGTTCACGATTTGATAGTTATGATATCAACGGAACTTACCTTTGGAGAGCAGCGTTTGCTGCCTTGAATACACTGAAAGCCTTTCTTGGTACCAATGCAAAATGATCTCCAGCATCACACAATATTCTGGCCATTGTTACTTTTTTGATTTCTCGAAGTTGTTCCGGAGTGAATACTTTTTCGTTCTCATACCATAATCGATCACCGTTTCGGGTTCTCTTGAATTGTTCGCCGATGATACATGAAAGAGTTGGACCAACAAGACCATCTTTCACTGGATCTTCGAGCAGAGAACCAACATACATATCAATTGCATCTGAAATCAGAAACATCTCATGAGTTCAACAATGATAGTCTGGGCAAGTTTCAGGTCATTTCAGGGCCCGATCTCCTGGATCTGACTGTTTATTTAAAGCATTACTGTGAAAAATTATTCAACCTCGATCAAAAATTTTAGGGAATTTTTTGATGGGTTTTTCATGAATTTCTTTCTGCGGTAATGAAAATTGTGAGATATTCGCGTTATTTTTTTTTAACTACTATCTTCTTTTTTCGAGAACTTTACTTTATGAAAACAAAGCCTCAATAGGGCCCGGACCGATGTTGAAATTTTTTTGTTTCAGGATTTCGGGTTACTCATAATGGTCATTTTAACATAGATAGAGAACTGATTCTGATTGTTTGAAAAAAACAAACGAACGTGAAAACGTGATAACCTCAAAAAACGGTTGAATTAGGACTCACCAACATGTTTGTAAACAACTTTCAAATTGTCAACAACAACCTTATTTGTGATAAATGCTCTCAAATCTTCGAAATCTTTAACCTCCGGAAGTCCACAGAATGTTCTCCAAACAGTATAGGGAGGTACTCCATGATCTCTTCCTCTTTGAATATTAATACTTCCCAAATCGGAATTTCCGAATATTCTTTCAGTGACAGCCGGTGTCAATCTTTGTGGCATTTTAGCTGGAAGTGTTATCAAACCACGAAGAAGTGGATCAATTCCATTATTCAAAATATGTGTCGATTTGAACATTCCATCATTGAACGGAATACCTCCAATATGATTGAATTTCTCATCAAGGAATGGATAGAACTCTTGAATCATTCCATGTCCGAATCGGAATGCACAACTTGTGAACTCATTGGCAACTGATGGATCAATATCTTTATCATATCCTGGATATGCTCCGATTCTTTCTTCGAATACAACTCCGAGAACTTTTGGAAGATATTCGGTGAATGTGATTCTTTGAATCATGGCGCCCATAAGTTTACGGGTTTCGTGGAACACACGTTCTTGGTCCCAATGAGAATTGACACGTTGCAATGTGGCAGCGATTCTGCAAATTTCACTCTGTTCATTTTGCTTTTAACGCGGGGCAGTGAAACACTCACAAGGGAACCACAAGTAGGTGTTAACGGGTTTTTACAAGAGACATATGTCACCCGATACAGTTTTTCATGCTGATCATCATGCCGTAGCTAACTTTTGCAAAGCTCCACACAGAAAGCTGAAAATCGAGCTCAAAGTTTGAGCACAAAATTTGAAATATCTTGTTCAATTTGAATTATTTTAGTGATGAGAGACTACTAAAGGGTTTGGCATGCTAGGAACGATAGGAGCATTTAAAAACCTCGAAATTGTAGTTGTAACGCTGAAAAAATGAGCCCGAAACTTTTTATAAAAAAGGTAGATCAAAAAAACGTGAAGAATAAAAAAAATTGCATTGAAAAACGTGAAAATGACTAAATTTTGAAGATTGTTTTCTGATTTTTCATGTTTTTTCGAAAAATCACACCTTTTTCATTATTTTTTCGGAACTTCAAAATCACCATCGTGTAGAAAATTAAATTTCCTATCAGATCCATTAGTTTATTCTTGTAAATGTATAATTTTGAAAAAGTTAGGAGGAATTTTAAATTTTCAAATTTATCACAAAAATGTTATTTTCAGCTTTCTGGCTGAAGCTTTGCAAAAGTTAGCTACGGGATGATGTTCAGCATGAAAAACTCTATCGGTCACATACATCCCATCTCAAAGTCCGTTAACACCTATATGTAGTTCCCTTGTCAGACAAAAAATCTGTGATTTTTTCTTAAGCTTAAAAGCGTACAGTATCCTATATTAATTTGAGTGTATTTTCTTGCTCACCTATTATGCTCTCTGAGGAACAAAACATGAAGAGCAGCCAATCCGACGAAAATGTTTGCTCGATCATCTCCAGCCACAACGTTGTTGTTCTTATCTGCAAAAACATCTCCTCATGACTCTCACATAAAATAATTCAAAACTCACCAACTGGTGGAAAAACTCGATTATTAATCAGTTTGGTTTTCAAAAAAGCGCCTTGTCTGAACAAGAATTGATCTCGATCACTGCTACCATAAATCTGAAAAAAAAACCATGGAAAATGATGAAAATCTTTCATAAACTAACCATTGATCCATCGATGAAAGCAGTGTTCTCATTGAATTGTTCTCTGAAGTTAGTTGTTCCAGTTCCGCAAACCGGGGTGGATCGGGCAACTGGAAGACACATGAAACGACCGAAAGTTGGATCGGATCGAGAGAGGAAAACTGATGTGCAACGACCTTTGTTAGAAGTACACGCAGCGCATTCCTAAATTTATCAATGTTATTTTTTTACCAGCTTTTTTTCAGATTTCCAAATTGGGTCGAAACAATTGCAAGAAATTTGAGTAATCATCAAACCGTTGACATGTATTGAGAAATATCAAGTAGAAATGAAAAAAAAAATCAGAGTTTAGTTGATTAAAGTCTGTCGAAACGAAAGAAAAGTCCGTACAGTTCACGTTTTTTTTTTCATTTTTCGGACTGACCTGATTGTTGAGCATCGTTGTTTTTGACAAATCATGAGCAATAAATTGTCCCCATTGCATGAGCAAAGCATTCGAATGATGTTGAATTTGTGTAGAAGAACTGAGCAAAAGACGAGAAGCATCACGAGCTGATGGGCGACTTCGCAAGAAGGAAGCTGGAACAACTCGATTTGAAAAACCTTTTTCCGATTGAAAACTCACAAGTTGGTGCATTCAATCCGTTGTCATACATTGGTTTTTTGAGTCTCATCAATGCTTGGAATGCAGATCCTTTCATCGGTTTGTCGAGATTATTACAAGTTCCATCGAAAGTACGATAACGGAGATGATAACAAAGATTCTTGTTACAGTTTGGTTGTTCTTGAGTTGGAGCACAATTGAAGTTGGCATTCGAATCACGAACATCGCGAGTTGACAGAGTCTGAAAGTAAACATTTGTACTAGAAACCAAGATGAAAAACAATCTAAAAACGGGTTCTCCCAAGTTCAAAGATTCTAAAAAACCAACTTCATGGGTCGGGCCAGATACGGGTTTATCGGGTGATCTGCTTTTCAAGATTTTTGCGTAATCGGGTTACAAAATCAGACCAGAAAAAGGATTTTTAAAAACCGAGTCATTCAATAAAATATATTATGGCTGAAACGGATCCAGAAAAAAATCGAACCCCCGATTTAACCTTGAGAAAAAACGGACCAGGTCCGATTTTTCATCTGAGCCCATTTCCGGCAATATTTTAAATGCGCCTGGTTTGATTTTGTAGTCCGATCCAGTGAAAATGTTCAGTATATGTCGAAAAATATTTTTAGAACCGACCTTTCTTGTAGAAGTGTCTTCATTTGTAGTGATAAATGTACAATCCTCAGTGCGGAATGTTCCATCCGGTCCAGTTCCTCCCGTATTCAATATTCTTCCCTTACAAGCTTTGCATGCTTTCGGGCAATTAGATAACATCCAAACAGCGTTAGTTTCACATTCTCGAATGGTTGCCCAGAATCCGCAAAGACGATGGCGATCAATGCAAGTTGTCAATCCTTTACAAACATCACAAGACACCGGACAATGGTCGTCCATCCAATTTTTATTCGTCGCACATTCTCCAATTGATGACCAGAACTTGCAAAGATCATGTCGATCTTTGCATGATTTACTGAAAAAAAAACAAACCGATTGTCAGTTTTACAATAATCCCATATCCTACTCATTCGGATCCACTTTGTCCTCTTCTGTCAATTTACCGACTTCTCCGATTGTTCCAGGTGCCTGTCCACTTTCTCCTGATCCATCAACATCGTTATCATCTTCGGCTAATGATACTGCAACAAAAAGCGGAGGAAATATGTATATTTTGAGGAAGTTTTGATAGGCGAACACATCAAATAAACAGCAGAAAAAAAACTGATAATTAGCTACATTTCAAGGTTGAAAGTATTCCGGATTTTTTTATCGCAACCGACTTTTTTTTTCGTTGATCGAAGTTCGAAAAAGGTGTGGTCACAAGGGAACTATGATTGAAAATTGAATTTTTTTTTTTTTTTTTTTGAAAGTTTGGCTCAAAATATACACCTCTAATACTCGCGGAAACTGTTGTTTTCCTCAATTCATTTTTGTCCTTCAGTCAGGTATGCTGCGCTTTTATTTGATTGTTATGTGTATGTGTCATCATGGATTATCCATAGATTATCAAGAATCCTGATTCAATTCTTCTTTTCCAACAAAAAACCGGTGGTCATTTCACGTTTCAATAAGCATGTCTGTCTTCACCTTTTCTCCGCATTTAAAATGAATGATATCTAATAGCCACCCAATCTTCTTCTTCTTCTTTTCTTTCGATAGCCGTTAGCTGTTTTTTCTTTTGCGTGCGTTCGAGAGTGAAATATATTATGATGACCTCTTCGCAGGTTTTTTTTCGAGAAGAAAGAAGAGAAGAATAATGGAATCAATCGTGGGAAAAATTGGCAACAATTCATGATTGATAGATCGAAAAGGTTCCGGGATTTCCTCTATTCAAGAATTTTACTGTTTCACGCTCTTCTAGGATCTAGTCGAGGCCAATAATTTTGAGCTCCATCTTGAAATTGATCATTCACCAAAAAAACGATAAAACAACAGGTCAAAATTCTCATTTGCAACTGTGCTTGTTCAAAAAAAAAAGTGTTTGGAATGGTATTTGGAAGTTGAATATTTTCACTGTTAGAAATCAAAATTTAAATTAGAAACGTGAACTCGGTGAACGTGATCTGTTTTTTTTTTTGTATCTCAATGTGAGGTTATATGAAAGTCGCCTAGAATCGGTCCCTGACCCTTTGAAATATCGCAATATGTGTTTTGTTGAAGATCAAAGATATTCTGCGCGTTAAATTTCGAAATATTCACGTCGTCAAATAAAAATTTTCATTTTTTAAATGATGGGCAAAAAAGATAATTATTTAAAAAAAAACCACGAGATTTTTCTCAAAAAATCTTCTCACCTTGTATAGAAAGAATAGAAAATAGGAAAAACAGTATAAATAACTTCATAGTAATAATAGAAGTAAGAACTGTTTCAGACCTCTTCACCTCACTTCAACGTCTTCTTCTTTTCACTTTACTGATATAAAGCTCGAAATGGGCGGTCTGTCATTTTCTTTTTCTTCTCCTCTTTCATTCCATCAAAAGCTTGTTCTGTGTCCATCTCCGCCCCTTTTAGACAGTCAATCTATTATTGTTTTATAATATTATTAATAATAATACTACTAATAATAATAATAATAGTAATAATAGTAAGTGATGATTATACAACAAAAAATGTTTGGCTTTTGAAATGGGCATGAAAAAAGGAACAGATCAGGGGAATTCGAGAACATATGAGAGTGTATCTAAATGAAAGAAAAGATGGATATGAGGAGGAGATTGATTATACTGATATACATATATTATTATGATTATCCCAATGATCAAACAGATTAATTGATAGGAAGAGAGAAATTGAGGAGTATACAATGACGGGAGGAACAATAACAGACTGAGGGGGGACGGCATAATGTTGGTGTTCGAACATTCGCGTTTTTTCACTGATTCGAACTTTCGATCAGAAATCTGATGGAATTTATTCCAAATTTCCCTAAATCGCCATAATTCAAAAACACTTTCCTGGTCGAATCATTTTTCAAAAGACAAGTACTGAAAAGACCAGTCTGAATCGGGCCACGTGTGTTCGTGTCAACCATATTTTGAATCACGCAATGCGTTTGAGCATTCGATCCTATTCGTCCGATCCGATTTTGTGGCCCGAAAAAACCGAACCGGGTCCGATTCAGACACATTTTAAATGTATAAATGAGCCACTTTCAGATTATTATCGGGTCCGATGACATCGGGCCGGGCCCGATTCAGAGGGTCCGATTCAGAACCTACCACTTAAATGTGGTACTCACTTTTTTCAACCCTCGTATCCTTTTTAGAGCGTGAACGAGACGCAGAGAAATCGGGCAATTGGCAGCCTGTTGACTGGTTCACGTTTTTATTGAACATATTTTGGTTTCAAAAATTAAAGGAGCGAGTTCACGTATAAAAGGTGAAATTGTCTCGTACTTTTTCACAGATTGAAGACGGACCGGGTCGGACTTTTTTGCTTTGCTAGATATTATTTTGGAACCTGGCTCGTCCTAGCCAATTTTATGAGGTTAGTTTCACAAAAAAAACATTCCAGCGTCAGAAAGTCGTGTTCAACGGTCATTTCGAACTGAAACTACAATCCTAAAGAATCTCACCAAACATATCCCGGTGACACCAGCCAAATTACGAACACTTGTTTTCTTTGTTTTGATGGGTTTTCCTGCCAATAATTATTTTTCTAGGCCAGGCTTTTCGGTGTTTCAGGTGACATGCAACTCTCAATTTCTGATTTTAAAAAACGGGCTCAAATCTGGTAACCCAATAACAATACAAAAAAGTATGACATTATATATATTTTTTCTTTTTTGTATGCTCATGAATATAGTTGTGTGTTCAACGCATGTTACACTCATAAGTCAAAAAATAAGGGAATTAAGCAGAACCGCAATATTGGCATCTCGATCACTGACCAATTATTACTATTCTCGTTTGATGAAGGTGTAATGAGGTCGTCGAAAACAATAGTTTCGTTGTATTGTTTTTGTTCGTTAACCAAATCAACGCAATCCAAATAAGAAGTACTAAAAGAGATGCCTAATAAAATGGTATTCAGAATGTTATAACAAAACCAGTTGTGATGCAATCCGACCTTATCCTTTTATTTTCGAAACAAAAAAAACAACAAAAAACTAGAGAAAATGTTGACAAAGTTCCAGTTAATTGTTGCTTAGATTGATTGATAGACCACACCTTACCAGAATACATAATGAGAAGAAGAAAAAGAAGAAGGAAAATGGAAGAGATGATCTGGTTTTTTGTTCGTTTTTGAAACACAAAAAATGTATCAAAAAAGAGGGGATATTATCATCATTACACTTATAAAAGGACGTCGAGAAATATATAATTTTTCGGGTGATATTTACATATTTGAAAGTGTGACGTAATCATTGCATTCTTTTGGTATTGCTAATTATCAAAAATGAATACGAAGAATTACTTTCCCTTTTTTGTTGTCTTCATTTCATCAAAATGTTTCAGATGTTAGAGGGATAATTTAAACATTTTTTCTGAATTCTGAAAAAAAAAACTGTGTCAGTGTATTCTGAATTCACAAGGAGGTTGGCAATTTTAGAGCAGTTCTCATCGTCTGGATAGTGGTCAAATTTTGTAGGTAGATTCTGAATCGGACCAGGCCCGATTTTATCGGACCCGAAAATGACCAAATCTGAATCGGACCGGAACATGAAAAATGTGTCTGAATCGGACCGGAGTCAAGAAATCGGACCCGGTCCGTTTTTATCAAGATTTTTGCTGAATCGGACCACAAAATCGGACCAGGTCCGTTTTTTTGGTCCGATTCAGAAGGACCGATTCAGTATTTGCCAATCCAAATATTTTCAAATTTAACAAAAAATGAGGTCGTCGAAAACAATAGTTTCGTTGTATTGTTTTTGTTCGTTAACCAAATCAACGCAATCCAAATAAGAAGTACTAAAAGAGATGCCTAATAAAATGGTATTCAGAATGTTATAACAAAACCAGTTGTGATGCAATCCGACCTTATCCTTTTATTTTCGAAACAAAAAAAACAACAAAAAACTAGAGAAAATGTTGACAAAGTTCCAGTTAATTGTTGCTTAGATTGATTGATAGACCACACCTTACCAGAATACATAATGAGAAGAAGAAAAAGAAGAAGGAAAATGGAAGAGATGATCTGGTTTTTTGTTCGTTTTTGAAACACAAAAAATGTATCAAAAAAGAGGGGATATTATCATCATTACACTTATAAAAGGACGTCGAGAAATATATAATTTTTCGGGTGATATTTACATATTTGAAAGTGTGACGTAATCATTGCATTCTTTTGGTATTGCTAATTATCAAAAATGAATACGAAGAATTACTTTCCCTTTTTTGTTGTCTTCATTTCATCAAAATGTTTCAGATGTTAGAGGGATAATTTAAACATTTTTTCTGAATTCTGAAAAAAAAAACTGTGTCAGTGTATTCTGAATTCACAAGGAGGTTGGCAATTTTAGAGCAGTTCTCATCGTCTGGATAGTGGTCAAATTTTGTAGGTAGATTCTGAATCGGACCAGGCCCGATTTTATCGGACCCGAAAATGACCAAATCTGAATCGGACCGGAACATGAAAAATGTGTCTGAATCGGACCGGAGTCAAGAAATCGGACCCGGTCCGTTTTTATCAAGATTTTTGCTGAATCGGACCACAAAATCGGACCAGGTCCGTTTTTTTGGTCCGATTCAGAAGGACCGATTCAGTATTTGCCAATCCAAATATTTTCAAATTTAACAAAAAAATAATAATGGTCCGTGAAAAAACACGTATTATATATTTTCATCATTCCACGTCAATTGATCGTATCTTTTTGCTATAAAAAGAGTCGTCAAAGGAGTATCAAATAACTCAGCTCAAAATGGCTCAATCTGTTCCACCAGGAGATATCCAAACCCAACCAACTGCCAAAATCGTCTTCAATGCTCCATACGATGACAAACACACTTATCACATCAAAGTCATCAACACTTCAGCTCGTCGTATTGGATACGGTATCAAGACAACCAACATGAAGAGATTGGGAGTCGACCCACCATGCGGAGTTTTGGACCCAAAGGAGGCTGTTCTTCTTGCCGTATCTTGCGATGCTTTTGCTTACGGACAAGAAGATACTAACAATGATCGTATCACTGTTGAATGGACCAATACTCCAGATGGCGCCGCCAAACAATTCCGTCGTGAATGGTTCCAAGGAGATGGAATGGTTCGCAGAAAGAATTTGCCAATCGAGTACAATCCATAAACAAACCAAAGTTCGTTCGTTTGCAATAAAACAATTTTTGAAGATTTTTTTGATTTCCACGTTTTTAGCCAACTAACTTATTTTGGCCAAAAAGTGGGATGGGGCCGGCTCGGTTCTCAGTGACTCGTTGCGTAGCTTTACGTGCGAAAATACGGATATTTCACAATTTTTGATTTCTGGCCAACCATTGTTCAATCAAACTGAATACAAACTTAAACCTTCACTAACATTTTTCAATTTCTTTGAAGAAGATAATGATCTTTCATTAGTTCCAGTGGCGGTTTGGGTAGAACTTTTATTATTTTTTTGTACTTTTATTCCAACCTAATTTAAAAAAGGACAGTTTTTGAGTTTTCGTGTCGAGACCCAGGCATATTTATCAAAAAATAAGTGTTTGCCTTGAAAAGTGTCACGGTACTTTTTTACTCTTGTGTCAGGCATGCCAACTCGAAAATCACTGGACCGGGAAAAAAGTGCGGCCTGGCTTAGCGGGATAACATTTCCGAAGAGAAAATGAGATGTTTCCTATAATTTTAGATTTTCATCTGAAAGTATTTAAATATACTTATGCTTTTTTGTACATGTTTCTCTTTTCTCATTTTATTAAACACGGAGAGAACTCGAACATTTTATATAAAAAACCCGTAACCAAACCAATGATGATGCATGTTTTTGTTTATTCATCATCCGAATCAACGGGTTGTTCTTCTCGATCACCTGGCGGTCTGCCAATTCCTCCCTCAGCTTGCCATTTGTCACGAAGTCGTCTGTCGAGAATAGGCAAAAACTCAGTCAGCGCAGAAGCACGATTCTGAAATCAATATTTCATTTTTTTTTAAATAAATGTTTTGTTCTGATAACCTGCAACTTCAAAATGTCATCATCGGACAATTTGTCAGTTCCTTTATCTACGGTGTTTTCAATTATTTCAAGTTTTGCCAACAATTTGTCGACTTGTGTGACTGCATCTGGAACAACTCCAACACCCCAAACATCTTCTTCGGCGCCGAATAGTTTGTTTAGAAAGTCACGCAATACATCGCTCGATTTTCCTGTAAAGTGAAAAAAACTAGAAACCAACAAATTATCATAAAAAACATTCATGTTGTTTTCAAGAAAATGTTGGAAAGAAAACTATATGGTTTTAAAACTCCACTTCAAGTTATCATCTTTCCTGGTTAACCCTCGAAGGATAAAAAATGATTTTAATAACAGTTATCTCAACACAGAAGTTTTAAATTTTGTTGCGAAATTACGATAAAAGAAAAAGAACATTTTTTAAAATGTTTATAACTCGCGTTTCTTTCAAGTAATTGCGCTTTTTTTGTTTTCATTTTCAACATTTCTATGCAAACATTAATTGGATTGAGAATGAAACAAACTCAACATGGGATGAACCAAAAAAATATGATTTTTAAATGGGAACAAACCTTGCGATTTCAATCCATAATTCACTGCAGTCAATGCAATTTGAGATGGTGAATACATCAACAAAGCATCGGTACGTAAAGCTAATTGAAAGAACCTCATCGAATCAGAGCGAATCGATTCGAGATCAAAATTCAAAAGTAACATTCTAGTTTTCATTTCCATCAAATGTCCTTCATAAGGTCTATAAAAAAACAATTTGCTCAAATATTTTTTTTTTCGTTGTAAACTCTACCTATATGGACAATGAACAGTGAGATTGTACTCTAATTCGCGCATTATTTCAGGTTCCAGTGCTAGAATTCGTTCAGCATTTTGTTGTGGGTTTCCAGTCCTGAAAATACAAATTGTTTCTTTTTTTCAGGTTTCGGAACATACGTTAAATTTCCGACAAATTCGTCAATGGTGACAAAAAACTCATCAATTTTCATGGCCAAATAGAAGCATGCCATGATAACAATTTTCGGACTATTATCACAAGCGGACCATTTTAGGAAGAGGCGTTTAAAATAAGCGTAAGCTGTCCATTTTACAGATGGCCATATTGAAGGCCGAAACTTGTCCGCAAATCTGCAATTTTCTTTTGAGAAAAATGATAAAATTAATTATCAAACTTCAAAGCTGCTTCTTCGACAATTCTTTGCATTGCGAGCTCTTCTTCGCAATTTAGAAACACTTCCTCATCTCCATCTCGGACAACATCTTTGTATTTGTTACGAAATTTTTTATTCGCCTAAAAACTAGTTTGATTTATACAATCGAAGATATTCTGACCTCTTTTCGTTTTTCTTCAATTTGCTCTGTTGTAAACGTCCATTCTTTTTTTTGAGTACTCGTCGAATACATGTTTCTTAAAGTAATGTACTATATTGAAAGCTTTGGAACATCGGAAGATAGAAATAAATAAAGGTTTTGTGAAAGCCTTTTCAAAACAATACTACAGAAAAAAGTTTTGAAAACAACATTCATAACAAAAAACTAAAGGTAACAACAAAAAATAACAAAGTTCTGAACCAGATCTACTTCTTTTTACTTTCCCGTTGTTGTTTGTGCGATTTTTTATAACCGAACTTCTGGAATGCTCCACGTCGTTTCTTTTGTTCAGCTTGTTTAATTTCAGTATACCTAGAGGAAATAAAATAATTTTTTGAAAATTAAAAAACCAAACTCACTTTTTCTTGGTTTTTGATAATGATTCTTCGTTATGCAACAACTCGTCAACCATAGTCTTCTTTCGTTCTTTTTTCAACATTCGACTTGAATAATAATCTTCTGGTGCATCGACAACTTTTCCAACTTGGAAATATTTTGGAAGAACACCTCTATCGTTTCGTTTATAATGTGCGAGCGGATCGATAACGTTTCGCATTTGTAACATTTCCAAATCTCGTTTGTTTTCTTCCGTCAGTTCAGTTGCGGGCATATTGAACCATTGATCACCTTTTGTCTTCTCTCTTTCCGCCTTTCTTAATCTCGCTTGAGCATTTGTTCCCATAAGACGAACTTGTGGTTGATGATTTGATTCAAATTTTGGTCCAGTGATAGATTTGTCTAATAATTGTTTTAAATCTTTTTCCATTTCATAGGGAGGTAAATGTGATTCTCCTAAAAGATCTTGTGGCAAAATTTCAGCATTCCCGTTGCCATCCTCGTCGGCATCTCTGTCGATTACAAAAAAGTCATCAGCATTGACAACAACTTTTTCTGTTTTTGCCTGAAAACCAAAATCAAAATTAATTTAGAAGTATTTTTTTTAATAAAAAAAAAATATTAAAAAGTTTTACTCACCGATGTCGCCTTTACTCTTTTTGTCGGTATTTCGACATCTGAATCTGAATCTTCGCTACTGCTAGATTCATTATTTTGCTGTTTTTGCAATTTTTTGTAGTATAGCGCTGACATTTTCTGGTTCAAAATGGGAGAACCATGTAAAAAATAAAAATAAAAATTGTATTCTTTGGGGCGTACTTGTATACACGGCCTAGAAATCCCACGAATTCTCGTCCCTGCATTTTTTTTTTCAAGACTGCAGAATTTATCAATACGTTTCAGCTCACGGCAACATGTTCGCTCTAGCGAACAGCGCGTGGGAATTCAAATTTATTTATTTGTTTGTTTGTTTCCAAAGTTGTTTTTTTTTTGTCCAAACTCGTGTTTCTGATGATGTTTGTCGATGTTTGGGATGAAAAGAAATCTTACAAGTGAGAATAGAGTAGAGTGCAATTTTTAGACTATACACAACAATGAAATATGGCTCCAGCTGCATTTTTTTCGAAATAATATGGAAATTCTTGTGATATTATAACGTGATAAGACTTTTGATCAGCGTGTTGTGTTGATACGTAATGATTATGTGATGAGTGATTGGATTGTGGAAAAGAGAAATCTAGATCGTGATCTTTTATGTTAACGACTTCGTATGAGAAGTTTGACAAGCGAAAGTATTCGCGAACAAGGAAGTTGAACAATGAATTCAGTGAAGACTGGTCTGTCAGGAATAAAACTCCAGGGGTGTTTCAGAGGGTTTCGAAGTAGAACTTTTATAACAACAGATTTTCTGTGAACATTTTGTAATGAAAAATCGCTATGGTGAGTCTGAATCGAGAGTTGCTGTGTGAAGATTCTGACAAGGGAATGGTGTAGGGATGATGTGGCTTTTCATAATGACAACGATGCTGCTAAAAGAAGACCAGCTGCAGGGTAGAATGAAGAAGGGGGTCCCCAAAGTTTTGCGATGTTGCACTGTGAACAGGCTAACTGTAAGGCGGAACCGAACCTTAGGAGCCGAACTTTATTTTCCGAAAAATAAATCGAAAAAACGGTCTCGACATTTTGCCGACATATTTTTCGGAAATCTCGGAGCTTTCCTTGTAAACGTCCAAAATCGTGGAGAGTTTTATCAGAATATAACACAACTTTTCCATTTTTTGTATTCAATTTCAGAAGCTGCCAATTTTTCGCTGGAAATGCAAATCACAATTGCGTTTTTTTTTTCGATTTACGGATTCTGAAAAAATTCCCAACAATTCTCAGAAAGAAATTTCGTGAGAAAAAAGTTTACTAAAACTTCTCGAAAATCACTAGGAAAAAAAAATCTTTTTCCGTAAAAAAGTCGAAAATTTCGGAATTCCTGAAATTTCCTGTTACGGCTCCGCCCAAGCCTGATTTAGAGCTCGGTCCAAGCAAGAAAATACGGGATTTTCAAGCACGCGATAAAAGTTGAAGGAGCAACGGAAACTACACTGAGCTTCATTATGCAGAGATGTCGTTTTTTGGGCCGGGCGGGTTGAGGTGAAATGAGCACCGGGCACTGCCTGCTCGGTCCATTATGAACTACACTATGTAGACCAGGCTTGGGCGGAACCGACCCTTCGGAAACTTCGGAACCGAAAAATTTTCGGAAAAAAGTGGTTCCGACGTTTTTCCGAAAAAAATTATTCGGAAGAAATTTGGGAGAAGTTTCGAAAATAAATTCGGAAATGGCTCCGTCCGGTTCCGCTCAAGCCTGATGTAGATGTCTATGTAGACGGTGGGCCCGGGCTGTGGGCGCCCGCGGTCGGCCTACAGCCCGTAAAACTGATTTTGCCACCAGAATGACACATACTTGCGACAAAATTTGGTCTTGGCAACTCATGCCCGTTCATTAGGGTTTTAACGGGCGAGCCGAGGACTGACCTAACACATGGTGTGCTGTGGACCCCTCAAACGGCCCAAACGACACCCCTGATTTCTAAATTTCTGAGTATACCAATTACATTTCAATTCCCTTGTAAGAGCGGGTCAGTTTGTCAACAATTTTGCTATTCTGTCAATTTTTAGTGAAATTTTTGGTTTGAAAAATTTTTCAGAAAAATATTCTGAAAGAATATTCGTAAAAGGTTACTTTTTACGATGCGCATTTTTTTCACTTTGGCAGGCTTCATCAGAATCAGGCTTTGATTGAACCGGAAAGGTCCGCCCTTTTCAGCGTTATCAGTTGAGAGTTCCGCCAAAGTTTGATCCGGGTTGACATCACACTGCTGATCCGGGTTGACATCACACATCAAATGATCCATCTTTTTCAGATTCAGTTTGTGCTTTTCAAAAAAAACGTGCCAAAAACCAGAATTAGACATTTCTGTTCGCGATTCCGATTATATCCTCCGTAAAAGTGTGAAAAAATCGTGAAAAAGTCTCAAAAGTTAGAAGTTGGAAATAAGTTTAAATTTTGACAACCTCTTCTTCTTACAAGGGAGTGATGTTGGGAACATTTGGATATTTTTGATGAAATTAATACCATTTCAGTAAACAAGATGCTGTTGTCAGATTCTGCAAAACTCCTCTCGTAGTCGAGATATCGAAATTTTTGTGAAAAATGAAAATCAGAAATTCTTGATATAAATTGATTTCAAGACGGTCAGAGTACGCCTAAATAGGTCATCTTGGTGTAATTCCCCATTGTGAACAACATCCAAATGAGATTTGCTCCTGAAAACTTTGAGTTTCACTGATAAACTCCATTTTTTTAAACTCCGAAAAGTTCATCAGGCTTTCAAAATTTCTCATTAGATCAAAAATAAATGTATTGAATAAAAACGTGAACACTCATGAAAATGTAGATCAAAGTTGATAGTAGTTTTTGAAGCTGAATTTTTTGTTATTTCACAAGGGAAGGTCGCCAAGCCAGATTACTGGAATTTTTTCATATTTTGGTGGGTGAAAGAAAATGGCGAAAAAAGTGTATTCTAAAACTCCTAAGCGTCACAACTCGCTAGAAAAAAAGTTACAGTACCTCACCAACTCAACTTTTTTACCATTGAAAATGCACTTCGCCGTTGTCAGTATTTTTTCACTGCAAATGAATGTTTTAACGTATCTTCTCATACTAAACAATCCCCGAGTGCTTCCATTCCTATGAAAAGTTCAAATTTGAAGGAAAAAATGAGATTTTCTGCTCAAACTCGGGAGTGAATTTTTGAGCTTCACAGAGGAGTTTCGAAGATTCTGACAACGGGATCTTCCTCCCCTTGTCAAAATCTTTAAGAACACAAATTTTCATTATGAAAAGCCACATCATCCCTACACCATTCCCTTGTCAGAATCTTCACACAGCAACTCTCGATTCAGACTCACCATAGCGATTTTTCATTACAAAATGTTCACAGAAAATCTGTTGTTATAAAAGTTCTACTTCGAAACCCTCTGAAACACCCCTGGAGTTTTATTCCTGACAGACCAGTCTTCACTGAATTCATTGTTCAACTTCCTTGTTCGCGAATACTTTCGCTTGTCAAACTTCTCATACGAAGTCGTTAACATAAAAGATCACGATCTAGATTTCTCTTTTCCACAATCCAATCACTCATCACATAATCATTACGTATCAACACAACACGCTGATCAAAAGTCTTATCACGTTATAATATCACAAGAATTTCCATATTATTTCGAAAAAAATGCAGCTGGAGCCATATTTCATTGTTGTGTATAGTCTAAAAATTGCACTCTACTCTATTCTCACTTGTAAGATTTCTTTTCATCCCAAACATCGACAAACATCATCAGAAACACGAGTTTGGACAAAAAAAAACAACTTTGGAAACAAACAAACAAATAAATAAATTTGAATTCCCACGCGCTGTTCGCTAGAGCGAACATGTTGCCGTGAGCTGAAACGTATTGATAAATTCTGCAGTCTTTTTTTTCATTTTTTTTTCGTAAAAACACGCTACTTCGTTCTTCTCCTAAAAGTTCATTCCATAATCGCGTGAACTTATTCAATCAGTTTTTAGATTGTTTTATCAAGTCAATCATGTCAAACGAACGGATCACAGTCAAGCAACTATCTTCGGGAGTCATGGATATGAAGGTGAGCAGTTAATTTTAGTTTAAAAAAAAATAAATTCAAATTCAGTTCATGCTTCGGACGAAAAAACGTATGGAAGCAAAAGAAAAAAAGAAGAAAGAAGCTGAAATCGAAAAAAAGTTCGAAGAGCCAAAACAAGAAACATCGACATCGATAACTCCACCAAAAAGTCTAGAACAAAAATATGAAATTTGCAGCGATTTGACCAAACTCGAAGATTTGTCGTTTGGCAGAATGTCATTCAAAGGATATAATCAAGAAGTCGAAAATTTGATGACTTATTATGAACGACTCAAAAATGGCGAAGTATCAGACGACGAAGATAATGAAGGCAAAGATGTCGATGACAAAGAAATGGCCCAAACGTAAGCAATCAAATCATTTTTATTTGCAAACAAGAATTTTCAGACTCAATCTAAAAAAAAAGTTCATGTCGAAACGTGAAAGAAATCAAGCAGAAATGAAGTCGAACGTGGAGACATCGTCGAGAGGAGGAAAATTCAACTTTTCAGACATTAGGAAGAGACATGCCCCAAGCGGAGAAGAACCTGAAAGAAAATTCATGAAACCATCAGACTGAAGGTTTGCTTATTTGCTTTTTGAGTTCCGGGAAATTTCAAAAGTTTAGTTTCCTTTTCATCATCTTCTAAAAACCAAGTGTTCTGCTTCATCGCTTTTTTAAACAAGCTTTTAAAACTAAAAGTTCAAAAAAGCATCAAAATATTTCTAGTTCTCTGAAATTAAAACCTATTACATTCTAATCTATGTTCAGAATAAACAAAAAATACAATTCCACTAAAACCGAAAAAAACCAGATAAAAATAATTTCGAAAATTACTTGGCCAATGAATGAGTAATATTGTAGGCGTTAAATGACCCGGCGACTCTTCTATAGTATTTGGTTGTTTTGAAAGTATTCGCCATTTTAAGACATATGTGAGTGAAAAAACAGTCTAAAACAACGTATAGCGAAAACTACAGCACAACAAAGAACAGAAAATAAATCATAGAGTTGGATTAATCGCGCAAACGCACTCTACTGCTTAATTGGGATTTGAAATTTTGATCCAACTTTATTTTTATTTATTGTTCTTTTTTGTCGTCTAACTTTTGTTTCTTATGTTTTTGAACTGTGTTTTAACTCGTATATGTCTTAAAATGATGAATACTTTCAATTTAAACGAATACTCTCGATGAGTCGCCGGGTCATTTAACGCTAGCGTTTTGGATTTAAAAATTAATTTTCAGAAAATAATTCCAGTAAAGAGTTATGGTACCTCATTAGATATTCCATTAAAGTAGTTTCAAAAAACTTGTAGAAGTTTGAGCGTCCAATAAAAAACTTCAATGCGCATCATCTTTCTCCGTCAAAAATATAGTTTTCAAGTTTTCGTCGCGTGAACTTTTATCAAAAAATGTCACGGTATTTTTCACCTCTTTCGTGAAGTATGGATAAATATAACGGAGCTTCATACCTCGGCCAGAAACGTGGAAATCCTTATTTTCAGAATGTGCCTCGTGATTTTTCCCACAAAAATTCTTGAAAATTATTGTGCTGTCTAAATTACTGTATGAATTATGACTTTTGAAATTAAGTTTCGCCGAGGTGTGTAAGGATTCCGAAATAGTTTTTCTCGCGTAGATTTTTGGATATTTGAATTAAGAATCCCGTTTAACATTTAAAACCCCAAAAACGCGTTCGTTCAAGTTTCATAGAGACAATAGTTTGACTTGAAATTATTCTTTCTACGTTTTCCAATATAATGTCTCACCACAAAGCTCAAAATATTCCGATAAGCATATGCACTTTCACATTTTTTATTATCGTGCATCATCATTTTATAACAATAACAAAGAGCCCTTTGTATAGTTCCCTTTGACTCTTCCATCCGATTCCCTCGTTTTTTTCTTCTTTTCCCAATAATTACATCCTTCCCCTTTCAAATTTATCGCCTCAAAAAAAACCAACAAAATGATTAATGTTTTTCCATTTATTTTATGTTTCAGATCTGGCTCCTCATCATGAATCATCAGTTGTTATATTTGTTATTGTTTTATTTTTTACCACATTTTTTTTCAAAGATAAATATATCGATCTGCACCAGTCTTCTAGTTATGTATACATTCAAAATAATCGAATTATAGCACCTCTCGTCTATCTTTTTAGCACATCTTCCTTTTTTCTATATTCTAGATAGAAAATGAAAACGAGGCGGCTATGAAAAGTCGTCGGACTCCTTGTTCGTCTAACTCTTTTCGTCTCTCTCAATTACATATTCTTCTAGTTTTTCTACATTTCCTATTGGAGCTCTCCCTGCTTCTTCTTCTTCTTCCATTTTCTGCTCTCCGCACCTCGAAACATTTTTGTTTTTTTTTCTCGATTTCAGATGGCCAAATATGCATTCAATGTCGAACTCTCTATCAAGTGAGTTAAATACCATTTCTCTTTTTTTTCAATCAAATTAGATGACTAACTCAATTATTTTTATGTGACAATATGAGTCTAGAGAACATTTTTCGAATATTGAAATTCGATACTCTCGAAAATTTCACAACTTGCTGACAAAATAAACATTCTGGATAACTCTGTTCATTCTCATTTCTACGCTCTAGATGAAATGAACTCCAAACTACAGTATCCTTTGTTCGCAGGTGTAAAGAAAAACATTTATCGCATAACTCCCACCATTTTCGGCTTATGTCAGGAGTGATAGTCGGGCCCCATTTTTAAACAATGTTTGTAGCCGATTTATATTTATTCAAAAAATACCAGACTTGATCATATTGTCAATCCAGCCAGATCATCTAACGGGAAAAGGGATCTACCTTGAAAAGTAGACGAAATATCATACCAAAATGAGAGATTCAAACGGTAGATCATTCTCTCGTCGGATGATCCAAGACTAGAAAAACTTCAATCACCACACAGTTTGGGTCTTAAATTCTTTGAATTGAATTGGGCCTTGAAAAAAGACCCGATATCACTCATATTCATGATGAACCATTTCCTTGTTACAGTAAACTTTCACTAACTTAATTCGGAATATTTTTTGGCCCGAAAAGTTTCGAGATCGGCGTGATATCAACCCGGTCTGGTTTTTTATTTGACGTTTAAAGTCCTCATCGGCCTTCTATAAACAGAAAATAAAAGTTT
Source organism: Caenorhabditis sp. 8 KK-2011 (assembly GCA_963572245.1). Lineage (NCBI taxonomy): Eukaryota > Metazoa > Nematoda > Chromadorea > Rhabditida > Rhabditidae > Caenorhabditis > Caenorhabditis sp. 8 KK-2011. The sequence continues at coordinate 4,704,187 of OY751547.1, forward strand.
TTTCTTTGAAAAATTGGGTAGATCTACGAAAAAAAACTCTCGACCAGTTCAAATCTCACCTCTGAATGAAAACCTTTGTTCATTCATTCTCAGTTCTCATTTGTAGAGAGTACGATGGCGGAGATCCTTTGGCTTTCAAAATGGACGGTCATCGATTCGACGGTGCTCTTCGAACACTTAAATGGTCATCTGATCAGACATATACAGTAAAGATTGTGACAAAACCAGCAACAGAAGTGAAATCGGTGAATGTAAATGGACAAGATCTCGAAATGAACAAAGAGAAAAACGGAGAATATAAAGGGCAATGGAAAACACAAGGAGTCGAAACATCGAAAAGGGGAACGAGGACACCTCTCGTGTTCATTATCAATGTGGGTTTTGTTTTTTTTTCTCAAAATATTCGAAAACAAAAAAAGAACTTTTAGTTTTCACGAGAAGGGCAATTGAGAGCAGAATTTCAATCGAAGATTTATTCGAAAAACGATTCTCACGCAGTTTGGGGCCATAAAATGAATGCGGTCGAGTTCAAATGCAGTGCTGCTGATGATGGAGTTGTTCATATAAACGACGAAAATTTCAAATAGATTCTCGCCTTTTTTGTTCTCCAAAAATCGTTTCATTTCTCAACTTTCAGGGTTCAAAAATTGTGTTCATTCCTCTTTCCTTTCACTACTTCTTTACATATTTGTTTGTTTGAAAAACACCACTTTTTAGCAATAATAATACAAATCATTCGAAACGAACGAAACAGTCAACGAAACAAAAAACTTGTCAATAGATATTAATTTATTTTATTAGAACAATTAGTTGTGCATGAATTAACGTAATTATATGAAAATGAATAAAGATTTTGCTTATTTCAGTGATGTTGATCCGTCTACCGAAACCGTCATACGTGATGATGTATTACCTGCAAAAATTTTTGAGAAAAATATTGAAACAATAATTCGGTTTTGAAATGTTTACGTATTTCCGAGTTCTGAGGAAGGGCTTTTCTGAAATCTCCCCATCTTGAAACATTTTGGGCCCAACTTGAAACAGTGAAAACAAATAAAAAAATCCGAAAGGTCACGTAGATCTAATCTATTTCATCCACGTATCCCCATCATTTATTGGTATAAAAAAGAATATCAAATCCAGTTCCACTATTTTTTGTTGTTTTGAGAAAAAAGTAATATCATTGTAACAATGTCTGATAAAGAGAAAGAAAACGATGATCTTGTTTTTAGTGTTGGAGATGAGTGAGTCTACAGTAACCCAATAAAGCTAACATTAATATTTAGAGTATCTGGGTACAAAATAATTGAAAAAATCGATGAAGGCGGTTTTGGACAAGTGTTCAAAGTCACTAAAGATGATAAAATATATGCAATGAAAATTGAATCAAATACACAAGAAGGGGGATCAGCAATCAAACTGGAAATTGATGTGCTGATGGATTTGAAGGCCAGAAAAGTGACTAATTTTCCGCAAGTTATTCAAGCTGGAAAAAAGGTCAAATATCATTTTCTGGTTATGGAATTACTTGGAGATAACTTGAAGAGTCTCAGATTTCGAGCATCAGATCCTGATTGTTTGAGTCCGGGAACATGGAGTCGACTAGGAATACAATGCCTATACGTGTAAGTTGATATGGGAAAAAGTCAAAATGAAAATTGATATATTTTTACTAATCATAAAAGAGTATGAAATGAAACTCATTTTTGAGTGATTCTAAAACTACAGTAGATCGATTGTATTTTGACTCCAAAAAAGTTGGAATTATTGTGAAATTTTGAACATCAAGGGTTGAATTTCGAGTTCAAATTCATCTTTATTCACAGTGTTAAACTTCTACACGACAATGGATTTGTTCATCGAGATATCAAACCTTCAAACTTTGCAATGGGATATGCAGATGATGCTCTAAAAGGTAGACTGGTATACTTGTTTGATTTCGGGCTGGCCCGAAGGTTTGTTCTCAAAATAAAAGTTGACGAGAAAGGGCCGAAAAAAGATGGAAAGAAAGAGCCATCATTATGTGAAAGTAATCGAGAGGCGAAGAAAAAAACAACAGAAGAACGGCCAAGTGCAAGAGAAAAAGGACCAAAAAAGATGGATAAGGCATTGAACGGAAAGAATGTAATGAAGAAGGTGGCAATTCGAATAGATAAAGCAAAAGGATCATCAAGAGCGAAAAGGAGAGAAGATCAGTCATGTTATGTTGGCATCGAACCATCTGACAAAGAAAAGAAAACTGTTGTCGAGAGTGTTCCGTATAAGTTTCGACTTGCTCGACCGCACACTGATTTTCGAGGAACGCAACAATACGCATCACCAAATGCTCATTCTTTGATCGAGTTGGGGCGTGCTGATGATGTTTGGTCGTTGATGTATATGTTGGCAGAGATGACAAATCCATTACCGTGGTCGACAAATGAAGAAATGCCAATTCAGGATCAGAAAAATCAAACAACACTTCAAGCACTTTTTCGAAATGGTATGTTTCCAAAATATAGGTAATATCTATATCTATCGATTGTGTTTTCAGCCGCGTTTCAAAAAATAGATGATAATCTAAAAAGTTGCAACTACTACTCGGCTCCCGATTACGAACTTTGTTATCAAACGATGAAGGCAATAATGGATAAATCGGGTGTTGGATGGAATGATCCTTATGATTGGGAGTCTGATACATTGGCATCATTTGTGAAGTGGAAAGAGGAAAAGGCGAAAAATAAAATAGTTTATGGATGGGAAGATCCGAAAGACTATTTCAAAAAGGATGCATGGGGATCTCTATCAAAACCATCATTAGTGGGAAAAAGAGAAAAAGAAAAGAAAAGTGCACCAGGAACTGATGTAGAAAGTGTAGATAATAGAAAGCCGCAGGAGGAAAAAGAAAAACAACAAAGAAGTGGAGGAGAAGATTTGAAACGGCCAGAGATGTCGGTGGCTGATCAAGATGAGCGGAAGACTCCGACACCTACACCCTCGCCGTGTGCTTATCCATACACACCGCCTGTTCTAACACCACCTGAACGGAAACAAACATCGGCAGAATCATGTGATCCGCCGCTCCCAGGCCAATTGAACAATCAGAAATTCGGAAAATCGGTTTATGATGGAGCATTCTCTTTGATCGGTATGTTTTTTGGTAGAAAAACTAAATATGTTTTGTGTTTCAGATAGAAAGTCGGCGAGAAAAAAGCCGGCTAAGAAGGGATCTACTCGAAACGCACCAAAAAGTGGAATAAGTCGGTCGAACAAAATACAAAAAAATAAATTCCGAAAATAAATTCCGAAAATAAATTTTTATACTCGAATTTTTTTATTCCAACTCTTCCGTGGAGATGTTTTTCGTCCTTAGTCTAATTTTTTTTTCATCGAAACCCAAAAAAAATTCTGAAATTGTGCCGGGCCGGAAGTATGTAAACGCTGGAAAATGAAAACCCCGAAAAATACAGAAAAAAAAATTCAAAAAATTCTTTCTAGGATTCGCCCAGATCCTATGGAACAAACTTTTTAAATTTTGTATTTATTTTCAACGGCAAGATGAATTATTTTCAACGGCAAGATATTTATTTTCAACGGCAAGATGTAAGAGCTGTAGACACGCATTCAAAGGACGTCCGATTTTTAATGCTATGTTTTTTGTTCACGTTTGGATATTTTTTCGAGCTCACGTTATTCTCATTTTTGTTCGAGTTTCGTTATTTTCAACAAAAAAAAACTCGTGTTTCTGTATACTATACTAGTAAGAGAAGAAAAAAATTGTATAAGTAAGGAATCGAACCCTCGACCTCTCTTGTTCTGAAACAAACGCCTAACCTGTTGAACTGTCACACCCCCATTTGTAACGTGAAATTTTTTATTTATTTTTTTCTCTAAATTTTTGGGCTACGGCCGGCCCATTTTTCATGCCCCCCCCCCATTCTGTCTTTTCTATGTATTTTCACATACCAGCCCGTTCTTGTGATTGGTCCAAAAATCCGGAATTGCGAAACGCCATAATTTGTTGTTTATCGGAAGTTGATCGTCTTCTCAACAATATTCTTCTTCTTCCTTTCTGAAGTCTCTCAATTCTCTCGTTGGCCCGATTGTCGATGACGATATGATCGGGTGTCACTGGATGTTGTTGTTGATTTCCTTCGTCGTCGTGTGGTTCTTTTTGTTCCGCGCAAGGCGTCCACCAATCGTCTCCACATACTTCGTCGTGTGGTGCGAGCACTTTGGTTGTTGTACAGAGGAGTGTCTGGATTGGCAGAGTTGCTGCGTCGGATATGAGCCGAACTGCCGTTCCGCTGCCACGTCTCACCAACACTGCTCGATCTCCTGTAAAAATTATCAGATAATTATTTCTGAAAAATCGAGAAAGTTCCGGGAAAAAATAATGAAATTTGCCTGTGTTGCTAACCTAAAAAAGAATTTGAGATGACGTATGGCGAATTTTCAAACGTGACTTTTTTCAAACGAGGTTCGTTATTCGACAAGGTCAATCTTGCCATACTGGTACTTGCTCCTTCACAAGAAGAAGCTGGACTATCTTCTCTGCGTGAAATCGGTGTCATACTATCATGACTACTTCTTCGAGAATCATCAGTTGCACTCGATTCATGAGAAACATGAAGAGCTCTTTCAACTGCAAAATATGTATTATTGAATGAATGAGTATTATACTTACCATGTACTCGACATGGTCTTAAACTGTTAGCCTGTGTAGGTCTTCTGACAGGTAATCGACTCGGTTTCTGTTTTCCTTTTCTTGGTGATTCACTTGTTGTTGTTGCTCCTCCCCCTGCTCCTCCTGTCCCTCCTCCTTGAGGTGGAAATGCCATTCTTTTACTTCTGCTAATTTTTGGACTCTCATGCAAATCACCATGTGATCGAGAACTGCTTGGTCCGTTTGCATGTCGTTGATTGTCTTGTACCCATTTCGATGCTCGTGCACTTCCACGAGATCTTCTAGATTCGCAAGAAATCGGTTCTTCGACAGCTGTGGGGTTGGAGATAACAACGTCTTCGTCGTCAAGAAGTTTTGGTCTGAAAGATAGTCAATCAGACTCTCGGAATTCTGTTATTGGATATCCAAAACAAAGAGTTTTCGACATAAAAAATTATGCATTTCTGAATCGAAGACTTTTTCGATCAATGTTTTTGGAGACGGAACTGTTTGAGCCTGAAAATTGTTTCGGGCCGGCCCGACATTTTCGGACTATTTTTAAGACTATGCGTTTGGGTTCAAATGACTGTACAAAATTATTTTTAAATTTTTCGGGCCGTCTACGTCTATTTTCGAAAGATAACTTTTTCACTGGTCTGAATTAAACAAGTTTCAAATTTCCAGCAGCCTGCCCAAAATACTATGTTTTTTCGTCCAAAAAAGGCCCGAAAATTTGAAAAATACAAGATTTCGAAACTAAATGTAAGACTTTGTCTGTGCGAAGCAAACCCGAAAAAGTTCAATACTATGAAAAACCTCCCTCGCAAAAAGGATAAAATTTTTAATTAATGATAACGTGAACTTTTTTTTATTTTAGTTTGATGAGATTTTAAGGGTGATAAGACCACTGAAATTATGAACTTTTTCCCAAATTTTCAAGGAAAAAAGTTAGAAGAAAGAAGTTGATCATCATACCTAATTTAGACAGTATGGAAAATCTCGCCAAAAGTTGAAATGGGAACATGTTCGAACAAGTTGAACCGTCAGTAGTTGAAACAATTCAATTCGGTTGGGGGCTTGAAGACACCTTTTCTCTCAGAAATGGATTTCTCGTATTTATAAAAATCTTAATATTGAAGACTTCAATTTTCGATGTGCGAAATTCGGATAACAGGTAATTCGTAGTGTTCTTAAAAACCTTCAACATTAAGGGTTTACGAGAAAATGAGAGAGAATCAATTTGTGAGTGACGATGTGTCTAGTAATCTGAAAGCGGAATGATAGTTTACCTTGGTAAGAGTCTATAATCCAATAATGGTGATTCAACAGATGCAATTGAATGTCTTCTATGATGTTGTTTTCTATGTTGATTTCCACTATTTCGATCATCTTTTTTTGAAACATTCAACAAAGCAAAATAAAACGCCATGTTTAGTGAGTAAAACAAAAGAAATGTAAAGTTATGAAATTTTTTGAAAAAAGTGAGCCGTCGGCCATGGCTCAGATTGTTCTCAAGGGACCATTTGGCCGCTTCTCATTTCACTTTTCTATTTTTTCCTTCTTTTCTGTCTGTCTACGAGGAACAAGAAAAAAAAAAGAGTTGGATGAGTAAACGATTTATTGATAGAATCTACGATTTTTGTTGGCAGCGTTGCGGTTAACAGCTCCTCTTGATGGGCATTTACAGTATCCTGAATCGGCTCCAGGTTGTCCATCTGGTCCAGGATTTCCAGCGAATCCAGGGAATCCGTTAGTTCCCGGTGCTCCGCTATCTCCTCGTTGTCCTGGAATACCTTGTGGTCCAACATTTCCATCTCTTCCAGCCCATCCTGGTGGTCCATTTTGTCCAGGTGGTCCATTTGGTCCTTTATCTCCAGCAGATCCTTTCGATCCACGTACTCCATCTCTTCCTGGTCCTCCTGGTCCTCCGGCCTTTCCAGGTTGTCCCTCTCTTCCAGGCTCTCCAGGTTGTCCCATTGGTCCGTTGTTACCTGGTCGTCCCGAGTTTCCATCAGTTCCTGGCTGTCCAGGTGGTCCTGGTGGTCCTGGTGGTCCACCATATCCTGGTTGTCCTTTTTGACCAGGTGGGCATTGTCGGCAGTCTTTTTGGCGAGTATATTGATCTGGTGGGGTGATTCCACTTTGTCCGGGTTCTCCTGGTTGCCCAGGTTGGCCTGGAATACCATCTTCTCCATTGATTCCTGGCATTCCCTTGGCTCCAGAAGGACAACGATTCTCGCCACCACATTCTGAAAATAATCAAGATCAGTCGTGTTGCAAACGAGGTATTTTTAATTTTATGATACTTACGACATTGTCCGTTTTGACGTTTAGTCGCTCTTTTTTGTCTTGGGAAATCAACTCGAAGTCCAGCTAGTTCGCTTCTCGCTTCTTGTTCCAAAACAAGGAACTCGTCGTTATGCACCTATAAATATTATCAACGTTTTCAAACAAAAAATACATTACTTGAAAAGAAAACTAAAAACTTCTTTCAAGTTCAGAAATTTGTTTTGACCTGTATTTATGGGCAAATTCAGACTGAGCGAAAAGTGCTCATTCCACTACGCGTAGTGGGATGGGCACTTTTGAGACAATTTCGTAGCCTCGAACTTGTTGGAGTTGTACATACAAGTCTTGCCTAATTTGCAATAATACTTACTTTCAAACTTTCAGTGATTCGATCCATTCGACTCAACATGTATGGAATGTATCCCAACGATGTTGTGATTACAATAATCGAAGTGAATATCGAAGCATATCCGACAAAGTCAGTTAGCCAACGCATTATTATTTTCTATTTCTGCCTTGAACTAAATGTATTGTTTCTTACATGTTATATACTATCCTATTAGAACTAGTTTAGCTACTTTTTGGTAATGACAGTGTGACTGACCTTTTTAGTATGAAAAAAAGATATACAAGATATGACAAAAACAGAGACAACCATACATACATACATACATACATACATACAACAATTATTTATGATGTTCTCAAAGTTCAAAACAAAAATAGTTTTTCATTAAATAAATCTACATGGGGGTGAGATGGTCGACCCGGCTCGGGCTGCAGGCCCCTCAAACGGCCCAAACGACACCTCTGGTTTTACATAAGCAAGCCAAATAACTTTTTTGCCCAAATGTTCGAATAATTTATTTGATATGTGTGAAATTCAAAGCATCAATTTTGAAAAATATTCAGATAAAATTATTTTATTTGGAAGAACTGGGCGATGTTTCGAAATCTCCCCTGCTATGAAGAATGATCTCATCGGTTAGTTCTCTTTCAATATCTCGAACTGTTATCCATCCATCTCCATCTTCATCCAATTCCTACAATCTCATTCATCTCAACACATATGCTTTTTTCGGCAATTATCGAATGGGTTCACCCGAATGGGTCTTGACCCTTTCCGAATGGGGCTAATGGGGCAAATTTTCGAAAGGGGTAAAAGGGTCAAAAAGTTTGACCGAATGGGGCAATTAACCGAATGGGTCAAACCTTCATTTTCAAAATTTTCCGAATGGGGCGAAAAATCCGAAAGGGTCAAAATTTTTCTCTAATGGGGGCAACTCGATTTTTTTTTGCCAAAAAAGAGTAATTTAATTATTTAAAAGGCGATTTTCTTACGTTTAGGCTTAGCTGAGGAGGTAAACTACTGTAGTTTTCGAAATCTGAGGAATTTTTTCAGCTTCATTAAATTTAGTTTTTCTAGAATCTCTTGGAAAATTGAAATCTGGGAGAAACATTGAAATTACGAAATATATAAACACGTGAAAAAATATACAAAATTGCTAAAAAAAAAACGCAGAAACTGTTAAGAAAAAAACTATAAAAAATCGAGTTGCCCCATTAGAGAAAAAAATTTTGACCCTTTCGGATTTTTTGCCCCATTCGGAAAATTTTGAAAATGAAGGTTTGACCCATTCGGTTAATTGTCCCTTTCGGTAAAACTTTTTGACCCTTTTACCCCTTTTGGAAATTTGCCCCATTAGCCCCATTCGGAAAGGGTCAAGACCCATTCGGGTGAACCCATTCGATATTGGCCGCTTTTTTCTCAACTTACTCGAAATCTCTTAGTCGACAATTTGGTTATCAGCGGAGACAATGGTTTGAGATCATCATCAGCACTTTTTGTTCTATAAATACTTCCAGCCGGTAGACCAATTGTTGCCGCGTCGCACACTGTATGCGACGCGGTCAATGCAAACACTGATCGAGTATATTTGCAGAAATCCTCTTGATCAACACGACCCTGCAAAACCAAATTATATATTTCTTTTCATAAGAGGTTAATTACTTTTCCTTCAACATCCATAATATGGAAAGCAAACTGTGCTCTGGCCGATGAATTGATGTGCGAGTTGGCAAGTTCCGAACTTTTTCCATTTTCTGTCAATTCCCAGAGACAAAGAATCAAATCCTGAAAGAATTATTTATTTACATGAGATGTTTTAATTAAAAGAAATTGGATTGGAAACAAACGTTTTTGTTTTTGAACAATGCAGAATTGATTTTGAGAAAATTGAAATAAATCATGTGACGTGTGAAACGCACTACTCACAATGCTTCAATTCAACTTTTAGAAAACAGTTTCCTTGATCGGGCCAAGTTCGAAAAAAAGGCCGGCCCGATTTTTGTATGACATTTCTGGAACTGGCTCAAGAATGGTTGGCTGTGATAAAAACAATTTTTTTACTACTGAACAACTGTTAAGAAAACTTTTTAAACACGAAAAGAGAGAAATGTTTTTAAAACTAATTGTTTTGTAGATAATAAGGCTTTTCAAATTTTGGAACCCGTCAATTTTTCTCAACATCGAGTTTAGCCTGTTTCATCAATTTGAAATCGATTTCTTCCGATCAGGTTCGATTTACATTTTGATACTTTTCAAACCCAAAAAAACGATAATAAATTCATAATGCTCAAACTTGTTTTCATGAGGTACACACAAACTGTACTTCGAACTATTCTATAGATTTTAACCATAAAACAACACTTTTGGTGGAAAATACAGGAAATTCGGGCTAATCCACAGTATTTATGTTCAAAGGTGCATAGGTATAAAAAATGGGACATTTGTGATGGGACACTTATTTTAGAAATGACCACGTTCTTTTTTTCTTTTTTTCTTTTTTATCTCCCTTTATTTCTTCATTTCTCTGGAATCTCTTTCTCTCATTTGTCCACGTCTAATGTATTTTGAAATAACGTGCATATTTAGAAACCTAAATGTGCTAAATATGTACCTCAAAAGTGATATGTTGATGTTGTTTATTCTTGATAATAGCCAAATATATTCGATCGACAAATGCAGAATCATTCGCTTGTGGAAATAGACTTCGAAATACAATTCTCCACTGTGATTCGGTCATTCGACCATTCGAACATTTTTGTTTGAAATTTCGATACATGAACATGATCCATTTTCGATTGAAACCAGTTAATTGAACAAGTTGATCAAGTCCCGGAGGTTGAGTATTAAACGGATTCGAAAGAAGATCTTCGACATCAACTTCGATTTCTAGAAATGAACATGTGAATTTGGGATAAAATTGAAAAAACAACAAACCATCATCATAGAAACATAACCAATACTGACATCTTCGAATAGCCCAATAAATAGCAGTTAATATTCTATTTTTACATGGTGATCGACTTCCGAAATGTCTGAAATCGTTTCGACATTTCTCTCGTCGCTCTTCGTTTTCTTTCATTCTCGAATCAATAAACCACATTTTGATATTTATATAAACAACACCTTTTTTTGTTATATATTTCGTATCCCAAGAGATTATTATACTTATAATTATGAATGAGCTCTAGAGCTGAGCAAGTATTATCTATATTAGTTTTTTGTTGTTGTTGAGTGAGAGAAAATGACGGCACTTTTTCAGCACTTATATACATACATACATCCAGACATAAACGAGACCAAACATAAATTTTCCATCAAACTAAATTGGGAAAAAAGAATCTGAATTAGATTTTTTGGGGTGGAAATGAGAAGGGTTTGGATGTTTAACATCTACAAAGATTTGTGTGTCACATTTCGAATTGACATGTTTTTGTTTGCATTTGATGACGTGACATGGAAAAAAAAGTACTGAAATAGAACAAGTTGAGTGCGATAAATTGTTCAATCAAAAATTGTCTCTCCGAAAATAAAAATGTGAAAATTATCTCAAGATCCCTTTTGGCATAACCTCAAAAACAAATTATTTCATAACCGCTCATGTCAGCAGAAAAATAATTGTGATTTTTTGATATCAAATATCGTATGAATTCTTTCAGTTATCCAAATGAGAGTTTTTCCCTTTTCTGCTGTCACAATCCGTCTCGACATTTTTCTAATTATTTTCATTTCTTGAGACGAATAAGAGGATTTGTATGTGAATAACTGATGGATTTGCACTTTACGAAAACGAAAAAAAAAGAATAATACACAGATATACTAAGTTCGCAGAATGACTGGATTTGAGATTGAAAATTTGAAAAAAAAATCGGTTCGACAACACGTCGGTCTCGAAGTTGTTTAGGAGGCCCGGGAAGCCGGACCGCGTCTAGGTAAACTGTATCGAACACGTTCTACGAGCATTTTTGAACCTAATACTACAAAAATCCTAAACAGAATGTTTTTATTTTTTGGAAAAGGTTTAGTTTTTCGACAATAATTCAGGAAGTTGTGGAGTACTGTAGTTATTTACGTGACTGAAATCTTCAGACAAAAAACATTGGGCGATCCCGGCCCAGCAAAAAGAGGGCTTCGGGCGCCCGCGGGCGGCTCAAACGACACCCCTGATTTGCCTGTGTTTATCTCGTTTTTTTTTTTTGAGTTCGTTCCAAAGACTCACCTCTCAAGATTTCGTTGTTTCTCTGATGCTCTCGTTTTTGGTCTTTTCATTTTCGGAGCACTGCTGGAAAATCAAACTATTTTAATGAAGAGTTCATTCCTGTTCATTATCTAAATCTAAAAATAAAACGAACTTTCTAGTAGACCTGCGAAAAGTTCTCATTCTCATAACACTCCACATTTTGTAGCAGAAGCTGTTGACCACGCCCACTTTTCTTTTCCTTCTAACCGAAAAAAAAGTGAATGTATGAATATAGAAAAATGCTAATTGATAAACAAAAAAGACGGAAATTAGATCGAACCTATTGTTTGGGAAGGGTTATGGAAATAAAGACGAAGCATGGAAAATTCAGATATTTTGGGAGAAATTATGTAGATGCGCAGAAAAAATGGAAATTCGGACAAACGCCCTTTTTTAGAAAAATACCAAGTTGTTCAACATTTACGTTGCATTTGATTCTCAAAATATTCAGATCTATGCATATAGTGTAACTTACAGAAAGAAATCGGTCATACTTTAATAAAAACCGGGTCAGGCATAAAAAAGCGAATCAGGCCCGATTTTTGAATAAAATATTTTTATCGGGCTCTCCTTTCTTCGCAACCGGGTCCAACTCGCTATCAGAAATAAAAATGTTTTTTTTTTGGATCTGACCCGATAAAATCAAAAAAAAAAATAGCTTGTCGAGAGAGAAGCCGAAAAACCGAGAAATTTGCAGTTCGAAAGGTCACGTTTATTTTTTTTGTATAAAATCTGGTCGCTATTGGAAGCACAGAAACCCAAGAAACATATGGAAAACTAAAAATGAAAAAAAAACATTTGAAAACTATGGAAAAGTAAACGAAACGACTGTATACCTCCATAAAAAACAAGAAATGTGCTCAGTATTTTGTTGTTTTTGTTGTTGTTGTTTCTCAGAATCAATTGATGAGAAGAAGATTTGTCAGAGAAGCTTATGATGAAAGTTAATGGTGACATTCGTATAAAAACCGCATGAATTTTGTAGTAAATTATGTCTTAAGACATTGATTTTAGTTGCTACAAAACATGTTTCCAGTGTTGTCTTCTACTCAATTTCATTTCGTTTTGATCGTGGCCCAAGTATCCGAAAAAGTTTGATTTTCTAGTTATTAACGACTTGCATTTTTTCAATTTTTCAATGATCAACAATTGTTTGAAAAATAATAAATCATAAAAATAAAAAAGAGTGTGAAGTAATAAAAATTGAATTATTCAGGCAAAAAAAGAAGAAGCGAGAAGAGATGTCATTTTCATACACATAATTAAATCTGAAAAATGTAATATAATAACTGAGCTTTTTTTCTCTTTTCGAACTACATAAATTATGAGCAAAAAAGGATTAGCCAAAAAAGCAATGGATTAAAAAAAGAAATGGTTTCAGATTTCGCTCTTTTTTGTTCTCACGGTTCAGGTTCCAAGAGGGCAAGTTGAGGCAAATCAAAATAATTTATTTCATTTATGAACAACATTTTCAGAAAACCAGTACAAATATTGGGAAAGTGGAAATAAGAGCGCACAACATAAACAGAATCACAATTTGCAAAAAAATGACTATAAAATTATAATAAATGAGTATTCAAAGAATTGTAAGTAGGTGAGAGTTCAATAAAAGCTTTTTGTCGGTTAAGTTTTGCACCATTTTGTTTCTCAAATTCGAGCACAAATTTCAGATAAATCCTGAACAATTGACTGAATTAGTTGCTCTTCTCCAGCTTTTCCGTCGATTTGGAGACCGTCAGGCTGAAAAATTGAAACGCGTCAGTTTGAGTTTGATTTTCTGATTATTTATTGCTCATTTTCAAATATCAGGAACCCACGACTGGAAGAAAAATCAGAATGATCAATAGTGAGCGATGGTTGGCCTGTTTTTGATATAAAAAATTCCAGCCGCGAAATTTTTACGGTGGAATAACGAGAGTTGGACCAGAGAAAACAGGAATGTTTGCTCTATTGCTATATTGAAAATAAAAAATATTCGACGTGAGACCTGTTTATTTTCTCGGAGGCTCTCACGTTTCATTTCTATTTTTCTCTTTCATTTCTGCGTCTGCCTCTCTCATTAAAGACTCCTTGTCACTCAGAAATTTTTTCTTTCAAACATTTTTGGGTTTTTGAACCAAATACATCGAAATTTGAAGTTTTCAATTTTGAGATTTTTATGAACTCGAAAAAACTATTTCTGAGTGATAGAGTGTCTTTAACTAAAACAACGTGTTCAGTCCTATCATCTAAGGCGAATTTGATATACTGTCTAAATCTTGCATTTTGTCGTAAGGGTACTTTATCTTTTCTAGAAAGTTATTGGTTCTGCCAAAAATCGTCCAGATTTTGAGAAAACAACGTTCGAAAGTTAGTGACTCCACATGCTACGTACAATTTTGAGCGGAGTTCGTTTCACGCTAAAGTTTGAAATATTTGTGAATTGAGGACTTTTTTAAACAAAAAATCAAAATTTTCAGAAAAAAAACCTGCCGCTTCAAAAAATGAAAAGATTGGTGTTTTTTTCTCTCTCTAAAAATCAATTTTTGTGAATTTAGAGTACTGTAATTTAATATTTCATATTCTGGTAATTTTTCCCAAAAGTATAAAAATATTCAAACTAACCAATTTTTTAACAAGGACACAAATAGCCTGACCAGAAATAGTTCTTGCAAAAAGCGACGCCGCTTTGGCAGTTTCCTCGACAATACTGAAATGAGCCCGATGTTCCAATCCTCGAAGAATTGCTCTAAGATTCACTTCTCCAGTCACTGATTTGACTTGAGTTGAAGCCGAAAAATCGACATCATCCGAAGCCAAAAGAGTCGAATATTCATCTTTTCGAATTTTTGCTTGAACAATAAAAGTTGTTGTTGGTAGATATAGTCGAATATCCAACTTATCTTCTAATGTTCCTTCATCATCCTGAATATTTCAAATCACTTATGAATTATTTTTCAGAAATTATCTTACAACAACAAAATAAGTCATAGTTCCACGCATAATTCGAGCAACATCAATTGATTGCGCTTTGACTTCAAATGATGCTTCACACGAATCATTCAAATCAAGATCTTCAGCCAAAACAATAGTATCATCGCCATTTCGAATGATTTTGGCATTGAGAGTATCAACAACACTCAACTCAATTTTTTGAATTTTTGATTTTCCCAAATTTCTAACTTTCACAAAAATTTGAACACGACCATGGTCCATGACATCGAGAGACGGTTTCGCGTGATAATCCTGCAAAACATATTTATTTACGGATCAAAAATTTATGAACGCCTCAGGCAATTTTCCACTAAACCAGTCTCGATTCAGACATATTAGCTCTGTCCGGCTCGAATAATTCGTAAATATCTCACCAGTGCTACAGTTTTGTTAGCAGCCAACCCGATATAATTGTCTTGTAATATTGCTGGCGTTGAAGAAGAGGGTGTTGGTGGTTGCGGAATGGACGGAGTACATACTCCTGATGTTTCTTCATATGCTTCTCGGCTCTTTTTCAATGTTTTCTTCTTGCTTTTCTTTTCGGCGACAAGTGTGTCTCTAGCCTTTTCAATCGTCTTTTTACTACTTGTCGAATCGAGCCAATCATCCATGTTGAACAAATTCGATTTTGAATCTGATGCTTCATTTGCAATTATCAATTGGTTCTTCTTGTTTGCCGTTGTTGTCTTTTTTGTTTTCTTTTCTTTTTTCACTTTTTTCGGTGCTTTGATAGCTGGAGGAGTCGAAACATCAGAAACACTTTGACGTGGTTCAAAAGTAGTCGGAGGGCGTGGAACCAAAGGTCCCTGGTTTTTCTGAGAAGGATATGTTCGGGTGTAAGCCTGAGGTGCTTTAACGACTTCGTCGGGTCGAAGTGGCGCATCGAGATCGATATCGAGAGCACGGAATTCGTCCGTAGCTTGTTTCTGAAATAATTTTCACCTGAATGGTATTTAATGAAAAGGGTATTTTTTCCCCGGTACTCTCAATCGGCCGATTTATTTTTTCTTATTTTCAAAAACGAACCTGGGATTTCGTTATGGCAATTTGTATTTACTGAACTAGTGTAACTTTTCATAACCGGACTCAGTTTGATTTTTTATTCGGACCAGATTCTGGGAATCTGATTCAGGAACTCCCAGGTTAAAATGAATAATTGGAAGATCGGGCCGAGAATCACGGCCTGGTCAAACTTTGTCACGATAACTTCGCAAAACAGGAGGAAACAGTCTTTTTAAAAATTAATAAAAACATATATGTATGTTCGTATCTGGAAATACTACAACTGCGCGTTGTTTTTATATTCCGAATTCGGGCCTAGTTTTTTTTGGCTTTTGATATTTTTTCCACTAAGCTTTGAGAATTTTGTTTCAATGAAATACCAATCACTAACCGCATATTCATCTTCATCATCAGTTGATCTCGCTCCATCGGGCATTTCTCCATCATTCCGATTTACCATGTGAACAATAACATCTTCCTCCTCGCTACTAGACGAATTTCCTCTCTTCTTTTTTCCTTTTTTTGCTGATTTTTTTGACTTTTTCTTACTTTCTTTCGCTTTTTTCCAACTCAATGTTGAATCTTGCTGTTCCATATATTTATGCAATCCAACAACACCTGGTATCTCTAATGGACTCTGTATTTCATTCGCTTTTTCGATGATTTCTTGTCTTTCAACATTTGTCGTGAATTTTGTCGGTCTTTTGGGTACTGTAGCATTTCCTTTGACATAATACGGGTTGTTTTCAATCTCAGCTTCTCTTTGTTTTCTTTTGTTTTCAATTTCTTCCGGTGTCATCTGTTCTACATGTTTCTTTTTGCTTTTCTTGCCATTTGGAACTTCTTCAGTTACTTCTTCTCCTAATTCATATCTTGGTTGATGTATTGGTTGTCCAAATGTCGCTTCGAGATCACTTTCCGATTCCGATTCATCTGCACTACTCATCCATTCTTCACCAATCCATGCATCCAAATCAAGCCCATCGGGAATAGGAACTTTTCGTTGAGCCTTCACAGCAACCGGGTTTAGTTCTCCATCGTAAAGAAGAGCAAACTAAATGAATGTTGTTCTTTGATACTGTAAATCTAATCTCACCTCGTGTCCCATTTTTTCTCTTTTTTGATGCATATTTTCAACAACTCGAATAATTGTCATTAGAGTACAAGCTCTTTCTTGAGCTTCCAAATGTTCCGATAATTCAAATTGGGGTAATTTCGACAACATCAGGTTATCTAATGACTCAATTACATCCCAATCATCTTCCTAAAATAAAAAGAGAAATAATATTTGTTCAAAAACAAATAAGTTACCTCTTCAGCCTGCCCGAGAAGTGACGAATATAACTTTCCAATATTTTGAACATAGACTGATAGAATGTGCCCTGGCATTACAGAGGTTTTAGCACGGAGCATTGATTCAAGAACACTATGAACATTTCGAACATGTCTGCAAATTTCATAATTGTTTTGAAAACGAAGTTCGGCGAGAACGTGGAAATTCTTGTTTTCAGAATGTTCTCTATGATTTTCCACACGAAAAATCTTGAAATATCTGAATTAACAAATAATTTTCGTGCCTTGAAGTTGTGCTGCGTGTACTTCCACGTTTTTGGGAGATTTTATCATATGGAAAAAAAAAACTTACTGACTATATTCTCCGCAAATCCAAGCAGCAGCCAAGAGAACTTCGCACAAATTACTTCTCTGTTGCGCACTTCCAGCTAAAAGAATATGCGCGTTTTCGACTAGAAGAGCCATCTGGGAAACTGAGAAATGACGAATCGATTCGACTCGCACAGTTACATCTTGGATCTGAAAATTAATAATTTTCTTGGATATATTACAAAAAAAAACGTACTTGTTCAGCAATTTTGGCACCATGTTTGGTTCCTTCAACTTTAGTCAATTCAACAAGAACCGAAATATACCATTCAAAATTGGTTATATATTGATAATTATTATAACTACAAATACCAATAATTCTTGACAACAATTCATCTCTGAAACAAAACATTTAATTTTTATACAAACAAAAAAACCAACCTGTAGTGGGATCCTTCAGCAGCTTCAACATGTTCCATCAATTTCTTCACTATTTCTACAATATTTTTCTTCGAAACCATTCCATATAACAAATCAAGTGATCTTATTCGAATACTTTCGTCTTTGTCATCCAAACATCTCAAAACAATATCCTTATGAGCTTGAACAGCTTTTGGGTGGGTTTTCAGAATTTTTCCCATTGCGAGAAGACCGAGATATTTCAAATTTTGATCGGAATCTTCAATTAAAACTCCGAGTTTTTGAACGCATAATTGGATACTTGCAGTGTGATCACCGCCAGCAGATATACTGATTAACACTGAAATAGAAATTTTATTGAACTACTGACCAAGTCCTGTAATTGGAATATCGGTTTAAATTTTGATTAACTACAATTTTTTTAGACTTTCACCAGAAACTAGTTTTTATTCATTCATCTGAGTAGTTTCTGAGACAGGCTTCTTGAACCTGGTCGGGCCCGATAAAATGTTTAATCGCGTCCGGCCATCAGAAAATATTTCTTGAATCGGTTTCAAATTAAAAAAAAACAACTAACTGGATCCGATTTTGGTTAAAATTTCCTGAATCGGGTCCAAAAAAATTAGACCAACAATCGGGCCGGATTCAGTTTAAAAATCGGGTTCGGCCCGTTCTCTGAAACTGGACGGGAAATTTTTTCGAAGACCTGATTCAAGAACTCATGGTCTAGGCCCGGTTTTATTGAGGTTGAATCGATTTAAAGTTTGACAATTACCTGCTATAACAGTGTTGATACATTCATAAAGAAGAGACATGGCCGAAGTGCTATTTATGAGATTTGTCAATGGTTCCAACAACTTTTTTCCAAGCCTAGGTTCAAGTGGAACGAGTGCGCCGAACTGAAACAAAGATTTTATTATTTTTGGACAAGAATATGCCCATGAACTTACTAATTTGATAATTTTGATAAGCATCCAATTATTACTCGAAGTTGTCATGAGTTTGAAAAAAACCGGAGCCAAAGTCAGATAGTTTTTCGGATTTTTTCGGGCCAATTCACAAATAACATTTACAGCCGCACTTTGAACTCCAGGATCTGGGTCCTCTAGTTTCTCTTTTAGTCTCGGAAATGTTGGTCGAAGAGCATCTGGATATTTTAGGAACACTTTATAGAGTAGAAGAACTGCTCGTTTTCGAGTGTATGGACGAGATGAGGCTAACTAAAATAACAGGCTTTCAATTTTTTGAGAATGAAATTTGAAACATACTAAATTGACGATATCTGCAGCAAGATCTCTGGCCAAATCAGGAGTGATAAAACAAGATAAACCGCCTAATGCAATACCACTTTCGTACATATTTGAGCTGAAAATATGAATTTACTCTAACTAATGTTTTTGTTTAATCAATACTCTGTGAATTTTCATTCAAAAAACGTTATTGTTTTTCTTCATCTGTGCTTCGTTTTTTCACTTTTGGGCTAATTGATGGCCCGGATCTTGAAAAAGTTTCGTGTCCTCTTTATTCCGAAATGAAACTATTTAATTTGAAAAAAAAAACTGACCTATTTACATCTTTTCTAATCAAATTTGTGGTTAACATTAAAACTTCGGTTTCATCATGGAAACTTTGAGCAGCGGCTAAATACCCTATCCGTTTTTCCGTATATTTCGTTGAAGCCATAACTTCGATCACATTGAATGATGCCCATGAGATATCATATCCCAACATTTGAAGCTGAAACCTCATAACTCAGAAAAAATATTGAAGGGGTTTTTGAAATACACACGAAGAACTTTTAAAAATTTTACCTAGGTTTTCTGTTTTTGTTGTTGATTTCTTTTTTATACGTAATTCTTTTTTTTACATGTTATTTGAAAAATAAAAAAAATTCAAACAAAAAACGTCGCAGAATTTTTGTTTTGAAAGCTATGGATCAAAAAACGTGTCTTGTCTGGCCTGGAACGGTAGAAACTTAAAATTTTGGCTCTAGATTCCTAGCTTTAGAACATTTTTGTTTCAGAAAACTTTAAAAATGTTCGACTCACATAAGCTAACTTCTCAACAGCATTTGCCTTGACATATATTGAGTCCTGTCTGAGTTCCATTTTGATTTCTTCCATACATTGCGCAATATATCGCGACTCATTGTCTTTATTATTTCGTATTCCACGTATAAGATCAGTCAAACTTTTGTCGAATATCCGATCGATATTGCTACGCACTTTTCGTAGTGCCATATCTTCGAATCTGCAAAAAAAAGAAGTATTCCTTTGATTGGAATGAAGAGTTTTTTTTTGTTTTTTTTATCAAATGACATTTAAAATCCAACTTGAAATTTTGGATTAATTTTCAGCTTTTTAGTGAAAGAGTGTGAAAGAAAAACAAACAGACAAACAAAGATCAATAATGTTCACTATTCGATGACTTATGTGAAACGAGTACGAAAAAATCGAATACTCATATAAATTTCGTCAAAATGAGTCCTCTTGTTTCTCCGTATAAGGAGTAGTTGTAGTGCGAGGCGAAAAAGAAGGACGAAGAGAAGGATATCGACGTTTTTGAAATATGTGTGAGTGAGTGAGAGAGAGAAAAGAGAGAACAGACATTGACAGATGGATGCTTGCAACTAATCTCAGAATGGAACACGGAACAGCCCTTCGAAAATCACTTACAATTTGAATGTAAATTGAGCAACGTCAAAATTGTGTGCAAATTTAGTTGGACCAATTTCTTCAAATGCACTTCGCATTACCTTATTGCACAAAAACAGCGAGTTTTGGAAATATTATCTTATCAGTTGTTTTTTTTTTCGGGGACACTAGAGCAATTTTTATTGATGGAGACATTTTCTGAGTTTTAGTGTCCAGTTGTTTAATTTGTAGTTGTTTTTTTGTGACGAGTTGGTCTCAGCCAGGCCGGTCCAACTTTTCTTCAAGATAGTTTCGAGCCGGGCGCTATACTGCTTTGAGAGAAGCAAAAAAAAAATTTTGTTTCAGGAATGCGTTTACGAAAATCCGAGTTAATAGAGAAAAATCCCAAGTTCTGACTATTTTTCGGGATATATCACACTGAAAATTATTTTCAGAAGTTTTGATACCGTCTCTAATGGGGTTATTCATTTGAAAAAAAAAGTATGTAAAAATAACACAAAAAAACTTTTCAAGTGATATCGAGAAATGACGAGAAATTACAGTACCTGGCCTATTTTTCGACATGCACACAGCGCTCGTAAGACAAGAAAAGCGTCTCATCGTGGCGAGACACAAACAATTTAAACAAGGTGCGTCTTTCTTTCAAAAAGTAGGTTGAAATAATTCAAAAACAGTAATGTGAAAGACGCATACTTATTTAAATTGGTTGTGATGCGTCTTTCTAGGATGCGTCTTTCGAATTACTGTTTTCAAATTATTTAAACCTATTTTTTGAAAGAAAGACGCATTTCTATTTCAACTTGTGTATCGCCACGATGAGACGTTTTTCTTGATGAACGATCGTTGTGTGCATGTCGAAAGAAGGCCAGGTACTGTAATTTCTCGTCATTTTTCGACATCATCTGAGTAGGTTTTTTGTTATTTTATGGTATTTTAACATAAACACTTTTTTCTCAACTGAACAACCCCATAACCAGGTATATGATTTTGAAAATAACAAAATGTGTTTCTAAACATAAAATGTGTTCAATCGAGCTACAGTAACCACAACCAGAACAAATTGCATTCATTTATTTATGTTATAATTGGCTCTCACCTATACATCAATTCTGTCTAGCTATACAAACCATTGAACTGATAAGCACGTTGTTGATTTTTACTCAAACAATGAGAAAATCAATTCTAATATTACTTATTCTTCAAACTTTTCAAGCTCAACATATTGACTTTATATACACATATTCAACTTCAAAAAATGATGTTTTATCTGAAAACATCAAGATGTTTTCAAAATTTGTTTCAAACGAAAATCGATACCTAACAACTAACTTCAAGTCAGAAAAGAGCAATAGCGATAACCTAATTATTGAAGGGTAAGAAAAACACAGTTTTCTATATGAACAATTATTTTTTTAGGGCAAACGCAAAACTTTCTTCAGTTATAAAGGAAAATGAGAACATTCAAAAATTTCTATTGGAAAGTTTCCAAAGTTTCAGTAACGAATATTATAACGAAATAGCTTTGAGAAAGATTACTAATGAACATAATTTTTCCCACGAGTTCGAAGAACTGGAAATCACTTCGACAAACGAATTTAATCGTAAACTTTCTCAAAATTTTTACATCCTTTATTTTTCAAATGAAAACTTTGAATCATGGCAAGCGATTTTACACTTTGTTGACGCACTGAGAAAAGGAAAACGGAACGGGGGAATAATAAACTGTTTGAAATACAGTCATCTCTGCGAATCGACCGATTTTTCACCAACTTTGAAGTCATATCGAAACCAAGAACACTATCGAACCTTTTATGAAACTTTTGATGGAGATCATGTTTTCGATTGGATTCAAACGTTTGCCAAAATGAATAATCTGATTTAGTATCTGGTCATTTCAGCTTGGAACAACCGGACATTACAAGTTTGACTGAGGACGCGGTTCCCTATTATCGAGAAGGAATGATTCCTGGATTCGAAACTGCTCGTGATACTGTAACAATGCTGTTCACCCCGAGAAGAAATAGTGTGGTTTATCAAAACTACGCGAAGTTCGCAAAAGAGAATCATGGTCGCTTTCATTTGTGTGCATTTGTATCAAAAGAAGTCAAAAAATGGTATTTGAATATTTATTGAAAACAATTTGAAAGTACTGTAGAAAATTATGTTTAGGGCTCACCAACCAGCATTTATCACTATGAAACCAAACGATGAGTTTAATAAAGCATTGACATTATACGAGAACATTACATGGAATAGTATGTCTGTTTATCTCGAAGAAGGACTTCATCCTAGTATGGTTTGTTGAACAACTTTGGATGAATGACAAAAAAGTTTATTTCAGCACGAAATCACCAACTCTCGTCAACTGTCATACGCCTTTTCTAAAACATCAAGACCTCTCATAATATTTTACGATCCAACAAAATTGAAAGATTCAACAAATTTTAGGAAATATGCATCACAAAACCAAGGCATTCACAGAGAAGCATTTTTCGGTCTGATACAGAAGTAAGTGTAAAATTGTCGAACTCTTTCCCGAAAGATTCTCTCGTTTCAGGCTCGATCTGTTCGGTGTTTATCTTGGACAGAAGTTTGAATTGAGCGAACCTTCATACCTTCTCATGTCGAAAAACGTGAGCTATTTTCTATTTGAAATAGTCTAAAGTTTGACATTTTAGGAAAATGGGTACTGTATAACAGTTAGGAAAATAGGAAATGAGAATCAAGATCAACTGACATTGTTCGTTCATGAATTATCTTTGGAGAAATGCGATAGAGAAATTGATTCAATAAAATTACCCCTGGATCGAATAATCAAATATGAAATGATGGAAGAGGTTGCAGAACTTCAAAATCAGTTATTCTTCTCCAACACCCATGAAGAATTATGAAAATAAAAACTTTATTCATAATATCAAAGTTAACAGTTATTGAAAATCCATTTAAAATACTCCTTTTTTATGATGCTGTTGAGTTTGACTTTGACGCTGAACTCGAAACATCGAGAGGAAGATTTCTGTCGGGATCTACTGAAAATGTTCAATGTGATCAATTGGGAAAAAAGCAGGCTTAAAACCAGTTGCAAAGCTTACACAATTGCAAATATAAATCGTCGATATAATCCAAAATCTCCACAATTTTAAGTTCACCATCTGATGCACTTTGTTTTTTGTTATCCGAAACTTTCATATTCGTGTTTTTATTGAAAATATTTTTTGACTCCTTGAGTAAAACAACTCTTCCTTTTGATTTAGGTTTCAAATTTTTGTCTAATATAGTAGAGTCTTTTGAATGACGTTGTCCGATGAGTGCCAGATCATGAACACTAAAACCTTCGGCATCAAATATAACTCGATATAATCCGCCCGTTGTCTGTTTAATTTTTCGATTTCTGTTTAATTTGATTGTTTTTGCTTTTGTTGAACAAGTTGATTTTTGTGATTGATTTAAATTTTTTCGTTTACCTTAAACTCATATATATTCGAATAATTGATTCTGTTGGACTTACAAGATAAAGAACTACCCATTTCTTGTGGAAAAATTGTAAGAAATACTGATTTTTTGACCTTCGTCACGCCAATTATTTATTTAAATTCATCTATTCGAGTAATAGAAAAAACGTTTGTTTCGAAAAACTAGTATTGTTTTTTTCCATGTGATTTGTCTTTTCAAAAATGAAAAATGCCATCATGTAATTTACAGTTTTTGTTCAGTTTCGCAACATCTGTACTCGATCTTTGACTTCATATTGTTCTGACAAAAGAAGATCTTTTATGGTTGTTGTCATAAATTGTGTATTATTTTGACAACTCAGAGAAAACCCGTCGAGATCGAATTGAGATCGACGCTGAAAACGACCTTTCTTGGAATTCGATTCGAGATCAACAAAAAACAAAATAAAAACGAGATCGATGCGAGCTCGATGCGATCTCGACAAACTGAATGAAAAATGAAGTCGATTCGATCTCGAAGCGATCTCGAAGCGAACTCGAAGCGAACTCGCAGCGAGATCGACAACTTTTGCGGTCATTTAAAATTTTCATTGTTTTTTTTTATTCGCTCTTCGAAGATTTTTCGCTTAAGTTTCACCGATTGATATTTTAAAAGTTTTTGTACAATTCTTCATGCCTTATATATATTTAGAACGTGTTAATCAAACTTCAGTTTTGTTACTAATCAGAAATAAATACCAAACGACGCAGGGCAGACAGGGAAAATTTTCGAAAATAGGAAGGGATCATTGTTCTTCTATGCCATTTGTTTGGAATTCTCGGCCAAATTGGCCGTGATGACACATTGGAATCATACATTTCGTGTTTTTGAATAACATTCAGTGTGATTATCGAAATAATTTCAGGGGTTATAGATACATAGGGTATTTAGACAACCTTGAATTGATCAGAAAATGAACTACATTATAATTCGTTTTCCTGATATTAACTTTTTTTCGGTGCATGCATTATTATTATTCTCACTTTGAAATTCTTTCATGATTTTTGTGTGCAATGTCTTTTTTTACAGATAAAACAACTCGATGGTTCAATCTAAAACTAAACGACGTAAGAAATGAAAAATAGCTTGAAAAATAAATTCTTATTCAGGAGAAATCATCAGGCAAATTTTGAAGATGAAGCTGAAACGAACTAGCGCCCAGCGAGCTAGAGATACTGCAGTCAAAAAGAAATTTGAAGAACTTTCAAGAGGTCTTGAATTGAGAAAACCATTTATGCCGATTCGTGTCGACATTGACGTCAATGACGATTTGACCACGAACAATTCTGGTTTTACAGGAGGTGGGATTTTTTAAATTATAATTACTCTTTCATTTCATATAATTTCGAAATTTAGGTACTCGTCGAAAATCAAAATTGAAAATCAAACAAAAAAGGCATATTATACCAAGAGTGAAAGGTAGAAGCGGCAAAAAAGAAAGAACTGCTGATAAAGTGAAGTCGGTTTTGAGTTTTATCATGCAACACAATTATTCCAAAAAACATCTCATCAATAATTTGAAATTGATTGAGATAACAGGAGGGTCAAGTAAAATAAGCGTATGTTTTCGAATTCTGATACATCCTCACAAGGCAAAAACGATATTCAGGCACATCAAATATGGAAAATGTTCAAAGACTTCCACGCATAGATCAATCGAAAAAGAACAAAAATGGTAAATCTTCTGCTACAAAAGTGAAAAAAGAAACAAAACCGAGAATAATGAAGAAGAACAAATCAAAAAATGGTGCTTTGAAACAAGAAGTGCAGTATTATCGAACTGATGTTGACGATCAAGAACAAGTACAAGAAGATGAAGACCCAAGTTCAGTCGACACAACCCTGCCACTTCTCAGTAAGTTTTTACGTTTCTGTGGTTTTCACAACAAAAAAAGGATAATGTTAAAGAAATAACGACATCGAGTGAATTAACTTTTTTTAACATTATTTTTTTCTCGTGAATGAGCCCATAATAACTTAATAAGGTTTTTTAGTTGAAAAAACATTGAATTTGGAAGAACGGGTCTGTATTTCATGCCCGGTCGTTTCTAAATCACGTTTATGCCCGGAAAGACTTCCTGAAAGCACTATTTTTTTTGAAAAATAACGGAGAAAAGTTCGGGCTGGTGTTTTCGGGTGACGGAAAAAGTGGTTTTGGAAACCGACTATTTTTGCAACCCGGAAAATACGATGAAATAACAAAAATACGTTTTGTGTTATTTTATTATATTCTATCATTTTTTCAACTGATTAATAGCATGAAACTTTCAGAAAGTCTTTTGAAATGTGTAAGTGTTGATGGTCTAAATCCGTACACATTTGGAAATGTGCTCGAAGAATACAAAGGTAGATACTTGCTGTATCCAGAGAACTTCGCTGTAAGATAATTGGTAAATGTTCCAATATCAGATTTTTTTATTCTAGACCGCCGTTCAACATTTTGTAAATAATCCAGTGAAAGTCGATTACATATCTACAGCGCAGGGTCCTATAGAATATGCGATAGCCACAAATTTCTTCATTGTGAGTTTTGTGTCTAGTCCCGACAAAAAAACAAGTTCAAATTTCAGCAAAATGTAGATTTCGAAAAAATGGAAGCATTGAAAAAGAAATTGAAAGAGACGAGAACAATCTCAGAAACACCGGAAAATGGGAAAGAATCGAATAAAGGAATCAATATCGAGTTTTTATTCGAAGGAGACGGACGAGTATTTCACGTTAGTTTATTAATTTCATCTATGCAAAAGTTTTGAAAAAAATTTACACAAACACCAAAAACCCCCGATGTGGGCTTTAAAAAAAATGAAAATATACCGAAGTCGATTCTTCACACACATTTTTGGGGAGGGATGAGATTTTTCATAAAAAAGGACATTATCTCTCCTTTGTCGAGATAATTCCGATTTACGGTCGGAAATAAAGGAACACTGTATTAGGGAATTTGTTTATTTGGCATTAAAGGGAACGCTTCGTGAGAAGGAGACACATAAAATTACGACGTGATGAAGATGAAGGGAAGGTAGGTAAATTAACCGGAATATGAAGATAGGGTACAGATTTGATTCGGGAAAATATAGTGTTTAAAACATACGGAACAATTTATAATTATTGGCGGATTGGAGGGAGATCGATAGAATTGATAGAAGAATTGTGGAGTCAACGCATTGAAGGAGCTTGAGTAATGGTTGGCTATTTTGGCATTGCTGGAAAAATTTTTGGAGGACGAAGAATAGGGTGCGGGGGGGGGGGGGGGGACTGAATAAATTTGAAGTATGTCTGTGTACCTGTGACTCCTTGAGATTCCGGTGAGTCTTGAATATATCTTGCTAATCCTGCGTCCGACAGCCATCTCCCTCTTGTTTTCACTTGCTCCAACTTTACGCCTGATCGAAGCAGATCGTTTGCGGCGCTTCTTCTGATTGAGTGATGCGTCAGTTTTCTACCGGGAAAAACTTTATCCAAAACCCTTTTGGCTGCTGACGAAATTGATGAGGGTGTCATCTTTTGGTTATTATTCATGTTTTTGAATACAGGATCGGAATCTTTTGACTTTGTTTTCAGTTTGAAGCGTAACATTTGGCAAATCAGTTCTGACGCGGCCGATTCGTCTGTGAAGGTTTGACGGCCTAATGCGCATTGGTCATTTTTTGCCTTCTTTACGCGAATTGACAGTCCTTTTTCGTCCATCGTCAAATCGGCCCATTTCAAATCCGAAACTTCGCTGGCTCTCAATAAACCTGTCCAAGACAACCACACTATTAGCAGGTCGCGCTCTTCTTTTGGGGGTGTTGTCGCCGAAAGTTCTGCGATGATTTTTCGGAAATCGTCTAAAGAATTATTTGTTTACTTTCCGTTTGCTTTTTAACCCTTACCTCCTGAAAACAATGGTGGAGTTTCTCGGGTTTCGATTTCTTCTCTTCTTTTGGACTTTACCAAATCTCCAATCAAAGAATTCGTTATTGGATTGATTTCCGCGTTTGCGGCTTTGTAGGCGGCCACGTCGATAGCAAGCGAAGCTGCTCCGACTTTTCCTGCTCGGTCGATCATAAACAAGAGGAAAGCCTCTTCGGTTGAAGGGACATTCAACGAATTCAGCCACCTTTTTCGCGACTCGTTAGATTGTTGGTAGCAATTCGAAGTAGAGAAAGCTCTAGCCGAAGCCAGTGCGCATTCCAAATTTGACAGCCAAATTTTCGGCAAGCGTCTATCTTCTATCAATCTGCTCAATTCCTCGAACTTCTTCAAACGCGGACCTTCTGAAAAATTATAAATAATACGAAAATTTTTACGGCTCTGTGAATCGAAAACCTTCTTATTTTTGGGTGGGTGGGCGTGGCCGGAAAAACAAAAAAACTGAAAACTACACACAAAAAATGGACTGCCCGAGGTGTTTTCGTGGCGGGACTCTCGAACGCGCACACAGTGTCCCTTTAAACCTTCCGTAAATCTACACAATTATCTCTCCTTTGTCGAGATAATTCCGATTTACGGTCGGAAATAAAGGAACACTGTATTAGGGAATTTGTTTATTTGGCATTAAAGGGAAAAACATTTAAAGAGATGCGTCTATTTTACAGGCTAAAAATTCTGATTTCGTGAAACGTTTGTTGAAGATTGGGCTTCTGGAAGATCCCGGGCCCGGAGTCAAAATTTGGGAAAATTTGTCTATTATAAAAAAATCTCGAATTTCGGGAATGAATTGACCGTTTTCGTTCACCAAGGCTTGGTAGGAACAGTGTGATTTCCACACAGGAGTTACCAAAATCCCTTTCAGTCCGAATTGTCGTACTACGTTTATCAGTTGGGGGACAAGGTTGGGGGGTGGAACCCACCAAGAAAATTCGACGGATGAGATCTTTGAGACGTTATGAAGTTCGAGAGCGTTTGCACCACTGGATCCTGGCGTTCCTCTCTTACTGAAGAACTTTCGACATTTTGAGTTTTCGCGATCGGCGAACCAATCCCACGACACTTTGCCCCATCTTGCTTCGCAAATTCTGAAAATGTCATCGTTAATTCCCCAATCGTCAAAATCAACTTTTCGACTTTCTTCGTCTGCTTCTGTATTTTCGTTTCTAGGAATCCAAAAAATTTTGAATTTTGCCGATATGAAAACTGTTTTCGACCTAATTTTTGTTGCGATATTTTGTAACTCGGGAATCATGGAACCTTTTCGTACGATGATAACGGCCGATTGATTGTCCGTGAAAATGTTGAATTTAGAATTTTTGAGTTTGTAACTGAAAGTTTCGACGGCGAAAAAAATAGCTTCCAACTCTCTCGCGGTACTTGAGTGAGTTTTGAAAGTTTCGAAAAAGGTTTTTGAAGCAGACGACAGTCGTTTGCCGTTACGAGTTTTTAGAACGGCGCCTACACCGACGTCCGACGCGTCTGAGAAAACGTGAAATTCTGGCTCCCAAACTTCCTGACTCCAGGATTTCGACGACAATCTTGCCAGATTGTCTGACCAAAATTCCCATTCTTTTTCCTCACCTGCGGAAACTTGTCGAATTTCGACATTCCCTGATTGCGCTTCAGCGATTTGATGGCTGGTGTATCGAGTGAAGAACGTCCCGGTGTTGCCTAAAATGACGTTCATTGAGGATAAGGATCCTGCGAATTTTTGTCGGTCCAGGACCGAAGGAGTCTGAACAGTACGAAGCCTTTCTAATCTGCGCAGCGCCGATTCTAATCTTTCTTCTGAAACCGCGAGTACTCTACTCGGAAAATGGGCACAGTACCCTAACCAACGGATTCTTGGGCTCGGAACCCATGTACATTTTTCTTCTGCCAGAACTATTCCAGCTCTAATCAAATCGTTTTTTTTACCACGTTGCTGACTTTTTCTCCCCTTTCGACGGAATCCGCCAGAATCAGCCCATCGTCTAAATACAGGAAAATTTTTATGCCTTCGGATCTCCATTTTGTCAAAAGTGGTTTGAAAAGCTTCGTAAAAATCAAGGGAGCCGATTTTAGGCCAAACGGGAGGCAATTATAGACAAAATATGGTTCTTTGGGAGGAGAGCTTAGAGAAAAACCGAGATAGGTTTTGAAATTTTCATGAATTGGAACGTGATAATATCCCGATCTAAAATCAAAAGACATTGCGAATTTAGCTTTTTCTAAAAAAGGCCAAACGGTTTTCCAATTTTCGAGCTTGAACGAATCGGCTTTAATGTACTTGTTCAGACTACTCAAGTCCAAGATCAGACGTTCTTTCTCACCGTTTAGAGCAACGTGAAGTGGAGATAAGACGAGTGGTGGAATTGGCACTGATTCGATGACTTTGTTGTCGAGCATTTTTTCCACCTCTCTCTCTACAAAATCTTTATGTTTGAAGACAGATTGTCTCGGGCCTTGAGGTTGCAGGATTGGCGGCTCCTCCAAAAAATCCAGTTTCACCCCTTCGGTCACCACTGCCATCGCGAATTCGTTGTTCGGGAGGGAGTCCCAGAACTCTCTGCGCCTCTGGAGTCTTTCTGGAAATGATTCTTGACACTGACCTTTATTGGCGATTTTGGGTGCAGCTGGTGGAATAGTGGCCGAATGCGTTACAGCGGAAGCAGCGCACATCCTTGCGAACTTGCGCCAAATCTCCGTTTCTTGATCTTTTGATGGATTCGATTTGTGTCCTGATTTCGTCGAGTTCTCTGCGGGAGTCGGATTGACGGACGGCCGGCTCCCTGCGCGGAAAGGGCGCGTAACGGTGGGATTGAAACGAAGATTGTGGCCGTTGCGATTTTCTATCACTCGACGACGACTGGAACATTTGCGATAGAAGGATGAGCGATTGTGGGTCGGCCGAGTTTTTTGAAATAGTCGAGAGAGCGTTGAATTTTTCGACCATCTTGAACCCTTCGGGATTGGAATCCGCGATTTGCAGCTCCGCGTTCCGTCTTCTCAAGGCTTCTATCGCCTCTTTTGCCAGAACGACCGCGTCCGACGATTCCCCAATCTTTGTCAAAATATTGATGATTTTCGTATTGAACGTTGCTTGAAGTTGAAGACCTTTTTGCGTCAAGACCGGTGCTTGCTCCGTCGGAGCTGGTTCCGCCGCTTTAATCATTCCCAAAAGCTCTGGTCTCAGGAGGCTCAACACCGTCTCTTTCAACTGTTCTGGGGACATTTCATTCGAACTCATCTGGAAACTTAATTTTTTATCGCTCGAAACCTCGTACCTTTCTTCTCTGCTTAAACTTAGCCTATTTTTTCGTGAGACGTGCGTTCCTTAGCCGGAAAAACAAAAAAACTGAAAACTACACACAAAAAATGGACTGCCCGAGGTGTTTTCGTGGCGGGACTCTCGAACGCGCACACAGTGTCCCTTTAAACCTTCCGTAAATCTACACAATTTTATATCATATAGTATATTTTTTCAACGGAAAAAAACATTTATTTTTCAAAATTTCCCACAGTAAAAAATTCTAGAATGTTTCGACACATTTTTACGCGAGGTATGGTCTTCGGATATATTTAGAATACTTTTTAAGACCCGAAAACATCAACAAATGACAGCAAAATATCAAATCTATCCAAAATTTCAACTTTTACATCCAAAATATCAACAGCCTAAATTTTCCAGGGAGAATTGATTTTGGACTCCTCGAAAATAAAATACCCATATGAAGATTACGAAAGATGCTTCACGACGGTTGTCAAATTTTTTCTTCAAAACGTTAGTTTTCAAGAAAACTTATATTCATACATCTGCGATTTTCCAGATCTGTGTGATACACAACAATATTCGATATTTCGCTTTAAGAGAAGACATAAAATTTGCCAGGTCATGTTTCATCGAATTACCGGAATATGTCAAGAATCAAGCTGTCGGTGAGTCAGTGAATGAAAACAGAAATCGTTGAGTTTTTTCTTCCAGATTTCGTGTTGATAGTTTACGAGTACAACCCGAAAGTGTTGCTTCAAACATACACAATTCATGATTTCAAAAAAGATTCACCAGTGTATGTTTTGTCAATAAACGAAAATTCATAAATAATTTTCAGAATTCACAACGGATTTGGAACATCTGAACAAGAACAAAACAACGGTTACCAGGAATATATAAAAGAAGTAGTTCTTTTCAAAAATCAGATCTTGGGCCGTATTAAAAGAGTCTTGTAAGTTCGAAATTAGTTCCATAACTCATAATATAAATCTCAACGTTTTCAGATCAGATACACATTTGTATACAGAATTTATCAATTCTCAAGGACTTATTGATTGGAGAAAAATGGTGAATCTAATTAAGTTTGTGAAAACAACCAACTCATTTACTTTTCAGTTGGAATGTGAGCATAAAACTTTCAAATCAACGAAAGACGAAGTTGTTAAATCACTCAACGCAGAGCTCCAATTATACACCACACAAGGCCAGCTCGAACCATCGTCATCCAGAAATCGATATTCCGAGGAACAAGAATTCGACACTTCCTCGCCGAATTACGGATTGGGCGATCCAGCCAATATTATTCTCGGAGACACAATGGCAGTGGAAAAAGAAGTAGTGAATGATGGTTTGCTGAACTTGAGTTTCGACCCAGCGAACCAATGAAAAAAGTGAATGATAATAAAATAGATCTATTTCGTCGTTTTAATTTATCGATAATTGTATTTTTTATTTCATGTCTAGCTTTTCGATACGTTTTATTTTCGTTATGTAAATGAATAATTTACAAATATATATATGTATATACTTGTAAGCGAGTGCAAAATGTTTAAAAAGGCGACTGCAACGAAAAGTTAATGATGGTGATTTTCTGGTTTTTCGCGAGCTCGAAATGGAAACTTAAAAAACGAGATCGCAGAAAATTCAAATCGACTTCGCTTTGAGCTCGCATCGATTTCACCCCGAGTTTTCTGCGAACTCAAAATTATTCAAATATCGAGATCGCAGAAAGTTCAAATCGATCTCACATGGAGATCCAATCGAACTCAATTTGAACTTTATGCGATCTCACCCTGATCTTTCTGCGATCTCGACGGGTTTTCTCTGAGAATCTATCAAAGCCTACGAAATTTTTTATCTTTTTTGTCGTATTTATCATCAAAATGTTTTTTATCTTTCAATTATATGTGGATATGTTATATGGAATTATTTGGATGTGTTTTTCTGTCTTTTTTTGCATGTCGTTTTAATTTGCTTGTTCTTTGTACAGTACCACTTTTGAGATGTTTACTTCTTTCTGAAAAACCCGTGTCGTTCTGTTAGATCTGTCAATAATTGTTATTGTTGGTGAAAAATTAGCAACTGCGCGACCATAAAATCAATATCATATTCATCAATCGTTATCAAATATAGAAAACAGCTAATTCGATCAAACCGTCACACAGTTGTCTCTGTTGCCCTTGTCGAATTAATCAACTAGACAATTTTTTCAGATGCCACCCAATGTCTAACAATTTACTTATCCTGTCTATCATATTATTTTTGTTATCGATATTGTCTATCGAAGGAACTCCTCGTCGAAGTAGAGTTAGTCAAGCAAATAAGGCATTTGATGAAAAAGACCACAAGTTCGAATATTCTCATTCTCCAGGAACAATTGATGGGTCAACCAACGATGAGGAGGATAGTGAGTGAGTTTTCATTGATTTTACAGTTTAATATGGAGTTATAATGTTGTTACAGTACTGTATCAACAGAAACAACATCACCATCTCCAGTGACTGTTGCTACAACTACTAAAGTCATAACAACCACACCAACAATAAATTCTCAAGATGAAGCCGGAGGAGATGAGGGTGTGTGTTTTTTTTGTTTTAGTTAAGATTTTTTGTTCACCCGAAAGAATACATGTAGTTTAGACGTCATGAAATTTCTCAATGAAATCGATGAACTTATGAATTTGACACGAGGTGTTGAAGAAGAATTTGCAAAAAGTCGCGATGAAGCATTCAATTCTTCAGTCCTTCTATTCGACACTCATTACAAAGCTTTAGACTTCAATTTAACTGTATCTGAAATTGACGAATGTATACGGTGGCAAAAATATTGGAATAGAATAGAAATTATGAAAAATGCAACAGCAGAATCGAATGTGACAGAATCAATAGATGAATCGGAAGATGTGATAAATGAAGAACACTTATTGCAGAAAGAAGAAATTACAAGTTCGAAACGTTTGAAAGCTATTGGTCTTAATCCAGAAATATTGGAAGCGTATGATGTAAAAGGATATTTTTTTTTATTTACGAGTTTTTGAAT
Organism: Caenorhabditis sp. 8 KK-2011; assembly: GCA_963572245.1. Lineage (NCBI taxonomy): Eukaryota > Metazoa > Nematoda > Chromadorea > Rhabditida > Rhabditidae > Caenorhabditis > Caenorhabditis sp. 8 KK-2011. The sequence continues at coordinate 4,738,054 of OY751547.1, forward strand.
TTCAGAAAGTCATCATATTCTACAGCGAAGTTTGTGGGAACCACGGGAGAACGTGGTGGTATCGTACTCTCGAAGAGGCCAAACAGATTGGAATCGATTTCGCATCACCTATTTGTGAACCGTTCAAAGAAAAACTTAATCCCGATGAGAAAACACTGGAAAAGCTTGCTTTCAAACTCAATGAAATTATTCAGAACGTGACGAAAGGGATTCAAGCCCCACTTGGTGATAGTAAGAATATAACAAGTGAAATTGAATTACAAACAAGAGTGGAAGAACCTAGCATATTAGCTACATCTACTGCAAATGAAATGAAAAGTAATTCGTCAACAACAACAGAAACTTCGAGCACCACCACAGAAAATTCGAAAAATCGAAGCATGGAAGGAAGCGGTAACGAAGGAAATGTCACAGTGGCTGAAGAAACTATGGGAACACATGATTATTCGATGACAGAGGGTCTGGCTACTAATGTAGGTGTTCATGTTTTCGAAGTTTGTGGATAGTCTTAAAATTTTAGGAAATCTCAGAACCTTCCTCAATTGAAGTTTACGATGATGATGACTATGACTACAACGACATGTACAAACGATTCAAAGTTAGAACAATATTAGACCAAAACGATGTGAGACTTCCAGTAGAAGGAAAAGAACTGGACCACAACCAACATATTACGAACGAACAACTACGAAGCGTTTTGTTGGTGACAAAAAAAAGAAAAAAGCGAGATGTTTCTTCTAATGAGGATCAACACCAATCTGATTCTGGAGAAAATGAGGATGACAATGAGTGGCGTACTGTAAGTGAAACGGAAACGATTATTTTTCAACTTTAGTGTACCTTTTTAGCTGAAAACAATAACGAATGAGAATGGAGACACAACGGTTACTGTGATAGAAGAGACTAGTCACATTCTTGGAACCAATGATAGTAATATAAAATCTTGGATAAAAATAGACGCGACAGATCCAATTCACCCAACTCTTCATTTTTACTCCCCAGAGGCTATAAGTGCTCTCGGTCTTGATGTTGATGCGAAATTTTTCAAACGTTACGAAAACGTCGGTTTATATTTACCAGGAATCTGCTCAGAGCATGTTCCAAAGTCTGTGGAAGCTTTCAATGCTAGCGGGTTTAAAAATCCAGAAGGCGAAGCATATAAAATTGGTTTGAACGTGGACGATCTTATTAAAGATGGAGTGAATATAACAGAATTGGCTGAAAAAATGAGGAACGATACAGAAGTCGATGAAATCTTGACAAGAATAAACGGCTCATCCAAGTAGGTTTGAAATCGGAATTGTGATACATAGTTTGATATTTTAGGAACGTCGGAGGAAGCTATGTTAATCCAATTTTGGATAAATTGAAGTATGATCCATCAACAGCTCCTATCGTTTTCGAAGGAAGTGCAGTGACTGTTCGATTTGGAATATACATTGAGAGTATGAGTAATTTCCAAACTTCAACAATGGTATGTTTTGTTTTTGATATTCTAATAATCTACAGTGTCTGGTTTCAGGACTATGACATGGATATTTATTTAATGATGGCTTGGAGAGATGTTCGTTTGAGACATCCATTTGATGGTCCCATTTTAGTTAAAGAAGAGGAACTATTAGAAAAAATTTGGAGACCAGACCCATTTTTTGCAAACGCAAAAGAAGCAGAATTTCATGAAGTAACATTTCTGAACTTTTTAATGAGGATATTCAGAGATGGATTGGTTTTATATGAAACTCGTGTAAAGATCAAACCTTCGTGTAATTTGATTCTCTGCAAATATCCACACGACAAGCAAACTTGTGACCTTCTTATCAAGTCGTGTAAGTTTTTTTTTCTCGGTTTGTTCAGGGGTCTCGGACTGGAACAGGAAACCCGTCACGGAAACCGCGAATGCGGCGTCCAGAATCAAAAAAAAAGAGGAAAAGTGTGTGTGTTTCAATCACAAAAAATAACCAAATACCGTAATTATTGAAAGGAACTGAAGTGGTCGGCAGTTGGATAGACAAGACGGACCATGAAGGGTTACTCAATCCTTTGTCGAATTCAGGACTGCACGTCTTCTGCCTCAACTAACGAACAAAATTACAAATGGTTGAAAATATAAGATTTATTGCGAGATAAATTGTGTCGTGGCGAGACCAATTTTTTGAGAAATATTCATGTTCCTTCAAATGTCGCGATTTTTTGTTTTTCGAATTTGAACACACGTTTTTCTTCTTTTCTAATTCTGAACACCGCATAAGAGTATTGCTGTCGGTTGCACCTTCGGTGGGTAAATAGCGAAAACAACATATCTAATTTTTAAATATCGATCAGATTCTTATAGTTGCTTATCCTGTTGAAACTGTTCGATTTGAATGGTTCAGTCGACGAGACTTTGCCATTGACAAGAATCCAGATGTCAAACTTCCCGAACTTTATATTGATCGATATGAAACACAGAACTGTCCCAATGCTCGAAAATCCGGAGCATTCTCGTGCCTTCGTGCAGTTTTTCGTCTGAAAAGAGATGTTGGATTCCATATCGCCCAAACTTACATTCCAACTTCTTTAGCACTGATGTTCTCATGGGTAGATTAACTTCTGAATACATATTTTTAATTTATCTTATTGAAGGTCGGTGTCTGGCTACCAGAAGAATTTATGGAAGGTCGAATTGGAGTTGCTATTACTGTACTTCTCACTCTTTCAACAGAATCAGCAGGTGCCCGTGAGCATTTGCCAAGTGTTTCATACCTCAAAGCAATTGATCTCTGGTTCGGATTTATAACTGGTTTTGTATTTTTCACACTTCTTCAAACATTGTTCGTCATTGGTTTCGACAAAAGATCCAATCAATTGAGAAAGTGGGCGGGCAAAAAAACTGGAGTCGAAATGAACGAAGAAACTCGAGAAGCCCTCCTTCAAAAAGCAACAAAATATCACAAAACTGGACGGTATTTAGATAACTTTTGTCGTGTTTTTTACCCGTTGAGTTTTATTCTATTTCTTTTCATGTACTATTTTGTATTTACCGAAGGCTCTCAAGAAGACTGCATGAAGAGATAATTCTACAAAAATAAATTACAATTTCAGAATATTTTTTTCTGGCGTTAAACAAAAAAACATCGGGAAACAAAACTAAAAAAAAAACACGCACAAAAAAATTGTGAGAATTTCTCGGGGGAAAATCCGCAAATTTTGCGACAAACAGTGTTGCACACTTTGCGACAGACGTGCGGCAAATTGTCGCAAAGTGTGCGCAACTTTTTTCTCTCAAAATCAACCAGTTTTTTGTTGCAAATTTGCAACATGAGAAAAAACGCAGATCCAAAAACGCAATGGGCTTATTCACAAGAAAAAAAATAATGTAAAAAAAAAACACAAACAGTTTATTCACCTAATGTCGAAAAATGTCGAAAAACCCCCCTTTTTCGAGGTTTCTCGACATTTTTCGACATACTTTTACACACAATTGAGGTGAATAACCAATTTTTGTTTTTTATTGGTTTTTTACATTATTTTTTTCTTGTGAATATGCGCACAAGGCATTTTAATTACTCTTCCGTGCAGAACGGTGTATAACAAAATGACGCACGTAGAACGAAAATAAACAATTTTTTAAAAACTACAGTACTCGTGTTTAGTTTGAAATGTATAGAACATGAATTAGAAAATAGTTTCAGGACCTCGTGGTACCAATAAAATCTTTGACTTTGATTTTTTTTTCACAACCATTCATTGACTATTTTTCATACAATCATCCAATAAAAATATCACATCACAAAAGTTACTTATATAAAATCATAATAGTCAGACTATATTTCGGGAAATTATAATTTACAACCAGTTTTTTGTTTTATGCGCACTTTAAAGCTACTTATGCATGTATTTCTGTTGTTGTTGTTGTTGTTGATGATGATGATGATGATTGAGAGGATTCTGACAAAACAGTCGATTTGGCATCAACCGTAGTGCCTTCAATTTTTTTAGCTTCTGATGTTCCAGATTGTTTTTCAGTCGACGTCGACGACACCGTTGGAGAAGTTACCGAAGTAGTTGGAAGCGTTGATGTTTGAGAATCACTTGGAATACTAGAAGTTGGTTCTTCTTTTTTGATGATAGTATGGTTTACGGGAAGAATTTGAGAAGATATCTGAAAATGTTTATTGAACTAAAGCATGTTTGTGTTTATTGATTTTTAAACTTGGAAACATACATCAAGACTCGGTTTTACTTAAATCGGGGAAAAACATATGTTTTCAAAAAGAGCGCTGGCTCTCAATGAACTATTTCATCATTTTTAAAAGTATAAAAAATGTTTTGAAAACAAGAAAATTTTAAATTTTTGTTTTAGTAATACTCAAAAGGAGCATTCGAACTGTTGCACAAACGGAAAACTAACCTGAGCAGGTGCTTCGGGGACAGTCGCATTTATGGAGGTAACACTTGGAGGAAGAGTGGTGAAATTTATAACAGGTCCTGTTTTCTCAATTTTTGGATGCATCGAATCAAAGTAGAACTCCTGGAAAAACTCATTTTTTTCAACGAAGAACAATGCAATCAAACAATCATTAGTCAGACTGAAAAGTGGAAAATTTTGATTTTTAAAGAAGCAATGGAAAACTGATGCCTCAGAACCCCCTATTCAATCACATGGTATTATAGAAAACTCTTAAAGAATAACTGCTCAAAAATTTTTACTAATGAACTTTCTATCAGAAATCTATCAGAAAATTTAACTTGTTTTATTAAAACCTTTAATAGCGTATCATTCTGTCAAAAAACGAAACCTTGAACGTGAAGGCGAGCAAGAAATGCAAAACCAATACTACTACAATCGTTCCAAATGCAATCTGCAAATATTGAACATTGTTTACCAAAAATTCGTCTCAAAAAGTCACCAATTTATTTTCATCATTTTTGACGGCTGGCCAAATTGCTCTAGCGAGAACTGTTCCAGACAAACCGACGGAAGCAAAAATGAGAGCCCATCGGAACCATCCAATATCGATAATCCATAAAAACTGTAACACAATTAGGATCAGATAGTTCTATTCACACCTACCGCAACAAAATGGTTACACGATTTTTCGAGAAAGTCGGTTTTTTTTTTGTGTTTTATAGAGTAAAATGAAGTTGTTTTTAGAATGATCAGCACCTTAGATAGTCCAACAGCCGAGGGAACTTTTACCGAGAATCCTAGGAAAAACTTCTTAGATTTTCTGGCCACTTATACGTTCGTACCTCGACAAAAAACGTTTAAAAAATCTATATTTTCAAAATGTTCTTTGTGATTTTTCACACAAAATTTGTTTTGAAAAGTAATGACTGTTCAAATTACTGTATAGTTTTGTGTCTTAGAAATTGTGATTCGTGGAATTCCACGTTTTGGCGGAGGTAGGTGTACCTTGAAATTTGGAACATTTGGACCACGTATAGAAACGTTTCTGAATACGTTGAAAATAAATCACGGGCAAATGCGAACCGGCCGATAATCGGCGCTGCAAGGTAGTAATCCGTACCCAAATCCGACCGGTAATCGGCCGATTTTCATCATTTTTAAGAAAATCGGCCGACTGTCGGTCGGTTATCGACCGGCGTTGAAAACTCCAACAAGAAATCGGCCGATTGTCGACGCGGAATCGGCCGGCGTGTTTTTTTTTCCAAAGTCGGCCGATTTCCTGTACGGAATCGGCCGGCATCGCCCTTTTCGACCGATTATCGGCCGGTTCGCATTTGCCTGTGAATTGCAACAAGAAGTACCAGAGTTATTCTCTAAAATTTTTTCTAGGATTTTGTCTACTATATTTGAATTGCTATTTTTCAAACATAACTTGCCCTTTCCCTTCACCCATCCTCGTTTTCCTTTTTAAACCAAAAAATGTCACGGTAAACCAAACTGAAAACGCGTACCAGGACATTGCGGAGCCAGTTGGAGTTATTATGAACAGGCCCAAAGAATTGTTTCGTTGAACTGAATGCGTCACCCCACGAGAAAGGTATAGGTTTCTATTGGATGTTCATCCGGTTCGAACATACCTCAGCCAAAATGTGAAACTCCGCGGAGTGCAGTTTCAGAACCCAAAGTTTATCACAAATTCACATTTTCCATATATACAGAGGTTCAAATTGACAGTAGCTATAAGGGATAAGAAAACTTACTGTGACAGGTACAAAAATAGTCAACGAGTATCCATAGAGGCATACTAGATCCACATACGGGTGCAGCATTTCACTTCTGCGATTCCATAGAAGGCCATATATAAGAACAGGTACTACGACCACATAAAGGAATATCAAAGTGGAAGCTGAAGTGACCATACGAAAATCCGATCCATAAACTCCTTTTGCTCCATCACTTTCGATGAACTGTGCAAGATTTCCGAATATTCCAATTGCAAATACAAGGGTTACAGATACCCAAAACGGGCCTAGGAAGATATTATCGTGTATAAGTCGAAATGAAACATGATCTTACCCCACAAATCTGGAATCGGTTGCAAAAAATCTTGAATATAATTACGATGTGTTGGAACAACGCTATTCAAAAGTCGTTTGATTACTTGATCGGTTTCGACATCAAAAAACTGTTGATAAAATTCAAGAGAAAAATAATTGTTTTTTCTTGTCGAAGTTGTTGATTGATTATCCGAAAACTCAGGAGCTCCGCTGGTTGGACCACCAGTCCCAACTAACTAAAATGAAAACTTACTTTTTAAAAGAATTAAAAATTAAGATTTACCACATTTCTATCTCCAATATTTCCACCAAAAGCACCACTTTGGTCGTTTGTTGAATTCACTGATTCGAAATCTGAAAAAAAAAAGTTGGTATTTTTATTCAATGCTATGACAGTCACAGACTAGCGCCCAAATCAACATCTTTCCATTCGCTCATTTTTAATAAATAAATAAAAACCTCGAAATAAGAAAAACTCACTTTGGAAATTCAAATCCATCTCAACAGTTCACGTCAAAATCTGGAAAAAATATTTTGCATTGATTTTTGAAAATTTAGATAATGAAAAAATGGTCCATGAACCAGACGATTAAAAACTAAAAGACATCGATAAAAAACTTTTCTTTTTGAAAATAAGTCTAAATAAAAACCGTAAAAACAACAAGATTTGAGTATCTTAATATGAGTAATAAGAAAGAACACTTTGGCACAATTATCAATTTGATTTTACCAGCGTTTACGATCTTTTTCTCTTCGTCGCTCATCGTCGCGTCTTCTATCGCGCGATCGGGATCGACTCCGGCGATTTGCACGTTCTCGGGAACGTGATCTGTGAATCAACTTTTAGGAAACTAAGTTTCAAAACTTGCTAACCTTCTTTTTCTGTCGTCTTTTCCATATCCTCGATCTCTGCTCCGACTTCTCTTCTTTTCTCGTCGTCGATCTCTCGATGAACTACGTCTTCTATCACTTCTCTCTCTACAAAAATACAGATTTTTGTTAGAAGAAATATTTTAACTAACCTATCTCTTTCACGAGAAGACTTATGCACTTTTCTTCGATCTTTTTCTTTTTCATCCTCACTTTCTGGACAAGAACATTCTCCTCCGGAGCAGGAACATGAGCAACTGAAAATTAATGGTAGTCTACAGTTTTAAAACAGTAAACTCACTCGCTTTCATCACAAACTGTTGACCCAGCTCCGTTTGTAGATCCAGAAACTTGTTTGTTTTTCAAGTTTTCTACTTTTTCGGCGAGTTCGGGATCCGAGTCAAAATTAAAGTTATATTTATCTAAATCTTCATCATCTCCGTCTTCTTCTTCATCTTCAACTTCTTCGTCGTCATTTTTCTTTTCTTGTTCAGTTTCATCGTCACTATCCTTTTCGCCTGAATCCTGAAAACCATATTGTTGAAATAAATTCCTAATTGAATTTTGGTCCCTACTAACTTCACCCTTTCTTTTTTTCTTTCTTCCAAACTCGTCAAACTCTTCTTCGTAGTCTCGTTTTATATACTCCACATCTTGCCGGTCCATATATCCGCCTCCGTAACCCGTTCGTCTCTCCAAATCAGCAACTTTTGGTGCATTACAAACATTGCATGTTTTCCGGCGAGCCCAATTCACATTTCCACATTTTGAACACATCCAATCTTCAGCAGCAAAAAGACCTTTCGATTTATCAGCCATTTCTTTTCCCAATTCCTTTCCAACACTTTTAGTGCTTTTAGGTTTGGCTGAAACAGACCAACTATATTAAAAGTTTTCATAAATTCAACACTTGAACCACATACCTTTACCACATTCCTCACAATATGTCGTAGATTCATCATTAACTTTTGCGCATTTCGAATCTACACATGCCCATTCTCCTTCTTTCAGTGCCCGACGTTTTGGATCGTCTTCTTGGAGACGTGCAGACATTCTGAAATCATTTCATTAGTTACGCAACACTTTTAAGTATCTTCCGTTTGCGCATTGAGATTGAGAATTTCGCAGATTTCGCAAACTAAAAAAAAAAGAAAAAGAAAAATCCAACAATTCGTGGCAAATAGCCAAATTCAAACGTTATAAAGGTCTCGTAACGAACATCCTGCATGAGAAAAGCACCCTACGATACTCCGCCAACCACGTATTCATCTTCACCGATTTCATTTAATCTTTGCAATTTGAACTGATCACAGCTCGAACACTCGAGTTCAGGCCTTGAAAGAAACAATATAAGCTTTTAGAACAACCCGTGAGATTTGTTTAATTTGAAATTTTCTGTAATTCAATCTTTAACGCGATTCTTGTCAAATGTAACGTATTTGTAATTTTTGTCATTAAAAAACGTTATGCGATGTGCAAAGTAAGGAAAAATGCAAAAAATCTGCAAAAAATATCGCGCAAAGTAAAAGTTATTTTTTTCCGATATTTGAGGAATGGAGCATTTTATTTCAAAAATCATTATGGGAAAGTGTGTAAATTGAAAGAAAGTCATATTCCAACATGCAGATTTTCTAATTTCTCGGAAAAAATACTGTTTTTTTCAATTCCCATTTTTTGCAAATTTTTGCCCGTTTTTTACTTTGCACATCGCATTAACAGGAAACAATTTTTTTCAGGTTCATAGCTAATATGTCCTCGGGAGAATTACCCTGCTATACACTTATTCATGTCCCAAGCGATGTAGAGCTACCGTCTGAAACTCAACTGAAGGAGAAGTTCGAAAAGGGTAACCGTCACTGAATTATCTATCCTATTTATATACCATCACTTTCATTCAGGTGGTGATAAAGAACGTATCGATGCACTCAAAAAACTGATTTATATGATTTTGAATGGCGACAAAGTCAGCCAAGGAATGTTGATGTATGTAATCCGATTCTGTTTGCCATCAAACGAACACACACTGAAAAAATTGCTCCTGATTTTCTGGGAAATTGTTCCGAAAACCGACTCCAATGGGAAACTTCTTCATGAAATGATTTTAGTCTGCGATGCTTATCGCAAAGATTTACAACATCCAAATGAGTTTGTCAGAGGATCTACACTCCGTTTTTTGTGTAAATTGAGAGAACCAGAATTACTCGAGCCTTTGATGCCAGCTATTCGTGCTTGTCTCGACCACAGACATTCTTATGTCAGGAGAAATGCGGTCTGTGCAATTTTCACAATTTACAGTGAGTTATTTTATTATCATAGCACGATACCAAAGTAATTCAAAAACGCCATCTCTGGCAAAATATAAGCTCCGGAAACGCACCAAATCAGCTCCGGAGCTTACCCCTAAAAGCTCCGGAGCTCGCCCGGGAGAAAATTCGGTTCTGTTCTGGGGTTAATTTGGGGCATTTTGGTGCGAAAGTGGGTTATTTTGGGGTGAAATTGGGGAAACTCCGGAGCGAATTTGGTGCATTTCTGGGTTAATAAGGGGCTTTTTTGGGGCTACTCTGGAGTGAAATTTTTGCGTAGTGTTTCGAAAAACCTGAACAACACATTTTTATTGAAAAAAAGAAAAACAATGAAACATAAATATATTCAATTAAAATTTAAATGTGAATACTGAATGTACGAGAAGAAAATCTTGATAAGATATTGCCATCTGATGTCTCACTGCTCCATGATAGAATTCTGTAATATTTTTTTGTTTATGAGCCTTTTTACTTCTCTATTCACTTCTATCTAAAATCTATCAATCATTATGATTTTGAAGTTATCAAATTTCGTAGAACTAAATACTTATACGTGTTCAAGTTGTGGTTCTTGTTCATGTTTATGAAAACCATGAACAAACCTCACCTAAAGTGGTTGAAAAAAAACATCTTAATGTGAACGTTTTCCACTAAAAATACTTGAAACTTTTGAAGTTTCTTGACAAATAGGGTGACAGTTTTTACACGAAAAATCACAGTGACATTTTTCAATAAAATTGTGTGGTTCACGCGAAAAAACTTAAAATTAAGTATTTTGAAAAACTTACTAATTATGGCAAACTTGATTCGGCCTTCATCCGCTCCACGAATCTCGCAACGTCAAGCCTTCTTTTGGACATGATCGCGGAATCTTCTTTTCGAAATTTAGCGAAAACTGCTTGACTTCCACTTATCGCTGTCATCTGAAATATTTCTTGATGAATTTAGATATAATTGTGGGAATAACTTACTTCCTTGTGTTTCCTGAGTGCTTTGTTTTGATCGTCGATCGAAATTTTTCCGCATTTCGAAGCCTGGAACCCCTTTTTCGGTTATTTTAGGAACAAAAAAAAAAGAAAAACAAACAAATAATTTCAAATCATGATGAATCTCAGGGAAATGCGAGCTCCGGAGAAACACCAAATTTCACCTTTTCTCCGGAGTTTCCCCAATTTTTCCCCCAAATCGCACCTAATCCACCCCAATTCTCTCCGGAGTTTCACCAACTGGTGTGATATTTGGGAAAAATGAAAAGCACCAAATTATCCCCATTTTTTTCCAGAGTGGTTCCGGTGAAAATTGGGGAAAATTTGGTGTTTCTCCGGAGTGAATTTTTTTATGATGCAACTTCGCTCGATCGCGACGCGCTTCCTGTTCATGATTCAAATTTATTCGTTTTTTCTTTTTGTTTTTTTTCTATCTTGTTCCTAAAATGTTTCCAAAATAACGAGAAAATGGGTTTCAGGCTTCTAATTTCGGGATAGTTTTTTACGAAGATGAAATGAAACACCCAGGAAAGATGAAATGAAACACCCTTAAAAGCGAGTAAGTTATTTTTACAATTTTAGTTAACTTCATTGAAAATGTTCCGTTCAAATTTTCAGACGACAGTGATACATTTGAGTCAAGCGGTTATTGCGAAATGAGGAAAAGGAATTTCGCGCCATCGTGTGAATCGTAAAAAATATTTGACGATGCGAGATGAAGACTAATGGAGACGAAGAATACAGTTTGCGATACTTCGTAAGTTTTTACGAAAATATTTAAATTGATTTATAAAAAAAATTAGTTAGGAAACTAAATCCACATTGAAACGTTTCATGAATCAGAAAAATCAATATACTTAAGATATTTAATGTTATTCATAATTTAGCTTCGTAGTCTTAATGATTATCATTATTCGCTAGTAAAAAAAGAAGTAATAATACATATGAACAAAAAATATTTTCAGAAATCGAGCATGAAGAAGTTATGACACCTCAAATGCCAAAACAGATTGCAAAGCTGGTCAACACTGCTCAGAAAAAAATATAATATCACCCAACATTGGAACAACAATTGCATTCAGCTTTTCTCGCACAACCGGTCGTCACATTTAATTTTTTAATTCATTATCTGTCTTGATGTTTTGCGTTGTTTTTCAATAAAAATGATATTGAAAATGTGTTGATGATGTAAAAATGTAAAAAGAAAATTCCATCCCGAAGGATCTACAAAGTAGCTCCAAAATTCCCAAATAACCACCAAATTCACTCCGGAGCTACCCCAAATTCACTCCGAATATTTCCTGGAGCTAGCTCCGGAGCTTATTTGGGGATCTCCGGAGCTAATTAGGGGTTTCTCTGGAGAAAAAATTTCCCTGAGGGTGAGAATTGGGGTTAATTTGGTGCTTCTCCGGAGCGAGTTTTCGAAAGATGCAATCACGCTCGATTGCAACGCGCTCCTTCTCAGGGAAATTTTTTCTCCGGAGAAACCCCAAATTAGCTCCGGAGATCCCCAAATAAGCTCCGGAGCTAGCTCCAGGAAATATTCGGAGTGAATTTGGGGAAAATTTGGTGCGAATTGGGGAAAATTTGGTCTAGCTCCGGAGCGAATTTGGTGGTTATTTGGGAATTTTGGGGCTACTTTGTAGATCCTTCGGGGTAGAATTTTCTTTTTACATGATCAACACATTTTCAATATTATTTTTATTGAAAAACAGCGCAAAACATCAAGACAGATAATAAATTAAAAATTAATTGTGACGACCGGTTGTGCGAGAAGAGCTGAATGCAATTGTTGTTCCAATGTTGGGTGATATTATACTTTTTTCTGAGCAGTGTTGACCAGCTTTGCAATCTGTTTTGGCATAATGAGTTGGCATTTGGGGTATCATAACTTCTTCATGATCGATTTCTGAAAATATTCTTTGTTCACATGTATTTCTCTTTGTACTAGCGAATAATGCTAATCTTTCAGACTTCGAAGCTAAATTCGAAGACTTCGAAGCTAAATTATGAATAACATCAGTTAAATATCTTAAATTTTTGATTCTTCTGATTCATAAAACGTTTCAATGTGGATTTAATTTCCTAACTAAATTTTTTTTCATAAATCATTTTAAATATTTTCGTAAAAACTTACGAAGTATCTTCGCCTTCATTAATCTTCATCTCGCATCGTCAAATATTTTTTTACGATTCACATGATGGCGAGAAATTCCTTTTTTCATTTCGCAATAACTGCTTGACTCAACCGTATCATTGTCACCTGAAAATTAGAACAGAACATTTTCAATGAAGTTAACTAAAGTTGTAAAAATAACTTACTCGCTTTTCCTGGGTGTTTGATTTCATCTTCGTAAAAAATTATCCCGAAATTGGAAGCCTGAAACCCATTTTCTCGTTATTTTGGGAACATTTTAGGAACAAAAAAAAAACAAAAAGAAAAAACGGAAAAAAAAACAAAAAGAAAAAACGATGAATTTGAATCATGATCAGGAAGCGCGTCGCAATCGAGCGAAGTTGCATCATAAAAAAAATTCACTCCGGAGAAACACCAAATTTTCCCCAGTTTTCACCGGAACCACCCTGGAAAAAATTGGGGATAATTTGGTGCTTTTCATTTTTCCCAAATGTCACACCAGTTGGTGAAACTCCGGAGAGAATTGGGGTGGATTAGGTGCGATTTTGGGGAAAATTTGGGGAAACTCCGGAGAAAAAGTGAAATTTGGTGTTTCTCCGGAGCTTGCATTTCCCTGAGGGCCGGAGTGAGGGTGCCTTTTGGTGCGTTTCCAGAGCTTATATTTCCCTGAGATTCAAAACTTTTTTCTGTAGGAAACTTCGAGTTCTTGATTCCGGATGCACCAGAACTTGTCACAACTTATCTTGAAACCGAACAAGATGCCTCATGTAAAAGAAACGCGTTCATGATGCTTCTTCATGTCGATCAAGCCAGAGCTCTCGATTATTTATCGGGATGCATCGATCAAGTTGGTCAATTTGGTGATATATTGCAATTAGTTATAGTTGAACTTATCTACAAAGTTTGTCATTCAAATCCAAATGAATGTGCCAGATTCATCAGATGTGTTTACAACTTGTTACAATCTCAATCACCAGCTGTTCGCTATGAAGCTGCTGGAACTCTTGTTACTTTGACAACAGCTCCAGCTGCTATCAAAGCCGCTGCCACTGCATACATCGAATTGATAGTCAAAGAAAGTGATAACAATGTCAAACTCATTGTTCTGGATCGTCTTGTCACTCTCAGAAACAACTCAAGCAATGAGAAAGTTCTTCAAGGATTGGTTATGGATATTTTAAGAGTTCTCACATCACCTGGCCTCGAAGTTCGCCAGAAAACCTTGAACTTGGCACTCGATTTGGTTTCTAGCCGCAACGTTGAGGATATGGTTATGTTCTTGAAGAAGGAGATCAACAAAACATCAACCGAAGCAAATGATGAGAATGGAAAATATCGTCAAGCATTGGTGAAAACTCTTCACGCAGCAACCATCAAATTCCCAGATGTTGCACCAGCTATTGTTCCAGTTTTGATGGAGTTTCTTTCCGATACCAATGAAACTGCTGCTAGCTATGTTCTCCATTTCGTTCGAGAAGCTGTTCACAAATTACCAAATCTCAAAGAGGCCATTTTGAAATCTTTGAAGGACGGAATTCTGACCATTCGTGCTCCAGCTATTTTCATGTCTGCCTTATGGATTTTGGCTACTTATTGTGAACCAGAAAATTCTCTCGAGGTTTTGAAGTGAGTCACTGATTATCTTACGTTCAACGACAAAATAAAACATAACTTTCAGACTCGTCAAAAACTCAATTGGCGAACTTCCAATTGTCGATTCTGAAATGAATGAGTTATCAAGTGGTGAAACAATTCAAGAGAAAGAAGAAGAAATCGCTCCGAAAAAATCTGCTGGTCCAAAAGTTACCGCTGATGGAACTTATGCAACTCAAACAGCTTTGTCCACCGCAGTCGTCTCCACCAAACACGAAAAGCCACCACTTCGCCGTTTCTTATTGGACGGGGAATATTTCTTAGGTGCAGCTCTCGCAACAGTACTCACCAAATTGGCTCAACAATTCACAGCTTTGAATGGAGTTGGAAGCGAGAGATCGAACAGATTCCGTGCTGAATGCATGCTCATCCTGGCATCGATTATTAATTTGGCCAAGAGTGGATTGACTTTGAATCCAGTCAATGAAGATGATTTAGACAGAATGGGAGCTACTATCAAGGTTCTAGCTCAGGGAATTCCGGAATTGGATGGACAATATGGAGAGGAGTGTAAAAAGTCATTAGAACTTATGTTGAATGCAAAATCAAGCAGTCGCTTGGATGATCCAACCAAAAAAACTGGGCGATCTCACAACTTTGTTGAAGTTGATAAGACTATCAAGTTCACTCAATTGTCAGCCAGAAACAACCAACAGGGAGAGAATTTATTCGATCTCTCGTTGTCACAAGCTCTTGGAACCGCGCCAAAAGCGCAGAAGTTCGATTTCTCCAGCTCAAAATTGGGAAAAGTTATTCAACTCGCTGGATTTTCCGATCCAATCTACGCTGAAGCTTATGTCAATGTAAACCAATACGATATCGGTGAGAGTTATCTTGTTCAAAATTTATAGATATTCTTTACAGTTCTCGATGTTCTCATCGTAAACCAAACTGCTGATACTCTTCAGAACGTTTCTCTTGAACTTGCAACTGTTGGTGATCTCAAACTTGTTGATAAACCAACTCCGGTTACACTTGGACCAGCTGATTTCTCAAATATCAAGGTATATTCGGATTTTGTGATTTCAAACAATTTTTGAAAACAGGCCACAGTGAAAGTTGCTTCAACTGAAAACGGTATAATTTTCTCAACAATATCATACGATGTCAGAGGATCAACTTCGGATAGAAATTGCGTATATCTTCAAGATATAAAGATTGATATCATGGTAGTTTAAAAATCAAATATGCTGCCTAACATTTTCATTTTCCAGGATTACATTGTTCCTGGAAATGTCAATGATATTGAATTCCGTCAAATGTGGAGTGACTATGAATGGGAAAATAAGGTTAATGTTATTACACCTATCAGAGATCTTCGTGAGTTATTGGCTCACATATCAGCGTCGACAAATATGAAGGTTCTTACTGGTGATGCAGCTATTGGTACGTGTATTTTGAGAAATAGTAGAAATTAATTTAAAGATATTTTGACACCTTTTTGAAATCTGGGGTTTTTCGAGCACCGGCCTCGTTATGACTAGAGCCGTAAAATGAATATAAGGCCCAAACTGTATTGTTCTAGACTATTTCATAAAGCCCTACTGATATAATCAAGTTCGGAACTTTTTGGTCTTCGATAAGAAGACCTCCGAGACACGCATTTGAAGAACGTCCGATTTTTAATCCACAATTTTTGGATCACGTTTGATTTTTTTGAGCTCACGTTATTTATTTATTTTTTTTTTTTGAGAAAAGTCTAGTACTCGAGAAAATAATGATTCCAATATTTTTTCCACGTATAGCTGGTGATTTTCCAAATATTCCAAATTTCAACGTACACGTGGTCACAAATTTTGGAATTTTTTCCTAGGCTTTTCGGTGAAGAAAGACTTGATAAATGACGTGATTTTTTAAAAAAATCAAAAATCTGACGTTCTCAAAATCAAACTGCCTCCAAGCATCGTGAAAAAGCCCAAAGGGTAACAAAATGTATTTGTAGAAAAAAAGCATCGCGCGATGATATTTCATATCAAACATTTGTGCTGAGAATTTTCACTCAGAAAATGTCGCGTTTCTGTTTCCCCTTACAGAATTTCTCAAAAATACGTTTTTCAAACTTCATTGCTTCAGTGTCATAAAGATCTCTTCCGAAAAAAAAGTATTTACCATGTGCAGAAAATAAGAATTGACAAATAAAGTTTCAGAAGGAGATTGTGGATTTTTGGCTGCGAATCTTTGTGCTCATTCTATCTTCGGTGAAGATGCACTGGTGAATATTTCAATTGAAAAAACATCTCCAATGGATGCAGCATCTCCAATTGTCGGACACGTTCGTATTCGAGCAAAGAGCCAAGGAATGTGTTTAACATTAGGTGATAAGGTGAGTCAACCTTTTTTTGAAATCAAAAATAAATTTAACTTTTTAAAGATCGGTCAGTCGATGAGGACCAGACGTGATGGTCAAGCTCTATCACAAAGTTGAATTAAGTGATAGGAAATGTATAGAGAAACACCAGATTTTACTGCATATTTTTGAGAAGTCCTTTTTAACTTATTAATCACTTTTATTATTATTTATTTATTCGAATATCGTTTTTATTTCATGTGAATATTCCATAAATGATGGGTATGAGATCGAAATGGCACCGGGAACTAACAAAGTTATAAAAATTACTGATTGGTAACACGATTTTTGAGGGGAAAGGTTGAAGACATTCGAACTTCAGCGATTGAGACTATTCGCTTCGATTCTTTCGAATTGTGAATTCCATATATCAGATAAATAAACAAGCCGATGGCCATCCAACCAAACAAACGAATCCATGTTGTATAGGCCAAATAAGTCATCATGAAAACATTTACAAGAAGCGATAAACATGGAGTGAATGGAACTAAAGGAACCTAAAATTAAAAACATTTGTATTGGCTCGAAACTTTTCAATAAACCTTTGAACTGAGTTCTAAACTGTTCTGTTTATGTCCAAATATGAATAGAAATATGAGAAGAATTACTAGTAGATTTACTCCGATTGAGATTTGACCAACTGTTGTGACGTAAAGTTCTGAAAACAATCGAACATTTTCATAGAAGATCAACAAAGTTTTTGAAAGTCGGGAGAAAGAGTGTTCATGAAAATGTTCATTTTTATTATTCCAGCAAAAACCCTTTTCGAAATTACATTCGTGTAGAAAAAACATCATCCGGCAATCAATTCGCGGTTACTGTAGTTTGAAATTTCGGTATTATTAGCCATTCACAGATCGGTACAAGCCTGGGCGGAACCGAACTTTCGGAACCGAAGTTTAGTTCCAAAAAAAAATCGGAAAAAAATGATTCCGGCTTTTTTCCCGACATTATTTCTCGGATTTTTTCATTTCCAGCGAGAAATTCAACAAAGATACCATTTCACAGTTCCTAAAACTAACATAAATACCGAAGTATAGATAAATATTTCTGACAGAGATGTCTAACTTTTCATAATTTAGGACGTTTGCCTGGAATGTTCCGAAACTTCCAGTTTTTCCGAAAAAAAATATTCAAAAAAAAAGTCGCAACCCCTTTTTTCAGAATTTTTTTGCCGAAAATAACTTCTGTTCCAAATTTGGTCACCCCTTGTCCAAGCAAAAAAACAGACTTTAGTATTAAAAGTTGGTCTTCGGCACACGGGCTTTGACAGTTTATTATAATATAAGTTTTTAATTGATGGGCTAAGCCAGGCCCAATATGACAAAAACGCGGAATTCTGTTTTCTAATCCAGACCGGTCCACGGTTCGCATCAGTTAGAGAACACAGACTCAAGTTTTTTTGGAATTAACAAACCTGTTCTGAATGTGAATGCTAACCAGAAATAAGCTACAATAAGGAGTCCAACAGCAATCGATATAGATGTTCCATTCGGTAGTGATTCCCAGAAGTTTCTCATCGGAATCCATCCACTCAATGTTCCACCATCATCTTGTCGTTTTTCATCATTATCAATCGGTGCTGATTGATATCTCAAAACCAAAGCAGAAGCAGAAACAAATGAATACGCAAATAATGTTCCGATTGAAAGAAATTCGACAAGTGATTCGATATCGAAAACAAGTGCCATAGTTGCATTAATTATTGTGAAAACAATTATCGCATTTAAAGGCACAGATGATTTTTGATTGATTTTTGCGAGAAAACTGAAAATGAGACCATCATCTGCCATTGCATAAACAGTTCGAGGTAATGCAAATACACCGGTCAACTGAAAAAAAACCACACAAATTAAAATTACTTGAAAAATTATCAGACTATTCACCAAGTTATTTGTCAATCCAACTAATGCGCCGATAGCAATGATGTATTTTATAATAACAGCTCCCTTCAAATTGAATGCTTCTGTGAATGGAGCTGTCAAATGAACTTGGTCATAAGGTAACATGAGAGTCAACGTGGAAGATACCAATATATAAAGTGTCATTATAATTCCGATTGAAAGAAAAGTTGCCAATGGAATTGTTCGGTGTGGATCTGCAAAAACAAACTTATCATAAATGTATCTGTGTAGAACGGGAATTTTCCACAGCTTCGTTTGTCCAAAAATTGACTTTGCGGATACGTTTCTCAACGGGCCAGGCATTTTTCCTTTTTCAAAATCATTGAACTCACTTTTGACTTCTTCTCCCGCTGAAGCTAATACTTCAAACCCAACATAAGCGAAAAAACAAGTCGCTGCTCCGGTTAATGTTCCAGTCCATCCGAATGGTAAAAAGTTGGAAACTCCTTCAGGAGAATAACCAGTCCAGTTGTCGAAATCGGCATATGTCAAACCAAAAATGATAACAATCAAAATAACTCCAATGTTGATAATTGTGAAAAAAGCATTTAAATTGGCAGATGCTTTGCTTCCAACAGCAATAATACAAGAACAAATGATGACAAGGAAAAACGAAAGAATATCGGGGTAGATAGAGAAGAATGAACCCGGCTGCAGAAAAAAAAACTTATGATAATGGCATTTTGGTATCAGAGTTCCTAAAAAGTTTTTTTGAAAATAACGGACCCGAATTTTTCCATTTCTCGGTCTGATGAAGAAAAAGAATCTTCTGAGCCCTGCAAATAACACACCTGCCAATAATCTCCGACTAATTCCAATGTTTTATTTTGAACCCAATTTCCTAATAGATTATCAAAGTATGCTGACCATGATCGAGCAACTGCCGCATTTCCAATCATATATTCTAAAGGTATCGTCCATCCAACAATAAATGCCCATAGTTCGCCAAATGCAATATAGGTATAAGTATAAGCACTTCCAGCTCGTGGAAATCTTGCACCAAATTCTGCATAACTAAAGGCTGATAGCAAAGCAGCAAAACCGGCAAGTAAAAATGAGATTATTATACTTGGACCTGCTTGATTGTGAATAACAGTTCCTGTTAAAACATAAATACCAGCTCCGAGCATATTACCAAGAGCAAGAAATGTTACATCGAGAAGTGTCAGACATCTTTTCAAGTTCGATGTCAAATGAGAACCACCTTCAAATTTCTTTTTACGAGTTATTGCGGCCCAAAATGAGGCACGCGCCATTTTCAATTGAGGCTGAAATAAAGAAAGAGTACTGTAATGATTGGAAACTATATTAGAACTATAAATCAACCCAATAAAATACCTAATAATAAAATGTTCAATCAATCAGTGAACTGGGAGAAAAAGATGAGAATTAGGACAAATCACAAATAATAAATATAATATACAATGCATAATAATAATCTCATCGAATCAACAGAGAAAGTTGGCAAAATTTCATCTAATTTGTTTCTTGAAGAAAGCGAACAAAGTTGTGAAAAATCGAAAGAACACGTCGGAGAAGAAGAAGAAGAAAAAGAACATGTCGTTTTTTGATCAGACTTATATTGTAAATATAAAAAAAATGAGAAAAAGAGGAGAAGAATTGATACGGAAGTTGTGACAAATTAAATAGTTGTGTGAAGGTTATTTGACGGTAGAAGAAGGCATGGAACAGTTTTATATGGAATCTTTCTTTTTTTTCACACAAAGTGTGACAATTTTTGTGGGTTTGATATCATTCCAGAGTCACGGTTCCAACAAGATTTTTACGAACAAATGTTTCTTATCTAAACCAGAGTTGCGCGGAATTCTGTTTTCCGACTTCCGCAAAATTGAATTTACTTCCAACTTCCGGAATTTCAAAACACCACTTCCGCGCAACTCTGATGCAAACGTTGAATCTGAAGTTACTGTAATTTTGCGTTTTTTTCTGACTTCTCGGTCTAATTTTCTCCCTATTTCTCTAAATCGAGGCATCGGTCCAGGGGTGTCGTTTGGTCCGTTTACGGGGGCAAGTAGCCCACCATATAAATTTTGTTGCAAGTATGTGCCTTTCTGGGGTCAAAAACATTTTTACATATTGTGGGCCGAGCAGAAAGATCCGTTGCTTTCTCAAGTTTTACCACCGCGGGCTTGAAGATCCCGTATTTTCTTTCTTGGGCCGGGTTAACCCGGCCAGAAAAACCGACGGGGACGGATACCGATTAGTTTCCGATCTATTACCAGTGAGTTTCAGGTATGTTTCCCGGCGGTAATCGGCCATCCGGTTTTATTCCTGTTATCGCTTGGTTTTCAACGGAACCGATCGGAAGCGACCTGCCAGCATTTGCCAGTGTAGACCATCCACGCACACCGCAGATCTGCTCGCTGGTCTAACTGACCCTAAACTACATTTTTCCTAAATTCCGTAAGGTTCGATCTGAATAAAAAAATGACAACTGGGGACAGAAATGTCTGAGGCCTAACTGGGGTTTGTCTTCATTTCAAAAATACACCAACAATTTTCAAATTCCCACGAATTCATCCATAGTCATCACGGATTTTTCATTCCTCAATGAAAATATAACAAAGCGATAGGAACAATAGAAGAATTGCAATTAATCCGGCACAAACAATCAGACCGAGAGCAATATTGAAAATATAAAAATCGCACATACTTCTGTTTGGATAAGCATAATAAACCCAATAAGAGCCAAAGAAGAACCAAACAATCGAAAAAATATTGAGAAAAAAATGGAGAAGAGCCAGGGTGAATGGAAAATGTTGTGTCGCTGGTGTTTTTTCGGTTTCATCAGTTGGAAGCTTTAAAATTGTTCGCTGAAAAATAAAACGATTTGTGATTAGGTATTTGTCGAAGATAAACGTTCAATGTGGTTTTTCGCAAGTGGGTCGATTTTACCAATTTTCTACATTTTAGCAAACAAATATTTTCTGTGAATTCTGAGGACCTTCCGAATCGCAAATAATCAAATTTGAATCGGACCCACACATAGAAAAAGTTGCTAAATCGGGAAAAGGTCAAGAAATAGGGCCCTGTCCGTTTTTCTCAAGATTCTTGGTGAACCGGGCCAAAAAAAGTCCTAGAGAACACATTTTTGTGGAGATATTAGCTGATTATGAGTCGGACGAGAAGAACTATTTGGTTGAATCTAACAAAACAATTTGACACTGAACAATTTTTTTAAATGATGTTATTTTGTAGCCCGATTGACGCCGAGAAAAAAACTGACATGGCCCTATTTTTTATCTGAGTCCGTTTCAGTCATATAACTTTTCTAACTGGATACTTCGGATTACACAAAGTCTCTATTTTTGGCGGTGAGACACAGGGAAGTTTTCCGTATCATACAAAAATAGATTTTTTGAAAAACTGAACTTGAAAAATTATCAAAAATTTGGTTTCAAAAGAAAAACCTCTAGTTCTGAGAAAGCATTAGTTCAAAGCTCAAACACAACCATCTATTTTCAGAAGATTCTAAATCCCAGCCCGGGTGAAGTTTACAGGTCTTATCCGTGAGTACTGTAACCAAATTGAAAATCCTCTCAATTCGCGTCCCAACATTATCAGTTCACAGCAAAAAAAAAAAAAAAACTTTTTACACAGAAAAAATTAACTGCGGAAATTCAAAAAAAAGAAAACATGTTTTCGAAAAAAGGGGAGTTTCAGGTTAGGGGCGTGGTCGCAACTGCCGCACACTTTTGTTTTTTCTTTCACAGACAATTTGAGATGGATCCATAAAGTACAAAAGTGAAAAATGGATTCGTAATGAATCCGAAAAGTATCCTTTTCTATGATTTTTGAGGATATGGATCCGTTAGTTGTCCTTTTTGGGTCCATTTTTGAGTGTTGTACTTTACGGATCCATTCCAAATTGTCTGTGTTTATTTTTTTTATTTTTCAAGGAAATTCAATCTAAAAAGGTAGTTTGAAGAGCTAAAAAGGTGAATAGAGTAGTAAGCAGAAAGAACAACCCATTGTAAATCGTTTACAATGTGTCAATCATCGATAGAGTGGATCATCATCGATAGAGTGGATCATCGATAACTGCCAATAAAAGAGCAAAAACCAGTATTCCAGTTTTTCTTTCAAAATCTCATAAAAATCACTCGTAAATCGACAAAAGAGCAACAGGATAACCTCGATTTGATAAATATATCATAAAGTTAGAAGAAAAGTAGTTTTCAAATAGGAAAAATGGCTAAAAATTGTGAAAATTTAGTATTTTTGTTAAATTTACCATGTTTTTCTTGCGGTTCTACTTGAAAATGTTCAAATATGTTATATTAAGAATCAGTGAGTAGCTTAGTAGACATATGAGCTACTGCAAAAGACAAATCAATCGTTATTCATGCCAATATCCTCTAACACCTTCTCTGATCATTGTGAAAGGTCGTAAAAGGCCATAAAACATACTGTCCTCTTTCCCAATAGTCTTATTACTCTCTCAAAACATTGTTTTTGCTGTAAACACAGTTTTTTCCTTTTTTGAAAGAATAAAAAGAAAAAGAAATTTTGAATTCCCGCACACACAATTATTTGTGTGCATACACCGCGTGAAGAAAATTTCGTTTCTATATAGTTTGCAAAACTGAAAATGTAACCCGATGTTCTTGAAAACACAGTACATTGAAAGCTAAAAATATAATCAAAAAGTATTTTTCCAAGAGGTTCCTGTTGTTTCAATTCTAGTTCATCGAAATGATGTTCGTGCTCTTGGTTTCTTACGTGTCTCCTTCTCAAAAACTCGATGATACTATTGATGAGCATACAACTTCCTATAACAATTATCCAAATTGGAATCATCGGTTCTGCATCGCATTCTTCTCTTCTTGCAATTGTCACTCCTACCATTATCAAAACCAAAACAAAGAAAATAGAAGCACATCCTTCTCGAAAGTCTTTATCATGTGTAGCACCAAATGAGGCTGAAAAAACATGGAAAGCTCGATTCATTTCTTTCACGAAAATCTGCCAAACACTTCTTACCATGTTCCAGTGTTCTATCAATAAAGGAACGAGTTGACACCATCATTGAAAACTGATGTAGTGGGAAGTGAAACTTATCAAGATAACTTCCATGAAGGTCATTTTTTTCTATGTCTGAAGTTTATCGGTCTATCAGTAAACTATTTTTCAGGAAAACTTGTTTTGTCAGACAAAAAAAAGTTAAGTCTGAAATTCAACGTCAATCCCATCAATCAAAAAACTACTGTATTACATTCACAGGCCTGAACACTTTTTACGTCGGAGGGTAAAGTGTGAAGTCCGCAATGTGTGCAAACACCATGATATGCCAACAATTATTTAATTTTTCTTTTTTTTTCACGGCCGGTTAAGTTTTTTTGCAAAAGTCAATATTTTGTGATTGCAGGATGACTGAGACTTCGGCTGGTGGATTGTATCAATGTGTAACCGACATAGCTCGTGCCGATACTAGTGGCGATTATCAAAAGGCGCTTCTAGCGGCTAATAAATGTAATGTTTTTTTCAGAAAAAGGGAAAGTAAAATAATAGCGTACGCTATTATTTTGTCGATATAGTTAGACCGAGCTCGCGATCACTGTACTAGAAAAAATTTTCTTTCAGAAAGAAATTAAATTTTTCATGCAAATACATATGAATTTTCAACACTTTCAAAAACGAAACAATCTAGAATTTTTCCTTCGCTCTTAAGCATTTAAATACTCATAATATTTTTTTAATTTACCTCTCAAAAGTCAATAGATAAAGTACTTTTCAGTAATTCGAAAGTTTCCAAAAGAGACATTCGCTTTCAAATGCAAACTTGTTGCTCTTATTCAACTCTCATCATGGGAAGAAGCTTTGAATCTGATCAAGAAAACACCAAGTCATCAAATGGGAGATGTTTCCTTCGAAAAAGCCTATATCGCTTATCGACAAGGAGATTTAGATCAAGCTTTGAAAGAGTTGGCAAGTTGCGAAAAAGACAATGTTCGTGCCATGGAGTTGAAAGCCCAAATATATTACAAACAAGAAAACTTTACCGAAGCATTCGAGATCTTCAAATATTTGTTGAAAAATCATTCTGATGATTCGGATGAGTTAAGACGTGCTAACTATTTGGCTGTTCAAGCTCGCTTGGAAGCTCAAGGAACCAAACAACAACTCGATGCTGAAGCTGAAGATTCTTATTCACAGCTTTACAATCGCGCATGTGTTGAGATTGAAGCTGAAAAATTATCTCAAGCGTTAGCATCTCTCGATAAAGCTCTCGTCATTTGCCGTCAATCGTTGACGGATGAGGATCGTGAAGAAGATGAAATTGAGGAAGAACTGGATTCGATCCGAGTTCAAAGAGCTTACGTTTTACAAAGAATGGGCAAAAAAGCTGACGCGTTAGAGATTTACAAAAAAGTTCAATCAGCTAACCATTCCGATGAAAGTGTAAAGGCAACTATCACCAACAACATCCCAGCGGCATCTTCTGACTTTGGAATGTCTGAATCGCGGAAGAAATTCAAAGCAGCTCTTCAAGTTGATCAAAGTAAATTAACTCGACGTCAAAGAAGAACACTGATGTTGAACAACGCGTTGGTTCTCTTACTTTCCAATCAACGTGAACCTTGTAAACGAGCATTGGAAGATTTAGTGTCGAAATTTGGTACTTCAAAAGATGTTTCTCTGATTGAAGCAGCTCTTTATGTCAAACTCAATGATACTGAAAATGCGTTGAAGGTTCTAGCTGGAGAAGACCAAGAACAACAAATTGCTCGTCTTCACGTTCTTCTGAACGCTGGGAAGCTCGCCGAAGCGAATTCTGCAATTGTCGAAAACTTCAAAACCCGATCACTCGGACTTTCGAGTCTTCTCACAAGTATTCTCATAGCTTCTGACAAAAAATCAGATGCTATCAAAGAATTGACGAGTAGTTTGTCCAAGGCGGGAAGTGCTGAAGAGAAAAAAACGATTCTCGAAGGAGCTGTTGATTTGGAAAATGCGAATGGAAATATTGAGCAAGCAACGAAACATTTGGAAAAGTTGGCTGAAATGTTTGGTGATGATTTGAAAATTCAATGTAGACTCGTCGGAGCTTACTCAAAAACAGATCCGAAAAAAGCCGAACAATTAAGTAATAAGGTGAGCATTATCAGAAATTATATCCTAGAAATGTTATGTTTCAGATCTTCCCGGAGAGCATGGAAGTTGATTTGAACGTAGACGAGCTTGAAGAAAGTGATTGGATATTGTACGGCGAAAAGTATAGACAAAAAAAAGAAGCAAAGGGTGAAGCGGCGGCTGATGATGATGTAATGACTTTTATATTTTCCATCTGTATTTAAATACGTTCAGGAAATCATCACTCGTAAACTTAAAAATCAACGACGCAAGCGCAAGATTCGACTACCCAAAAACTACAATCCGGACGTTTTACCTGATCCGGAAAGATGGTTGCCAAGACAAGAACGATCGACTTTCAAAAAGAAAAGAAAGAATCGCGAAAGAGAAATTGGAAGAGGAACTCAAGGATCCTCATCGGCCAACCCGAATGTGTAAGTAAAAACATCGAACATCCGAAACAAAAATGAAAAAATTTATGCATCCGTTATTTTCAGTGAATACATGGCTCAATCTCCAAATTCTCCTCGTCCACTTCCTGGACCGGCAGCCGAAGGACCGCGCCAACAACGTCCAAACTTTCAAAAACAGAAAAAGAAGAAGTCTTCAAAGTTCTAGGTTTGTCATTTCTGTCCACTCGTTTCTATTTCTTGTTTCCCCTTAAATTTTATTTATTCAGAAGTACTATCATAAATTTTTATGAAATGTTAAAAAACGGAATGTTGTTTTAATAGAAGCTCATAAGATATGGTTGAAGAAAACATGACCAGAGAATGGCTATTCATGACTAAGATTGATAAATTTAGACTAACAAAAAAGCTTCGTGAAGATTATGTTTTACGACGTTTGTGAGGTATTTCCATGAAGTTTTCGGAATTCAAAGTTTCCTGTTCTACGGAGTCTTGAGGTACTGTAAAAAGGAATATTTTTGAAAAAATAACTGAAAAACTCACAATTTTTGGCATTGTGAAAATATTTTTTGATGAAAAGTGGAAAATGTTGAACTTTTAATTGGGTTACAGTGATAATGTCGGATCTTGGATTATGAACATTTAGGATGTGTAGTCGAACTTTCCACTGAAATGAGATAGTGATTAAAATGGATAGAAAAAGAAAGGTACCTCTTCGGCATTTTTGTATCCACACTCATCACATTTCCAAGGGTAACAATCAGAACAATGAATGTTTCTCAAATGAGCGACTAGAGGGCCATCACCATTTGGCTCGAGGCCAGAAACACAAGGAACTATCTGTTTACATTCGATACATCTATAAATCGCCACATCTCGAGTTGTCACCATTGTCTGAAATAAATCTCGTTTCATTTCATCTTTGAAACCAAAGGTGAGCCCGAGGTCCTCATTGTCAAACGTTTTCTAGATAAGCAAGAGTGTAGAAATGGTTTCCACAACTTTTTCAAAAAATTATTTTCCCGGCTCTGAGGAACAAACGTTTGAAAGTCGGGCCGGGCTTTTTCTGACCGGCTCGGCCCGTTATTTTCGAGCTGGGACAACGGGCTATAATCTCAGCCCTGGTCCAAACTCGAGATCTTACCTTTACAAGAGATTCTGAGTTATTCTCATTTTCCTCGACTCCGTTCACTGTTCCATTAATTGGTGAATTAACAGATTGGGCCAACCTTCGAGCTTGACAAGCTTTAGCGTTGGCGATTATTTCGGCATAATTCGGAAAACATTCACCCATCAATTTATCCCACATTTTTTGCATTTCATTCGATATTTTGTCGATTATAGGTGTTTTCGAGTCGGAATGTTGGTTTTGCATATGAAGACGGACCTATAATCAGTATTTGCGGGGTTTGTAAAAAAAACTCGTCACCACCTTTGCTTGCTCATTATTCTGATAGCTACATTGTGGGCATTGATACTGCTTCAATGTTGCATGACGTCTCACATGGTTTGTGAGATTCGAGAATCTGAACAAAATCAATTTTTAAACAGTTTAAAAAAATACGGTCATTTTGGAAGTCGGAACTTATACAACATTCTAGCCTTTTTCGATTTTTTGCAAAAACTCAATTACTGCCGCGAGTTTTTTTGGGCAGAATTCGGCCCGAAACTGATGAATACATTATGTTGCCTAAATCGGTTTGAGAATAAACAGATTCGAGAGTTCACGTGAAAACCTAGGTCATTATAATATAATATTATCATCATTCAAAGTAATAGCAAAATTTAGAGATATATACCTATCAACAGAGGTATCGTTTGAGCCGCCCACACCTTGCCTTATGCTGGGCCCGCACCCCGCCTTACTCAGCCCCTCCGTTCAAAATAGCCTGGGCCCAAAACGACATCCCTGCCTATCAGACATGTTTCTCACTGTCCGGGAATTCTTTCTGATAAACCGAGACCGACTATTTCGGTCCGGCCCGGGATTTTTCGTTGTCTAGAAAACAGAGTTCTGGCCCGCCCTGGCCTAGGCCATATGGCCCCATCAGGCTACATTTTGACAAAAATACGTGTTCGGAGAATTACCCGTAATTTTTTTGCGGGTGAGAAAAATGAAACAACCCGCAAAGAGCTGGAAAAATACAGTAATGTGCTGCTGTTCTCACCTGGTTGCCATAATCATACTTTCGCACATTCTACATTTTACCAATTCATCATTTCCAGGTTGTGTATTTAGATGTGAGGAAGAAACGGTTGGTTTTTGGCTAAGAGTAATGTCAGATGAGAATAGACTGGTAACAAGAGCATTCGGATCAGATGTTTGACCAATGAAAAGATCTAATGTATTGTCATACTCGGTCGAAGAAATTGATTCTGATGAAGATGCACAAGTACTGCTTCGTTTTGTTGCTTTTGTTGCTATTTTCTCAACCATCTGAAAATGCCTATTTTGTTGTTGTTGTTGTTGTTGTTGTTGAAGTGTTGACTTGCCTGAATTTTGAATGTAGTCGGTGCCTGACTATCTAAAATGTCTCCTTTCCATTCTGGCACATCAATATTTCCGTTTCCATTGACAAGTGGCACTGTTGTAGTTTTCTCCAACTTTTGTTTGACTGTCGGATGTTCACTCAAATCATCGAAAAATCTCACATTCTTGTAACCGAATGCCAACTTTAAATTATTTTTCATTTATATTTCAACTAACTTTCCCCAAACTTACCAATTGTTTGAACAAATTGACAGTATCAGTTTTAGCCTCCAATTGGATTACACAATATTTTGGTTGTTGTTTGAAAAGGTCTTCGACACTTTCGATTGAGCCCGAATTCGTGGAATGTTTTGAATTTCCGTTTGTTTCAGAGTTTGGCATGTATTTCTGAGAGTTGTCAGTTTTATTTATTCGTTGATTGGAAAAATAAATAAAAATGAAAAGAAAGAAAGAGTTGTGCTAAATTTGGTGATCCTAATTACATGGTTTCCCATAACATAATTTTCTGATAATGTCGTTGTCAAGAACAACGTTTTCAGTTTGTTAATTATAATATATACTGCCAAAACGTCTACTCAACTGTTGTTTTTTCATTGAGTTTTGTTGCAAATCTTAGTAAATTAAAGACTCCTTGTAATTTCTCGTGTTTATCAAAATCTCAATATTGAAGACTTCAACTTTCGATGTGTGAAATTGAAAAAGTACTTTGTGAGGTCGAAAAAAAAAGAAAAAAACTGTTTTTGAATTCGTTCTCAGGAAGATAGGCGGCCGCAAACACCGTTTGTGTGTGTGTGCGGGTACAGTAACCCACGGCAAATTTTTTTTTTGTTTTTTCTTTCAAACATTTTTGGTTTTTTGAACCACATGCATCGAAATTTGAAGTTTTCAATTTTTAGATTTTTATGAACTCGAAAAAAAACTATTTCTGAGTGATAGGGTGTCTTTAAAGAACAACATTTCGAGCAAGACCTCGAATTGGAGATATATTTTTGTACAGAAAGTTGTTCCAAAAATTTTGAGATTGAATGCCAAACTTGTAGCCTCGTCATACTTTTATGACTAACCCTGTAATTTTTTCGGGATTAACGTTCTGTTTTTCGCGAAAAGTGGGAATTTTTTGAACTTTTTAAACAAAAACATAAATCTTCGAAAATCAGAAGAATATTGAATTATTAATTTTTCTTGGAGGGGTCGTCATGAACGAAACTATCGCCCAGCCCACAGTTTTCGAGCCGGGGTTTTATCTCAACTCCTTAAAAATTCCTAAGAAGTTGCTGAAAACAGTATAGGAGATTTTCCGGTCAGAGCGGGAATGCTGAGAGCCTCTACTGACAATTTTCTCAAAATTCCGGTTTTTGTGAATTCTCAGACTATCAATGTAATATTCATGACTCCCCGCACGTCTTATACGAATCTATATCATTGCTCTTCTTTTCCCCTTCTCGTTTTTTTTTTTTGCGCGCTCAGTCACTTCTTCTTCGTTCTTTTTTCTGCCTTCGTCTGCTTTTTCTTTTTCGGTTGTGCACGACATCGCGAAAGCGCGCGAGCAACAAAAAAGGAGAGAAAGAAGACGACAGCGAACAAAAAAAAACGAAAAAACCAATATTTTTTCACCGAAAAATGTATTTGCGGAGAAAAAATTTGTAAAGGACAATGACAAAAATGAGAACTATCAGCCGTTCACAAATCGCTACCACGTGGTTACTGTAAATTGAAATTTCAGCAGCAAAAAACATCGAGACCAAAATTCTTCGAAAGTGTGACAAATATATTTTTTGACTTTTTTGATACGTGATATTAAAATGTGCCGAAAATAACTTCTGAACCAAGTACACATAAAATATATCAATAGAGCTCGTGGTACTGATTTGTGAATGGCTAATATTACTGATGACAGTAAAAAAAAATAAAACACATAGTGTTTATACTGACCTGAAGCATGTTAACAGCTCCTGAAGTGGTTTCGTTTTGAGACTGTTGATTGTTCGGTCGTTTTTCGAGAAGTTTTGACAGACCACTTTGAACCAGCTGCAATACTTTTTTTTAAAAGTAGTAAAATCATGACTCCGTTTTGATAACAACAAAAAAAACTGAGAAATGAGTCGTAAAAATTTTGTTGGCTTGTTTTGGCTTTCAGATTTCGGCCTAATTCAATTTTGAAGGTCATGCATTGTTACTGAATAAGTTGGGCCAAAGAGAAAATCAGGCTAGACCGACCATTATTTAAAAAAAGTAATTTTTGTGTTTTTAAAAAACTAACTGTTTTTGTCAGACAACCTTTTAGAGAAAAAATGAAACAAAAACAGACTGTCATTTTCAAACTAGGAAATATCGAAAACCAGAAACACATGTGATTTCGTCTGTGCACAGATGAAATCTACATGAGTAAATAAATGATTTTATAACGCATCAAAAAAAAATGTTTATGTGCAATGATCTACAGTATCCCACCTCTTGTTTTTCTTTGGCCAAAACTTCGGCCCGCATGTCATATTCTTTTTTCTCAGCTTCATTCAGTTTATGCCATTCCAAACCGACTAATTTTGAAATATTTCCAAAGTTACTAGTCGGGTTTTGTGCTTGGATTGTTTTCCGAATCTCGGCCGAAAACAACAAATATCCAGTCATACTTTTGCCTTTTTTAATGGGAGGATGTGATGGTAGCATTCTGTAGTAGGAGTAGTAGTTGTAGTAAAAACTTGCTATTTTTATAAAAGGAGAGAAAACGCGATGTCAATAATAGGAAAAGTAGAAGACAGCAGCAGTAGCAGTACGAACCGCTGCGACACAACAAAAATATTCTAGGCCCAACGGCAGTTGAGGTGAGACAGTGTGCAATGAAGCGGAGACTCAGATATTGTGTACAGCCTGTCTGCGTCTCTTCTCGAGAAGGAGGAGGAGCCGACGTTTTCTTGTTGCTTCGTTATTTTTGATGTCTGCGTCTCCGCTTCGATAGTGTGCTATTTCAGGTCTTGTTTTGTGTCTTTGGATGGACTCCATATTTGGAGAGAAAAAAACGAGGGTGCGCGAAATGAAAAAAAAAGAGAAAGAAGAGAAAATGACGATTTCAGCAAGGGATTCGGACGGCAACAAATTGATATTGTAAATTATTCAAGTCATGTATACAGTACTTGAAAATTTGTCTTTTTAAAAGCTTTTTTTCTCGAGTACTAGAATTTTTCTCCAAAATTCCCTCGAACATTATACTTTACTTAAGGTGCTCTTTCTTTTAAACATAACTCGCGATCACGGTATTTCAAAACCTTCAGGAGGGTGCCAAACGATAGGAAAATCTGATAATTTGAAAGTTGGCGCTTGTGATCTACAAAAATTTAACTTGTAGGTCTGGATGTTCGTGCACGAAAAAATCATTTCATATGACCCTTTTAAAATCTTCTTTTCATCTCTAAAATTCTAAAGTTAGTTGTGGAATATGTTGAGAAGTTTCATGACATTGAAAAAGAAAAATCTCGGCGAAAAACAAAATTCGAAATTTCAGACCCGCAATTTTTTCTATGCGCCTTTAAAGCACCTTTGATCTTTTTCGTCTGTTCTCTCTTTTTTCGATGGCAGCCCTGAAATACCGTGCGATTTGTGGAATCTCCTCCCTTTAACATCTAAAATAAGTTGCAATTATCGTTTTCCTATTTTCTGACAGTATTTGTCTATTACTGCAGTACATGTGAATATACCTATCTAACATATTTAAATCATTTAATTCGAAAGAAACATTTCTCGAATCACTGTGAATGGTCTTGACACTCCGTGTGTTTTATGTACAGTACTCCCAACGAACTGTTCAAATTGTTTTTATTGTTTTTTTTAGTTTGTTAGATTGAATGGGAAAATTCATTTTCACCTTGTTTTAGGGAGGACAAACGAGAGAGTTGACGCTGACAAAAGAGGAATGTTCGCTCTATTGCGCCATTAAAAATTCCCGGAAATAACAAGTATTCGCCGTGAGACCTGTTTATTTTTCTGCAACTCTCACGTTACATTACTTATTTTTTCTTTCATTTCTGCGTCTACCTCTCTCATTTGTTCCTCCTATAAGAGGACTAAAACACCGTGTTTTAGCAGGACAGTGCCGATTGATATTATTCATTCATTGCGTGTGTGCGACACAGCGCGGGGTACCACGCACACTAGTCGGGGAAAATATTTTTGGTACGTAGAAAAGTGTAAATAAAAGATTGACCTCGTCCAACCGTTCCGTATTGATTTGTGGCACGGTCGCCGCCTTCGTTTAAACGTGTGTTGAAATTACGGTCTATGGACAATGGCGGCAAACAAACAATTTTCACGGTGTTTTATTTAGTCCCCTTATAGTAGGGACAAATGAGAGAGGCCGACGCAGAAATGAAAGAAAAAAAAATAGAAATGAAACGTGAGAGCTTCAGAGAAAATAAAATAGTCTCACGGCGAATACTTTTTATTTCCGGGAATTTTTAATGGTGCAATAGAGCGAACATTCCTCTTTTGTCAGCGTCAACTCTCTCGTTTGTCCGCCCTATAGGGCGTTTAAACAAGGTGTTTTAATCATTTTCGAATGTTTTTCTGAAAAAGATTTGTTTTGATCAGCGGCTGGCGGTCTCTTTCGTTTTCAGTTTTTTTTGGTGGTCATTCACAGTGACAAAACTTTTGAAAAATTTTGGTATCCTCTTAAATAGGCCATATTTTTTGAGAAATGGATCCTTCCGTTAATTCACCTCGCCACTGTAGGCTTAGAATATCTCCTCTTTTCTTCTCGCATATGGTGTGTATTTTGCGCGCGAACAAGACTCGTTTAGTGGGGAAAGTGCGCTCTGTTGTTAGTATGTGCGTGCGAAAGGGTTTGTATTTGAATTAGTTTTCCTTTCAAGTTGAAGGTTCTTAGTTTTCCAGAAAAAGTTCACATTTTGTTTCTAATCTAGCTTTTTTTCTAAAATATTTATTATTTCATTTCCGATCGGCCGAAGTTCACAGCGAAAATCCATTGCGCGAGATGCCTCCAAAAAGAGCCACATCAAGGAGAATTGACAATCCTACATCAAAACAGTTTTCCGCAAAACAGATTGTTGAAGAGGTGAGCCGGTTATTGGTGTCGTATTTAGCTCACTATTTATTATTCAGAAAATTGGGACAGTGTCTTCCAAACACACTCAATGCGTTGGAGAATTCTTCACCGAGATTGTTGGTGATATCAAAAGAATATTCAAACGAAATTTAGAATCCATCGACGTTTCTGAAAATTTTACTATCGTATCAGATGATTTGGAATCTCAAATCGTATATATGGCTACAACTAAAGTGACGGTAAGAATTAAACAAAATACATTGTTAAATTCACTTATCATAAAATTAAAATGTATTATAGGGCTCATCAATTATTCAACAACGATCACCTTTAAAAACCATCCCTAATTGTCAGTTCAATGAAGAAAGAGTGAAAAAAGACATCCCATCGTCAAGTCGATCGCTTATAGTGACGGAAAATGACAGCGTTCCAACCGAAGGAAGTACAACACCACCTATAACTTCTGAAACAACCGAAGAAGAGTTGGAAAACGAAATAATTCCGAAAACTGTAACCCGGTTGCAAGCTTTGAGTGTGAAGAGACTAGGTGGGACACCTCGAAATCCCTTTTCCGTCAACTTGGCTTCTCAAACCCCGATCGCTGCAACGTCTACGCCCAAAAAAACATTGAGAAATTGCAAGCCATTAGTTTTTGAACAAATTAATAAAACTCCGAAGGCTTCGAAACCGACAGCTCCAGTGACTCGCGTGGCGCAAGATGAGAAAATGAAGCATGCCTCGTGTCTCAAAGAGAAATTTTTACAACAAAAAATAGCAAAGGCCAAGGAAAACGATGATAAAATGCGAGCTGCCAAAGAACGAAAAATGGAGCTGGATCGCATAAAACAGGAGAAACTGGAAGAGAAAAGAAAAAAAGAAAGAATGGCCGCAGAATTTCAACGCGCTGCGGAAAATCATATTCTTAAATCCCCTTCTCGCCTTGGTCCATCCAAGTCGTCATCACGTCTTCAAGCTCTCCAGAAGTCTCCATCTCGATATATACCTTCTTGCTCGACTCCTCGAGGAAAAACCACACAATCTAGTCAAGAGTTAACACCTGGTAGACGTCCAGCGAAATTTGGCAGAGTTGAAACCTTCAACGAAGTTAGCGCTCATCCAACGGTTCCTGTGTCGGTAAGTTTCGTACTACGCAACAAAAAAATACAGATTTTATTGCAGCCATCGCGCTCTCGTGCTAGAAGTATTCACAAACATCGGTCAATCGAAGAAGAGCAGAAGCCAGAAGTAAATATACATATTGAGACAAAAACGGCAGCACAGGAAGAAGCGGAGCGACAACTCCGGGCTACGCAAGAAGCTTATTTATTGCAACAATCTCAGGAAGCAAAACAGCGAATAGAAAGAGAAGAAGCGGAGGAACGAGAAAGAATTCATCAAACTGAACAACTTGAACAAAAACGACTCGAAGAGGATGCTGAAATGGCTCGGATTGTCGAGGAAAAGAGACTCGAAGAAGAAAGACAGATTGAAAAAGCTCTCTTGAAAGCTAAAAAAGAAGCCGAAGCCGAAAAAGTGGCCAAAGAGAAACTGGAAGAGAAGCAACAGAAAAACGCTCTCAAACTTGCGAAAAAGACTGCCGAAGCTGAGAGACTGGCTAGATTACAGAAAGAAGAAGCAGAGCGGTTGAGAATTGAAGAAGAAAAAGAAAAGAAGTCATTCGAAGAAACTGTTGCCAAACAGACTGCTTCTTCCAAGGTTTGTAACCCGTTTTTCTTTTTATCAATATTGTCAATCCGAAATTTTATGACCATTGGCATACCTCGGCAAAAATCCTGGAACATCCCTATTTTCGAAATTTGCTCTGTAATTTTCCACACAAAATTGATAGAAAATTTTTGTGCTTTTTAAATTATTGTGTAAAATTCCGGGTTTTCGAGATGTGCTACGTAGAATTCCACAATTCTGCCGAGGTATGACCCTTGGAAGAGGAAATTTGTGGTCTTCGAAACCTACCATGTAGTATGATAGATCAAAAATATTTTTTAAAGTCTAAAACCTTAAATCTCGTAAAACAGCTATACTCCAGGAGTCTAAAACCTTAAATCTTTTAGAGTCTAAAACCTTAAATCTCGTAAAACAGCTATAAGCCCAAATGGTGTTGAAAAAGTTTGTAAAATTTTCGAAAATGTTCTTAAACTCTGTATGATTTCTTGTTTTCTCTAAAATTTGTTTCAAACTACACTACTGAAATTGTTAGTAATTTTAGGCTTAGAAAGTTCATTTTTGATTTACTCTCATTCATTCACTCTATACGGTAGCAGTTTCTTTCCCTTCTAAACATTTCGAATTGACAATACCAGTGTTAAAATGCTTTCACAGAAATGAAATGAGTGTTTATAGAATGCTCCCAACTCATATCAAATGACACCACCTCGGGTCTATGTTTCCAACTCGAAAGAAGATTATGGACTGAATGATCTGAATAGTGATGATGAAACAGATCAAGAAGATGAGCCAAGAAAAAAAGTTCCCGGATGGGCAGAATGGGCAGTTGTGAGAAGATCAGCCCGAGAACTTGCTCTGAATATGCCTTTTGATATGAATGAGTTCTTCGGCGAAATTGATCCGGTAGGGTTGAAAAATTAAGACATGTATAATCATAATTTTAAGATAAACTTGAAATTAATTTTTGGGGAAAAAGTTAAACCGAAGAAACGAGGATCGTCAGCCGTCTGGAAATCTCCGATGTCAAACTCGAAGTCGACTACGCCGAAGCTAGCAGGAATCAAAGAATAACAATTTTCAATGACATTGAATGTCAAATAATTCTTTTTGTTGTCAAATAATTATTCCTTTTTTAAAAATTTTAATTGTAAATAACGAAAATTTTCTAACAACGTTTTTTCTTAATTGTAACTTTATATTTACAAATATGTTTTACTGCATATAATTACTTGTTAGAAAACTTAATTTCATTTCCCCTTTTTTTCCAGAAGTAATGAATCCGATTTCCGAGTTTGACGAAGTTTTCAACGGTATTGCTGTTCCGAGGACTCGCGACTACTCGAGATTCTCCACTTCTGGTCAAGATTCACCAAATCAATACGTTGATGACGATTCTTCATATTTTCATCGAAACAAGTGCAATCGTAAGTTTTCAGAATTTATTGTCAGTATGAAATTTTTCGACAGCTCACAGCCTGAGAATCCCAACATTCTCTTCAAAAAAAAATTTGGCTCATTTTTTTATTTCACCATAGCAAATGCAATTGAGTGGTGCGGTCTCATATAAAACTGCCGCATACTTTAATTGACAGAAGTAGTGTAAGGTAGAGTAAACAGAATTTAGTTTGAAGTCAATTTAGAGAAAAAGTTTACGCTAATTCTGGTAGATCAAATATGTTAACGACGATGATTGAAATTTTTTTCTCAGGCTGCCGACAGTAGAAGGAAACGCGCTACTGCGTGCATTGAAGTTCGGGCTAAAATTACCTTTTTATTACAAAAAAGCAATTTATCTGTCTGTTTTAGCCATGTTTTTCTAAAATTTAGTTTCAGCTCCAGTTGAGTGTGATACACCGGTAAAGATGAAACTACCCAAAGATTCCGAAGCAGAAATCATCAGTCATACGAACGAAAATTTTCTCAATGGATCAGGCTCTACTTCCTCGGGTTCCACAAAGTCAGTTGCTATCGAAAACAGAGAACCTTTGAAAGTTGCTCCATCAAATAAGACAGATCAACTTATTGGTAAGTGAGTTATCACATTATCTATATCTAATGTTCTTATTTGAGTCGACTTTTCGAAAATGGCCATGTTCGCTCCACAACAACCAGAAGAACGGCTTTCACAACGACGGCGATCAGAACAGAAACAGAAAGAGGAACGTCAGTCCGTACTCAATTCAAAATCAGAAACAATTAGCTCCACTAACCGAGCTAGATCTATCAGTGTTCAAAGAGATGTTTCGTCGCTTCCGCGGGCTCCTTCAGTGCCGAGAGCAACTTCATCTGCTCCTAAATCGAGGTCAAGCAGTGTAAACAAAAACTCAACCGCTCCTAAAACTGCAACAACAGGTGTTGTTACAAGATCGATGGCCAAACTTACACAACACAGTAGTCTTATTTCCAACAAAACTGATTCAGTGACTGCTAAACCTGGAGTGGTTCGAAGAAGCGTGATGCCGGTAAAAAAACATTGAATGAATTAATTTTGTAATTTTATGATTTCAGTTAAAAGTTGTGACTGAAACCCCGATCTCTACAAGCTTGCAAACTACAAATAGCAGATCTCGCGATCGTGCGCGGCGTGTCAATACAACTGCTCAACCGGATCCTACAACAAGAAGAAGCATCATGACCAATGAGGCAACTGTAACAACTCAGCCGAAAAGAGCAAGTTCATTGCCCCGAGCACCTACAAAAATATCTACAATCACAAGTAAGTCGAATCAAAACTGTAGATTCAACAAAAAACTGTTCAGAAACTCGACCAATCGCAACAGCGAATCGTTCATCAGTTATCGCATCGTCGGTTCCAAAAAAACAAAATGAAACCATCGCTCCGAAACCACCGGTCGGTGCTCTTCGAAACCGTGTTCCTCTTCGTGTCAAACCATCAACTCCGGTATCAACAGCAAAACCAGTAAGTCGTTGAAAGGTCACTCCAAATATGAAATCCGACTTTTAGGTTGTCAGCTCGGTAGGTAAATCGACGAGGCTTGCAGAGAAACAAAATGATACTTCTGCTAGTATGAAATCGGCTGGATCGGAGAATGATTTAACACAAAAAAAACCAATATCATCGGTATACGCTAATGCTCTTTTCAAACGATTGTCGACGCCAAAAAGTGGTCCACCTTCCCGACAAGCACCAATTACAAACACCCCGAAACAATCGATAAACGTTAGAAGAAGTGTTGTCAGACCAGTTCCAAGTTTTGTGAGAAGTGTCAATAAAGCCGGGTAAGTTTAAATTTTAAAACAGTGTGTTAGTACCTGAATGTTTCATTCTCTAAAATTTAACATAGTATTGTCAATCCAGCCAGATCATCCAACGAGAAATTGATCTACCGTCTGAATCTCTCATTTTTACATGCTCTTTCATCGAATTTTTGTGGTAGATCACTTTTTCCGTTGGATGATCTTACCGGATTGACAATAGGTCGGATTGATTCTAGTGACTTTTTCGAAATATCTTATGGAATATTTTTTTCCTTATCTTTCATAGATTTTTTGTGGTAGATCATTTTCATCATTTACACGTCAGATGATCTGGCTGGATTGACAATACTCTCAAATTAATTTCCACATATCTCTGAGTAAATGAAACATACCTGTGACAAGAGGGTACCAAAAATTCTCAAAAGTTTTATCACTGTGAAAAAAAACTACATTTTTCTCACTTTGAATTTAGAGTAAACGGAAAAACGAGCCAAAATGTGTCTAAATTTGAAGAAAATATGCATTTTTCTAAAAATGTCACTGTGAAATTTTGTCACGGTACTTTCTTACCTCTTGTGGCAGGTATGAAATAAAAATGATGAGTTGTAAAAAAATTTATGCGCCATTGAAATGTGCATTAGATTTTTCTAAAAAAAATAATTTTATGAAATCGCACGCATCGGCATTGTTTTGAAACTCATTTTTTTTTTGAAAAACCTATAATTTCTATTCCACAAAATGATAGGCTCTCCCACTAAAACGACTGATGAAGGCAATAATGTCGGTATGAAGTTTTGAAATGAGATAACTTGATTTGGAGAGTTTAGAGAATTATTAGATTTTTAGAACGTTTCAAAACGTCATACCGGTGTATTATAGAAAACAGTGTGATCTCGAAAAAATTGATATACTAAAATCCACGTGTGTTTAATCAGTCGACGTTTTGATACGTTTCAGGTTGCCAACGGGCGCAGGAACCCACGGGATCCGAGCGGTCTCCCGAGGTCGGACACCATCAAAAGATAAAATCAAACCTGTACAACCATCGTCTCCGGAAATCTAGATTTCACTGGTTACCAATACGAATGACATGTAAAAAGCTAACCGGTTTTTGTAGAATAGTATTTTATCACTTTTTGTTACATTTCCCAGAAGCGTGGTGGTTGTATTTTTACCTCAGCCAAAACGTGGAACTTCACGGAAAATGAAAAATTGATACTGTAATTCAGACAGCACAAAGTTTTTTATAATTTTTTTTTGTAAAAAATCAGAGGACATTCTGAAAAAAATTTTACGTTTTTGGTTGAGGTATGGTTGTATTGTATAATAGTATTTTGGTTTTTTTTTGATACTTGGCTCTCTGTAAGTCCAAGACTCGCATCCTTTTCTGACTATTTATCTATTTATTTTACTATTGAATATATGTGTTGGGTGCAAAAACTTTTTCCTATTTTTGTTCGTAATTGAGTCGTTATACTCGTGAAAGTATCTGAACCATCTGCCTTTTTATTGAGGTCAAACAAACGCGCTCCTCCGAATTCGAAGGTCAGAATTTAAAAATGTTTGTCATTAAGTCTAAGTTATTTTTTTCTAATTTCATTTTTTTCATAACCGGTTTAATTTCATTCAATCACAGAAACGTTTGAACTTCGGAAATGGCTTCTTCGTCCACGGCTTTCAATTTGAAAGATGCTGGATTTTTCGTCAAGAACGTCCCGTTGAATTTCGAAGAGTGGGATCTCTTCAACGCGTTCGCAGTTCATGGTCTAGTCGGATATTGTCGACTTGGAGGAACTTCTCAAGACAAAACAAGTCAATTCGGATTCGTGAATATGTTGACGGTGGAAGCCGCTGACAAAGTTCGCGAACATTTGAACAGCGGAAATTTGATGTGGGAAGGGCATGCCATTCAAGTTAATGATGTGAAGTTTGGTAACACTAATCATTCTCAAACATCACCGTCAAGACAAGGCTACGTTCATCAATCGAAAAATGGAAACCTGAAAGAGGAATACGTATATACACCAGTCCAACTTCCATACAGATTGCTTCCAATCAACGAGGAAGTTACAGTCAGTTTTCATGTTTTTTTTGTCATTTTTACTTTTTATTCAACCAAATATCCCAACAAAAAAGCAAAACTCAATCATTCTCATGTTTTTAATGTGTTTTCGTTGGTAGACAATTTTTACGTTGGATGATCTGGCTGGATTGACAATAGTAAAAACTAAACTTGTCACGGCGCACTAAGACAATGTAATGTTTCACAGAAAACACCATTTTTTCAGGTAGAAGTAGTCGAACATCTACCATGTAGTTCTATCAATAATAGTGTGTTCGCCTTGACTGTTCGAATGAATGATGACAAAGGATTTAATTCATACGAGCTGATGACAGAAAAAATGATCCAATACAACCAGTTGATTCAGTTCCAAAAAAAGAGATTAGAAGTATGTTAACTAGTTACAGTTATTATAAAACTTGTCTTCTTAAGGTTGGATTTGATTGTCTGTTTAAACCAACACCACAAACTGCTTATCGAGCAAGAAAAATAAATGGTGGAGAATTGTATTTAGTTGATGAAGGAAGTATTGTTCGATACGACAAGTTTCGGTGTTTCCATCTTCATAAACAATTCACCAATCTGCCAATGAGAGTGGGTTTTCTCCAAAAGTATTGAGGTGGAGTAATCGTTCTAGATTTCTTTGTGTGCATTGGATGGTATGACATGGGCTTCAGCTGCGATCGGAACATTTTCAAAAATTCGCGAAGTTATTAAAACGTGGGGAGCTTCAGAGAAAGACAACTTGAAAGTGGTCAATCTCGGATTCAGAGGTCCATTAAATATGGTATCGATTTATGGGCAAAACTGTGAGTTTACAAATGCTCTTTCAACAAAAAATCTTTCAAAAGACGTTATTTTGCTATAAAATTCTTCCAACAACTAAGTTTTTACAGCTGTGCTCGCGGAACGACTTCAACGCCGTGGAATCTGCGAGTATATACCACGAGATCTTTCCGCTCAACGTTTTTACAGTCGCGAAGATTTGATGAAATTGAAATTGAATGAATATGTAAGTTTGAGTTTGAAACCATTTTTTCACAGAACTGAGGTTTTAGAATCCAAAACTGGAACCTCTCGAAAATGATGTTCTCAAAGATCTTGTCAAGGACCTCTCGAATGTTTCAATTTCTTCTTCGAACTGATCAGATATTGTTGTACTCATAATCACAGAATTTCCCTTTTTTTTTTTTGATTTTTGACATTTTGAATAAAGTTTGTTCCCGCGCACGTGTTCTCCGATTTTTATCACCAAACGCGTACCCAAATTGACCGTATTTTTTGTCTGAAATCTGGTTTTTCACATGACATGTTTGGTTGTTTACGTTTTCGGCTATACAATGCAATGTAATTTTTGTTTGTGTTTTTTAAACTTCAAACTATACAAAGTTATGCGAAAAATTCAAACTATTCGAAGTGAAGCAGTAATTTGTGAATCTCATTTTAAAGACAGCAAAAACTTCAAAGTGGTTCTCCCTTTTCTCTGCAAAAAATTTCATTTTTGAAAAGCGAGAGATGAAACACATGGGAGAGAAGAAAACATAGAGAGCACACATTTTTTCTTTCTTTTTCTTTTTTCCATACATTTGTCGCTTCCGAAGAGAAATTTTTGTTTAGTTTTTTATTGCGAAAATTGATTTTTTTCAGGAGTTACTTCAACTTTTTAGTTATTTTGATTTTTCCAAATTGTATATATATAGTTTTCATTTTTTTTCATACATTTTGACAGAGACTTGTATGAACAATGAGAATGTCGATTTTAAGCGCAAAAAGGAGCGAGGCGTACACTTCCTCGCACCGTGAAACAAGCACCGGTCACTTCCTGCTCGGCTCATTATAAACTACGCTATGTAGACGTGCCTGGGCCACAAAGTGAAACACATTTCAGTTAATTATTGTACTTGGACAGGCTATGCCCGTTGATTAAATGGGCGAGCCCGGCATAGGGCGGGCGGACCAAACGACACCCCTGCCACAGATAATTTTTTTTGGAACGTCTTGTTCATGAACTTATATTCGAGAATCACCTGAACTCTTCTTCTTAGATAGTGCCAACCTGAATCGGTTCGAGCGATCCAAAACCCAGAATTTGTAATGTCCGATTGTCTCCACCTGATGAATGTATGCCAAGAAATTATTTATTTTTTGAAAAGTCCACGTCATTATTTCTAAATATTTATTTTCTCCGAGTTATGATAAGAGACAGATTGGTGACATCACTCTCAAGTTTCATTATTTTCAAATACCATTTTTCCATTCATGAAAAAAAAAAATGAATAATTGCATTATTTTACACCCATTAGAGACGCAAATCACGTGAATGAAGCGACTAATGAAACAAAGTATGTTCGTTGCGATCTGTGTTATATTATTTTGTCGCTCTCTAAAACATTTTATCACTTTCACATGTGTTTCGTGAATAACACGCACACTTCAAATGCGCCTGACCCATTTCGGATCATGTTTTTTTTCTGCTGTTGAATACTGAAAATATTTCTATGATATATATTTTTTATGTGATTGATTTCGATTTCGATAAACAATTAATTTTCGTGATACTATTTTTGGAAACATTGTGAGAGAAGGAATGTTTGACGAATATCTTGTTTTTGTAAATGTTTTAATTATTTTTTCATCTCGATGTTTCATGAGTTGGATTTATGTCAAAAAGTAAATTATCGAAACAATTCTAAAAGTGTTAGCATATTTTTCAGTTTCACAAAACAGGAAAATTTGAAAATGGAAAAAATTAAAAGTTCGCTGGAATCTGGTATGAAGTACAGTACACCCATGCGCGAAAGTCATAAATTTGCGACAAAACAGTGTCGCACACTTTGCGACAAATGCGCGTCAAATTGTTTCAAATTGTGCGACATTTTTATCTCTCAAAATAACCCATTTTTTGTATAAATCAGGCTTTAAAATTCAACCAAATATTGATGATCTTCTTTATATTTATATTGTCGAATCGATTGTCAAACCTTCATTACCATACCGTAATCGTTGAATCAGTTGTATTTATAACAGTCTTCTATCAATCATACATCATTCAATATAGTTGTCTGTTTCCTCTCATTTCTCTGCGTCTCTCATTCTACTTTATGAGAAACATCACTTAATATTGTTGTCATTTTCAATTGCAGAGAAATGTTGTGTCTGGTCTGAAAAAGGACCAGAGAAACGAACCGCTTCTAGAATTGAATAACCAAGACGGGCAACGAAGAAAAAATCAGATTAGCAGAACGGAAATTGTTTGGTCGCCAATTTTTTGTGCCTACTTATTTGCTTTGTTCTTGAGCAAAGGTTTCGTTTATAAGAGATTTTGGTTTATTTTTGCTTTGAAAAATGCTTCTGACCCGAGGGCAATTTGCAGGCTCTTTT
The DNA here is from genome assembly GCA_963572245.1 of Caenorhabditis sp. 8 KK-2011. Classification (NCBI taxonomy): domain Eukaryota; kingdom Metazoa; phylum Nematoda; class Chromadorea; order Rhabditida; family Rhabditidae; genus Caenorhabditis; species Caenorhabditis sp. 8 KK-2011. Next base: position 4,782,101 of record OY751547.1, read on the forward strand.
CGTTGTTGCCTGCAAAAATAGCGATGATAATAATAATAATAATAATCTGATCAATTTTTATACTTTATTGTTAGTCATCCAAATGATGTACTATTTCACCTTTTCTTCTTACCTCCATAGTTTTATTTTCTGTCGATCATCTTGTGATATTTTTTTTCCATTTTCACTATTATCAATTTGATCTTTTTTTGTCTAAATTTCCTGTATTGATTAAACGAGAAGTGATTTTGAGGGTTTTTTTCAAAAACAATTCTGGGAGGCCGTCTTGTCGAGGGCTAAAAACCTTGATTTTATTAGTAGGGCTTTACTGTTCGTTTGGCATCAGGCGTTTTCATGTGGGGAAGAGGGAGAGGAGAAAACACACAAAGAAAACTTTTTTTCTTTTGGTGGTCTCTTTTCCATGTCATTCTCTTAATTATAACGATGCCGGTGCTTGAAAAAAGGCCTAAATCTCACCCCTGGATTGAACTAACTTACGAAGCACACAATAATGAGTAATTAGCCGTACTGTATTTTCGTTTTTTCTGAACAAGATATATTTATTGAGTACTTATTCAAAACTTGAGAGGTAGGATGAAGTTTTTGTTGGGAAAACTGGTGGATTTTTTTGAAAAGATATTTCCTTTGTTTTTGACATATTTTTCTGTTGAAAAATCCGCTTTTGTTGAGAAATGTTTTGCATTCTTATCAATCTGATAGTTAGTTCAAGTTGTTGATAGATCAACGAGCATGTCCGATAAGCAAACGTTGATCGACAAAAACGGAAATGATTGATAAAAATCGCATTCTTTTATGCAAAAGTGGTCCTATATTTTGGCCTAGAACAGATGTAGATCACAGAAAAAGTTTCAATTTCAAGTTGTTGTTTTTTTTGTTGACAAGTTGTATTGTTGTTGAACGACAAAACAGCTGTTAGAAAAGAAAGAAAATGTTTTCATGAAATTTGATATATTTTTACCGTTTTTTTTCGAATGAACTTATCGATAAAACAATTTTCGGGCCTTTTTTCAACATGTCTCTTTCCGTTTCTGATAAAATATCACATTTTTATTGTTATCAGTGAATTCATAAATAGTTTTTTTCTCCTTGCAATTTTAATAGATTCACCTCTCATTTTTTGTGTTTTGTTAAAACGAACCTAATTGGCATGTACTTTCCAAGTCATGAAATATTGAATAAAAATTATTATTTTTAATAAGTTCTCGATAAATCATTTTCATGTTCTCCGATTGAATAGTACCCGATGCAGTATTTAACGTAGACTCTACATTCAAAAATCGGAAAATCCCAAGTATTTGAAATGAAAAGATTCAATATTGATTATTCAACAAGTGACGTCACGCCATTTATTTAGCCAATTATATAAGGCCCGAAAAAATGGATGATTTGGCGCCATTTTTGGCTAATAGGCTGAGCCGTGAGGGGCCATTTTTGAAACTGGCTGAATCGACGTGGCCCTAGGCGAAAATAAATCGGCTCAGCCACGCCGTCGTCCAACTATACTAACTATGCGGAAAAACTATTTTCTCCGCACAACTTGGTCTGAGAACACACAATTTTGTGCAATTTTTTACAGTAATCGATACAAAAATGAATTTCTCTCTTTTTTTCTGGAGAACTTTTTTGCGTTTTCTCAAAGCGGAGAAAAAAGAGAAATACAGATTCCCATTAAATATTCCAGATGAAAAGGTGTCTAAGTTCATCATCAAAATGAAAATATACTTTGGACCTTTGGAAAATTTACGACGTCTGCTAAATCATCGACCCCAAATGATTGTTAGGTCATAGAACATCTAACAAAGATATCTTATCTCTATAAAAAGACCCTTAGAAAAACTCATAAAAGACACACATACACACACACGCACTCTCAAAAAACTCACAAAACACTCATAAACAATGTTATCATTGTTGTATCTATCTATCTATCTATCTATCTGCTTCGTTCATTCGATACATCCAAATCATCTTTGTCTATATTTATATTATTAATATTATTTTTTTTATCATTATAATTATTCATAATAATGATAATAATAACTATCATTTTTAGAAAATAGAACAAAATGGGTAAAATCGATGCGTCGAGTTTGGAGAATATGGCATCGATATCGCGTAAACCTTCAATTGGACATATTGCAACATCAAGTGAGACTTGTCGAGTTTGTGGAGATGGAAATGCCAAAACGCATTATGGAGTTGTTACTTGTTTTGGATGTAAAGGATTCTTTCGAAGAACGTGAGTTGTTTTTTTTCATTTAAAACGTGGCCTTTCACAATTTCGATCGGGCCCTGTCCATGTTTTTTTTTTATCGAAGACCAGGAAAGCCGAATTTAAAAAAATATGATAATCTTCGAACGTCCGATCTCTAGCCATGAAAATTACAATTTCTTGAAGAACAAGATCATCACGGTTAAATTTTTTCTTTTTCTCTTATTTTTTCAATTTCCAAGTTTTCTCCGCTTTTCTGAAAAATTCGCCTAGGCCAACAAAAATTCACAATCTGTTCGTTTCTATCGCAACTTTATACTAAATGTTGTTCCGGTAGATTCAAGCAAAACCACGGGTGAGAATTTAGCCACTTTGGCCCGGCCGGAAACTGGCTTTGAATATTACCGGAGTTCTAGGAATCACGTATGCAAATCATACCTTTTCTAGAAGTGCAAGAGTGTAGAAGTGATTTCCACAAAAAAATTCAAAAAGATAATATTGGCAATCTTGAGAAACTGACGTTCAAAAGTAAGTCTTTTTTGGCCGGAAAAACAAAAAAGTCCGGTCCGGTCCTTTTTTTTTCGGGCCCGGCTTTCGGCTTCTCGGGCTAAAATCCCATCCCTGGATAAATCCGACAATTATACAATTAATTATTGAAACGGATAATAGATGTTTCAGATTGAAACGACCAACAGAATACACGTGTCGACATAATGGCAATTGTGTGGTAGACAGACATGAGCGAAATTCTTGCCGATTTTGTAGATTCAAAAAATGCATCGAAGTTGGAATGGATCCGAAAGGTTCAATTTTGCGGGTGATTTTTTTAGACTTGTTTTTTTTCAGCTGTTCGACCTGATCGAGACGCCACCGGTCGACACTATCAAGGACGACAACGGCGATCAAAACTATCAGCTGATGATGAAGGTGAAGTCGACGCAGAATGGATGCGGAAACTACCTGTTGACATGCGAACAACTCTTATGCAACTACTCAATATAGATCTCATTGTTGGAGGAGGAGATGGACATACAGAACCATCAAAAATATATCCATTACCATTCGATTCGATTCGAAAATTATTAGATGATCCAACTATGTTAGATGGAAAACGAACAGAGGTAACGAGATAAAAGCAAGTTCTATCGATCCAAAGATGGCTTGTTTCAGATGCGGTACGAGGCTTTCCGAGAAATAACTCCTGAAGAAATGCCAATGATCGCACATCGACGACTGATTGCTGTTATTGATTGGACTGATCATCTTTTTGACATGATGGAAATACATAACATGGATGACAAATTGACAGTTGTTAAACACAGTTATGCTCCTTTAATGGTATTCTCATTATGTGCCAATACAGCCAGACATAAACAACAAGACATTGTATGCTTGAGCACTTTTGGATATTTACCAAGATACGCAGCCAATTCATGGGCTGAACCCTAGTGAGTTTTTTGTTCAGAAAAGACCAGTGATACTTTTCAAATCATAACTGTTTTCAATTCAACTTTGAGAAAACTCTTTTGAGACGGCTTCTGAAGCATGCCTGAGCACATCTGAAAACACTTTTTCTAGTCATTTTGGCAACAACATGGCTGAAAGATGTCTTGATGAACTGATTGATCCTCTTCGTCGAATGGCTCTCAAAGAAGAAGAAATCACACTTCTCAAAGCGATCATCGTCCTAAACCCATGTAAGAAAACATTTTGCAGCTCAGACTGTACAAATAAAAAAAAAAAAATAAACAAAACCAAAAGTTCAGACCTCAAAAATCTGTCGACAGAAGCATCGGAAGCCATTATGGATTTGAGAGATCGTATTCAAGAGACACTTTATCATGTAGTTAGGGAGACACATCCGAAAGAAGTCGCGTCGAGCAGATTCGGAAATCTTCTTTTGTTCGTCCCCTCTGTCATGGTATTCAACATCACTGAATCATTTTTTATCTCATTTTTCAAATTTCAGATGTTGGGAAAAATTGTCATCGAAAATTTATCATTTGTTGATAGTTTCGGACAGATGAATGATCGTCTCATGCATGATTTATTATCAGAAGAACCTATTCGAGATGTTAAGACCTCACCAAATGGAATGGATTCAACATCACCAATTGGACCATCAACATCACAAGATGAACAAACACTTCCAGCTTTGTCAAGAAGACATAGTGAACCAAGAATGATTCATTCATCGAGTAGTTCCAGTATTGAAAGTATGGCATCTTATGGATGTACATCATCGAATGGAGCCACAAGTGGAGGATCTTTTCAAAATCAGGGTTTGCCTTATAAGTGAGTTATATTTAAGAATCTCTCATCATTTATTGAAAACCATCTCTTAATCTGGGCTGTTTTCACGGCCCGGGCCCGAAATTTGCAAACTTATTTTGGGTAAAAAAACAAGAAGGCAAATCAAGAAAAAGGTTCTTACATTAAAAAATTATCTAATTTTTTTACATTTTCAATTGAATAAATTTCGAAATTAAGCCTGTCTTGCAATTCTCTACCTGCTCAAGTCAATGATTTCGACGTCTCATTGAATGCTGCTAGTTCGATGCCAAATCTCGAAATGGCTGAATGTGATCCAGACTATAATTTGACAATTACTCCCGATATGTATACCGATATGAGACAAGCAATGACAGCTGCAAATGGAGGAAGTATGGATACTGAAGATGCGCCAACAACACCTCCACAACAACAACAACAACAACAACAGCAACAGCAACAGCCAATGTTCTATATTTCGACAGTCGAATCGACAAAGCATAAGTTTACTGTAACAAATTATGCTCAACAACAACAACAACAGTATGAAAATGGTTATCATATTCCACAAAACGCATCCTATGGAGGACAAATGTCATCACAAGGACAACAACAACAACAACAACAGCAACCAAGTCTTTGCAAAACCAATTCATTGCCACCACAATATATTCAAAATTATGAAATGGGCAACTATAATCAACAACAACAACAGATGGAATGTGATGATAATCCAAATTATATTACATTCAATCCACCACAATGACACAATTTTCGAATAGGAAATTAAGCACTACTGATTCTTTCTCTCAATTCTCATTCGTATTATTGATTCGTTCGATGTTTCTCCATTTTGTTACGTGTGCCTTTTTTCCGTCTCTAATGTTCCAATTTTTGTTTGTTTTTTTCTTCTTCGTGTGCATTTATTCTTATGTTATGGTGCTAAAAATAAAGTTGAGCTGAATAGTTTTTAGAAGTGTTATTGTCAATCCGGTCAGATCATCCAACGGAAAAAGTGATCTACCACAAAAATGCGATGAAAGAGCATGTCAAAATGAGAGATTCAGACGGTAGATCAATTTCTCGTTGGATGATCTGGCTGGATTGACAATACATTAAAAAACACAACACTGAAACATTTTTCAATTATTTTTCTTCCCACATGGTTTTTATTGACTCGCCCGTTGAAGCGCTATACGTTGAAAAAAATATGGAATCATTATTTTCCCGAGTACTAGACTTTTTTTTCAAAATTCCCTCGACCATTGTTTTAGGTTAAAGTAAAGTACAGATCATACTTTTTCTAGAAGTTAAAGCAACACCTGAAGCTAATCCCTACGCAAGGCATACACATTACAACTAATAAAAACTCAAAACAAGAGTATTTTCCTATAACTGTGAGAAAAAAGATGAAAAAATACTTTAAAATGAGCGAGTTTGAGCAAAAAACCAAAAAACGGACAAAAAACATTTGAAAAATCTCCTGAGATGGCTGAGATTGAACTGTGCATTTGTTCGTCGAGGTGTGTTCACACTTCTCTGGCGCGTCTCTTCTTTTTATGTTGTCTCTCACAGGCGGTGTGTACGACACTCCGATTTGCCTTTTGTTTACCGTAAATCTACAAGCGGGAGAAGTACACGGGTCGGCAAAGCGAACCCTTCTTCAGAAGTTGTGTGCGACGGGCGCTCTCGCCGTCTCGCACTCTGCCCCACGCGGTTTTTTTTGTGTGTTTGAAATTAATTTTTTCAACGACGTGAAGAAAAAAGGACTTTTCTCGCTAATGGCGTGTAAACTTTTTCTAAAAATTTGTTTCCAATCAGTTAATACCATGTAGATTCAGAAAAAATAAGTCTCATCACACAAAAATAACTCGGGAGAATTTTCTAAAACAAAAAACGAATTTTTTCGAATTTTTCCATATAAAAGACAAGTTTTCCCGAGTACCTTCTGTAAACTTTTTCTATAAATTTGGTAACTAATGCAAAAAAGCACGTAGATTCAGAAAAAATAGGCCTCGATTCCAGTTTTAGTTTCGGTGACCCTGTTTTTTTCGAAAAACATGTTTTTTTAGTCTATTTTTCAAGAAAATCTCAATTTTCTCGAGTACCTTCTGTAAACTTTTTCTATAACTTCAAGCATGGGTCAAAAATAGGACGTAGATTCAGAAAAAATAGGTCTCCACTCTAGTTTTAGTTTCGGTGACCCTGTTTTTGGCGAAAAACATGTTTTTTTCACGCTATTTTTCGATAAAAGTCGATTTTCTCGTCTATTTTCTGTAAACTTTTTCTATAAATTTGGTCAAACCCTATTTAGACTATACTGAAACGAATGGTATAAGTGTGCACCCGAGTTTAAACTTCTGTGATGCACTTTTCAGCCAAAACTTTCAAGTTCTTTATTGCTAATTGTCCCAGTCAATTCTCACTGAAACTGTTAAAAATGACGAAATTATGTTTTATTAACTCTTTCCACACTAAATTGTTTCATTTAATACCCATCAACACCTTCAAATCACGAAACAAGCTGAAAAACAAAAAAAAAATTTAAATATCCGCCATTTTGACAAAGAGCGTGGCGGGACCCGTTTTGTGCTAAACAACAGACCATGAGATATATCGTTTACAGCCGACCCCACTTTTTATTTTTTTGGGTTCGTTTTGCCGAGCCGTGAGTAAGGTGGGAATTTAAATTGAAAAGTGGTTGGTTTTTCGCTGAAATTCGTTTGTTTCTCCGCGTAAGTGTTTTGTTTTTTGTGTTTCAAATATGATAGAGTAGAAGTCTTATGAGTTGAATTCTTAATGTGTCATCAGGTTTTGCTGTATACAGCCGATAGCTTCAGGATTTGCTTTAAAGAGTGTGGAAATGGTTCCCACAACTTTTTCAAAAAAAAAAAATCTATTTCCGGCTCTAAGAAACTGGCGTTGAAAAGTTGGGGTGGACCTGGTCGGCTTTTTTCAACCAGCCGAAGAAAAAAACCCGGCCCGGTCCGTAATTTTCGTGCCAGGCTCTCGGGCCTCGAGCTATAATCTCACCCATGCCCCATTCTGACTGGACTGGTCTTCAAAAAAACCAGTCGAAATCGGCCCTACAGTGAAATCTCCTGACTACTCTTTGACTGACCTCTGGGAGAACCGTGGTCGAGAGATCTGATCGAACTGTTATTTTCCTGAAAACTGGAACAAGAAACATCTCCCGAAAAAAGTTTTATTGAGGTAAATTCTGATTGCCTATTTTTCGTTGTTCTTTTTTTCAGCCAAACTCAGATGATCTTCCAATGTAAATCGGATAGGATTTCTCAATATAAATGGGTCTTGTGTCGTTTCTTTTTTCTCTTCCTGTGTTCCTTTGATTTTTGCAGATTGATGTTGTTTTAAGGAAGATAATCGATGCGAATGATTGGCTAGTTTGGCGGTATTTGAAAATCCTTGATCACATTGTTTGCAATGGAAATGAGTCTTCTTTTTGAGTTTGCAAAATGGTCGCGAACAAAACTTAAAACTTTTTGTTGGTAAAATGAATTATTTGTTTTTTCACTTACATCAATGTTAGGCACTTTTTCAACTCGCTGAGTTGTACAAAAATGGCTCGAAACATTCTCGAAATTTTTATCACAAACAACGCAATGCCAATGAGATGTTTTACCGGAATATTGGCATGTTTGACAAGGTGAATCAATGTGATAAAATTTGAGATTTTCGGGAATTTCAGTTTTCTTCGAATGAAATATTGTGAGGTGATTAGATATTATCAAAGCATCATCACTAGCGAAATTACAACTGAAAACATACAGGAAATTTGAACAATTGGGAATCCGGTCCAAGACGAGTATCTCACCGTGATTTGATACAATGAACATGCGGTTTGCCGTAGAATTTACATATCGTATTTGAACAGGTGAAAACGAGCGAATCCATTATTATTACGAAACAATCAAGGGACCTTCAAAGAGATAGACAAAAATAGAGTAACTGACGAATAAAAAACAAATAGCCTAAAAGTCAAAATGGTTGTCAGGGTCGGGTCCTTGGCAACCACGTCATTTGAGCGAAACAAAAAACTCTGAATTGAAAATTGCGTCGGTTGGTGTCTCTCTTTCGCATTCGAAATGTTTTTATTTTGACTGGCTCACTGCTCTTTTGAACGTAAACAAAAATAACTGAAGTATTAGTCGAGAAAGTTAGCACGGCCTTTTATGACGTCCTTCAAAAGAGACGCAGAGAAATCAGATTTTTGCAGTTCGGGGTCACGTTTCACGTTTTTTGTAACAAGAAACACTATGAAAAAAAAAGTTGAACCGAAAAACTATTTTTTTTTTATCAATGACGTGACCTTTATATTTAGTTCATTTCCCGAAAAATGTCAGTTTTGAGATATTTTCCTTGTTTAAAAAAAGAAAGCACGTGAAAATAATATCAAACGTGACCTTTCGAACTGCAAATTTCGTATTTTTCTCTGTGTCTCTTTTAATTGGCAAATTTTTTCATAGCTGGTTGGCCGTGTTAGGACAACGGATTTTGACGAGAACATAAAGGGAGACATGTTCAAAGGCTGGGGGGCCTCGGAGCCAGTTTGCCAGATTATCAGAATTCCTGACTCTGCGAGACCGTCGGCTTTTCTTCGAGACATACAAGTTCTTGCTAATAAACAAAACAGACCGTTCGTGATGAACCCCTAACTAATAGCAGTGCCGGGCGAGTCGGCCCTAGGAACATGTCTGCAGAAGAGGAGATTGGGACGAACACTGAAAAAAAATGATTAAAACGTTTGGCCCCGTACAGAGGGTCTGTGACCCTTTATCTCATAATATTTTTTGAGGCATTTCTGTGTCATGAGTTGTCATTATTTTCGAGAAAAATTAGGCAGACGATCTTCGAAAAAAAAAATCATTTTTGACACGCGAAGTCGAAAAAGAACAAACAAACAAACAAACAAAAATTATATTTGTCACGTGAAACGTGGCATTGGATAGTCGTGTGTTTGGTTGGCACATTTCATTACTTCTTTTTCGGTAAACAACTATTTGATTCAGTAATTGGAGAAGATTCGAATTCGACATTTTTGCTGAAAAGATAAGTTTTTGTTGGGGTTTGGGTTGTTTCTGTTCTAATATCAATTGTGTAGAGTTGTATGTATGTCAATTTCTGAGCGATTACTGCCTACAAAAGCCTTAACCCGGCTTTATTCAATTTTCGAATTGAGTATGGATTTGTTTCCTTTTGTTATGGCAAGAAAGTGATGACAGTGATTGATCAGGGTTTGCATTTCTACCAAATAATTGATATTAGCTACTGTATTCTTCATTTTTTGTTTTCGTAGTTCTAGTTACTAATACCAGTTGTGTAAGTAGAGTCTGCGTGTCATTTCCTGAGCAAGTACCGCCACAAGAGTCCGAGCCCGGCTCCATTCGGTTTTCGAACTGAGTGTGGATTCATTTTCTTTTGTTATGGCCAGAAAGCAAGGAATGGATTTGATGATTGGGTTTACGCAATGTCTACTGAAAGATTGGGAAAATGTGACTGGAATGTGGAAAAAACACACACTTTGACCCAAACAATGAACTCATTTAAATATCGATCAATCTCTATTCTTACAGACAAAACTGAACAAAGACAAGAAGATGGTACAAAAATCAATAAGTAGAACTACCTCTTCTGACAAGTTTGAACTTTTTCGCAAAACGGAAAAACATAAACTTTTACAGAACTCGAACAACGATTAGAAGCAAAACCATTGTAGGAAACAAAACCATTTTCAGTTGAGAACAAATTCCCAAAACAACGAACAATTTCGATCTCACTCTATAGGTTTGAATTCTCAAAAAATTGCTAAATCAAACTGTTTTTTTTTGCAGAACATATAAATTTGACAATGTTGGAGAGAAAATGAGACAATTTGAAAATCAAGTGACAACATCTGATCGAAGTTATGAATTTGAGCTATCGTGAAAGTCCAGGTTCGTATTGTTCAACTTTTCTAAAGTAAGATACAAAAATTAAATTCCGCCAATCATTGTTGGTTGGCATCGTATATATTTTCGGAATTTCGACTTTCGCTCTGGCATGTTTGATTGCAACTGCGGTATACTAGGGTTCCCATTTGAACGTTCCGGTCCTTTTTTTCAACAGAAAAACGTGGGCAATGTTTTTCATGGTTTTTTAAAAAATTTTTTTGGATGTTGAAAATAAGAAACAACAGAGGTCAGATTGTTGCCCGAGAATCCCAAAAACCACAAGTCGGGCCCCGATTTTTTGTTTTTTTGACCGGTGAAAAAAGAGCGGCTTGGCCCGGGCCGATTTTCGACCCTCAGTTTCTCTAAGCGGGGAAATAATTGTTTCGGGAAAGTTGTTTTCATCATTTTTAAACTCTTGTTCTTCTAGAACATGGATGATTTTTCCCGGTCGGGCTATTTCTGGAATTCAGTAAAAATAATCGGACAGAGTCCTGCTGTGATTGTTAAACACAACAACTCAAATATGTGGCTCTTGCATCATTTTTACTCTGTGGAAGTTTTAGTAGATGAGACATGAAAACCCCCCCCCCCCCCCCCCCCAACGGTGAAGTTCAAGCAAAACACAAATGAAAATCGTATCTCGGTTATATTTTTGAGTAAATTTGATAATCAAAACACTTAAACTTCGAAAACTTATCTTTCTAGGGAAAGAAATGTACGAAATAGGGAAGAAAGCGGCATGATACAAGCTTCAACTGAACAACATTCAAAACATTTACAATAGCAACAAAGCAGACGGTGGGTTACAAAAATTACTTACTCAATTTTTTTCGCATGTCTCTAATTCTCACACACTCTTTCTAATTCAGAAAAAAAACCCTAGTAAAAATAGAGTACTTCACAAATTTCAGAACATTCTCAAATTTTCGAAAATATTTTTGAATTTTTGTGAAAAGTTCTGAAAACGTGCGGAAGCTATGCCCAATTTTCGCTGGCATTTACCCTACTTTCTGCGTCTCTCATTCTAATACACTCTTTCCATTTTCTAAAAAATCCCTAGTAAAAATAGAGTACTTCACAAATTTCAGAACATTCTCAAATTTTCGAAAATATTTTTGAATTTTTGTGAAAAGTTCTGAAAACGTGCGGAAGCTATGCCCAATTTTTGCTGGCATTTACCCTACTTTCTGCGTCTCTCATTCTAATACACTCTTTCCATTTTCTAAAAAATCCCTAGTAAAAATAGAGTACTTCACAAATTTCAGAACATTCTCAAATTTTCGAAAATATTTTTGAATTTTTGTGAAAAGTTCTGAAAACGTGCGGAAGCTATGCCCAATTTTTGCTGGCATTTACCCTACTTTCTGCGTCTCTCATTCTAATACACTCTTTCCATTTTCTAAAAAATCCCTAGTAAAAATAGAGTACTTCACAAATTTCAGAACATTCTCAAATTTTCGAAAATATTTTTGAATTTTTGTGAAAAGTTCTGAAAACGTGCGGAAGCTATGCCCAATTTTTGCTGGCATTTACCCTACTTTCTGCGTCTCTCATTCTAATACACTCTTTCTAATTTAGAAAAAAATCCCTAGTAAAAATAGAGTACTTCACAAATTTCAGAACATTTTCAAATTTTCGAAAATATTTTTGAATTTTTGTGAAAAGTTCTGAAAACGTGCGGAAGCTATGCCCAATTTTCGCTGGCATTTACCCTACTTTCTGCGTCTCTCATTCTAATACACTCTTTCTAATTTAGAAAAAAATCCCTAGTAAAAATAGAGTACTTCACAAATTTCAGAACATTTTCAAATTTTCGAAAATATTTTTGAATTTTTGTGAAAAGTTCTGAAAACGTGCGGAAGCTATGCCCAATTTTTGCTGGCATTTACCCTACTTTCTGCGTCTCTCATTCTAATACACTCTTTCTAATTTAGAAAAAAATCCCTAGTAAAAATAGAGTACTTCACAAATTTCAGAACATTTTCAAATTTTCGAAAATATTTTTGAATTTTTGTGAAAAGTTCTGAAAACGTGCGGAAGCTATGCCCAATTTTTGCTGGCATTTACCCTACTTTCTGCGTCTCTCATTCTAATACACTCTTTCCATTTTCTAAAAAATCCCTAGTAAAAATAGAGTACTTCACAAATTTCAGAACATTTTCAAATTTTCGAAAATATTTTTGAATTTTTGTGAAAAGTTCTGAAAACGTGCGGAAGCTATGCCCAATTTTTGCTGGCATTTACCCTACTTTCTGCGTCTCTCATTCTAATACACTCTTTCTAATTTAGAAAAAAATCCCTAGTAAAAATAGAGTACTTCACAAATTTCAGAACATTTTCAAATTTTCGAAAATATTTTTGAATTTTTGTGAAAAGTTCTGAAAACGTGCGGAAGCTATGCCCAATTTTTGCTGGCATTTACCCTACTTTCTGCGTCTCTCATTCTAATACACTCTTTCTAATTTAGAAAAAAATCCCTAGTAAAAATAGAGTACTTCACAAATTTCAGAACATTTTCAAATTTTCGAAAATATTTTTGAATTTTTGTGAAAAGTTCTGAAAACGTGCGGAAGCTATGCCCAATTTTCGCTGGCATTTACCCTACTTTCTGCGTCTCTCATTCTAATACACTCTTTCTAATTTAGAAAAAAATCCCTAGTAAAAATAGAGTACTTCACAAATTTCAGAACATTCTCAAATTTTCGAAAATATTTTTGAATTTTTGTGAAAAGTTCTGAAAACGTGCGGAAGCTATGCCCAATTTTTGCTGGCATTTACCCTACTTTCTGCGTCTCTCATTCTAATACACTCTTTCTAATTTAGAAAAAAATCCCTAGTAAAAATAGAGTACTTCACAAATTTCAGAACATTTTCAAATTTTCGAAAATATTTTTGAATTTTTGTGAAAAGTTCTGAAAACGTGCGGAAGCTATGCCCAATTTTTGCTGGCATTTACCCTACTTTCTGCGTCTCTCATTCTAATACACTCTTTCCATTTTCTAAAAAATCCCTAGTAAAAATAGAGTACTTCACAAATTTCAGAACATTTTCAAATTTTCGAAAATATTTTTGAATTTTTGTGAAAAGTTCTGAAAACGTGCGGAAGCTATGCCCAATTTTTGCTGGCATTTACCCTACTTTCTGCGTCTCTCATTCTAATACACTCTTTCCATTTTCTAAAAAATCCCTAGTAAAAATAGAGTACTTCACAAATTTCAGAACATTTTCAAATTTTCGAAAATATTTTTGAATTTTTGTGAAAAGTTCTGAAAACGTGCGGAAGCTATGCCCAATTTTTGCTGGCATTTACCCTACTTTCTGCGTCTCTCATTCTAATACACTCTTTCCATTTTCTAAAAAATCCCTAGTAAAAATAGAGTACTTCACAAATTTCAGAACATTTTCAAATTTTCGAAAATATTTTTGAATTTTTGTGAAAAGTTCTGAAAACGTGCGGAAGCTATGCCCAATTTTTGCTGGCATTTACCCTACTTTCTGCGTCTCTCATTCTAATACACTCTTTCTAATTTAGAAAAAAATCCCTAGTAAAAATAGAGTACTTCACAAATTTCAGAACATTTTCAAATTTTCGAAAATATTTTTGAATTTTTGTGAAAAGTTCTGAAAACGTGCGGAAGCTATGCCCAATTTTTGCTGGCATTTACCCTACTTTCTGCGTCTCTCATTCTAATACACTCTTTCTAATTTAGAAAAAAATCCCTAGTAAAAATAGAGTACTTCACAAATTTCAGAACATTCTCAAATTTTCGAAAATATTTTTGAATTTTTGTGAAAAGTTCTGAAAACGTGCGGAAGCTATGCCCAATTTTCGCTGGCATTTACCCTACTTTCTGCGTCTCTCATTCTAATACACTCTTTCTAATTTAGAAAAAAATCCCTAGTAAAAATAGAGTACTTCACAAATTTCAGAACATTCTCAAATTTTCGAAAACACTCGGGGGAAAAGATTGTGCCATTATGTTGCAAGTTTGCGCCAATTTGGTGTTGCAAGCTTTGCAAGACACTTGCGCTAAATAGCGCAAGCTTTGCAACACGCTTGCGCCACATGGCGCAAAGGTTGCGCCCTGTTCATTTTTCATTTTCTGTCTCAAAATGGTCAATTTTGTGGCGCAAACTTGCAACAACAAAACATTGCGATTTTTCCTCCGAGCATTTTTGAATTTTTGTAAATTTTTCTAGTTTTTTTTGTGTGTTCAAAAATATTGTTTCAGGTATGTCCAGCAGTTCATTCGTCATCTTCATTCTACCGAGTCTCTCTTACATTTTTTTCATTTTTATTGTTTTCGCGGAAAAGCCGAAAGTTTGTAGAGTTGCAAAATGGGAAGTCCAATCCGAGGCCAGTTTTGGCTTTAGGGTTCATGGGTTTGTTTTTTTTCCATAATTTAGAAGAGTTGTTAGAGGGTGTCTGGGTAGTACCTGAAAATGGTTTTGAAGAACCATATACGTTCAAAAATGAAATTTTCGAAACAAAAAATTTTTGAACGTATATGACCATATCACAGAAATTAAGAACATTTTCATAATAGGAGATACTAACTATCCAGAAATCGAATGGTCAGACCAACCTTCTAGCCACACAAAGGCTGGTTAGGACTTTGTCAATTTTTGCACTTCTTATAATCTGACGCAATTTGTAAAAACTCCGACCCGAAAATCTCATATTCTAGACGTAGTTCTCTCGAACTCATCGGTGTGTAATCTTTATGTAGGCTCGCCAGTGGGTAAATCAGATCATTATAGAATCGAATTTCAAGTTAACTCCGTGAAGTTTGACTCGAGCGCCAAAATAATGTTTCCGAATTATCGTAAAATTAACTGGAACACAGTATCTGCACTTCTTGATAGTGTAGATTGGGATATTATTTTTGGTTCAAGAAATGATATATCCACGATGTATAGTAATTTCACGTGTTTTTTGAATTATTGTTTCATTTCATTATTTCCAATTGAAGAAAAGACGCCCAACAAATATAACTTGCCCGATTATTTAAAATCTATGTATCAGTTAAAAGAGGAGCTCTGGGATCTCGTTTTAAAGACCAGAAGTCCAACAAATATAGAGCATTTTCGAGATTTCAGTGCCAAATTAAAGACTCCTGGTCACTCAGAAATTAATTTCTCGTGTTTATCAAAATCTCAATACTGAAGACTTCAACTTTCAATGTGTGAAATTCAAAAATTGAAAAAAGTACTTTGTGAGGTCGAAAAAAAAAGAAAAAAACAGTTTTTGAATTCGTTCTCAGGAAGATTGGCGGCCGCAAACACCGTTTGTGTGTGTGCGGGTACAATGTTTTTGTTTTTTCTTTCAAACATTTTTGGTTTTTTGAGCCACATACATCTAAATTTGAATTTTTCAATATTGAGATTTTTATGAACTCATAAAAAGTATTTCTGAGTGATAGGGTGTCTTTAAACAAAAAGGTGGATAAGTACAACCGTGATTTTGAAAAATGTTTGATCAAAAACAATAATTTCAGCAAACTATCTCATAAAATGAAACAGAAAATGAAACCAACAGCGTCATCGATTCCGGCTTTCAAGAATAGCAATAACGAATTTGTTTTTGACAAGTTAAGCAAAGCTGAATGCCTTGCGGAGTTTTTTGAATTACAGTTTGAAAAGGATACCGTAGTCACGAAATCGGATTTGATCTATAAACCGTCAGTGATGGCCGTACCTTGGGTTTTAGAAGAAGAAGTTTCAAATGTAATGAAAAAAATGAAATCTAGTAGCTCTATCACCTCTGATGGGGTCCCATTCAAGTTTATAAAACTAATTTCGGCTTATATTATTTCTCCACTCACACAAATCTTCAATTTTTCCATGATAAATTCTGTAGTTCCAGAACAATGGAAAGAATCATTCATCGTTCCAATTCCAAAAGTAAAAAATCCAGAAACTGTAGCACATTTCAGGCCTATTAGTCTCACATCCCATTTGTGCAGAGTTTACGAAAAATGTTTGAAGTATAAACTCATCAAACATCTCGACAATATTAACTTTTGGACCGAAAACCAACACGGTTTCCGTCCCAGAAGATCTACTGTAACACAAATGATAGGTTCAATGAATGATTGGACGTTAGCGCTTGAAAACCGAGAGCAGGTTGATGTGGTTTACTTAGTTTTGTCTGTAAGAATAGAGATTGATCGATATTTAAATGAGTTCATTGTTTGGGTCAAAGTGTGTGTGTTTTTTCCACATTCCAGTAACATTTTTCCAATCTTTCAGTAGACATTGCGTAAACCCAATCATCAAATCCATTCCTTGCTTTCTGGCCATAACAAAAGGAAATGAATCCACACTCAGTTCGAAAACCGAATGGAGCCGGGCTCGGACTCTTGTGGCGGTACTTGCTCAGGAAATGACACGCAGACTCTACTTACACAACTGGTATTAGTAACTAGAACTACGAAAACAAAAAATGAAGAATACAGTAGCTAATATCAATTATTTGGTAGAAATGCAAACCCTAATCAATCACTGTCATCACTTTCTTGCCATAACAAAAGGAAACAAATCCATACTCAATTCGAAAATTGAATAAAATTCGAAAAACAGAAATGCCTCAAAAAATATTATGAGATAAAGGGTCACAGACCCTCTGTACGGGGCCAAACGTTTTAATCATTTTTTTTCAGTGTTCGTCCCAATCTCCTCTTCTGCAGACATGTTCCTAGGGCCGACTCGCCCGGCACTGCTATTAGTTAGGGGTTCATCACGAACGGTCTGTTTTGTTTATTGGCAAGAACTTGTATGTCTCGAAGAAAAGCCGACGGTCTCGCAGAGTCAGGAATTCTGATAATCTGGCAAACTGGCTCCGAGGCCCCCCAGCCTTTGAACATGTCTCCCTTTATGTTCTCGTCAAAATCCGTTGTCCTAATTTTCTCGACTAATACTTCAGTTATTTTTGTTTACGTTCAAAAGAACAGTGAGCCAGTCAAAATAAAAACATTTCGAATGCGAAAGAGAGACACCAACCGACGCAATTTTCAATTCAGAGTTTTTTGTTTCGCTCAAATGACGTGGTTGTTCGATTTGAGATCCAATATTCAATTTGAGACAATTTTCAGAAAATACAAGTTCATTCATAGATTCAATCAGTTGTTTTTGCAGTAGTCTCTTCGCTATTTTTCTTCGAGAGAATGTATTCAATAGTATGACTAACTTTGTCTATTGCCGCCTTCAGATCTTTATTTGTGACATGTTGCGAAGCAAATTGAAGAACCATCGAGTAAACAAAAACGAATTGGAAATAATTGTCAATTCCTCCAGGTCGTTGACGACGAATTGAATTGCACAGTTCTTTCATCTATGTTTTGACAATGTGTCAAGTCATTTTTAAAAGAGAACAACTTACATCAATATTTCGGCCATTTTTCATTAATTGAATAGCACAAACAATAGCCAAATAAGTGCCAGTTCTTCCGGCTCCTCTTTTACTTATAATACCAACAGGATCACCTTCATATGCATCAGCAACTCCAAACACATTCGATGCACTTGCCAATATCTTTTTTGTTTTTGATCCAACATCACCCATTGGCCAATAATTCAACATTTGAATTGTTGATAACACTGATTCGGCACATCCATTCGGAAGAACTTCAATGATATACGTATCATTTGATTCATTCGAATCAGTTCCCATTTCAACCTTCCGATTGTGTACCCATATTTGTTCATAGTGTTCATGTTCTCCATTCGTAATTGGAAAGTATTCACTGAACTTATCATTTGGTTTTGTTGATTCTTCTGGAGAGCAAAGCAAGTATATATTATGCAGTTTCTCTTGATAAATCATTGACCAGAATTCTTCTTGTCGTTTTGGATTGAGAACGGGAAGTTGGGCGAGAACGAATTTCCGCGGAATCTAAACAACAAAACATATCGATCTGGATATGTATCTGCTCTCAATAACTCACATCTTTAATCTCAACATAACTTGCATGAATATAATCATGTTGTCTGCTTTCAGTTTTCTCCAATTTGACACGATTAACATCTAACACTTCTACATCTTCAGCCTGATGAAAATCGAGACCATATTCGAGAAAAACATTGATTTCGCTGTCTTCCACACTGTGTTCATCAATTGCATCCCATTGGGTTTCGAATACTTTTGAACATTTTGGTTGAATTTGTTCGAGCAAATTTTGAATCGATTTCTCGATTTTTTCCACTGAAACTGGAGGTGGCCGATACTCGTATGATTTCTCTGGCAACTCTTTTTGAACTGGATCTAAAATCGAAACATTTATTATTTTGAAATTGAATAGGAGGTTGGGCAAACAGTTCGTCGGCCCGAAATTTCACTACTCCTTTTACAGCAAATTTGTCTAGAAAATCAAAAGTATATACCGTATTTCCTGTAATATAAGGGCACTCGGAGAGAGAGATTGAAAAATAAAAGGGCACCTCCATTTGAAGGGCACCTCTAGTATAAGGGCACTCGGAGGGAAGGGTTGAAAAATAGAGTGGCATGCCCTTATATTACAGGAAATACGGTATTCATTTTCTAGCAGGCTTCTCATAATACTATTAATTGCCCAGAAGTGACGAAGATTTCAGACCCAATTTGGACTAATTGAGAAAAAAATGAGACCAAAATAGGGGGACTAATATAGGGGGGACTTACGGCTGTGACCGGAACTTGGAGATGTGCATGGTTTCGGTTTTGATGGTGTTCGAGTTGTTGATTTTTTTGGTTCTTTAGTTTTTCGATACGATTTGCATGTTGTTTCCAAAGCATCATTTGTCGGAACAGACGGTTGAACAACATTAACACTGAGATTCATTTTCGACGCTGACTTCTTTGGCAAACCGAGTTTTTGTGGTTGTTGTTGTTGTTGCTGTTGTTGCTGCTGTTGTTGCTGCTGCTGCTGTTTTGATTCCTTTTTCTTTTTATTTTTACTTCTGAATATATTCGAGATTTTATCTTTCAACGCTTTTTTTGGTTTGTTTCTTGGTTCAGATATTGATATATTGGCTGTTGATGGCGTATTTGTCAATGGAGATGTGATTGCTGATGCATGTGATGATTTTGATTTTTTGTTCATATTTGATCCTTTGATCTTTTTATTTTATTGATTTGATGGATATTTTTGGCAGAAAATGACTGCAAATTTTTGAATGAAGCCTTTTTGAACAACAGCAAACGTCATAACGTAAAACGTGTCGGGTCACGTTTCGAAACTAAATTCAAAGATAACGTTTTTGGGTATTGTCAATTCAGCCATTATTCAAAAAATATATAAATAAATTTCCAAGTCGCATTTTGTTCTGTTTATAAGAGACGGCAGAGAAAACACGCATCGCCTGTGAACATACAAATATTTCTTACAATGGAACTGTGATAGCTTACTAACGGGCTTTAGGCAACCTAAAATATAGTATAATGCTCGACGGAATTTTGGAGAAAAAATCTAGCACTCGAGAAAATAATGATTCCAGCTATACGTGCTATTATTTCAAATTTTCCTACGTGATCACCAAGTTTGGAGTATTTTTCCTAGGCTTTTCGGTAAAAATTCCCTCGGGGGTTTGACTATATCTAAGGTGCTGATCATTTTAAAAACAGTTTCATGTTTTTTTTTCTGAAACGGGTCCACGGTCGGCCCAAGATCTTCTTTCATAAGACTACAGTATGAAAAAAGGAAAAATTCTTCTTGACATGTTGACATTTGACGGAGCCATAGAGTGAGATTGTAGCCCGAGGGCCCGAGACCCCGGCCCGAAAATCACAGGCCGGGCTTTTTTGTGTTTGGACCTGTCAAAAAAGTCTGTTCAGGCCGGCCCGGACTTCTGAGCGTCAGTTTCTCAGAGTCAGGAATATAATATTTTTCAAAAAAAAATCTGTTGGAACAACTCTACACTCTTGGTCTTCTAGAAAGGAGTATGACTCGTATATGTAAGTACTAAAATTCTGAATATACTCAATGCCCGTTTGCGGCCGGTCAGAACGGGCCTACGGTCGGTCCGGGAGCGCCCAAATCTTTACCTCTAGACGGAGGTAAAAATGAAAACAGATCAAGTTGTTTTTTTTTGCGTGCTTTCTAAGTATTCTTTATTTTATTCTCAGTTTTTCAAGAAAAATGATCAAAATTTCGTCGAATTGTTTTATTTTTATTGAAATTGTTTGTAGTTTTAGACTAAAGTCTGGTGTCTGTTGTATTTTTTCAATCCATGAATAACTCATCTTGACCCCTTTTCTATTTATTCCTGAAAAACGGGATGACTTTTGAACATTGAACAATTTCGCAATCAATTCTTCGGTCGTTTTTTTTCCGATTCAATGTACACACACTCGATACCTGCGTCTCTTCTTGTTTCACCCTCTCGTTTTTATTTACAAAATACCATACAATTTTGACGAGACGCAGACAATCATACAAATATCGACAGTTTGTCTGCGTCTCTCTAAACAGGTGTACTATTTCGGCGAATGACGTAGGAAGTATGCGCGATGAAAACGACCGTAGGCACAAATAGAAGAAGGGAGAAAATGGGCAACAAAAAAACCCGACCGACCAATGACGACGACCAAGATTTTTATTCTTTTCTTTTTTTGGATTCTTGTTTTTTTCTGTATTTTTTGTGTCTATTTTTGATTATTTTATAGCACTTGTTACTGGTTTCCAAAGATTCAAAAGATTAGCTGAAAATATTCTCAGATCCTCGAAACAAATATAGATCTTTCATATCCGTGAAAGTTTCCAGTGACAAATCAAAAAATTATTTTATCAAACACAAACTTTTTAAAATATAAAACCACCATTTGGTGCTGTTCAGTCGGTGGCGAAAAAACAGAAGTTTCACTACTGTAAATAGTTGAACGTGTACTTTTTCATCGAAATTTGGGGGAAAAAATGAACTCAGTTCAGTAGTTTCGTGACATTTTTATTGAAGATCTAACAAGATCAAGGCCTGATTTGCATATCAATTTTCATCGAAATTGGGAGCCTAAGCCTTTTTTGTCTCATAATATCATCTCAAATTTGCAAGACTTATCAGTTCGACCTCTCCCATTTTCTCCTCTATCTTTTCATCTTTTTTATTTTCAAAATGACGTTCTTATCATCTTCATCATTCCAAAATAAAAGTGAAATATTCAATTGAAACCGGAGAGAAAAGAGAAAGAAAGTCGAAATAAAAAACATGTTTTTGTTTATTTTTTATTCTCATAAAAATAGAAACATTCGTAAACACCACCATGTGTTTTGCAGGTTGGCAGACAAAAAATTGGAACACAAATAATAAATCAGAAAAAATAGAAATGTCCGCGTCGGTACTGTAGATTCGATTCGATCTACAGGGTCTTTGTTGCTGATTTTCGACGACTTACTTCGAGAATTCAAACTGGAGTCGGAACTGAAAAAAACCGAAGCTATGCTTCAGGTGAGTGTTACTTTTCTTTTTTTCAGGAGAGAAAAAAATGTTTCGTTGTGTCAATCTTTCATATTTGATAACACATTCAAGACAACTTGCCAACTAAATGAAAATTATCAAAAATCTCAATATTGAAGACTTCAACTTTCGATGTGTGAAATTCAAATATAAAAAAAATGTACTTTGTAAGATCGAAAAAAAAAAGAAAAACTGTTTTTGAACTCGGTCTCAGGAAGCTTAGCGGCCGCAAACACCGTTTGTGTGTGTCTGCGGCTACAGTAACCCACGACAAAAACGTGATCTGAAAACTTCCATCTGATGGTCGAATTGTTCGAACTTCGGGAATATCATTTGCAATTTTTTTTGCTGAAACGGACCCAGATAAAAATCGGACCTGGTCCGTTTTGACTCAACGTGACTCGGAAAAAAAAAATAGTATCAGTAGTTTTTTTGTCTACTTGTTACAGTATATTCAAACAAATTTCTCACCCGGTCCGATTCAGCCAAAATCCCAACAAACAAAAACGGACTGGGTCCGATATTTTTCTGGGGCCGTTTCAACAAAAAATGTGTCTGGTCCGATTTTGTGGCCCGATTCAGCAAAAATTTCGGAAAAAACGGACCGTGTCCGATTTCTTGACTGTGGTCCGATTCAGACACATTTTTCATGTTCGGGTCTAATTCAGTTTTGGTTGATTTCGGGTCCGATTTAATCGGAGCTGGTTCGACTCAGAAGGTCCGATTCAGAATCCACCGTGGTCACCAAAAGAAACTTTTATCCTAGGCTTTTCGGTGAAAATTGCCTTGGGGGTTTGACTATTTTGAGGGTACTGATCATCACTTCATTTTTCCCTTCACCCTCTTTTAATTTTGCAGTTGCAGGTTTGCAAAACTCGTACTTTAAACCAAGAAATTTGATAAAAATTTTCAATTTCGACGCCGAAAGTCTAGTACTCGAGAAAAAAAGTTTCCTACCAATCCTTTAAAATAAGTCGAATTTCCTTGGCAGATTCTGCGTCTTGTACTCTCTCAACAATGATATTGATTGGTGATTAATATCACTCACATCCGCCTTTGAACTACAGTAACTTAGATCTCTAAAAAGTTTTGTTTTTTAAAAAATAAATAGAAAATTTCTCATTTTTCCTAGTCGTTTCAAATCTCAGAATTCAACCTTTCTTAATGTTGTTTTTGAGTATTTTCCGATAAATTGAAGAGATAACTCTTTGATGTTTTTGTCATCATTCATCAAAATAGTACAAAAAGAGACGAAAAGTTACCCGTAATGTGATATTATTATTACTATTTGGTCAACCTTCTCATTCATTTTGTGCAACCATATCAAAACCGCAAAATGAAATGATAAGTTTTATCGCGTTTCTTTGACACCACATTCCTCTCGTTTTATTTCTTTGTACTCACCTGTTATTCCACACTATTTCCTTGTTATTCTTAGCTTCTCATCACTATCACCTGTTTTTTATTTTTTGTTTTGTTTTTATTTTGAAAAAAAAAAAATTTCATGTGAACGTTAAGTAAAAATACTATGGTTTAACTTTGTCAGTGTATGATGTGATTTTTCTCGTCGCACGTCAATATTCCACGAGGGATTTTGATATTAGATTGTTCTTGGTATTCTTGTTTTTATCTGAAAATCGGTGATATTTTTGTTTAGTATTGTTTTTTTTCAAATAGAAATTTTAATATTGAATCAGAGGAAGTCAACAATTATTGTAACAAAGGCAGGTTTTATTGTAGAATCCGATAATTTATTTTTTTTGAACAAGTTGTTTGAAGTCTAAACTCTTCGGTCCGAAAGTTTCGCATCTCTGTTTGAACTATCAACAAGTCAATGCTAAGCATCAAGATCTTGCTATCTCATTCATAGAAATTTAGAAACAGTAATATTTGTTGATGCTCCGTTTTTGAACATCCGAACTCTTTGACTCCTGAATATTTTATTAGTAGTTCAATGTTCTGTAATTGGACACTAGTAAACAAGGAAAAAGTGACGAATCGGAAAGGAAACCAATTTTCCGCCGCCTCCTCCTCCTTCATCTTATTCTTCCTTTTTCCGATTCGAATCGGAAGCCCATTCTGAAAAATAGGATTTGTAAATTAAAATAATACTATTAATAAGACTACTCTCTCCTCGATTTATTTTTCTTCTTCTCTCTTTCTCTCTCACGTCATTCTATTTATTTATTTACTCATTCAATTTCCGAACCCATTTTGAACCCCAAAAAAAAACAGATAGAAAAGATCTGAAAAATTGAGAAGAGCAAAATAATAATAATAATAATATTCGAAGGGGTTCCACGAATGAACACGACACTTTTTTCTTCGTTTTTTCTTCTCGATTTATTTCGTCACATTTTGTCGTTTTCTCTGACATCTCTTATATTCGTCCAATCACTTTTCTTGCTTTGAGCTGACTGAAAAAAAAGAGAAAAGTGACGAAACTTTTCGGCTAGTAGTATGTAGTAGAAAATGGAGGAGAAAAAGAAGAGGAATACTTATGTTTTTATACGTCATATTTTTTCGCCTTTTCAAAATTGTTTTCTTTTCCTTCTTGTTTTTATTTTTTCTTGAGATACTGAGGTCAACGGTTAATTTTTTGGGTTGTTATATGGACAACATGTAGAATACGACCCCACCGTATTTCATGACCCCCCAGCGAATTACACGACCCCATAAATGTATTTCGAGACCCCATTTCCATTGGGTGGGGTCTTGAAATACATGGGTGGTCTTGATGTAAAGTGGGGTCATGAAATACTTAGTGGGGTCATAAAATACATTGATGGGGTCGTGAAGTAACTGGCTTACAAGGGTGTGGGGTCGTCTTCTACATGACCCGGACAAGATGTAGAACACGACCCCACGTGAAGTATTTCAACACCCCACAATAGAAGTGTATTTAATGACCCCTACAAATGTAGAAAACGACCCCAACAATGTAGAAGACGACCCCAAAAGTGTAGAAAACGACCCCAACCATTTTGGGGTCTTGAAATACATGGTATGGGGTCGTGTAATACATTTCTATCGCGGGGTCTTCTAATATGTTTTGTGGGGTCGTATTGTACGTTTTGCCCGGAAAGATTTTGTCTACAACACCATAGAAAACAAACGTGAATCTTTTGATTTTTCACTTGATTAACCCACTAAACATTCAAAAATTTGATCTCCTGAAAAAGATTGGAACGACTAAAGAAACCCTTCCTAAAATTTCAATTCATCTGGTCATGGGCAATTTTTGAAAAATGTGAGGATCAAAGTGTACTGTACGGGAATAGGTTGTTCATCCAGTTCTTTTGTGATTCACAACTTAGTCATTCTTCGGCATTTCACAACGTTTCTAATACATTTTCTTCTTTACATTCTTGTTCAAAGTCTTATTTTACTTTATCGTCATATTTGTTTTCTCTTCTAAAAAAAGAAACCACAAATCCCTTCTGACCCGAATAAGGACCTTATTAATATTTTTGGATGAATTTGTTTTTATTTTTGTCCTCAAACTGGTTTTGATTTTTAAAAATGACGCTAGAAAAAAACAACGTGTTATTACCGACTACAGTAGAGAGTTTCATTTTTTTCCAGCTGTCAAATGTTGAAAAACTGCAGTTTTCAAAAAGAACTAAACTGGCGAACTAAAATGGTTCCCCAATATTTCGAAACGTACGCCATATGCCTTCAAAAACCCATTGTTTCTTTCGTTTTAGTCAAGTATTTCGAAATATAGGGTCTTTCCACTATTATTTCGCATAAATTACACACCCCCGAATATTCACCATTTCATTATGTGTTGGTTTGGTTTTCCCAACACACATCTGCCCTACTCAACAGACGGACAAAAATTATGAAATCAACCCAATTTTTTTTCTTTTTTTTTCGTTCGCATTCTGACATCATTTTAATAACGACGTTCGACGCGCAGAAAATAGACGAAAAAGGAGAAAATCTTGGCTAGTTGGCCACTTCTATAAATACTCGCTACATTTTTGACAACCTTTACGAATGATTTCATAGTTATTCTGCATAACCAATTATATGAGAGATTGTTGAAAAAAAAAGCATTATGAAATGCGGCAGGTGAACCGAAACCTGCTGGTTTTTTATCCAAAGATCGAACATTTTCTTAGAAATCACACTGAAAATTTATCCAAAAAAATAAAGATTACTGTAGTTTATGTATGTACCTTTAAAAAAATAATTTGTGATTTATGTTACAATCATGACCAATAAGACAATTCATAACTACTGATCATCTTTTTTTCGTTTTCAGATATTTTTTCACGTAGTTCAACTTACAAGGGAACTATGATAGCTTACTAACGGACTTTGAAATGAGATATATGCTCACCGATAGAGTTTTTTTTGCTGATCAAGATCCCGTAGCTAACTTTTGCAAAGCTCCAGCCAGAAAGCTAAAAATCACGTTTTTGTGATCAGTCCAAAATTTTTAAAGTCACCCTAACTTTTTCGAAGTTTTTTTACTCATGAAAACTAATTAGTGGATCTGATAGGAAATTCAATTCTCTACACGATGGTTTAATTGAAACTTCAAAAAAGTTTTGAAAAAAGTGTTTTTTTCTTAAAAAACATGAAAAATCAGAAACAATTTCTGAAATTTAATAATTTTCACGTTTTTCAATGCAATTTTTTTTATTTTTCACGTGTTTTTGATCTACCTTTTTCATTGAAAGTTTCGGGCTCATTTTTTTCAGCGTTACAATCACAATTTCGAAATTTTTAAGTGCTCCTATCGTTCTTGGCATGCCAAATAACCCTTTAGTAACTTCTCATCACTAAAATAATTCAAATTGAACAAGATATTTCAAATTTTGTGCTCAAACTTTGAGCTCGATTATTAGCTTTCTGTATGGAGCTTTGCAAAAAGTTAGCTACAGGATCTTGATCAGCATAAAAAACTCTATCGGGTGACACATGTCTCATCTCAAAGTCCGTTAGTAAGTTTTCACAGTTCCCTTGTCAGAAAATGATTTCAGTCCAATTTTTGACTCGGAATTTCACCTGTTTTCGAAAAAAGTTCATAAGTACTTGAAGCAGATGATAACATTCAAATCGTCCGATTCCCTATGATTTATAATTGTTGCTCAAACTACAGTATAACAAGAAAGTGTGATCCCCAAAAAAATAGGTGAATTTTAAACCACAGAAACGTGAACAAGTCGTTGAAAACATAGTTCAACTAGTGTGAACTAGTGTTTTGAGGAAGATTCAACTAGTGGTTTGAAGAGCTCAGCTATTGTAAATAATCCTGATTCGTGAAATTTCGAGATTTGAGAAAAGTTTCAAATTTTTTTCGAAAAATCTCCTGTCTGTTAATTTATTCTATTTTTTTTTCTATAATGTCATCTTGACATTTTCCTCATTTTTCTTGTTGAACCAAAGTAAAAGACCGGAAATTAGAACATGTAAATCTAACAGGATTTTCTTTCTCTCATGACCACAATTATTTAATCTGAGGGAGGAGATAAATATAATCCTCATTTCTCGTCATTTTTTCAAGAATAATCGAAATTTGTTCATGTGATTTCAAATTTTGCTTTTCTTTGATTTTATCTTTTTTTTATTTTTGTTTCTCTGTGTCTCTCATCTATTTCACAACTGTCGGCGTCTCTTATGAAACTGTTCACTTTTTTATTCGCGAATGATGTCATTTTTGTTTCAATAGAACTATAAAGGTGTCCTATTATTAGTGACTTTTTGAATTTATATTCTTTTTTTGAGTTACAATAATTACTTTTTACATTTTTTAAGGCTAAATTACTTGTACATATTTTTTGTGAAATAATTACTCCAGGCGAACTCTACGAGAGGTCGCCACGCGATAATCCCCTATCCCGACATTTCGCCATTTTTTTTTCAAATTTTGCCGCCTGATATGTATTTCACCAGCCCACATCCGTGCGTCCAATATGTTATCATACCCACACTTTTAAATCCCTATAGTTTGTCGACAAAAAAACGCGGTTTTCGGAACGAGAAGAAAAGTTGAAATCTCAAAAGGTGGCAAACTGCTGTCGTAGAACCCTTTGTTTTGTTGATTGATCAAATTAAATACAAATTTGAATATCTCAATCTTTTACTGATGAGTTTTTTCAAACACTGAATTATGTATAACTGAGATCTCCTCCATATTTGACACTGTCAATAAAACAGTAAATAATTCCAGACTTGAAAAACAAATCAAAAATCGCCAAATATTGTATTTATTCATACTACAAGTCTCTTTTTTATTTTTGAAACGACTCAATATTTACTGTTTGACTTATACATTTTCCCAATTTTTCTAGACTCCACTTTTTCTTCGAAATCTACCTGAAATACCAATTTTATCGATTGTATCTCAACATTTATATTATCATTGATGTTTAACACAATCACATCACTTTCGCCCCACCAGACTATTTTTTTGTTCTGTTCTTCTAAAAAACTTTATTTCTTAATTTGATAAATTTATTATCGTTATTATTATAACCCAACTAACTATTCAATTGAATGTTTTCTTTTTTGATCTGGTTACTGTAGTTTTCTAAACTGCCGAGATGTAAAATAGGTCGCAACGGTCTTATCAGTTAATCGAAAAGTTCAAAAAGAGGTTTTGATATTCTGTAAAAATGCATGAGGCAAACATTTTTTGAACTTCTGGCATTTTTGCTTTTTCGCGAACATCTGTCCGCCTCAAAAATTATGTTTTTTTTGCCGCATTTTATTTTTGTAAATATATCACGTATTCATTTCCGTCTCATCTAAATAAAATTCTCGTTTTATTTGCAGGAAATGACAGTGTTGGAAACGGTCACAATAATATCACCATGCGGATTAGCGGCCTTATTAAGAGAAGCAAAACCGACTACATTAGTTGTCGATTGTCGCGGTTTTACCGAATTCAACGAATCACACATCACACAGTCAACAAATGCATTCTTCTCGAAACTTATTAGAAGGCGGCTTTTCGAGAATAAGGTCAGTTTTAAAATCGAGAATTGAGTTCACAAAATGTTCTGATCATCCCAAACTATAATTCCTAAACTTTTGATAACAATGCTGGAGAAAGAAATCTGTGTTATACAATGGGAACAATGCTTCTAGAAACAGAAAAACGAACTGATAACTCAGTCCGAATGAGCCCCAAAACTATAGAAAGCTCAAACTACAAAACTGTGCAAACCAAGTATTTGTCTTTTATTCCAAATAAACGACAAATATCGATTTTTGTCAATCAGTTTCTTCTTTTTTTCTGTTCCGATCACTACTCGAAAAAATGTTCGTTTGACGTCATACATCCACTGATTAGTCATTGTCAAACTAAATGTTTGTATTCAAATAAAAGACCTGGTCAAAGAATTTCATTTGAATAATTATAAATTAGTTTGATCCGATTAGAAGAGGACGTCAAAATTGAGAAAAAACCGAGGAGGAAAACAAATTATGTCGAGATGAGTATGAACATCTTGTGATAATGATGACTACTTGAAATTGTTTGATTATGGGAATAGACCACGTTTTTACGAAATGAAAAGTATTGTGAAATTTGTTATCTTTCTCAAGTTGGAAACTTCTCAGATTATCGAAAAAATAGTATTAGTAGATTAAGTCTGAAGTAGGGAAACGATTTTTCGATAAACACAAGGAAAAAGGTTTTTCAAAATTAGGTATTTACGTATTGAATTACAACTCCAATTTTCAATCAAACCGAAAACAACAACGGGCCATTTTTTGAACATAAAAGATCACGGGTGTCACTTTTTCAATCAAACCGAAACCTTTACACGCTGTGTTAATATGGTAACATTCTTGGGTCGAAGTTTTCGATAGTTTTCAATTGATCCAGTTATATTCTAGTCCCAAACATCAGTATTAACGAGATGTGTGTTTTTTGTCTGACTTTTAATATCAAATTTCAAATCCCCATTTTTGGCGCTAAAAACATGTTGTTTTTGTTATCAATATGTTTTTGTTGTTCTCTCTTTTTTTCGGTCTTTTTCGTAAATATTTACCCAAACGATCGTACGATTCCCGGTTTACATATAATGTTGGTTTTGTTTTCAGTCAGGTATATAAAGACAAAGAAAGACCAGAAAAAAAGTAAACTTGACTCATAATTGAATTAGTCATTCCATCCTAGATAACCGGTTTTTCATTATGACTTGTTGGTGATAAAAATTGAGCGGCGAGAGGAAAAAAAAGGAGAAGAAGAAGGAGTACTGTAGATGAGAATGAGTAATATTTGACAATATAATGGTACGGTGGTGGGAATGAGAAGGTGTTTCGAATTTTTATCGAGGTTTCGAAAGTGTCTGGATATAATTCGATGACTTATATGTGTATAAAAAATATAACTCGTTATTTTTCCTGAATTTCGTGAAAAAAAAGGAGATTGGACTTTTCGGAAAGTGAAGGCCAATCATGAACTGTTAAAATAAAAACTAACTCTATTTGAAGTGACAAATATTGAACAAAGCCATAATTTCAAATTATCTTATAAGTGTTTTAGTGTTTTGCGACTTGATTAATTATTCATCCTACTCAAGTTGAAATACTTCGACTTTTTTGTCAGTAACCAACAAAAAGGGTCCCTATAAAACAAAAGCAGAAAAAGAGTCATAAGAAAGGGCCGAAAGCATTGTTTTGATGTTGAATGAGTCATTTTCTCAACTCATATGACTCATTTTTTTCCCAATTTTCAAAAAGTAATTTGATTTCATATTGCATATATCCAATCTCTCTCTCTCCCTCTCTCTTTTTTGCCATCAAAATAACATCTCCATCACCAGAAAAAAGCATCTATTCATATATGTTGTCGTTCTGTTTTTTTTGTTGATGACTAATTTTTCGCCGTGCAAACGAATTGAAATGTGAACCAGGAATGAGTCATTTAAATGTGTGTGCGCAGCAGCTTTTGTGTTGTCCCCCAAAAGGGGCGGCGCCTAATAATAGTGGTCAAGAAGTAGTAGTGGACACTCGCATGTATTTATGCATATGATTTTTTTCCGATTTTCAGTTTCAAACGTTTTTCGACATTTTTACTGTTTCAAAGTTATTGAAAAGTTATTTCTAGTCCCTTTTTCGGGTTGAAAATTAAACTGAAATTATGATGGAAAAATACATAGCCAATGAAATTTTCTGTTTCAAAACCCTTTATTTCGAAATCAAAAAAGTTTGATATTTAAAAATTAGTCATATTCTGTGATGTCTTATTTCAACAACAAAGTTCTGCGCGCAGTTTTTCAGAGAATGTGCTTCTGAATTGACTAGAATTATGGGTCTCGTTTTTTGCTCGTTTCTCACGCCATAATTAAATGACTAACTCGCTCGTTTCTTTTGCATTCCAATTCTCAGAATATACGGGTTTCAAAGAATGATGAATTCATGAAAACAAATAGAGACATTCTCATTCTGTGTTTTGTTTTTTTCAGCTTGACGATAACTGTCTAGTCCATCAATTGATGAGTTCTGGAAGTCGAGAAGAAATGGAAAAGAAACTTGATGTTATCTTATATGCCGAAGAAGACAAACCAAGAGGAAATAAAAGAAGGTAATCTCGAAATGATGAGAACTTTTTGGAACAATATTATGTTATTAGAATCGCATCTTGTAATGCTCCTGAATCGTCAGCCAAAATATTGAGAGTTTTGCGAGAACGACTCGAAGATACGGAAAAATTCAGAAGTGTTATGGTTTTGGAAGGTGAGTGACATTTTTGTATTTATTAAAGTTTTCGAAACAAATTTGTTGGGCCCTCCAGTTTTTCATCGCGAAATTCCAAGAACATCTCAAGTTCAAAATAAACAAAATGAAATGTGTTAGCCAAAAAGTGTCACCCATCTTTTCCCTAGAATGTGAATGTTGTTTGGGTGGGGTGACAAGAAAAAACACAAAATCCGTCTTATATTTTTTGTCGACGACCCACACTCTTTTCCTCCATTCTCTTCTCAATGTTTTCGGCTTGAAAGTGCTAATGAAATTTCATTTTTTTTTTCGAAAAAAAGCTCTTGTTGGCTCGTTTCTTGTTTTGTGAGTGGTGTGTGCCGTACGTCAAGAACACTCGTTGATTGTCATTTTCAGACCGAAAAAAAGAAAATGAGAAAATGAATCATTTTCGTTGTTTATGCTCGCTGTTTTTCGTATTCTCGCGCCTTTACATATGTTACACATTTTATTAGAAGTTTTTCGAGGAGAAAAGTTTTGCGTGACCAGTGAGCAAAAACATGATTCATAAAAGGGGCGGGGCGAACATATTAGATTTTCATTCATTTGATGAAAGAAAAAGGTTTCATTCTCAGAATGAGTTTTATAGTTCAACATTTATCATTTCGAAAGATGTTCTTTTTGTGCAGAATTTAGAAAAATTCAGAATCAAACCTGGCCCGATCGAATCCAAAGTGTGAAGTGTTGAATAGGATTCAAACAAAAAACGGGCCCGGTCCGACTTTTTCAAAACTTTCTTGAGTATTTTTGTGTCGGCCTGACTCGATTCAATGTCTTGCCACGTTTCAAGACTTTTTTATCAAATATTTCAACTTATTTCTCGAAAAACAATACATTGATAAGTAGACAGTTAGGGTAACTATTTTTATAAGTAGTTCCGCTTATTTCCCAATGGAGTTTTATTTATCAAAAACAACTTGTTTTACTCTTTTGTTCAATGATCAGACTTTTGAATCACTTTCTGATTTCATTGAATCCTTTTCAAAAGATCTTCAAAAATTTCTGCAAAACTTCTCAACCTCACAAATCACGTTTTCTTTTGCAATTACTAATAATGTGAATGTGACACACCAATAAACCACCTCAAACAATGATTGTTTATATAGCGACGAAAAAAAAAGAATTATCACTCAAAAAAAATGTATGACTGATCAATTATATTGAAGTTGCTTCTCAGTATTCGTAAAGCACTTCAATCCTTCTATTTTTAATTTTTATGAGAATGAGAAGAAGCCATTCTTGGTATCAATTTGGCACCTAGCACTAAAAACAACAACATTCAAATACACTTATTATCAATCATCTCTTTTTTTTTCTCATGATTCATATTCGGTTTTTTGTTGTCTTGTGAATGTTTCAGTAACTAAATATATATATATATATATATATATATATATATATTTATGTAAATGAAATGAGTCATATCTGTCTGCGTCTCTCACTTCACTCTCGTCTATCGATCAACCATAAAAAGGCCTTGCTCATTTCTCTAACACGCTCTTCATTCGGCATACTCTCTTGTTTTTCGTTGGCTCAACTCCAATTTCGATTTTCCTCGTCTTCAACGTCTTCTAGTTCATCTTCTTCTTTTTTGTTCCTTCGTATTCTTCTACTTTATATTTTGTTCTGAATATTCATCTGAAAATGACTGAGAATCTGGAAAAACGAAATGAATCGAAAACTGCAAAACGACGAAGAAAACGAAAGAATCGTAAGATTCGAATAAAACAAGAACAATTGGAAAAAAAAGAAAACGAACAGAAAAAAGTGATGAAAATTAATCTCGAACTTCCATTGAAATTAAATGATGCAATGGAAACTGAACTCGAAAATGGTGAGTTTTCTCGTATTTCTCTCTGTTTTCTAATACATCTTCTTACTTATAATTCGAATTAAACACATACTATTGCACCACAAGAATCCAAAACAATTTCAGAATTAGCCGCAGTTTTGCGAGTATTTTAGTAGCAAACTGATGCGGCCCGTTTGCTGCACTTTCCTCACCCGCAAATCTGCGGGTAATTTTCCGAGCTATGCAGCTGATAATGCCTTATTTTTTATTTCTAAACTATGTAATTATAATATAACTGACTCATCTCATATTTGTTTTGATCATTTTGGTCTCCTAAAAACCTTTCTCTCCTTCCTTTCCCATTCGTTTTTTTCTATCTGATGATTCATTCGAACACAAGTGGGCGGGGCTTATTTTTTGCCTTCGACTTCTTCTTTTTTTTTTGATTTGATCATTTTCAGAACAAATCTGATCTGTTTTATACCCCTATTTATCTAAGTATATTTTGGATTTGAGACATTATTCGTATTAACCTCCTTGTTTTCTAAACTATATTCTCTTCTAGTTCTTTCTTTTTCTCCTCATTTTTGTTATCAACGAAAAAAGATGATTAATTGTAAGTAATCAAAACCCAAACTCTACGATTTTTACGGCAAAAAACATTTAACATTTTCTGAATGCGAAAAAAATGGAAAATATTTGAAATGACTCACTGAGTAAAGTTAGAGACACAGCAAAAAAAAAGAAACGAAATTTTCTTCACGCGGTGTATGCACACAAATAATTGTGTGTGCGGGAATTCAAAATTTATTTTTCTTTCTATTCTTTCAAAAAAGGAAAAAACTATGTTTACAGCAAAAACAATGTTTTGAGAGAGTAATAAGACTATTGGGAAGGAGAACAGTATGTTTTATGGCCTTTTACGACCTTTGACAATGAGCAAAGAAGGTGTTAGAGCATATTGGCATGAATAACGATTGATTTGTCTTTTGCAGTAGCTCATATGTCTACTAAGCTACTCACTGATTCTTAATATAACATATTTCGAACATTTTCAAGTAGAACCCGCAAGAAAAACATGTAAAAACATGGTAAATTTAACAAAAATACTAAATTTTCACAATTTTTAGCCATTTTTCCTACTTGAAAACTACTTTTCTTCTAACTTTATGTTATATTTATCAAATCTAGCTTATCCTGTTGCTCTTTTGTCGATTTACGAGTGATTTTTATGAGATTTTGAAAGAAAAACTGGAATACTGGTTTTTGCTCTTTTATTGGCAGTTATGTCCACTCTATCGATGATTGACACATTGTAAATGATATACAACGGGTTGTTCTTTCTTCTTACTACTCTATTCTCCTTTTTAGCTCTTCAAACTATCTTTTTAGATTGAATTTCCTTGAAAAATAAAAAAAAATAAAGAAAAAAAACAAAAGTGTGCGGCAGTTGCGACCACGCCCCTAACCTGAAACTCCCCTTTTTTCGAAAACATGTTTTCTTTTTTTTGAATTTCCGCAGTTAATTTTTTCTGTGTAAAAAGTTTTTTTTTTTTTGCTGTGAGAGAGAACAACAGAGAAATCACCTGGTTTGTCTGTACTCTCTTATTTTTGCACACTATTTGATTCGATGTGTCATCAAGAGACGGAGAGAAAATGAAAGGCGAAAACGGGGGGTTTTTGTGTCTTTTTTTTTGTTCACTCACATTTTTTTTTTGAATAGAAGGTGGAAATAGGTCACGTGAGTAATAATAATAAAACGTCATTTGAATTTTGAAATTTCATCAATAGGCGAGTAATATAAAACGAGTCCAGACTTCCTGTTCGTTATCAGCTCCTTCCTTTTATTATCACAGTACCCGCCCTTCTTTAGAGCAAAAAGGTAGATTAGAAACCCTATTCGTATTTAAAAACTAGCTATGATTGATTCTAAAAAACGTGTTTTCATTAAATTTCTAGATGATGGTACTGTAAAAATCTGTCTAATTTGAAATGAGTTACATTTTTACAGGTGGATACAAACATTTTGCAAGCCAATATCCTCAATTGTGTGAATCGTCCGAAGGTATGACAAGACTTCCACAAAGCTTGTCACAACCATGTTTGTCAAATCCAAATGGAGATGGTATCACATTAATCACACCCAATGTATATTTAGGAAGTCAAATGGATAGTTTAGATGCTCAAATGTTGAAAGTGAGAATATGACTAAACATCAAACATCAAACTTTTATTTTTCAGGCTCTCGACATTTCTGTCGTTATTAATTTGTCGGTTAGTTGTCCGAAAAGTGTTTGTATACAAGATGAGAAAAATTTCATGCGAATCCCTGTTAATGATTCGTACCAAGAGAAACTTTTGCCATATTTTGGAGTAGCTTTTGAATTTTTAGGTGAGTTACCGAAAAATTCAAACAAATTTCAATAAAATATTATATTTTGTTAGAACGATGTCGAATGGCGGGAAAGAAATGCTTGATTCATTGTCTAGCTGGAATTTCAAGATCACCGACACTTTGCATTTCATATATTATGAAATTAATGAAAAAGAATAGTGATGATGCTTATCGATATGTGAAAGAGAGAAGACCTTCAATATCTCCAAATTTCAATTTTATGGGACAATTATTAGAATATGAGCATCAGTTGATTTCTGAGCATACTCTAAGATCCGATCAAGCATCAAGACCTAATCGACTTGATCATCATCTTTCGCCATTCTTGTCATCAGATTCGGATATGTGTCCACCAAAAGTTCCGAAATCAGCATCATCACATTGTGTATTCTCACCACCATTCTCTTCATCACAATCTACTCAAAAAACATCGGACTCAGAATCTGATGAGCCATCGAACCAATTGAACATCAATGGTAAACGAGGAATGACACTTGAACTCCCTTTAAGACCTCGCGCACTCGGTTTGCCAATCAAAACACAATTTCCATTGCTTCGACAAGAACTGCCATCGCCTTCTTCGGAATTTTCGAGAATGTCATTTGACGGACACGACGATCCTACATCGTTCACGAATCCATGTTTTCTTCCACCTGTAACACCAACTCGAGAGATCAGTGCTTCTTTGGGAGTTTCAATGGAAAATCCGCTGTACTTTCCAAAGACCAATGATGTCTCAAAATTCAAACGATTTTCATCTCAAATGGTAGGTTCAAAACTTTTTTTAAAATAAACTGAAACTGAAAAAAAAACTAATTTCACGTCGAAGGAAATGTAATAAATATTTGATTTGTTTCAGCCATCTGAAGAACAAGTATCTACCTCATCATCTCGACCAGAATGTCTTCGATCTTCTACTGTTCTAATCAACACTCCAACATTTCCTCCGACAACAGAAGAAGAAGAGGCTGAATCACCTGAATCGGGGTTTCTCGAAGGAGCCGATGAAGAAGTAGAAGATGAAGATCGCATTCATTCCAACAACTCTGATGATACTGTATCAATAAGTTCGGCCAGTTCACTTGAAATAACTTGCAAATAATAAGGATGTAATATGTATTTTCTCTCTTATTTTGTTGTTCGAATTCGCCACGGATGTACGTGTCAATACCCTGTTCCTACCTTCAAAAGGTTCCCACCAATTCATTCATTCTTTGTTCATTCTCGGAACTTGTGATACTTTTTCCATTTTATTTTTGGGAAAATAATGAGAAGATGATTTAATAGATTACGGGTACTCTCCATTTTTTTCCTGATTTTTTTTGACTTGTTTCTTTCTGTACATTTTTAGAATATTTATTGGAAAACCTCTTCCCGGTATTCGTGTGTTTATGAACTATTGAAAATAGAATAAATATTACAAAATTGATTGATTTTTAAATACAATCTTTCTCTCAATTAGAAAGATGTGATAGATAATAAAAGTTGAAACATGACAAGACAAATTAGAAAAGGAAATGTTCATTGACAATAAACTATGTATGATTCATCATTCTCTCATTCGATTGAAAGGAAAAACGAACAGTTTACCAGAGCAAACCCTTCAATGTTTTCCTTGTTTACTAATAACATTTTATGATCGATGATTTTATGATCGATTTCGTTATTGATAAAATCATGACACATCACGGAGGAGTCAATCGGTTATTGATATTTCAACTCAAAAACTCACATGACTAAGATAACAAAACATGTGTTTTAGAAATTTAATTTTTTTTTTTCATTACTCGGCCTCAAAAATCTCATGGGGTTATTGAGTTGAAAAAAATATGTTAAAATAACACAAAAACTTATTGAAGTGATGTCGAAAAATGACGAAACCTTACAGTACCTGGCCTATTTTTCCACATGCACACAACGCTCGTAAATCACGAAAAAGGTCTAATCGTGCCGAGACACAAACAATTAAAATAAGTATGCGTCTTTCACATTACTGTTTTTGAATTATTTCAACCTATTTTTTGAAAAAAAGACGCATCCCTATTTAAATTGTTTGTGTCCCGGCACGATGAGACATTTTTCTTGATTTACGAGCGCTGTGTGCATGTCGAAAAATAGGCCAGGTACTGTAATTTTTCGACATATTTTAACGAGCTGTTCTTTCTTACAAATGGACGTATGAAAATGAAACGTCAGCCCGATACGCACTTTTCGGGTCTGGCCTTTGTGTGTTCATGCTGATTTATGTCTTGTGTCGAAAAATGAATAGTTCATTTGCTCACGGTGTGTAAAATAAAACATTGAACAATGAAAAGAAACCGGCAAAATATTTTTGCAGCGTGTCGGAGTGTACGCCATACACTCCGAAAACACGCTGCAGAATATTTTAGGCCAACACACAAACACGTGGGAAAATTAATTTCAGACTACGGTAAGTGCAAATGTGTGCACTGACCCCCACGGTGTTGTGCGAACACTTCTTGCCGGTCTCAAAATAATTATTTTACACACCGTGTGCTAGACATTTGCTGGACATTGAGATAATTTTTTGTGATTGATAATTATAATAAACTTTCGGTATTACGAAAAACCAAATTGTTTTTCCTTAAAAGTTTCAAAAGAGGATTTTTGATACTGATAAGATTTCTGGTAAAAAAAAATAAAAACACCCTAATAATTACGTTTTCAGTTGGTTGTATGCACTTTCAGATTACTGTTCAATAACAATCTATGATTATGTCGTGTGTCAATCAAAGATTTTCGATTAAAAACATTTATTATTCAAGTTACGTTTTTTATTGAATTGGAATTTGGAAAAAATTAAAAAAGTTTGTTGTCAGTAAGAAAATGGGGAGTTCCTGAATGGGGCCGGGCCGCTTAAATGGGGTTCAAAGCACAAGTCCCTGAATGGGGTCAAAAATAAGGCACCAGCATGAAAAAATAAGCTGAGCACGGTTTTTTAACCAAATTCAGACACTTTTGTAGGACCTCATTCAGGGTGATGATAATATAAAAACGATTTCAGTTTGCGAGACGCAATATGCGTACCATTTTTTGGGACCCATTCAGGAAAATTCTGTTAAAAAATAGGGCCCAATCCCTGATTTCATGTCGAGCCCTATTCAGGGAACTTTCCGGTACCACTGGGTCCCATTCAGGGACTTGTAATTCGGGCCCCATTTGATAGGGACCGGCCTTTTTTGTCGAAAATGTTCTGGTGCGTTTGAAAAAAAATTGAGAAAAAGTTATGATTCTGATAAATGCTCTGAGAAATTTTTGAAAAACACATCAACTTCCCATTGGAACCCCCTTCCGAGAAGTCTTTTAAAAAGTTGCAAATCTTTTGTTGCCCGTAGCGTGGGTTTTTTTTTCCAACATACGATTTGTAACTTTTTTCTTGGGCTTCGTGGAAGGGATCGTGGTTTTCCTCTTCCATCAACGAAAATTTTGAACCTATCTTACATTCATATTCGCAAGGTTACAATTCCCGTTGCAGCCAAGCTATGTCAAAATAGAAACCTACAGTATTCTAGCTACTGTGTTTTTAGTTGATAGAAATTGTTTTTGTACTATGTGACACTTTGAGCAAGAGTGCTGCGCCTATATTTAGATGTGCACAATTTCCTTCGAACTTTCGTAGTTTATCAGATCTATTTCTATTTTATACGATTCTTTTGGATTGTTTCTAGAGCGATGAAAACAAAAGAAAATCGAGCCGAGCCCAGAGTACGGCCATACTTCAAATTCTAACCTAATAATTAGGCCACGGGAAAAATGACAAATTCCCAACCCAACTAGATATTCCAACGTGAAAACAATCTACCCCAAAAAAAAAACGATGAAAAATCATAACAACGTGAGAGATTTAGAAAAAAAGATCAAATACTCGTTGGATGATCTGACTGGATTGCAGGGGAGGGAAACCTAATTGTAAGCACAGCATGGCCAAAAAAGGTGAAGAGAATCGGCAAGTTGTGTTTCAAAAAGGAGCACCTCAAGTATAGTTCAATGCACGAGGAAATTTTGGAGAAAAAATATAGTACTCGAGAAAAAAAAGTTTCCAAATTATTTTCAACGTATATTTAGCATGCGTGGGCATACTGACTCGGAAATGACAGTTTTCCGAAAGAAGAAATATCCGAGTTTAAAAGTCCGAAAGTTTCCCAAAAAATGTCGGAACACCCCGGAAAAGCAGAAATAGCGATTTCCGATTCCTACCAACCCTAAACGTGGTCACCAAATTTGAAAAATTTTCCTACTTTTCGGTGAAAATTTTATTGTGTTTGACTTTGTCGAAGGTGCATCATTTTGAATAAAAACTCATTAACCTTTCGAGACATTATTTATGACCAAACCTGTCCAGATACCAAAAACTTTACTTCCAATGAACTCGTTTCTTTTTTTGTCTCATAAATGAAGAATTTCTGGGTTTTATACACACAAATAAAACAACAAATAGATCATTTTGTTAATCAAATGTTTCATTTATTCTTGATTTACCCAAAAATCACGAGCCTTGTGATTGCAACTAAAACATTAAAATGCATATTTGAGAAATAAATGAGAATGTGTTGAAGTTATGAGATCATGTTTTTCGTGTTTGGAATGTTGTTGCTGTTTCTCAACCAAGGCGTTGCATATTCGACAATCTTCCCATTCCACCAAAATCTTCAAACATTTCTGGACCGCCCAAGAATTCGTCGAATCGAGGAACTTTTGGAGCCATTGGATCGGTTCTAAAATAAATATCGATTTTCAGATCATGAACAAAATGACCAACTCTGCTCTTTTGATGTAGATCCGTCCGTATTTGCCATCAATTCCACCGGCGAATGAGCGACACGATGAAATATGGACGAAGATAGTGAGAATTGATAGAATCAGTGAGATCAAATGCATTTTTTGGACGGCTCGCTGAAAAACAAGAAATATGTTTCCGGCCAGACAACCAACAAGTAAAAAATTATCCGACAAAAAATAAACAAATATAGAAACACCGCCCACTAAATAAAAAACATCAATTTCTACAGTATGTTTTTTGTCGCCGAGGAGATTCAAAAAATGTGTGAATAAATCATAGGCTACGAGATGTGGGAATCACATTATGACGAGCCAAAAAAGGACTAGGAAGGCAAAAATACATTAGATTGCACTTTGAGGCGCCACATTTATATTTTTGTAGGGTTATGAGTTTTTTGACTAAAGAAATTCTCGAGTATTCAGCTCACGTTTTGTGGGTTTTAATGGTCTGTGAAAAACTTATGTGATAGGTTTTTTTTATGTGTGAGAAAATGTTTAAATTTGAAACTCGGAAAAGCTTCAAAAGGAATAGTAGTACTAGATTCATGCACACCAGTACTACATTTACACCTGCTTAGTTCACTCTACGATTTACCAGAAATAATGAAAGTAGAATGACAAGAATTAAACTCTTAATTCCTTATTTTAATTAGGAAAAAGATTAGTGTCTTTTGTGTTATATTGCGATTTTTTGTTCGAATGCAATAAGAATGTCATCAGATTTCTGACCTTTTGTTGACATGATTTGAATTTAAATAGGGGAAAATTAAGTTGGTTTTGAATTTATCAACACCCACAATATAGAACAAAAATAATTATTTTGAGACCGGCAAGAAGTGTTCGCACAACACCGTGGGGGTCAGTGCACACATTTGCACTTACCGTAGTCTGAAATTAAAGACACCCTATCACTCAGAAATAGTTTTTTCGAGTTCATAAAAATGTCAAAATTGAAAACTTCAAATTTCGATGTATTTGGTTCAAAAACCCAAAAATGTTTGAAAGAAAAAACAAAAACATTTTTTGCCGTGGGTTACTGTACCCGCACACACACACAAACGGTGTTTGCGGCCGCCAATCTTCCTGAGAACGAATTCAAAAACAGTTTTTTTCTTTTTTTTCGACCTCACAAAGTACTTTTTTTCAATTTTTGAATTTCACACATCGAAAGTTGAAGTCTTTAATATTGAGATTCTGATAAACACGAAAAATTAATTTCTGAGTGACAAGGAGTCTTTAATTTTCCCACGTGTTTGTGTGTTGGCCTAAAATATTCTGCAGCGTGTTTTCGGAGTGTATGGCGTACACTCCGACACGCTGCAAAAATATTTTGCCGGTTTCTTTTCATTGTTCAATGTTTTATTTTACACACCGTGAACTGACAGATAATTTTCTAAAGTGTAAAAAATATCTAAAATTAATTTCCGTACCTAAAAGTGCAAATTTCTGAAATCGTGAAATATAGTAGAATTAAAGGTACTGTAGTTGTATAGTTACAGCATTTATAAAATTATAGGTCTCAAACCACTCAAATTTATGAACTACATTGAAATATATGAACTTCCCGCATGTTTGCCATAGAGCAGAGTTGTTGCATGGCCTAAACACACGAATCCTTATCTTTTGTGTTTCTAGGCCAATTGAGTTTTTTTGTTTTTTTCAACAAAAAAACAACGCACACAAAACAGTACTTTCTGGAAGTTTTACTATTGATCTTTTGAGGAATGACAGCGGAAATCGTTCAAAAAAATTTGATCAATATTTTGGAAGCAATCACCGAAGCAGCAACCCATAGGTAATTCGAAAATTGTGTGTTTTTCGTGAATTTGAGTATTCAGATGTCGTTTAGTAGCCGTTAGTAAAACAAAACCTGACGAACTTATTGAAGCATGCTACATGAAAGGGCAGCGACATTTTGGTGAAAACTACGTTCAAGAGTTAGAAGAGAAATCATCTAAATTGAAACACTCGTGTGATGAAATCAGATGGCATTTCATTGGCCAAGTTCAATCTAACAAGGTTTGTGGTAAAGCAATTTTTAAATATACAATTGAATTAAGCAATGTTTTAGATTGGGAAAATCTGCAGTTCTCCTGGAATATATTGTGTAGAAACGGTGGAAAATGAGAAACACGCAACCAACTTTGATAAAGAATGGGCAAAACACAAAAGAGAAGAAAAATTAAGAGTGTTAGTGCAAGTAAATACGAGCCAAGAAGAGAATAAAGGTGGAATTCTACCAGGAGAGGCTCCGAAACTCGCCGAATTCATCCGGAATAACTGCTCGAATCTAAGATTCGATGGTTTCATGACAATCGGATCATTTGACAATAGTCATGCTGGAGGAACAAATCCGGATTTTGATTCTTTAGTTGGAGTCAGAAAACAATGGGCAACAGAAACTGGTTTTCGAAAATTTGAAAAGACCTTCTAAATCATTAATATGTTTACAGGAGAACCAGAGGATTCTGTCGAGTTATCTATGGGAATGTCCGATGATTTTCTTCAAGCAATATCACAGGGAAGTACGAGTGTTCGTGTTGGGAGCAAACTCTTCGGAGCCCGTGAATACAAAAATAAATAATATATTTCATGTATATATGAATATAATAGAAATCGTTTTGTTTTCGTTGTTTTTCTATTGACGAATGGTGGTTTCAACCATGTTTTTACGTTTGTTTCATTTTTCAAAGATTTATGGCTTCGTCGAAAAAATAACCTATTTATTTCCAGTAAGATGGATGATTTTCGAATTCGTATTCTTCAAGCTATCCGAGATGTTATGAATAGAGAGGGCCAAAATGTAAGCTATTGCGTAAATCATATCGTTCATAAATACGTGGAATTACTTCAGGAATCGAGTTTACAATCTTGGAATGGTTCGGGAACAAAAGGCTTTGAAATGACATTTGAAAGTGTTCAATTGTCTGGAATTCCAATCGAAACTGGTATAATTGGACAAATTTTTATCACAAAGGATGGTGGATTCGAAGTTCTTCTGAATGGTTACATCATAAAAGGTATTATTTTCTCAAAAAAATTCAGAAATATTTTACTCAAAAAGAGAATTCCTGTATCATATAAATACAACTAAAAGTTGAATGACAGACATCTAAAAAACGAATGAAAAGTGTTATTGAAACTCATCAACTTGAAAATTTACAAAGAAAAAAACAATAACATAATAAATTATTAAAATAAAAAGTGATATTGTTTTCAATTTGCAGACAATCTTCGATCAATAGTAAAAAGCGTTTCAATGCCAGAATCATCGAATTATCGA
Organism: Caenorhabditis sp. 8 KK-2011; assembly: GCA_963572245.1. Lineage (NCBI taxonomy): Eukaryota > Metazoa > Nematoda > Chromadorea > Rhabditida > Rhabditidae > Caenorhabditis > Caenorhabditis sp. 8 KK-2011. The sequence goes on from OY751547.1 coordinate 4,825,955, forward strand.
AGTGAGATTGGCCAAGTTTTATTGCCATTGATCATATCTATTTCGACAACAAAAACCTTGGCTCATCTTATGATGCTACCAGTTATTCGTGATACAATTATCACATATCTCGATGGAAAGGAGGCGACAAATTTGGCATTTTCAAACAAAACTATCCGAGAAGTTATGTTGTCGAAAGATTGTGATAATCGATTCTGGAAACATATTCTCAAAAAGTTAGCATTTTGTAAGATTTTATTATAATAGTTATATAATTTCAGAGAATTTGGTGCAGAAAAATTGCGAGAAGCTAAAAGTCTTGGAAAAACGTTTTATAAACATTATATTACGCAGAAAGTTTCATTATCGACTCGTCAGCATAGACCATTCAGAACTGATCCGAACTTGTTGGAACAACCTGGAAGAAATCCGTTGTTGGTCGGTGAATATCGCCCACTGCGTCGTCCATTCGATCCAGATACAGAGTAAGCTCCGACATAAATTTATACAACTAGTAACTATTGTCGGGAACGACTTTGTAAATTTCATTTTAAAAAACCGGGACGTAGTTTTGTGGATGTGACTTAAAGGGGAAAATCCAATTAAAAATTTGATGCCTTTGGAGTATGTTCTCAACGCCATTCGATTCAGCGCGTTTTTTGTGGGCCCCCAAATTTTTAGGGAACGAAATTGAGGTTGAGTACGGTTTTCAAAAGCACAAAGTTGAAAAAACGGGGCCCAAAAACACAAATGTGTGTGACAGTGCTTTTGTTTTTAAATTTTTAATTAGATTTCACCCCTTTAGACCGGAGAAATAATTTTTTGAAAATGGAAATTTTTAAGAAAAAGTCACAAAAATTAAGTTGAAAAAGTTTTCAAAAGAGACTGGAGACCTGAAAAATATACTCTCACACTGTTACAGGTAAGTTTATTATCTTATAAAAAAAAACACAAGATTCGATAATTCAATTTCAGATATTTTCACGATGATTTCGATCCATTGAATCCGATCCGAAACCCAAGATTGCCTCCAGGCCCAAATGCTCCGGGCCTCATGGATCCGAGGTTTGGCCGTGGTCCGAGTCGTGGGAATGCAGGTGAGAAGTTGTTTTCTTTTTTGAATTGTTTAAAAAATTCAATTTTCAGATCTTGATCCCTTCGGGGACCCTTCGCAACGCGAAATATTTGGGCCTCCAAGGGGAGGATTTGGAGGAAACAGGTTTCTTTAATTTTCTGTGTATTGTTGTATAAATATTGATTGTACAGTAATAATTAAGACATTGTCAATCCAGTCAGAACATGATTATTATCTACCACAAAAATTGATGAAAGATCAGGTGAAAAAGAGAGAATTAGACAGTAGATCAATTTTACGTTGGATGATCTGTCTAAGTAGATATTGAAAAAAAAACGTTTTTGTAATTTGAATACCACGATTTTTGTGTTAAATATACGCTCCTTACAAAATGGAAAAATGAAAGAAAAATAGAAATGAAAGGTGAGAGCACTTCAGAGAAAATAAAGGGGTCTCACGGCGTTCTCGTTTTTATTCCCTGATTTCCCATAAAATGTTATGAAGAAATAGGGAAAGCATTATTCTCTTCTCTAACACAACTGAAAGCAAGGCGAAAACGAAATTTCCAACGGATACTTTTATTCTTGATAAAACATGAAAAAATATCCATTTCAGCGATTATATATGTTACAAAAATAAATGGTATGAAGATGAAAATGGGTATAAATAGTCTATATTTCAAGACAACCCGGGCATGCAAGCAAGAAAAGGACATAAATATGTGAGATCACTATGATGATATTCTACAAGAAAGAGGATGAAACGAGAGTTATTATGACAAAAACACACTAATGGGAATCTCAAAACAATAAATTAAGAAATATCCCACATTTACAAAATTATGGTTAATAAATTAGTTTTTGTAGATTCTTGTTAGGGTGGTGTTATTTTTGTTGTTTAAACTCTTGCTATAAAATTTGGCTACTTGATTAATCATCAAAAACTGATTGATGATTATTAAAATGGGTGGAACCATCGAGAACCGAGAAGTTTGGAGCATCAACATTCCAGATCGATTGTTGGATTGTTGGAAGAACAGTTTCGTTTGAGGACAGAGAGAATTGGGGTGCTTGGTAAGGAGAATTGTTGATCTTTTGGATTGATTCGATTATCTTTTTGCCAGACGAGAATCTAAATACAAGTCATAATCTGATTTCTTAAGTATTGAGTGTGTTACCTCTCGAGACGAGCAGAGTGTCTGTTGACGCGAAGCTTGATACGATCGAACCATTTCGCATAAGTGCGAAGATCAGTTGGATTCAATTTACGTTCCCTAGAATAGGAAATTTTATTTCAAGTCATATATTTGAACTAACTCTTTTCCAAGCAAAGCGGAAATACAAATCGAGATCATTTGTTGGATAACATAGTTTCCATACTGATGAAAGAGTAGAATATCCAAGGCGTCTCGATTTGTTTCCGAATCTTTGACATATCCATCGAAAATTTCATCCATCATTTCAGTCAACAAACGATGTGGTGCAAACAGGAAAGCGCCTTCAACAACGTGAGAAGCATACTTGTCCTGTGACATTGACAACAAATTGCGAAGAAGACACTTTTCAATTATCGAATCGCGATACATTTCCATGATTCCACTTGATTTAATTACATATTGCACAACATAGTTGGCAAATTCATTCGACGCCAAACGGAAACAGTTTCTCGCCACTGATGTCATCAGGCCATGCAACAATTGGGAACGAGTGTTGAAACAAGACGACTTTGGATTGTCCGACAATTTATCGATGGTCTGTTGAACCAATCGACAACCATATTTGTCTTGACAAACAGTCATCAAATTATCATCACGACAAAGAAATTTGACAAAGAAGCTCCATGAATTGATTGGCATGGATTTGACAACTTTTTGAATAACATGAATGGCACATTGATCAGTGCAAAGTGGCATAAGATCGAGTTGACTAATCTCATTGACCAAAATGGTTGAAACAGAAACATCAAACTTCTGTAAATACATCATAAAAAAACTTGTGGATATATATTTTAGAACACTTACTTGGATAGCCAGCTGAACAACACGGCATGCGAATTTATCTAGACACATGCTGAATAATCCACTATCTACCATTGTCTTAACAAGTTGTTCTTGTTCAGAAACAGTCGAAAACTCGACAAATTTCTGAACAATGAAGTTACCGGCAGAGCTGCGGCACAATCCCTGCAATAATGGTGGTGTGTTGAAATATTTGCTAAATGTAGTCTTACAATGAAAACAGCTGGTTGTTCAGTCAGTTTTTCGAAAAGAAGACGATGAACTTCGCTGTCTGCATCATTCGGATAGTTTTTCTCCAAAAATTTAACACCAGTACGATCCATAGCGAAATCGATTAAAGATCCGTTGCGAATAACATCGAGGATTGTGAGATCAGCGCGAATGTGGTTGTTCTCATCGACAGCCCATGAGGGAAGAAGACGAGTCGAACGAACAGAACTCGAAAAGTTTCCAACAAATGAATTGTTTTGATTGTTGAAGTTGGCAAAACTTTCTTCACCTAGCGATAGATCCGGAAGGCGATCAACGACTTCGCGAAATTCTAAAGAAGTGGAGAAATTGTTGCGATTGTTTGGTGTTAAAGGATTGGTTGCTGCAGATAAGCGGCAGTTTCCAATTGGTTGGAACAGCTTGGAGTCCTGTAATAAGATTCGCATCACTGAAAAAAACATTGAAAGAAAAAAATTACATTGAGCAATGGCTGTGGCGAGAATACAGTTTGTGGTTGATGGAACGTCAAAAAATCAAAAAGTGACAAGTTTGGACTGAACCCAGCTGTAAATAAGTTACACCAAAGGTTTCGTAATGAATATAAATACTTACTGTCAAATGATCCACTGAACAAGTTAATATCGGTTGTAAAAGCGTTTGGTGAATGAGACATGAAATCAGATTCTTGTGATTCACTTCTTTCCGAGTTATCGCTCATTGTTTACGTAGTATAAACAGAAATCCGATGTACAGGTTAGTAAATCTGCAAACAAAACTATAGATATTTATTAAAAAGTATTCATCTAACTTAACACCAAAATCATCACTTTTATAGGATGTTGTAAATTCGACATTTCCCGGTTGCGGTTCTTTGAAGATCATGACGACGAAAATAAAAAATAAAATAAAATGCACACAGCTGGATTTATGTGTTACAGTACCATGTCGTAACAAGGTCAGTTGATGTCGAAAGGACATGTTTCTTTGTTTAGACGAAGTAAAAATGTTTAGACTTCCGAAATTAAATATAAGCTTTCAGAAAACCGATAGAAAAAAAAACTGCATCGAAATGTCTATGGATGCATTGCTTAAAGCGGAAAAAAACGAGTATGTAAGCCTACCTGTCTTTTTTGAGTGAGTTTATTTGAACCACAGAGCCACAATCTATTGAAATAATTGAACTAAGGGCTTTCTCGTATTGTGCAAGTCAATTTCAATGTGGACCACAGATGAACGATTCAGACATAGATCCGGTAAAAGAAAAATTGAAAGAAGAAAGTATTAGTAATGTCGAAGCTACACATATTCTAGATTCTATTGAGTGAGTTTGTTTTCCGCAACATCTTATCAATATTAATTTTCTAGTGTTTCCGACATCCGTTCAACCATATGTTCTACAATGGACTTAACTAATGAGCGAACAAACCTTGTTTCACAGCGGTAAATACAGATGTAATTAAATATATCATCTAAAAGTATTTTTAAACAGAATCTTGATCGCTGAAAATGGACGACGTCGAAATACTCAATACAAATCGATCGCTTTACGCGCATTACGATATGATCAAATCGAAAAGACAGTCATCGCCAGACATTCTCCCTATTATCACGAAAATCCAAGCATTCAAATAAAAACAAATATAGATGTATTTTTCAAACTTCCAGAAATCTTTAAAAAAAAAATTTTCCAGAGTAATATAATCGTCTCAGTATCTATTTACTTTGGATATAACAGAGAATTGGAACACCACGAAGTTCGACTCGGACGGCTTGTAAGCGTTTGAATTTTCCTTTAAAATTATCGCAAATGTTACATCACAGATGAAAGTAACAGATCGAATAGAATTGAGTGGATCCAATACATTGCTAGATTTAAAAAACGCATTCTCGTGCCCGTCAGAATTTCGATTCACTGAAGATTTCAGTCAGAAGGAACCATCAACAAGCGATTTCTCAAAAAATATATATCCAGTTTCGATGTTTTTTATTCATGACACATTCTATGTCGATAATCCAGTTGACGATGAAGATCCATCTGAGTGAGTGGAATAATTGCAGAGTGAGAAAATTTCAACGTGATTACGATTCACTAAATACAAAAATATGAAGCAGGTCAAATTAAGATCAGTTTCTGGTTGAATTGACGATTAATTAGACACAGTTTTGTGGATTCAGTCTTAACTAAATAGAAAAAATTGACCGTCAAAATAAAACACAAAGCTTACAAAGCTTGTTAGTGAGAAAATGACGAAAATTTATTTGACCTACTATTGTCAATCCAGCCAGATCATCCAACGTAAAAATGATCTACCAACAGAAACCGAGGAGAGAGCACGACAAAATGAGAGACTTAGACAGTAGATCAAATTCGGGTTGGATGATCTGGCTGGATTGACAATATGTAAAGTTTTTGAGATTTTGAAGGTGCAAAGATTTATGTTGTTTCAAAAGTACAAGTACTTCAAACACAATATGCCAAAAATTGTTTTATTGCTAATTAGTTGTAAACAGTTTACATTTTTAGGGTTATACGGAACTGGGCAGCCACCAAAAAATCAATTGCACCAATGTACGTTAAGCGAATGGATGAAACACGGTTAGCAACAACTCTTCGCGTTTAAGATTTTTTGCAAATAATTTAGACTCGATTCCCTGACTGCTCGTCTTGGCCAACCTTACGTATTCATTCATCAATGCTGTTGCGAACATTTAGTTGTGTTCAATGATCTATCTAGGCGGTAAGAATCCTGTAAAAAAATTTTTCCCCTCGATATCGTAACGCCACAGATTTCTCGGTTCTCAGCCAATGAAGAATTTTCGGAAAAAAAACGTAACTGTTCGTTTTCACCGTCATTTTTCAACTTGTTAGGCGATTTTTTCAGCAGTCTCACCAGAAATAAAACAGAAATAAAAAACGGAATAAAAATCAATGTTTTACATTGAAAAATAAATATATTTCATAAAAAACAACTTAACCCAGATAATTCCGGCCCGTTCTCAGTTTCAAAATCGAATCATTTTTTTTTTAATGTTTCGAAGAGGCAGACTACTCAGGAAGTGAACGTACCAGAAAGTTGTCACCGGCCATTTTTGAATTTCATACATCCAAAATTGAAGTCTTCATGGTGAGATTTTGATAAACACGAGAAATTTATTTCTGACAAGGGAACTGTGAAAACTTACTAACGGACTTTGAGATGAGACATGTGTCTCCCGATAGAGTTTTTTACGCTGATCAAGATCCTGGAGCTAACTTTTGCAAAGCTCCAGCCAAAAAGCTGAAAATTGAGCTCAAAGTTTGAGCACAAAATTTGAAATATCTTGTTCAATTTGTATTATTTTAGTGATGAGAAGTTACTGGTTATTTGGCATGCCAGGAACGATAGGAGCACTTAAAAATCTCGAAATTGTAGTTGTAACGCTGAAAAAATGAGCCCGAAACTTTTTATAAAAAAGGTAGATCAAAAAAACGTGAAAAATGAAAAAAATTGCATTGAAAAACGTGAAAATTATTAAATTTTAGAAATTGTTTCTGATTTTTCATGTTTTTTCAGAAAAAAACACTTTTTTCAAAACTTTTTTGAAGTTTCATTTAAACCATCGTGCAGAGAATTGAATTTCCTATCAGATCCACTAGTTAGTTTTCATGAGTATAAAACTTTGAAAAAGTTAGGATGCATTTAAAAATTTTGGACTGATCACAAAAACGTGATTTTCAGCTTTCTGGCTGGAGCTTTGCAAAAGTTAGCTACGGGATCTTGATCAGCATAAAAAACTCTATCGGTGAGCATATATCTCATTTCAAAGTCCGTTAGTAAGCTATCATAGTTCCCTTGTGAGTGACGTTTTCAAGCTTTTCACGATTAAAAAAAAATAAAATGTATTCAGACTTTTTGAAAACGTGATCAGATTAAAAATTCCGATTATATCAGTTTTAATTTGTTAGCTTATTTTATTTCTTGATTAATCCCAGAAGACACCGCCGTTTAGTTTGTGAGTTTCTCAAAAGTTTTCGAAAAACATTTAAATTCCCGTAAATGTGTTTCACCAGTACTGTTTTGTACACAACATGATTATTCAAGTTTTATTAATGCGATGTGCAAAGTAAAAACGGGTAAAAAACTGACAAAAAATGGGAATTGAAAAAAAAAACAGTTTTTTTTCCGAGATATTTGAAAACCTGAATGTTGGAATAATGCTTTCTTTCACTTTTACACAGTTTCACGTAATTATTTTTGAACGAAAATGATCAATTCCGCCAATATCGTGAAAAATCCTTTGCGCGATATTTTTTGCAGATTTTTTGCATTTTTCCTTACTTTGCACATCGCATAAATATCTACTTTTTCGTTTGTGGCAACTAACGAAAATTTTTGATTGGGTACAAGTTGATGAAAAATTGGGTTTTTTTTCCGAGAAAAATCATCACAAAATTTTGTTTGGAGTGGTTTACATAAGTTCACTGTTTATACCCCACCATCAGAATGTTGGAAAATGTTAATAGTCAACCCAGAAAAATCTTGACCCTTTCAATGTATGTTTGCTATAATCATTTTCTTTATAGAGATGAAGCCTATAACAACGTCGTTCTTCCACGTCGACTTGTAGAACGAAACACGCGTCGAGCCGCTTGCGTTGTATGTAAATCAGCATCAGCTAAATGGGTACTCCTGGAACAAAAAGATCTTCTACCAACAAATCCTGGATATCTCTGTGTCGATTGTTACAAAGAATTGTGTTTCGATAGTCAGAGCAAAAAAGTTGAAAACTTCATTGCTGTCCCATTTTGTGATAGAAAGGTGCGCGAAAAACAGTAAATTATTAATTATCTTCTTTTTTGCAGGAAATATGTGACGGTGGCAAATTGTTATCAGAATACAGATTCTGAGACTTCTTCTTCTTCCCCAGTTATCCAAATTTGTAGGTTTGTATAATATGGCATAAAATCTCGGATATATATTCAAAGCATGCAACAAATACATAAAATTTTACGACATGAGTCTTTCTTTGACTTAATCAAGGTAAGCAACATATTCGCCGAAAACCCCCCTATGAGACTACTGTAGTTTTATAGGTATAATTAGTGCTCATATCATAATATTTTGGTCTAATTAATTATTTATTGAAAATCTCACAGAAGTGTACCTTTTTCAAATGACAAGCATATGTCAATTGAATTTTAAATTAATTGTAGGGATAATCCGCGAAAATTAACACGAAATAGAATAAGATATGAGAATTTTATATAGCTGGTTACATTTCAATTTAATCTCTGTGACAGCTAATAACATGAATTCGTGCACCTTTTTTCCACCAATCAATCAAAAATTTATGAATAGAAGAGAACGTATTACTTTATTATTATTATCAGTATCATAATAATAATAAAATAAATAATAATGTATAGAAGAACATCTGACTCACAACTACCATTTAATCGAAAACCCCCCTTCATCGTCTTCTTCTTTCATTCTTCCTTCCTGTGTTATTCTATTCAAATAGAACCTACAGTAATCTCGCTCGAAAAAAACCCACATTGACGAAGAAAAAGTTGTATGAGTAGTTTGCGCATTTCTTTTGTTTTCATTCGGAAATTCTTGTGAAAGGGTTAGACAAAATTTGCATTAGTGACAGTAGGAACGGCGACCTTTCTGGAACGAGTCAACGAAAAAGTTGAAAATCAAGGACAATGTCTGAAATAAGTGCCGTTAAAAAAAGAAAAACTCAACAAAAGGGTTAGTTTCGAAATAGAATCCGATTTTGAATGAAAAAAAATTGACAACCAAAAAAGTTAGATAAGAAGGTTCAAGTCTAGTACTCGAGAAAAAAGTTTTTTTCTCAACGTATGCGTGGTAGGATTTTTTTCCCAACACCAATAAAAAATCCTAGAAAGAAAGGTGAGATTTTGGCTCTCTTGGGCAGGCCGGAAACCCGCTCTCACCGGCCGCGCTTTTTACTGGTAGGCCAGTAAAGCCCGGCCGGAAACGGGCGTTAAATAAATACGGAGTTAGGGTACGTACATATACAATTCATACTTTTTCTAGATAAGCAAGATAGTGGAAATGGTTTCCGCAAACTTTCAAAAAAATTCTATTTCCGGCTCTGAGAAACAGGTGTTTGAAAGTCTGACCGGGCCTGGCCGGGTTTTTTTTGACCGGCCGAAAATCAAAAAAGCCCGGGCCGGGCTCCGGTATACAATCTCACCCCTGCCAAGAAGTGAAATAACAACACTGTTTCACAAATTCGCTCGGTTTTCTCACATTAACAAAACCGTATTTGTTTCTTTTGAGGTAAACAGTTTTCGCGCTCCCAGAACTTTTATTCATTCTCACATTCTTTCCAATTTAAACAATTCACAAATGCGTTTTGTTCATGTGAAAATATGAAGAATTGCGCAATTTTCTTCCAAAAGGTTCCGCCGTTCCCAATGAATAGGTCTTCGAATTGAAAAGATTCTCATCGATATGAATACGCTCTTTGTCTTTCTCTTATTGCTAAACCTGAAATTAAACAAGTACAAATGATATATAATTTGTCCTAAAAAGGATGATATCGATGCTGTGTTGGTTGTCTCGTTCTACTCCTCATCTCGATCTTTTTTGTCTTTTTCGTTTATTCTTTTCGTCATCAAATTTAGATGAGCTTCACCTCGTTTTGTGCAATACATTCGAGATTACCTTTCGACAAAACACCTTTTTTCATCTCATTCATTCATTTCTTCTTTTGATTGAAAGCTTTCAAATCAATTATGCATTGCGCATTTAGACTACTCGAAGATTGCACTTTTTGACTCCTCATTCAGATATTTCGATAAAACAAATGTATCCAAAACATACACAATAGTACAGTACCCATACCTGGCCTAAGAGGAGAAAGTACCGTGTCATTTTTTTGGTCGAAAATTCACAGTGACATTTTCAAGAAAAAATTTTTAGGTCACGTCACGAAAATTTAAAAACTGTTTTTCTCATAAATTTAGAGCCACCTCTTTTTGTTTTTCCGTCGTTATTCCCAATGACAAAAATATTTTCTCAAAATTTTCACAGTGAAAAAATTTTCGAGAAATTTTGGTACCCTCTTATGTTAGGTCAGGTATGACAGTACCTTCACAATACAGAGTGAATGTTTAGAAAGAATTCCCACCAAAAGGCCACAACTCCAAAACAACATCATACGGAAAATATACACTGTCTGACTGAGTGTGGCTTCTTCAGACAAGCCCGAAAAAATAGAATCGCATCAGTCCGGGAATCTTGGGACGAGTCTGCGAAGGGAGTAACTCCTCACTGGAGACAAGCCGAAAATCTAGGAAATCTCAAAATCGTGTTCTCATCTCATGGCCTGGCTGGAACAATGTGTTAGTCTCAGATCAAGGAACTCAACACCAGTCATGTATTGGTTCTCCGCCAACTCGACTGTATGTAGTTTCGATCTAACAGATATAATTTTCTGAAAAATCGACGACTATGGAATTTTCTCATTAATTGTAACTCAATCCCAACTCCTAAAATATCGTGCTGTTGAATTCCCAAAAAAGGCCTTCAAAAATGTGCAACAATTTTTTTTCTATTTTTATTGTCTAAAATTGTTTATCAAGCCGCAGTGTGTTTCAGTAGACGAATATTTTTCACTGGACGAATCAGAAAGTTTCATTTTCAACGTATACATGATGAGTTTCCAAATATTCCGAGTTTCAATTTTATTCCTCCGGAGGTTTGACTATATCGAGGATACTGATCATTTTAAAAGCACTTTCATTATTCGTGATCTCCTCCTTCAAACGAGTAATAGTTGTCTGACACGGAAATATTTCTGTTGATACGGTAACATCGATAACTCCACCCACACAAATAAGTTACTCATACTTCTTTACTTTCTTCTTATTTGCACTTGCCACATTTTCAATGCGAATCCATTAAAAACGTTTTGCTCCTTCCCTTTCTCCTGTAATTTCTCCTTATTCTTATTTATTGTTATGCTCTTTTTCTTCTTATTTTCACCTGCCTTTTTGTGCTAATTATGTGTTTATTGAAGATAGGATGAGAAGAAAACAAAAAATAAAAAGAAGAATAAGTGCGCTTCGTTGATTATTGTCTAATTATGAGGTTGGGAGGCAACAGAAAAAAAACGGATTTTATTCAAATTCGAGATTAAAAGGGGGAGGGATCAGCGCCCTCAAAATAATAAAAGCCTAGAACAAAGTTCCAATATTGAAATCTGGAATATTTGGAATAATAGCATCAATACGTTTTCAGAAACACGGTATTTCAGGGCTGCCATCGAAAAAAGAGAGAACAGACGAAAAAGATAAAATTTCGAGTCTGAAATTTCGAATTTTGTTTTTCGACGAGATTTTTCTTTTTCAATGTCATGAAACTTCTCAACATATTCCACAACTAACTTTAGAATTTTTGAGATGAAAAGAAGATTTTAAAAGGGTCATATGAAATGTGTTTTTCGTGCACAAACATCCAGACCTACAAATTTATTTTTTGTAGATCACAAGCGCTAATTTTCAAATTATTGTCAATCCGGTCAGATCATCCAACGGAAAAAGTGATCTACCACAAAAATTCGATGAGAGAGCATGTAAAATGAGAGATTCAGACGGTAGATCAATTTCTCATTGGATGATCTGGCTGGATTGACAATATCAGATTTTCCTATCGTTTGGCAGCCTCCTGAAGGTTTTGAAATACCGTGGAAAATGAGAACTATTTTCTTGAGTAGTAGACTTTTTCTCCAAAAAAAGCCTTCCCAATACCTCAGAGGTTTCCACTAAATTCTCCATTCTTATTTAGTCTTGTGAGAGTGTACAGTACATTTTTTGTCGTACCTTTTTTTTATATGTTATCCGCAATTGATCATCGAGTCCATCTTCCTCTCGCCGATGTGTGTGTGTGTTTTTTCGATGCTGCCAATCACTCACTTATTCGATCATAATAAAAATAAGTGATGTATCTGTTCAATTCTTCTCGCCTATATTTGTGTCGTCAAATATTGGCCGCGCCAAAGAGCTGTCATTTCGTTGTTATTATTTCTGCTGCTCCCGATTGCCTGTTTCTATTTTTTGTGTGTGTGTGTTCATGTTTGTTCTGATGAGGATCGAATCATTTCATGCCAATTCCACCTCTTCGTTTTCTTGTTTTCTGTTATTCATTTCAATCCGATTAACACTCTTTGAAAGGTACTTGTCAAATCGAGTCAAGTGAATATGAATTGATAATATTTGTGTCCCTTCTTTCCCTTCTCTTCACTTCTTCTTCTTCAGATGATAAAGATTGTATTCGGTTTTGTAGTCAAAAGGTGCTTCTTCTTATTGATGAGCTCAATCGTTTTAGTATTTTTCTCGTTTGGCATTTTTCCATTTTCCGCTTATCCAAACATTACTTTTTTACCTTCTCTGTAATTTTTGTCTATTCCGTGCGCATATTTGTTAAGAAAATAGGTAATTTATTGTTAATCGAATCAGATCAAGGCTGTCGTTTTGGGCCGGCCGGGTTTTTGGCCCAAGCAATAAAACACGGGCTTTTGATGCCCGCGGTAAAAGTGGAATAAACACCCGTCACTGCCCGCTCTTTCGTAGATTTTAGACGATAGATCATTCTCACGGCGCATGATCTGACTGGTTCGTTCAACTTGAATCAGATGGCCTAGCCCATCCCGATTTTCTGTTCCCATCGCGTCGAGATGTTTTCATTCAGAAATGTCTGATTCTCACATTTTCAATCATTATTTTGATTGGTAGATCAAAAGTTAGGAACAAAAATCAAGATGAATAAAACACGAATATAACAAATGGATTTGTTCGATTTTCAGACTTCTGAATTCAAGTTCAATCTCTTCATAGTCTCTTCAATTGCTCTTCTCATATTCCGGTTCTATTACAGATACCCCTTCATGTCCAAATAAACAAATAACAATATAATATAATAGACAGAGCAAAAGTGTTGTCGTCCTCTTGTCCCTCCAATAACTTATTTTTCTCCCTTTTTTTACGTCATTTCCAAAAAAACACCTGACAATTCTCCGACTTCTTCAATTGATTCACTTACCGTAAACCCATCTTTTTCACACCTTTTTCTTCATTTTCACACATGATCGATTTGAGAACTCAACAAGCTTCTTCTTCTTCTTCTTCTTCTTCTTTCTTCCTTTATTTTGTCGTGTTGGCTTCTTTTTCTTCTTTTTTCATACCGGAAAGAAGGCAGGTGAAGAGCATTTAAGCATGAATATTATGGGTGTTGGATTTGGGTGAGAATCGGAAAAAGGAAATACTTCAAAAGTGTTCACCGAATCGAGTTTTTGGTAGGAGAACATACTTTATTATTCACAGTTTTCGAAACTAATCTTCCATTTTTCCAGAGTAACACTCCCGTAATTCAGCAAGCTTTTTCTCAGCTAGACCTGAAATTCTCAGGTATTGTCTATCCAGCCAGATCATCCAACGTAAAATTGATCTATTGTCTAATTCTCTCATTTTCACCTGATTTTTCATCAATTTTTTGTGGCAGATCATAATCACGTTGAATGATCTGGCTGAATTGACATTACTCAAATACACTGAAGAATCAACTCATTTTCCGAAATAAATAGGAGTTCGATTCTACAGTTTTGTAAAATACTGTTGATACTTTCATACCTCGGCAAAAATCATGAAACATCTCAATTTTCGAAACGTGTCGTGTACATATTCACACAAAACCGAAAGAAATGTTTTTTGCTGTCTGAATTACTGTGCAATGTGCCACGTGAAATTCCACGATTTGGCCTACGTATGGATACTTTTATTCAGAAAAAAACAACTGTGAGACACAAAAATGATATTTATTATCGGAGATACGAAAAATGTCTTGATGGTTTTCAGAAACTCCATCTCTGACCATTTTCCTCGAAAAATAAAGCGGAAATGCAGAAAATCAAAAAACCTCGTCCACAAAAACCACCCGTATTATAGGAAGAAGTTTTTGACATATCCATAACTTTGGCCATCATACAAACAGGTGAAGAAGTAAAGAAGGTCCTCTCTTCTTCTTCTTCTCTTCGTGGCTCTTTTTTTTCTTCCATTTTCGTCTCGAAAAAACCGGAAAATGGCTCCTCCTTCTTATTCTTTTTCTTCTTTTTCATATTCTTCAACTCCCCACCTTTTTATTCTTCTTCTTCTTCTTATTTTTCTTCCCCGTTCATTGTTATGATTCTTGGTATTCAGCTCTAAATTAAGGCGTAACACAAGTAGTATTGAAATTTATTTTTATTTCGTCTAAACTGTAATCAGAATTGCCACGTTTTGTTGAATTTTTGTTGCTGTAGCCACAAACGTCTGCATTCCCTTTTTTTTGTAGTTTCAATAGAGAGTGTTTCTATCATAACTTGGAATACTCTTTTTATAATATTTTGCAAAAAATCTCGAATTGTTCCGCCTAATAGAAAATTGTCAATCCAGCCTAATCATCCAACGTAAAAATATTATATTTCCGTGTTATCAACTTTCTAAATGGTGGCAAAATAAAATGAAGTATAAGAGCCGGTTTGAAAAAGGACTCGTCCCTTGCAATCAAGTTGATAAGATCAGTTTTAGTTTTTTTTTTTTTAAATAGTATAAATTGTTTCGAATATGAAACTTTTCAAACAGTACAAGTTAACAAAATCCAATTTAATTGTCCAAACTTTCCGAAAACTATTAATTCGTTCGCTTGGACCTCTCTATATGAGCCAACTCAAAAAGGTGCACAATTACATATCTGCGTCTCCGCTCTCTGTCCTTTCAAAAAATCTCGAATTTCCTCTCATAATTTCTTCATTTTTTTCATCTTCTTCTCACTGTACATCCCATCTATCTACAGTAATCTTTTTCATATTTTTTCTGCATTCTTGCTCATCCGTTTGCCTATCTCTTATTGGTTGAAAACGCAAAAAATGGGCGGAGTCTTGTTTTTGTGACTAAAAGACGAGCCTTTTTGCTTCTTCTTTTTCTTCTCCGTTTTATTCTTCTTTTTTCACTGACTCCGCCCATTTATTTTTCCACATTTTGGTAGTTGAAGTGTTGCTTCTTTTCATTCTACTTCTTCTTCTATTTTCATCTTGAAAAAAAAGTTTTCAACTAAAAACGTCAACGTGAAAACATCTCTGACATTATTGTTCCTAACAAAACTCAGTTTATTCTTTGGTATTTTAGAGTAAAACTTTGATTCAGAGTGACGTGACTTCAAAAAACAATCTAGACATTTTCGAAACACAATTATTTTTGACGTGCCGAGTCCTTTCTCTTATTCGACTCTTCCAAATATCTGTTTTAGATGAAAAAAAAAATCACTTGAAAATGTTCTGATTCTGACGATCAAAGAAATTTGCAACTTTCTTCTTGATATGTTTTTGTTTTCGCACAGAATGTTTTCCAATTATTATTTTTGCAGACCTAACCACATCATGAGTATAGATAGCGAATTCCTTCACAGTGTCGAACTCAAAACCGACGAGAAACATGTCAATTTTCTCAATGTTGTTCAACCAATCACTCCCGGAAGACTTATTGGAGTCATCGATAAGGTAAAAAAAGTGGTCCCGAAAAAAGAAAAGAAAAGATAGGCCTTGAATAAGCATGGACACATTTTGAAATAATTCTATCGAAAACCGCAATTAGTATCAGAGAGGCGCCATGTGTTCGCAGCTTTTTCAAAATTTCTTGGGATGCTCTGCGCCTCATCGAAATCCACACTATTTTCGGCCTTGAATTCGAACATGAATTAACAAAAAGGAACACCTGTTAGGTAAAGGTACAAAATAGATGAGAAAAAGAAGAGGAGAAGAGTACTGTATAAGGTATAATTAGGGGGATATTTGGCAGAATTGAATTAACTGTTTATGAGAATTGACACAACAAGGGTTGACACTCAACTTGAGAGAAGTCACTGCACTGCACTGTGACAATGAAATATCAACGTTTTTGGAGTATTGAAAAGCTCTATGAACATTTTTCTGAGTTTTTCTCTACTCAAAGGCTTATAGTGTTATAATTGACCGTATCTATTTTTCAGAATCTCAAAAATAAATCATAAATCTACCGTACTCCTTTCGTCTATCTGATTTGTTTATCAATCTCCTTCTTCTTCTTCTTCTTCCTTTCTTTCTTCATCTCGAAAACCAATCAAATTTTTCAACAACAAGATTAACTTTTCCTACCTACCAACCTATCTGCCTAGCTCCGTTTCTCTTCTTCTGACACCCGGATTGTGATGATGATTAGCCAACCCAACTACTAAAAGCACCTGCCCAATATTGTGGGAAAATTGAATTTCTCGGCTTCTTGCGCATTTCTTGTTTTTCTATTTTAGTCGGATGAGGGAAAAAATGGGGTAGAGGGGATTGACATCAAATATCGCACCTACTAGATGTCATTTCGAGGAAGGGCGACATCGACTGAATTTCATTGTTTTTCTTTCTAATTTATTGTAGTATCATCAACTCGCAAAAACCACGGTCTGCCAAAAGTTATGAAATCAGATATTCATCGCGTACAAAAACAACACCTCAAACTTAAAGACTCCTGGTCACTCAGAAATTAATCTCTCGTGTTTATCAAAATCTCAATATTGAAGACTTCAACTTTCGATGTGTGAAATTCAAAAATTGAAAAAAGTACATTGAGAGGTCGAAAAAAAAGAAAAAAACTGTTTTTGAATTCGTTCTCAGGAAGATTGGCGGCCGCAAACACCGTTTGTGTGTGTGTGTGCGGGTACAGTAACCCAAGGCAAAAAATGTTTTTGGTTTTTCTTTCAAACATTTTTGGTTTTTTGAACCACATGCATCGAAATTTGAAGTTTTCAATTTTGAGATCTTTAAAGACACCCTATCACTCAGAAATAGTTTTTTCGAGTTCATAAAAATCTAAAAGTTGAAAACTTCAAATTTCGATGCATGTGGTTCAAAAAACCAAAAATGTTTGAAAGAAAAAACAAAAACATTTTTTGCCGTGGGTTACTGTACCCGCACACACACACACAAACGGTGTTTGCGGCCGCCAATCTTCCTGAGAACGAATTCAAAAACAGTTTTTTTCTTTTTTTTCGACCTCTCAATGTACTTTTTTCAATTTTTGAATTTCACACATCCAAAGTTGAAGTCTTCGATATTGAGATTTTGATAAACACGAGAAATTAATTTCTGAGTGACCAGGAGTCTTTAAAGAGGCGGAGGAACAACTCGGGGAAAATACCGCACACGCGTCGCACAGCTCAGAGAAATTCTGGCTGAGTTGAAGCTGGGCAGCCTCTAATCAGCCTATTTTCTCCAGCTGATCAGCCATATTCCAGCCAAGCCGTGTTTTTGCTCCGCTATATGCAACAGTCACGCACACTTTTTCTCTTCACTCTTGATTATTTCCTGTGAGAAAAACATACTCGTCGCAACTTTTTTGCCTATATATTTAATAAAAAACGCCAAATTTTGAAACCCGTCAAAGTTTTGAATGTTGGGGTACTGTAGCCACGCAAGGCGATTTTTGTAAATATTTAGTTGTTGTCGCACTGTTACATTAATAAATTTATTCGTTTCACAAAGCGTGACCGCAAAGTGACTTCATTTTTGAAATCACGTTAGATTAAGAGTCGGCCGCTCGCAGACACCATACTCGAGCGACGACATTCACGAAAATTGCTTCTTTGTCAGTGAATAAAATTTGCCGGGCAAAACGTCCGGAGGAACTCAAAAAAAACTCCGACTCACAATCAGTCCGAAATTTACGGGTGTCTCATCACGTCAAAATATGATAATTACAGACAACTTCAAATGATCCAAATGCACTTTTAATTCTGAATTTGATAAAAGAAGCAGAAGACGGAGAAGATGCGAATATATGCATTAGAACGCATGATTCAAAGGTATTAATTGGAGAATGATTTTGCATTATCATTTCGTTTTAGACAATTCTTCAAACTAGTCGACATATCAAAGTTGGTGAACGACTTTTACTTCAAAGATCCGAAGAAGAAGAGGACGAAGAAGAAGAATGTGATGAAGAAGAAGACGAAATGAATCAGGAACAAAATGAAGAAAAAGACAAAATCCGAAAAAGACGAAGAAGGAGAAGTATGTCGGGATCAAGCTGCTCCAATAAGGATGACACTTCTTTTGAAAGGTACGTCAATCGCGTCGATTTATTTCAATTTCAAAAAATGTGAAGAATTCATTAATATTGAATAATTGAGTGTATTTACGAGATAAAGGCGCATAGGGATATATGTTTGTGTGGTCTCGACCCACACATCACGTTTTTATTTTTCTTCGTGTGTGGCGCCCTTTTTTTGCGAATTTTCGCCAGTTTTTTTGTTTCTCAGGTAGAGTTACACCTTTCTTTTGTTGGTTTTCAGTTGGTTTATTTTGAGTATATTGCTTTATTCACTATAAGAAGTTACAGCTTTCGAACTAGTTTGGTAGAATGGAAGAGCAGGCGGCTCAGCTAAAAAACGAGATCCTGACGGCATTAAGATCGGATCTCCAATTGGTGCTGAGGAAAGAACTCCAATCGAAAAAAGAAGAAAAACAGTTGAATCTTTCTCAAAAAGGATTGCAAATCCAAGCCGACCTAAATGTCCAAGTAATCAACTTGTTGTTGAATACTGAAGAGTCGAATCCTGGAGAAACCAAAATCACGGAGGCAATCGAGATTTTGAGAAAGAGAAACGCAGAATTGGCCATGGCGGATGCGAATCCACAAGGATTCAAACTTGTGGAAAAGATGCAGGCGTTCAACGCGTTGGCTAAAGGAGATCAAAACACGCAATCGCTGATGCTGATGTCGCAAATATTTCAGAACGACAACAAGCCATCAACTTCTCGCCAACCGAAACAGGCAAGGTATCATCCCTTTCGCCAACGGGGATTCGATGAGCGTCAATCGAATTCCCAGAAACAAATCGACCAACTCAGAGGAGAATTGTATAGCATCAAGCAAGCTCATATGGCAACGAATCGAAAAGAACATATCAGATGTTATAAATGTCAGCAACCAGGTCATTTCTCGTTCAATTGCTCCAAACAATAACTCGACAAGCCAAGTGCCTATCGGTAAGAGACTGAAATTTTCAGAAAATTTCTGGAGAGAGTTAACTTCAGACCCCTGGATTCGGGGTATAGTCTCAGAAGGTCTGATAATTGAGTTATACGAAAACTACTCTTTACCTACTCCTCAAGGACCCAGAAAATCGGCTTTCAATAACGAGAATTTCATTTTTTCAGAACTAAACAGTTTGTTGAGTAGAGGAGTGATCGAAAAAGTTGCTGATGCCCCGGCGGTTGTTTCGCCGCTACATGTAGTAGATCAAGGTGAGAAAAAGAGGCTGATCCTGGATCTAAGTGCACTGAACGATTTCATCAGAACTGAAAAATTCAAACTGGAGAACTGGAAAACAGTTTCTCCTTTTCTAGCGGAATCTGAATTTGCGATGAGTTTCGATTTTAAATCAGGGTATTTCCACGTCGCAATAAACAAAGAATCTCAAAACTTGTTAGGGTTTTCACTTTCAGATCCTCCTGCTTCTCCATATTTTAAATACAAATGCCTACCTTTCGGTTTAAAATCAGCACCATATGTTTTTACAAAATTATTCAGGCCGTTATTAAAGAAATGGAGAAGCGAAGGTATAAAAATTTTCCTTTACTTGGATGACGGTTTGATACTGGCCAGAAATTACGAAACAGCTCTCGAAACTTCCAAAATCGTGAAACAAGACCTGGAAAAAGCAGGGATTCTGTTCGCAAGTGAAAAATGTGTTTGGGAGCCAAGCTCTGAGCTCAAATGGCTGGGATACGTTCTCAATTTGAAAGAAAAAACAGTTCGTCTGACGAACGAGAGATTAAACACTGCGCTGCGCAGTTTGAAAGTTTTGAGAAAACAGTGCCCCACGATCCAGGATCGGCAAAAGTGCACAGGTGCATTATCCTCAATGAGTTTTGTTTTAGACAAGTTCGGCCAAATGAGATCAAGAAACCTGATGCAAACTGTTGCCAAGGCTCAAGCTGAAGGAAGTACGGGATCTGAAAAGGTCCAAATTACCGAAGGTGAGAGATTTGAAATAGAATTCTGGATAAAAAATTTGAGAAGCAGGGCAATTTTTAAATGGGGACTCCCCGAGAAAAAGCCAAATTTTAAAATTTTTTCGGATGCTTCCGACTCGGGAGTTGGCGCTATTTTGAAAAATCCAGAAGGTCAAAAAATCGCTTCAGTGTTCAAAACTTTCGACAATCTCTTTCATAAAAGAAGCAGCACCTCCCGAGAGCTCGAAGCCGTGTTTTTCGCAGTGAATTCCTTTAAGCACAAACTGAGAAACGGTTTAGTAGAAATTTCGACCGATAATCAATCGGCGGTTATAATTCTCAGAAAAGGGTCTATGGTGCCAGAATTACACCAAATTGTCGAAAAAGTGTTAGAAGTCGCAGAATCTGAAAATTTCGAATTCATTTCGCGGTGGGTTCCCCGCGAACTTAACGAAGAAGCAGATTTTGAAAGCAGAAAAATAGATTATGATGACTGGGAGATCGAAAACGAAATTTTCAGAACGTGCCAAAATAAATGGGGTCGCATCAGTTTGGACGGGTTCGCAAGCGACGAAAACGCAAAATCCAGAAGATTTTTCTCAAAATCAGGAGGAAGAAAATCACAGGGAGCCAACTTTTTCGAAAACGTCGACAAGCTCACAGGAATGGATAATTGCTGGTTAGTTCCACCTCCAAATTTGATTCCACGGCTGATCAAAGTCATGAAAGATAATAGTTTAAAAGGAATTCTTGTGACGCCTATTTGGAAATCACATCCTTCATATCAAGCATTAGTTGACGATGAAGGAAATTTCATTCACCAGATGACAGATTATTTCGAGATCCCAAAATATTCAAAAATCTTAAAACCGGGCCCGGGCTCGGAAAGATCCTTTGCTTTCAATCAACCCTTCTCAAAATCCAAATTTCTAGCATGTAATCTAAATTTCACGCATTCTTTTTAAATTGTTTCTCTGTTCTCAAATAAACACATCCATCCCGACGCGCCGAAATGATCGTAAATACAAATTATCTCGACGAAGGAGAGATAATTGAGTGTATTTACGAGATAAAGGCGCATAGGGATATATGTTTGTGTGGTCTCGACCCACACATCACGTTTTTATTTTTCTTCGTGTGTGGCGCCCTTTTTTTGCGAATTTTCGCCAGTTTTTTTGTTTCTCAGGTAGCCCACCACGCCCACCCAAAAACAGCAAAAAAAAAAAAAAAAAAAAAAAAAAAAAAAAAAAAAAAAAAAAAAAAAAAAAAAAAAAAAAAAAAAAAAAAAAAAAAAAAAAAAAAAAAAATTCAGAAGGTTCGAAACTGGAAAAGCTGTTCGAAATCGATAATTTGGCTCAATCTAGCGGTTTGATTGGTATCAACAAGGAGCTCGGAAAATGGCTGAATGCAAGCAAATCGCCAGCAACATTGTCATTGTATCGAAAATCCGTCGTCTCCCGTCAAACCTGGCTGAACAAATTTGAACTACCACCAACCCAAGAGGCGTTTGTCATCTATCTTGCCAAGAGAGCGAATTCGGTCGGAGCCTCCACTCTCGCTATCGAAGCGGCTGCTTTCAGAAGTTCGAACTGCATGGTAGATCCGTCGGTTGACTCGTTAATTTCGGATATTATAAAAGCCAGAAGGAGAATCGATTCGGAGAAAAGGAACCAGCCATCAGTTTTCAACTCATACCACTTGGGAGCGATTATCGCCAAAGTCACTCCGAACATTGGCCTG
This sequence comes from Caenorhabditis sp. 8 KK-2011, assembly GCA_963572245.1. Lineage (NCBI taxonomy): Eukaryota > Metazoa > Nematoda > Chromadorea > Rhabditida > Rhabditidae > Caenorhabditis > Caenorhabditis sp. 8 KK-2011. The sequence goes on from OY751547.1 coordinate 4,848,007, forward strand.
AAAGATCAACGAGACATTCTGATCGTCTGGTTGTCATGGAAGGGCTTATTGAGAGCCTCGGAAGTCGCCAATCTAAAATGGTCGGATATCATATGCTACGATACACATATGACCTTGAACATAAGAAAAGCCAAAAACGACCAGATGGCACTTGGACGGATAACTTTTATTGATGAAGGGTCAGTTTCCGTTTTCCAAGAATTTTTCAAAAATTTCAAAAGTCGACTGGCCCCACAAGAAGACGACTTTGTGTTCAAAAATCTCGTCAACGGAGCACAACTTTCACCGAACGCAATCTCATCTGCCTCGAAAAAACTCTTCGTCGCCAATCAATTGCCAGACTTGTCCCACCACTCGATCCGACGAGGAGCTGCCAACCATCTGATCGAACAAGGAACATCAACCGAAAACGTTCGAAATCGTGGCAGATGGCGTTCCCAAAATGGGTTGGCACGATACCTGGTAGATCAACCGTCATCCCAAGGAATCAAAATCAATGATAAAAGTTAAATTAATTAAGATTATATCGTTCGTTTCTTTTTAACATTATATCCCTATTATTCTACAATTCCACTTTTACTTATTTTATTTCGGTCCCATTTTTCGGTCTCATAGGCCATAGTTGTAACTCTACTCTGTTCTCAAATAAACACATCCATCCCGACGCGCCGAAATGATCGTAAATACAAATTATCTCGACGAAGGAGAGATAATGTTGATTCAATTAACCCTTATCATTCATAGTTTTTGCAAAATAAAAATAGAGTTTTGACCAACCACACCAACAGCACGATGGCCGAGTGGTTAAGGCGTTGGACTTAAGTTCCAATGGATGAGAAATCCGCGTGGGTTCGAACCCCACTCGTGCTAGTATTTTTTTTTTTGAAAAAGTTCTGAAATGAGTAATAGATATGTCATCAAACATTCCCTTGGTGATTATTCCTATCTAACTTTAAAAAATTCTTTCGAATCCACTTTTGAGATAAGGTATCTTGATTTTTCGCCGAAAAAAAAGAGGTTTGCTCAATTTCGATCCGGTTTCGTCTCAATCGGAGATAGACTGAAGAGTTCCAAAAATAAAAAATACGTTATCTTGGAGAAAATTGTCATAAATCTAGTTAACTGACATGAACAATTAGTTTTTTTTTCTCGAAAAATAATGAAAAGCTGAGTGAATTTCAACATTAAAGCTGATCACCTGTTTCCCAACTGTCTCGATTTCACACTTTCATCGTCTAAAATGATAATAAATTATGAAATTTACAAAATAATTTAACATAAATAAATAAATCCTTTTCACCTTTTGATCAAAATCTAAGATAACCTGAAAAATCCCGAAAACTAGTTGGTATTTGAAGAAAAAAAAAGGAGAAAGAGGAGGAGGATCTAGATGAGGGTCGCTGACAAGAGCACCATCCTCTTCTACTTTTATTCCTTCCGGAGACCTCGTTCTATTAGTCATCTCGTACTTTTCTTTCCTTTTTCTATTTTGATAATCATGTGTACTTTCGAATATCATCACGATGATAATAATAATGATGATCTACTGTTTCAGATTCTCGAAATCTTCTGTTGATCAAGAATCGAAACCAATTCGAGAACACGGTGAATTGGCACCGGGACAGATTCCACCCGAAGGTTCACAGACACACAAGTGCGGAGTTTGCCCGAAAAGTTTTTCGAGTGCGAGGTGAGTTCCGGATGATGGCTTTGAAATTTGAAAGTGGTACTGTACTTTGGGAAAATCCTAAAAAAGAAACCGGACCCTATTAAGTGGGGTTCAGTATTAAGTTCCAGATTTGATCCTGTTTTCTTGAAGGTTGCAAAGTTATGCAGCCCGACCTGACAGTTTCATCATAAGACTGTTCCCCCCTGAGAATATTTTTATTTCTCCTCCTTATTCCTGTCCTTATCATTAAAAAAATGCTGCACATCATTCTATCAGCGTTCGTCATAATGTCAGCTGTCAAAAAAAAACTTATCATCCTTTTGAAAAAATTCCTTCCTCTCTCCAATGAGGTTCCGTTTTCACCTGAAAAGCGAAATGACAAAAATTGCAATAAAAACGGCAAGTGTACTTGAAATCAGCACCCACCTCTTCATTATTATAATATATTTTTATTATTATTATTACTAAAATATTTCCTACTGTGTATGTCTCCTTCTTCTTCCTTTTTATTCGATGAGTGAGTTGAGAGTGAGCATGCGTGATACTATGTAAACAAGACCAAATCGAAATTACACCTGTTCGCGCATCTTAGAATGAAAAAAAAAGAAGGAGGAGAGAGAGAGAAAAAGGCAAGGGGTACTGTAGAAGAAGAAGAAGAAGAAAAAGAAGAAGAAGGAGGAGATTATAAGCTTGAATAAATAAATAATAAAACATGGCGAGTCAATTAATGGAACAGCAAATATACATATAAGAGGATGGGCTCGCACCTGGTTCGAAAAAAAAGATATTTTCAGCGGATTGAAACAACACTCTCATATTCATTGCTCGCTGAAACCTTTTCGCTGTCATATTTGCTCCAAATCGTATACTCAATTCTCCAATCTTTGCAGACATCGACGAGTTCATTTGGTAAGTCGCGGAAGAGACAAAATCAAACCGCACAGAATACGACACATACCTTTTTGTCACAGAAAGTGCTGCATTCGGTGCGATTTTATCCCCGAGAAATTCAGAAAATGATTTCATGTGTTTTAGGAAGTCCATTATACTAGTAATTTTCACAATTTTTTCACTTTTTTAGTTTCAAAAAATCGTCGGGCCGCGGATATTCGGGTCCGGTTAATTGAGTGGTTTTTCCAGTTTTTGAAACATGTATGAAATTTATTTCGAAATCGAGTTTTTTCAGCGGCAAGCTCTATTTTCATTCTATACCTTTACTCTATACGACTTTTTTCGGTTTTCACCAAGTTCGATCCTTGAACTTTTCTTACATCAGCTACCTTTTTTTGTCACCAAACGACAGGGATGAATCACGACTTCTCTGTGTTGTTGTATCATTTTTTCTGACTTTTTGTCGAGTTCTTTCATTTATTTTGACAACCGACATTTTTCGGTTCCATGAATGAAATGGAAGAGCTGATAAAAAGGCAATTAAGTTCCGAAAAACATCAAAAAAGTCCATCCTTTTTGAATTCAAAAAGTGCATCATTCTTTTTTGTTTCGACGTATTACGCATCAATTGTCGATACATCAACCTTATTCATCGAAGAACATCCTTGAAGCTATTAGTTATTTCTCCTCTCCCTATTCAAAAACTTAACCTAACGCAACAAAAAATCAAACAAACTCGCCGAAAATAGTCATATGAGAAACGCAGACACTCCCGGGCAAAAAAAGTAGCGCCATCACCACAATATTTGGACAACTCTCGTGTTGTTTTCCTTTTTTGTTTTTACTGGAACAAAAAAACATTTGTGTACTGTGAAACACCAAAAACAACATGACATAAACAGTTTTGTTTTTCGAACCGTTTTCTAGAATGATGCAAGTCTGTGAAAAGTTTACGGTTTCAACATATTCTCTTATTCTCAACATCACTGATTTTTCAATTTGAAGAATAAGCTGACAGATATTACTGTACTTTATAGTTGTTGTGTTTACTCTGGTAGCATCATCAATGGTGTTTTAGCACTATAAAACATTCCATCTATTCTAGATTGACAAAAAGTTAACGTCAGATTCTTGATTTCCCAATGAATTACTGTTTCAATGCGGGCCATATAAATAGCAAAATTAAAAAAAAAAGAAGTACGAGACGCAGAGAAATATTCAAATTATCAGAATAGTTAGGTCACGTTTTTATGAAATTTGTTTATAAGTATTATTTCATTTTTTTAGAATTCAAATGAATTAAAGGAGATTCGTGGCAAGATCTGCGTCTCTTCCTATCTCAAAAAACTTCGCGTTTTCTCTAGACCCAAATTAGAAGTTTGTCGAATTTCGAGAATTTGTTACTTATTCTTGAATCGTGTTTCTCAAATTTGAAAAATGCCATTTATAGTTTTCTGCCTGATTTTCTTTTTTTCCTGCCCGACTCCATCTCGCAATTTCTATACTATCAAAAATTAAACCCTAATTGCGCGAAATGGTATTCTCTTTTTCTTGATGGGCGTGTCTACCTTTCCCTCTTCACTCTCCAAAGTGATCCCAAATCCTATTATTAATAACAACAACAATAATAGAAGAAGAAGAAGAAGAAGAAGAAGAAGAAGTATATTTATTTACCGTGTGCCACGAGCATCTAAGCTCCGCCCACTTCCCCAGGTGTCATCGGAAAATCACTTCCCATTGACTGTTTTTTTTTCGACATTCTCATTTTTTGTATCTGACAAAAGGTTGTTTCTTCTTCTTATCAGTTAGAATGGTATTTAAGACTTCAACGGTAGACTCTCGGTTTATCATCCAATATTATTTTTTTTTCGTTGAGTTCAATTTTTTCGATGAGTAATCTTATGAAATACATAGGTCTGATGTTACTTTGATGTTCATTTTGTGAATTATAATCCGTTCTTTTTCTCATTATACATTTTGTGGTGGGTGGTCGATCATTAGAGAAGGCAGGCTTTTCGGTTTTGCCCTGTGTCTAATGAGCATCTATTGTTAGGTAAAACATGTAGGTGAATGACAAAATATTCGTTTTCATATTTCATTATTTCGCTGAATTTTGAAACAGTAGGTGAAAAACATTCTTGGTTTTTTGTTCATTTCCATTTTTTTTTCGAACAGATATAAAAAATTCGTCAGATTTTCCCAAATTCCCAATGCACTTTATCAATTTGCGCAAGCATTTTTCTGCTTTAGAACCAACCTTTTTTTCGTGTTCATTTTTTTCTTATTATCATGTCATTTCAGGACGGTTGGCAGTGTTCGAATTGTCAACAATCAATGCCTTCACACGCCGCACTTATCAAACATCGACCAATTTGCGAAATGAGCACTGTCTATAAACCATTTTTTGCACAATTTGCCAATGGAAATGCTTTTGGAAATGCATTTTGGCCTCAATTGATGCAAATCGCATCACAAGTTCCTAATTTTCCATTCAATTTTCTTGCAAATCAAGAAGCCTTCAAAATGTTGAACAACTCTTGTGCATCACCAGACGCCGAATCATCAAGGTTAGTTGATCAAAATATGTAGTATGATCAGAATGGTTGAAAACAACGTCAGACATCTCAATTTCAGCATATCGCATTAGAAAAAATGAAAAAAAAAACGTCCAAAAAAGGTTTCTAATTTTTATATTGTACCAAACTACAGTACACCAAAAGCATTATTTTTTGAAAAAAATCAGAGTTTAAAATATCAAAAACTGGTGTGATGTCTGAATTATTTATGATAGTATAAGCTGAAACGTTTTTTTATGCCACACATTACGAAAATTAATTATCCATCCATCTTATATATAACATTTTCATCTCTTTCTTCAATTTTCTAATATTGGGGATTTTTTCAGTGGACATGCAAGTGAATCTTCACCAATCGCGATCAATACCGAAACATCGCCTCTTGATCTTTCATGCCTTTTGGCTGCCGCTGTTTCTGCAGTTCCAAAAGCCTCTTCAACTTCGGAAGTCGAAACAACATCAAAATCAGATGATGCCGATAGTATTGGAGATTCGGGAAATGACGAAGAAGATGTTGAGGACGAAGAGAAAACCGACAAAAAATCGACACCTCACTCGATCAGTTCAATTTTGGCACCAAGTGTCAACACAACTACAACATTGCCACCAACATCGACAAATCCATTCTTGGCCATGTTCCAACGACCATTCCCATATCCATCATCGGCGGCCGCCTCGTTTTTGACACCTCAAAAATTGTCATCATCAACAACATCATCAAACACATCAAACAATCTTGTAGCAAAGGACAGATATACTTGTAAATTCTGCCAAAAAGTATTCCCAAGATCAGCCAATCTAACACGTCATCTTCGAACTCATACTGGAGAACAACCATACAAATGTCAGTATTGTGAACGATCTTTTTCGATCAGTTCAAATCTTCAACGACATGTTCGAAATATTCATAACAAGGTTTGTATCATTCATTTATTGTTTCAAATATTTTCTTTTTTTTTCAGCCAAACACAACATTGACTCCTCATCGTCGTCAAAACTACCAACTTCAACAACAACATCAGCTACATTTGGCCGGTTTGGCACTACCTAAACTCTAGATTCTCTTCTTCTTCTTTACTTTACCCTCATTTTTTACCGCATAAAACCTTGCCAACAGACACAGAATCCACTATTTTTAGATTTTTCAGTTCTCTTTTTTGTACATATTTCGTGCAATTTATCATCAGCTCCCTTTGACTTCATTATCTTTTTTTTCGTGCCAATGTGATTCTGTTCTTTTAATTTTTGTTTTTTTTTTCTCTATTGTGAAAATGAATGTTTTTATTGTGAGTAACTAAATAGTGGAATGTGAGAAATCATAAAACATCGATGAATAAATGATAAAATAAATTAAAGAAGTACGAAAATTCAAACTTTTTCAAGGGAAGTAAGAGGAGTTGATCGATCGAGTTGTGCATAGATTTCACGAACCGCCAACTCGACCTCATCATAAGTTCCATCAGCATTGACCGACTTCCAATTATCAGCTCTTAACTCGTTCATCTGTTTGGCAACTCTTTGTTGAAGTGTCTCGGTTTCTAATCGTTCTTCTCCGAATCCTCCTCGTTGTCGAGCAACTTCTGGAGATACCTCGAAAAAGAGAACAACATCAGGACGAGGTAATCCGATATCCGACTGTCGAACCCATTTCTCATCGAGACCTGTAAATGACTTCAATTTGTTTATTCAAAAGATCAACGTGACAGAGTAGTGAAGCGGGCGAATCGCCACTTGACAATAAACTACAGTACTCCAAACACGCTCATCAACAACCACGCCTAAAAATTTTGCGAAATTCGGGAAGAGGGACTAACATAAACATTGGGAATTGTGACTTTACGATGTGTCTATAGTCTGCACATGGTTATGCGCTAAGAATTGAGGAAGCCATTTCAGTCGTCTCTTTTTGTTTAGCAATCAAAAGCGTTCATCCAGATTAGCAAAAAACAACAGTCGATGGTTTTTTTTTTCATTTTCAGTGGTCTCAAAACTATATTCAGGATCTGAGTTCAGTTTTTGTTGAATCTAGCAGCTTTTTGGAATACCACTAATTAACAGCGTGACACGCTCAGTACTAAAACCAAGTGCCTTATATCTACCATCTCAATATAAACACATTGTACAGTAGTACATGTTTGTTTTGATTCAAAAACTGTTTCTTTTCCATTCACTCAATCTACCGTACTCCTTTTTCGCTCATTTATTGACACAATATTCGGAGCACAATTAGGAATAACCCTCCTCTATCTATTGTTATTTAGTGTTGTTGGCTCATTTTAAAGGAGACAGTCAAAGTGACAGCGATCCTATTCTATTCATGCCATCAAACACATCTTATTCTATATTTGCTCTCAAAGTGTGTCTCTAACGCTTTTTTTTCCATATTTGTACAGGGCGGAAGTGCAACTCCCACTCTCTCCCTCTTCTAACTTTTGACGCCTTATGACCACAAAAAAATAAGGTGGTAGGGTTATAAATGAGAGAAGTGGATGGATGGATGGAAAAAAAGAAAGATGTAACAATATCTGCACAATTAAAACGACGTGCATAAATCATCCATACTCGTCTCAATAAGAAGCATGGAAGAAAGCAATTTGAGACAAAGACAAACAAACACCGATGAATAAGAAGCTAAAAACGGATGGATATGAAGAAAAAGGGAAAGACACCATCATCATAATAATAATAACAATAATTACTATTATTGTTGCTCCTACCTGCTCTTTTTACTTGAAACCAGCCGGCTCATAAACACTTTCCTTTCTTTGATGATAATTAGAGGAAAAGCGGGACGGATCAAAAAGTCATATGTTACATTTACAACTCTCGAAATGGATCGGCTAAACGACCTTAATTATGAGGAAAAATAAATACCTCAAGGGATTATTTTGGAAATGAATAGATGTTCCGATTATTTTCAAATTCGCCGTGACACTGTTTTTTTTAATGAAAAATATGTGAATCTTTTTGATGTGATTTTTTGAGCATGAAACGTTTTGATGGACTAAAGGAAATTTCACGTCTATTTGGAAACTGAGTCAGTGACAGTGGTTTTGGAACTACTCGGGGAAAGATCCGCCAGCGTGCAGTCATGTTTTCGCAAGCGTGCAGTCATGTTTCTGCACGCGTGCATAATTTTTCGCCGCACGGCTTGCACAAGTTTCTGCATGCTTGCGCCCAGCTTGCATTGTTTGCCGCATCGCTTGCAGAATGCTTGCGGAAACACTCTGCAAGCCTTGCTTCGAGCATGCGACATTAGTCTGCAACCCTTGCGAAACGGTTGCATAAATAGGCTGGAACGTGCTCGTTGATTGCACCTCAGTAAAAATCACTTGGTTTAAAACATTTAGCTCGATTTAAAAAAAAGCACAAAAAATACAGTAGAAAAATGAAAAATATATGTTATGCTCATCGCATTTACGAAAATTCTTATCGTCGAATATCAAAAAACATCCATGTTGCCTTATACAATTGTTAGACATTTTCACCCACATGCCATTGATATGCGCATCATTGGCCGTTCCACGAATACATAAATACCATCACTTGTAGAATATCACTAGAAAAAAATCTGATTTTCGCCCAGTATTTCATTACTATCAACTAACCGATTACATAGCAATGATGAATAATGATTGTTGAACCATAAAGCTCAATCCGGCACTTGTTGCGTCTGTAATTTTCATATACAATTTATAATATTGAAGTTAGGCATACTCATTGGGTCGACCTCGAGCCCCGTTGTTTCAATTTTTGGTCGGCCAGGCCCGGCCCAACATTTTAAAATACCTATTCCGTACAGTAGATTTCGGAAATTACAATACTAGAGCTTACTGAAAACTCTCCTTCATGCAAAACACTCCATCAAAAAATTTGCAGAACTTAGTTTTTCGATTCAAACTCACCTGAACTATACTCACCTGAACTAGCTATCGACTGAAACATCACACATCCCATGAATAATTCTCAGTTGTTGCGGAACACAGTGTTCATAACCAGTTATTGACTCCGATTGAGGAATCTTCTCGAACTGTTGAAGTTCTGAAATTGTTTTCATTTGTTTACTGATATTTATATGAGCTTACCCTTTCTCACTCGAAGCTTTGATTTTTCTCGGATACGATGGTGAAAGCATAATTGATTCGATTCATCTGTAATGGCAAAAACTTATAGAAATCAAAGAGAAAAAAGAAAAAAAAAGAAAATGAATTTTCGAAAATATTGGCGGAAGATGCGTCTGCTCATCTGATCATTGACGCTTTATTCGTGGCTGCAAGCCTCGCGACGAGCGTGCAGCGAAAAAATCGAAATTGAATTTTGTCGCACGGCGTGCGTCATTCTCATTCACAGTTTCAGTCCTTCAAAAATCGATATTTTCATGACGCAAGCTTGCAGAAACGGCCGATTTTACTGCAAGCCTTGCGTCGCGCTGGCGGATCTTCTCCCGAGTATAGCAATGCTGTCTCTACTGATTTTCGTTAAAGGCATAAGCAAAGGGCTGGCCGGAACCGATATATTATCGGATCACATGTTTAACAATACAGTATCTACGAATCGGGAATTTCTCTCCTAGTGTAATGTTCAATGACAACGTTGTTTCGTCTCAATTTGTGATTTATCTCGAACATACTCTCAATTGATTTCACTGTTTTGAAAGAACCTTCCGATACCTCTGATAATATTTGACAATCGTCTAACACTACACAGTTCACTTGAATTCCTTCTTTTTGTTCATAAAAGACCACCCGCTAAGTTAATCTGCTCTTCAACTCGGTAAGCTGTTGGAAACAATCAAACACCCGACACTTTTTATGTTATTCTTTATATTATTATATTGGTTAGACAAACAATTCAGAAGACAGTGCGCCAAATGATAACAATAACAAAACTTGTGTAAATAACCCAATATATATATCAATTTATGTGATAGGGAACTACTATAACATATTGTCAATCCAGCCAGATCATCCAATGAGAAATTGATCTACCGTCTGAATCTCTCATTTCACATGCTCTCTCTTTTTGTGGTAGATCACTGTTTCCGTTGGATGATCTGATTGACAATATTTCCAATTTTTTTGCAAATTCTCGAGGGAATTATCGGAAAAAATATATACATCAGACTGTTGGACGCTGCTCTTTCCAGACAGTTTGATTTTTTGTTCTGAGGAAAGTACTTACATGACATTTCGATGAATTACTCTTGGGAACTTTCAGTCTGCTTTTTTTCAAATTATAATTTTTCATCTTTGACTTTTGTTGCTATTTGATACAAAAAGGGGTTTAGTGAAGTACGTTAGTTTTGTACCCGTTCCAAATTATCAACTATAATATAACAACTTCCTTCCTTCTGTTCCCGACGTTTCCAAAAACCAATCAAGACCACCCATAAAAGATATGCACTTTTACTTTGGGTGAAAAAATAAACCAATTACCCAAATCATTTTAAAAAACTCAAAAATGTAGAGGGATGGAATAGAGGTATTCAGAGAAAAAGAAGAAGCACGAACAAAGAAATCTTTATCCGGATGTATGTAGTCATCACTCAAGCATCTCCTATTGTGCTCCATACATAACTACTTCCTGCCCATCATTATGCCATCTCCAACATAACTACACACTTAAAATGTCTCTTTTCAGACAACCCAAAAAAAAAGAAAAGCGGAGAAGGGGCCTTTATTTCTATGGTTTTGACTTTTTTCGAAAACAAAAACACAGATGACATTTAATGTCATGTTTATCGAACATGTAGACATCTTATTAGCTTGTCTTGCACCTGTTACAGAACACACTCTTCTGACCTTTATCCCGGAAATGGTCAAAATATGAATGAAGAACACAACCATAATTATGGTTTAATTCTTTATGCTTCAATTATTCTCGCAAAATTTTCAAGGGGTTTGTGGGAAACTTTTTGAGAAATTCGAAAAATATCATCGCTCGAGAATATTTTGAAACTATGCTTTAGAAGTCAAGAAAATATTCATACTTCTATAAATGTTGACACAGGGTAATTTCAGAAAAGTCTCTGCGATTGTGAAGTATGTATTAACGTAAAACTCGATTTCCGTATAATTCGATACTCCACATAATTCGACAGGCAATCCGGTTTTCAATTCAAACAAGATAACATACCTTTCGCCAGCGAATAAGCGACACCACTGTAACAATACCGATCACAGATAACATCGATTCCTTGTTCGATTTTCTCGCGGATCATTTGTTCCTGCAACAAAATCCGTGTTTCGTACTGGAAAGATAAAATCTAAACTGATACCTTTTCCCATCGATTTGCCGAAAAAGCCAAATGAAGAGCTCGTTCACTCAAATCTATTTCGTGTCTTAAATATTTGTCGATAACTTGACCAAAAGGTTCTGAACGTTCTGAAAACAATAAGAGTTTGAAATTTGAATTCAGAATTTGTTCCAGAATTGGATCTGATTTTTGAACCCGACTACGAAATTTTTTTGATCTAAATCCGCGTTTTCTGACACCGAATTCGATTCAATTAAATTTTTCTGATGCCTGGGCCCGATTGGGAGTGACATGTTTCGGGCCTGATTTTATTTCGATTCGATTCACAAGCGAGCAAAAAGAGGATCCGGGCTCTGAAAACAGCAAGAATATCGCCCCTAAATTATGAGGGCCGATTTGTGACTTCTAAAACTATCATAAGTATATGATTTGAAAAATTTTGATTTCAAGAAAAAAAGTTGTTTTTAGACTGACAACTTTCCAGATGTGTCAAATTAATTTCTGATTTTTTTCTACGAAAGTAATTAAAGAAAACAAACCTGGAAATGCTTGAAGAACAGCTGATCCTTCCTTCTCACTGTTAAGAAAATCGACCAATCTCTTGGCCTGTGTCGATTTTCCTGATCGATCAAGACCTCAAAACCCGAAATGAAAGCTTTTTTAGAATAATAATAACCTTACCTTCGAAAACAATAAGAACACCTCGCCGCGGACTCGACATTGTTAAGAATGAACGTATACCAAGAAGACAATCGTCTAAATATCTAAAGTATTCATCTAATCTGATTCGGCGATCGGCCAACATGGCAAGATAGTCTTTTCACTGAGCTATCAACGTTTTTGTTATGTTTCCACAGCGTACACTTTTAGATTCACTATTAATTTATTCAGCCAAAAATATAATTTCGACAAGAAAAAACATGTAAAAAATCGAGGGCTAAAAAATAATCGGTAGAATGGATAGCTCGCCCAAAAACACACATCTCAACAAAATCTTTACATTCCGTATACGACTATTAATAATTGTCTACCAATGGTACATAGTCTTTTGGAAGTCGAGATAACGGTGGGATTTGACGAGCCAGTTGAGGAACGAGTAAGCAAATACGAAACGGAAGATGGTTTTGACCTGAAAGAGTTAAAACTTTTCAATAACAGATACAGTTTGAAACTATGGTTGTCAAACAAATTGAAAATATCACCTTGTTTTTAGAGAAATATTGTTATTTAGTCATGGAATCTGATGTAAAAACTATTTACAAAAAACTCTGAGTGGTGGATTGAAGAAGTGGTACATGTTTACCTAAAATTGCTTCAAAAATTTTGATAAACCATTTTATCGCTGTGAATTATGCCCAAAAAAACGAAAAATGTTAAAAACTTGCAGGAAAATTATAGCTTTGGATTTTCGTAGCGTGACCTATACATTTTTCTAATTGTAAAGCAAATGTCTAGGCCACGGAACGAAAATTCAAAAAACATGATTTTCCTTCAAATTGCCGACTTGTTGTGCACACTGCACTTGTTTTTAAAAAAATTGTCGTTTTCACAGAACTATTTTCCAATTCGAAAAAATGTGTGACGGTAAATTAATTTTTTCCAATGATGAGTACCCTGACAATAGTAAAACCTCCCAGGGGAATTTTTACTGAAATGCCTAGAAAAAACGTTTCGAACTTTGTAACCACGTATAGCCAAACATGTAAATTTGGAATAATAACACTCTATACGTTGAAAAAAAAAGAAAACGGTTTTTCTCAAGTCATATCTCAGGCAAAAACGTGGAACATCTTCATTTTCAGAAATTCATGTGTAAAATCAGAGAATAGTCTCGCCTAAAATCGTGGAACATCATGATTTTCAGAAAGTTCTTTGTGAAATTTTCCGAAGAAATTTGAATAACTCGTGCTGCTGGAACAAATAGTTAGAACTGGGGGTTTGTAGTGTTCCGTGGAATTTCATGTACCGGGTAAAGTATGTTCAAGATTGATTTTTGCTTGGCGCTGTGTACCCTTTTTGAAATGTTAATCTCTATAGTTCAGTCTGCTCGAACGTTTTGGCACATTTTCAAAGATTCTCGTTTTTTAAAATAGAATTTAGTGAACAGTTGTCTTATAGTGATACTTCCAAGAGAAAGTAAACTCACGGTGTTGGCATAAACTGGTCCCGAGTAGTAAAGGTTGTGAACTCTCCAGATGTTGCGCATGAACTCGTTGTAGAATGCGCTCGGGGTCTTTTCACGGCGAGCGATCCATGCTGGCAATTCTCCGAGTTTGACATCCATGAGCTTGGTGTCCACTTAAAATTAATTATAATTCTTCAAATTACTGTGAAAAATCACAACACATTAAAAAAAATTATCTACAGCTCCTGGAACTCACACTTTCCGTAGTATCTCCAGTGGCAATATGGTCCGTGAACGTTCTTGTTCCATCTTTTGTCAAACAATCCAATTTCAGTTTTGTTCAACACTCTGAAACCTATATCTTGTAACGGGTCAAGTAACGAAACACTACCTGTTGTAGAAGTACACTCCTACTCTCTCGACGGCTCGGGAGATTGGGATGAAGATCGCATCCGGCACCCAAGGTCTAAGTTGGGTATGTGGTGGTGGAACACGGAACCAAGACATACTGAAAAAATGGATCAAATTTTAACGCGTATGCGACTATTTTATGCAAAGAAGTAAGGGAATATTTCATTGAAATCGGTTTTACTGGATACTGAAAAGAGCATCTAACAACAATTCACAGACAATTTGGAATGGATCCATAAAGTACAACACTCAAAAATGGACCCAAAAAGGACAACTAACGGATCCATATTCTCAAAAATCATAGAACAGGATACTTTTCGGATTCATTACGAATCCATTTTTCACTTTTGTACTTTATGGATCCATCTCAAATTGTCTGTGTTTTTGTAAAACGTTTTTTTCGGAACATTTCAATTATTTGAAACCTCCGTGAATATGAGAAAAAGCTGTGAGTCGATTTTCAGAATAGCCATACATGGCTTTAATTATTATCTAGAATAACGTTCGGGACAAAACTTTCGTTGACTGGCTTAAAAAAAAGAAAAAAATAATGAAATGTCTCCTCTCAACGGGCGGTTGTCTGGCGTCTCTTCGTTGCGAGACCAGATGGCCGTGGAAGAGAAAAAGTTGAAAATTTTTCACGGCCATTTTATTTATTTTCTTTTTTTTGCTGTCGGAGAGAAAAGCTTTTTTCTTCAAAGAACGGAAACATACTATTCAAAAGTCTTCATTGAAAATAGAACGAACAGATTTTCTACTAGGAGTTTTAGGGGTCGAGGTATGTCGGTCACAAACGCTTCTCAAGTCTCCAACAATTTTCCAAATGTCAAAAATAAAATGCTCGGGAAAGTTGAAAACTGACAAGTCGGACTGTAATTATATATTATAATCGAAGCTTTTAGAAAATTGATATAACCTGTTGTATAGTATCAATAAAATGGGACACAGTTTTACTATTTGTCGAAACATCCCAAATTTTCATTGCCAGTTGATCATCATGTACCCCGAGATACGAGCTGAGCAGCTCATTTATTCTTCCGCAGACTTCCGCTCGAAATATTTGTTTCTCGATGTCTTCGATTTCGTATCCCCCATTCTTTTTAAATCGAATTGTCTCTTTCTTTTCGAATCCTGGTTTTCGAGTCACACCAATTGGTTCATTCGCCCGTTTTGGAGAAATCAATCGCAGTGAGCATATTTCTCCTTTATTAATGTTTCTCAAAATTTTCGCTACTTTAAAATGTCGATATCCGAGAACAATTTCATCATTGATTTTTTCAATCATTTGTCCAACTTTTACTGTAAAACTATTTCGACGAAAAATTGAACTATCGTCAATATCTTTGATGAATGCATATCCAACTCCGTTCTCAGTGATTGCCACTCCAAAGTTTTCCGCATTTTTAACAACTTCAATATCCATAGATTGATCGCGTATATGCACATATATTATATCTCCAAAATGAAGTGTTCCAGTGAAAAAAGTATTAACCTCAGGCTGAAATGATTCGATTCATAAAAAGGTTGAATCGGAGTTCACGAAAAGTTTGATAAATAAGTATAACTTGTGTAAATATTTTCAGAACAGGGTCGGAATCTGTTCTCGAAACACTTCACTTGAATTGAAAAAAAAAACAAAAGTTCATCGAATTAGAAATCTTTACAGTCCGAAGGTTTCTAAAGAAGTTTTCAGATGTGTTCAATGGATGACCAAAAAAACTTCGGTAAATGTTTTTAGATTCGCGAATGATCCTACTCTAGCACTCCTGGTCTGCTAAATTGGTCCAGATTTATTAGCTGACACGGATACTAACAATAGAACGTGTGTTCAAGAAAAACCGAAACTGACCGTGGAATCATTAATAGTCAGATACATAATATCAGTTCTGAGAATCCCAAATTTTTGAGCAATATTATTGTATAGTTCAGGAATATTTTTGAAATCATCGATAGTTTGTATTTCTGATCCATGAGCAAGAAGACATAAGAACTTCATATTCGAAAAAAAAATGAAAACTACACATTTCGGCATTTCTGTATCACTATTGTTTGTTTACTTTTAATTAACAAAAACAACAAAGTTTGTTCTTTTCATGGAATTTCGTATACGAAAAAATATTGTGCGAATAGATTTATGAGTTGTAAGTAGCAAATATTAAGCAAATATAAATATTATGATTAATTGTAATATCACAGAAACAAATACGACATGATTAAAAGTGAAATTTGAACCCTTATAGACCTAATAAAATAGGCGGTGTTGTCTTCAAATGCAATGAATCGAATAATCATATTGTTCATCTTCCAAATCGATGATGGCTACTTTATGTTTATCAAATTCTAAGGAGCTTGACTGAATTCCAATACGATAACACGGATTGTTGCAGTTCTGGAAACAATGATTTTATTGGCAACCACTGAACTGGACCAGGCCCGATTTCAAGTTCAAACACACCACCTTTGTTCAAACACATTTACAGTCAAAAAAGTATAATCAGCCACAACTATGTTTCCAACTTACATAATCTATTTTGCCACATTTGTCATATATTTTGAACTCGAATTGTTTCGAATGATGAAGGAAATCGGCTCTGAATGACCCTTGAAGATCAGTTGTCAATTTTTGGAATTCCGCCAGATGATCTTCATCTGCAAAAAACAACAACAGTTTTAGAGTCGGATAAAATAGGGCCAGGTGGTCTAAGGGCACATTCCGAAAATCACGTGCGGGTCAGGTTTAATTTGTTTATAAAATGTTTTTTTGATCACTGTATTCTAAAAAAATGTTGCTTATTTTCAGTCCGGATTTGACAATGCCTTTCTCTGACCTTCTATAAACAGGCCCGATGAAATTCTGTATGGCCAAAAGAGCTCAAATCACAGTCCTGTTCCACGGCCTATCATCCATGTAGAAATTTGTCAATCGAAAGAGATACAGAGAAAAACAAGAAACTTATACAGTTCCCGGAGGTCACGTTTATTTTTCTTCCACGCTCTTTCTTTTGGAAAAGGAAAATATTTCAAACTTGACATTTTTCAAAAAATGAACATAGGCCACGTCGGTATTTTTTTGATTCATCTATTTGATTTTCTATTTACAACAAACGTGAACACTGATGTGAATGATAAAAAGTAAATGAGCCAGAGAAATGAAGAAATAAAGGGAGATAAAAAAGAAAAAAAGAACGTGGTCATTTCTAAAATAAGTGTCCTATCACAAATGTCCCATTTTTTATACCTATGCACCTTTGAACATAAATACTGTGGGTTTGACCGAATTTCTCGTATTTTCCACCAAAAATGTTGTTTTCTCGTTAAAATCTATAGAATAGTTTGAAGTACAGATTGTGAGTACCGCATAAAAACAAATTTTGGTATAATTAATTTATAATTATGTTCTTGGGTTTGAAAAGGAACATTTGTGACGGGACATTTATTTTAGAAATGACCACGTTCTTTTTTCATGGCTCGAGCCCACGAACTGCAAAAATCTGATTTCTCTGCACCCCTTTTGAAGGACGTCATAAAAGCCGTGGTTCATCTCTAAATATAATATTTCGAAAAACTGATAACTTTTCAAATTTATCTGAACACCCGAAAACAGTTATTTTTCCTGCGGAAAAATTGATAAAAAATCACTTTAAACCGCAATCAAAAAGAAGAGTATTGATGACGATGATAATGAGCACCTATGAGTCACAAAAATGTTTGTGTGTTCTCAAAAATCAATGTTTCTCAAACATGACCTAATCAAAAAGTTTTAATAAAGATTTTTTGGATAAAGCATATTTCGCAGGGCTCAGATTCTGGATTTTTCACAATGTTGGGAGGCCTTTTTATCGATGTCCAAATAGTCCCGGCCTTGATTTTGTCGGTAGGGCTTTATAAAAAAGTCAATACCACACTGTTCAGGCCTTATTTTCATTTCATAGACTTATTTATAACAAGGCCGGTGTTTGAAAAAAAGCCCAAATCTCACTCCTGATATTTTGAATAATTTATTTAAAAAATGACAACTTACCAACTTCATAGATATGAACACGAGCTTGTTTAACAGGTTGTCCATCTCTAACCAAATTGATTTTGGGAGCATAAGAATGATTATAACCATGATTTACAAGAAGAAGGAACAATGTGATGAACAACAATGTAGACATTATCATTAATATTATTCTGAAAATATTCAATTATGAAACAATTCAAATATCATTAACAACATCAGAAAGAGTTATTCTTTCCCGAAAAGTTTACAATTTTCCAATGCAGAAAATCAAAAATACTTACAATTGGGTAAAATGAAGATCTCAAAAAAATAAAACAATGATAATGACTGTGTACAAAAAGTGTTTCGTATTAAAATGAGAAATGTTCTTCAAAAAAGGTGGCGAAATGATGAGCACAGAAGTTAAAATGAAATTTGTTATCGACAAACTCGTCAAGGTGTTCAAAAAGAAGAACATAAAAACCCGAAAATCGAAGTGTTTCATAATAGAATGGTCAGAAAAATAGGTAGGCATTTCTCGAAATTAAGTTTACCACACAAATTAAAACGAACTCTCTTATCTCGTTTTTTGTATTTGAGTGTGATTAATACTATCATAATTGAAGCACACAGTTTAGGTATTAAGAATATGTATCCAGGTGTTCAGAGTTCCAGTTTACGGAAGTTCAAAATTTTTTTGATATAAGAAAAAAAAACAGCCAGGTTATAAAGAATAAACAGATTTTTCGAGCAAGATGAAAAATGATCTCGTTGGTTCAAAATGTTTCTCAGATCACAGGCCAAAACGAAAAGGTAGCGAGACCGAAAAATTATGCGTATCTTTGAGTTCGGCCTTCCTGACGGGTTGTTTTGGCAACAAACAAAATCATCGGGCTGGCCCGAAATAACCATGTTGAAAAAAACCGGACATTCAAATAGACCAACGAGATTTCTGAAATGATTTTCGGTAGACTGATCCTACTAAATATTTGAAAATTTGCTGCAGTGATAAGAGGAGCATTACTTGAAAAGGTTTTAATTTGTTGTTTGTTTTGCAAAAATATGAAATTCAGATTTTAAAACTCGTAAAATCAAAAAAAAAAATGACGTGTTCCTGAAAATATTATCTATTACTTCTATTGTCATTTCTGAATAACAATGGGCCAAGAACAAAGTCAAACTAAAATATCCTCAAATCAAACTGCAACACCAATACAAACACCATCTCGGTCTCCATCTCCACCTCAACCTTCTAAAATCCAATCAGTTCCACCAACAACTTCACCATCTACAACAACAGCCACAACATCCAATCAATCATCATGGTGGAATAGTTTAAGTAGTTGGGGTTCTCCAAATGGACCACCAACATTAGCGACACCGGCAAAATCAAAAGCAAGTGATGTCAAAACAAAATCGTGTGCAACTCCAGATAAAAAGGTTTGTTCAAAACCGATTGCGAAACATGCAAAAAATAGTTGTTGTTGTTGTTTTTCAGAAAGCTGACAGTATATACGAGAGTATTCCAAGTATCAATGGTCAACTTCCACCTCCTCCGCCAGCTGTCAAATGATACCACAATTATTTGTTTTTTCTTTATTTATTCAATTTTCAACTTGTAATCTACATATTAACTTGATTAGATGTTCAATGATTCTTTCGAAGTATTGATATAAAGTTTTATGATAAAATATCAAAACTTATCTAAAATTTTGGTCAGTTATTACCAATATGTGGAGATAAGCTCATTTTTATCAGAATGAATACTCAGGTTTTCGAATCCACGTCATGATTTTTGCACAACAGGAGAACGTAAAGTAAATCATGACGTGGATCGACATAAACTCAGGGTCAATTGTACTTCACATGGGTTTTTGTTTTTTCACAAGGCCAATTTTTCACATGTTGTTTTTTCACAAGTTGCAATGTTTCTTCACAAGTTTCAATGCTTTTTCACAAGTTTCCGCGTTTTTTTCCAAGTTTCAATTTTTCAAGAGATTTATAAAGTCAAAACCTAACAAAGCTAAAAATCCTTCTCAGATTTAGTCGAAAACTACAGTATTTTACCTCCTCGGCTAAGCCTAAACGTAAGAAAATTGTACCATGCGAACTTTTGCCGAGAGAGTTTTTTAATAAGCTCTTTAAAAATTGGAAACTTGTGAAAAAATATGCGACTTGTGAAAAAACATTGAAACTTGTGAAAAAACAACATGTGAAAAATTGGCCTTGTGAAAAAACAAAAACCCATGTGAAGAAACAATATGTGAAATGTGCCATGTGAAGTACAATTGACCTTTTGAAGACATTATGTTTTTAGAGTTTTCGAAACGAATAACTTCACTTGGTCACATTTGAGAATAATATCGATTGATGAGAAGAAATACTCGAACTAGAGACATTTTGGGACAGAAACGTCCCGAAAAAAATTGAGTTGTCATTTTTTTTAGAAATTGCACCTATCGGACCTAAAGGAATACTCAGCAACTCGTGGCGTAGCTACGCCGTAGCGAGTTTTTAGCTACGCAATTTCCAACAATGTTTTTGTTTTTTTTAGACGAAAAATATCAGTTGTAGGCAATTCAATTCGTAAATTCCAACAAAAATAACAACCTGATTCAAGAAATCAACAAAAGTAACATTTAGACAAAAAATGAAAAAAACTCGATAAAAGTGTTCAAATTAGAACATATAAGCCGAGAAGAACCTTCATGAGTAATCTTACCCACTTTAGTCATACCCACGTTGAACTACGCGGATAAAATAAAATAAAAAATTTGCGTAGCTACGCCGTGTGTCCGAGCGTAGCTACGCTCTCCTCTTCCTACGGCGTAGCTACGCCACGAGTTGCTGAGTAGGTAAAACTGTAATATTTTTATATTGAAAGTTTCCACAATTTTTCAAGGGTATTTATGTTGTATTGAAATAATCAACGTAGTCTTTTTTCTAATTCTGTCGTTTCAGATTTTTTGTCGATTTAGGTTCCGGCCACAAAAATGATTGATCTTGAAACATTCTAGTGTTGGTATGTACATTCTACGCTGTGCAAGAAATGTCCTGTAAGGAAGAATCGGTTGTTTCGACACGATTCAGAATTCTTTTTGGCTCGAATTTTATAGGGCCATTTCAAGCAAACTATTGTTACTATATTGAAAACTTTATTTTTCGTGCGACGTCGTTTCTTTTATTCAGCCGCTGACAATTTGATAATTGTTTCTCCGGTGATTTCTCCAACTGGTTTTCCAGTTTCAAATGGTTGTTTCGGATCGCGACACGTTTGTTCAACCGATGCATATTGAATGATCAATTTATCAGCCTGTGGTTTTCCATCTTTTCGTGTGATAATCAAGTCAGCAGTATATCCAATTTGAATCAAACCAAAGATGTTGTTCACACTGTAGTTTGAATTATTTGATGATTTGACCTGAAAATGTTATCGTTTCTTTGATCTGAACAGCGTTTTCCTTACCTTATATGCCAACATTTTATCACAATGATTTACAATTTTATGTGTTGATTTGCCTCCATGTGCTTGAATTGGACAAACTGGTGGATCGAGAGACAATTCAACACCCATTCCTAAAAGAGTACTGTAGACATACATATTCAGGTTATCAACTCACTTTCAAATAGTCCTGATTTCCAAAAACGTTGAAACTAGAACTGATTCAAAATTCACTTTTTTATTTTGGTTTTGGATTTTACACGTGTCTTATCAGATCAAGATAAAAGTATCAGAAATAAAATGAAAGAGAAAGATTCAGTTAGAAATTCAAATTAAAAACTATCAGGTGAGTTCAAAAAACAAAAGAGTTGTCCTAGTAATACTACAGTAATAATTACAGCGATGGGTGTTGAGTTGTCACTCGATCCACCAGTTTGTCCAATTCAAGCCAGTGGAGGAAAATCCACCCACAAAATGATCAATCATACCGATAGACGTATTGCATTCAAGGTAAAATGAGAGTACTGTTGTTGTCTTTTTTCTGTTTTTCAACGTTCTGAGAATTGTAAAAAAAAAGACTTAGGCGGACCAGATATCGAGTTTCTCTTTTGGTATCCGGGCCTCCATCTTAATCAGAGAAATATTACATAAAAGTATTAATTGTTATAAACAGGTCAAGTCATCAAACAACTCAAACTACAGTGTCAATCAAATCTTTGGAATCATCAAAGTTTCCGAAACATTTGATCTTGTAATTACTCGCAAATCGGGCAAACCACAAGCCGACAAACTAGTTATTCAATACGTGGCAGTTGGTGAAGATATCACTGATGCAAAGGCTGTTTTTGCAGTTCCAAATCCAACTGGAATCTTTTCCGATGAAACAATTATCAAACTATCAGCTGCAGAATAAATAATTCATATTCATTTTTGTCTTTCAAAAACCCGTAATAATGATCACTAGAGGTACTGTAGAAAGGGATGTGTATAGGGATTGGGCGGGGAGAAAAAAAGGGGATGTCATTTGGATCACGGAATACGTTTTGAGCAAGAAATGAGCAAAAATATAAAATATATACAACTAAATGACTAGATATTGAATAGTAATTCCTGGGAAAGTGGGTCGAATGGGGTGATTTTGAACAATCTCATCACTTGATAAGATTCGAGCATTGCTGATGCAGCAGAAGTCACACCTGACAACATCAAGATCACATTTCCAAATCGTTCTAAAAATATTAAAATCGTTTAAAATTCAGATCAATATATATATATATATATATACAAACCTGGATAATTGGGCAATCCAATTTGTTCATAATATGCAAAAAGGGCCGATATTACGCGATTTCTAAATGCTAAAACACTTCTACGCGATGGTTCACTAATATCCGAATATTCAGAAGAACAACCACAATTGAATAAAACTATGATTTTGATGGCAACAAGTTCTTGAGGTGATAATTTGAGATTTCGAAGTGGGACAGCGACTTCGTCGATACAACAATCTGTCATTTGTTTGTATAATTTCTCTTGACGCCAAAGACGATCAGCAGTCACAGAGATCTGAAATTGGTTATGAATTGATTCTAGATTTGAAAAAAGAAACTATGTTTGTTTTCGAAAAGTTGCAGTTATAGTAAAATTCTCGAAGGACTTGATTCAAGAAGTACGTATACTATTATTCCACAGATTCGGGAGTGAGGTTTGGCCTAATCGAGGCTCGAAGTCATCATAATCAAGGTCATGAGAAGAATATTAGGGCCAAACTATTTTTTTTAGAAATCCACTGATATAATCGAATCCATATTTTTCAGTCCCGAATTAGAATGTTTTCGAGTATTTCTATTAGTGTCACTTTTCAATCATTTTTCATCTACGAGGCAGAAAAGTGGATGGAAATAAGAAAATTATACACTTGTGTCAGAGGGAAACATCGGCAGGAATATGTCAGGATTTTTTTTTAATTTCAGTAAAACTGTGACACTATTGTATAATGAGAGAAATGACATTTGAAGCGTCGTCACGTTCTATAAATATTCATTTTTACCAACAAAAAAATTGAGGGTCTGAAGGTATTTCAGAACGAAAAAGTTAAAAAAGTGAGATAGAAATTCTGGTAAACTTTGAGAGAAAAAACGAACCCTGCTTTCTTTCGGTGGTGTCATGAAGTTTCTTGGCATACAAGTCCCATTCGAAATAAGCCAAACATCTTCATAATCAGATGATGCTGTATAATAACCATGTTCGAGAATAAGGTTATGAACAGCGAATCTCTGTAAAAATGAGTCATTTTGAAAGTTATCTGAAATGTTGACAAAATTACTTTCAAAATTGTCGATTTATCATTAATAGGTAGATTGTTGAACACAGGCAGAGTTCTAGTCCATTCCAACATCATAAGAAGTTCAGCCTGGGTTGCAACCGAGATATCAGTACCAAGCATGACCAACATTTTATTGTTATAAGTATGAACATATGGCTGAAATAGTACATGTTTTGAAATCGATAACCATTTCAATAACTCACAAATCCGGCAGAATTCATAGTTGGCATTCGAGATGTTGTTGGTCCGAACATCATATCATCTTCGGGTATATTTGATCCCCGTTTGATTATTTGAGCTAGATTCATTGCTTCTTGTCTAGACTTTACCAATTGAAGCTTTCTTTTTCTGAAAATAAAACAAAAACAATTTATAAATATTTTAATCTTTTCGTGATAATCTCGATTATCTTACCTCAATCTCTCATCAATTTCAGTTAATTTTTCGATCAAATTTACAAATTGTGTTTTGTCCTCGATCATTGGTTTCGGAGGTGTTGGTGTTGATTGGATTGAGGAAGAAGAACAACTGGGTTGCGATCGAATTCGTCGACAACCGATAAGATCTCGTCTTGGCTGAAGAGCATCTTTGCTCATTCCACTTTCGAGACATTTTCGATACCTACATGCTCGACACGCTTTTCGCGCCATTGTTGATGTGTCGCATTCTTTTTCTCGTTTACATGATGTATCTTGTCGTTGTACAACAGCTCTGAAACAATTATCCAATTATTGCTAAAGTTCGGATCTTCTCGGAGAAAAATGTATAAAACAGACATCCTCTTTCGGAGAAAAAACTACGGAATACACTGATTCTTCAAAATGTTTTTAAAGTTCAAAAAAATAAACGGCTTGGCCCAGAGAAAAGCGAAGTCAAAAAGCCCAGAAAACTAGGTTAGATTTAACACTATTGTCAATCCAGCCAGATCATCCAATGAGAAATTGATCTACCGTCTGAATCTCTCATTTTACATGCTCTCTCATCGAATTTTTGTGGTAGATCACTTTTTCCGTTGGATGATCTGACTGGATTGACAATATACGTTTAAGATAGTCGGAAGCTTAAAAGTATTTATCTGGTTTTTTTTCACACTTAAAGTGTCTCACCTTCGGAAAAACGTTTTACATCCCAAACAAGCCACAATTCCATAATGTTTTCCTGTCGATGGTTCTCCACATATTAAACATTCACCAATCACTCCTGAAAAAACAACAACAACAACTACAGTACTCCTCATCAATGAATAATACCCTTTTCTGGTTTTATAACATGATTTGTGGAAACTGTTGGCACTGCAATAACTGTTGGATATGTGGGTAAATGTTGAAATGTCACTGTTGACATTGTGCTGAAAAATGTTCCAAATTTATAAAACGACAAAAAATGTAAATAAATGTTGATAGGCATGATATAAAACGAATGTATGGTGTTTTTGTTATCACAACGTGACTGAAGGACTGACCGTCAAAATCAACCGAATTGATAACTGCTTGGGGGCAAAAAAATGAAGAGAGAAAAGGGCATTAAGAGAGACACAGAGAAATAGAGATTGTTTGGATTGATGTCACGTGGAATGAGGAGAAAAAAAAACGAGAGACGGAGGAGATATCTCATAGAACAGAGAAACAACAAAAACAAGCTGCTGAATGATAATAATGATACGATGAGAACAACTTGACACGCTTTTCATAAATATCCTAATATACATATTAATACGGTATCTATCATGAATTCGCGAAAAATTATCTCAAAAATATAGAAGCTTAGAGAGTTGATCGGTCCGGCCCGGACAATTCTGAACAATTTTTCAATGATTTGTTTGTTGTTGTCAAAACAAGTCAACAATAACATATTGTGCTAGAAAAGAAAAACACAACAAAACCCCAAAATATTATATATTAGTCTGATTTTGTGAGTTCTTTCTTATGAGGAAAACAAAACACGAAAAAGGGAAATATTACTAGTTGTCGTTTGAACAAATCAGATATTTTTATTATTAGGTTGAAATGTTCTGTTGGTAAACACAATTTGGAAACAAAATTGGAGGTGCTTCATTATCACTCAAACTACAAAAAAACACGTGGAGCGAGAGCATAAAAAAGGCCGAATAGATAAAAAGAACATTTTCGAAGAAATCATCGATAGGCTAAACTCAGACGAGCCCAAAATTGAGAAGCTATTTTCGGCTCAATGGAAAATTGCAAACATACAGGCGAGAGAGTATCACGTGAGTAGAGACGCAGACAAATGCATCGAAGATACCTATTTTTTCATTTTCATTTCTAGAAAAAAACTAAATTTCTACTTTCTTGTCAGAAGAGACAAATAAATTCCCGTTGGTTTTGTTAGATGAGAATCAAAACGTGAACTCGTGTGTGAAACAATAACAATTTTCAAAATGAAAAGTGGACATGAGAATTTTTATGATTGCTCAAAGAAAGTTGTCTGCGTCTCCATCTCACGTCCACTCTCTCTCTTTTCATATTTTTCCTTTAAAAATATGGTGATTTATTACTAAAGTTGATTCTTGAAACAGTGCAAAATGATGAGAAGAACAGAATAGGCTGATATGAGATAAGAAGCAATGAATACGAGAAAACAAATTGAACGATGTGATCTCTGTTCGGAAAAATGTTTTGCAAACAAGTTATCACACATTGGCACACACTGCGAAATGTCAAGTCAGCACACGTTGTTTCGTGTTGAAAAACGCGCTGATAAAATATCAATAATCAACTTGCTAGGGTGTAGTTTGTTGGAGATGGTTTGGAGAAAAAAAAACAAAACAAAAAGTAGTATTATAATCAAAAACGGAAAATGTGAGAAATACATATGTTGACGGAATTTGAACGTATTCATGGGAAGAAAAAAAAATATATATATATATGAGAGAGTATTTAGTCGGGAAGTATTCATACAAAATGACACTGAAAATAGAAGAGAAATCAACGAAGGAAATTAGATTAGGACCAGACCAGAAATATGTGAAAGTAATAGTGGACAGATCGGACAGATAAAGAAGTGAAAGAGGTCGGAGACTCTAAAAATGTTTTGTTTCAGATTTTTGTTTCCAATCAAAACTAATTTGGTTCTTGCTTCGTTTTAAGATATAGCAAAAACTAAAACACAAAAGTAACGAACAATAAAAGTAGATCAAACGTTCAAAACACAGAGAAGCAGTAGAGTGTGTTGGAAGTTCCTTAATGGGCCGCCTGAATAGGGCCGGGTCTCATTCAATGGGATCCAACACGAAGAAAAGGAAAAGGGCTGGACCCTATTTTTGCACATAATTTCGTTGAATTGGTTTCAAAAATGGGACACCAACATGAAAAAATAGGTTGAGCTCGGTTTTTTAAAACCAAATTAACAATTTCATTCAAAACTAACAATTTTTTTGTAACGAAAAAAGTTCAAATTTCAGACGCTGAAAACTTTTTTCACAGGTCGATTGGGGACACCAAATTTTTTGACAGACCTTACAGTCCCCATGTCTATCCACTGTAAATTTTTTTCAAATTCCAATAAGTACACTAAAAAAGGTTCCGTTGTAAGCCTCTTTTGTTGAACCCCATTCAGGGAACGACATTCTGTTCAAAAATAGAGCCCGGTCCCTTTTTTGCATGTTGGACCCTATTCGGGGAACTTTATGGTACCCCTAGCCATGCAACGGCCTGGATTGAATATTTCACACTCGAATCAAAAGAAAAAAAACTAGTTCTTCGAGTTGTAAAAATATTATTTTTCTGATCAATATTCAAAAATCACTGTTTCAAAATGATATCAACATCAGAAGAATTGTTCAATTCCTCATCAAGCCGAAAAATACGAGCCAGGCCCGAAATTATGGTTTTTGGGGACTGATACCTTCTACTGATACCAGATGTTTGAAACGTCCGAAATTATGAATCGAACCGAGTCCGAAAAAGACCGAAACCCAAATGATCTCAAAAATTTTCGACATAAACCGGTTTATGAAAAAAAAAAACGTACAACATTAAAAATCAATGTAAAAATGAAATTTTTGTTAGAAAAAACCATGTGATGTACTTTAGCTGACCGTTCTACTATTAGTATTGTTATCTATTTTTGAACTATAAAAGATTTCATATTTTTTAGTAAACACATACAAATTTTCAACATAAATGTAGTGGAACTTTATGAGATTATAGCAACATTTTATGTAATCCATCATCTTATCACCTAGTCTAGAAAAAACCCAGCCAATTCAAAATTCTAATTTTTTTTGCTCCAAAAAATTTCAAGCCGTCAAAAGTACAAGACAAATGAAACTAAAAAAAAGAAGAAAGAACGAAAAACCGAAAAAAAAAGAAAAAGAGTGCGACATTTCTGTCTATTTCTCTACGTCTCCAAATGAAGTGAGAGACGCAGAACGACATACAAACACAAGATATTTATCACGTGGGAATAAGAGAGTATATAAGACAGAGAGACGTAGACAAAACAGACAACGTGTTGAAACGAGAAGAAGAGGAGGAGGTGGTGGAATGTGATATTTATTTACAAAAAAAATATTATCAGAAGAAGATGAAGAAGACCAAAAATCAATATGTTTGAAAGGCTACGAAATACATACTTGATGATAAAAATAAATGAGGATGGGGTCAATCAGTTCGGAGATGGGTAAAAAAATGAATATGATAAAAA
Source organism: Caenorhabditis sp. 8 KK-2011 (assembly GCA_963572245.1). Lineage (NCBI taxonomy): Eukaryota > Metazoa > Nematoda > Chromadorea > Rhabditida > Rhabditidae > Caenorhabditis > Caenorhabditis sp. 8 KK-2011. The sequence goes on from OY751547.1 coordinate 4,876,350, forward strand.
AGTATTCTTCTTTGAAAACTAAATATAGAGAAATAAATTCAAGATTTGAAAAAAAGCCAGTGCCAAAGTGCAGCTACGTTATGTCCTAAATGCCCCGTTTTTCAACCTTACAAGGGAACTACATATAGGTGTTAACGGACTTTGAGATGGGATATATGTTACCCGGTAGAGTTTTTCATGCTGGTTATCATGCCGTATCAAACTTTTGCAAAGCTCCACACAGAAAGCTGAAAATCACAATTTTGTGATAAATTTGAAATTTTTAAATTCCTCCTAACTTTTTCAAAATTATAAGCTTACAAAAATAAATTAATGGATCTGATGTGAAATTTGATTCTCTACACGACGGTAACTTTGAAATTCCGAAAAAATAATGAAAAATGTGTGTTTTTTCGAAAAAACATGAAAAATCAGAAAACAATCTTCAAAATTTAGTCATTTTCACGTTTTTCAATGCAATTTTATTTATTTTTCACGTTTTTTTGATCTACCTTTTTTATAAAAAGTTTCAGGCTCATTTTTTCAGAGTTACAACTACAATTTCGAGGTTTTTAAAAGCTCCTATCGTTCCTGGCATGCCAAATAACCCTTTAGTAGTCTCTCATCACTAAAATAATTCAAATTGAACAAGATAATTCAAATTTTGTGCTCAAACTTTGAGCTCGCTTCCGTTAACACCTACTTGTGGTTCCCTTGTTAGATAGAAGTAGAAAAAAGTTCGAGAAAGGTGAATGATTATATTATTGATATATGTAAGATTATTGCGAAAATAGAAAAAAAATGTGATCTTTGTCAAACGAGAATTCTAGTTTTAATAACAAGTTTAGTTCTAAAAATACATTTCTCTGAATCATATTTTCATAATTATTCTCATTTATTTTTGAAAACTAAGATAGTGAAGTATGTTTTGAAAATGAAAGTAAGATACGATTATTTCCATAGTCAAAGTCGAACAATAATGGGATTAGAGCAGCACGAAAAAATCCCAGATAGGGTGTTTCATTTTTGAGCACTGAAAACTTTTCCCTATAAAGTTGTAGAAACCATTCTGATGGTCACTTTTTCTACGAAAACTTTGATTTTTGTCTGAAAGTACTGTACTTTCGCGTATTTTGGTTTTTCAAAGCCAAACAATGGATGACATGTATCCATATTTCTCGACAACTGAAAAGAAGTTTGCAATTTTTAAAAGTTCGCAACCAAAAGAAGTGCAACTTGATTTTGTTAAAATTCTGAATCTCAATTTGGGCAAGGTTCAAAAGACTGATGAACAAAAATATGAGGGAATATTTCTGAAAAATGGACCCGAAAATAGCTCCCTTCAATTCAACTATACTTCAGACATGTTGATGAAATTTTGTGTAAAAATGATATTCTAATTACAAAAAAACTTGAAGCGGAAAAATAAATATGCTAAAACTAATCAAACGTTGACCAAACTTCAGATCAGAACTATGAAAACGAAAAGAGCAGGATTATACTTTAGTATTCGGCATGAAATGTTCAAAAACCAGAATGTTGAAAACAACTGTGCGAAAAAAGTGAAATAAATCAATTTCGGCCAGTTCCACGTGACATTTCAAGTCTTCAAAACAAATAAACAAAAAAAGAAAAAGAGAAAAAAAGAAATGATGTCACGAGACTGGATTGAAACTTCAATCAGCGGCGAAAAAAAACTGATTTTCCAATATTTTGATTTGATAAAAGTTTTTATCAAATTTTTTGGCGGATTGTTCGATGATAAAGTTTATCGATCTATCATACTTTCAGGATGACACGAACTCCCTGAAAAAAAACAACTTGGTTGAACTTTTCAATTGTTTTCTAACTGAAATCGAGAATAAAGTTTGATTTGCTTTGCGCAAATTTTTGGCGCAAGCTGGCAACAAATTGGCCCAAACTTGCAACAACAGAAAAAAGTGGCGCAAGGCTTGCGAAAACTTGCGACTTTTTCCCCGAGCGGTTTCACCAAATCAGCGTTTTGACAAAACACGCAAAGTTGGCCACAAAACGAAAAAGTGTGAACTTGGCCGAGTTTAATTTGGTTTTGAGACTGAGTTCGAAGAGTCAGTGTGTTGCTCTTGGTTTTGCAGTTTCCGTGAGAATCGAAAACATAACTGAAAACAACGCATTTTTTGTTGCCAGGTGAAAATCTGCATGAAATAAGGTTTTCCGAATATGATTTTGAACCATTGGATCTTTTTCCGAAACTTTTTTCATACCAATATACGTTTTTTGCCCCAATCAGAACAAACATTTAATTTTCCAAGAGTTTAACTGTTCCGATGAAAAGTGTTCTTGTGTAAGGTCATAAACCTCGCTTCCAATGGTCAACAAAACATTATAAAATATATGATTCGCGTGACATTTTTGTGGGCTGCAAAAAAAGGCGCGATATCATCGATCTTCCGAAAAATGATAAGATACTGTACTTAGAATATCATAGAGTACTGTAGAACTGAGATCAACTGATGAATAGTAGAAAATTATGTATTGAAGTCATAATTTTTTGAAACAGCAAAATTACAGTATTTGAAACAGAAAAGTTTTGAAAAAACCAAAATGGTAAGGCACGAAACAGAAATCAATACAAATAGAGTTTTGGGGAAAAAAAGACAAAAATCATTGTGTATGAACAAACAAAACAACATATTTCGTTTTTTTTTTGAAAAAAAAGAGGCTGAGAATGGTGTTACTTTGATCAAGGCAGATGCACGTGACATATTTGAGAGAAAAATGGAAGAAAAAACGGCGGTTGATTTGATGATCGACAGAAAACTTCTTATTTTTTTGGTTGGTAATTCGATTACGTAATTTCGATTTTTTACCTTGTTATTTTTCGCACCTTTTGGAGGAACCAAATAGATCTACGCCACGACTTCATTCCCACGTTAAAAATGAAAAAATAAACGGGCACTGCTTGCACGGCCCGCTCTGAATTATACAAAGTAAAGGGGGCTCGGGAAATTTCCTAATTGATCGAGAAACCGCTTCATATTTAAATCAGAAAAATGAGAGAGGTCTGAAATGCGGAATCATCTTTCGGTTGACACAAAAAGTGTAACAAAGAAGGTTCAGAAAAGAAGAGAAAAAAGGTCAACTATTAAACTTTTGAGGGTACTTTGAAATAGTTTTTTCCACTTCGCCTATCACTATTTTGATAGCGAGAAAAGTGTTTAGTTTTGAAACAAACATTGATTTCTCAACACGATAAATTATTGAAACAAAAATCAAATATCATTGCACTCAGAATAAGCTGTGTTAAAGGAAAATATGTTGGAAATGAAAACTGATTGAAAAATATTAGTTCTCGAATATATGTAATATAATTGACTGGAAATATTAATCTTTTTCCTGTTCGAGAGTGTTCTCGGAAACCAAATCACTTTCTTCCTGATAACAAACTTATTGAAAAAAAGAAAAACTTCTCAGAAAAAAATATTTTTTTTGGAGCGTCTGTGACTTATCGAACAAACCACATACAACTTTTGGTTGTTTTTGTTGAAAAATTGGTCACATTCAAATAACACACGTAAACTTTTCACAAACTTTCTAACACGAAATGGTTTCCGGCTAATCTGAAGTTATTGAATGGAATCATGTTATATAACCCAAACAAGTGACCGGACCTCACCCAATTTTATGAAATTCATTCGAATCGGTTCATGAAAAACAACAAATACGAAAACGACAAGGATCTGATCTGTTCTGTTCGTAACTGAACGATAATTCAGAACAAAATTATTTTAGAAAAAATCGGGCCGATTCTGAAGTATACACCCTAACTTAGCCCATCATTTTTTTCAATTTCCATCAAACAGATTTTCTGTGAAACAGAAATTAAGCACGCAGTTTAATTTTCTCAAATGTTTTCTCGCTTAATAGCTGGCGTAGTCCCCAGAGCTTTGTGATATAACTGAAAAATGAGTGGGAGAGACTGGTGAAACTGATAGTTCGTAGAACACAATGGCTCGACAAAAATATATCAGATGAATTGAAGACTGAAAAGGGTATAGATTTTTGAAGTTCGAACATTACTATTTTGAAAGCACTTCTTATACATATGCGAGTTCAAAACGGGTTTTCGAAAACAGAGCAGACCCGAGATGGGTACAAACCTAGTAATATTACTGTTTCAACAATAGTTAACTTCTTCTTTTTCGTTCCCACTCTCATTTTCAGTTGAAAAAAAAGACAAACAGAAACAAAAAGTGAGCAAACAACTCATTGTTTTTTGTTTCAAATACTCATCATAATTTTTGAAATTTTTAATTCGAACTAATCATTTTCGGAAGTGTCCAGTTTTTGCTTTTTCTTTTTCTTCTTACCTTTCCTTCTTCGTTTTCTAATTACTTTCTTTCTTTTTTTTCTTGTTTCCCTTCCTACGAATACTTTCCCGACTAGCCAATTATTGGATTCAACACTCACCTTTTTGCCTTATTCATACATTCTTTTTCATTCTGTTTAGTAGGTCATTCCAGTTCGATGAAACACATTTGAATTTTTCATATTTTTGTGCTATTTTGATGTTTGTTATTATGATCTTCTTTGTTGGTTTGAAAAAAAAGTTAATCTCTATTCACGCCTAAACATATCTCGTGACGTATTTATTCATTTTATGTTGTAGATGAGTACTGAATCGAACCTAATAGGAACGAAAGTTGGTCTTGGACAAGCCATGTCCGTTTATGTTTCCAACGGATTCTGAAGTATACATCCTAACGGGTCAACCCGGCCCATTATAATCATAAGGCGGGCTGCAAGAAGCCGAACGACACCCCTTGGCGAAATAGATATTCTGCTCATTTTCTGAAAAAAAAGTTCTCACAATTTTTTGTTGTTTGAAAAAAACTACGACCGTGAATACAATATAAACGTGACCATATTCGAACTAACAAGGGAGCTTCAACTTGTTCCCATCTCAACTTTTGGCGACATTTTTTTACTGACCAAATCTGACACACTGACCAACGTTCTGCTTTTAACCTTTTTCTTTGAGCACTCTGAGAAAAGCTTCATAATTTCAAAGGTTTTTACACTACTAAAATCTCTACAGATAAAAATAAAAAGTTCACGTTTTTATTAATTCAAAATTTCTTTTTTTTTGCGAGGGATATTTTTTTAAAACTTTTTTGAGTTTTATTTTTTTCTGAAAAATTCGGAAGAAAAAAGTTATTGATACTTTTTTGATCACGAGGTTCAGTTTAACAAACTTGTTAATTATCACTAAAAGTTGAGATGGGCACAAGTTGAACGTCCTTGTAAATATGAACTTCTTTCTTTAAGATGGTGGACCGTGTGTGAAAGAGATTACTGAACAAAGTGGCAATAATTGATTATCAAAAACATGTCCAACTAATTCACACTCCCCTGTTATTTACTTTGGTTTTTTTCGAATCTTCTGTACTTCATTCCTTTTTTTCAAGTTGTTTTTGTTATTTTTTAAGGCAAAAAACTAGTTCTTGATTCATCTTCTTATTTAAAACACTTTTTATTTCAAATATTACATTAATGATGTTTTCAATAAACAAAAATAGCCGTGATATTATTCGTTCTCTAAATTTATTGAATTTTCGTGTTTTCAGTGGTAAAAAAGTTCAAATTTAGGGGTACTGTAACTTTTTTCCTAGCGAGTTGTGACGCTTAGGATTTTGTAAATTTACATTTCAAATGCATACCTATCATCTCACAAAATTAGAGAAAAAGTGTATAAATTCATGTCGGCCTCGCGGAGTTCCCATTCAAGTCGGCCTCGCGGAGTTCCCTTGTGAGCGGAAAATCGTGCAATGTTCATTGATTTTTCCATTTCGACATAGTTTGAAACAGTAAAAATTTTCAAAAAGGCTTCCGAAAATAATTGAACAATTCAGTGTCCAAAGTCTGCTTCAAAACACAATCATTCGTTTTGTATTTGTCATCTCATATTTTCTCAATACTCTTTTCTACATATTATACTACAATTGTATGTTGTAGGTGATCTCTTTCTTATCATTCCAATGTCTTTTTTTATCGATCGATCACCTTATATGTCCCAACCGAACTATAATATAAAAGAGATTGTTCTTCTCGATATTTTCTATCTCTATTATTCTATTTTTATAAAGTTCAAAGATTTTCACTAATCAAATTAGTTATTTTGTTTTAAAATGAATTTCACGTGAGAAATGAATTTCACGTTTGTTAGTATTCAAATGAGAAAACGCCAACTTTTCAATTCATTTCCAGATTGTCGATAGATACAATTGACGAAACAGTAAAATTTTTGTGGCTGCAAAAAAAATCATGAAAACAATGAGAAGTTCTGGTAAATACATTCAGTTTTCGTGTTGTGAATTTTTTTTATTCACTCCAAATTGAATTTTTGAATTTTTTCTCAATCAAATACGCGAATTCGGGCATGTTTCGATTTCTATCACCCTGAACATGTATATTTTTCCCCTTCTAAACTCGTTATGTTTTTGTAGTCTGTATCTCGTATTCTACATATTTTGTTGATTAATGTTTTATCCATTACATACGTGAAAATAGAAAAGTAACTAACGTATTCTCTCCAATTAGTTGTATCTATATAAAGCGACATGTTCATCTTCTATTTTCCTCAATTGAGTATAGTTTCAATATTTTCTACTTTTCAGATGAGGACGTTTGTTCCATTTTTCAGTCTCATTTCTACAGTAATATGTGGTAATGTTCTTTTTGTTCCTTCTACACTTTATCCAGTTCATAGTTTGACAATGTCTCATTTGGCAAATGAGTTATCTAATAGAGGGCATAAAGTAACATGGTTAGAAATTGGACCACAACAGGTAAACAGTACTCGAAGATATTCAAGTCATTCGGATATTTCAGTCGAAAACAGTTCTGCAAAAATCAGTTACAAGAGACTTCTGGCCAGCTAAATTCAATGATCAAACAATGAGTGATATTTTTACACATCGAAATCATTCGCAACATTCTAAAGTGAGTACTTATCATTCACATTATACTTCGAAACTTGTAAAAAAATTTCAAAAAAAAAGATCAAAAATAGATGTTTTGTTCTAGCTGTGGGATGTCAACTTCAACAATGAGAATGAGCAAACGACTGGTTGGCTGGCTTCGATTCGACTGTGTGATTCAGTTTTATCAAAGCATAAGGCTAAATTCGATAATTTAGTCGGACAGAGGTAAGATTTTTTCGAGTAGTAAATTTCCGGTCCTGACCCTCTCAAATACATAACTTTGGTGCATGGGCCAAACTGAAAATAATATGCATTGCTCAAAAAATAGTTATAGATTCGACACAATCGTTATTGATGATCTCTACAATACATGTGGAATTCTTCTCGCCGGTCTGAAAAGTAAAACATTTCTAACAAATCAATACTCTCCAATTATTTTTGTTTCAGAATCAGTGTATGTTTATTGGAGCATGACATCAATGCGAACCGAATCTGCATGGGCCAATCAGTCACCATCTCCTCCGAGTTATTTACCTGCTCCTGGAACTGGTCTAACAGATGATCTCAGTTTCGGACAACGTATTTATAATGTTGCTTCGTATTTCAAAAATCTCTATGTTCATCAACACATTGTTCAACCAAGAATCGATGCCGTTTTCCAGGTTTAATATCAAAAGTTGAAACCATTTTCAAACTCATTTTTTTTTTGCAGAAATACTATCCAGGAGTTGAGACAGCTTTTGAAATCGAGAGGAACGCATCGATCAACCTTATCAATAACCCTCCAATTTTCGATTTTGCTCGTCCTTATATGCCACGAGTCAACTTTGTTGGAGGTTTACATTGTCGAAAAGCTGGCCAATTGCCAAAAGAATATTCTGATTTTATCGATTCTGGAAATGGTTTCATTCTTCTTACCACTGGTTTCACTGCTCAATGGAAAAATGCTCCAGAGGAAATCAAACAGGACTATATTTCAACATTCGAATCTCTTCCAAAATATCAATTTATCTGGCAATATGATGGTCCAAAACTGTCTAATCTCCCAGAGAATGTTCTAGTCAAATCATGGATTCCACAACAAGATCTATTAGGAAATAGCAAATGTTTGGCACATGTATCACATGGTGGATTGAATAGTGTTATCGAATCAGTATATCATGGAGTTCCTGTTGTTGGACTTCCTTTAACATCTCGAGGATATGATAACTTGCTGAGAGTGACTGCAAGAGATTCCGGAATTCTCATCGAGAAACAACAATTCAATTCCGAAGTGTTTACTAACACATTGATTGAAATTGTTGAAAACAAAAAGTTCAAAAAGGAAATGTTGATTTTCCAAGATATGGTCATCGATGTTCCATATACCGAATTATATCATGCCGCATTTTGGGTCGAGTTCATCGAGAGACATCAAGAGGTTCGTTCGACATTTCCAGTTTCCAACGCTATTCCACAATTAAAGACACCCTATCACTCAGAAATAGTTTTTTCGAGTTCATAAAAATCTCAAAATTGAAAACTTCAAATTTCGATGTATTTGGTTCAAAAAACCAAAAATGTTTGAAAGAAAAAACAAAAAAAAAATTTGCCGTGGGTTACTGTACCCGCACACACACACAAACGGTGTTTGCGGCCGCCTATCTTCCTGAGAACGAATTCAAAAACAGTTTTTTTCTTTTTTTTTCGACCTCACAAAGTACTTTTTTTCAATTTTTGAATTTCGAACATCGAAAGTTGAAGTCTTCAATATTGAGATTCTGTCAAACACGAGAAATTAATTTCTGAGTGACCAGGAGTCTTTAAATCAGTCCTAGCCTTGGGATCAACAGGGATGTCGTTTTGGGCGGCGCGGGTTGGGCCCCGCCCGCATAAAGCGGGCTGCGGGCAGCCCAAACGACACCCCTGGAGATCAACATTTTTTCACTGGTACCACCACTTTTTTGCAGGTCCCACATGCTCGTTCCGGTGCCGACAAACTCAACGTGTTCCAATATTTCCTCGTTGATGTCATTGCATTTTTCTTCTTTGTTATTTATTGTACTCTTGCTGTGCTCCATTTCGCAGTTCGTTCTGTTCTCCGTGCTCTTCGATTTACTATTTCGAAAACTGGAATTGTATCCAGAAAAAGTAACAACAAAACAAGTAAAACCAAAAAAACTAACTAGAAATTCATAATATCATGTACGTGTGCCACGGGTTTTTTTTTCGAATAAATTTTTTTGTTGTTGTCTGGAACAAAAAAATCTTGAGTGCTCTTAAGTTAATACAGGTCGATCACCGATAGAGTTATTCATGCTGATCAAGATCCTTCAGCTAACCTTTGCAAAGCTCCACAAAGAAACCTAAGAGTCTCATTTTTGTGATCAGTCTGAAATTTTTAAATTCATCCTATTTTTTCCGAAGTTTTACATTTATAAAATGGGAAATTTAATTACATAAATGAAACTGATGGGAAATTGAATTTTCTACGCGATGGTTCTATTGGAGTTTTCAACTTTTTTTTCGAAAAAAGTGTGTTTTTCTGGAAAAAAAAACATTCAAAAATTAGAAAAAATCTTTAAAATTTAATCATTTTCACGTTTTTCAATGCAATTTTTTTATTTTTCACGTTTTTTGATCTACCTTTTTTATTAAAAGTTTCGGGCTCATTTTTTCAGCGTGACAACTATAATTTTGAGATTTTTAAGTGTTCCTATCATTCTTATCGTTCCTTGTTAGTCATAAAGAAATCGAAAATTTACTATTTCTACTATCACAACTACTTCAATGGGCCTTGTCCGATTGAAAACGGATCCGAGAAATGATTTGTTTCGATGGCAGATCAATTTTGAGATATACTCGGCTTCGAAATCAAACTATTCAGATTACAAAGCCTGTCTCTGATGTCATTGTCTAAAAAAAGGAAGAAAAAGAGGAGGACGCGATACTATCATTTGAAATAATCGAAAAACTTTCGACGTAAAAGACTATTGGCCACAAAGGAGAAAGTAGAGAAACGAAACACGAGAAGAAGGCAGACAGTTTGTTGTTCTCTTGAATTTTGCAACAAGACATCATTAATCCAATTATCGATTTACCCTATCGACCTCGTGCTTTGTTTTCCTCCCTTCTACTTTTAATCAATCAATCAATCGATAACTTAACCCATTTGAATACATGAATATCCTTTTTTATGTTAGATACAAAATAGATATTTGTGTTTTTGTTATGTATTTTCTGGCCTTTAAGAAAAAACCTGTTTTTTTTTCATAAAATATATTCTCTCATTACCAATTTTGCCTGTATTTGTTGGTGTACTTTAAATGATCATTACATTATTTTAGTTTCAAGAATGGCCCAACAAATATGTACAAGAACATATTGGATTTTATCAATTCCACTTTCTATTTTATTCATTTTGTTCATAATGTTAATCGCCTATGCATCTTACAGGTTAGTGTTTCTAGAAAAAAACCAGAATTTCATTTTGGCGGTGTTTTTTTCCAAATGGTACATGTGAATTGAATGCTAGTAAATTATTGAAACGAAATTCCAGAGAAATAATGTTTCGAAATATTTTTCTTTGTGAATTTTTTTCGGCCTCAAATGTATTTTTGAACTCGACAAAGGTCAACGAATCAGACCTGTTTCCTCTACGTTTCAAAAGGGAGATAATTTGACCCGAAAACGAATAACGGGCCTAGATGTTTTCAGCTTGAAAATTTCAGTTTCCACATTTTCATCCCAGTTGCTCCTTCAAATAACATCGAATGTAACAAAATGATCAATACATCTTCCGAAGAATATTTAACATATTTGGAGAATCGAACACTGGTCGAACCAACTGAAAGAGACAAGAGGTTGATCATCTAACCTCTTCCTCCCAAATACTTGCTATTTTCAGTTGTTTTCAAATTCGTCGTCGCCGTTATCTTCCATCTGAAATGCCTAAACCAATGGCAGGAAACCATAACATGTTCTTTATTCGAGTTGTCTCAAAAGTACACGATTTCGTTTTTGCTGTCCCTTTAATATCTTTCTCATTTCAGAACTATGATTTCATCGAAGAAATTCTGACAATGATGCATTCACCTCTTCATTTTTTCTGTTTTGTTCTTGATCAATCATCAGAACAAGAATTCAGAGATCGGGTACTTTATTGGCTTGTTTATCTATTTTAATATTTTGAGAAAATTAATTGTAGATGCATCGATTGGGTGATTGTTTTGTGAATGTTTTGGTACCAAAAGAAACATTTAATATAACAACAAGTCATGGATTATTAAAGGCACATAAACGATGTTTGATGGAGATTGATGGTTTTGAATGGAAACATGCTATCATAACTGCGGTAATTGAACGGGTTCACGTTGGGTATATTTTTTTTCCGACTTAGTTTTTACGAAAAATTCAGTCGGAAATAATTATGCTTTCCGATTCTAACCAAGCCAGGTACATACCAGATTGCGCAATCAGAACGGCCCGAGTTTATTTTTCACGTGCTAAAAATGAGAAGAAAGTTCGAACTCGGTGGGTCTGGATTTTGTTCCCGAACCCGTCGAGAAAAGCCTTAACTGGGCTTGCCTGGGCCTTATCTGGGTCAGTTCAACTCTTACTCTTGAAGGGACTGAATTCGATAATTCGAAAATTGTGTTTTTCATTTAGGAAAATGATATTCCATTGCATTCGACAAAATATTTTGGTCGTAGATCACGTCGACTTCGAGATATGATTGAGATAAATGGGGAGACATTCAAAGAAGATGTCCTGCGCCATACGGATCCAAAAAATCAAACAACAACATGTAAGTAAGCCAATTCAGAAAACACATGGATATATTTGATTTTTTCAGTGTTCAAAGTCACAAAGAACTGGATTCAACATCTCGGTTCAACGGCCACAATTAGTCATTCTCAACACGATCGACTGTATAAATATTTGATGAAAACTCCCAATTTTGTATTGGTAATTGTGTTTTATTTGTTTATATTTTTATATTTTGACATCATTATTCTATTTTCAGCCATCTGATAAGAACAAAGAATTAACAGTGATGGAAAACGAATGTAAAAGTGCAAAATATGATGTAGATGGAACATGTATACATGGAATGGAAGATTATCCTAATTTAAGGTAATTCTGAAAACATGATATATGTTATATATTTTGGATATTTTCAGAAATATGTCTCGTTTATTCATTCGAACTGATCCAAATTTTGATTATGGATTTGTTGAATGTGTTCATGAAGTTGTTTTTGAAAGAACATACTTTGATCCGATTTCGAATTCAAATGCTAATAATTATCTATATGGTTCAGGTCATAATTCAATCGAACATTATCGACCATAAAAAACCAAAACAATCAGACTTGTTAACTATTTTGTTAGATGATAATACTTGTATCTATTACGTGTAATTTATAAACCGGTTTTTAAATCGAATTGATATAAATTTATGATCAAGAATAATGATAGATGAGTTCAGAGTGAAGAGTATTTGTGGTTTTTATGGGGTGTTTCGGTTAAAAAATATTATGTTAGAATAACATAAAATAACAATAAAAACTTATTCAGATGATGTCGAAATATTACGAGAAATTACAGAACCTGGCCTATTTTTCAACATGCAAACAACACTCGTAAATCAAGAAAAATGTCTCATCGTGCCGGGACACAAACAATTTGAGTAAGGATGCGTCTTTCTTTCAAAAAATAGGTTGAAATAATTCAAAAACAGTAATGCGAAAGGCGCATCCTTGTTGAAATTGTTTGTGTCTCGGTACGATTAGAAAACTGTTTTGAAATTTGTTTTTAGATATTAAAATGATCAACGTGACCCTTCTTTAAACCTCTGAATAGTTGATTTTGTTCATTTTTTATGAAAAAGTTATGACAAAAAGGCGGAGAGGAGGAGGGGATGGTGCAAATATCAGAGTTAAAATTTTAGGCATTAGAACAGAAGTTTGTTTTAGCATCTTTAGAACCTTCAAATCCAATACTCTATTATCTAGAAATGGATCTTATTCTTCACGTTAAATGAATTGATTATCGGTTCTATAACCTTTTTGGTTCACGAGTTCATGTGAGTTTTCATCCTAATTTTCTAGTGTAAAAAGAATGATTTTCAGAGCAACAGAGCTACACCCAAGTGGAAGTGGTTTATGTCACGTACGTGTTTAATAAGAGTTACGCAAAAAAATCATGTTCAGGTTTTTTGGACGGTACTTTATATGTTGGCTCTCGTTTACCAATCGAAAACATTGTTCTCATTCATCGCAGTTTTCACAATTTCATCGGCATTTTGGGACTTTTTTATTTGTTTCATTCGATTTGTGATAGTTCTTGAACCAAAAAACAGTTATCAACCAGGTGATTTTTCGAAAAAAATACATGTTAGCTTTGATTATTTCCGTCTTTCTTGAAGATAACATTATACTTTTTATATTTTCTTGGATAAAAATGTTCACCTCATTTTTCGAAGTTTATGTGATTTTGAAACTTGGATGGTTTGTTTACAGATTTATACGTGTTTTCAAATGACTTTTTGAAGGTGTAATGGAATATCAGATGAAGATGACGATGAAAAACGGACAATAAACAAAGTGATACGAGAAAATGGACTAGCCTCTATGAGTTGTTCGAAAAATGATGAAGACAGTGAAATAATACTCGAATATGTGACTAGTAGTGTCGAACAATTACGACAATCATTAGAAACTTGTCGAGAAGAAACCATTTCAACTTTGTTATCCACAATAGAAAGCCCATAAATCATTTAATATACATTTTCTGATCAAATTCAATGCCCGCTTTCAATTTCTTTTACTGACTAGACTTCATTGGAAATGGCCACCCAAATGATTTTTAGAGAAAAAAAACGAAATTATGTTTTGTTCAAAAAAGCAGAGTCATAGAAAAGTCAATGAAAACATATTTTCAGAATTTTTGGTATCATCTCGGGACATGTTTGAAGACTGCATATACTTTTTCAAACATTTTATTTTAGAAGTTTTAGTACAAAAACTGTTGATCACAACAAAAAGTTTTGTTTTCAATTGTTTTTAATTTTAACATTTTCAATCAATTTTTCTTCTTCAAAAAAAAAAACAAAAGACGATACCAGGCCGGTAATTCCCAACGATGCTACGCATGCGTGTTCTTTATCGTAAATACGTTTTGCAATATTTATTGTTTTAACATGAAAAATGACTAACTTTTTTTTTTCCTCAATTGAGTCAAATTCAACTGACTATTCTCTGATTTTTTTGACTAATAAATAGGCTTCTTCGTTCATATCGATAGACGGTAGTAGTGTATAAAAATGTTCGACTAGACCTTGTTGCTCGAACCCGTGTTTTTTGTAAAATTCCATTGCAAACTGATTGTCTACCTGAATTCAATATTTTGATTCACAATTTACTTTTTATTGCTTACATGAACATGTAGACTGACTGTTTTGATACTTTCGTCTTTTTCGGCCAACTTGAATGTGTAATCCATCAATAAAGCACCGACTCCGAACCTTGAAATGAGAAAGTTTCTTTGAGAAAAACTTATACCGGTATTTAAAAAAAATATTTGAAACGACTTCAGGCAAAAAAAAATTTTAAGAACCGAATTTATTGAATTTTCAAGCATTTTTGTACTGCTTTTTTTGTAAACTCACTTTCTGTATGTGGGAAGAACTCCGAATGTCATTACATACAATGATTTTTTGTCTGTTGAATTGTCGATTCGGCAACAAACCGCTCCCACTGACACATCATTATAATAGGCCAACTGTGCGAGTTCTCCAGAGCCGCGAACCTTTAAAAATAAAAAACATATATAAAGTAATCAATAAAAAGTTTTTTATCTATTATGTTTTGTTACTACTCACTTACCTCGGTGTAATAATGGTCACCGTAGACTAACGGAAAACAAGCTGCGTTTATTGTTCTGACTTGCTGAAAATGGTAATTAAGAAAAAAAGAAATAAGAAAAATCAAACTCACATTGATGTTGTGAGGGGTTATACCTCCCAAGGCGATGTTGTTTTTTCCTGCCACTTTTCTTGTCACCGTAGAACTTTTAACACCCAACTTTTTGATGCATTCCGTGAGTTGTTCGTGAGCAGACATGTTTTTTACCCTGAATAAATTTATTTTTGTAACCGTAAGAGGTATAGTCGGATCTCTATGAATGAAAACTTTAAAATTTCAGAAAATAAAAATTCAAATTATAATTAACCCGTTCGGACCACGAAATTATACGGTACGCAAAATGTGCGTACACCGTGGCGTGAAAATGCACAACTACAGTATTTTTTTATCAATGAAGTTTATAAAAGTCGCAAAAACTCGAAAGATCGGGACTTTCTTGTTTTCTAAACTAGGGTTTTCCACACGCATTTAAAGAACGTCCGATTTTTAATTCTTTTTTTTTTGGTTCACGTTTGAATATTTTTTCGAGCTCACGTTATCCTCATTTTTGTTCGAATTTTGGTTTTTTTTTCAAAGTTAAGAGTACGAAAATAGTGAGAAACAGCTTATATGAAACATTTTCTTTTACTCAAACATAAATTTCAGAGAAAACTTGTGTTTTTGTTGAGTGGAAAAAAAATTAAAATAAATTGCATCGTCTCAACTTAGGCGCATCAGTTTTGAAAAATTGTAACTCAAACTGGTGCGCCTAAGTTGAGAGGAACCAAGCATCATTATGAAAAACAAAACATACTATTAAATTCAGCAAGCCTTCTTCTAGGGAAACCCCTATTTCACAACCTCTAAAATGTGAGAACAGCGAAGTTATCCGGCTTTTTTGTCGAATTTTCAGAAAAAAATACAGTTTCTGTGCATTTTCATGTCACGGTGTTTGCACAGTTGCATACCGTACACCTGTTTTTCAACTTCTTCTCTCACAGTGCTTTTGAACTGGTGTGTCGAAAATGTTTTTTTTTCTTGGTCAATCAATTTAAAAAACCTTGTGAAAAACAACGTTGTTGCCACCGAATGATTTTGCCCGAAAGCATTCTTATCATTTAGTTTGTGTTTTCAGAAAATGAATGACTTGCAACGTGTCGAAGTCTATGAAGAAAGTAGAAATATAGAAGAGGGTGAGTTTATCATTTTCTAGTAGAATATTTTTTAATTCACAGTGCGAGAAATCCGCGCTACGACACTCCGTTTTTTTTCGAATTTTTCAAACGTCGTGGCGCGTTGACGGCCGCTAGTGTAGTGGTACCGTTGCATTACCAGCGCGCATAAGGTCGCTGGTTCGATTCCCGGCTGTGGCGAAATGGTTTTTTTTCTTTTAGTTTTTGCTTAACATTAGTTCTAATATTGACTGGGGTATCAGAAAACCTAAAACCAACCTTTTTTGGCCGTGCTTTCTCAAGTTATGATAAATTTTTGGCCAAAAATGGCTCAAAAACCGTAGTTGAGGGCCCATTTAGCCGATTTTGGTACTTTCAAAGTGATTCACTCCAGACCAAATGTTGTTTTTTTAGTTTCTAGCATGTTTTTCTTCAATATTAGAGAGTATAAAAAAAAGTGACTAAAAATTTCTCGAATTACGATGGGTTTTAGGCC
Organism: Caenorhabditis sp. 8 KK-2011; assembly: GCA_963572245.1. NCBI lineage: Eukaryota > Metazoa > Nematoda > Chromadorea > Rhabditida > Rhabditidae > Caenorhabditis > Caenorhabditis sp. 8 KK-2011. Next base: position 4,892,844 of record OY751547.1, read on the forward strand.
TAAAATGGCCTAAAACCGGTAGTTTAGGGCTTATTTGGTCGATTTTGGTACTCTCAAAATGATTCACTCCGGACCAAATGTTATTTTTCTGGTTGCTAACATGTTTTTCTTCAATATTAGAAAGTATAAAAAAAAGTGACTAAAAATTTTCCGAGTTACGATGGGTTTTGGGCGAAAAATGGTCTAAAAATCATAGTTGAAGGCCCATTTAGCCGATTTTGGTACTCTCAAAGTGATTCACTAGGGACCAAATGTTGTTTTTTTGGTTTCTAGAATGTTTTTCTTCATTGCTAGGAAGTTTAAGAAAAAGTTACTAAAAATTTCTCGAGTTACGATGGGTTTTAGGCCTAAAACCGCTAGTTTAGGGCATATTTGGTCGATTTTGGTACTGTTAGAGTGATTCACTCCGGACCAAATATTGTTTTTTCAATTCCTAACATGTTTTTCTTTGATATTGGAAAGTATAAAAAAAAGTGACTAAAAATTTCTCGAGTTATGATGGGTTTTGGACCAAAAATGGCTTAAAAACCGTAGTTTAGGGCACATTTGGCCGATTTTGGTACTGTTAGAGTGATTCACTCCAGATCATATGTTATTTTTTCGGTTTATAACATGTTTTTCTTTGATATTGCAAAGTATAAAAAAAAGTGACTAAAAATTTCTCGAGTTATGATGGGTTTTGGGCCAAAAATGGCCTATTTTCATCTGTTTTTGGTTATAAAAAGTTCCAGAGTAGTCAAGATGCCATGTTTTTATGTTTTCTGGTATGCCTGGGACCCGTACTATCTTTCTATACCAATATACAAAAAAAACAAAACAAAAATCCAGCTTCATACACCAGCCGGGAATCGAACCTGCGACCTCTCGTCGCCAATTGTGCACGCGTGTGAGAAACGCAGAGAAAGAGAGGGATTCGAAAAAAAAACAATGGAAAAGGAGGAAGGGGAGCGCGGATTTCTCGCACTGTGAATTTCCTAGGATGGCAACCTCAACGGCATATAGGCTTTGAATTGACCGACACAAAATGTTTCAAAACCCCAAGTGGTGTTCAGAAAACAGCGACAATTTCAAGAGAACAATTGCCGAATATAAAACATCACGAATTGGATGGAAATGTTTTAGAAAATGGTTTATTGGGTGATGTAAGTTTGCTAAATAAAATAAAAATTTGAATTGTGATTTTTCTCAGAATGTGATTCATTATGACCAGGAAGTAATATGTGAACCATCAAATGTTGCGTCTACTTCAAGTATAACTCCAGATTTTCGCCAACCAGTTCCTCTACACCGAATGTCTATCAGAATAGGTCAAAAAGTTCTGAAGTTCAAAGTAATAAATGCGAATGAAGCACCTGATGGTCCAGATAAAACAGGTACTTTAAAACAGAAACATATTTCTTTGAAACTTGTATTTCTTCAGAGCCTGGCTGGCTTGCTAATCCTGAACCAGTTACCGAACCAAAATCATTAGCAGGTCTTTTTGTATGTACAAATTGTAAAACATATTTTGGAAATAAAGAAGTATGGCAAAGACATATGCGAGAAGTACACGTAGATGCGCGACCTTTTGCCTGTTTCAGTTGTGGAATGAAATTTGCCAATAAATCATCAATGACGTCACATTTAAAAGATCATTGTGAGTTTCAGATAAACCAAGATGTAACTTCAAAATACTTTCTTTAGCATTGATAAGACCAGTGTATACGTGTGAATTTTGTCCGAAAACGTTTTCGAAAATCGAGAGTAGAAATCTACACAGAAAGATGCATGCTATACGATTTCAATGTCCTACTTGTTCGCGATTTTTCAGAACGAGAGAAATGCTGATTAATCATTCGGTGAGTTTTATTTTTTGCAACAAACTTCTGCAACACAACTTGAATTCTGTGTTCTAAATTACACCGTGTCCATTTTCAAAAAAAAAACCCATGGCTTGCCAAGAACAAGTTACATGGCCCAGCCAGCCCGGCCCAAAACGACAGCTCTGATCATAGCAGTAAATTTTCATTAGAATTCTTGCTCTTCTGATTATGGTGATGATGTTCTTCCAAACGGTCTACCAGCTCGATTTCGATGTAGTTATTGTCCTCGTCGATTTCATCACAAAAAGAATATGGTTGTTCATGAAAGAATTCACACCGGAGAAAAGCCATTCACTTGTGGGTTTTGTGGTAGAGGATTCTCACAATCACAAGCACTTACTGTCCATATTCGAACACATACACACGAGTTGCCATATAAATGTGATTTTTGTACGAAAAAGTTCAGAGACAAGTAAGTTGTTCAATATTAGCAAAAAGGTTTCGAAACGATAAAAAATCAAAACACTGTAAAATCAGAATAATAGTGTTTGATTTGTGAGAAGTTTTCAGAATAAAATCTTCTATTCCATTTTTATTTCAAAAACTAGTGGACCCCGGGGAAAATGATTTTTTTTAAGTGATACTTGCCACAAAAGGTGAAAAATACCGTGACATTTTCAGACACAAATTCACAATGCCATTTTTTTGATAAATGTGTCCGGGTCGTCCTTCAAATTTGAACGGATTTCGGTACCCTTTTTTGATTTTTTAGTGGCAATTTACAGTCACAAAAATATTTGAGAACTTTTAGTACCCTCTTGTGGCAGAAATGGTTTAACAAATTGTTTTCGGAAACAAGTTTCCGAATCTTTTCAGTCAGAAGTCAATTATCCCAAACTCGCTTCGCTCGAACCGCTTCGCGGAAGATTGCAGAACGTACTTTTTGCAACCTGAAAAAGCATAAGCGTCAAATTTCTCACTTAAAAGCCTCTACCCGCTTCGCTCGAACCGTCTACACTCGCTCCGCTCGAACCGCTTCGCGGTAGATTGCAAAAAGTACGTTCTGCAATCTCAAAATATTTAATTTCGACATTCTCAATCAAAAGTCGATTTATATACACTCGCTTCGCTCGAACCGCTTCGCGGAAGATTGCAGAACGTACTTTTTGCAACCTGAAAAGTATACGCGTCAAATTTCTCACTTAAAAGCCTCTAGCCGCTTCGCTCGAACCGCTTACACTCGCTCCGCTCGGACCGCTTCGCAGGAGATTGCAAAAAGTACGTTCTGCAAACCCCTGCGTTTTATAAAGGAAGGATTAAACTTTCAGTTCAAGTCTGCGGAAACATGAGTTAACAGCCCACATCCAGGATCCTGTAGCTAAACCAGTCTATCAAGTATCAAATGAACCAGATGCTAATAATACACCAGAACAAACATAGTTTGAATAAAAAGTTTATTCGACAACAGCGATCTGTGTTATTTTCCGAAATACCAATGTGTCATCCAAGGAAATGCTTACATTTTTCTTCCTGAAAAGAGTCTATTTACCAAAAAAAAAGAAATTCGAAAAAAAAAACCTAAGAGCGTTACTAATTGGTTTGCAGAATGCAATTAAAATATAGCAGTTTAGCATAGAATAAACATCAGTTAGCGAAAAGAAAATAGCATAAAATACTCTTGTTGGAAAGTTCATAACAGAACTGATGCCAATAAATAAGAAATATGTTATTTCACAAATACAGATAATCATTGCAATTCTAGTTGCACAATCTTCCCCTTTTCGTATTCTCGTTGATTCGACAGTTGACTGTTTTCGCATTTTTCTCATTGTTTGAATGGTCAATGAATATGCCAATAGTATGCAACATATTGAAATGATGTCCAAAACAGCACCAAAACCAAGTAGACCATGTCGAATTTTTCCATTCGATATATTTGGGTATATTCTCTGCAAAATCTACAGTACACATTCCTATTACTGTAAAACTAAACCCCTGATTGTTGGTCTAGAATATATTCAACATCTGAAACAGCAATAAAAATAAGAAAAGGATATCCAGGAAGTGTGCAATACAATAAATAGGCAATATAATTGTTTGGCCAAATCTGAATCAATTTATTCGATATTTGTTTTTTGTCAACATATCTCACTCTTTTATATTCCAATGGATAGATAATTGCAGTTGATCTGTTTATAGCTAAAAGTGTTGCTGTAATACCTTGTGATACCCGAAGAAACCATGATGATGAAAGATATACACGACCCCAAATAGGTCCGAGCTCTAAAATTGCTTTTGAAAAAAACAGAAATGGAAGAGATGAGCCTGAAAATCATAAAGAATTAAAATATAATCAAAGTGTTTGAAGATACCGAAAATATTGGCAATACATGACAAAATGTCAAAAAATGTTAGAAACAGAAGAATTTTGTAGAATGTCGTTTTGAATGATGTATTTCTGAAGTTATTTTAGTAAAATAAGACTGTTTCAAGTTTTTTTTAGAAAATCGCTTTCAGAAGACATACTGGGAAAAATTAAAAAATCTTGTAGTTTTGATAAGAGTTCAGCTGGAGAAAAGTTGTTTTCAGACCCACAAAAGTTTATTGATCTTCTCTAAAAATTTATTCATGTACGGTAGTTTTGACGGCCACAAACTCGCTTTTCTGACCGCAAAAAAATAGCGGGGCGACAATTTTCCACAAGAATACTCTGGAGATCTTTTTGAAACAGTAATTCGGCCAGTTTTTTCTGATTGGAGATTATTATCGCGATGATCCGAACTTGTAAGTTTTAAATTTCAGTAGCTCAAAATCGAGAACTCCAAAATGTATACCGTATTCCATCATTTACATACCTGTTCGAATATAGCAAATATGAAATATTGATGTAGAGTGGAATAGTAACCAATGCAACAATCGAAAAACATAGTTGGATATAATCGTAGAATTGGAAATGAGTTACCATGATCCAAAAAAAAGAAGAAAAAAACAAAAATGAAAAATGATTTTTTATTGGTGAGACAGTAATCAAATTGGCCAATCAGTATATTTAGAAAAACAACTACAGTATTCAATTTCAGATAGTTGTGACATTCAATCGAGTTGTTTTCGGAGAAATAATAATCGTGTTTTTCCTTGTAAGAGAGCTTCTTATCGCGGGACAAAATAGTATCAGAAATAGACAATTCTGGATAGAATATAGATAAGTAAGAGGGGAAAAATAGGCGAAAAATGTTTTGGTTGTTATTACAAAAAGGGAACAAACTCCGAGAAATGCAAAATACATTATCTCAAAACAACAAACTGCGATTGCTATTCGAGTTGCCATATTTTCATCATTTCTTGTTTTTGAACTCAAGTTTTGCTTAATTTTTTTGAGTTTTACAACTGTTAAAATATAGGCGAAAATTATGAGAAAAATAGAAAATGCATCAAAAATAGTGCCACATCGAAGGATATTATCGCGGACTGTATTACTGGCAATGTTTGGAAACACTTTCTGGAAAAATGTCAATATAACATGAACTTTTTTATGTTTCAAGCGAAATTTCAGACTCCAGAAAATTTCTTATTGAGTATTGATTACTTATTTCCAAAGGTGCGATTCGAGAAACAAAGTAGTTCTCAAAAATCGGAATGTTGACAGAATATATAGGTCACGTCTGTATTTACAGAAATTATATTTTGTTTCTAATTACAGAAATGTGAACACAAAATATAAAAAATCATCGTGACCATGCAAGAAATCTAATTTCTCTGCGTCTCTTAAGAAGGGAGTCATTATTATCCAAAATTCAATTGGTGCCACGCGGTTACTGTAGATTGCCATTTCAGCACAAAATATTCCCAAAACTAGATTTTCAGATATTTTGAGAGATACATTTCTAGACTTTTCAGACGCGTAGAATCAGATTCTCGTATGAAAAACTTCTGAAAATGTCTTCTGAACCGATTAAAGAGAACATTATCAATAAAGCGCGTGTTACCGATTCGATTTTGGATAATATTAAAGCTCGTGAGTTACGGTAGTTTTGATAACGTTTTATTCAACGAACCCCTGACTGTTGGTCCTCTACATACACAATATCGGTGAAAAGGATGAAAATCATGAAAGGAAGTGCAGGAAGTGTAACTGTAGATGCATAAAATCTAAAATTCATTGGCCAAATCTGAAAAACGTCAATAAATGGAAATCGTAAAAATTCAGATATTTGAACCTTCATATACTTCAAAGGGAATAGAATAGCAGTAGCTCGATTGATTGCCAAACATGTTCCAGCTCCTCCTTGACTTATTCTCACAAACCATGATAATGCCAAATACACTTTATCACATACAGTATATTTGATTATTGATGGGAAAAATGTATTAGGAATTGTTAGCGCTGCGAATATTATTATGAGAACAATTGAAATGATGTATGAAAACTTACTGAAAATATTGACAAAACATGATAATATATCGAGACAAGTTAACAGTGCAAGAACTTTGAAAAATGAAGATGAAAATATACTTTTTCTGAAACAAATGAATACTGTAGCTAAATAATTGATAATAAATGAATAATTACCTTTCAGTTAGAATTGAGTATGAAATGAAGACATAAATTGGTAGAATACAAATGACAACAAACATAAATAGAAGTTCAATGATGTCATATATTTCAATATTAATCATTATCACATCAAAAATACAACGAAATCGCACATTTGTTTTGTTTTGCACCTGTCTATTGTTAGCGAACGCAATATGATTTTTGTAATTGGTCGAAAAAACAACTTCTGACTTTTGAGCATTACATCAACAAAAAAAGAAAAAGATTTATGGGAACTACGAAAAGAAAATATAAACAAGGATTTTTACCTAGGACACGTTGATAATTTTCAGAAAATCAATCTCGATTATGGTATTTTGCGAACCGATATTGTTATCAACTTCAAAAATTATTTCCTCACTCTCAAAAATCGCAAAAGCTACAACCCTATGCAGAGAATGCCCGCTCATCCGCTCTTATCTCACTTTCAGCTGCATTTTTCTCTTTTTACAATTATGTAGAAACCGGCGCAAATTTTTAATGCTCATAATGTGATTCATGATTTGAGGTCATACAGGGTTGGAACGATAAAAAACCCTGGAACATAATTGTGAATTCGGGGCTTCTGAAAGCTATTTCAATAACAGGAGAACAGGAGAGGTAAGCGGGCTTGAAAATGATCATGCCACGTGGGGTATTCGCCTAATGAGAAATATCAAGTTTTCCAAGAAAAAACGTTTTTTTTTGAAACGTATATGAGTCAGGTTTCTCACCGTTCACGAAAAACAATAGGTACATGTTAATTAAACATGTCACAGATTCGAGAATATTGGCATGAAACAAAAATAGAAACACCGAGAAAAGTCGAATAGTTTACTGTAAGGTTATTGAAAAAGGTACCCGGCCCGGTGACAGATCGTAACATTTAAAACATATAAATCATTTTATTGGTAAACTTCCAGAAGGAGAGTGTGTCAATTTGAATTATTCGCTTGCTTTGAGGAAGTTCTCCTGAAAAATTACAAAAAGGATAACTTGAGATGTTGACCATATTCCAATGTGTGTTTGTTTGAATAGTTCAAAACTCTAGGTATTGAAAATTTCAAAATGTTATTTACCTGGGACATTTCCCGCACTGCGGGCTTTGCCGGGGGGACCTAGGAGCATGCCGCAAAAATTGCCGAGAGTTTGCGGCTCAAAAATTCACCCACAAATGTTGCGAGGTCCGCGAAAATAGCGGGCGGTTTGCGGGAAATTTCGCGAGTAGTTTTGTTTGTCTCATTATCGAAAGAATATATTTTTGCAGATCTAACCTGTTGTTTCTGTGCTTCGATGAGATTTTCTTCTTGTTTCTTTATTCTCATTTCATGATATCTATGATGAGAGGTAACAGCATCATCATCTGTTTTCATAAAATTCAATTTTCTTACAACAACAGTAGCCACCACAAACAATCCCAAATAAGCGACCTCAATTACGATGAACCTGAAACCGATAGATCGTAGTTTGTCCTCATCTCATCTGTCGAAATACCAATAAACCGGAATTCCATCATAAACATAATCATTCTGTGCCATATTTTGTCTAATTTCGAGTGAGTAACTAGTCGAACAATTACAAAAATCTAAAAATGATCAAAATATTTCCGTCTTGTTCGAATTGAAAAAGAGAAAAAAACGTGAGAGGTAAATATTTTATTTGTATTGAACTTTTTGTGGGGTTGAGGATCGAGTTTCATTTCTTTTTTCTCCTTCTGATGTTGTCATTTCGTGAGCAAAGCCACTATTTTTTTTTAATATTTATGCTTCTTCGAACTCCTCATATGATTAAAAAGTGATTCAAATATTTTTAAAACATGAAACAGTGAAAACGTTCAGGCACATTTCCGAAATCAAACTGAAAATAAATACTATTTCATAAGTCTTGATGTTTTAGTCAGGTACATGAAAGACTTATTCACATTTATACTTTTTGGTCTGAACATTACGGCAAATTGTCGGCTCATCGAAAAGTATCCAACATTTTGTTGTTGTTCAAGACTCTCAGTTCATGATTCGGGCTTTTTGAATTGAAATTATCCAAGATCTGTTCTCTGTTGATGAATATAAGAACATTTTCGGTTGAACTCCAATTATTTTTCCCAAACAACCGAACTCTATGCGCCTATAATTGTGGGTTGGGTTGGTTGAAAACCATTTGAAACCGTCAATAGCAATCAAGAGTCTCGTCGTTTTAATGCCTCCTGTTATTTTCGCCCTTTTCCAAAATATTGGGACAAATCAAAAAACCGGTCTGATTTGTTTCTCTTTTTCTTTTCTCCTTTTCGTCTCGATTCTATTGTGGTTTTGTCATTTGTTAAATACATTTTGATTTCAATTGATTTCTCGTCTGAAAATTGTTTTCCATTTTCAAAAAATCCTTGCCTCATACAGTAATTATCATCTGCGTCTCTTCAACTAACACACTCTCTAATTGTACAATTGTAAAACAACAAACTGCCATGGAGGTCGACCATTCTATGGTTTTTTTTCGCTTCAATTAGAATAGCCCAAAACAGTTGTTTGATTTGATAATTTTCGAAAAATCGATGAAAGTTTTACAGTGAGCAGGTATCATTACCGTAAGGTCTGTCAAAAAAATTGAGTTCCGAGTGAGAGGAGTTATGACCGTCTGAAATTTTTCCCACCACAGAATTTCAATAATTTTGATAGTTTTGTTAATTTTCGGAGAAATTGATCCGAGGGGGCCCAGGACCACTTGCGAAATGGCTGTATTTTTCATAGAGCCAGATGGGGTTGGAAAAACGGGCCCGCTTTACATGTCCGGTCATTTCTAAATCACGTTTTCGCCCGGAAACACTCTCCCCGAAAGCACTAATTCTTCAAAAAATAGTGGAAAAAGTGTTTTCGGGCAGGTGTTTTCGGGCAACTAGTTTTTCGGGCGATTGAAAAAGGTGTTTTCGGGCACACTAAAGCACTATTTTTCCAACCCTAGAGCCAGAAATGCCAAAAATGATTCATTTTTTTAGGTCAAATATTTATAAATCAACATTTTTTTATTTAAAAAAAACGTGAACCACAAAAATTGGAACAACACGTTTATATTTGAACTTAGCAGGTGAAAATATAGCTGATTTTGAATAAATATCACCAAGCAAAGTTTCATTTTAGAAACAAGTTATTTAAAAAATGGTTCCAATTCCTTTTTTTCCTCCAGATTAAATCGAACTTCAATTTTTTCCCTTCAATTTTTGTCCGTTTTTGTTTGTCAGTAATTCTTCTCCTTCGGTTTTTTTTCACAATTTCATGCCTTTTTTATGGCACTTACCTTCTTTTCCTCTTCAAAATAAAAGTGTTAAACTAACTAAATAATCAGACAACAAGGTCAAAAACTGCCCCCCCCCCCCCCCCCCCCAATTTAACGATCGAAATTTTGTCATTGTTCATTTTTTTCTTCTGCAGTCAGTAAAGTGTGACCGAAAAACCGGAAAATAAGGTGTTCCTTTTTTCCGGAGAAAAGTTTATATGAACTTTGATTTTCTGGGTCGTATAGAAACCTGAAACTCATCTTCTTATTTTTTTTTCGAACTACTTTATTACACTTCTTTTCATTTTTTTTTGTGGGCTAAAAGGATTTCTCCCAACTTTGAGAGTTCTTATTTTCGTTCAAAAAGTGCAGTTTTCAAAATAAATATCAAGGTGTTCTGACGCACAAAAAAGTTTTGAAAAAGTAAGTTTTTTTCAATAATATGTCAAGAATCAATCGGGATCCATGAATTTATTTGATTTTCTTCGGAGTTTTCGTATAATTTCTTCGCGACACGGCGGTTTTTCGCACATCGAGTACTGTATCTCAGACACGGATCACACATTTTGTATTAGCCATTCACCAATCGCTGCCACGCGCGGTTACTGTAGATTGAAATTTCAGCAGCGAAAATATCCAGAACAAGATTCTTCGAAAATAGAATGTAATTGCTTTGAATACCCACATTTCTTGATCTAACGAGGAGCAATCAAAATTTTGAAATCACTTACACGGTGTCTAAAATAATTAATCTGAAATCGGCAAGAAGTTTTCACCGAAAACCGTCCGCAAAAATTCACTCACAGTAATCCTAAATAAATTTTAGCGTGTGTTAGTCTAAACTATTTTTCTGCACGTTCTCGGAGTGTATGGCGCACACTCCGAATACGCTGCACAATGTTCTGCCGGTTATTTGATTTTTTTTTCACGTGACTTTTTTGACCGAAATACGTTCAAGGGGTTATGATAATAATAAAAATATATATAAAAATAATAGTCAACCTGAAAAAGTTAAACAGCTGCTGTTAGAGAGCAAAAAAGCATATATCCCAGCAGGTTTCTCATCGGAGAAAATATCAAAAAAGAGAATGAGACGCAGAAATTCATTCTTCTTTCAGATGTTTTTACAGATATTATATACGATTTCTGATAATATCCATTTTCTGATAAATAATTCATTGTTTAAATTTAGCCTCAGAGATAGTGACTGTTGAATTCATTATTTTTCATACAGGGATAACGATTCGATCATTGGCTAAAGTTTCCGTGTTTCCTTCGCCAGGTCATGTCTCTCGTGTGCCGACTCCCCACGGGTATCGTTTCTCTCTATCTCTTTCATTTGTTGAGACTCCGCCCACTTTTGTGGCATTCGAAAAAAGAGGAAGAAAAAAGGTGTGGGAGGAAAAATCACTGTTTCACTTATTGTTCTTGTGATTCATTATGTTAGTATTTACTTGAACTAGAATAATCAGATGGAATCAATATATTATTGAGCAGGAAATGCCAGGAGCCTTCTTTACATGAAAAAAAACATCTGCAAATGTTCTTCTTTCAATTTCCCCAAACTTCGTGCGTTCGATTTTTTTCTCGACCGAAAGGGTTTTGTCTGTCACTTGATACTCTAATAAATGTTCGTTTTTCGATATAAATCACAAAAATATACATCTTCTTCGATTTCTTGTATTGTTTGTGTAACTGATCGTCTTTCTCTACTCTCTGCTCATTTCACACACTATTCCATTCACAGTTTCCATTTGTGCAAAGAAGAGCTCTATTGGAGCAAAAAGAGTCGGGTGGCAGAATACATTCACACTCGATGATTTTTACTTACTCAACAAAGTTGTTATTTGTTTATTATTGTTATTGTTCTTCCATTTTTTCTTGAACATAAACATTTTTTCTGGTAGATCTTTTTGTTTATAACAAGCTTGTCTGGCAAGAATCAAGTAATTGATCTGGTTTTGTCTTTAAAATTCTGATCAATTAGGCCAGTGTGTATTTTTGTGTTTCAAATTGAACGTTCAATGTTTTCGCACATTGTTCTAAATCGGACTAGGGCCAGTAAGGCGTGAACGTGAACTCGGGAAATTTTTGGGACAGAAATGTCCCAAAAAATTGAGCTGTCTTTTTTTTTAGAAATTGCGCCTATCGTTTTTGAAGGAATAGGTGGACACCATTTTCTTGGTGTTACCTAAACCGAGGAAATTTAATTTGAAAGTGAGAAATTCAATAAAAATGTAACGAAATATTTTGACCCATCACACAAAATATTCAAAATTTCGAAAACCTTTTAAGTTTTTGTAATCGCAAGATCGCGTCGCATTTATCTGAACATTAAAAATGTGTCAAAGTTCAATGGTTTTAGTAGAAAAAATCAACGGGCCAAATCAAATTTTTGTTCAAAAAAGTACAAAAATTCCATTTTGAATTATGAAAATGTTTGCCTGAATCATACACTTCACTCTGTTCCCCTTTTCAATTCCTCGCAAAGTAATTTCAATTCAAAAACCAACACAAAAAATGGGGCGAGACTTTCCGGACATTTCGTGTTGTTTCACATTGTTTCCTCGCGGCCGCCAAAAAACCAAAACAAAAGATGTACAGAAAATTAATTGAAGTTTTCTTTTTTATTCTTCCTACATGTTAAAATTACGATTCGGCAACACGCTCCTTTGATCTTCTAAATACAGTATTTTATTTTTTGAAATTGTATATTTAACTAAATTGTGAAATTGTTTTCATTTTATCCGAAAATTGACCTAATTTTCGATACTTTTCCTGATTATCTTTTTTTTCTCTCATTTTCTTTTGTTTTGTCATTTTTCGAATAGTTAGTCAATCTAGTTTTTCCACATTCATTTTAACCTACTTTTTAGAGATTTTTCATTATCATACATTCTTTCTCATCGTTTTTATTTCGTTTTCTGTGTTTTAAAGAACTTTGTAAATCATCAAACACCGTTACTTGAAGTCATTGCGAACCAGATAAAAGGACCGGCCGGGACCTTGATGGCCCACTGTTCAGGGCCTAGTCCCTGGTCCTAAAACTACGGGAAAACATTCCCAGGGCCGGCCCGACTCTCATGCCTCTTTCTTCCCGGTCTCACCTTCGGATATGAGCGAATATTCTCATAAATATTCTGAATTTTTCAAACTATAGCGTATATTATTTTTGTTATTGTTATTCAATTCTGCGAATTCTCACCTCACTTAATCAACTTCGTTCTAGATATTATTTTCTTCGATCGAATGTTTTCCCATGCCAATTATCGTTTCCCCTAACTTCACTCATAAATTCGTACCGTTCCACTAATCTACTCACTCCCTTCTCTTTTTTCGCATTTCATTCCGTTTTTTTCATTTCATGTTTCCTCTCCATATATTTATTCCAATACCACTTAAATATCCACTTATGTTCAAAAAGACAGGTACTTCGCACATATTTTTTGGTTAGTTGTGTGTTTTTTTCGAGTTCCAAAAGACAGACACCACCGTATCTCACACAGCAATGAGTGTGAAAAAATCGAATAAGAAAATGTGTGGCCGCGTGGCCTAATGGATAAGGCACCAGACACAGGCAAGTTCCTGGATAGCTGCGGCAGAGCTGCGGCAGCTATTTTCTGCTGGCAGAGGTCAGGCAGGTACCACGCAGCTCTGCCGCAGTTCTGGACCGATTCCGGCATTCCTGCGGCAGAGCTGCGGCAGACCTACCGAAATCGCTCTAAAACTGCGGCAGAGCTGCGTGGTACCTGCCTGACCTCTGCCAGCAGAAAATAGCTGCCGCAGCTCTGCCGCAGCTATCCAGGAATTTGCCTGTGGACTTCGAATCTGGGGATTGCAGGTTCGAGTCCTGCCGTGGTCGAAATTTTTTTATTTTTGTGGGTGGCTTTGAAAATTGGCCTAATTTTGAAAATAAAAATTGCCTTCATTTTCAAATGTTTGCCTTTTGTGTGCATGTGTGACATTGTACAAATAATATCGATTTCTAGGTAAACTACGGTTTTTTGTATGTTGTTCATTTTTACTGTTTCATTTCGACAATTTTTTGAGGAGCTTTTTCCGATGTCGAGGATAGAATTCCATCGTCATCTTCTTCTTCTTCCATTTTTACGCAATACAATATTCTCAGATTTCAATTTTTCTTTTCCTTTTTTCTCCTATTTTGTGTGTGAAATTCGACCTTTTGCGATTTCCCAAAAGACCCATTGGTCAGACTCGGCTCTTCTTTTCATTTCCCTTCTTTTTTTTCTGTTTTGTTTCTATCGAAAATATTCAAACATTTCCTCTCCACACAATTATATAAATCTTTCATGTTCATTCAGGCAAAACGCAATTTTTTCTCCCTGCGAACCACAATTTTTCATTATTTATTATTATTTTTTTTGTCCCCGCATTTGTGCAAATATTCAGAAAGAAGGGGGATTTGTAATAATGGAATGAGTTGGATTCTTCATTGTTCGACGATTTGAACAAAAAAAAATGAATGAAAAAACTACATATATTTGTTGGGAAAATATTATTTATAGTATGAGGATATGGGATACGAACTGGTCTTTTGAGCCAAAAAACGAAAAACATCGGATTTTTGAAATTCTGAATTTATAGAGCGTATTTTCACGAATAACTTTGAAAAACAGATAGTTTTGAGCTCCACGAACCCAACCAAACAAATATTCAAAGCAATCTGTCGTACGTGACCTCTCGGCGCTGATTCTGAATATTAAATAACGTTCAACACCATTGAAACATTGATGAGATCGCAGAAAAACATTAACCCGAGAATACGGATAAATACACAATGAAACCTGGACCGATAGACACTAATTCGAAAACGAGTTTCGGGACATCGCGCCAGAGTGCAATTATATTACTTCCAATCGGGCCCAAACAAAAATGGACCTGATCTATTTCAAAAGTTGTCTAAACCAAGTCCTGAAAATGACAATTTTCATTGTTTTCTGGAACGGATCGAACCTATTTGTGACTGGAACAGATCTGTATTTCGCTGGAAAACGGTCCATTTCGGAAATATTCAGTTTCAGGACCTCTTTTTTATTAGGAATGAAAAATTTTCGGTAAAAATGTATTCTCAGTTTCAGAATAGCCGTTTCGGGTTCGGGACACTTGTGCCTCCGTCATGACACAATGAAATGTTTGTTTCGAATCCGGAACACCCTTCCAACTTGGGGGTTTTTTTTTCACACACACATACATCCGTCCTTTTTACGGCTTTCCTTATAATTTTTCTCTTTTTTCTCTCATCCTTTTTACATGTGTATAATTATGTAAATTATGCGCACTCTCATTTTTCCCTTTTGTGCCACTAAACCCTACTTTCGAACTTCATTTCATTATTGAAATTGAAATCTGATAGTCTTTCTTTTCTTTTTCCGAGAAAAAAAAACATTTGAATATCGATTCATTCTGTTTTGCGCATACTTCAATATGAGCCTGAACTGTTGTTTCAATTATTCCATTTAAAAGTCATGAATTGATTGGATGAAAATGTTAGCCTGGTTTATGAATACAAACAAACAATTGGTTGTTAGTAAATAAGTTGGATATTCATGAAAAGGTTCTTCTTTTTTCTTCTCTACCGTATAACAACAATATAATAAATAATGTTGATCTAGAGGCTCTACTAGTCAAATTAAGTGAACCGAAAAAAGACAAAAAAAAATAAAAAGAGACAGAAGAGGAGACAAACATGTCCAGTGAATAATGGATAAGAACAAGCCCCCGTTTTTTTTTCTCTAATTTTCAATTCTTTTCCTTTGTCTTTTTCAAAAGTCATAACTAACTAACTATACTAGTATTATGTATATGTAGTAGGAGAAATATTAGAAGAAGTAGTCATAGAACCAACAGTGGTTGCTATTTTTTTATTATTATTTTCTTTTATTATTCTCTTTTTATTTGTTTTGACACAAGTTAGAGATATTCGTGAATGAAAGAAAACATTCAATTTTTCTGGCCGGATTGACAGTTCCAAGGCTGATACTAGTGAAATTGGTGGGTAACTCAATGTTAACTTTTTGACAAGATTTTTTTCCGACGAATGGCAGTAAAAGCAAAAATCAGGCCGCACCAAGCCACGATTTTGACCGGCCGAAAAAATCATGATAATCGGGTCGACCTCCCTGTTTTTGCAGAAGAAACATGATAAGTTCACGTTTTCTTGCCCACCATGAGAAAAAACGTGAACGGAATAAAAAGTGAAATTAGGCCTCCGGGATATAAGTTCAGCCCTGATCACAACTAATTTTGGCGCTCACTGTCGAACACACGGATCAGGCCTTCGAGAAATATCGAAAATCGAGAAAAACCACCTGTTTTGACTGATTTTCTGTTTTCTGTCGGTCAATCATGTTGTTTCCAAAATACGAGAATAAAAATAAAAGTTCGAGACAAGTTTCATATTTTCTCTAATCCTCTTATTATTTTCACTCTTCTCATCGTTTCCTCACTTTTTCTATTATTATTTTTCGGTTTCCATAGTCACACTGTTTTTCAACACTTTTTTTCATTTTATTTTGGTCACTAATTTCATTTTTCAAATTGTGTATCTATTTTTTCTTGATGAAACATATTTGAAGGTCCTCTCGTTAATACTACATAATCCTCTTTTTTTTTCGTCTTTTCCCTGTCCCATTCTTCAATTCTCAAATTATGTGTTCTTCTTCTATTCTTCGAAATTTTGTTAATTTTCAGAATTCCATTTGATCTACCTCAATTTTCGATTTTTACAAGAGTTCGTTTCAAAATACAATTCGAATCAAAAATTCCGTATTATCCCAGCCAATCTGGTTTTTTGTATAATTCGATAGACCAAATTTATGTTTATTATATACCATAATTTCGGAAAAAAAAAACAACATTTTGCGAGACGCAGAGAAAGTCGGTAATTATTTTTATGGTTTTAATGCGTTTCGATGATGGTTATCTTTTTTGACAGTATTTTGACAGGTGCGCCATATTATGGTTAGTCGTGTTGTTTTACGAAATCTCCGTTCTTGAAATTTACAGTTTTATGAAATCAGCACAAAAATCCTTCCTCGATAATTTTTTGTAACCTGCAATTTTTGTTCTAGCCTAATGTTATGTTACGAAGTTGTTTACGCTGACGAAAACATTCACAGGTGAATTTATACGATTTTTCTAGTTTTAATTGTTTACTGTTTCAATCTGATGTACATTCTTGTATCTATTTATAGCTAATCAAAAAACTAAAGAAGCAACCTGTGAGGTATACGTTTCAATTTCCGGATTAAACGCTGAGTTGTTAATTGCTCACTCACTCACTCTCTCTATTGACACGTGGGGTTTTCAGAAATTATCAGTTGTTAAGAAGTGTCACCAACTGTTTGAGAAAAATCCTAGTCCGAGAACAACTCCAAAATACTCTGGCACACAAAACATTCATCGATCATGAAATCTAAATTTTAGGCGGCCCATTTAACTTGGGAGCACTAGATTCAGTTCCTAAATCCTATTTTTTGAAATTGAATGTTTTTGGTCCGAGTAGGTGAAGCTATAGAAAATAAATGAATGTTTGAGCTTTGTAGTATCTGCCCAAGTTCGATGAAATACTGGCCTTGATTGAAAGAACTCCGGGCCTTCAGAAAAAAATCAAATCCTACAGTAGTTTTCAAAATTTTTTCATTTTTCGAGTTAAATTTCTTTCTGAAAAATTGGTTCGATTGTTTTTTTCCCTGTACATTTCTATTAATACATACCCATACCATACACACCTATTCTAACATATATGTATAAATAATAATAATAATAATAATAATAATAATAATAATAATGTCAACATTCTCACCTCTTTTTTCCTCCTTTTTCCGCACAACACAATAACAACAAATACCACTGAAAAAAGAGACACACTCA
Source organism: Caenorhabditis sp. 8 KK-2011 (assembly GCA_963572245.1). Lineage (NCBI taxonomy): Eukaryota > Metazoa > Nematoda > Chromadorea > Rhabditida > Rhabditidae > Caenorhabditis > Caenorhabditis sp. 8 KK-2011. The sequence goes on from OY751547.1 coordinate 4,910,379, forward strand.
ATTAGCGACCCACCCACCCATCGACCGTATTCCACAGTATTTTGTATTGTCTGCGTCTATTACTCTCTAACTATATGGCTAATTTACCTGGTTGGTAGGCCCTGGAGGTCAGTGCGAAAAACATAATTGAGTCTATTCACCGACACAAACAAACACACACAATTCATATATTTATGAATTGAATATTTTTGTCGATGAATTTATTCATTTTAGTATTGATGTTGGATGTTATTGGATGGTTATTTTTTTTGAAATTGAGAATTCAACAATACTTTGAATGTTTTACGGTTTCCGTAAACTAATATTTTGACATTTCCGACGTTTTATTTGTCGGATTTTTGATCGAAAGAAAAAAACCTGAAATTACATCTCATTTTCCCCGTTTGTTTGTTTTTCAGATTTTGTTTTTTGCAATTACATATTCTTTGTGATTTCTTAATTTCCTTCTTTTTTTGTTCAATTTTACAAGCCTGGCTGAATCTGAGCTGGGAATCTCAGACAGGCCCGTAATCAAAAAGGCGTGGCTAGGGTTAGTTTAAGTTGATGAAAAACTGCTGAGAGGAGAGAGCACCACGTGAGTGGAAACGCAGACAAGTTCACCGGAATAATTCAGTTTTGTAATTTTCATTTTCAAAAAATAAATCTATATTTTCCCAGAAGAAATAAATACAATAAATTCCCGTTTTCTTTCCGATTTCGAATAAAAACGTGAACTGTTTGGTGAGAGTAATTTTTGTCGGAACAAAAAATGGAAATGAAAATGTGTAAGTTTGCTCTATTAACACTGTCTGCGTCTCCAGCTCACGTTCTCTCTCTCTCTCTGTCTTTCATATTTTTGTGTTCACGACCCTTTTTTTTGCAAGTCGAGCCAGACGCCGGGAAGAAAAGATAAAAGGCTAGAGAACGAGAGGTCGCGGCGAGATATTTTGATAAACGCTGTGGCGCCAAATTTTATAAAGATTCTATCGCGACGAACACTCGTACTCTGCCTTCATAAAATTTGGCGCCACAGCGTTTATCAAAATATCTCGCCACGACCTCTCGTTCTCTAGCTTTTTTTCTTTTCTTCCCCTCGTCTGGCGCGACTTGCAATTTTCTGTTGTTCTAAAGGGTCGTGTGTTTTAAAACAGTGTGGGCTAACCCGATATGTTTTGTTCCACTCGGGGAAGAATCCGCCCTCTATGCGGCAAATTGCCGCACATTCGTGGCCCATAAGGTCGCCCACCATTTCTCCAGTATGGGGCGATAGATAGGTCGGCATAACGACTCGCTGCCGTTCTATGTCGCACCCATGGGCGGCAATTTCCAGATTTTGAAAAATTGGCCGCATTTTGGGGGCATGATGCAAATGGGCGACACACTAGGCGGCATATTCCCGAGCATATGGGTTTCCCCGAGCGAGCTATGATTCTACATATGAAAAAAAAAACTACAAATAAAAATGATTCAGAAAACGGGAATTTCTGACTTTGCTCGCTCTCGGAGTTTTATTTTTATTTTAATCGAAAACAATAAAAATTTCTAGAAGAAAAGTTGTGAGCAGAATTCGAAAATTGTTTTTCTTTTTTCGAAAAAGTCCACTCAATTGTAATGACAGGAAAGTAATGACAGGAAAAACGAAAGAATTGTTTCCTTTTTTCAAAGAAAAAGTGTTTCGTGAAAAATTCTTCAATCTTTGTATTTGAGAGCTTTAAAAACCCCCAAGTTTCGTTTCCGTAGATCTACAGAACGTGTGTTCCAGATCAACCCCCCCCCCCCCTGTTTTGAGATATTTCATAGCATAATATTGGCTTCGAAACCAGGTCAGTTGTATTTGTTCACTTATGTTTTGTCACCTGTTCTTCAGTTTGTCTCTTCATCAACATTATTATTCGATTTCCTTTTTTCTCATTCCTACCAGCTCTAGCCTTATTCCTATTTTGTTTTCTCTTCGACAACAAAAATACTGCAAAAATCTCATTAGTTTATTTTTCGATGCCGTCCAAAAATATGCTGTTATCCATCTCGAGAAACTGAAAAAAAAGAATGAATTCAGTTGTTTTGTGCGCCTCCTACCGGTGTTGAAATATTATAGGTATGTATCTGGGATTATCCTCTCGATGCCATTAATATTTTCAAAGTGAAACAGGTAATTATCGAGGACACATGAACATGTATACATGTGTATGACCATGTTTCATGTAAAACACTCAAAACAGTTGTTTCCATTTATTTGAAAGGACCAACATTTTTTTGAGTATCTTCTGAGCAAACGTGGAATTTGGTCGTTTTTGGCCACGACCCGGTCAACGTTTTTTCGATAAATAATATTTTTTGAGAAACGAACCTGCTAAATTCAGGTCACGTTTGGTCGTACATTTTCAAGCTTACGGTCTTCGAACCGGGCCTGAATTTTTACACTGTTTTCCAAAGTCATTACAATTTTTTGGAGAGATTTCATTCTGAAAGCAGTACTGTAGCCATCTTTTCAATTGATTCAGACGTGATATTTTTAATTTAGGATTATTTTTGTTGACTCGAGATGTTCGAATAACATCCGAGTTAATTAATTTTTTGTTCACCGGGTTACTGTATTCCCTGATAAATATTGAGAACTTTTCTCACGTTGAACATTAATTGCTCGGTTTTCGTGTCAAATTTTACTCCAACAAAAATTCTCAATTTAAGGTTGATAAATTTGCATCCAATTCTTCTTATTTTATTTTTCAAAAACTGTCATTCTCACATATTCTACTATTTGTCATTTGCACTACAGTAATCCATCATTATATGCAAATCCACTCGAAATTGTCACTACCAGTTCAATTCGCACCTTATTCTGTTTTTCTTTTTCTTTTTCATCATTTCATTTTCACTTTATTCTAACACCCTTTTTCATCATCATCATCATCTCGGACCACTTGAGAATAAAAAAATATTGTTGGTGTGTGTGTACTCTAATTATCCGTGGCTCTTTTCTCTATCTTTCTTTTTTTTTCCTTCTTCGTGTCTCCGCCTTCTTTTTTTGCGTCGTTTCTCTTTGTGTTCAAAAAAAATATGGAAATATTGTTGTTCAGGAGAAGAAGGAGAAAAGAACTGCCACTAGTGAATATATATTGGGTGGTGCCTTTTGTTTTTTTTTTCTTTTTCGAGTCATCATACAGTAGAGGAGGAAATGACGATGGAAGCGGCACCTCAAATGTTGTCCGCCAACAATAATCATATGGCAAATGCGGCGGCGACAAGTACTGTAGTTTTGCATGCACAGGTTAGTTTCCATATTTTGACATAGGAAATAATGGATGAAAGAAAATGTTCTGTATGGCCAACTTTTTGGCTTTTTTTCAAAACGTTAAATATGTCATAAAAATAAGGATCTCATATGAGACAATGGAAAGAGAATCAGGTTCAAATTGTATGGTGATTAGAACTTTTGTAGTGACCCTTTGATAATCTATAGTCTGGGCTTCCCTAGAAATGTGTAGTCTCACAAAAAGAACTTCTGGATTTGAAGAAATCTCACTCCTGATTTGAAGACACACATACATAGGTACAGTATACAAAAACATTTGATTATTTCAAAAAGTTTACTGAAATCGTGAAGTTCTCACAAATCGAAATTGTTTCAACTTCCCGCCAATATTTTTGTCGCGGTTCTCTCTCTCTCTTTCTAATAGTTACCTTTTTTGAAGTGTTTGGGATACTTCTACTTGTTTTCCATTCTCCTCCTATCCATTTCACCCAACCAAAAATATATACATTCATTCATATTCTCTCGAGTGTTTTCTACATTCTTCTTCTTCTTTTTCTTTCCATTTTTCGGGCCCACCAACCAAAAAGTCCCCGGGGAAATGGCAAAAACTGGCACCGAACAAGAAAAAAAGAAGAGGGATGGATTCGGAGTGTTGCGTTGAACACATAATATGTATGTATAAAGAGGCGAGAAAAAGTTTCGGGTCACTATGGGGAACAACAACAAGGAAAAACAACGGAAAAAAGGGTGCCCCTAATATTTATTATGAATTATGAGCTTGTTTTATTTGTTTGACATAAATAGGTGTAAACAACACAAATGAATAGAACACGAAAGCAAAACGGGGGTTGGGAGAAACAAAAGAAGAACTCCTAGTCCAAATAAGCCTAGCCGATACATCCAATACAAGAACACTTTCAAAACTGTCATACCGCCAATTTTGTTGAGAGAACGTGAAAACATTACCTATTTTATTATTTTTTGAAAATCAGAGAAAAACGTGACCCGAAGACCCTAATTATCGAATTTTCAATGCCAACGCGACACTTGTCATTTTCAGTGTGCCTGCTATATTCACCATGAATATACGCAGTTTGAAAAAATGGATGAAGTTAGGAAATCACCAAATAACAAATTCAGAGAATACAGAAAAACAAGAATAGTTTCAGCCAACATACACATCAACTCAACGATATTGTACAGCTCCGAACGTAGAAATCGGCGAATCAAAAACCAACTTGATCATAAATTATCTACCACAAGGAATGACACAAGAAGAGGTTCGATCTCTGTTCACATCGATCGGAGAAATTGAATCGTGTAAATTGGTTCGCGACAAAATAACAGGTAAGTATTCTATCGAAATCATTGAGATCTTCTTTTAGTTCCTCTAATCTATATGTAGATACATATCATGCTACTGTTTTTCTTTTTCAAAACAAATTAGTTTTGTTGATTTTTTGTTTGATTTTTCGAAACAATTTCCATTGTTTTTCAGCATGTAATTATACCAAATAGAAGCTTATATTGGGGAGTAAAAAAGAAGCACTTGCACCTCAACAAAAACCACATTTGTTTGTGTGTTTGTGTTTGTTTGAAATTGGTCCAAATCTATGTATAACTTGTCGATAGTCCAAAACCTTTGTCTGATTTTCGGCACCAAACAATATTCTGAATTCAATTTTTGAAGATAACAAGTTCTTTCAGAAAAACATGACAAAACGATTTTTATTTCAAAATTATGACAGTGTAGATTTGAAACCAAACTTGTTCAATTTCTTTTTGAAAAAACCATTTTTTAGTGACAAACAGTACTGTAGTTTTCAACCCAATATTTGCTTCTTTTGTTGGTATTGATTTTTTATCGAAATAGTTGTCATTTTCCTAGTTGCTTCAGCCTTTTTTTCCCAATTCCAACATACATTTTCTCCATTCACAACAAACACACAAGTTTACTTTTTATTTTCTCGTCAAATTTTGATTTCAAAAAGGCTGTTTTGGTGTTTTTTGCAGGCCAATCCCTTGGTTACGGTTTTGTTAATTATGTGAAAGAAGAAGATGCTCTTCGAGCCGTCAGCTCATTCAATGGACTCCGATTGCAGAACAAAACTATCAAGGTTACTGTTTTATTTACTTATCTTTCTTTTTCTCAATTTTTTTCAGTTCTATTCTTTTCTCCTCCTGTTTTTTATCGTCTCCCTATTATTTTTTTCGTGTGATATGCAGATTCTAATGCACTTTAGTGAAACAGAGCAAAAACTTGGGGAAAAGGGGGGTTTCCGTGAAATAGAGAAAATTAAAAGTATTTTTGACAGTTTTCTCTGATTGCAGGTATCATATGCTCGACCATCAAATGATCAAATAAAAGGTTCGAATTTGTATGTTTCTGGTATTCCGAAATCAATGACACTTCATGAATTGGAAGCTATTTTCACTCCGTTCGGACAAATTATCACTTCTAGGATTTTATCGGATAATGTCACTGGTAAGTTCTTCAAAAAAGTTCTTCAAAATATTCCTAGAATCTTCAAAATATTCCTATTTGTGAGTACCCAAACTCCCGATTCATTTAAGGCCTGTTTCCGGCCGGGTTTTTCTGGCGTTCCGATAAAAATGGCCGGCCAAGGCCCGGCCGGCCCAAGAGAGTCCAAATCTCACCCCTGGTTTTGGCAGATATTGAAAACAATACTTGTAAGATGAAGTAACCATGAGTGTTGCAGGTCTATCAAAAGGTGTCGGATTTGTTCGTTTCGACAAAAAAGACGAAGCCGACAACGCTATTCGAACACTAAACGGAACGATTCCAATCGGGTGTCAAGAACAGATCACAGTTAAATTCGCAAATAATCCGGCAAGTAACACGGCGAAAAATGTATTGCAAGAATTGGAAGCGGTTCAACAAGCAGCCAGTCTCGTACCATTGACTTCGATTTTGGGAGCAGCAGCAACAACTCCATTGAGAGCAGCCACTGGATTAGGACCTATTCATCATACTCCAATCGCAACTAAATATAGGTTTGTGAATGCGAAATACAATCGAAAAAAAAATAAGACGAGTAATAATGGAGAGAAAGAGAATCATTTCGAAACATGATTGATGAATATGGTGTCATCAGCCAAAAAAAACACTGAAATTGGAAAAGAAAAAATAATAATAATAAAATAATAATAATAATTGACCGGTAGAAAAACTTAGAAGGCCGGGCTCTCCGAGGACTCGAGGACGCAATCTCACTTTTGCCCAAGCCTTTATAGAAGTCATAAGCCTAGGGGTGTCGTTTCGGGCTTTTTGAGCGCATGTTTTCGTTTTTGAAAATTATATGAGTATCACAAAAGATAGATTCGGACCTGTTCTTTCAAATTCAAACTTCGAAATAGTGGAATTTTGATTCAAAATCTAGATAATGGCAATATGCGGAAAAGACAGGCGTTCGCGGGCGGCCCAAACAACACCTCTGACTAAGCCATAATGTCACTTCCGAGCGCGAATATAAGCACAAAGGTACATCGTATCTAAACGATTATACAAGAAAATAAATGAAACGTTTGAAACATTAAAGACACCTGGTCACCCAGAAATTGATTTCTCGTTTTTATCAAAATCTCAATATTGAAGACTTCAACTTTCGATGTGTGAAATTCAAAAATCGAAAAAAGTACTTTAAGAGGTCGAAAAAAAAAGAAAAAAACTGTTTTTGAATTCGTTCTCAGGAAGATAGGCGGCCGCAAACACCGTTTGTGTGTGTGCGCGGGTACAGTAACCCAAGGCAAAAACTTTTTTTTTTATTTCTTTCAAACATTTTTGGTTTTTTGAACCACATGCATCGAAATTTGAAGTTTACAATATTGTGATTTTTATAAACTTGAAAAAACCATTTCTGAGTGACAGGGTGTCTTTAATTTATAGGTATTCCCCAATGGGCGCTACAATAAGTGCACAACCATCTGCTGCTCTTTCCGCTGACTATCTCACAACATCAGCTCTTCTCCAAATGTCTCAACTGAATGCATTGGCTGGTCTTTCTCTTCCAACTAGTTATGCAACTACAGCTCAAATTCCAGGTAGGAACTCGTTATCATATACGTTTTTACAACCTAAAAATATTTAGAATTTGCTGAATTATTATTTGCGCAACAAGCAGCTGCAGTCCAACAAACAAGTAGTCCGCCGGCAAATGCTGCACAAGCACAATTGGCTGCATTATCAGCGTCAGTTGCAGCCACTCTTCCGGCTACTGATACTGCTGGTTATTGTCTTTTTGTTTATAATTTGGGAGCTGATACTGATGATCAATTATTGTGGCAATTATTCTCGCCATTTGGAGCTGTCATCAATGTAAAAGTGAGTTAAATATTTGCTGGAAAAAAAAGTGTCCATAATATCAATTTTAGCTTATTCGAGACTTTTCAACACAGAAATGCAAAGGATATGGATTCGTGTCAATGGGCGGATATACAGAAGCTTATAATGCTATGCTGTCATTGAACGGAACACAATTGGCTGGAAGAACATTACAGGTAACATCTCAAACTATTTTTGACTGTTTTCACAAAATCGGAAAAGTTAAACTGTTCGGGGTCACGTTAATTTTTATTATCTAGTCTTCACGTTTTTTTTTTCTTCCCTGAAACCCCATTATAGAAAAAATTGGGTCAGGAAAATAGTGCATTCGGGTGTCCTCTTTCCAACAAACACGGAAACATTTGAAAAAAGAAATTCCGGCACTTTCTGAATGGGTTCTCCTGAATGGGTGCGCACCCATTCAGAATAGGTGTCCAAAATGGGTGCGCAGAAAAATGGGTGCCCATTTTGATTGTCTGAATGGGTGTCCAAATAATGGGTGCCAATTTCGGTAGTCTGAATGGGTGCCTAAAAAATGGGTGTCCGTTTTGTGGTCAAAAATAAAACGCATGAAAAACTGCGCATGTAATCGTAAATGCTGTACTAAAAAATCTGCACAAAAATTCAAAGCATGTTGTTTCATCGCAAGTATTTTTTAAAATGATTTTGTTCACCGATCTAAACTATTCATCAAAAATGCAGACGTTCTAAGCCTATGTTTTTAGATATTGTCAATCCAGTCAGATCATCCAACGGGAAAATGATCTACCGTCTGAATCTCTCATTTTGGCATGTTCTTTCGTCGACTTTTTGTGGTAGATCACTTTTCCCGTTGGATGATCTGACCGGATTGACAATAAATTTTGACCTCGATCAATTTTTAATGAAAAAAAAATAATCTGAAACTTTAAAACTTGGCGAAAAACAACAAAAAAACCTTAAAGTTATTTTAGGACACCAATTCAGACAACTGAAACAGGCACCCATTCAGACTACCGAAATGGGCACCCATTATATGGACACCCTTTCAGATATTAAAAATGGGCACCCATTTTTCTGGGTACCCATTCAGACGTTTGTCGCGCACCCATTTTGAGCACCCATTCTGACCCATTCAGGAGAACCCATTTAGAATCCACCGAAATTCCGGATGACCTAATTGCAAATGTATTTTTCTAAAAAAAATGACAGTTGTGAGAATATTTTTTCTTTAAAAAATAATGAATACAATATAAACGTGACCTTTTGAACTGTTAATTCCTTGTTTTTCTCTACGTCTCTTCAGAGTGGGCAAATCTTTTCACGTCTGATAAGATCCGTCAAACTTTTATGAGAAGAAATTTTCAAGTTATACAGAGTTATATTTCAGATATGTTTCAAAGCAACAACTCCAGCCAGTTCTCTCATCCGATAATCACAATCAACATCTAATTTTGTTTTGCTATAAATACAAATACTTAAAATTCTGGTCATTCTGAAATTCACTTTTTTCCATTTTCTTTCTCTTTTTATCTTCATTTTTTTTTTCATTTTCAATTCACAAATTGTTTCCGGTTGTGAAATGTTCCACAAGATTTGCAAATTATTATCTCTTTTTTCCCCTCCCAAAAGTGTCCCTTATTCGCTGATTTGAGCCTGGCTAGTCGCTGAAATGTACAGTATTTCTTCCTTTTTATTTTGTCCGGTTTTCTCTTACCTGAAATTCCAAGAGCTTCTGTCACAAAATGGTTTATAGCTTTACATTTTCATATTTTATGTTTTTTGTTTCAGTTTTCGATTTTTCTAGCCAAATTCTTCTTCCAATCTCGTCATTGTGATTTTATTGTATGTATAATGTCTTCATTTTTTAATTTAAAATAATAAAGAGAAAATATAAATATACTCGTGATTATTCTTCGATCAAAATTGCTGTTTGATTTAGTGGAATACTCAGATGGTTGCTGAAAAATGTAAGTTATTGAGAAATATAAAAAGTTGAAAAACCATCGGGCCGGCCCGAAAATAATCTTTTACTGAAGGAATAAGAATAGGCCCAATCCACGAAATCACCTTTTCGGTGCAGATTGAACAGCTCCCATAGCCACTGACAAAACAACTCTATCCAATCCAGTTCCGACTGATCGAACTCTTGTCTCTCCTTTTTTGTTCGGTGGCTGTAATTTTCAAAATAAATCTCATTTTGCTCAATTCTCTAATTTCCCAACTGTTAATAAGTGAAAAAAGGAGGAGAAGGTTAGGAGGAGGAGAAGAAAAAGTTGATGAACACTGGAAAACTATGAACAACGACAACAACAACAACCGCAATCGGTGTTGTGATGAGAATTGAAAATATGAGAGAGTGCTCTCGAAATGTTTTCCAGATTCCATCAAAGAAGTGAGAAGAGAGAATGGAGAAGTACTACAGGGTTACGTATAAATCAGTACAGGTTATATCAATCTTACCACTGGTTGGGGAATTGGCTCTTCTGTTTTTGTCTGTAATTGGATTAGAAATGATATTTTCGACTTCAACTTACATCATAAATCATATAACCACTTCCAGTATCACAGTATCGAACTGTTGTTGCACGACATCTTTGTTTTGTGCTTTCACTCTGCAATTTGATAGTTAAACTGTCGGATACTGATCAGGCCTGCTCGGGCATTGTTGAAAATATCACTGTTTCATTGAAACCCAAAGATTCAATTACTCGAACTGCGAAAATAGTTAAATTCCTACATCTTTCAAAACTTTTTTTCCAAACATTCTCTAGATTTTTTTTCTCTGCAAAGACTTTATGTTCAAACTCTTTTTGTTTTCACCAGAGTGTTGCCCCTTTTTTTCTCAACTTTTATCAAAATATGGCCGGGGACCTAACTTGTTCATTTGTTTTTCTCAATGATTCAAAAATCAAAGTCAACAAATGGAAGCTTATCCATTAGAAAACATGTCAATAAAACAACATAGCCCAGTCGTTTCTAGCTTTTTTGACAAAGATGTTTTCGAAAGAGTCAAACAATCACAATTGACTTTTTTGGCCACTCACCGTATATGGTTTCATGTTAAAATATGTGAGAATACAATTGTCAAATATATCCAAAACTTCTCCTCTGATTCGAGAATTACATGCAAAATAAATAGGCAATCGACAAGAACTAGCAAGAACAGTCAGAACTGATATCATATCAGTTACAACTGTATAAACATCTCGATGATCTTCTGATGTCAACCAATTCTGCAAATAGTGTGTTTTAATCGAAATGTATTTACACTATACTTACTCCATCAATAAATTCGATAGTATTCGTGATAAAATTAGGAAGATTTGATAAAAGATATGAGCATGTGACAGCGACTAACATCAAAGTAGCGGCTCGAATATTTTGTCGATGTTCTGAAGTGGCAAATCTAAAAAGTTTCGCGCCGACGTGCTGAATTCTAAGACGATTCATAATTGCAAAATTGAGGTAGAAACATATTATAAACGGAGATATTATAGTGACAACATTTCGAACCCAAAACTGAAAAAAAAACAAAAAAAAGTCAGATGAGGAAACGAGAAAAAAAGTTTATTCTCACAAATAGGGACTCAATTTAACCGTGACCCGAACTGTTTTTTTTTATTAATTATAAAATTTGTCCCGGATGAAACCAATTAAAAATGATAAAAATGCGAGAGGGAACACGTGAGTGGAGACATCTTCATCCGGCAAATACGCTCTTTTGCCATCAAAATCTCTTTGACAAAAATTAGGACGCATTCATTTTATTTTTATTCTCACGTTTTGGCTGTTCACATTTTCATTTAAAAAAATTACCTTTTTTGTTATTATAACAAAAATAGTTCTCGTTTTGTTTTCAATTTGAATAAAAACGTGAACTGTTCAAGTCAAGAATCCAAATAATGTCTGCGTCTCCACCTCACGTCCTTCCTCTCACATTTTTTACCTTTTAACATGGTGTGGCCACAATTTCTCCTAACAACAAACCTTATAAATAGTATCATACCAATATCCATAACTCGGTGGCATGACTGTCCAATATGTGACTCCGGTACAATTTGCATTCCTAACAATTTCATTTTCGATGTAAATCGGACCTTTTGTAATAATTGCAATCAAAAGACAAGAGAAAATGATGATGAGTCGATGATTTCGAGCAAATTGACATGAAATTTTTGAGATCATTATATATCTGAAAGAATTACATTTTTGCAAAAAACAACCCGATGCTGACTATTCTCATCGCTTTCTGTTTTACAATTGAAAGATGACATCATGGCCTCATTTCTGACTCCTAACCAAAAAACACTTTCCACGTGCCTTTTTGTAATTGTTAAATACCTCTGTTTTTCTTGTTGATTTTTTTTTCAAATTTTCACATTCTGAGCAAGCAGAAAAGGGCAACCTACTCACCGTTCAAATGCAGCTGCACAAATCAAAAAAGCAGATGTCGTGATAAAAATGTGTGATATAGTGATCATTATTCTCAAATAACTATACCATGTCCATGCGAGATATTCAATATCAAACAAATCCATATAAATGCTCATCGGAAATATTAGAATATAAGCGGCTGGAAAACAATTAATACAGTAATATTAAACTGCACCAAAACCTATACCTGATAGAAATATATCGGCAACAGACAGAAATAACAAATAGATGAGATGAGAACTCCTGTGACGTGGATTACGGTAAAGAACAAAAAATAGAAAAGTATTGAATAGCACGGAGATAGGAGCAATTGTAGCGCCGATTATTCCAACTATCAGGATTCTGAAATATTCCAAAAAAAAAGTGATTTGTGTCTTTTAGTCACTCAAAAAATCAAGACCATTATTTTTCCTGAATGAGCAGGATTATGTGAATGTGTCTCATTTTTCTGTGTTATTTTTTAAATGAAAAAATGAGTCTAGAGAACATTTTAGGTACACGTTGAAATCGAAAGAATATCTCAGGTTTGTGCTAAACTTGATGAAGTTGTGTACTTTACTATCACCACTTTTGGATTTCTAAGTTCTCAAAAAAATAATTGGGTAAACCTAGTTTTCGAAGATATTAAACCATACCTGGGCCTGTTAAAGACCCTATCATTCGGTCCCGGGCCGGGGCCATTTTCATGGGACTAGAACCAATTCAATATATTTTTTGTTCTTACTTACCTCGAAAATTCGGGCACCCAAACTTTACAATTATCTTCGAAGAATTTCTCTTCGGCGGTCATATTCATCATTTCCATAATCTTCTTTTTCTTCCGTTTTCCTGAAATATTTCAATGAGTTTTCAAATCAAAAGAATAATATAGAAATGTGAGACTATTTCTGTTCAACGAATATCACTTGACTCCGCCCATTTTTCGGTGCCTCCAGCTATTATATTATTGCAGTTTGAGAAATGCACACAAAGGAGACAAAAAATGTGTTTAAAAAAGAAGGTTTTTTTGATTTTCAGAGTGAGATAAGAAAAAATGAAATTAGATGTTGACATGAACTTTGAATAAAAAGAGAAGTTCAGACAATTAGAGACTATTGAAAAGGTATTTTTTATAACATGAAAGAGGAACATAATATTAATTGGATTGGATATCAATGACCTCAAATAAATCACAAAAACATGACAAATTTATTGAGCAAACACGAGTTGAAAAAATATGACCGAGATGAAGAAAATTAGAAATGACATGAATTGGAGTGGAGAGATAGGCAAAAAAGGAACTATGAGAAGGTTTCAAAAAAAGACAACAAATTTTTTCAGAAAAAAAACAGGCAATGTTTGAGCTGGTTGCCGGTGTATAGAATATTTGACGTATATCAATTATCGTGTCAAAGAAAGATATTGAAAAAGTAATAAAATCGAACGAGTCCAAAAACCAAAAAAAAAAGGATTAAAAGGTATAACCTATATACTTACGTGACTCCTAAAATTCGGAATTTTTTAAATCAAGTTCACGGCGATACCAAAAAAGAAATGGTTCAGCTCAAAGTTTTCAAAAATCAAAAACTAGCGAAAAGTAAAGTGACAAAATATAGCAGTTGGTATGTTATCTGTTTATGTCTGGAATACTTTTCAATCACATTTCTGACACTTTGAAAAATATTATTGAACACGTAAGGTGGCTCAATCTTATTTGTTAGTTCTTTTCAAAAACAGTAGGTTATAATACTTCTAAACAGAAAACCCTGACACCAAACCAAACCATTTATCTTTGTTATTGTAAGGAAAATAAAATATAACTTGTTTTATTCTATTTTCTTAACAAAATAATGATCTCAAGAATCTGATTTCTGGAAAGGCGATTAATCCCAAAACATACCGATAAGCCATTCTCAAAATATCAGATGAAATTAGAACAGATTGAGATGCTTTCTCAATTTGAAATTGAGTCTCAAAATTTCAATTAGAATGCCTCATGAGTTCAAAAAAAAATCTCAAGTTCTAATGGTACCGGTAAAAGTTTGTTAAATGCGAAAAAAAACTCGGGTTCTAACTGTTTTCGAATGAATGAAGTTCCAATGAAAACTCTATGATCTGATGATTTCATAGCTCATCATAGATGTCATTATGAGAAAAAAAAAACAACAAAAAAAAGAGAAAAAAGATCGAAATGAAATGAAATTCCACAAAGATAATTGTTCGAAATTGACTGAAAACTAAAAGTGTTCGAAAAAAAAGTTTCAATTTGTGTTCACTTTCTATTTTGAATGCACTTAGTTTTTGAGCCAAAAAAACAGATTGGTTTATAAAAAGGTTTTGTAGTTTTTTGTTTGTCACAACAATTTCGATATCCAAAATTCATAAATGATAAAACTTCCACCAACTTATTCTAGAATTATCAACTACAGTAATCAAATAAAATTCTAATAATATACCATCACAGATGTATGATTTTTCTAATATCCAGACGCCCATTTATAACGGAACAAAAATAAACAAAAAAAAATGCAATATTCATTGAAAACGTGACCCGAGGCAGTGTATCTCCTTCGAAAAGTTTGCACTTGACCAATTCTTGGAAACAAAACTGAAAAGAACAAAGAACATCGTTTTGAGACCCGGTTGAATTTCAATGAGCAATGTCAAGTTGAAAGAAATCCGAACAAGCGGAAATATACCCAAAAAAAAAGAACAAAGAAACAACTTTCAGAATATGTACGAGTTTAGCTCTACAAGAAGTACAACTTATAAAAAAATAGAATTTAAATTGTCAAAGATGTTTTTAAGCAGGAAATCAATGTGAACAAGTTGATTCGTGAATTTAGGCACGTTCACAAAAATGTGTGTGTTTTCTCTGCTATTTTCAATCTCATTTTCTTTTTTAGAGAAAAAAACGCAAAAACTTTCAGAACAAGAAAAATGGACAATTGGGAAAATAAACTAATTGAAGGTAAACTCGTGAAAAAGTTGATGCTGAAACGTTCAAACCATCCCTAAAGTTTGTTCGACCGGCCCAGAATTTTCGGCGTGAACTTTTTAAAACAATTACTGTCAAGATTCTAGACAGTTCGAGCCAACAGTAAACTTTCAGGATTCTTAGCTCACATCAAAAAAAGAAAATATCCTACAGTACACTTGAACTCAAATAACTGTGAAAAAATAATATTTATCTGGTAGAAAGCGGATTATGAAGTAAATATTTATTCAATTCAAGATTTTGAACTAAAAAAATACACCTTTTTCAAATTATTCAAATCTATCAACTTTGAATCGTCATGACAGAAAAAGTTTGAAAGCAGAAAAAATGACCTCTTTGTGACAAACAAATTGCGAGTCAACACAACCAAAAATCATAGTGACCCGATGTCTTCAAATGGGTGTTGATTGGTGTGTCACATAAAAAGAATAGAAAAAGTGGAACCACAAATCAATGGCAAAAAACAAAACAATGAAAAAATGAATATGTATTAGAAGTACGGTAGTTGAAAATTTGAGACAAATGAATATTATATATGTTTTCGAGTGCATTCACAATTTATGTATTCATTTTTTCGTTTAAAAATATATGGAAAACCGAAGATGGATATATTCAACTTTTGCTTGTTTTTTCACAAAAAAATAAGAATACAGTATGAATGATACAGCTGAATTTCTATTTTTCCATTTAGCCAAATAATATTTGTCTCAGTTATGTCACGCAAAAAAAAAACACCTGATAAACAAAGTATCATGATTTTGAAACAACACGGAAGTTCGAACATTATCTGCAAACATTTTTGGAAAAAATAGAAAAAAAAAACGAGAAGATAAATGCTTTTTTTTCTGCAACAAACTTTGAATATTTTGTGATAAAATGTCCTTTGGGAAACAATATCAGATTACCACTGGAAAGAACAAAGGTTATAAAAAGAGTTACTTTTTTTCTGAAATAAACTAGAATGAGATACTCAAAGTCATACGTTGAAAAAATAATAAAATCAAATGTGGGCCACAAATCAAATTGTCCTCTTTCTTTTTTTTCTGTTGCATCTTCTCGAAACCGACAATATCAGAGTTGACGTTTCCTTTTTCTATTTCGAAGAATTTAATGAAAACGATTCGAGAAAAAAAACCAATTTCAGACAAAAAATGGAGAAGAAAAAGCACTCGAGTGGAAGAACAAGAACGAGATGAACAACTATTCGGGCGACAAAAAACAACCGAAAAAAGATAATATTGTTTCGGAATGCTCGAAAAGATATTTGACACTCAAATAATATTTCGACTTTTCATCGAATTATCGGAATATTCTCGAAGACTAGCTGCATCAGCCATCATGAATCGGCCTCGAACAACCGAAAAAAAATTTAGCCGGCCTCACAAAAAAATACCGCATGCATCTGAAAAATCTTTAGCATAGAGGTGAGATTCCGGCTTTTTCACAATGCTGGCAGGTCTTCTTTTCGAGGTTCAAACTGTCCCGGCCTTGGTTTTATCAGTAGGACTTTATGAAACTGTCAAGAACAACACAGTTTGGGACTTATTTTCATTTCATGGCCCTAATTGTAATAAGGTCAGTGTTTGAACAAAAGCGCAAATATCACCTCTCCTTTTGCATGAGCCAAACTGACATTAGTAACATATGCAAAATCTGAAAACTTTGACAGTAAAACCCTCAAGAGAAGTTTTACCAAAAACACAGTGTGTAATTCAGTCGATAAACTTTCAGGTTTTCAAGACTTTGAAAACTCTTTGTGTTGACTAAATAAAATTTGCGTGACATTTTCTCTGAATTTCTCATTTTCAATAATATTTTTTTCGGTTTAGACAACATCCACGAAAGTGTGTCTGATCTATGAAAATGTTCGAAAACAATAAGATTCAAAAATACACAGCCCAGGAAAAATTCCAATATTGGTGGCCAGAAAACGTTGAAATTTGGAATGTTTGGAAACTCTGAAAAAATCGGATTTTTTTCCCAGAATTTCCTCGAGCATAATACTATATTTTAGTACTATTTTTCTAAACACAACTTGTTCATTTGTACCACTTTTATGTGCGAACTTTAATATACCTATCTTATCCCAGTTTTTTCATTCGGGACAAGAACTACAGTAATCCAGAGTCACCGTTTTTTTTTTGAAAATGATCTCCTAACCCTCGAAATACCAATATACAATAACATTTTAAATTATTAATTTTTTCTGAAAAAAAAACAAAAATTGCGATTTTTAAAATAGCTGAACACTATTAACAAAAAGAAAAGAAAACGATTTTTTTTCTTTTTTCGTTTCTTTTTTTTTGCTTTTATTCAATTACGACTTTTAGCTTACAAATTGAATGAAAAAATGACCTAAAAATGACCCAGAAAAGTAATTTGTTTCAAGACAAAAACCGACAACTGATGGTGGTTTGAGAACAATGAGTTCGCGTGCGAAACTGCCATTTTAGGAGCCCCCTGGTGCATTGAAATAATTAAAAATTATTGTTTTTTTTGGAGTAGTAACTATGAAAGAATGGAATATTGGATGGGAATGAAAAAGAAAGGAAACAACAGACGTCAAAAAGGCGCAACAATTTGATTGGTGTCAAATTGAAAAAAAAAAGGAAAACATTCGAAATTTTAGATTTTGTCGCTTGGCGATATAAACTATTTGAACTAACATGAAAAAAAAAGTGAGTCACAAAATCAAAAATTTGACGTGAAATTGAACTTTTTTCCAGAAGGCAGTTCACAAATTGAATTGTCACCCAAAACCTCATGTTTAACAAAATTCAATTTCGTAACAAGTTCTCTCTCTTTACACATATCGCTTTATTGACCCCAAAAATAAAAATCACAATAAAATAAGAGGAAAAAGATACTTTGAGAAAAAAAAATAACCATCCATATTTTTCACAAACAAACGATTAAACGGTTTAGAGTTCGTCGTGAATGGTTTCTGGATCCGGACAAGCTAATGGAGTTCGGAAAACGAAATGGTATTCACATTTCGACGGTTCGGTTACTTCAACCAATTCGTGCTCTTCTCCACATTCAATTGCAACCTTAAAAACAAAATTTGAAATATTTTTACGATCTTATTTTTCATTTTGTTTTTCAAATTAAATTTCAAGAATTATAGTCTATTCGAATTTTATGGTATTGTGAGTACGAAATTACTAGATCATTAAAAAGAACCACTACTAATTTCAGAAAACTAGAAATGAACCTTGGGCCATCGTGGGACGACCGGAAGCCCGCTGTGAGCGGCCAGCCCTTGTTTCCGATGCTTTTAAAAACACATTTCCGCAAAAGGGCCTCAAACATAATTGAAAAGTTTGTATTTCTAAAACCAAATCATACGGCCCAGGCTTTTTTCACCGGCCAAAAAAAACCGCAACCGTGTTTTTCGGATTAGGGCCTCACTTATCAGCTATCGTCGTACGAAGACTATTTCAATTTTGCCAAAAAAGAAACACTTACATCTGTACTTCTCTTTGGTCCATTCCAACATTGTTGTCCATTTTCGTAACGTTGACTCGAGTATTTTTTACCTTCTGGACCATTCCAACTATTGAAAGAACTGAAAAAAAATGATTTGATTCAGAATCGAACATCTGACCAACCCAAGACTTGGTCCTCCAGATCCATATTCGTTTTGTGAATTCGATCCGAATGGGCAGAACTTGTAAGTATATTGTTGAACATTTCTATCAAAGCATTTCCCATTTAGAGCTGCCCAAGCGAAATCTTCTCCGTAATCGATTTTTGACAAATCTTCTGCTTCTCTGGAAACAAAACCATGAGACAAACGAAACAATTTCCTATATATTTCACAACAATTTCAGCGTCAAAATTAAATTTTTAAACGCCAATTGTTTGCGCCACTGTGGAGTTATCGGTATTTTCTCAATTAAAAAATTTCCGGTTATTCACATAATATTCAGTTTTTCGCAAACTTTACAATTTACTAGGCGGACTGTTTAGTATTATAGGAGTATACTGGAGTAAATACAGTAATGCGTAGCTTATCATAAGTTAATATGAACTTGACAAATTTTCAGGCAATGTTTGTTTTTTTCAAACAAGCTATTATGGATTATTCGAATATACAATTTGAACTCTGTCTAACTAATATTCTCACCTTATTTTGTTGTCCAAATCGTTTACTTTATTCTTGAGGTCATAGAACTCAGTTCTGGCTTTGCTGGCAGCATCAACAGCAGCTTGAACTTCTTCAGTGAATGGTGGCATTTTCTCATCTTCTTCTTCTACTTCATGTGTGATGTCATCCTTGTCAACATCTGAAACTATCGTTTTTATTCAATGAATATTTGTAGAAACAGTTACCTGCAACTAAATCATCATCATCTTCGTCAACTTCATTTTTCAGTTTAATTTCATCGTGATGATTTTTTTTGGCATCTTTCAAAAGTTGATAAATGCTATTTTCAAAATATTCGAAATCAGCAGATTCTGAAAAAAAATATACATTTTGTGCGATACGTTTTAAATTAAGAAACTTACCAATATTAATAAGGTACTCTTTTGCTTCATCTTCAGACACAGTTCCATCAAAATTTCTATCAGCGTATGGAAGAGATATTATTTCATCGAGTGTGATTTTTGCATCTTGGTTAGTATCTATTTCATTAAAAAGAATTGTTGCTTTTTCTTTTCGAACTATTTTTTGGATTTCTTCATATTTTTGTCGATGTTCGTCTTTCAACTTGGTTTCGACTTCATTTGCAGAATTCATCGCTTTTTCTAATAATTCATATTGTGGTGTGAATTGTTGCCTTTCAGCCCTGAGAGGTTCCAACGCTTTAATAGTATCATCTTTCAATTTTTGTCCTTCTTTCGCTAATTCTTGTCGTTTGTCAAATCCTTTTCTAGCGATTGCCATTTTTCTTTCTTTCTCAACTCTGGCTGCTCGGCCAAGTTCGTCACAAATATTCGGACAACTAACACCACTGTCATATTCATCACTTCCATCACAACAATCGCATAGTTTATCATTAATTCTTGAAGATGGAATGAAATTTCCGCGATGTCCAACATTTTGGCAGAAGAAATGGCCGTTTGAGCAAGCGGATGTTCCTGGTTCGTCACTTCCATCAGGACAATCACAATAATCATCGTTCAGTTGACTGTAGAGTATCATTCTTGATCCATCCAAACATTTGAAGTTCGATCCAGATGGCTGATACAAAACATATCCTGAAGAACTGATTTAGCCCCATATATATCCCTGAATAAAACTTACTGTCAACTGGAACACCTTTGATGGCTTTTAATTCTCTTTGTGTAACATCTTCAGATGATAAAATTAAAGCCGGGAGTAACAAGTAAATTAGCATTCTGAAAAATGAATTTTCTAATCAAAAAAAGTATAAATTGTTGATTAAGGTAATTACAGTAAGATTCAAGGAACACAAAAGAAGTATAAAAGGTCTCACAAAGACTTACACATTTTGTAGTCCGTTTGGACAACTACTAAATATTTTTTGTTTTTTTTTCGAAGTCGTTCTTAAAATTTAATTAAAAATAGAACAAAGTCGTGTCGCCCAATGAGCGTTAACGCATATAACTATATAGCTCTCAACACAAAACGACTAGATAATAAGGTCAACCACCACCAGCAAACATACGCTGAACAGCAAACAAGAAAACGCGCTCTAGCGAACATTTTAAAATATTATCTGACGTGTGCTATGTATGTGGCACTGTGTTTTATTCATTTTGTGGCCAAATCAGGCACAAACTTGCATTTTCATTTTTCAGATGAGGTTCAGTTGGTCATTCTTGTTAGCATTTTGTTTGACTTCGTGTCTAGTCGAGTTCATCTTGGCTGGTAGGGATTTTTATAAAATTCTCGGCGTTCCAAAAAATGCAAATGCCAATCAAATCAAAAAAGTAAGTTTTTAAGCTATTTTTCTTGAATATAAAAATAATTATAATCTAGGCATATCGAAAATTAGCCAAAGAATTGCATCCGGATAGAAATCAAGACGATGAATTGGCAAATGAGAAATTTCAAGATCTCTCAGCAGCTTACGAAGTTCTTTCGGACAAAGAGAAGCGAGCCACATACGATAGACACGGAGAAGAAGGAGTTCAGAAAATGGGAGGAGGTGGTGGCGGAGGGCATGACCCGTTCAGTTCATTCTTCGGTGATTTCTTTGGTGGTGGATCACATGAAGGAGAGGAAGGAACACCAAAAGGAGCTGATGTTGTTATCGATTTGTTTGTTACTCTCGAAGAAGCATATGTTGGACATTTTGTCGAGGTGACTTTTTGATCTATTTATTCATCTTTCATTGTTTATATTTATTGGACAAACACTGAATTTTTTTTAGGTGAAACGAAAAAAAGCAGTTTATAAACAAACTTCTGGAACTCGCCAATGTAATTGTCGACATGAAATGAGAACTGAACAAATGGGAATGGGCCGATTCCAAATGTATCAAGTCAAAGTTTGCGATGAATGCCCAAATGTTAAACTAGTTCAAGAATCAAAAACATTAGAAGTTGAAATTGAAGCTGGAGCTGATAATGGTCACACTCAGATATTCCATGGTGAAGGAGAACCTCATATTGAGGGAGATCCAGGAGATTTGAAATTCAAAGTCAGAATTTTGAAACATTCGAGGTCAGTTTTTTTGTCAATAACATGATTGTTCACACAATTTATAGATGTAATATGTTTTATTACATTGTCAACGCAAAATTAATTTCCTTTAAAAAAAGTTGGTTCCGGAAATGAAAGTAAAAACCGGAAATGAAAATAACTATTTTTGATTTTTTCATTGACATTCACAGTAACAAAAATGTTTGCCCAAATTTTCCACAGTGACAAGATTTTTTAAAAAATTTTTGGGCTCTCTTAAGCCAAGTATGATGGGGAGACGCATTCAAGTGCACGTGGTATCACCGCGACAGTTTTTTAGATATTGAATTCATTTTTAACTATAATATAGCACAGCACAGTATGATTTTTCCAACGCTCACATAAATTCCACAGGAAAACGTGAAGAAAATCATACCGTGACAAGATATTCATTCACATTTGATGCATTTTTCCGTCACTTTCTCCTAATATTTCTCAATTTACACATGTGATTCATACTTCACAAGCATAAATCATCATCATAAACATAATAATAAATCTATGTTCAAATTATTCTCAACAAAAATAAAAGGATTATAGTAATCCCCACCACCTAACTCATCTTTTCATATGAGTTTTACATAATATGATAATTTATGTCAATTATATTTTTGTTCAAAATATTCCAATTGTCCAAAAAAAAAAGAAGAATTTTCATCATTAATATAAATGTAATAATACGACAATAATAGTTCTTTTGTCCCATTGTGCTGAAAACATTTCGATAATATTCTATTCAACTCAAATTGGTTATCAGTTTGTTATGTTGAAAGAAAGTAATAGTTTTTTTCGTCGTCCCTGTTGATTTGGAAAAGTAACAAAAAGAAGCAGTTGCTAGTGTTTTTTTTTTCTGATTTTTCCCGATGATTTATGTATACTGAAAACGTTATTGATCGTAAGGGCAAGACACATTATACATATATGTGTGTGTGACACGTTGAAAAAACACATAAAATGATGATTAGAATTAGTTGAGGTTCGGACAAAAAACATTGACGGAAAAGATGATTACTCTAAATACATTAATATGAATGGTTACTATAGAAAATACCATTTTTTCTCTTCTCGAGCTTTTTCCCTTCTACATCGCACTAGCTGTCATACCATTCTGAATTCTAAACCTAGTCAACCGGTGATACTAACGTAATAATTATCATCATCACTTCAATTTCACACTGTCATATTCATTTCATTTTGACATTATGTTCAATCATTGACAACCATATATATTTTTTCACCAAAAAATGACGCGAGTGTTTGGTTCTGTAATATACGTTTTTATGATAACGGGGTTCTAATATTTCATTTCTACCACCCAATAAAAAAATATTCATTTCCCTCGATTGTTTATGATCTGTTGACCGTCACACATTTTTGCAAAATATATAATTTTACGACCTCGTCGAAGTAGTTTTTCTTCGCCGTTCGCTCATCCCGGTTTTTCGTAATTAGAGAAAATCTCGAAATTTCCCTCCACTACCACCAGAAAAGCTATTGAACCGGTTGGCCAAACAACATATGACAATGTGTTTATGTTCGTGCTGCGCTGCTACCTTTTTGTGTATGTATACACATGGCTCGACTAGGCTCGTGATTTTCAGTGTTTTTTGTTTCGTCCTTTTTTTTCTTAGTTGTCGAGAAAACGAGAGAACCATATGTTCAATTGCTCTTCGTTTCTCTTATCCGTATTTTTTGTTCAAATCATTATTTCTTTCTTTCTTTCTTTCTTTCTTTCTTTCTTTCTTTCTTTTTTTTTCCTTCTTGTCCTGTCTTCCCGCCGTCCATCATTTCTCCTTGATTCCTCGCTCACTTTCTTGCTCATTCCCTCATTTTTCCAATCGCTGTTTTGTTTGTTTTCGATCATCAAGAGAATCAGTATATTTTATTATCTTTTATATATATTTTTTGTTGTATTCAATGGTCGACAAAAACTGTTTTTGTGTCATATTATTATGGGGTGCTGGTATCGCTGAAATTTTATCGATTGTTGAGAGATGAAGGAGAAATGATAGAAATTGATCGTAGATCATTTAAAGGGCTGGACGTTTGTGTTTGTTTTTGACATTAAAAACGAAAAAGCTTGTGTGCATTTTTATGCGACATCGGTCACGGTTTGTAGTTTTTGATGTTGATTTCCACAACTCTGACAGATTGTTCATCAAAATAGATTTAATCTATTGTTCCAAAGCTCAGACTTCTCACAAAATTAACAACGAAAGAAAAGAAGAAGGTTTGACCTTTTCACCCCGTATCAGGCAGTTACATGTGCCCTTGAAAATAGTTTTTGTACATTTTCTTGTCACACACTTGACTCCCGAACTATTCGTATTATGTATGCATAACTGTTCATCGCGGGTACCGTCATTGCAGCTGGTTCAAAACGTGGCTACAGACGATGTGTCATGACCGACAGCTGTTTTCCTCAGTCGGTTGAACTTTCTTAAACTCATGACCAGTGTGATTTTTCTAAATGAATCTGTAAATCGGACACGAGTCATGCTTTTTTTTTTCCACTACTAGACTTTCTTCAAAATTCCATCGAGCACTATACTATATTTTAGGTGCTCTTTCTTTAAAACACAAATTTCTGATTCGTGCCACCCCCACCCCCCCCCCTTTTTTAATGTGATGTGGATCGATATTTCCCGAGTTTATTTTGAGCTTATGCGGAGCAGATTTGTCGGATCAAGTCTTTCACAATCGGTCATTCACAAACCCACATTAGTTGATTGGGCGTGTCCTATTGTATGTTGTTTCGTCTCTCATTCTGTTTTCAGTCCTCTTCTCACAACATTCGCCCTTGAGACGACGTCGCTGTTCGTTTTTATTTTTGTCAAAAGCTTCTCTTGTTCTCCTATTTTGATTCTCTCACTATATTTCGTAATCAGCTCAATTCTTTCCGTTTTTTCTTCTTCTTCTTCTTCTTCTTCTCTTCATTCCGTTGAACTCAATTCTGTCATCACTTGATGATGATTCACCGCAAATATCTGTTTCTCTCTGTTTGGCTCCGCCTTCGTCGTTCTTTTACTGATTTCATCGAACTCGGTCATGGTTTGTTCTGCAATCCGCTCTCCTCTTTTTTTTTCCGCTGACGTAATTAACTATCTAGTTTGTTTATCTAACTGATTTGAAGAATGCAATGCTCTATCGTCGTTTCTCTCCCACTTGAATTCAGTCGGTACTCGAATTTTTCCCTTTTTCTTCTTTTTGTTTCTCCTGTTTCAAAACAATTAGTAAGTACATGTAGTTATCAGATGATATGGTTCTACATTTTGTTAGTTATCATTTAGAAGAAGGCGAAAAATGTATCGGTTTGTAACCGAGAAAAGTACATGTTTCTTTTTTTTTCCGATAACAACAGGTGTCTATTTATCTGCACTTCCGTCTCGATATCATTTCTTCTGTTGTTCGAATCCGAATCCGACGTATGATTCGGTTCATCGTGGTTCTCTATAACATGTTTTATTATTATTATTATTTATGAATAATACATTTTTGTTTCGTCGCCCGAATTTTCCCCGCCTTCTTTTTTTCTCCTTCTTCATTTCAATATGCTGTCAGTATCGTGTCAATTCAAATATGTACAGACAAATTGATAAATATCAAAATTGATCTGAATGTCAATCATGATTTCTCCCTTCATCGTTTTCTTTCTTTTTTTTTCAATTTCTCGAAGATGTTATTGTTTTTGTTTAGAAACTGGATATAAACAATGAAGGGAAGAATGCGTAGGAGAACAAAAAAAGGTGTTGACATATATTTGTCCAGCTAAAATGGAAATGTGGACACAACTGTTTCTTTTTTGGGTTTAAAAATTATCATATATGTATTGGTTCTTTCATTGTCTAGTTGTGCTCTGCTTGGCAAATAATAGCTGAATAATTTCAGGTTCGAACGCAAGGGTGATGATCTGTACACAAATGTGACAATTTCGTTGCAAGACGCGCTCAACGGTTTCGAAATGGAAATTGATCATTTAGATGGGCACAAAGTGACGGTTTCGAGAGAAAAGGTGAGTTCGTAACAACCACAAATATTTATGCTGATCAACGGTGTCATTTTTTCAAAATTAAAGTGAAACTCATTTTTGAAAGAATTGAAAACGTGCCCTAATCCGACAACTTTTTTGTTTGAACTTCTCCCACGTTTCATTTCTAACGAGTACACAAACTGTTTTTTTTTTCCATAATTCAAAAAATGTATACTAATATTTGGAGCGATTTTTTCGCACTATATTATTGTTCTCAAAATATAGTATGTTTGCTTTTCTGTGTGTCGATGTCTCTCTCTCTCTCTCCTTTTCAACCGGCCTTTTCGGCCCAGGAAAGAGGCACATCGACGAGGAAAAAAGAATTTATCAATCACGAAGAGAATAGAGACAGTTTTTTAATTGAATAATTTCACTTCGTCGTTTTATTTTTGTTGTTTTCCAGTTTGTAGTAACCATAGTTGAAAGTTTGAAATACTTCTCTAATCAAATTTATTCATCTAAAACGAAAGAATGTAACACCTTCCAGATAAAATTGAATCTATTAGATACTGTAGTTGTAATAATACTTTCAATGATTTATGATCGGTAGACTGCGCTCTGTTGTTAATGTTGGCTTTAGGAACCAGTTTTGACTCCGAGCTTGGCTGTGGACTGATTCTGTATATTTTTAATACCGAAGTTTGTTATCTGTTAAATTTCAGATTTTTTTTCCTCATTTCGAAAAATGATAACAAACCTTTTACCATTCAAAAATAAACTCAAAAAATTGCAAAGTTTCTCACAATTTTGCAATATTATAGGTAACATGGCCTGGTGCTCGACTCCGTAAAAAAGACGAAGGTATGCCATCACTCGAGAACAATAACAAACGAGGAATGCTCATTATAACATTCGATGTTGAATTCCCGAAAACCGAAATGAGTGCAGAGCAAAAAGCGCAAATAATCGAAATACTGCAACAAACAGACATCAAACCAAAAGTGTACAACGGCCTCTAAACGCGGGATTTTATGTTTATTGTAATCAAATTGAACCAAAGTCTTTTTTGGATACTCGCTTCAATTTTTCCTGGTAGGATCTCCGGATCAAATCCACATTCATTTCATTTATTTCTTTTTATTATTGTCTCCAACTCGAAATGATTATTGTAACATTCTGAATGTTTTCAATAATTTATTGGTCGACACTCGGTATCTGATATTCTCACCTCGATCTATTCACTTTTTGAATATTTCACAATCATATCATTTAAAAGGATGTGATTGTTCTGTATTCTTGCATTTATCGAGTGTTGAAAATGTATCTTTTACCGATTTGTGTTGAGCCGAACCTGATCTTCATCACTCAAATATATATTATTTTTTTGTGTTCCAATTGTATTTTTTCAGTTTCAAATATTATATCCACGTCAAAGTTCTTTATGTGTATGTTTTCAAAGTATCACCCCCTTTCTCTCTCGCTCTCAAAAAAAAAAGATCGTTTTTCAACAGGTTTGTTCAAAATGCGAATGTTCTCCTCTTCTTTGGGCTTCTATCGTGGCCTTTTTTGTCTAGTTTCTCTCTTAATACTGTGATATTTCGCTTATTATGACAATTTTTGTCAAACTTTAATTCTCAATTCAAATGTGCCTACTTGCCTAGTTTTTTTCTAAATATCAATAATAAACGAGGGATCATATAAATTTTGTATTGATTTTGTTGTAAATGTTTGTGGGAGAATCACTGAATCGAGCCCGAAATACTCGAAAAGTGCTAATATGGTGGCTATCAAACATCTGTTTAGAGTATTTTGGCCGAAATCTAACTATAATATTTCGTGAAAAAAAAACAGATTAGTCGAACTAGATTTTGCAGAATCTCACTGGAACCATCGGTGGGACTCTGAGAATCAACGAAGCTTCAAAGTGAGAGTCGGAATCGAAAGCCAAAGGCTTATTCTATATAATACATCTACATTTTACAATTGAAAAGTATACGTAGATAGTTATGGAAAATGTACTGGTTTGGTGTCGAAATTTACCAAATACCAAAATCACTTTTTCGACAGGTACTGTATGTCAAACTTCAAGAGATTTGTTTTTTCGAATATTTTATTTTTATTTTTGACAGCAAATTGAAATTGTGAGTTTACTTATTTGTTCATTATTTTATTCTTCTACGACTTCGCGTGACATTTTTCGTCCTCCATTCGCGGCCGCCTGAAAACAAAACAATCGAATCAAATCGGATGAAATTGGAAGCTTCTCACAATTAATTTAATTTTTATATTATCAATTTTTGTTCCAGCCGCCTCTGCTGCTTTGAAAACATCTTTTGGATCAGTCGCTGTGTCTCCACATTCAATGTATTGCACAAAAACTTTGTCGGTTTGCACTGGTCCTGTCAAAATGAAATCAAAACTTGATAGCCAGAAGACTGGCCTGAAAACGTAGACCGGACCGGTCTTTTTTATTTCTTGGTTCTTCTAAAACCGCGGCTCGGTCTGAACAGATTTTTGCAAGTGTAAAAGGGTGATAAAGGGAATCGGCATCACATCATGGTTTGTAAATCATTCTTACGCTCCTAAAATCCAGGCATGGCAAAATCGAAGGGCCGGCACAGCTCTATGAGAGGAGCGAGGCCCGGAAAGGCAGAAGGGCCAGAAGGCCGCCCGGGCTGACGAGGTTTTTCGAAAAATTTAGAACTCTACGAATTGTTTCGTTCTGCCAATTTTTTTCGCTTATATATTGCCAAAATGAACAGTAAATTTGTTAGTTGGGCAGAAAAATAGATCGAAGATTTTTTTTCAACTCATGAAAAAATTAATTTCAACAATAGAAATAGAGGTAGGGCCGCGGCCTTTTGCCATGCCTGCTAAAATCAACCTTCAAATTATCCGAAAATTATACGTGGTCACAAAATTTGGAATTTTTTCCTAGGCTTTTCGGTGAACATCTCCTTGCGTGTGTTGACTATATCGAAGGTGCTGATCATTTTTAACACAACTTCATTTTTCCCTCTACACCTAGAAACCAGAGTCTAGAAATCGGACCCGGTCCGTTTTTATCATGATTTTTGCTGAATCAGACCAGGTCCGTTTTTTTTTTGGTTGAAATTTCAGCTGAATCAGACTAAAATCGAAAAAAAAACAACCAAAAAAACAGACCTGGTCCGATTTCGTGTTCCGATTCAGAAAAGGTTTTGAAAAAACGGACCGGGTCCGATTCAGACACATTTTTTAGGTTTGGGTCCGATTCAGATTCGGTTATTTTCGGGTCCGATAAAATCGGACCTGGTCCGTTTCAGTAATTGCCTGGGCCGAGCAGGCAATGGCCGGTGTTTATTTCACTTTCACCGCGGGCATCAAAATCCCGTATTTTATTACCCAACTAACCCGGCCCAAAACGACATCTCTGGTCTCGCCAGAAAAACATAGGAGGGAGGGGGGAATCAAAATTCGATGACCAGACATTTATAATAGTAGGTTGAAATTTGAAATATGGCCGGTGCTTGAAAAAAAAGGCCAAATCTCACCCCTGATTCCAGGTATGAAAAGTATTTGCCGTGAGACCTGTTCATTTCTCTGAATTTCTCACGTTTAATTTCCATTTTTCTTTCGTTTCCACGCCTGTCTCACTTATTTGTTTCTCTTGAAAGGGGACTTAATTCCCTGAGATTGAGACCATACATTAAAAGGGTCAGGATTTTTCTGGGGGGGGGGGGGGGGGGTATTAACATTTCTCACCAATTTGCGGTGGAGGTATTAACAGTAAACTCCTCGAAACTATGTTTTGTGATAATTTCTCTCATAAAAACTCCAATTTTTCATTTATTTGTACCCCAATCAGTGTCACTCATTTTGTGAGAACTATTTGACACCTCCTCAACATCATCAGCAAAATAACTCCTCTCAAAAAATATTGAATTTTATATAAACCCCTCCTCAAAATTATAAATTTCAAAATGTTTGGAATGAAACCATTATGTGGATAGTGTTTGTGAAGTCTCGAATGGTTCCCAAAATGTTTTTGGTGAGGGAGGGATATTACCACCCAGTTCCAAAATTGGGAGGTATACAATGTATGATTGAGACTTACCAGGTAATCTAATAATATTCAGCTGCCGACATTTTCCTGGTTCCACAATCATATGCGTCGGTTCAATTCGATAACTAGCACTTCCGCATCTTACTTTTATTGCCATTTTTTTTGTTGTGAAATTAACAACCATGTGCTCAGATTTTCCCCCGGAATGGGCGAATCTTGCTTCTTCTGGATCTATATTGATCGGAACTTTAGATACTTCCGATTTTTGATCTTCAGATTCCAGTTGGGACATTTTTGAACCATTTTGAGAAGAATTATTCATTATATTTTGCACTTTTCACTGTGAGTATCTCACGTATTTGATTAGGTTGACAATTACAAAATGAGTCAGATACGAAAAAAAAATAATTTTAATTCAGGTCACGCGGTAAAATGTGATTTTCAAATCTTTTAGCATCTTCTAATTGTTTTTTTAACATCCCTCTAATTGTAATATTTATCATGATTTTATTCAGACACCGCTTCCAACTTTCTCCAAAGTATTGTATGTTATCAGAATCAAATCGCTATCAGTCGCAAAAAGCCGTTATCAAAAAAATAGAAATATAGAATGTGGAAATTTTTATGAAATGAAGTATTTACAGAGTAGGAAACGTCAAAAATTTTTGTTAGCTCACAGAAAAAATATAGAATCAATACTATTTTTACCAGGGAGCTAATAGAAGATGACTAATAAATAGCAGTAGATACTCACAAGTATGGACACGTTTTAGGCGTTTGCCCAGCTTTCGAGATCTTCTAAATCTTTGTCGGCGGTTGCAGCGACTTTTGCTGGGCGTGATGGAACAGATGGAAGAGCAACACGGGGAGCATCTGGCAAGGAGACTGGTG
The DNA here is from genome assembly GCA_963572245.1 of Caenorhabditis sp. 8 KK-2011. Classification (NCBI taxonomy): domain Eukaryota; kingdom Metazoa; phylum Nematoda; class Chromadorea; order Rhabditida; family Rhabditidae; genus Caenorhabditis; species Caenorhabditis sp. 8 KK-2011. Next base: position 4,940,907 of record OY751547.1, read on the forward strand.
CTGGGTTCGCATCGAGCAATTGTTTGTCAAGTTCTTCCTGGAAACTCGCACATTTGAAAAATACAAATATTATCTACTTTTTACTGTTTCTCACAATCAGATTTCAGATTCATACCTGAACTAACAAAAAATAAACATATACAGTGACATTTTTAAAGAAGTGTGTAGGAAAATTCAAAAGCAAAGATTTTTATCAAATTTTTGACATTTTACCAGGGGTGAGATTCGGGTTTCTTCGAAATTCTGGCAGCCGTTCTAATCGTTAGCCAAACAGTCCCGGTCTTGATTATTTTTGTGGAGCTATACTAAACAGTCAAGAACCACAGTGTGGGTTAATTATAGCGAGGCCGGTGTTTGAAAAAAACCCAAATCTCAACCCTGCTTTGGCTAAACTGACATCAGTGAAATATGCGAAAAATCTGAACTCTTTTTCAGACCCTTTTTTCCGTTTTTTTTTTTTCTCTTTTGTGATCGTCATTTACAGTGGCAAACTTTTTTGAGAAATCTTGGTATCCTCTTAGGCCAGGTATGTTTCAAAAGTGCTCTTGTTTAGTGTACGTAAAAAGGGTTACAAAAATCGCTGATTTGGATTTTTACATGAAAACATTGTATTACAATGATTGCGGTTGACCATCAGAAATTCACGGTTATAATTAGTTTTACGTAACGTAGTACATCTACCATGTTTGAACTTAAATGCATAATCTACCTGTTCGAGTTCTTCAAGTTCTCTCATCAAATCGTCTTCGTCAACACCTGTATTGAAACCGACTGGATTTGAAATAGCTTCCGCTATCTCGTTGGCAACTTCTTGTTGTTCAGCTATGTCTTCCATCAAGTCATGGACCTGAAGTAAAAAAATTAATTACCCTATTTAATAGTCTCAACACTAACCTGATCAATATCCATGTTGTTGTGAGCTGTTTTCAATGCTTTGCTTGCTTGACCCATAACATTCAGGACTTCCGTGTTTGTCGATGCATTTTCCAGTGCTTCTCTCTGTAAAATATAATTTTTGATGATAAATCTCGGAAGTTGTTCACCTGAAACTCGATAGTATTCAGAACTCCGTCAATATGGTTCAATTGTTTTTCAAACTGTCGTTTTCGATTCAAAGCTTGAAGAGCAAGTCGTTTGTTTTTGGTTCCATATTTGACAGCGTTGGCCTTTTCCTGAGCGTTAATGTTGAATATAGCGAAATTCAGAAATATAACTTACGTCTGTAACTTTTTTCTCGAGGAAGTCTTGTTTTTTCATGAGCATATCTTCTGTTTCCCTCAATCTTTGAATAGCCTCTTGAGGTGATACTGGCTGCTCCTGTTTTTTTCCGCCAAATAATTTGCCAAACAAACTCATTTTCCGCTGAAAAGAAATATATCGAAAAACTATAGAAAGGCTAAAAAAGACAGAAGTTTGCGTTTATTGCGAAATATAAAACAGATGAGTCACCGAAACCATTATGGTTGTACAAGTTCGAGCGTTGTGAATAAAAAATATTATGCTAAACCCAGAGATAATGAACGCACGATTTTCAAAATCAGAGTGAGTGTTGTCAAGGAAACAAAAAACATCAAGAAAATTGTTGTTTTTGTTATTGAAATAAAATGTGTTGAAAAATCGATATACATACAAAACGGAAAGCGCTCGATCATTCAAAACCTGTCAGCAAACATTTTGAACGATTCAAGCTTCAATTTCTAAATTTCAAGTGGTTAAGCATATTCATAAGGCACGAGAACTGATTCACTATCGACTTTTGTCAGAAAAAAATAGAAAATATGAGAAATAGTGTGGTTGAGCGAGAGAAGCGTGCGAAGAGGAGAAAATAATAAAATAGAGACATCATCGGAACGAGAGACGCAGACAATGTGTTAAAGGAACACACATGTTTGGCAAATAGCCAGTTCGTAACACCCCACCCCTATGTCACACTTTTAAAAAAAGGGGCAGCTACGCACAGAAGTTTCGGGGTGTTTTTAACGATTTCTTTCCTTTTTCTTCGCGCGTTTTCAGATTTTTACTGATTTTTTCAACTAAATAATGGACTGAAAATCTGATCAGTGAAAGATGAAAGTTTACGCAGCTCCACCTGTGGTCGGTTCCTTTTCATAATTTAGTTGAACAGATAATTCCTCGTCGTAAGATTTTTCAGAAATGTTGTGAATGATTTATCTGACATGTTCGTCGTTAATTTATTTTTTTTTATCATTACGTAACAGATTTTTATCTTTTCATTTGCAGGTAATCACCAGTCCTAATATGGATACCAAAGCTATCGCGGAGAGAATAAAGAAGCTTCAAGCTCAACAAGAGCATGTCAGAATTGGAGGAAAGGTATGAACTTTTATTTTCATAGTTTCTTCATTAAATTTTTGAAGGGCACCCCAAGAAGAAAGAAGAAGGTTATCCACAAGACCGCTGCTGCTGATGACAAGAAACTTCAGAGCAACTTGAAGAAGCTTTCAGTGACAAACATTCCAGGAATTGAAGAGGTATGTTGTTTTCGAATCTAGAAGTTGTTTCTCATTCACACATTCAGTATTACTCAAAGTAACAATTTCAGGTTAACATGATCAAGGATGACGGAACTGTTATTCATTTCAACAACCCAAAGGTTCAAACTTCAGTTCCAGCCAACACATTCTCCGTTACTGGAAGTGCTGACAACAAGCGTAAGTCATAGTTTGAACTATTTTTACTTTTAACTATTTCAAAGAACCACATAATTTTGAATATTTTTATTCATTTTTATATCATGTGATGAAAGTAATCGATTTTATTTGTAAAATCTATTGTTTACCCATCTTTTCTGAACACGTGCAAACAGTGTAACCGGATTTTGTTTGCTTATCGATAAGAAAAATTTACAGCTATCGATTAATCGCAAAAATTATTTTCAGAGATCACTGAAATGCTCCCAGGAATCCTCAACCAACTTGGCCCAGAGTCCCTTACCCACCTCAAGAAACTTGCCGATAACGTCACCAAACTTGGACCAGAAGGAAATAGCGCTGACGAGGATGTTCCAGGTAAATATAACAATATCATTTCGTCTAAGTTCCAAATTTCCATTCCAGAACTCGTTGGTGATTTCGACGCTGCCTCAAAGAACGAGTCCAAAGCCGAAACCAAGGCTTAAGTCTCACACTTCTCTCACCACCTTATCATCCATCAATTCTCAAGTTTTGTGTGATGTTAATGGTACGGATTCGATCCGCATTAGTGTATCCCATGTTTCTTGTTATTGTTGGTCGATTTTCAATGAATCTCTTCTTTTTGAACAACTTGCGCTCTATCTGTCTTCCACACACATCCCATTAGTGTTCATTGTTATAGTTTCATCACCACTTTTTTTTGTATACACACTTTTTCCTGATTTATTGCATCAACAATAACATCAATGGGCTGATCCGGTGGTATTCTCGGTGTGCTTTTTGTGTTTTTTTTTAAATAACTGGGTAACTTCCACTGACGACATCCCCTGTTTGTTCTGTTGAATTTTAAATAAATTTTCGAAAATGATTTATTTTGTTTTTGCATTTTCGACGGTTGAGTTTCCACAGATTACATTAGGGTCCCTCAGACTTTGGAAAAGTAGATTATAGTATCGTCAGAAAAGCATGGCAGATTCACAAGCTCCAACAGTTGCTCAGCAATTGTTAGCTTTGCGAGTAATGCGCCTAGCTCGTCCGAAGTTTGCACCGATTGACGGGTTCAACCAAGATCCAGTAGATCCGACAGGATTCAGTCAGTTGTTGAGTACGAAAATATGCGAAGCATCTGGAGAAAAACGGCACGATTTACCGATTGGAGAGTTTTTGATAGCTCCACAAATGTTTGAGTGAGTTATTATACGGGCCAAAAAGTGGCGACTGAAAAAATTTATTCAAATATTAAAAACAGGTTACTATAAAAAATACTTCGCGCGTTTATTTTTTGTGTGTGTTCGCGATGAGACCATTGTGCCTGGTGGGAGGGGGGACTGTTTTCGCTCTTTGTTCGGCATTGTGATGCCGCTACATCTCGAGATCTCTGTCTAACGCCATAAATGTTGCCCGGTGGGCAGAATGGTGCTAAATTATTGGCTCTGAAACGTTTGAAAACTGTGACACTTGAAAACCAGACATCTCAAAACCACATAAAAATAACTATCAAAGAATATCCAAGAAATAGTTTTTTGTTATTCCAATAAATTCCTGCGGGTTGCGCCACACAGTTAGGCGAACAAACTCAGTAACTCGCTGTGTAGCTTCACGGGCGAATCTCCGGAACCCGGCGAGGACAACAGTGTAGTTTCGCCCGTGAAGCTAGGCACCGAGTTACGTTTGTTATGTTGAAATGTCGTGCAGTTTGAAAAGATCCCGGAGCTAAATATTTAATGTCACATTTAATATGAAAACTTCAGAAATATATATCTTGGAGAAACTTTCACATTTTATGTCAACGTTGTAAACGACAGTAAAATTGGAGTAGTAAATGTTAACTTGAAGGTAGCGTTTTTTTTTTCTTATTTTCTGTCCTTATCTTTCAATTTATAGTGCGAACTTCAAACATCGACACAACGCGTTCCATTGGTTTGTTCTGTTCAAGATGCAACAATTGATGCTGGAAATTGCGAAGGACAAGTTATTAGTCACGAAGTCAAGGAGATAGGACAGCATATGTAAGTCGTCTCGAACCATTTTATTCTACTCCAGTTCCCCATTTGAAAACTCTGATATCCGCAAAATCCAGCAAAAAAATTCAATTTTTTTCGTTCAAAAGTTAGTGACCCCGAAAAAATACCGAACTTTCTAAAAATCGTTCTTCAAAAGTCAGTGATCCCCCGCATAAAAAAGCGGCCGATATTATGTATGTTCACCAGGCTTCTCAGGGAAACCGTGGCGAGAATTTCGCGAAAAGGTTTAGCCAGGCGTTTTTTTCGCTGATTCGCTTACAGGCTGATCAGCCGTTTTTGAGCCAGAGACTCAGCGTAGAAATGGCTGATCAGCGGCTGATAAGCGGAGCAAAAAAACGTCTTGGCTGAAATATGGCTGATCAGCTGGATAAAATAGGCTGAAAAGAGGCTGCGCAGCTTGAACTCAGCCAAAGTTTCCCTGAGTTGGGCGGAACCGACCCTTCGGAACTTTCGGAATCGACGCTTAGTTCCAAAAAAAAATTTCGGAGAAAAGTTCCGACGTAAAAAAGTTCCGAGAATAGTCGGAAATTTCGGAACTTCGGAAATTTCCGGTTCCGCCCAAGCCTGATTTCAAGTCTAGGTTTTCACTTTATGAGTGTTTTAAACCACGCCACAACTTTCTTTATTCTCGCGATTACATTTCTTATTCATTGAAATCCAACTCCTTCATATTCTTATTTTTTCACAGCTCTGTTGTCATGGTTTTTTGTTTTCATTTTCCAGTTTGATATGCGCTGTCAATTATACGACACAAAACGGAGAAAATATGTATTTCCGAAAGTTCTTCAAATTTCCAGTCACCAAACCAATCGATGTCAAGACTAAGTTTTATAGTGCCGAGGTGAGTATTATCAATGCTTTTTCATTTAAAAGTACTAATAATAGTTTTTGCATGTTTTTCGTGTGCGTGGCTTTGATATGATGTGATTATTTTGTAGGATAATGCGGTAAGAAACCTTTATTTTTTTATTGAAATTTTCAGTCGAACTATATTCTTTCAGAATCAAGATGTCTATTTGGAAGCTCAAATCGAAAATACTTCCAATGCTGACATGTTTATGGAAAAAGTCGAACTAGAACCAAGCCAACATTATAAAGTATCAAACATTGTCAATAAGTGAGTTTCGACATTTTCAAACTTTTTCAAAATAGTCTTTTGTTCCAGAGATGAGTTTGATAATTGCGGGAGTCTTTTGAAATCGAAAGATGTCCGGCAGTTTCTGTTCTGTTTAAGTCCTGTTGATGTTCACAATACGTTGGGGTATGAAGTAGAGAAGAGGCAAATAAATATATTCATTTTTCAGACATAAAGATCTGACAAGTATTGGAAAATTGGATATGTCATGGAGAACGAGTATGGGAGAACGGGGACGACTACAGACAAGTGCGTTGCAGAGAATTGTAAGTTCTTCAATAATCCGAAAGTTTACTGTGAGGAATTTTTACGAACATAAATATAGGAGTTGGAATAAAAGTGAAAAATTTTGAAAGGGAGGTCCATGCTCAAAAATTGGGATAGGATTACTGTTCTTCAAGGGTGTCGTTTTAGATCTGGCTGAGCAGACCAGCCCTCCCCTTCGAGTCCGCTGTAAAAATTAAAAATGCAACGGAACTTCTTGTTCGGCCCACATATGGTCCAAAAGGTTTTTGCCCCCAAAACTTCACTTACTTGTACCAAAATTTGGTCTTGCTAAGCTATGCCCGTTCATTAAGTTTTCAACAGGCTGGCCGTGTCGGCCCGGCCCAACATATGGCGGGCTGCGGGCCCCTGTAAACGGCCCAAACGACACCATTGCTATTCCTAATGGGGCATACCTGGCCTAAGAAGGTACCAAAATTTCTCAAAAAATTTTTTCAATATAAAAAATTGGGGAAAACATTTTTGTCCCTGTGAAAAAAAAATCAAAAAAGTAAAAGAATGGCTAAAAATTTCACGGAAAATTATAGTTTTTATGTTTTCGTGACGTGACCTACACATTTTTCTTGATAAATGTCACTGTGAATTTTCGACAAAAAAAATGTCACGGTACTTTTTTTACTCCTAGGTCAGGTATGTAATGGGGGCACGAAAACAGTGTCTTCAAGGGATACGGTTTAAAGGATGGTGTTTATATCAATTTGAAGTTCAAGTACTTCTGATAATTTTTCGTAGACGGACCGGAACCGATTTTTTTTTACGTTTTTTTATTTCAGTCAATAGTATTCCTTAAACGGAAACCTTTTCTAACAAAAATTTTGAGAGATAGAACAAATACGGTTTTTCGTGGGTTACTGTACCCGCACTTTTCTAAAAGAGATTTTATGGGCATATTCTCAAAACCTCTTCTACAAAAGTTTTCACCATAATAAATGTATGTATTTTTTCAGGCTCCTGGTTATGGAGATATCCGGTTATCAGTTGAGAAAACGCCATCTTGTGTATCTGCCAAGACTCCTTTCCAATTGTCGTGTCGTTTGTACAATTGCTCGTGAGTTTCATCGCATCTCTTCTTTCTGAAACCAAGTTAAACATTTGCAGAGAAAGAGCACTCGATTTGAAATTGAAACTAGAGCAACCCGAAAACCATCAACTGATATTTTGTTCACCATCCGGTGTCAGCTTGGGACAACTTCCTCCTTCGCAACACGTCGATTTTGATTTAGATATTTTCCCGGTTTCGGTAGGAATTCAAGTTAGTTCATTCGAAGCTTTTGAAAATACAAAACTGAAAGAATTCAGAGTATTTCGGGAATTCGAATAATTGATACATTGTCGATGCGAAACTATGATCATGACGATATCGCACAGGTTTTCGTGTCGTAAATTAGCAAGTTTGTATAAAAATGTATTTATTGATTCATATCAAAAAAGGTGTTTTTTTTTCTATAAATAATGTAAGAAAAATAAATATGGGAAATATACAAACAATCAATTGTCGATTTCGAATTATAGTCTACGTCCAGATGAACGTTGAGCCGCGTCGTGCCAGAAACATGATTTCATGTTCTCAAAACGATCATAACAACTGATGTACGAATAATCGAGAAGGGTCACGTTTCCAGGACGTTGGTCACAGAATGTTAGACACTACAAAAAAAATGATATTCTTGATGTGTTTCAAGTGGAATTGTACCTTATCACCGGCCAAAGTGGTGGTGACCCCATTTCGAACACAACATGCTCGATGATCTCTTCCTTGTGCGGCACAGAATTGGATTTCTGCGGTTGCTGCTAATGGACATGCATCTTGACGGAAATACATTTTTGTGAGCTGAAAAACATGTTTCGTTTTTCAATTCGATTGAATGTTCTTACTGATTCTTTGGAATATGTGTTGAATGTACACTTTTGTAAACAGGCATCTGGCAATCCACGTTGTTCACAACATTGCATGAAAAGTGCATTCGGATCCTGAATGTGTCTGTGTGTTTATATTTGTTTTTTAAACGATTCTCTTGTCACCCCATTGAACATGAAACATATTCAAATCGAATAATACAAATCATACCGGTTGACAGAAAAAGCTATACGCGATTAGCCCGAGACACGAAATAAAGAGACACAGAGAGATTATACGGTTCTGTGGCTTATACTACCACTATTTTATGGCAATTGTAATATTATTATTAGTTGGTTGGCGATTTCATGAAACCGGAAAGTTTTTTGAGGTGTGCAACGAAATCAAAAGAGAATGACGTCATCGAGAGAAGCGAAAATTAAGGGATTAAAAAAATAATCGATGAACAATGCCAAATACTTATATATGTATGTACTTTGCAGAAAAAAATATAACCGCACCAAATTTCATACTTTTTTGACCAGTTAAAATAAGTTTAAACCTCGATTTGTTGATTTGAAAAAATGATCAGAAAGTACAGTAACCAAGTTTTGATTTTCAAATATAAATTTTGCCATATTGACCGAAAACTTGAAAATAAAAATCTGGGCCGGCTCCAAAATTTCAGACAACAACACGTTCTCTCCAAAAAAAAGCTGCTCATAAATACGAATTTTTGATGATAAATAAAAATGTGGGTCTCCTGCCCAAGTATCTTGAACCATATTTTTTGTGAAATTTCAAAATAGGAAGTTTCATCCTTGAATGAATTGATAACTTACAGTTGGTTGTTGAGATCGTCTGAATTGTGAGAATCGATCAGCTCCCAAAAGAACAGGTCCTCCTCCTCCAATTTGATGTGTTCCAGCTGCATGAACACGAGCCTTTGTTCTATAACAACCATATGTTCCACAAGAGAATCCAGAACCACATCCACTTTGAGCACAAGGCGAAGCAACTGGAGGAATCGGAGATTGACAAGGCCCTAGACCACATGTACCAGATGCCAAACACTACAAAAAATGGCCAAGAATTCAAAAAAGAAACAAAAAAGAACAAGAAATTATCATACCGCTTCGAGAATTGGCAAATTGGTGACAAAAAGTGAAACGATGACAAGTTGAAGCATATTGTTGTTGTGTTGTATATGTTTGAATAATCCCACACAGATTTTATAGTCCGATGAGATTCGGAAAAAATGGGCGGCACCGGACGAGGATAACCGGTTACGGAACCACTATTTACATGCTGCTTGGCATTGAAACGTTTCTCCTCTTTTTTGTGTTTGTGCTGAAGGTTATTCTCAAGATTCTTCCGGAATTCAAGGGAAACCAACAAAAAAAAGGGAAAATTTGTATACGAGGTCATATGAAAATATGTGAAAAAACTAGAACACATTTCATTCCCTACAATTTTAGCATGTTTGTGTTGATAGCCTAAATTGCAACCCTGACCTCTAATTCTTTGTCAGTGCTCGAATATTTCATTGCTCGCCATGGTTTGGATTGTTACTCAAAAGTTCGTTCCTAAAATCTGTCGGATCGAGCTTCATTGTTTTTCGACTCTTCAAAAAAACCTCCCAAATAAACACTCTAAGACCAATTTCTCTCGAACAAATTCATGGTCCGTTTCGTGTCATGCTTTTTCGGACCTCCAATAGAAAATCGCGACCCGCCTAAAATTCCATGTTTGCTCCTCTCTACGACAAAGGTCACGTTTCATTTTATATTGGAACAATCAAAAGTTAAAGATTAAATAAAGAGATGGAACTGAAATTGTGGAAAGAAACTGAACGAGGAAAGTTTCCCAAAATTAGTATGTTCATACTTACTTGGTATGGTGCAGATTTGGTAGAAGAGAGCGTAATTAGATCTTATGAAATTAATTTTTTGGAACAACAAATAAGTATTTGGGGATTTGGTTTTGTTTTTGAAAAAAATATCAGTTTTTCCTGGAAAAAAAATTTTCAAGCTATCAGAAGTTTTACTTCCATTTTTTGTAATAAGATTTTAATTTTCCATGAAAACCTCGATTTCTTTTCACTGAACAAATAAGAGAATCCATGTTTCAATTAATATGCTAATTGTGAATACTGTATCACTTTTGTATCTATTTCTTGTTCAAGAACGTCAAACTGTTCCCAAGGACTATTCGATTTGTAAATAAACTTTTGAATTTGGTTAGTTATGAATTGAGGTTCGAAACTTGTTAATAATCGGCTTAGTTGACAATTCTGCCAATACCAACAATGCTTTTCACTTTTTATTTGTATTAAAACATATTTCAATTATCGCCAAAAATATTTGGATGTTGTTCGAGATGACTTCGGAAACATTGTCGAATATTGTTGAAGTTTTGCATGCAGAATACATGAGTCACATGCTCGTTTGGAACTTTTCCTTGAGCTTTGCAATACGGTAGACATGTTGCGACTACGTTGCTGAAATATATTTACTCGTTTTGATACAGTTTGGAAGTATTGTGTGAGAATTTTTCACGACACAAAACTTCAATCTGTTCGGTGTTTCAAAGACTCGGCCTGAAAAAGTGGTGTGGGTTTTTGGATTTTTAGTTTACTGAACTGTCTGAAAAAATCTGACTTTTCTAATATGCTTAAATCTGCTGAATGAGTAATTATGATATTTCCCGTCTAGTTTTTGTTTTTCTGAATCGTCAAACTCACTTTCTTTTGCAACATTCGGTGTGATCAACTCTTGAACTGGCACAATCCCACATCAAAGCTACTGTATTATTCTTCGGACCACACGTATTCAGATAATGAAGCATCTGAAAAAAATATCGTGTCAAATCAGAATTATTTCAATAAAATTTGAGATTAAACCAGACTTGTTATTTGTGGACTTTTTGTTGTTTTTTTGGAAACGACAGCCCTAGATGAACTACTCAAAAGTCTTGAAAAACATTGTGAAACAAATTATGAAAAAAATCAAGTTTTCGAGCCGTTTATATTCCTAACGTTTTGTCAACTGAAAAAATAGGCGAGCTGGCCCGATTTGAAGTGAACCTACATTTCCCTGATGAATAGCCTCAAAGTCACAGAATCTCTTTTTGCATGATTTGTCGGCCTGTTTTTGTCTCGCACAACATGCTTTCAACTTTTGATTCGCATCTCGTCGACAATTTCTAGAATATAAAAAGTAAAAATAAAAAGTTGGCAGATAAAAAAAACTCACAGAAATTCAATAGAAATAGATGACAGAACAACGAGAACGAGAAATAGTCTCATTTTGGAAAACAAAAAACACAAAAGACTAATGTGATTGGTGTGACACGGTTTGGTGAGAATGAATAATTGGAAGGAGATGAGGTCAAGAGGTCATTAATGCACAATATATGCTTACGGAATATTCAAAAAACAAAATGAAGAGAACGCTAACATGATGAACAAAGACGTATACTGTTGAAAAACATTGTATTTTACAATGTGCAGGTATTTCTCACAATTGTCTACAAGGGAATGGGTCAGTTTGGAGTTTTTGAAAGAAAACTAGTGGTCTTATAGAGTTTTAGAGGCTGAAAACGATCCCGTCGTCAGATTTTGCGAAAATCCTTTATGAAATCGGATAATCGTCTTCAAATATGAGGCTAAAAACTGCAATTTTGAGAAATAGAGGGTTTTCTCAAAAAATGTTATTCGGATGTTGTTCAGAAGCGGTTATTATCCAAATATTTTTCTAGTTCACCACGTTTTGAAACTATTAATTCATTGATTATTTGCATTTTTCAAAAATTAAAAGCTCAATATCTCGGTTCTAAGAGGAGTTTCGCAAAAGACAGGATACTTTTTTTTCAGCGTATCGAAATCCTTAAAACCACACAATTTCATCCGAAAACTCCAAATTGACCCAAAACCATTACCTTGTCAGGGATTTCCCGTTTTGAGCCCGCTTCACGAACAATGGAAATCCCACGTGGACCCGATCGCATTTCAACAGTTCTGGGTTCAACGGCCAATCCGATCGCATTTAGAAAAATCGAATTTTTCCTCCTCTACTTTCTCGTTTTTGTTTCAATCGAACAATTGATAACACCAAATCATGATTCTTGAAAAAATCCAAAAACCTGATTGGATTTATCATTCATTAGCTGCTATTTATCGCCATTTTCCAATTATTATGCTTCTTCTTCTTCTTCTTCATTTTGATAGAACAATGACCTCGTTTTCATCATTGTTATTATTTTCTTTTTTGTTTATCGGTAAGCAATTTGGTTTTGAACGAAAAATGCAGAAAACATTCTCTTTTTAAGGTTTTTCACAAGGATTTGAAGATGTTCCAAGAGCCAGCGGGTTGAAAGAAATTAGACGGTGAGTTGTGCATTTTGTGTTGGGATGAATAATTTTGAAGCCGGAATTAGAACCTGAATAGTTTCTCAGACTCAAAAGAATGTTTTGAGAAGTTCGAAGTTAGAGAAATTCAGAAAACTTTTTGGGAAATTTTTCAAGAGTATTTATGCCTTATTCTTGTTTCAGTCTTCACAATATAACTCTGCCGGTGGACGAAACATTTTTAACCGATACCTTTTTTTTGAAGACATTTTGTCGATAATGTTCAGACGACAAAATTTTGGCAGGAATTAGATAAATAATGTTCCAGAGCCAGCCTTGAGCGGACTAGAATTTTTGTGGCGATATTCTGAACGACGGGTGAGATTATAGCCCGAGAGCCAGGCCCGAAAAACACAGACCGGTCGAAACAAGCCCGACCAGGCCTGCCCGTATTTTGAACGTCAGTTACTCAAAGCTGCGAATATATATTTTTAAAGTTATGGTAACCATTTCCACACTCTTGCCCTTCTAGTAGCCCGGCCGGCCCAAGAGCCGAGTTTACGAGATACAATCTCAACTCTTTGTGAAAATATACACATATATTTTCAAAGTTTAAATCAAAAATATTTCAAATGAACTGTGAGTTTTTCAAGAGCTCCAATTCCATCGATGTCTCAATATGCTCCTCTTGCCAAATCTCTTCGCCCAAAATCGACAGGTGTTCGACGGGCTCCTCCAGCCACGCAAACACCAACTCAACGACAAAATGTTGCTCAACAAAGAGCCGGTGTCATCCAACGAGCTCCACTTCAACCACCTCCAATTGCCGTTCCTCAATTCATCCCGATTCCAGTTCCTGTTTTTCCGCGATTCGAGGATTTGCCAACATTCCCACCACATGAAATGCATACTTTGGCACCACATACATTCCCGACAATCACTCCAATTCCCGGAATGCCCACTCTTCCCGCCCTAACCATGCCACCATCTTTTCAACGACTTTTGGGTATTACAACGACCACAATGAAACCGGAAAGAGATGAAGCAGACACAGTAAACGAGAGAAGAAGACAAGAAGTTGACCAAGAAATTGATGAACAACGGTAAGCTAACATTCACAGTGTTTTCGCTTAGTACTACTACAGTAATCATGTAGTAGTACTATAGTACTACTATAGTAGTCAGTCGCTAGTAGTACTAACGGTACACCTCTAGTACTACTAGCGAACGGATTTAGTAGTCTGGTAGTAGTTCATTAGTAGTCTGTCAATAGGGCTGTAGTGGTGTGGAAGTAGTCAACTTTTTTTCTCTAGACCGACTGTGGTCATAAAACAGTTTTTTCGCGTTACAAAATTCTACATACAATAATTTATTAACTTCAAATAAAAAGCATCAATTACATAAAATGGAAAAACATCAAAGTAATAATGTTCGTGAGTTTTTTAAATCATTTTTTCCAACTTATTTTTATCTGTCGACTTTACCGGAAAGTGTAAAAGATTGTGATTAAAAAAACGGTATCTTAAATTTTCGTTCTAAAGTATTTGAAAGTTTTGTGTTATTCTCATGTTATTTAAATGTGCTCCTCGGAGTTCCACGGCTTGGTCGAGGTAAGTTTTAAGATAATCATCATTATCAAGAAGATATGAAAATTTCTCAAAAATCGTGTAAAATTATAAAACTCAGATTTTCAAAGGTAATGTGAACATACTTTACTCGAATCGTGAAATTCGCCGAGCACGTTTTGTAACCACGGAAAAGAAAGTTACTATACTAACTCTGAGCAATTTAGATAACAGAAAAATGTTCTCAAAGTTTTGTGAAAAATTTCAGAGTAATTCTCAAAATTGCCAATTCAAACCTACTCACGAACATTAATAATACAATAAAAGCAACTTAAAATTAAATTACCGACCTGTTTGGAATATTGCGCGCTGTTCCTTGTCCGGCAGATGATGATGGTTGTTTAACTTTCGATGTTTGCTCTTCTGTAATAACGAATGTTTATTAGGTTGTTTTTTTTTATGAAAAACTTGAAAATTTTTTCAGTTTATTTCCTAAAAAATTGAATTGGAGTATTCAGTTTCACTTCTCAACCGAATAATTGTTGAGAAAAACTGAGAAGATATCGAAAAAATAGGCGTAGACAGTTCTTGTATTTTGGCGTGATTCGGTGAGAAATGAAATTGAATACATCACTGAAAAAACAGAGAACATCACTGAAAAAACAGAGAAAAAATCTTGTGTGTAATATTTATTTCTATAAGTAACTTTTTTCAAATTTTTTTTTTTTTGAACGAAATTTACAAGTTTTTGAGGGAATTATCAAAACACTCACCCTATTTCAACACCTCCATAGTTCTTGTAGAACCTCATTTTCGTTGCATTGCAGGCGGTAACCTAAATAGTTAAAATTATATTAGAAAATCTAAAAAAAAACATAACACACAGTAAATAAATTGCAAAGAACTCTAGTCGCTGTTCTAGAGAAACTCGAGTTTTCAAAATTTAAATCGAAAATAGATGAATTGAGAAAATGTAACTCTTATCGATTGATATATTAAACTTTTTATCAACTAAAAATAATGATTCTGTGTTACAAATGCAAATTTTAGATGCCGAATTTCGAAACAACGAGTAGAAGACTCTTTACAAGGTAACTGTGATTAAAATCACTCACCTAGTTACTATTCGTGTTCATCCTGACGTTGTTTGTTGCATCAAACTGAAAAAATAAATTATTTTTCAAAAAGTCCTAAAATCGGATTTAAAACTAACAAGAATGCAATTTTTCGAGAAAAAAGTATGAAAATAGACGAATCACATCATTCACATTCGAATTCTGTTGAAAAACAGTTATTGCAAGTAACGCATACACCTACAAACACAGTTAAGAAAACCGAAAAAAACGAAAAACAAAAATACGTGCGCGTAGAATAAAATGGGTTGTACGCAAGTTGTGTGTGTTTGCACACATAGGGAAAGGGCACAGTACCGCTGAAGCTATTCCAATCAAATAGTCTTTAAATAGGTGTTTATTTCAAAGACGAGCTTTTTTATGATGATTGAGAGAATTTAAAAACTTCCCAAAACTTATTCAAAATATTAAATTTTTTTTATTTCGACTTTTACACCACTTTTTCGCTGCTACAAACTAGTGGTGCAAAAAATGGTGCAATAGTAGGATAAAAGTGCAACTATAGTGGTAATTTTATCACTATAGTACTACTTCGCGAAAACACGTTGATAATGAGAATTTGAAGTCATAAATTCGACACTACTAGTTCACTACTTCTTGACTACTAACAAGCTCTTCCAGCTAAGTTCTAAAATTACAGTATTTCTCATTTTTTTTCACCGTTTAAAATATTTCTTGGGTATGTCTGATGCAAGTATATCGGTTTTCCATTGTGATTTAGTCTCAATTGATTCACTACTAAACAACTACTAAAGTACCACTAAAGGAGATTTTCAAAATCAGATGTTTATTCTAGTATTTGGGATTTACTCTCAGCGAACGGTGTCTGGTACATATTGTTTCCCAGTACTGATAACGAAAAACAATCCACAGCCTGGAATTCTACACTACCAGAACACTACTTTTCAACTACTACACTTTAGTAGTGTGAAAAAGGTATAATAGTAGGACCTTAGTACTACTATAGTAGCGAGTTCACTACTATAGTACTACTAAGCGAAAACACTGTGCATTTCGTGGCCTCCTTAGCTCAGTTGGTAGAGCGTGAGACTTTTAATCTTAAGGTCAGGGGTTCGAGTCCCCTAGGTGGCTTGATTTTTTTTTTACAAATTTTATTTTCTATTTTCAGAGAAGTTCCAAGCTATAACAAAGATTTGAACACAGTTCGATCCCGTTTAACGAAGTTTGTCAGAGGGCGAGAAGATTCTTCCGATGAACGAAAAATGAGAGGAGAAGAAGGAGCCGAATGGATTGTCCCATTCCACTAAAATGGATAAATAGAACCTAATAATTGATAATAATTCGATATTTAATAAACGTGACATATTTCTCGTAGATGTGGCTATTTAAAGGAAAAGTTGAGCTCAGTTCATTCAGGTTTCTATAGTTACAAAAGAAATACAATATTTTAGCTGTTTGTCTTCCCAACATAAATTGTAAGTTTTCGGGAGAGAGAATGAGAAAGTACGGTAATACCGCGGTAATTATAGAAATAATTGTGAAAAAAGCAAAAAATCAAGCCACCTAGGGGACTCGAACCCCTGACCTTAAGATTAAAAGTCTCACGCTCTACCAACTGAGCTAAGGAGGCCACACAGTGTTTTCGCTTAGTAGTACTATAGTAGTGAACTCGCTACTATAGTAGTACTAAGGTCCTACTATTATACCTTTTTCACACTACTAAAGTGTAGTAGTTGAAAAGTAGTGTTCTGGTAGTGTAGAATTCCAGGCTGTGGATTGTTTTTCGTTATCAGTACTGGGAAACAATATGTACCAGACACCGTTCGCTGAGAGTAAATCCCAAATACTAGAATAAACATCTGATTTTGAAAATCTCCTTTAGTGGTACTTTAGTAGTTGTTTAGTAGTGAATCAATTGAGACTAAATCACAATGGAAAACCGATATACTTGCATCAGACATACCCAAGAAATATTTTAAACGGTGAAAAAAAATGAGAAATACTGTAATTTTAGAACTTAGCTGGAAGAGCTTGTTAGTAGTCAAGAAGTAGTGAACTAGTAGTGTCGAATTTATGACTTCAAATTCTCATTATCAACGTGTTTTCGCGAAGTAGTACTATAGTGATAAAATTACCACTATAGTTGCACTTTTATCCTACTATTGCACCATTTTTTGCACCACTAGTTTGTAGCAGCGAAAAAGTGGTGTAAAAGTCGAAATAAAAAAAATTTAATATTTTGAATAAGTTTTGGGAAGTTTTTAAATTCTCTCAATCATCATAAAAAAGCTCGTCTTTGAAATAAACACCTATTTAAAGACTATTTGATTGGAATAGCTTCAGCGGTACTGTGCCCTTTCCCTATGTGTGCAAACACACACAACTTGCGTACAACCCATTTTATTCTACGCGCACGTATTTTTGTTTTTCGTTTTTTTCGGTTTTCTTAACTGTGTTTGTAGGTGTATGCGTTACTTGCAATAACTGTTTTTCAACAGAATTCGAATGTGAATGATGTGATTCGTCTATTTTCACACATACGAAAAAAAAATACAAAAATGAGGGAAAATCAGCATCACGTACTTTCGAAAAAAAAAGAAAAAAAAGTGGGCGGGTTTTAATTTTTGCAATGTTGCCGCACACTGTTTGTTTGCATTTCCATGTTTTTTCCGTGGTAATTTGAAATTATTTTTAAATAAAATATATTTTTTTATATTTGTTTTTTAAATAAAAATGTTCGTTGAATTGGTGAAATAAAATGAAAACAACTTGACTGCGTTCAACTCGATCAAGCTAATGGTGCCACGAAGTTTATAATAATCGACATCGGCTGGATAAGTGTTTTGGACATTTAGAAAGAAAGAGAAAATCGTGAACACTAGAAAAAGAAATTCGTGAACAGCGTATACTTTTTTTCCGGTGAGAGTTGTGGAAAAGCTTTATTTTGTTTTATAAATTATTGAATAAGAAAAAATTATATGCAAACAATATTAGTGTAATCATTTATTAACAGACAGAATCGAAGGTATTGTTTAGATAACTAAAACAACAATCTAATTATTTTAAAGATATGCCACTTGCCGTTGCCCTTTCACCAAGCTGCGAAGGATTTGCAAAGCGCTGATGTTGCGTAATCGAGCATCAGACATTCTTCAATAAGCATCTGAAATATATTATTGCCTACGGGTTTTTTTAAATTTACGGTCAACAATACATTTTAAAAAAATACCTGATGTTAACCGACGACGTAGTTACATTGTTTCAGCTTATAGTAACTGCCATAGAATCCTCTCGATCAAACAATCACACATTTCTTGTCACTAACAATTGCAGCATCCAACATTCTTCGAAGTTTATCTGAAATTCAATATTGCCCACGGATTTTTTTTTAATTTTCGGATAACAATGCTTCAAAAAATACCTAGTGTGAAACGCGGAAGTCGTTTTGTCGTTTGGTTCCATTCTTACGAGACATAAATATCACTCGATTCATCAAAAGCATATTTTTCGGTTACAGCTGCTATTCGTTTATTCTTTCACTCTTGAATGAATGACGATTCCAATCCTGAAAAATTTCAATCTACGGGATGTGAATCTATCTTCTTGTACATGTACATGAAAACAATGACCTGGATAGTATAACACGAGACCATGAAATTGACGTTTGGGAAGCCAAATAATATTATCCTGAAAAACTTTTCGAATTAAATTTTGCTTTAGTATGTTTAAAACTTACTGTTTTTTTTTCACTGTGACGTTTGAAAAGTCATGTACTTTCATTCATTCACCAGTATAAAGCATTGAATCAGACAATGCCTAGCGAAACAACGCAGAACTGCGCAAAATGTTCTTCTCAAGCCCAAAAAAAAAATTTAAAAAAGAAAAACAAAAGTGTGCGCGCTTGTTGCAAACAAACAGTGCCAGGGGAGGCGGGAGGCGGGGCAATGGGCGGAGCCTATTGTCTGTAGTGACGGTGTTTGTATTTTTTTTTCGTATGTGTTTTCATACTTTTTTCTCGAAAAATTGCATTCTTGTTAGTTTTAAATCCGATTTTAGGACTTTTTGAAAAATAATTTATTTTTTCAGTTTGATGCAACAAACAACGTCAGGATGAACACGAATAGTAACTAGGTGAGTGATTTTAATCACAGTTACCTTGTAAAGAGTCTTCTACTCGTTGTTTCGAAATTCGGCATCTAAAATTTGCATTTGTAACACAGAATCATTATTTTTAGTTGATAAAAAGTTTAATATATCAATCGATAAGAGTTACATTTTCTCAATTCATCTATTTTCGATTTAAATTTTGAAAACTCGAGTTTCTCTAGAACAGCGACTAGAGTTCTTTGCAATTTATTTACTGTGTGTTATGTTTTTTTTTAGATTTTCTAATATAATTTTAACTATTTAGGTTACCGCCTGCAATGCAACGAAAATGAGGTTCTACAAGAACTATGGAGGTGTTGAAATAGGGTGAGTGTTTTGATAATTCCCTCAAAAACTTGTAAATTTCGTTCAAAAAAAAAAAAATTTGAAAAAAGTTACTTATAGAAATAAATATTACACACAAGATTTTTTCTCTGTTTTTTCAGTGATGTTCTCTGTTTTTTCAGTGATGTATTCAATTTCATTTCTCACCGAATCACGCCAAAATACAAGAACTGTCTACGCCTATTTTTTCGATATCTTCTCAGTTTTTCTCAACAATTATTCGGTTGAGAAGTGAAACTGAATACTCCAATTCAATTTTTTAGGAAATAAACTGAAAAAATTTTCAAGTTTTTCATAAAAAAAAACAACCTAATAAACATTCGTTATTACAGAAGAGCAAACATCGAAAGTTAAACAACCATCATCATCTGCCGGACAAGGAACAGCGCGCAATATTCCAAACAGGTCGGTAATTTAATTTTAAGTTGCTTTTATTGTATTATTAATGTTCGTGAGTAGGTTTGAATTGGCAATTTTGAGAATTACTCTGAAATTTTTCACAAAACTTTGAGAACATTTTTCTGTTATCTAAATTGCTCAGAGTTAGTATAGTAACTTTCTTTTCCGTGGTTACAAAACGTGCTCGGCGAATTTCACGATTCGAGTAAAGTATGTTCACATTACCTTTGAAAATCTGAGTTTTATAATTTTACACGATTTTTGAGAAATTTTCATATCTTCTTGATAATGATGATTATCTTAAAACTTACCTCGACCAAGCCGTGGAACTCCGAGGAGCACATTTAAATAACATGAGAATAACACAAAACTTTCAAATACTTTAGAACGAAAATTTAAGATACCGTTTTTTTAATCACAATCTTTTACACTTTCCGGTAAAGTCGACAGATAAAAATAAGTTGGAAAAAATGATTTAAAAAACTCACGAACATTATTACTTTGATGTTTTTCCATTTTATGTAATTGATGCTTTTTATTTGAAGTTAATAAATTATTGTATGTAGAATTTTGTAACGCGAAAAAACTGTTTTATGACCACAGTCGGTCTAGAGAAAAAAAGTTGACTACTTCCACACCACTACAGCCCTATTGACAGACTACTAATGAACTACTACCAGACTACTAAATCCGTTCGCTAGTAGTACTAGAGGTGTACCGTTAGTACTACTAGCGACTGACTACTATAGTAGTACTATAGTACTACTACATGATTACTGTAGTAGTACTAAGCGAAAACACTGTGCCACGAGATAGGCGCGGCGAAAGGGAAAAGATACAAATGATGAAAAAAGAAGAGAATAGAAAAACATAGTGTTGTAGATGACAAACTTTTTTCGAGTGAAAGGAAAAGAAGATATTACATTTGGACGAAAAAATATTGTCATTGCTTGTGATGTTGTCAATGGAAAGGTATCTGAAGTACTGTAGCCTTGTCGAAAAATACAGTATGTTTCAGATTACCCATGTTGATGTGAGTAGTGAATTAATGGGTTATATTTTTGCTGGAGATGAAATAATCTCAATAAACGGTGAAACAAATATTAAATCAACAGCTGATTTCAATCAAAAAATATCGGCAAAGTTGCCGGGAAAAGTATCGATTGAATTCATGCGTGATGATCATTGTTTGGTGACTGAAAACATTCTTACACCGCGACGTCCGAATACTCAAATGGTTGAATTGACATTGACATATCGAGGCGGAGCTGCGACTGGAATGATTATTCATCGAATGTCATCTGATCCGAGAACAGTCACTATGTCAATGGTTTCGAGTTCATCAACTGCATGTAAACATGTTAAAAATGGTGATATTCTTGTCAAAGTCAATGATGTTTATGTTTTGAATCGTGATGCCGCTAGAAAGGTTTGTTTGTTTGGGTTGGCTGAAGCGGAATCCTGACCAGATAAAATGAATCCGAAGAATAAAATCGGGCCGAATTTGAAGGAATATTGACTATTCCCCAGTCAAAAAACTATCCAAAATCCTTCAACTCATTTTTCGTGATTTCCAAAAAAGCTTGAATTTAGAAAAAACCAATTTATCGATTTGCAGTTGCTGTATGCTAGTGTAAATAGCACAAAAACAGTTCGAATTACTCTCGAACGTTCGACAACAAATACTCCACTTGGACCGGCGCCAGCTCCTCCACAAGGGGCCAAAACAACAGCACCAGATGCTCTTTATAAAGAGAAGTCTACAACGAGTGCTGTTGTTCTTCCATCAGTTCGTCAAAGTGCATCAAAAATTGCCAATAAACAATATGATGTTCTTTTACCTGCCGATGTTTTGGAAATTATGAAAAATAATCGCGAATTTTTCAAGAGACCATGTAAATTGGCACCGTGTGTATTGAAGGCAACTGTTCCTTCAACGGCAAGTGCCAGTGAGTTTTTTGTTGTTGTTGTTGTTATATTTGGCAAAAAGATTGTTTCAGCTGCTCTCAAATTGGAAGCAACTGCTCAACCGGAAGTTATGATACCTTGTGATCCATCTCCAAAACCCCTTAAAGCAACTCCCAAACGTGTCGGATCTTGATCGCTTTTTTTGCTTTGTCTATTTGTTCGAAAATTGAGCAAAATAAAATGAACAAACTTCTTTTTTTTGTTGATTTTTTGCGAAGCGAACGCATAGCTAACTGGCACCACAAGGAGAACGAACACAAATAAACAAATAAATAAATAAAACTGTTGAGAAAAAAGTGGATGCTTCGTTCTCCCTCAGGTTTGCCGATCAAAAACAATTCGGGTTTTGTGAGAAGCAGAAAACTGAAAAGTTTGAAGTTTGGTACTTCTGTACCAACTTATAACTTGCAACGTTGCAGGACAGTTCTCAATTTGGGGTTTTGAGGGGAAACCCCTGGCTGAATTTAGGCCCTTCTCGGACAGAAAATGAAATGGTTTTCTGAAATGTTTTTTTTTGGATCAGTTTGTTTCTGAAAAAACGTTTTTCTCGTAAGGTACTGATTTTTCTTTATCTGGAAAAGTTCCGAAAGTTTTTCCGAAAGGTATAAAAGGGTCAAAAAGTTTGACAGAAAGGGGGAATTTATCGGAAGAGTCAACTTTATGTTTCAGAAAATTTCAGAAAGGGGCTACTTGAGATTTACAAACCGTCAATGTTTTGAAAATTTTCAGAATTTAGAATGATAAATACTGATATTTGAATATCAAGCCAAGTCGTTTATTTTTCTAGAAGTTCGGAAAAAATAGTTCTACAAATATTATTTTTTTTGCACAAATATGCGGCGGATATTTTCAAAACTTCCAGAGAAAAAAATCAACCAACTATGTTTTTTCAAAACTTAAAAAACAAAAACATTCTTTTAATTCCAAAAAATACAAGTTGACCGTATCAAAACAAAATTTCATCCGGTCATCAAAGAAACGGTGAAACACTGCAATCATCCCACTCCGTTTGCGATTTGATTTGTCTGAAATATTGATCAATTGAAACTAAGAAGTAACGCAGATTTGCGCAACGATCGTTCGAATGTACCCGAAAAATGTAGCATGTTTTGCGTTTTCGGAATGTTCTGCAAATTGTATAATTTTCAAATTAGTCATTTGCAAATTCGACCGACATCTGCTGAATTAAAGCACCTGTTGTCTCTTTTTCTATTCTATTTCAAAATGACAAATTCTCGATTTTCCAAAATCTGGTCACGTTCAATATTTTCGTCTGTTGCCTTTTTTTCTTCGCAGTCGTTGTTTTTCTTCTCCTCCACTGACATAATTTTTCACTTTCTCGCGTTCTTCTCCTTCTTCTTTTTCGTTTTTTTCATATTTTTTCCTGCTGACCACATCTCTGCGTCTCTTCGTCTTCCAATACTCTCTCGTCTATTTTTCCGGTGCTGCCTTGTACTACATTTTCTCTGTGTCTCTCGTTTACAAAACACTCTATCAGAGGTCAGAGAACAAGAGAAAGCAGCAAAAAATGGAACATTTTTCCCCCCGTTTTTTTTTTTGGATTTTTTTCACTTTGAGTGAGTTGACTTTTTGATTTCGACATTTTTTTCTTTTTCAACAGAGGTAAGTGTCGGCTCGTTAGATCATTGTCGAGTTTTCGGGCCGGCCCGAGGCCCAGTTTGACTAAATTGTTCATTGCGAGTCATCAAATAATAAATGTAATGAGGTTATCAATTTGGAAACCATCAAACCACTTTACAATCCACTCTGAAACAGTGATACTCTAGTAATATTTTGTCTCATAATAATAATTACTGCCTATCTCTACAGTATTCCCCTCTTCTTTTCCCGCCATAAACAATCCACACCTGGCAAAATTCCCAAATTTTTTTCTCTGCGCTCTCCATCTTTACACTCTGCTTCGAGCAGTTAGCCAAGCTCCGCCCACTTTTTGCACATAAACAAAAATGAGCAAATTGTAGTTAGTTGGACGACATTATTGTCAGAGTAAGACTATCCATTTATTTATTTTATTTTTTTCTTCAAAAATATTTATTTACGCGATTTTTTTGGTCGTGTTTCGCGTCTTGATTTGCACTTTTGTACTTGGTTAAAACGGTCACAGATTGCTTCGTTTTTCTTTTTTTGTCTACTTTTGGAGGTCGAAAAACATAATGTATTTTTGTTGGATGGACAATACAGTATGATAAAATATCAAAAAATTCTGACCTGGTTTTCATTGGATCTACGACATGTCGCCACGCGACAAAGTTCTTCGCAATCCCGGTTATTTTTCGATCTTGTTACACGTGTTTGACGTAAAACCTTCGGACATCACAACACATTTTTTGTACTGTGAAAATGATAGTTTCAATCTGAAAATGGGTTTTCTGCAACTTTAAAACGTGACCCGGTTCATAAATTTCGTCCGTTTCACTTTCTCTTTATTCGACCTTGGTTCCTAAAAATGTCCAAAAAACCTTCTTTTTTCCCCTGGCCAAATTCACGTGAATCAGCAAAATGTGCACTGAAAAGTACAGTATCTTTCTCGAACAATTGTTGTTTTTCATGTGTGCAATGTTTTGTTTTTTTTCTCTCACATGATCGGACAATCAGCTGATCGTGTTCTATATTTCGTAACTTTTGTTATCGATGATTCATTCTGGTCTTTTTTTCTTCAAATCAATGTGTCCAATATTTTCAGATGCCAACATTTACTCCTTTCACGACAACGAATGAAAAAATGAACAAAAACGAACATCAATTGTGGACTTCTTCGCTCTCCTCTCGAACTTATTCCGATGATTCGATATCGATTCGAAACAAATCTTCAAAAGGATATATCTCTACCATTTTTGATGTAAGTTTCGAAATATTTTATTCTTTTGTCTTCTCTTGAACTCATTTGAAATATTAGAAACAAAAAATATGTTGTTCTCTCATAAAGTTAGGAACAAAACTTTGAAATACTAAAAGTTCGGAGTGTTCAGGCCAGTTTTCCGAAGGCCGTGAAAAAAACTCTTTTTTTTAAGTTGTGGGAGTTTTGTTCTTTAAAAAAAAGTATGATTTGTAAACTGAATTTTCGAATATTGTTAAGGCCCGTTTCCGGGCGAATTTTTCTGACCTTCAATAAACAAGCCTGATCAGGGACCGCCCGGTTCAAAATCAAGCCTCATCCCTACCAGAAATAGAAAACAGAAAACTGTTGATCTAGATGTCATTTAGTGACTAAACTTTAGTCTCCAGAAAAAAAAATCATCATGCCTGGCCTCGGACCAGGTTGACCGAGCCTAGTTCTGAAAATCCCATTTTGCCTACTGTATTTCTCATTTGATATGAAATAGGTAGTATCTACCCATTGTGCAAAGTAAGATATCGACAGCACACAGTGTGTATTTCACTACCAACATTTAATGCAAACATGCGCACACAAATTCAGCCGGAGCCTATTTTTTTCTTGCAAACACTGGCACACATTTATTGACCCCGCCCCTTTTTGAAATTGTGGCCCATTGAACTGTTCCGTTCAAGTTTAGTTAGTTATTGCCAATAATGTTTTGGACATTGGTAGTAAAATACACACTGTGCAGCAAAAAAGGAGAATGTTTTTTTTTGGCCGACCGGTGTGTAGTTATAAGAGCAGGCAGGCATCAGCAGCGCAGTCAGAAAAATCAATCTCGTGTTGGTTCCTTTTTCGTTTCAATTCTCCGACTGCCATCGTTCCAAACCAAGCCAGTCTTCATTTTTTTGTCTCGTTCCTCTTTTTCTCTAAATCTCTTCTCCTCATTTCGATTCGCTCCACCCTTCTCAATTTCTTCTTCGTCCCTTTCTCCATCATCATAATATTATTTATATACGTTTCATCATTGATATAGGTATTTTTTGCAGCCGAAAACCAGTCAATATGTGAAATTGATAGTTTTGTGCATTTTGGCCGGTGTTCATCTGATATACATGAATGATTACATCGAGAAATTTGCTGCTTTTGATGAAGTGAACACTGTGGTAAGTACAGTACTCCTCAGAAAATCTACTTTACAAACGAATCGTTTCTGAATTCAGGTTGAAATGGTGGATATGGAAACAGAACAGAATTGGGTGGATGTTCAATCGGTCTCTTATACAATGCGCGCTTTCATCGATTACAAGAAGAATCTTTGGGTTACAGTCGGCACAATGTGCGCATCACTTGCCACAACAGCTTCACTTCTTATGATAGCAAATAGTGAGAGCCCATCGATTATCAATAAACGATGTCTGATGATGGTGAGTTTTTGTTGCGAGAATAACAAAACATCATAGAAAAACTTGCAGATCCGCACATTCGACTTTATCTCATTCATGCTAATCGGATGTCTTTTGTTTGCTCGAATCAGTTCTGATGTCATCATTTTTCATACAACTCAACACGCTTTGAAAAGTGCCGATCGACTTATTTCGCTCAATGATCTCATCAATGAACTGAGTTGTTCGATTTCGCCACGAGACCAATTACCACTCTGTTCACATCTTTTCGTTTCCTCAATTTTCCCGGTCAAACTTATCGAATATCTCATCATTCTTTGCATTCTAACTGGTGCTTATATTGGTTTGGCCTATTTGATCGAATGGTGCATTCGTCACTTCTTCCCGCCAACCAATTCACGACAACAACAACATCATGACGATTCGGACTCACAACTTGTGGACCACAAACTTCTTCTCGCCTAAACATCTGCGAGTTTCTTTCCTATCCATTTTTCTTTTTATCTGTTCTTCAAAAAAGCGTCTGTTCCGCAGGGTTGTAAGTTCCAAACTACCTCCTCAAAACTCCAAACCTCTTTAAACAACATCTTAAAGGCCCCCCAAACGGACGGTGCCCTGCGGAAATGATCTTTATCGATATAAACCTCTCTCCTCCTCTTCTCTCAACATTCTTTGTACTTTTTTGATTCATCCGTCTTCCAAAGACAAACTTGGCTTGTTGCAATACGCTACTTTTGATAATTTAATGAACACGTGTAAGTATATAAAGTGTTTGTTGTTCTACTTCTTCCCACATCATCTTCTAATTTCATGATATAGTTCAGTCCATTTTTTGTTTGTGAATAAAGACATGTTTTGACAATATACATTTTTTTCTCAAAGAAAGTTTCAAGAACTAAGTAAAAAGAAGTAGCCCGGCCCGTATTTTCTGAATAGGATCAAACCACTTTTTCGACCTCATTCAGTTTCTGTAGTATTCTGGTTAGAGATCTTCTCTATCTACAGTACTCTGACTCACATCCCCCAATCATAAGTAACATGCGAAAAATTCATATAATATTCACAACTTAAATTTCTTTACTTTTGGCTGAGATCTTTCTACAGTACTCTTTGAGATCTCGACAAATTTCCGTTTCTCGATTTTATTTTCTTCCTCTTCCTCTTCTTGTTTCAACTCATCAGAAACCTCAATTCCATATTCATAAACGAGAATTGCTTTGATAATTCGAAGACGATTATAATCTATCAGATCTTTTGGCAATGCCTCCATCCACGGAGCCAATCGAACAATATCTGAAATTGGACTACTTTCACAAAATATACTTTTTGAAAAACCATACTTGATTGCAAACTTTGTCTCGCTGTGTTCAGTACTAATGCAATTAGTTTTCTATTAATTCTCAATTTTTCCAAAAACACTGGCAATCCTTTTTCAACACAAGTGGTCAGATAGTTGCTAACCGTTCCTTCTGAAATTCCTCTCGCGGTCGCTATTTCTTTCTTAAAATTGATGTTGTCAAGAAATGCGTAAAAGTAAAACCTACCGCATCCAATTTGTTCATAATATGCATTCGATAAACCCGACTAACCGCTTCTGTCACTTCCTTTTCCATAATTCGACTAATATCATCGGGTATCTGAAAATATTTGATAAAACAAAACAATATCTAATTTTAATATCTTACGGTCTCATTAACATCAACATTCAATGAAATATCATTTTCACGTGAAAACTTCAAAACACAGTCGATAAATCTTGACCCATATCTTGATTTTTGCGTGGCCGACATTCCATCGATCACGTCAAGCTTCGAAATTCTGAAAAAAAAAAACGTGAATAGTTTGGACAGGTCTTTATGGAAAACCACAAAAAGGCTCGGCCCGAAACGTATATCCGAAAATTTGGTATTTTCAGAAACTGAAGATCGAAAGTCGGGCTGGGTCGGGATCTTTTTACCGTCTCCAAACAAAACAGTTTTTTTCAGAGCCGGGTTTTCTTGCCAGAATCAGTTAAAATCGTATTGTTTGTATGAAATTCAACTCACGAATCAGGTCTCAATTGAGCGAATGAATCTAGAACAGTGTTGGAAACAACTTGGAACGGTGCCATACTGTACATTGTTGCCATTTCAATACGCAAATCATCCAAACATTTTCGAAGCAATCGAACCTTTTCCGGATCTTCCGGTATTTTATCCCCGTTTATGCACATCTTTGATAATTTCTCATGTTCCGACGCATTAATATAGCTTCTCTTTTTCTCGCTCGATAATATTCGTTTTTCATCTTCCCCAATTTTCACATATTTCGAAGAAGAAGCTCCTCCAGACGTGGTTCCTCTTTTCGGAGGACCATACTTGCCTTGCAAAAGAATAGGATTTGCCTCAATTTTGAGATCATTTGAGTTCGATGAAAGCCAATTGTTGGCTAGATTCGATAGAGCAATGCAAGATCCGAACTTGATGTGCATCGATTTGACTTCATCTAAATATCCAGCCAAACGAAGTGATGAACTCAAAGCTTTCCACCATTTTTCGCTCGAATCTTTTCCTTTTCCAAATAATTGTTTTTGTGTCATAGTTTTTACACGCCATTCTTCTTTAGACTGGAAAATAAGAACTTGATAATAAGTTGAGAAACCCGATCCGAAAGGAGATGGAAGTGATTGGGCCTGATTCGGAAATCACAGAATGGACCGCTTTTTGAAAAATTAACTTTAGGCTGGTCTAAAAAAAGATCAGAGGCCCAGAGGTTTTTTGGAAGAACAGTTTTTGTTTGTTTGAAAAAAGTTTGAAAATGTAAGTCAGATTTGTAGAATTTGAGAATTTACTTTCTCGGAAAAAATAAAATTCGATATTATTCAATATTAATGGTGTCACGCGGTTACTGTAGTTTCTAAGAACAATATCAACATCCCTGATTACCGCGTTTTGTTTTTCGAAAAAAACTGAACGACCCAAATTTCAATATTTTCAAATACACTGAACGACCCAAATTTCAATATTACTTTTCCTGACAACTCACATTTCCTCTTAAAAAGTCAATAACTTTTCCAATTCCAGTTTTACTATCATAACCGATATCTCGAATAACTGTCATCATCAATTTCGCTTCTTCGGCCACATTTATAGTCGATGATGATGCGGTGTCACTATTACCACTCAACATATCAGTGCATCTGTCACAACAATCAGCCGATGGTTGAACTGGTTTAATTGTCGATGGATCGAAATGTTTCAACAGTTGACTGTAATCAATTCCATTCTCAACGACTTATGATAACAAAACTTACAATCTTCTACAACTCGAAGTGGTTAGGACCAATTCCAACTGTTTGAGCATTGTTAAAAGATGTTCCGAAACATCATCGGATACTTTTGAATTTCTCAAGTGATGTCTAACAAAATTAAAATCATTTTTGAATTTCAAAAAAGTTTACTTGTTCAAGACCATATCTTTCGGTGCCCAAAAAACGCGACAAACACTCGGACCTCCATCTCGACCAGCTCTTCCCATTTCTTGATAATACGATTCTATATCTTTCGGACCTTCAAAACATTACTGTATTTATTCAAGCGTTTTCAAATAACACTTACATCCATAATGAATAACATTTCTAACATCGGGTTTATCAATTCCCATACCGAATGCAACAGTAGCTACGATAGTCGTAATTTTATCGCGAATAAATTCCTGATGTGCCTTTTCTCTCTGATTTTTGGTGAGACCCGCGTGATATTGAGCACACTTCACGCCAAGACCTGAACACTTTCACCAACTTATTTATCAAAGTTTCTGTTTTTTTCACTCACGTCTCAGAGTGGAATTGATATCATCTACATTTTGTTTCGTCTGACAATAAATGATTGTTGGTCCACCGAAATGTTTTCCTTTTGTGTCGTCTACTTCTAACAACGGCTCCAAATCGGCACACACATCTTTTGCAGCATGAATCGAAATATACAAATTTTTGCGATCAAATGATGTTGTGGTGACCTTCGCATTTCTCAATTTCAAATTGTTCATCACATCTTGTCGAACTCTAAAAGTGGCTGTTGCAGTTAGAGCAATCAATGGAATCATGTTCAAGTCAGGATGATTTCGAATTAATGATAAATGTCGGTAAGATGATCGGAAATCGTGGCCCCATTGGGAAACACAATGAGCTTCATCGATTGCAATCAACGAAATATCTGTAAAATAAGAGTTTTCACTGGATCGTATTGTATGTTGAAATAAAAACTAACACTCTTTACAATTTCTCATCAATTCAATTCCTTTCTGACTAGTCGCCATTTCGGGTGACATGTATAAAAATCGAACATCTTGCGCATTTTCCATAACATTTCCCCAATCGGTCAGTTTCGAGTCTCCATCTAATTTGATTGCTTCGATTCCCTTTGCGACTAAAGTTGTCACTTGATCATTCATCAACGAAATTAATGGAGAGATAACAATTGTCATTGTATTCAAAAGCAGAGATGGTAATTGATAACAAACACTTTTACCGTATCCTGTAATTTTGTGTGTATTATTTATCTATATATCAGGAGATAGGTATTTTGAAAAAAAGCTACCAGTTGACATCAGCACAAACTGATCTATTCCACTCAATACACTTCGAATCACATCCCATTGTTTATCTCGAAATGTTCGATGTCCATAGTTGATTCTCAAACATTCCAAAACTTCCGGTGGTGGGTGTGACATCGTTGACCATTTCGACTTCATACTTTGCGAAGCAATCATGTCTGGTTTTAATGGTTGTTTTTCGGTTAGAAATTCGCCTTCATCTAATTGAACAAACTTCCCTTTCGAGCTTCGAGTAACATAGCTCGTCAGAGTAGCAGTTGATTTTTTCTCTGGTTGAGCACTCTGAAATGTCTTTTTGCTTTTGAGATGAAAAAATCAAGTTAGAGATCTCACAGTTTGTCTCAAACTTCTCGTTGTTCTTGTTGGTTGCATCTGTGTTTGTTGAGAATCATCCGGTTCGAAATTACTGTCATCGGAGGAAGCAGCTTCAGACGACGAAGATGAGACTTCTTTGTTCTCGTTTTCCTTTTGTGGAATTGGTACAAAGTCATCAAAAGAATCATAATCTTCATCGTTGACTGGAACTTTTTGAGTAGAACATGCCAGGGGCTGCAATAATTTTGTTTCAGATGGTTCTGATCCACCATCTCATACAAAAGCTGGTATTTTTCAAACAACTTGCGCTTAACCCAGGTCCCGGGTGTTGGTATTAGTTTCTGTCTTATTTTTACTATTTTTCTTTTTTTCCTATTGTATTATTACTGTACTTGTATATCTTGTTTTGTTTGTTTGCTTATTTAACGTTGTCCCTAGCGTGTGCAATAAAGCAAAACTTTGATAATTTCAAGAATCCCTGAACAACAAAAATCAAAATAGAAAAACTCACGTGTGATTCAACGTGTTCTATTTTTCCAAATAAAAAGTCTACAGACGCATTATGTTTCTCATTGTTAGTTATTAAACTCATCTATTTATATCGAAGTAAGCTTTCCACTTCAAATTTCCAGACGCGCAAACTACAGTAATCGACATTTTGTTTCAGAAAAACGATAACATGACACAAGAAGTTACGAGTATTATCGTGGATATATTAAGTGTTGGCTCTCACGATAAACCAATTCATAAACTAGTGACGGAGGAACGTATCATGAAACTACTAGATGCAGGAAAAGAGATACTCAAGTCACAAGGATCACTATTGGAAGTTGATGCTCCAATTCGAATTTGCGGCGATATTCATGGCCAATTTCCAGATTTGATCCGACTATTTCATCGTGGTGGTTGGCCTCCATTAGCCAATTATCTATTTCTCGGAGATTATGTTGATCGTGGTCGTTTCAATCTCGAAACAATTATACTTTTGTCGGCTTACAAAGTACGATATCCGAAAAATTTCTTTCTTTTACGCGGAAATCATGAATGTGAATTTGTCAACAAAGCGTATGGATTTTATGAAGAATGTCAAAAACGATATCAAAGTACTCGATTGTATGAAGCTTTTCAAGATTTTTTCAATTTTTTGCCATTGTCCGGTTTAGTTTCGGAACGGATTCTTTGTATGCACGGTGGAATATCACCGGAATTAAAAGGATTGGCTGATTTAAGAGCAATTCAGAGACCAACTTCAGCCAAAGGACCACTCGAACTCGATCTTCTTTGGGCTGATCCAATTATCGGATTGAACGGTTTCATGGTAATACCATTAGGACACGATTCTCATGATATTCTATTCATTTTTCAGCCTAATCAACGCGGTGCTGGTGTTGGATTCGGCAAGGATGTTCTTCTTAAACTCTGTACTGATCTTAATC
Source organism: Caenorhabditis sp. 8 KK-2011 (assembly GCA_963572245.1). Classification (NCBI taxonomy): domain Eukaryota; kingdom Metazoa; phylum Nematoda; class Chromadorea; order Rhabditida; family Rhabditidae; genus Caenorhabditis; species Caenorhabditis sp. 8 KK-2011. The sequence continues at coordinate 4,973,296 of OY751547.1, forward strand.
TTGATTTGGTTTGTCGAGCTCATCAAGTTGTGCAGGATGGTTATGAATTCTTTGGTGGTCGTAAATTGGTCACTTTATTCTCAGCCCCTCATTATTGTGGTCAATTTGACAATTGTGCCGCGTTTATGATTGTCGATGACAAACTACAGTGCTCTTTTGAAGTAATGCGCCCAACTAATGGACGACTTGAGATTCGAGAGAAATCATTAGCCAAAGATGAGACTTAATAAATTTTCAATAAAAAAATGAGCGCTTGTGCAGTCGAAATATAAAATTTCAGCAGATGTGATTTTTTCGGGCGACGCTTTTTTATTTTAATAATTACAATTCATTTTCTTTGGAAATCTCAGCTTACCTTGAATTTATCGAACGAATCATACCCATCTTCATCATTATTCAAAGGAGGCGTGTCCGGAATATCTAATGTTTTTGAACGTTGTCTTGTTGTTTTCGGATGGTTCAACTCTGCGTTTTCATCATTTTCAAGTGGTGGCGTGTCTGGAATCTCAGAAGTATCTCGATCAAGCGGCGGAGTTTCACAAAGTTCTTCTGAAAATCAAAAAGTTGAGTTGTAAACAACCCTCAAATAACCTTCAAATTCTTTCATGGGAGGCGTATCTGGCAGATTTGCAGATGGTGATCGGCGGGGCGAAGGAGTATCGCACAGTTCTGAAATATCATCGGGGACTACAGTAACTTTCAAATATTTTTACCTCTATCTTTTTCGATTGGAGGAGGCGTGTCTGGTAGTTCATCATCACTCATTCTCCTGAACAAATTCAAATTCAGAATTTCTCTTTATTATCAAAATCAGATATTTTAGCGTTCAGAAACCAAAATGTTTTAAAATCAAAAATACTTTGATAAATCAAGTTTTCATTCAAAACAACAAAAATTAAAATAAACAATTTCAACAAAAATACCCATTATGTTCAAAAAACAAACTCAACAAAAAACAAACAAGCAAAGAAACAAAAATGGGAAACAATTCAAAAATCTCTAAAAATCTGCTAATCTTCTTCATTATTCTGTAATTTTCTACTTTCAGCGTGTTTTCTTTTCATCATTCGATACGGTTTCATTTCGTCCAGTTTTCGTTTACGTGTTTCAGTTTTCTTTTTGTTCTTCTTTCGACGAAGTTCAGCCGAATCTTCTGGAGCTGTGACAGCAAGTTCCTGCAAAGAACATTTGTGATAACGTTGGTGAAAATCGTCTACTAACCCTGATTTTCCTTTTTCTATCGGTAATTTTATCGGACGCCGATTTCTGACATTTCGCGACTTTTCTACTATAATCATCATCTCCGATCTTCTTCTTGATCAATCCGCAAACTTCTTGCGTTAAATTTGACAATTCTTCATCTTCTGAAAAGTTTCGTATTTGAATGTTTTCCCGATCTGATAAACATGACTCACTACACGTTCTCAATTCTCTCACGAAAATTGTCATAAATTTCTCGAGTATAACACCAGCCCTTTCACTGTCTCCAGTCACAAACAATGCAGCAACCAATTTGAAACAACTTACTCTCTGAAAATAGATTATTAAAGAAAAATGAAAATGAAAAATAATACCTTCACAGTTTGTTTCACTTGATGTTTGACTTCGTATTTACACGACTGAGCAATGTTGGCAACGATGAGTTTATAACTTTCGAGATCAGTTTTTCGAGCAAGACAAACCAAATTTTTCGAGGCCTGTTCTCCTGTCGGAATATCCAGATCAGCATGCCTCAATGCTCTGCACATCCATAAACTAATTTCTTTGGCCAAATCAGTCGAAATCTTATCAATGTCCACAAAAGACAAAATTTGTCCAATGAGAGTTGAAGCTGCGCACATCACATTGATTGAATCTTCACATTTTGCTAGTTCGCCAAGAGACTCTGAAAATATAAAGAATACGGCAAGACTGGAAACGATCTCGTTTCACAGTGTGTAGTTTTGTATCTCAACACATTCGCGCATTTTTAAATTAGACAAAATTTTATGGTGTGGTCTAAACCGATAAAACACTATTTGATAGAAAAAATCACAAAAATTGATTTGAAATTTTTGAAACTAAAATAATTAGATACACAAATACCCGCAGCGCTTCTGGCTGGACATTTTCAGGAAATCAATCCAACCCGGTTCCGGAACTATAACAAAAAAAACTAACCAAGAAAACGAAGAGAGTCAAATTGTTTTACAGAAGAGTTCCCAACATTGGCCAAAATTCTCGTGACACCATTCAACATTGAAATAATTGTGGATTCACTTGACTTCTCAAACAAATTTTCATCGAACAGAAAGTTGTGAATGAGTTCGAAAACTTTTCCGATTTTCGGAACAAGTTTTTCCTTTTCGACAAAACTCAATTGAACTGTAGTTTGAATTCCAACTGCTCGCGCATTTTCCTAAAAATAAAACATTGAAGTAACACCATAAAGTTGCGAAACTCACATCTTCAGTTTCGAGCCATTGTAAGATAACTTCCAATATCTCTTTTCTTTGTGACACTCCAACATTCGAAAGAAGGTTACGAAGAGCGATTCCAACCTGGGCAGACACTTTCGGCGATTCGTCATTCATAATAGCAGCTCCAAGTTTGACAACACACAACATGTGAATATTTTCTAGCGATTTCTAAAAAAAAAGAAATATTGAACTATTCACAGTGCGAGAAATCCGCGCTACAACACTCCGTTTTTTTTCGAATTTTTCAGACGCGTCGTGGCGCGTTGACGGCCGCTAGTGTAGTGGTACCGTTGCATTACCAGCGCGCGCAAGGTCGCTGGTTCGATTCCCGGCTGTGGCGAAATGGTTTTTTTTTCTTTTAGTTTTTGCTTAACATTAGTTCTAATATTGACTGGGGTATCAGAAAACCTAAAACCAACCTTTTTTTGGCCGTGGTTTCTCAAGTTATGATGGGTTTTGGACCAAAAATGGCTTGAAAACCGTAGTTGAGGGCCCATTTAGCCGATTTTGGTACTCTCAAAGTGATTCACTCCGGACCAAATGTTGTTTTTTCAATTCCTAACATGTTTTTCTTTGATATTAGAAAGTATAAAAAAAAGTGACTAAAAATTTCTCGAGTTATGATGGGTTTTGGACCAAAAATGGCTTGAAAACCGTAGTTTAGGACACATTTGGTCGATTTTGGTACTGTTAGAGTGATTCACTCCGGATCATATGTTATTTTTTCGGTTTCTAACATGTTTTTCTTTGATATTGGAAAGTATAAAAAAAAAGTGACTAAAAATTTCTCGAGTTATGATGGGTTTTGGGCCAAAAATAGCCTATTTTCATCTGTTTTTGGTTATAAAAAGTTCTAGAGTGGTCAAGATACCATGTTTTTATGTTTTCTGGTATGCCTGGGACCAGTACTATCTTTCTATACCAATATACAAAAAAAACTAAACAAAAATCCAGCTTCATACACCAGCCGGGAATCGAACCTGCGACCTCTCGTCGCCAATTGTGCACGCGTGTGAGAAACGCAGAGAAAGAGAGGGATTCGAAAAAAAACAATGGAAAAGGAGGAAGGGGAGCGCGGATTTCTCGCACTGTGTATTTATGTATAATGCCAGATTCAAAACAAACCGGTAACAAATTTCTGAACAAAGCACACATCATTTCAGCCGCCGATTGTCTTCCAGTCTCATATTCATAATCCAACTGATCGAGGAAAAACTCGATGAATTTCTCAACTGATTTCTCAGCATCCGATGCTCCTCCAATATATTCCAACAATGTTTCACGACATTGTGCTCGAATATTAACTAAAGGCGAACGAATAGAAGTTTCAGCGAGGTGGTCCATAATTTCAGTAAGCTGTAAAATTTTAGAAAATATGTTATATAGTTTATTTTCTTGAACGAACTCTTTCATGTCGAACTCCTTTTTTGACCAAAATCTTGATCAAAGAAAACATAGTTGCCTGTTTATGTTGATCCAATACATCGGCTTCTGCATATGCCAAAAGTAATGTTAACTTGTCATTGTCCAAAAAGTCACATCCAGAAATGTTTATGAGGTTTGTGAATCCCTAAAAATAAGTTATTAGAAAATATGTTCATATACTGAAATACCGTACCTTGTAAATCAATTGATTCAACTTCACAATCTCAGGTTTACTTCCAGCTTGTCCAATTGATGCATAATCACTCAAAAGAATGAAAAGAGTATCCGAAACTCGTTGAGAATTGGTAGAAATAGCCGGCAATTGTATTTTAATCATCGAACATAATGAACGAAGACTTCCCGCGATCAGTTTCTCATATTTATAATCGAAACAATTCAAGATAAGTGTGACGAATGGGTTCAATCTAGCGACCATTCCTTGTTCGGTCAAATCCAGTTTCTTTTCTTTCAAAATGGCTGCTAATAGATGGACAAAGAATTCGGCAAACACATGATCTCTACTCCGAATAACTACTTTAGTCATTGCTCCGATTCTCTGTGGCGCTGCCGGCAAAATCAAACAGCTTTCCGGTCTTCTTCCAGTTTTTGATTTTTCTTCATTCTTCAACTCCACATCTCCCAGTTTTTGTAAATCGTTCGACAGTGATTTGTAGATATATGTCAGAAGCTGAGAATTATCCAATCCATCATTATCTTTCAATCCTGAAGCAAACTTCGACAACAAGTCCGAGACATTTTGAATTGCTTTTGCGGATGGATTCTCATTAACAACATTTCGGAAAGGTTCCAGGACCATTTGAATTCCAGCAGGTGATACAAATCTTCCTAAATGCATCATTGTCTCTGGTGTTCGATTTCCTTTCGCTTCTGGACATTCAGCTTTTATCGATCCAATTTCTTTTTCTTCGGATGCTGTTGAGAACTGATCCTGAATGCATAACTTAACGATAACATTGATAGCTGTGTCGAGTTCGCCGATTTTGATCATTTCTTTCATGGCTACAATCAATGTGTGAATCGAATAAATAGCAACGTGAACCTGAAATATTTTTTTGGGTTTCGAAAGTGTGAATAACGACCAACCTGGAATCCTTTAGTCATAGTCAACGAAAGTTCTGTGACTACCGACGCCAAATATTTGGAACCCAAGCATTTCACAATTTGCAAAAGTGTTTTCCGTGCAGTTTCTCGTACATCGAACGAATGAGTCATCATTAGATTGCAGATTTTAAGAACAACTCCATGTAGATGTTTACCGATAACCGCATCTGGCAATTTTTGAAGGAGTTTGACAATGGCAAATGCAATTGGAGCTCGTTGAATATCGAGATGAAGAGCTGTCGCCTGAGTTTCAACAGTTCTCGCTTTTCTTTCAACAGCATGTGTCTGAGAATCCAAACATTTTGTTAGTCTTGGTAGAATGACTCGATTGATTCTTTGTAGGATGATGCCATCATTCTCCTGGCCTTCTTCTGTTTTATCTTTATTTTCCACTATTTCTTCATCGTTTTGCACATCAAAATGGAATGCATCAATGACAGCGACCACAATTCGAACTAATGCTTTATCAGTGAATTCAGAATCGGATTTTGATGACGACGAAGACGATTCAGTAGCTCTTTCAATTCTAGCCAACCAACTCTCCAAATATGAACAATACTTACCCCATGGGGCTTTCGACATTGTAAGTCGGAGAAGTTGTAGAGATTCATCAGAAATGGCTGTAAAAATTGTGGTTGAACTAGGTGTACCCTTTGTGAGACCCGTGTTTTTTTTGCCTTTACGAACCGGCCCGGATTTTTAAAAGGTTTTGTCATTTATTTTCGATAGAGTTTCTTCGATCTTTTTCAGCGCGCGGAAAAACGTAAGACATGTTATGGTCAGAATAGCGAAAAAAAACTCACCATTAAACTTTGCAGAGAAGTTTATCAAATATGGATTGATCAATGGAACAAGATACTTGAACATTGCATTGAATGAAATAATTTTTTCTCCGTTTTCAACATTTTCAATAAACTTCCGAATTGCCTTTTGTCTTCGATGGATTTGAATATGATTCATATTTTTCAAAAAATCAACTTCTTCATCGGCATCATTTGTGAATTGTCCCAATTCTGATAAATGTTGATTTTCTTTGAAAGATCTGACCATTACTCCGAGTGTTGATATAGCTTCTTCTCTCACCGCCTAAACATAAGTTATACCTCAAGAAATGAAGTTTGAAACTCACATCAACATCATTTTTCATGAAGAAAATCACAGTCGGATTCAAAAAACTATCCAAAAATGTTCGTTTTTCAGCTCCTTCTAAACTTTTTCCAGAAAATTCGACCAATGCTCGAACATTATTACCAGCAGTCATACGGAGTGACAAATCAGAAGTCTGTAACCAATCATTTCAGTTTTTAAGAACTCAAGGAACAATGACTTACCGTGGAGATACATTGGAAATGAGTTCCAACAAACATTCCAAGTATAATAGGATCGATCCTCGTAACCTTTTCCGCTGTCCAAATATCCATAAGCGAATGATAAGCAGCATAACGTTTATCGAAATCGGGCTCGTCCACTTTTGATTTATCCCACGAATCAAGATCACAAATCAATCGAAGAAGTTGAGCCGTCTGAATAAAAAAAAAAGTTCCGAACATACTGGGTGTATTCTTTACCTTCTCATCAATATTTTTAGATTTTGAGAATCCTTGAACCATTTCAACCAATCCATCGCGCAAAGTTCTACCTCCCATCTTTGAGAACAGTTTTGGTAATTTACTACAAATTCAAGAACTGTTGACATAATTCCATAGCTGGCCTAAGAGGGTACCAAAATTTCCCTAAAACTTTGTCACTGTGAACATATCGGACAAATAATTTTGTCATAGTGAATAACGATCAAATAACAGAAAAAATATCTTAAAATTCTTCAAAATTTGAGAGAAAAACATTGTTTTTAAATTTTCGTGGCGTGACCTATATATTTTTTTTCGAAATGTCACTGTGAATTTTTGACCAAAAAATGTCACGGTTATTTTACCCTCTTAGGTCAGGTATACATAACTCGAACTTTAGACATACCTAAAATACTGTTCTGGATTACTGAGAATGGGTGAAATTCTAGCCAGTGATTTCAACATGTTCATCATCGTTTCCTCGTTACATTTCAGTCTTTCGATACACATTAACAAGGGTGTAGCCAATCGATTCGGAATATCCTCGAAATCGGACACAAAATCGGACAATCGTTCGAGCAGTGTGATACTTTCATTCGATGGTTTCTTCATACTTGCCACTTCTTTTTCAATTTGGATTGTCAGAAAATCAAGAACAAATTTGATACGAGATTTAAGTAGACATGTACCATAGTTCATATCTGGAAAATAATTATGTTATTTTGAATCATACCTCGGCCAAAAACGTGGAAATTCTTATTTTCAAAATGTCCCACGTGATTTTTCACACAACTTTTTGAAAAATTGTATGAATTTCGAGTTTTGAAATTGTGTCACGTGGAATTAAACGTTTTCGCCGAGGTATGTTTTGAACCGTTATGAATCACGATCACGATACTTCGCCGAAGAGATTGAAGAGTATCATGACGTTTTTTAAATCGAAAATTTACAATGAAATTGTTTTGTTTTAACAATGTACGAATACTGAAAACATGATTTTCATGTTTCTCACATTTTTTTTTTCACCTCACCCTTTGCTCCTTTTTTTCATATTGTTGGTCTTCATTTATAAAATTTTTTTGAGACAAAAATTTGATACCCTCTAACGTAAGAGAGGGTTCCAGGGGACCTAACTCCCAGAAAGGTGTCTGGCGTATGTACACAAAAAAACTTACTTTTGAATTTTTGAACATCTGTGCAACTGACAAATTGTTGAATATTAACGAGATCTTCATCAGCAAGTTCTGACAGTTTCAACAAAGCCGTTCGAACAGTTCGGAACATCAGATCGAAGCATCCAGGCCATAACAAAGGTGCCAAGAGCAAATCGATCACATCGCATGTTCGTTTGTTGTTTTCCCCACTGATGTTCCATTCAAGATTAATTGTCAAAATCTGATACAGTGAAGGAAGTTTGCAGATTGAAGCTGCTAATTTTACAACAGCAAATGGAACAATCGGCAAGAATGTCCATTCATTTCGCTCAATTATAGTATTTCTCGGAACATCAATCAAGTGATTTGAAAAAATTGTATCTTTCAACAAAATGACTTCTTCACATAACAATTGACGATCAGGGAATGCATGGAACATCTTAAAGTATTTTATTCTACTATATTATTCATTAGAAAGAACATACCTCGACCAATCTATCACACACACTCATTCTCAATGTTTTTGCTATTTCAAGATTTGGCATTGATTTTAACGCATATTTTGATACAATTCCACAAACCAATGTCACAAACATTATAATTTTTTGCTCATTCTCAGTCATTGATCTAGCAATTTTCTTGATCATCTCCGAAACTCCAGTCAAAACACTGCAAAAATGATTTATTTATTTACAGAGTGTTCAAACCCTCTATTTATTTTCTTATTAAATTTGCGAAAATACATTTTTCTTTTTGGATATTATTTTTCAACAATCCAATTTTCCACAACAATTTTTTTTCGGAATTTTTTTCCAAATGCGAAATGATAGGTTTAGTATATAAAACCTGAGTTTCAAAAATTGAATATATAAAAACTGAATACATTTAAGTGCTATTTAAAAGGTCAAAACGGTTCCCACGTTTTCTACATATTTTCAATATGCTAATCGACATCCCTTTTCACTCAAAACCACTCCACGAAACAAATGTGAAGGACTTTCTGCTGGCACCCTTCTATTAGGTGTCAAAATGTGTAATGAAATAATTACATGTGTTCGATATGAATAATAGTATAATGCAAATTCCACCTGTCTCCGCCCGTTCCAAGTATTCCATTTCATTATACTCTCTATTCATCTTTTCTCTTTGAAAAAAACCAAATCTCAGGTTACAATGTTTCTTTCTGATCTCAATTATAAACCTATACATCTTTTTTCATGTAACTTTTGATTGACAAACACTCTTTTCCTCTGTTTTCTCAAATCTCTTTTTTTTTTGTTGCTCAGAAATTCCAACATTTCGTGATGACACGATTTTACACCTTTTTTATTTCGAAAAACACACACATGCCATGTTATTTTAAGATTCATCCGAGTCGTGAAAAAAAGCACTAGAATAATATTTTCGTTAGCTTTTTTTTTGCAAAGGCAACGGATGTGAGCAACAATTGTTCCTGCACATTCGTATCAAATTAGTTGCGCAATGCAAAAAAATATATGACAGGTCAATAGTGACAACTTTGACGTGTTTATAGTATTGCGAAAATAGTGTCTGACATGTGAAGAGTGTGTAAAGAATCTATTTCGGCTAATAATTGTTTTTAATCAACGGAAAAGATCTTTTTTGCATTTTGAAAAATAAAAAAAGATCTCGAACGTCAATCTAGTCTACACAAACAAAAAAGTGCATTCCAGTTGAAAACGTTTATGAGGCAGTTACATTTGAATTGAGCCATGTGTAGTTCTTTGTCCGATCTTTTCTTTTTAAATCAACCAAATTCGGTTACTTTGAACAATAATTTTTGAGGATTTGGGCGAACGAACGTTTAAATATTACCAAGGCGAAAAAATCGACCCGGACCGGAATAACTTATTTATCTCGAAAAAATACCGGCGATTCGGGATAGCCGACATTGAAACATGCCTATTAGCTGTGAACAAACATGGAATGTCAAAAATAGTTCAAGTACTCTCATTTTCACCACACATATAATGGACTGGCTAAATGGTCGTTGTAATCATCGAAATATCTCAAATTTCTTTCTCTCTTCTCTGTTACATTCAGAAGAACACACAAACAACTGTTGTTTTGTTATTTCGTTATAACCTCTCTCGGGTTTTCAACTTTGTGACCACTATTGTATTAAGAAGATGAATTTGATAAGAAAATGTGTTAAATGTGCCGAGATATGCGCGAAATATATCTATGGTTGAGTGATTTGTCAGTTAACTAGAGTGATAAATACTGCGTACTTTCCCGTGTATATCGTAATCGTACTTTTTTCACAAATCAACTTTTTTTTGAAGATTGCGAATGACATGAGATGTGGAAGACAAGGGGCTTCGTACTATTTCTACCATGTTTATTATTAACAGTCGCTCAACACCCTCGAGAAGATAAATGCGAATTCCTCGGAGATGTTCAAGATACCTGGCTGAACTGTCGATGCATTTCCGTGCCAAACATTTTGACAACAAATAATAATTTATATTCTCAAGAATCCCCAATTCATATAATGTGTCATCACACATCTTCCGCAACAGTTCCACAATTGCCAAATTCGGAAACAATAAAAGGACAGGCTCCTCCTCATATTGTTGCACTATCAATGACAGATGGATCAATGGCATTTATTCAACAAGATGCTTTCAAACATCAAGATATTCAAACATTGGATTTTTCAAACAATCAAATTCAAACTGTAAATGTCAACGCTTTTCGAGGGTTGGAGATGAAACTGACACAATTAGATCTATCTCACAACAATTTGTCGGTGATTCCAACATGGGCTTTGACATATTTACATGGTTTGCAAATACTTCATTTTGAGCACAACAGAATAGATGTTTTGCGATCTAATACGTTTGATGAAACTCAATTGAATAATTTACAATTCCTATATCTCGATAATAATCAGGTAACTATACTATTTTATATTTCTGAACATCTATGGTTTACAGCTCAAAACTATTCCAACGCTTGCGTTCAATCATCTGCGTCTAGTTGTACTGATGTTGTCGAACAATCGAATTATAGAAGTTCAGAAAATGTCATTGCCGCATACATTAAATTTTTTGGTTCTCCGCAACAATCTATTGTCTCAAATTCCGTATCTTGCAATGGGCGATTTGAAAAACCTTCAATCTATAGACTTAGAAGGAAATAACATAACAAATCTTGTTGATAACAACGAAGTGACATTCGAATCGGAAATGAAACTGATTTTGCGAAACAACAAAATAAATCGGCTCGACAAAATGTCATTTCGAAGCTTTCGAAAAATTAAAGAACTGGACCTTAGTTACAACCAAATTCAAATAGTTGATGACTCATGCTTCGAAACAGTTGGAAACATGCGCACTCTGGACATGAGTTATAATCGAATCGCATTTTTACCTCGCGGAATGTTGAAAAATTTTGGTAAAACATTGAGAAAGCTTAATCTTGCTGAGAACACCATTCATCAGACACCAGATGCTATTCGTGATTTGAGAAATTTGACACATTTGAACTTGGCTGGAAACAAGTTGACAAAAATCGAAAGTGAAGTGTTGAAAGGATGTAAGGACACGCTGGTGGAACTATTATTAGCGAACAACCATTTGGATCAAATTCCGAACAGTGTTTTAAATGGAATGAACTCGTTGGAACACTTGGATATTTCGAAAAACAAGATAAAATCACTGAAGAAACACAAACAAAACTCTGCCGAAAGACATGAGGCTTCAAGTGTCCGTCATTTGAACTTGGCCGGAAACCGAATATCAAATATGAGTGATGTTCACATCTTCGAACATATGACATCCCTCACTTATATTGATGTTTCTTTTAATCGCATTCGATTTATATCTCCAAGAGCATTTGAAAAACTTAAAAATCTGGAGAGCCTGTTTCTACAGAACAACCACCTTAAACATTTTCCATCTTTATTTCGACTTGAGAAACTTCGACATCTGATGCTAGACAACAATCAAATTCAAAAAATCGACAATTTTTCTCTTTCTGACCTTCCGAAACTACAGCATCTGTCTCTCGCAGGAAACGGATTAACAATTATAACAGAAAATGTGAGTGAGCTGGGACCGAAAACGATTATTTATTACTTTGCAGATGTTCGCCTCAACTGAATTGAAATCACTGAATTTGGCTCATAATAAAATTAGTGCAATAACTAGTCGATCATTTGCCGATCTCGATAATTTACAACAATTGAAGCTCAGTCATAATGAGATTCGCGTGATCCCATCAATGGTAAGATGATTTTAAAAAAAAACTATCTATTATTTTTGTTTAGGCATTTTCGAATCTTCGAAACCTGAGATACCTTGATTTATCACATAATCGAATAATCAAAATTCTACCCAGTGCGTTGTTCCAACTTCCCGTTTTAGATGTTCTTCATTTGGATCATAATAATCTGAATGTTATTGACAGAGATGCATTTCGATCATTTAATGATTTACAGTCTTTGAAATTATCTCATAACACTTTCCGAAAGTTTACATGCGAATATCTCGGAAGCATCACACAGGTTTTTCAACTAGATTTGAGTCACAATCAGATTAATGAGTAGGTGTTTGTGAATATCTTCAATCTCTAAACTGATATTACAGCTTGGAAATATCATGTATATCTAGAGGATTGAGAAAATTGAATCTGGCTTCGAACAATCTTGAGAAGATTAGTCGGAAATTATTTCAAGATGCTGTCGAGCTTATTTCACTCGATATTGCTCACAATGGACTCATCGACGTTGATAATGATTCATTCTCCGAATGCCGAAAACTGTCTGTCATTCAAATTTCCCACAATTATATCAAAAATTTGTGGAAAGGAACCTTCGCATTTCAGGTTCGTTACAAGAAGCATTATAAACCCGATGAACTCAATTTAGGAGATGCTATCCGTGTTAGATATATCACACAACGACATACAGTTATTGCATCAAGGAACATTCGGCAAAAACAATATCCTAGAATTAAGAGCAAATAACAATAAATTGTCTCGAATACCCATCGAAGCACTATCTACAACTAGCGCTTCACTTCACCTTCTTGAACTTTCGCATAACACAATCAAGTGAGTGAATTGAAATAAATCAGAAAGTATTTATGATTTTTTTCAGACTAGTAGATTCGTCTCAACTGACATCATTGAACAATTTGTCAATTATATCTTTTTCTGGTAACAAAGTAGATTCGATCGAAGATGGCGCATTTGGAAAACTTCTTAGTTTGAAGATATTGGACCTCTCCGATAATCCAGTAACATCATGGAGCCCTACAGCTTTTCGTGACTTGAGTCATTCGATTAATACAATCAACATGGCAAACACTGGATTATTTAGTGTTCCGAAATTCAGTCACCGATCGATACAATCATTGAATATCAGCTGGTCAGTATTAAACATAAAATAACACTATTGTACGTTTTCAGCAACAAAATCTACGAAATTTCCGATCGTGACTTTGCTCCTCTTTCTAAACTGGTCGCTTTGGACATTTCCAACAACAACTTAAAACAAATTCATTCATCCGCATTTGAACAACTTGTTCATCTCAAACATTTGAACATATCCGCAAATCCGATAACACATTTACACAACGATCATATCAATCGCTTATATCAATTAGAGACACTACATATAGCTGATATGCCCTTTTTGACAAGATTACCTGATGCTCACATGTTCAGTCAAATGAAAAATTTGAAAAATTTCTATGTGAGTTCATTTTTCCTGTAGAAATAAACGTAACTTATACATTTCAGTTGTATAACATTCCTGATACCGTCAAACCATATGATATTTCGGCGATTCTTGGAAACTTGCCACCTCTGCACACCGCTCATATTGACATTAAACAATTTACATTGGAAAGACATCTACACACCGCTGATACTCGACTTTTACGCCATTTGACAGTAGTTGGAAAAAATATTGAAAAGGTGAGAAGAAAATTAAACATTCTCTGTACGATTGTTGTTCTAGATCGATGTGAATGCATTTTCAACAATCAGAGGTTATCGGGTTCGTATTGAAGTTCATAACACATCTATAACCGAGTTCCCTGACAAGATTTTTGACACGTTAACTGGTGTTTCTATTCTGTCTTTAAGTTTGACAGGAAACAAATTGACAACATTGCAACCATTTAGCAAAACTATCGCACCAGTTGTAAATCAACACGGAACTATTCTTCACAATCTAGAACTACAGGTAGGTTGTTTGTGATTCACAAATTGTGAAGAACCAAAGATCATCACTATTCCAGAACAACCCATTGGTATGTGATTGTCGTCTGAACTGGATCGATGAATATATCAAGTCAACAGTTCAACTTTCATCTGACAATGCGAAACCTCATGATTTTGACAAGGTGGAATGTAAAACCACACACACTGCTTCGAATATCGAAACATTTGCGACTGCCTTTTCATATATTACACCCCCTACACTTCTTTCGAAATTAGATGATTTTGAGATTGATTGTTTAAAACTATCAGTTTCTAGTTCAAAAAACACCTGGTTAATTGTTTTTTCGCTTGTAATACTCTTTAGTTTTTGATGTTTCATTTTTTTTTAAATTTCACTTGTAAATTTTACGGGTTTTGTTTTGTTATTAAATTATAAACATTTTAAAAACTAACTCACCCAATAAAAACTTGAAGATTGACGTTCGGAATAAAGTTGTCTTTCTGACAAATAGTCTCAACATCTGTGAACGATGCATCAGAACCTGGAAAGTTAGAAATTTGGAATGAAGTTAGTCGGAATGAAACTTACCAAAAATACTATAAATTTGGGAAAAATACAACTTCAAAAAGAACATCAACTCTTCGCTCCGACATCCTCCGATTACATAAATAATGCCATTTCTTCTTGATAAAGAGCCTTTTTTCTTTGGATTGGATGTCAGTTTTCCATGCAAAATTCGTAATAGAACTGGAACTACAACGGACCGATGTTCATCAATAACTTGCACGTCATCTTCATCATCGGACAGTTTGAAATACATAAGCGTTTGACGTAGTTTGTCTTCATCAATCAAGTTGTCCAAGTTTTCTCTAAAACATACACATATTTACTAGAAGAAGCAGATTTTGTCGTCCTACCTATACTGAGCGAGAATTGAGTTTCTGTACGAACCAATACAAGCTAATGCAGATTTTTGAAGTCCTTCGTATTTTGTCATCAACAATTTTTCGTACATTTCTAATAACTTTGGCTCCAAATATGTTGCTTTTGCGGCATTGAACTTCGAATAAACAATGAGAAGTGAATTTAACGCTTTCAGAACATGCGCGATTTCGGCACGTTTCTCAGGTTCCTCTTCTTCAATCTTTTCGACTCCTTCATCATTTTCATCATTTTCATCACTTTCTACTTCGTCATCTTGAATGATGGTTTCAATTTTTGATGTTGACGATGCGAGTCGATGGAAATCTCTTAAAAATAATCATTTGACGAGGATGTGTTCTTTTTTTTTAAACAGAATAATCTTTCATAAATTTTTATATAGTTTCAAAGAAAATTAAACTTACTCATAAAGTTCAAGAACAAGTGGACTGAGAATTCTTGTCCGTCTTTCAGCTACATCAGGAATGGTTTCGAAGAAATTGTAGAGTTGAATCCGAGCATTCACAAAATCTGATCTATTAGTCATATCAATACCGATTAAACGACCTTCCTTTTCCGGAAATACCGATGTAGTGCCTTGTTTGATATCTGAAAGACATTATTTGTTTTATTGAAAATATAGTCGTTTCTCTTACGTTGATTTACATTGTTTATCCAATTGTTTATAATACTCCAAAATTTGTCAATGTTCATGTGTTGTGCGTATTCCTTCAAAAGTTCTTGAATTCCTTTCCAAAGTGGTGTGAAATTAACGAAAAATTGTGAAATTAGATCCGTCAATATTATTTTTTCAACGATATTCGTACTTCCTTCGGGTATATATTCTTCGTGTTGTCCGTGGCGAAGTTTTCGGAAATGTAGAAGACGTTCACGGAAATTAGTCAACTCGCTGCTTTCCGCCTCGAAAAGAACATCAAATGCTGATTTTGTTTGCCTTCGGGCCTTAAAAATTACATTTAAACATTGATAGATGTTTTTGAAAATCTCACGTGTCCTTCCTCATCGGTGATTGTTTTCATTTTGATTTTGAATAATGTTAAAATTTGAACTGCTGTTCGACGAACATCATCATTTGAATTCAAAAACGCAGGGTAAAGAAGTTCTGCAACCCGATTCATGTATTCGATATTTCCAGAAACTCCTAATACTTTAACAAACATTTCGAAAGTTAATAAAGAAGATTCGCAACAGTTATGTTTCCTGGAAAATTAAGAATATATTCACTGTCTGTTCTGAATAACTAACTTTACGTAATTTTCAACTTGTTCCATTTTGATATTTTTGAGAATCTCTTTGTTCGTCAAATATAAACCAGAAACTGCGGCTAGAACTATTTGGCTGCTCAAAATGGAGTTATTTTCTGATTCCATGAACTTTCCAATTATTGTAACAATTACTTCAATTCCTTCAACAGCATTCGATTGAGAAAACAACCAAGGCCAAGTAATCAGAATGTCTAAAAGGAATTCGTTATTCACATTTGAATCTAGATTTTTTATAAGCCATTCTCGATACGAATAATGGTGCGGCAAATCGAAGAAATTGGATCGTGAACCTGAAACAAATTAAATTGTTAAAACTTGGATGAGGCTATCACCAACTTCTCTTGACTGTTTCTTTTATTGGTTTTCGCTGTGAGCAAAGATAAGCATAGAAACTGGTCACTTTTTGAAGGAGAGCAGTGTTGGACGAATCGGTTTGCACAATATGTCCAGCAATTCGACCCAAAGATGGCATCAAATAAAGGTCAAACGAATCTAACTCAATAAGTTTGAGCAACATTCCGATGATCTGAAAATTGATTGTTATCTTTCATTTAAAAAAATTCCTTACGGATTCATAATCTTTCGATTTTTCAACAATTCCCAAAGTTATATCTTTTGAAAAAAGGCGATGTTTGTCATTATTGAAAATAGTGAGAAGAGTATCGCTTATAAAGTCGACAATATTTTCATCCAGATGAAAATCTTCATATTTTACAACAATTTGAAGAGATGTTTTCAATTCTTCCGGGCATTCGAATATAGGTTGATCGGCTTTCTTGAACTCATTTATTCCTTTGTTTCTTTTATTGGCCTTTTCCTTCTTCTTTTTTTTCCGATTCACTTCATTCAAAAATTGTTCATTCGAAGTAACGATGCAAGGATGAAGAATTCTCATTATGGTTGCGGCTTCTGATATGTTTTTAGACTCCCCAAGCATTTTCTGAAATACTATCGGTTTTTTTTTTCAAATTTTGAAAACAATATTACCGTTAAAACATGATGAAAGAAGAATCTATTCGAACAACTCGACTTGTTCGCATAATCAATTGTATAACCAATCATCTGAACGAGAATTTTGATACAAAACTCTTTGAAATCATCGTCCTTCAAAACCACAAACGGAGTAATGATATCGCGTAAATATTGTGAAGAGTTACTATGGAAAGTACCAGCAATTCCAACATACGTTGTGTGAAAAAGAAGGGCACATCCATCAGAAAGATAATTATGAGGAGTCTAAAAACAATTAAAACTTGAATGAATTGAATATTTCTAACCTTATATGATTGTTTAACAATATACATTGAAATCCCTCTCAAATCACTGGATTTTCGCAATAAATATGCATACGACTCTGCGGCAAACCTTCTCACAAACCCACGACTACTAGCGAAAAGTGGGATAAACTGAACAAATGTCTTTTTCAGTTGTTTCGCAAGCTTTGTCGCTTGAACTTTGACAAGAATAGTTAAACATAGATACGCAGCTTCAACATTTTCAGGGATTCTTTCACCGATGTCAAGAATATTGATAAGAACCTCAAATGATCTCCAGCAATACTCATTGAACTTATCGCCTAAATCTCGAGCCAGTGCGGAAAGAATATTGCAAAATGCAGGAATCGATCGACAATCTGGTTTAAGAAAGTGCTTCATCAGTGAATCGAAAATGATGTCCGCTTTATGTAAAAGTTGAGCATACGTTTTAATATCTTTTGATTGAATGTCAACTATGAAAGATTCTGAAAAAAAAATAATTTGTTTTTCTTGATCCCATGAACTAACCCAAATCTGGTCCCTGATCTTCTGCTCTCCATTTTTCCAACGAATGTTCAAAATATGTTTCGTATGAGGTTTCCGTATTAATTTTTTTCGAGAATCTCCCATTGTCTCCCCCCATTTGTTCGATTCGTTCATTGAAAGACAAGAGCTTTCGTACGACTTTCGATTTTCTCTTGGCTTCGGCGTACTTTGCAAAAACTTCATCTTCATCTGGCGAATCCATTTTTTACTAAAAATTAAGAAAGTTTAGGTTGCTTGGTAGTGCATAGAATAATCTACAGTTCAACAAGTTGAGTATCAAAAAAATCGAAAATATGAATCTATATCCCCTATGAGAAAAAAAAAGCCAGAAGCTTTGATAAAACGCGTAAAATGACAAAATTAGGAGAACTGTTCAGCAAAAAAACTTTAAACAGAGAATGAAAAAACAGAAGAGACACCGACGTAAAAACATTCCTGTTAGAGCATTCTTGCTGTTCATAGCGTTTTAATTCTACCTTTTTGTAGTGCAATGTTCCCTTACTAGTTGGGGAAAACACGCTCCAATGAACAACGCGGGGTTTTAAAAACATTCAAAAACGTCTCACGTTTTAGGACGTAAACTTGAAAAAAATAGGTCTTGATTCCTAAAAATGAATGGAATTGTGTTTTCTGATAGAAAAATGGTCAGAAAAGTAGTTTTCGGCGAAAAATTTGTCGAAATGGGCATTTTCAGGAATCGAGACTTATTTTTTTTGAATCTACGAAGTCGTTTTTGATTGGAAAGTGAAAAAAATGAACGTTTGCAAACGATTTCGAGGAAAACAAAATTTTGACGACACTGCAAGAATAAAAAAAATTTAAAAGACGCGCGTGTCAGAGCGCGAGACGACGAGAGTACCCCGTCGCACACACTTTGAAAAACAGCTCAGTAACTAATTGCGTAGCTCCACGGGCGAAACACAGTGTGTATTTTAATAACTCAAGATTCTCGCACATTTTTCTAGATCAGACACAGTTTTGTGGATGTGTCCTAAACCGAAGAAATATAATTTAAAAATGAGAAAGTCAGAGAAAAGATCACGAGAAATATTTTGATCTACCATGAAAACTTTTCAAAATTTTTGAGACCTAAAAATTTAGCTACTCAAATACACACTGTGCGAAACTACGGGAAAGAGTCGAGGACAACAGTGTAGCTACGCGAGAAAGCATGCGAAGCTACACAAAAACCAACGGCGTAGCTACTCAGTAACTAATTGCGTAGCTCCACGGGCGAAACTACGGGAAAGAGTCGAGGACAACAGTGTAGCTACGCGAGAAAGCATGCGAAGCTACACAAAAACCAACGGCGTAGCTACGCATGCCCATTTTTGTGTAGCTACACTGGCGAAAGTACGATGTTTAGCTACGCCGGCGTTCGCTCGAAAAAAACATACGGGTTAATCCTGTACTCAGGGAAAATGAGGCGCAATTTAAGCGCTTCGTTTGGCCAAGCGGAGGTTTAAGCAGAAACGCTTACGTAAGCGCTTCTGCTTGATTTGCGCTTATGTCTGCTTGAATTGCGCTTATGTCAGTTGTGTCATATCTCTCGCTCGTTCAGTCAGCGCAGATAAGCGAAGGTTAAGCAGAGGTTTTCTACATGAAATACGTCAATGTCTTGCTTGGGTTCGGATAAAGCGAGTACATTTCGAAAAATTTCGTTCATTTTTTTATTTTCCTATTTTCTCTTTTTTCGCGTTTTTTCACAATACGTTGTAATTTCAGGACCAAGTGTTGTACAGCTGAGTTACGCTAACCGTAATATATAACCGGCTAGCAGGCGAGACCATGACTCATAGAAGTTATTGGTTTTTCAACAAGTGAGTTTTTGTGGGATTTTTCAATTTTTTCAAAATCAATATTTGTATTTTTTACAGAAAACGAGTAGATCGAAGACGAAGAACGAAAAATTAGCAATAGATTAGCGGCGGTTTTTTGGTTTCAGTGGATGATGAAGGTAAGAGTTTGATTATTTTAATAACTTAAAAGTTTTGACCAGAAAATGTCAGAAAGTACAGTAGTTTTCACGTTACAACATTTTTCGACTCCACCTCAAGAAATGAGCGAGCTATGAAAAAAAATATATGTAACTTTTCGAATTTTCTCAACGTGATTTTCGAAATTCCCTAAACCATACAAAAAACTATTTTCCAGAAGCTGTCGAATCAACTGCGTCAAAACAGCATGAAAATTCATTATGAAAGGTGTGTTTTTTTTAATTTTACATTTGAATGATTGTTTTCATTTCAGACAACTTGTTGAATCAAGTACCAGATGTACTTGATCAGCTTCAACTTTTGGACTACGCGAACACTTCGGAATTATAATCTTCAAGTCTTAAATGAAGCCCTGTGTGTTTATTTCCCCAGTTTATTGTATTCCCAGTGTACACTGAACAGTACTTATATGTTTTGTATTTTAATGGTTGTTTTCAATAAAAATTTCCGTGAAATTCATGAGTATAAGCGAAAAAAGCAAAATTTAGGGACAATTTTTCTCCGGTAAGCGAAAGTCAGGCGCAAATCAAGCGTTGACAAGCGCAAAACAAGCAACGAAAAAAAAGCTAAGCGTAAAACGCCTCAGAAAATAAGCGTTTCTGAACCTGCACAGCCGCAGAAACGCTTGTTTTCTGGGGCGTTTTGCGCCTCGTTTTCCCTGAGTACCCACTTTTCAATGTAAAGTGTCCAGGTTGAGGCCAGAATTCAGTAATGTCAGCCAAAACAAAACAACAGAAACAGATGGATATGCATATTAACATATTTTAACAAAACAGTTTATAACATATTTTAACAACACAGTTTATAACATATTTTAACAAAAAAATTTAACTGAACAACTACAAACTAGTGAAGTTGTATTGTTCGTATGGATTTGGGACAACATTCTGATAGGAATATCTCGAGTCCGCCTGTTGTTCGGTCACAGCGACGACAGCTGAAGCTGGATCAAACGCAGAAGTGAAAATTGGAGCGACTCCTGGTACAACCGCTGGGGGGTTGGAGACGATGTTGACGGAGACGATGTTCGTTTCCGATCTGAAAATAGTGTTTGAAACAGAAGAAAACAGCGTTTTTTTTTTCAAGTTTCTGATTTGAATATAACACCTATGCCACTGGGCTTTTTCTCGAGAAACTCACCTCGAGCGACCGTGGGAAACGAATCCGTCAAAAGAAATCGAATACGGGAACACCAAGCGATTTTTTCGAAAATCATTGAAGTTTTCCATACTTGCAGCATACGCATTTGATAAGCTGGTTGAACTTGGAACTGCTCGGAACTGGTTATGTCCAAGGTGATGATATTGGTGAACTTTTATAAGATCCAAGAAATTATAGTGAATGATATTTAGAAGTTGTTCTTCAATAGACACCGTAATCACAATTGATTTCTGCGTTGGTGTGTGCCTGATGCTTGGCTTGCTGCAAAATATCATTCACCTAAGATGGGTTTTTCGACACACCTGTGTGTTGGGCACGACCTATTTGTACATCTAGACTTGGTTGTTTTCACGGTTAAGTGGCAAGAATCGCAATATACACTTATCTTTGGTTTGTATTTGTCATCGTAGACGTTTTCGATGATCTTCTCACATGATGACCACTGTAAAAATTATAAATGTAAAGGTATTGATAATGAAAAGTGGACTGCGAGATGATCGAATGTTTTTTTATAATGACAGGAAAAATTAAAAGATGGAAACGTGTTTTGAATTATTGGACATTGAAAAAGGTTTTCTCTCGGAATTATTGGGAAAAAGATTTTCTTAAGAAACATACTGTAATATCGCTATTCGCCGTCAACTCTGTATACTCCAAAATCATTTTCTTTTGAGTTTTCGAGAATCCGCCATTCGATATGATTTCACACACTCTAGCTTCCTTTTTGGCGCGGTTATGAGCATCGTCAGAAACTACAATATCTGTAACCGGGGGAATCCAACCAAGACCAAAATCTTCAACGTCGATTTCATCATCAGAGTTACTGTTTTGTTGTTGCTGATGATGCTGTGGTTGCTATAGTTGCTGCGGCTGTTGCGGCGGGATTGACCTTCCATAATTTTGATAATTTATAAGACTTTCTGCAAAAAAAAAACATTTCAATATATACAAATAACAAATAGCTCACCGAGCTGTTTCCGCTTCCTGAACATTTAATGCAAACCTTTTCGAAAAGAAAAATGAGAGAGGTAGACGTTAGAATCTGAGAATACAACAATTTACAACAAATATCCGCAATTTTCAATGAACAATTTTGTAAGTTAGCTACTCTTTTTTTAGTGTCAAACTCTCTCGTTTGTTATTGGTGAAACAAAGTTACAAGCATTATTTTTTGGAATTTTAGGACTTGAGCGAAAATTAAATGAAATTCACAAACCGCGACGCACACACACGCGCGCGCGCTCTTACAGCGCGAACAATGTGTAGCTACACATGTTCGTCCCTGTAGCTACGCATTGTTTAAATTTGTGTAGCTCCACAATTTTTTACAGTGTAGCTACACAGATGGGGAGAGGGAGTGATGTGTAGCTACACTGTGCCTACAGTGGAGCTCCAAGACCCGACTTTCGCCCGTGAAGCTACTCATCGAGTTGCTCAGTAACTCGCTGTGTAGCTTCACGGGCGAAACTCCGGAACCATGCGAGGACAACAGTCTAGCTACGCCAGGAACCACTGTGTAGCTACCCAAAAGTGTCTTCCCCATTATGTCTCACACAATGCGTACAATGTGTGGAGCTACAGTGGAGCTCCGCAAAACTCGAGAATTGTGCGGAGCTACACTGGTGTCCTCGACTCTTTCCCGTTTGCTGAAATTTCCGTAGTTTCGCCCGTGGAGCTACGCACCGAGTTACTGAGTGCTGAGAGGTCGCGCTCGCCGACCCGTGGATCACCGGCGCGCCGCGGCGTCGCATTTGGGCTACACTTCGTGGGTCCAACGTAATACCGCAAAAGGCTTTTCAAAATCTTGTCTCGCTTTTTCAGCATGGAGAAAAGTAGAGACAACAAATCCAAACTTACGAAAAATCCGCTCAACTCGTTTCGAGACCAAAAATTTCTTGAAAGGTTCATACAGTAGTCTATACAAAAATTTAGCCCAAATAAAATTTTATATAAAATTTGGGTTTGAACCACGAAATTAGTCTCATACAGTACGCAAAATGTGCGTACACCGTGGCGTGAAAATGCACAACTACAGTATTTTTTTATCAATGAAGTTTATAAAAGTCGTCAAAACTCGAAAGATTGGGACTTTCTTGTTTTCTAAACTAGGGTTTTCCCTAGAAGACGGCACGCTGATTATAATGGTATGCTTCTCTTTGCATAAAAGTGGGTGGTTCGTCTCAACTTAGGCGCACCAGTTTTGAAAAATTGTAACTTAAACTGGTGCGCCTAAGTTGAGACGAACCAAGCATCATTATGAAAAACGAAACATACCATTAAATTCAGGAAGTCTTTCTTCTAGAAAATCCTATTTCACAACCTCTAAAATGTGAGAACAGCGAAGTTATCCGGTTTTTTTGTCGAATTTTCAGAAAAAAATACAGTTTCTGTGTATTTTCATGTCACGGTGTTTGCACAGTTGCATACCGTACACCTGTTTTTCAATTTCTTCCCTCACAGTGGAATTTTATGTACATCCGTTTCACTTCTTTCACCTTGTTTTAGTCCCCTTATAGGAGGGACAAATGAGAGAGGTAGACGCAGAAATGGAAGAAAAAAAAAATAGAAATGTAACGTGAGAGTTGCAGACAAAATAAACAGGTCTCACGACGAATACTTTTTATTTCCGGGAATTTTTAATGATTCAATAGAGCGAACATTCCTCTTTTGTCAGCGTCAACTCTCTCGTTTGTCCGCCCTAAAAAAAGGTGCTTTTCGCGTTCGCGATCGCGTTGGATTTGTTTTTTTTTGTATCTAGAAATGTAAATCAATCTTATTTTTTGGACAGAATTCGAATATTCACGCTTAACATTTCTTGATAACATTTTTTATCAGATCTTTCTAAATATTTGAATTACGCATCATGTTTCATTTTCAGTTTGTATTTATCAAAGTTAAAATGGCTCATTTGGATACGGGCTTCAAAACATTATGTGATAATCCAACTATCGATGTTTTGACATGTTTCGTGGCACAAATAGAGGTGCTGGCACCGCGAACACTAACAGATGAAATGAAGTCATACATGCATGTATGCATGATGAACGTTTTGCGGACTATTTTGAGAGAACCAAACTTCGACTATATTCGTGAAACGAAGTAATTCTTGGGGTTTATAAAGTTCTCGGTAGTGTCAGTCAAAAACTTGGAGCGATCGGTGTGAACAAATTGACAAATTCGGATATTTTGAGAAGTCTTTGAAGTTTCATTTGCAATGGGCTGAAGAATACGGAAAAGCAAACAATTTTTACGGAAAAAGCAAACAGTGTTTCGTGTAGCGTTGTTAATTGACGTTGTCGGTGACGAAATGGATATTCAAGGTGACCCTAAACATATTGAACAAAAATCACCCGAAGAACTTCAAAATCCGAAAAAGGAGAATAGACGTCGGCACTTTAAAATGCTTGCCGAAGAAAAGAACACATCGGATGAGGCAGATTCGGAGAAACGGCCACGAATATTTTGGATTTGATTGTCCTGAAATGATCGTAAGTTTTAGTTGTTGCCTGAATTTCTGTAAAAATCGGCTCCGGGACATTCCTGAGGGAAATTCTGGCTGAGTTGAAGCTGCGAAGCCTATTTTCTCCAGCTGATCAGCCAAATTTCAGCCAAGCCGTTATTTTGCTACGCTAATCAGCCGCTGATCAGCCATTTCTACGGTCAATTGTACTTCACATGGCACATTTCACATATTGTTTCTTCACATGGATTTTTATTTTTTCACAAGACCAATTTTTCACATGTTGTTTTTTCACAAGTTGCAATGTTTCTTCACAAGTTTCAATGTTTTTTCACAAGTTTCCACGTTTTTTTCCAAGTTTCAATTTTTCAAGAGATTTTAAAAGACAAAACCTAACAAAGCTGAAAATCCTTCTCAGATTTAGTTGAAAACTACAGTATTTTAGCTCGTCGGCTAAGCTTAAACGTAAGAAAATTGAACCATACGAACTTTTTCCGAGAGAGTTTTTCAATAAGCTCTTTAAAAATTGGAAACTTGTGAAAAAAACATTGAAACTTGTGAAGAAACATTGCAACTTGTGAAAAAACAACATGTGAAAAATTGGCCTTGTGAAAAAACAAAAACCCATGTGAAGAAACAATATGTGAAATGTGCCATGTGAAGTACAATTGGTCATTTCTACGCCAAGTGTCTGGCGCAAAACGGCTGATCAGCCTGTAAGCGAATCAGCGAAAAAACGCCAGGCTAAGCTTCTCGTGAAATTACCGCCACGGTTTCCCTGATTTCGAAACCGCGTGAAATTCCAAGTAAAGGGAGGAAGAAATGTTTGTTTCTCTTACTGTGGGGCGTATCCAGTGGAATGTCGATGCACACATTTGTTGAAAGGAAAAAAATTATGTCTTGAATCTTTTGATGATTATTTCATGCTGTTTCGAGATGTCCTGTTTCGAAACGTCCCGGAGCCAAAAAATCAACCTATTTCTCAAAATCCGATAAGTGCAGGTTGGGCGAAAAATGACAACTGGAAAGAGAAATTCCCAAAAATTTCATTTGTACTTGTTCCCACAAAAAATCAGAAGATTTTGTGTTGTCTGTACAATTTTCTGTGTTCCGACATTGTGCTCGGTGAAATTTCAGGTTTTTGGGCGAGATTTTTATGTAATTATTTTACAGGATGGTCGTAGCTGGGCATATCAACCAGATTTCTTCAGATTTGCCGCAACAAATGCTGTTCTGATCTGTGGATTCTATAGCAAAGTATCAGGATCTGATCTTGGATCATATTCTTTAGATGTGGATATCAAAAGGTGAGAAAACAGTTTTAGATAAAATTAGTTCGTTGTGATTTTTTTAGACGAAACAAATTACGTGATCCAGCGATAGAAATGAAAAATGACTTTCTCAATATACCACCTTGTACACAACTTCCAAAATGGTCGAAATCAATTGATATGTTAGAAGAAGTGTGGAATTCAAAATTTGACATTTCGGCCTGGCGACACGCAAAATTCAACGAATCATGTGAAAAATCGAAAAGGTAATGCACTTTTCATGTGTTTTACTCGTATTTTCATACCATTTTCATTCACTATCGTATTTTTCTTGTGCTCATTTTTTCAATGTCAACAATTTTTATTTTGAGCTTCGTTTTTCTCAATAAATTCAAAAAATACTATAACGAAATTATAGATCGAAAGAATGTCTTAAAGACTCCTGGTCACTCAGAAATTAATTTCTCGTGTTTATCAAAAATCTCAATATTGAAGACTTCAACTTTCAATGTGGGAAATTCAAAAATTGAAAAATGTACTCTGTGAGGTCGAAAAAAAAGAAAACTGTTTTTGAATTCGTTCTCAGGAAGATTGGCGGCCGAAAACACCGTTTGTGTGTGTGTGCGCGGGTACAGTAACCCAAGGCAAAAACTTTTTGTTTTTTCTTTCAAACATTCTTGGTTTTTAGAACCAAATACATCAAAATTTGAATTTTTCAATATTGAGATTTTTATAAACTTGAAAAACTATTTCTGAGTGATAGGGTGTCTTTAAATAAACATTTTATCGCGAAAGTGTTCGAAGGAAAAATAAAATCTGAATTCGGATTGATTTCGTCAAAACTATTTACTCCACCAAGTTTCTGTTCTCTTATCAGTTTTTCTCAACAATTGCGGTCTAATCTAATACAAAACAATATTCAACACTTTTGACTCATGCTTCCCTTTTCCTTTTCTCCGCCCTTTACGAACATCATATAAAATAAGAATACTTATTGTATTAAAAAAATGAACACTTTAATTTATCTAGTTTCGATTTTTCTAATTATCAAATGTTCTGTGATTATTCCAAATTTTCGAATAACTTGTGAACGAAAACCAGTATCACATGCGAATGTTTATATTTATGAATATCAGGAATCCGATCAGAATGGTAAGGTTTTCTCAATTACTGTAGACATGTCTGAAATGATATTCCTAAGTCTGAGAGTTCGGCCCAAAATCACGTGTCGGGTCTGGTTTTCTTGGTTCTAGGCTCGTCAAAAAAAACGGCCAGGCTTTCAAAAATTAAAAGTATCTATAAACTCATTTAAAAATATTGAACTTAGGACCGTTCATGGCCGGTATTTCACAGTTTGTATTGTTTTGAGTCTTTGTTTTCGAACAACTTTCTAGATCAGACAAAGTTTTGTGAATGTGGTTTGACAATAAAAAATTTAGAGAAAAAGTCACGAAAATTATTCGAAACTAACAAGAAACATTCTCAAAGCTTTGGAGCTAAAAAATTTGGTAGATTCTGAATCAGTCCAGGTCCCATTTTATCGGGCCTGAAAATAACCAAATCTGAATCGGACCGAAACATAAAAAAACGTGTCTGAATCGGACCCGGTCCGTTTTTTTTTGGTTGAAATATTCAGCTAAATGAGACTAGAATCGAAAAATATCAACCAAAAAACGGACCGGGTCCGATTTCTTTTTTTCTGGTCCGATTCAGACCCATTTTTAAAGTTTGGGCTCGACAATGATTGCTCTGTGTAACCTAAAACTTTTAGCGACGTGTTTTCCTTAGTTTGTTTGGTTATCGATTTTATTTTGCCCCGAGGAGACTGTAAACAATTAGCCCCACAGAAAAGGGTAATTCCTAAAACAATAGGTCATTTTGGTGATTTATTTTTATCAATTATGAATCAACAATCTGTACTCTGATAAAAAAACACAACAATAAGCAAACAGTTTGATGGAATTTACGTCATTCGTTTTACAGATTTGCTAATTGAAAGAACATTTGCGAAAACAGATTCTGAAGGAAAACTTGCAACCGACTTTTTGAGAAACTACCATCCAAATCACATACATCTCAAAATTCGAGACTTTTGTAAACTAGAAAATACTGATAAGATAGTAAGTACAAAAAGGAAAAACGGAAAAAAATGTTATTTTCAGCACTGCAACATTATATTCAATGAATTCTCCATTCCCTTCAATATATTCTATGATTCTGAAAAAGAATTTGTTTTAAATCTCGCGGATTCAAAATATAAACATCATCAAGTTCCCAGATGTCTTTGATTGTTACTAATTGTTGAGTTATTTTAGACGAGCCATTGTTGTTTATTCCAAAGTTAGTATAGTCTTCGATTGAAAAGATCAAATGAATTTGTAAAAAATGAATCAATTTATTGAACAGTCTTCTGTATTCAGAAAAAATGCACGGTAGAACTTACATCATGATGCATCAGTGCTTAAGACTGATAAGCTAAAACAACAAACTTGATCAATTATAATGCGGATGAAAAACATTCTTACGGTATCTATGCTCCGCAAAAATGCGAAGAATGAAGTTTTTGAACAAAACTGCATAATATCGACAAATTATCACAAATAAAGTTTTCACAGCTCGGAATGTCTGAAAACTTGAAATTTGCAAACAGAAAAAACAATTGATTTTTTGATATCAGGCATTGTTTCTCTGATCAGACAGAAACTAAAAACTGTCAGTGAAAATACAACACTCGACCAGAATAGTCAAGTACTTCATAATTCGGATCAAATTCGGATTTTTGGTCTCAGACCTTCCAGAAATATGAATTGAGGTCGGGGATTTACGACGAAACCAGGGATGTCGTTTTTGGGCTTTTTGGGAGCCTGCTGATTTTTTTCCGAATGGCAAAAATACCTCGTTTTTGAATATGAGTGTATTCATTGTTCTTTTATATCCAGGTGTCAAAAAATTGAAAACGTGGGCCAAAAACAAGATATGAGCGACATGGGCATAGGCTCGGCCCGTTGGGCCGAAAAAAGCCCGGAAACTATTGGTGTGGTGAGAGTGTCGAGAACGGAAATCGCAGTCCCAAAGTTCACGGTCACTTTTTTTTTCCTCTTGCAGTCATTGACCAGAAGATTGTATGGATTGGTTTTCTAAAACTTGTCTTGTTGATAAAATGTTTTTCTTAACAAGAAAATTTACTATCTCCAAAAAAAGTTCAAAAATGCGTCATTCTGCAAACGTTCCGGAAATGATCTCTGAATTGAGATAAGAAGCAAATATGGTTATGTACTATTTTAATCATTTTCCAATTGCAAAATGATTCATAATTGGAGAAAGTTGTTGTGATGAAAATATTTTTATCGGAGTACGTTTGAGTTCAGAAAAATATGAATCATATGAGGTCAACATGAGGGAAACAAGAAACAAGGGGTCCATTCGGTTCCAGGTCGGAAAAGAATGTCTCACGTTTATTATACGTCGACCTTGATTTTGTTGTTTTACAATTGCAAGAGAAAACAATTAAATATTTTCATTTTTTTTTTTCAATTTTTTGTCTTATCTGATTAACGTGATCCAAATGACGTTTAATTTTGACTCAATAAAAACAATGCACAAATCGAATCAAATCATTAGTCGAATAAACTAACTAATAACCAACTAACCAACTCAGCATGCAAAACAACAACAACAACAACAACAACAACAACAACTGTGGACGTTTCCAGTGAGTTACTGTATCTTGTTATGCTCTCTCTCTTCTCTTATCCGATATACATATTATACCAACAAACCGTATTGATTTTAGAAAACGTGCTCGATCTCGCAGTATGTTCCGCAATCGTGATCGTGTTGCACAAGATGCCCCACTTCCAATTGCCAACATCGACGCCGCTCTTCTCGAAATCCAACAACAACATCAACGTGCCATTGCTCTTCCATCTTTTGATTCTCCAATTGTAGCCGATGCTCCAGTCGCTGTCAATCCATTGGCTGTCGCAGCTCGCGAACTCAAATTCGCGTGTCAACTCGCGCATGGTTCGCCAGTTGCAATCATTGAAAAATGGGCTGACATCAGCGAGTTGTATCAATCGATCGCAGATTGTTTTGGAATTGAGAAAAAGGAGATCATCTATTTGACTGTCAATGACTTCAAGGTATCAGACCGTTACCGGCAAACCCTTTTTCACCCACATGTTTTCAGCTTGACATGCGCAACTTGTTCACTGGAACTCTCAATTTCAAAGACATGCTCTATGCTCATGTACGTGGTCAAGCTGTTGAACTCGAACTCATCAAAGATTCGGACAATTTTGGAGTCACCATCACAGATAATGGATTAGGCAATGCCTTCATCAAAATTATCAATGCTGGTTCGGTGTTTTCTCGCGCATCACCTGCTACAATGATCGGACAATTGATTGAGAAAATCAATGGAGAAACTGTATTGGGATACCGACATTATCAAGTAGCTAAGATCTTGAGAACGATCAAAAAAGGAGACAAATGCACACTTCGATTGATCTCTCCAAAACAAGCAACTCAACCAATTAAAGAAGTTCGTAAACCAGCAAATGATTTGGTAAAAGGAACAATTCGGTTCAAATCAGATGGTGGTTTTGCGGTTGAAAATATTCAGGATCAAATGATTCAGGCGGAAATGTGCGCAAAATTGAATGAATTGTTCGATGCGTACTTGGGAGTTCAGGATGATCAATTGGCGATGAGAATTTGGGAAACAGCGGCAAATTGTCAAACTCTTTGGGAGCTCAGTGAGGCGATCAAAAAATCCGAATTGTCAATGTTCGATTTCCCGGATGGACTTGTTTTCGATATGTGGGGTATTATTGGAGATTTGAAACGCGAGAAGAACTTGGCCAAAAGTCAACCAGCCCCAGTTGTTAAGAATACATCACGCCAATCTGCCATGTCTATTTTTAACTAACCAAATAAACCTTTTGATTTTTTCTGCTGTTCTTTTTTGTTTTATCAGAAATTTTCCTACCGACAACAAGTCTTTTTGTAGGAAGAGTGAGACCGAAGCCGTCATTTCAAAAATTTGGAACTCGGGAATAGATTTGGACTATCAAGTCTCATTTTGTTTGGACCTCTTTCCAGTTTCTTTCTGGTATTTGATCATTTCTTTGAAACTCCCATATTTTTCATAAACATTTTTCTAGATCAGGAACTTTTGGCTCAACTGAATTAGTTTTTTTTGTATCAATTTTCGGCAGAAATTTAAAAATGGGTACAGTGTTCTGAAAGTGTTGGAAAAACGGAGGGACATGTGAAAAAATGTTTTGCGTATCTGAAAAGTCACCTAACAGGGTTTTATATTAGCCATTCCAATCGTTACCATGCGGTTACTATAGATTGAAATTCAGCGGCGAAAACATTCAGAACAATATTCTTCAAAAGTATGACAAGTATATTTTTCGACTTTTTAGACTAGGCCCAGTCAGGCCCTAGGGCGTGAACTCGGGACATTTTTGGGACAGACATGTCCCAGAAAATTGAGTTGTCATTTTTTTTAGAAATTGCACCTATTGGAGAATCAGATTCTGATATCAAAGTTTGCTGAAAATCACTATGAACTGAGAACACAGTAATATTATCAATAGAGCGCGTGGTACCGATGTGTAACTTCCTGTTCAGCCCACACTGAGTTTTCAACGAGCAGCTCGATCCGGCCTGGCTCAATATATGATGGGCTGAGGGCATCCTCAAACGGTCCAAATGACATCCCTGTTCGCTACAATTTCTCGTTTTCTAGCCGTTTATCCTCTCTTTCCTTTTTATGGCTCGACTTGCAAAGAAGAGCCGTGTATTTTTAACAAATAATTGTGTGATGTACATAGATAAAGTGTAATATTGAAACGTGACCTATTTCGAATATCATTATAAATACACGTTCAGATCATTGTCAAAGTATTCACACCTTTTGTTAATGTTAGAAGATATCCTGACAATTCGATCAATAATAGAGTGTAAGTGATGTATCTACAGTAACCGTAAAAAACTGATATATTCCAGAATTCAATAATGGAACAAAAAAAGAAAAGGAATTCTAAAGAGTTAACAGGGAAACCAGTAAATCAAAAGAAAAAGAGCAGTGCTGATAAGATGAAAAGCTATAAGCAAGTGAAATCGAAGAAAGTGAACAAGAAGAAGACGAAAAATAAAACGAAAAAATCGAAAACAACAAAGAAAAAATCACCAAGTGAGAGGATGAAAAAGAAATCGAAAGCTGAAAAATCAAAGGCCCCAAAAAAAGAAAAGGATGAATCATCTTCATCTTCGGATGATGATGATGACGATGCAAATGATCCATTCTCAACACTTGATCTAAAACAAATGTATATGGCTGGAAAAATCAGAAGAAAAAGACAAGAACCAAGTGATTATGTATCGAGAATGTTGAACACAGAACGACCTGATCTATTTCCATTAGGTGTTACTTTAGAACCAAATGAATCACAAATACTTGATGATTATTTGAAGGCAAAGGGAGAATTGAGATGTGGAGAAGTTGTTGTGATGAAGGAAAGTGAGAACGATAATGACACCAAAACACAGGATCGTCTCAAAATTCTCAATAAATATAGTGAAGGTCGTTTCGGTGCTATTTATGCTGTTCAACGAATTGCGTCCACAGGGTAATTTGATTCATTATCTTTATTTATTCGAGAAAAACTAAAAAAGCGCCCGTTGAAAACTACAGTAATATTTTACAACTTTGATTATTTTTTGCAGTGATAAAGTAGTGTTTGCTGGCAATGAAATAATGTCAATGAAGACAAGCCTCCGACAAAGTTCATGTTCTTCGAATCGTCTTGTTCGCGAAATTGTGGCTCTCAAATTAATAATGAATGTTGGAAAAGGACAAACTGCTCCAAAACGAATTGTTCCACTGCTGTTCGAGAGTAAAGTACTCGGAATACCATATTTTAGTGAGTTTTTTTGTTTTTTCAACATTCTATCAATGGATGTTTGTAGTTATGCAACCAATGGGTCCAAACTTGGATAAACTGCGACTAGATTTTGGTGTTCAAATCACAACTCCTTGCGCGTTTTTCATTGCTCAAGAGATATTAATGGGTGTGAAAGATGTTCATTGTCGAAAATTGATTCATCGCGATATCAAACCATCGAATATTGTTGTTCATCCAATATACAAAACACAATGGTGGTTGATTGATTTCGGCGATACAGTCGGACCCAATCAACGGTTTCCTCTTTCACCTCCAGATTCTCATACTCTTCCATACTTGTCTCTAACTGGGCATATGGCTGCAATGGATTTAACACCAGCCACATATCGACAAGATATTGAAAGTTGGTTTTATATTCTATTAGATTTGATAAAACCATTATCATGGAAATCGATGATCGAAGAAGAAGATGTCTTAGTGGCAAAGAAGGACTTTTGGAATCGAACAGAATTGAATGAATATCCTCCACAACTTCTTCAATTGAAAGAATTGATTGAAAAAGGAATCGAATATCCTTATAAGGAATTTTCGACTGTGTTGAAAGAAGGATTCGAAAAGTATAGACCAGTTGGTTGGAAGCCCTCATGGATGCCACAAGATCAAGCACCAGCACCACAGATTGTCGTCACACCGCCCATCAAAAAAATATAACTGTTTGTAAAAACATTATTTCATACTTGTTTATAATGATACTCGGGAAAACGCGGCCACCGGTGGCGCCCCGATACCGGAAGCGGAATTGTGCTTGCCCTCTAATTGCCCCGATTGCGCCCCGGTTCTATACGCTAACCGACTGCGCTATCAGGACAATTCTGGGCAATTGAGGGGGCAGACGGGGCGGATAGGGGCATTTGTTGGGCGAACCGGGGTCCGCTGGACTTTGTTTTTTTTTCTCATTTCATGATTTTTTTGTTTTCTTTTTCCTGTTTGCTCCTATTTTCTTATGTTTCATTCAAAAAATTTGCACAGAAAGTAAATTATAGATCAGAATTGTTGATGAAATATGATGTTTTCAATTATGGAAACTAAATATCAACTACAACAAGAAGAACTAATTTCTGGCGGAGTTATCGATTGGTATCGAAATAGTAGAGTTATCAAATGAGAGGAGAAGTGAAGCACTGAAAATTGCGGAAAATCAGCAATATGGATATGCCATGGAGACATGGATCTCTACGAAATGAGAATAGCATCTTCCACAAGTAAGTGATTTTAAAGCTGTGACAATTTTAAGCTGATTGTGAGAAAAACTAAAACACTATAGATTCAGGGCATCGTCAGAAATAACTCGCACAACAAATAAGGCAACGAAGTTTGATAACTTCCAGGTGAGAGAATTTTTCCAAACAATGGAAAAATTTTTTTTTCTTTTTGAAGTGTTGCCTCACTTCGCTCTAAATTTGGAGTCTTGATATAAAACAGTTGATTTTCAGTATACAACGATTGCTCGACATTTACGATAACGCTCAACGGATGCGGATCATCTCAATGTTGATCGATCTATGTCAATTGTTATCATTCATCGTACACATTTCGCTCAAAATCGACAAAGTCTAACTTATTATGATGTTGGTTGTTTGTTTCTACACAAAAAAATACATATGTATTTTTTGTTCTTTCTAAAACGAGAAAAAAACCAGTATCGAGCGTTTTTGAAAAGCCCCGATTCGCCCCGAATAGACCCCAAAAATGCTCCGGTGGCGCCCCGCTTTGCGCTCTTTTGCATTTAAGGAGCAGCCACCGGAGCGAATTTCGGGGCCGCTCCGGTGGCCGCGCTTCCCCGAGGAACGAATGATGCCAAAAATTACTGTAGTTTATGATAAATTGTTTTCTTTTTCTAGCGGGACATGACATTTTTGGGTTAATTGTCATGTGTTAATTGTTCGAGATATTTTCAATATATTTCCATTAAACTATTCATATTCATCACAGTCGGTATTAACTTTTGCGTAGAAAATATAAAACCCTGACAATTGGGTTGGTTGATAAAAATAGAAAAGAAAAGAAAAAATAAAATAACAAAACAAAAACGGTACATAATGAGACATGCATTTATAGAACGTCCGATTTTTAATCATTTTTTTTTTGGTTCACGTTTGAATATTTTTTCGAGCTCACATTATCCTCAATTTTGTTCGAATTTCGTATTTTTACAAAGTTAAGAATACAAAAATAGTGAGAAACACAGCCTATGTGAAACCTTTTTTTCTACTCAAACAAATTTCAGAAAAAAACTTGTGTTTTTGTTGAGTAGAAAAATTTTAAAAAATTTGCATAGGTGAGGTATCGAACTATCGACCTCTCGCGTTATAATGAACGCCTAACCTGCTGAACCACGATGCCACATTTTTTCACCTGAAAATTTCCTTTTAAATAATAGGTGAGAAAAACTTGATGATTGGCGTGATCAAAAAAAAATGATTAAAAATCGGACGTTATTTAAATTGAACTCATAATGAGCAGTACTATAATGAGCAAAATATACAAATAAAAATGATGAAAACTCTGAAAAAAATACCCGTATTTTTCTAATGTTTCTGAACAAGACTTCGATGGAAAGCATGCTTGAATTGACATGCTGCTGCGCGAAGCGAAAACGACTTTTCGAGAAGTCGAAGTCGACCTCCAACATGAGAATTCTCAGCTGTTTCCTCACAAATTGATTTTGATTCACAACACTTTTCAACTGATTTACAATAATCTGTCCATACTTCGATGTTTTCACAGGTCACTTCAGATTCATCGATTGGTTTGTGAACCAGGCATTTCCGTGAAATCTGAAATCTGAAGTTGAATATTTGTTTTTATTTCCGGGAGGAAGATGAGTGAATTTGTCGAAAACTCACATTTTCATTAACACCTGATATACATTTGATAAAGAATTGCAATTTGTTGTTAGATGCTTCGTCGATAAGTCGATAAAGTGGCAAAAGTTGGGCCGAACACTTGTCGTATGGTTTTGGATATGGCTTAGCACATCGAATTCGCATTTCGACCTCCTTTCGAAGACATTTGTCATATCTCTGACAGCCGGTCAACAGTTTTCTCTTCTTGAATTCTCTCATTTTGTTCTCGTTCACCTTTTTGATTGGTAGAATTACAATTGGTCGCATACTGAAAATATTGGATTTTTTTCTGAAATAAAAATATATCATACTGTTGTGCAACTTTTTCTCCCATCATTTTGAGACGGTGAACTTTTCGAATTGGAATAGGCCACAAATGATTGTTCAGCTCTGTCGTTGAGATAAATGAAGATGGAGTCACCTGAAAACAATCATATTGTATTTCAAAGTTTGAGAATTTGAGCCAAAAATTTTCTTTGGGCCTGATTTTCCTGTCGATTTTTGTTTTTTACTGGGAGTTTTTAATCTCTTTCTAGCCTCTGAAAATCACGGCTCGGACCGGTAAGTTGTAACGAGTTGGGTGAATATTTTGTTTGAGATAGGATCGGACCCGGTTCATGACAACTAATATTGTCAATTGAGTACTTCATCGATTATTTGTGGCAGATCATTTTTATCTTCCTAGGTTGAAAATGTAAACGCAAAAAATGGTTTCGAAATCGGACGAAGTGTATCAGAGTTCACGTCAAGGTTTGACGTTGAAAGGGAAAAATGAAGTTGTTTTTAAAATGATCAGCACCTTCGACATAGTCAAACCGCTAAAGTCAGGGAATTTTTTCGAAAAAACAATATGGAAACATTTTTTTCTCGACTGACGGACTTTTTCTCTTAATCTTGAGCATTATACTATATTTTCGGTGCTTTTTATTTCAAACACAACTTGTCGATTCCCTCTACCCCGCCCCCTTCAATGCCCAAAGTTCGACATTTTTGTGATGAAACATTAAATCTAACCTCTTCAGCTCCGAAACTGCTTGAAATTGATGGAAGTGGTATCAAATCTTCAATGGTTTGTTCTCCCAATTCAGCCGCAATCAATGGTGTTGCAGTTGTTCTTGCTGTCACATTTGTTATTGTTGTTGTTCCGACATTAGCACTTATATCGATATAATCAGATTCTGATAAAAAATCAAAATCATCATCAGTTTTTTCTTTTTCCATGTGCTTCTCCAATAATTCATGTCGAACATAATCAACGAAAGGATCGAAACTAGTTGTTGTTACTGGAATAGATGTTGTTGTTGAAGGTGTCGTCGTTGTGGAAGTAGTCGGTGTCGTTGTTGTTGTTGTTAAATGTGTGGTTGTTGTTGTTGTTTGAGGTGCTGTAGATGTAGTTGTAGATGTTGTTGAAGTCACAGTTGGAAATGTTGATTTTGTTGGTGGAAGTGAGAATGGTTCTCGAGTCCAGGATAGTTCTTGAGAGAATTGAAGTGTTGTCGGAGGATAACTTGTTCGTTGTGATTCGATGATATCATCATATATTTGATCGATACTTTGTTGTTTCGGAAAATGATGTTGTCCATCAAAAAAGTCGACATCGGATTTTGGTTTTTGAAGAGGTCGAATGAATGGCTGAGCATATCCCAAAAATCTTCCTTTGTTTTGTTTGACGAGCAACATTTTGGGAATAAACGACATGCCGTATTCACCCTTCTGTTTCAGACTTCTCGACAATTTGTCCAGTTTTGCAGCTGCCTGAAAGATGGGTTTTCCGCCAAAATTGTAGCCCAGGAAGTTGGTTCCCCGCCTACCAGAAATAAAGTATTGTCAATCCAGTCAGATCATCCAACGGGAAAATGATCTACCGTCTGAATCTCTCATTTTGGCATGTTCTTTCGTCGACTTTTTGTGGTAGATCACTTTTCCCGTTGGATGATCTGACCGGATTGACAATATTTTGCCAATCGAGAGAGACACAGAGAAAAAAATTTGCAGTTTGAAAGGGTCACGTTTATATCACATTCCCGTTTGTTATTCTTTTCAAAGAAGAAGTCTCTTCGCAAACCCGTCCGGTTTATTGATATGAACTTTTGTCATAACTCACATGTTGTGCATCGAAATTGCTTTTCTCGATGACTGATGCTCTTTGAAAATGTTGTTGTTGTTGTTCTCCACTTTGTGTGATTTTTCTTTTTCTGAATCTTCTCTTCTTGTTTTTCCGTATTCTATACCGTCGTTTTGAATCGAAATCCAACGATTTGACCGGACTTTCTGTGTTGGAAACTGGGTCTGAAAGGTGAATTTTGACGGCCGGGAAACTCAAATATTCTAATAATTACTATGAAACACAAAACAATTACTGAAATAGATTTCAAACTGAACCACATGGCCGGGCCCCGTTTTTTGAATTGAAAAAGTTTGAATACAACAACGTTTTACATAAAATAGGCTTAAAAAAATCTTTGTCCACTTTTTAAGTGTCCCAATAGCAAAAAAAATATTGAAATTTTAGATTCTGACCTGAATGAAGAGCAGTGAATGGACTCAATGATGTGGTTAGCGGCGGTTCTGGTACTGTAGTTCCCGATGCAACAACTGTTTCATATTTTGGCTTTGAAATTCCATATCGATGTTCTATAAAAATCTCATTGGTCATTTTTTCGAAGTAACTTCTTACTAAGAACTTTTCTCAGAGGTCTTCTAAATCCAGTCGAATCCGTCGGCGCTGCATTCAAAACCTTCTTTGTTTGAGGATCTGGGAAAATACGAAAAGGAACAACAGATCTCAACAATTGTTGTGCATTGTCGTTCACTTTCATTGCAATAATTCCATCATCTCGAGAAATTGGATAACGACGAAGTGATTCCATGTCTTGAACACATGTATCTAATAGACTTTTCAGAGTTGTTTTTTCTGTTTCATATTGTTGATAGACTTCTGTGCTTCGAAGTTCGTTATAACATCTAAAAGTTTGTGTCAATTAGGTTATACGGAAGAGATATGAAATTGTTTCGGTATGTTTTCGTCTTCCACAAGTAGAATAATTTTGAATCTTCAAAAATGTTTCGAGGAAAAACCCGTCCCAGCGTCGCCCGGTCTGGCTTGGTTTTTTGTTACTGTAGTCCTGCGACAAAAATTTCGCAAGAGCTTCAGTATAGTTAGAAGCAAGAGTGACGTTTGGGCTGGCCCAAAAACTACATCCCTGCTTGGAAGCACGAATTTTTGAAAAGCTCTTCAGAGTCGGACCGATTTTTGAGTTGCATTTTGAAAATATTTGTTTTGTTTGAAATAAAAACCTTTGAGAAGAAGGACAACATCTCGAAAGAGCAAAACACTTCTGTGTCATTCGAATCAGTTCACTCCAACAATTCGCAGATGTATAATGATTGGGTGTTGCCATATGTTTATTCGCCGAACATTCCGATTCAGTTTCCATTAGATCATCAATATCATTCAATGCATCGAATCGTTTAGTACAAGCCGAATATATATTCTCAATCTCATAACTTGTCATTTTATGTTGTCCAAATAGATCATATATTTTACATGCGTGTTGAGTTGTTCTTCTCGATACTTCTGCACATTTCCAATGCATTTCCAATAACTCATTCCGGCAATCCATATAACGATCACATCCATTCTGAGAAACGAATAGTTGATGCAATAATTGATGATGTTCAAACATCATCATTCTTCTTCTTTTTTTTCACATAATTTTCGGGAGGAACAGGAAACGAAAAAGCATAATTAGCCACCCATTTACAAGCTACTAACAAGCATCCTACCTAAACTTCGGTCCCCGCTTTTTTAGTAACCATGTCACTAGTTTTTTGTTGTTGTTGAAACTTTCTTCTTTTTTTTTTGGGCGACATCATGGCGGGCAAGCTGGCTTTTCGAAAAAAAAAGAGGAGAAGCATCGCACAATAATTGCCACAATTAACACAAACATATTTGGGTATTATACCGTTGTATAGTATTCATGTTCGAAAGAGAAATTGATGTCATACGGAAAAAAAAGAAGAAGTTGTGACCAGAACACACCTATTCCGAACAAGTCGAGATAATTAAAGAAACTTGAAAGAGCCCCTTATTATGAACAACTTTTTTAAAAGAAAAACCTTGCTCGAAATGGCCTGAATCTCATCCCTGATTGGGCCTGAACACAACAAATAATTATTTAAACAGTGAACTTTGGAAATAAATACTACAAAAATTATGTTGACTTTTCACGTGAAATATTTATGTATTTTGAAAACGTTAAATTTTTGAACTCTGAATCTTTGTGTGGTTTCTTACGGACGAAAGTGTTACAAGTTTTGAAATCTCGGACTGGCCCGGAAAGTTCAGAAATTAATAATAATAATACTTATTCGACAAGCAAAATAGCAAAAATGTATCGGTTCAGAAACATTTTCACGGTTTTTTTCATCGAGAAAAAAAATAATTTGTGAAAGATTTAATTTAAAAACCAACCTTGGAAGCGAAATCGTCAAATGCGTGAACTTGGCCCAAAATAATTGATAAAAGAGGGAATATCCATCTCGATTTCTTTCTCGATACCTCCATCTTCGAGGTATTTTTCACCTAAATCTCAAAAATCGCCGAATAATTAAAATCCAGTGTACATAACATAATAATAATGAGGGAGTGTTTTGTTTTCTCGAAAAATAAGAACTAGTTTTCATGTATGGTAGAGGAGTGAAAAATGAATGAGACGAACATTTGAACTTGAAAAAAAACAGAAGGTTTGGTTTTTAGGAAATGTTTGTGATATACATACCTGGTTAGGTAAAATGCTTTGTATTTTATTTGTGATGCCTCATAACAAGAACGATTCGAATTGTGCAATGGGGTAAGAAAATTAGTGTTTGACAGGAAATGTTTGACTTAGATTTCATATCTCGATACTGTTCTGTATAGGTCAAGTTTGTTTGATTCTATACAATTCAAGTTTTACAAAATCTGAACTTTCAAACATTTCAGACCAGTAAAATTTGTTGAATTTTGGTGCGAGCCCAAGTTTAGAAGTTTTTCAGAGCTGTATGTTTGACCCTGTGGGAAGGGCTTTCTGATCAACCGAAAAAGAAAAAAGCACAGGCCCTTTCGTTTTCGGGTCCGGCTCTCGAACCTCTTGACTACAATATCATAAATAGCTCGGAAGATTTGAGTTACGACTTTGAAAATCATTATGATTATGATTTTTTCAATTGCGCAACAAAAATAGTTTGGTTTTAGATGAAAAACTGAATAATAATAGGGTTTCGGAAATGAATAGACCAAAAATGATGGATGACAGTGAATTCACCGATTGCGCATTTTGAAACAATTGCCAATCATTAAACAGCTTTCACCAAAGCATAACCAGAAAAAACAGGCAGGTTTGTTTTTGTATTTTGATGATGGGTACTGTAATTAAGTTCAAACAATTATATTGTGAACTATTTCAGTATGCATATTATTTCTGGTAAAAGGAAATCGGAATAATATGTTCGTTTCAGATAGAACAGAAAAATAAGTTACATCATCACACAAGCGAGGAGAAACAAAATGAATAGGTCTAACCCAGAAAACTAGGTTTTTAAATAATTGAGAAATTCATAAACTATCCGAAAATCCAATTAAAACAACAAAGTTGTGTAATAAATAAACTTCTCCAGTTTTTTTTCGTAGTAATACAGAAATAGCAAAATTAGATAAAATGGAAATGCGAAGAAAAATGAAAATGGGTGAAATCAGATTTTGACACGGGCTGCCTACTTTCTCTCTATACACCTTTTTGCGATATCCGGTCGGATATCGAGAACAAATAGAATATTTGAAAAGATTGAAATCTTCTGAAAATTTATTGCGAAAGATATCGGGATTAGATAGGTTTGTTATGTGTAAATTAGAATGAAAAGTGTGTTTTTTGAATAGGGGCGAGACCAAAAACCGGTAAGAGCCCGAACGGTGTTAGCGGCTCTTGTGACAGGGATTGGTTTGAGAGTTGGAGTCAGGGGAGATACTCTGGTTTTCTAAGGAACGGAGCCGTTTCAATCAAGGCCACGGCTCCTTCTGGGAAGGACCAGGCTTGACTATTTTGGTAGACCAATAAATGGTTGATCCAAGTTTCAGACTCATCTTCGACCACCATACAGATTGGGTCTTATTTTTTACCGGACTTTATTATAACGTCGGGACTTGAAAATAGCATAAATCACCCTCGGAATTCACAAACACAGGCCAACTTTTAGAAAAAAAGGTTTTGTCCCAGTATCTCAGAACAACCTCTTGTCCGGAAGTTGCGGACTGAAACACCAATGTTTCTGTTTTCAAACTTAAATACAAGTAATACTAGGCCTACCGGTCATAAAGAAAAACAGGGATGTCGTTCTGGGGCACACCTGGGAAAGTGGTGTGAAAAATTGAGAAAACTGACGGGAAAATTTGAAAAAAATCATGAAAGTCCGTCGGGTATTTGGGTCGATAATGTGTTTTGGATCGATAACTGAATAAACCACTTCAATGTACCATGAAAACAAAATATTGAACAAGTCAAAAAAGAAGAAAGTATGCAACAAATAAATGGTTGATCCAAGTTTTAGACTCCGCCCACTTTTAGCTAATCGCTCTTCATCGTTTGTTATTGTTCTGTTACTTTTATTATGCAACTTTTTTCGGAGAAAAAGCTGAAGAGAAATTTTGATTGATTCAAGATGACACAAAAAAACGGGCAGAAGATTATGATTTACCGGTTCCAATTTATACTAAATACTGGTTTCGTCTCGAAATGATTGCGTTTTTTTGTTGCATGAGAAAATGAAGAAGAACTGAAAACATTTCTATTTATTACTCACCAAATCTTTGTAGTTCATGGAACAATTTCGATACAATTTCAAAGCTTCAAGGCGCGTTATTGTGTACCTGATATCAGGAATGAGCCTGTTTTCGACACCGAAAAATTCCAAAAAAGAAATGTTTGAATAACGGGTGAAAAGTAATTTTTTAGTTGTTTCTGAACTTCTAATTTATGAACTTGCTAGCCTGCCGAGAAGTCAGATTCTTTTCACTTATGTGAAAAAGATATATCAGTAACAAACGGTCAAAATCTCTAAACAACAAAAAACCTCTTATGACTACACAATATTATTTTGAACACAAAAAAAGGGCAAAAAACAAATTCGTGAAATGTTTCAAGATGAATATGAATTGGATGAATGAACAACAAGTGTCTGAAGAAAAGACGATGCCCATCTTGTGTTTTTTATTATCTACAGTTCAATCTAACATCATAATTCCACAATTTTTTGCGTGTTCCAATTTCAAACGTGTTTTATTCAAAATTCGCGGTATTTTAGATAATTTTCCGGGGCTAAACTAGTATCAAAAATATGTCTGATGAAGCTGATGACGATGTTAATTTTAAGGCTGTACGTTCGAATAATATCACAATATTTAAATATAAAAACAATATTCCTAGAACACAGAAATATCAAGTGGTAAAGCAACATACATCATTGAAAGACTTCTCGGTGAAGGTGGATTTGGCGCTGTTTACAAGTAAACTAAATTTATTCGAAAACGAAAAACTACCGTAATACTTTAAAGGGTGAAAGATGTGAAAACTGGCAAATTTTTTGCGATGAAAGTTGAAAAGAAACAAGAGAAAAAACAGTCGAAACTGAAAATGGAAATTATGATTTTGAAATTAGTGTCAAATGAAAGAAACAATTCACATTTCACATCGATTGCTGATAGAGGAAAAAAAGATAAAGAAGGATACTTTTTCTTGGTTATGGAGTTGGCTGGAACAAGTTTGGCGGATTTGAAAAAGAAACGAGAGGGAAAGGTACTGTAGGGGAAAGTGGGAAATATTCTCCGAAATCGAATCGGTAACACGCGCTCTATTGATAGTGATATGTTTAGTCGGTTCAGAAGATGTTTTCAGAAATTTTTGGTATCAGAATCTGAGTATACGTGTCTGAAAAATCTAAAAATATACATCTCCAACTATCAGAAAGACTTTCTGGAAATATTTGCTGCTGAAATTTCAAACTACAACTACAGTAACCGCGTGACACCGATTGAAATACATTGAACCTAGTCAATTTTATTGTTCTATTTCGATTTGACCAGGTTCAATGACAAACAAATAGTTTGAGAAGAATTGAAGGGGTTTTTTGAGAAAAAAGGACGTTTTCACGTTGAATTATGTTGAGGTATTCACACCACCAACGGGTCTTTCGGTTTCACAACAATGTCTCGAAGCATGCGAAGATCTTCATAAATATGGTTTCATTCATCGCGATTTGAAACCGGCCAACTATGCATGTGGTGTCGAACCAAGACGGCACACAATCTACATTCTCGATTTTGGTATTGCTCGAAAAATCCTGAACGAATCGAAAGAATTGAAGACTCCACGTGTATCGGTTCGTTTTAAAGGAACAGTCAAATTTGCCTCGTTGGCATGTCATAAAGGAATCGAACTCGGTTGGAAGGATGATTGTGAGAGTTGGTTCTATTTGTTGTTGGATTTGATAGTACCGGGTGGATTGCCATGGAGACATTTGAACGAAAAAGACGGTGTCATGCATGTGAAAGAAGATTCG
The DNA here is from genome assembly GCA_963572245.1 of Caenorhabditis sp. 8 KK-2011. Lineage (NCBI taxonomy): Eukaryota > Metazoa > Nematoda > Chromadorea > Rhabditida > Rhabditidae > Caenorhabditis > Caenorhabditis sp. 8 KK-2011. Next base: position 5,017,533 of record OY751547.1, read on the forward strand.
CGAAATAAACGAGTTTGTTGCTTTTTCGATCATACTTTTCAAATTTATATTTTTTTCAGGAAGTTCTTTTTAATAATTTGAAATGTGCATCCGAATTGGGAAAAATTCTTGATTATATTGACCGCTTGAAATATCAAGACCACGTCGATTATGTTTATATTTATAAGGTACTAGAGGAAGCATGTAATCAATCTGGAGGAAAAATGGATGCTCCTTACGATTGGGAGATTGAAAAAAGCTAAAATAAAGTGATTATTTATCGCAAGAAACATCATTTACAATAAATTAATTATGATACAGAAAAAAACAAGTCTGACCTGCTAATTTGAGAGTGAGTAATCATGCGACTCGTAACTGAATGATGAGAGGAAAACGTTCGATCTGGATGTTATTATGGGGTTCACAGCATTCCTTTGAAAAATGTGTTGTAGAGGCCAGGATATTGTTTCGAGAAATTTTGCAGTTGTTTTGTCTTATCAGTGAGTGACATTTTTGTATCGTTGAGCATAGCCTGGAATCGTTGAAGTTAAACATTTACATGACTTTTTATAAAACCTCAATCATCGAGACGAGAGCATCTTCGGTCTGGTTCAATCCTGCTCTATCTGTGTTTTTTCGCCGATTTTTTTCCCGCAGACTTTCTTTTGGTGCAACTGCATACCTGACTGGCGTCGTCGGCTCATCTTCACTTTTATATTTTCTAAAACAACAAATAGAAATTTTCTTCAAACTAATGGGATGGGGTATCATGCATTGAGAAACCAGATTTTTGACTTCAACTGTTTGCAGCTTTTAGTGAATACAAAGTTCACAAAATCAAAAAGAGTGCAGTAAGTTTTCAGAACTTACCCAAGACGATTCAAAAAATTCGCAACATTGAATGTTTTGGTGTTCTATTTTAAAATGATTCACACGCATTTAAAGAACGTCCGATTTTTAATCATTTTTTTTTGGTTCACGTTTGAATATTTTTTCGAGCTCACGTTATCCTCATTTTTGTTCGAATTTTGTTTTTTTTTCAAAGTTAAGAGTACGAAAATAGTGAGAAACAGCTTATATAAAACATTTTTTTTCACAAAACAAATTTCAGAGAAAACTTGTGTTTTTTTTTTTGAGTAGAAAAAAAATTAAAATAGATTGCATAGGTGAGGAATCGAACCCTCGACCTCTCACTTTATAACAAACGCCGAACCTGTTGGGCCACAGTGCTACATTTTTTCACGTGAAAATTTCATTTCAAATAACAGGTGAGAAAAATTTAATAAATGGCTTGATTTAAAAAATATGATTAAAAATCGGACGTTATTTAAATTAAACTTTTCTTCAAGTAGCCCGAAGACCAGAGAGCCCGGCCTGGCGCGGACATACTTCCTAAAGTCAGATTCTCAAAGCCGCGAATAGGTTTTTTTTTTTGAAAAAAAAAAGTTGTGGGATAAATTCCCACACTTTTGTTTTTCTAGAACATGTATGTTTCGCGTCTCAAAGTACTATAATTTCGGATATATTTAGGCGCCGTTTCCGGCAGGTCAGAGCGGGATTCCGGTCGGTTCGAAAGGGCCCATTAAGTGGTTCAGTCGTGAACTGGGAAGAGTTAGTACTAATTACAATCATGCAAAATTTCAAAGCATGTATCATGCATAAATCATGCTTTCAAATCTCACTTTCTCCTTAGTTTATTGATTTCATTTCGATATACTAACTTTGAACGCAACGATTCCTCTAGTGGCCTTGGCAGTTTTCCAAGACGATTATCGTTCCTCAAATCGACAAGCGTCTGAAACAAAAACAAATATTTAAATGTTTTTCTATTATTAGCTAGCAAAGTGATAACAGAAAATCATGAAAGGAAGAAGAAGAATGATGTTTTTCGAAATAAGTTTGCTAACTTATGCTTTCTCGTTCCGACTTTTTATTTTTATCAGATTTCTGTCGTATTTTGTTAGTTGATGATAGAAATCAAAAAATACCTCTATAAATACATCTTGTTGAATGTTGGTCAAGCACCCTTTCGGGAAAATGAAATGTCTGATTTCTTGTACAATCACATGATAGTTTTCTTTGTGCCGTGGTTCTTTCTGGAAAAAAAAACATGGGAATTGGTTGAAATTGATAACAAGCATACTCTTCCTAAATAAAACGGGCTCCTCAAATCTTCGACAGAATCAGTTCGCAGTGTTAGTTGAAGCCATTGAACAATGTTATCAATTGTTTCTCGGACTGGACTTGGAATCATCAAAAACAAATAACTGCAATTGAAAAAAAAATGAGACATACTTTGAAATTGATTTTCAAAACTTACAGAATTGCGAGGTTCAGCTTTTCATCTGATTTGAAATCTCCAATTAATTGTTCAGCAATTTTTTTGAGGATCGGTCCGAATTCGTTGGGAAAAAGGGGAGAATCTCCGTTTCTAGTCACTTTTTCTAATCTATCGGTGACCTGAAAATAACATATTTTTTTCCAATATATTCCATTACAGCTTACCGCTTTGAGAGCATCTTTGCACCACAAATATAATTGCATTGCCTTTCCTCGTTCCGGTTTCATTTCTAAATATAACATCGGAGCACATACTCGAGCCATTTGGAACCAGGCTTGCGCTGGTTTGATAAGAGGATGTGTTTCGAGAAGTAGATCCATATTATCTTCGTATTTAATGTCAAGCCTATCTTCCGAACTTCCAAGCCCCATTTTTTCCATAATTGAAGTGAGGAACGACGCATTTTTCTAAAAAAGGAAAGTCTTGTTTTACACATACGTACTGAAAACGAACCTTCGTATCGTCAATAGGCAAAGCTACATCTTCTAGAAATTCGACATCAACAACACTGAGAAGATGAAATAGTGCCAGCTGATAAACATCGGCTTCTTCTGCAAATAAAAAAAAAATATATATATAGACACGAAGAAGCATAATTCAAAGATGAGAAAAGGTCACGAAAATATTTTGACCTGTTTACCTCGAATTTTTCAAATTCTGGAGCTACTGAAAAAACACTGTGTAGCTTTCAAGCTCAGGCGAACTTTCCGAGAAAAACTTCGCATCAAACAAATTTTGTGGTTGGGCCAAGTTCATGACGGTTGAATTGTGGTCCTTGTGGGGAAGTGAGCTTTCACGGAGATTTTATTATTTATTTTTGGTAATTTTAGACTAAAGTTTTAAAATAAACCTACCTTCTCTCATAGATTGTTCAGCCGCTTGTCTTGCTTTTCGTTCGTTTCTTTCTGTTGTCGAGAAAAGACTCCATGTCGATTTCAAAAAAGTAGACTCTTTCTCATCTGTAGCTGCTCTTCCTCGAGAATTCGATCGATTTCTGCGAACTAACGGAGAGAAGAGACGTTTGAAACTGTTGTTTCGACGACTCGATCGACTTTGGAGTGAATTTGTGTCAATTTCGGTCATTCTAGTAGGTGGAGCAGGAGAATTTGCGTAAAATAGACTGAAAATGAAAAATGATGGTTTTAAAACAAAACAAAAAAAGTTCTTACGAAGATTCGGGTTCGTTCAACAAATAGTAGGTTCGATCGCAGTCGGTGAATGTTTTAACATCTGAATGTACACTTCGGAAAAAGTTATCATTCCTCCAAAGTTCTAATAATAAAACAGCATTTTTTCTGCCAACATCTTCTCGTTTGAAACAATCCTTGTGCGATAAAATATATGCCTCCATTATATCCGTAGCCTCTTTTCCAGTGAACTCCATCGAATTTTTAACTGCTTCTATGCTTCTTCTAAAGTATGCTTGCATGTGTTCCATCGTATCTTTTGCTTTGAATTGAGATGGTTTCTCACCATTTTCTTTGTCTACTAAACAATCATTTTTCAAAAATAAAGATCACCGTTCGAACGTACCTTCATTCTGATCAACTGGGTCGATTCGTAATAAACTTCTTTGTGGTTTCATCGGTGGAAGTTGACGCAATACACCTCTTGGAGGTTTTGGTGGTGGTGACTCTTCAAGTAGTAAAACATCACGATATGATGAGGATGTAGAAGACATGAGTGATACAACAACACAAAAATCCGGAGGGGTTTTTCTGAAGACAAAACAAAGGAAAAATTGAATACATGATTTGGAAAAAAATGAAGAATATTTTTTTTGCGAAAAATTCAATCAACGAAGAACAAACGAATAATAATAACGACCACATTTTGAACGTTTTATAATAAGCGCGTCTTGTTGAACATGTTCGTTAGAGCGCAATTACCCGATTAGACGGGTCATGTAATGTGAAAAGAGGAAGGTGTTAATAAGTATCTATGTATTTATGTGAGAATAGCGGGAGAATGTGCTAATTTGGTTTCCTAAAGGCGATTGCTTTCTAAAGTGATCAAGTTAATGGTAACGGATCTCATATTAAAAAAATAACAAATTTGAAATAATAGATTATTCAAAAATAGTTAACTAGAACAAACACGGTGTTTTAGTCCCCTTGTAGGAGGGACAAATGAGAGAGGGAGACGCAGAAATGAAAGAAAAAAAATAGAAATGAAACGTGAGATTTTCAGAGAAAATAAACAGGTCTCACGGCAAATACTTTTTATTTTCGGGAAATTTCAACGATGCAATAGAGCGAACATTCCTCTTTTGTTAGCGTCAAATCTCTCGTTTGTCCGCCCTAAAACAAGGTGAAATACTTCAAGATTTATACTATGAAAAAAAATATATTGAATTTTTTGTGTTATTTTATCATTTTTTAACATATTTTTTTAACTGAATAACCCCATAAAGTATTTTATATTACAAAATTTCGCCAAAAACACGCAAAGTAACGCTGAAAACACCTTGTTTTAGTCCCCTTATAGGAGGGACAAATGAGAGAGGTAGACGCAGAAATGGAAGAAAAAAAAATAGAAGTGTAACGTGAGAGTTGCAGACAAAATAAACAGGTCTCACGACGAATACTTTTTATTTCCGGGAATTTTTAATGATTCAATAGAGCGAACATTCCTCTTTTGTCAGCGTCAACTCTCTCGTTTGTCCGCCCTAAAACAAGGTGAAAAGAAAAAAAAAAACAAGAAAAAAAATAAATTTTCATTTTAAAATGATACGCGTCGCGCACGCTGGCAGCGTCTTTCGATAGAGCGATTTTGCATTTCTGTTTTTTTTTCTCCTTATTTTTTTTTCAAATTTCTTCGAGCTTCGACCACGGGTCGGCAAAACGAACCCTTCTTCAGAAGTTGTGTGCGACGGGCGCTCTCGCCGTCTCGCACTCTGCCCCACGCGGTTTTTCTTGTGTGTTTGAAATTATTTTTTTCAACGACGTGAAGAAAAAAGGACTTTTCTCGCTAATGGCGGGTAAACTTTTTCTAAAAATTTGTTTCCAATTAGTTAATACCATGTAGATTCAGAAAAAAAAGTCTCATCACACAAAAATAACTCGGGAGAATTTTTTAAAACAAAAAACGAATTTTTTCGGATTTTTCCATAAAAAAGACAAGTTTTCCCAAGTACCTTCTGTAAACTTTTTCTATAAATTTGGTCACTAATGCAAAAAAGCACGTAGATTCAGAAAAAATAGGTCTCGATTCTAGTTTTAGTTTCGGTGGCCCTGTTTTTAACGAAAAACATGTTTTTTTCACGCTATTTTTCGATAAAAGCCGATTTTCTCGTCTATTTTCTGTAAACTTTTTCTATAAATTTAGTCAAAACCTATTTAGACTATACTGAAACGAATGGAATAAGTGTGCACCCGAGTTTAAACTTCTGTGATGCACTTTTCAGCCAAAACTTTCAAGTTCTTTATTGCTAATTGTCCCAGTCAATTTTCACTGAAACTGTTAAAAATGACGAAATTATGTTTTATTAACTCTTTCCACACTAAGTTGTTTCACCTAATACCCATCAACACCTTCAAATCACGAAACAAGCTGAAAAACAAAAAAAAATTTAAATATCCGCCATTTTGACAAAGAGCGTGGCGGGACCCGTTTTGTGCTAAACAACAGACCATGAGATATATCGTTTACAGCCGACCCCACTTTTTATTTTTTTGGGTTCGTTTTGCCGAGCCGTGCGACGCTTGTTACACAGTGCGAGAAATCCGCGCTACAACACTCCGTTTTTTTTTTCGAATTTCTCAAACGTCGTGACGCGTTGACGGCCGCTAGTGTAGTGGTACCGTTGCATTACCAGCGCGCGTGAGGTCGCTGGTTCGATTCCCGGCTGTGGCGAAATGGTTTTTTCTTTTAGTTTTTGCTTAACATTAGTTCTCATGTGGACTGGGGTATCAGAAAACCTAAAACCAACCTTTTTTGGCCGTGTTTTCTCAAGTTATGATGAATTTTTGGCCTAAAATGGCCTAAAACCGGTAGTTGAGGGCCCATTTAGCCGATTTTGGTACTCTCAAAGTGATTCACTCCGGACCAAATGTTGTTTTTTTAGTTTCTAGCATGTTTTTCTTCAATATTAGAAAGTATTAAAAAAAGTGACTAAAAATTTTCCGAGTTACGATGGGTTTAGGGCGAAAAATGGCCTAAAAAATATAGTTGAAGGCCCATTTAGCCGATTTTGGTACTCTCAAAGTGATTCACTCGGGACCAAATGTGGTTTTTTTGGTTTCTAGCATGTTTTTCTTCAATGTTAGGAAGTTTAAGGAAAAGTTACTAAAAATTTCTCGAGTTACGATGGGTTTTAGGCTTAAAACCGTAGTTTAGGTCACATTTGGTCGATTTTGGTACTGTTAGAGTGATTCACTCCGGACCAAATGTTGTTTTTTCAATTCCTAACATGTTTTTCTTTGATATTAGAAAGTATAAAAAAAAGGGACTAAAAATTTCTCGAGTTATGATGGGTTTTGGACCAAAAATGGCTTAAAAACCGTAGTTTAGGTCACATTTGGTCGATTTTGGTACTGTTAGAGTGATTCACTCTGGATCATATGTTATTTTTTCAGTTTCTAACATGTTTCTCTTTGATGTTAGAGAGTATTAAAAAAAGTGACTAAAAATTTCTCGAGTTATGATGGGTTTTGGGCCAAAAATGGCCTATTTTCATCTGTTTTTGGTTATAAAAAGTTCCAGAGTGGTCAAGATGCCATGTTTTTATGTTTTCTGGTATGCCTGGGACCCGTACTATCTTTCTGAACCAATATACAAAAAAAAAAACAAAACAAAAATCCAGCTTCATATACCGGCCGGGAATCGAACCTGCGACCTCTCGTCGCCAATTGTGCACGCGTGTGAGAAACGCAGAGAAAGAGAGGGATTCGAAAAAATAAAACAATTTTTCACCATAGTATTGTGCGTCTCCACATTTTTGTTCTTTTTAAAAGTGGTATTTAGTGTGCTGCTGTATGTTGTAAATAGGTGAAGAATGACCGGATGGAAAAAAATCATAAATATCTTAGAACACCTTGTTTCATAAATTGATAAGAAGGAAGACCTGATGATTATGTGTTTTGTATTTACATGTGTGTACTTTGGTATGTCCACACATTGTATCTTTAGTCGCGAATCTATCTCACAGTGGAACACTGCAGGTCTGTCACCCTTTCTTGTGAACCGATCATACCATACGAACTTATTTAGTTTCCATAATTGTTCATGTATTCTCATTTCTATGGCGCGACTCACGAGTTTTTCAATTGATCAAGTCAGTAGATAGGAAAACAGGAAAGAAAAGGAGATACAAATTTGCAGTTTTCCAAGTTGGCAGACTTCTATCAAGTTTAAAATCCTTTTTTGTCGCCGTTCTATGTTCTTTTTTATCATATTTCTTCTATTTCTGGTTCAATGTTTATTTGCTGATCACTTGAGTGTTTTTGATTTTCTCTCCAATGATATAATTTTTTTCCGATTTTACGTGACTTTCACAAAACATTTTGTCAAGTAGCTAACAATAAATGTGGGAGGAGCATACTAGGCATTACATCATGTTATGTATTTTTGCACATTTTTGTTCTCAAAAATTTGTTCTATAAATAACTTTTCAATTTTCTGATTCGTTATGTTTTTGCAGAAAATATGACCCCTCAAATCACATCAGTGCTCATTGCCGACGATATTGAACAAGAATGTGTCGACATTTTACAGAACAATGGTATTAAAGTGAGTTGAAAAAAAAGCAAAAATAATATGGTCATAGCTAGGCCAAAAATGTTGAGATCCCTATTTTCAAAACGTCCTCTGGGATTTTTCACGAAAAGAATCTTGAGAAGTTTTGTGCTGTTCGAATTACTGTATCATACCTGGCGTAGGAAAGGATTGTGTACGCTCTCAAAAAATTCAGCCGAATTTTTTTCACAGTGACATTTTTTTTGGGGGGAAAATTAGAGAAACATTTTTTGTTCTTTTATTTAAATGACCCGGCGACTCTTTGAGAGTATTTGGTTGTTTTGAAAGTATTCGCCATTTTAAGACATATGTGAGTGAAAAAACAGTCTAAAACAACGTATAGCGAAAACTACAGCACAAAAAAGAGCAGAAAATAAATCATAGAGTTGGATTAATCGCGCAAACGCGCTCTACTGCTTCATTAGAATTTGAAATTTTGATCCAACTTTATTTTTATTTATTGTTCTTTTTTGTCGTCTAACTTTTGTTTCTTATGTTTTTGAACTGTGTTTTAACTCGTATATGTCTTAAAATGATGAATACTTTCAATTTAAACGAATACTCTCGATGAGTCGCCGGGTCATTTAATGCCAAAATTTTGCTTTTTTTGCACGTTTTTCCACAGTGTCAAAATTTTTCCCCCTTTTTTCCACATTGACAAAAAACTTTCTGAAAATTTTGTACTTTTCTACGCCAGGTATGTACTGTATTACTTTTGTGTATTGAAATTGTGCTCCGTTTTGGCCGAGGTTTTAATATGGTTTTTCACTCATTTTGATCGTTCCTGAATGAACAAAGAATACATCGAAACAGCGATCTGGACCTTATTCTAAAAAAACATTTTGAATCGGGTCGAAACATCAGAAAAAAATACGAAGTAAAAATGGGGAAGTTTGGTAGCTGTCGTAGAATCATTTTTCGCCCATTTCAAAAAAAAATCGAACGTGCTTCAACAATAAGTCAGATTTTTTATCCGATTGAAAAATTCTACTCGAAAAATCATGTTCAGTCCGTTTTTCAATTATGACATTATAACGAAAAAATAATTTTTCAGGTGACAGTTCAAACAAAACAAACCAAAGAACAACTACTTCTATCCCTCCCACAACACGATGCAGTTATTGTCAGAAGTGCCACCAAGGTTCCACACAAAACCTCGACTTTTTATAAACAACTTCCTTTTTCCAGATAACAGCTGAACTTTTAAACGCATCAGCTGGAAAACTGAAATTGGTCGGAAGAGCTGGAACGGGAGTCGATAACATTGATGTTCCAGCAGCATCGCAGAACAAAGTTCTTGTCATGAATACACCACGTAAGTAGTGTACAAAACATGTCTGACCTGATGCAATAAGTTCTTTAAAAAAATACCGTGACAATATTCTGAAGCAAAACTCAATGGAACTTTTGATAAATATTTCTGAGTCTTGTCACGAAAACTTTGAAAAAAAAACAAATATGTTAAAAATAACTAACACATAAAATAAAACGGTGTTCTCAAAATTTCAGACCCAAATCAGAATTTTTTGTCATATTCACTTTCAGCCATATTCGCCAGATGTAAACTGTTGTATTTTCAGAAGCAAACTCTCGTTCTGCTGCGGAACTCACATGTGTTTTGATTCAATCTCTGGCTAGACATGTTCCACAGGCAGCAGGATCAATGATTGCCGGAAAATGGGCTAGAAAAGATTATATGGGAGAAGAAGTATATGGAAGAACTTTGGCAATTCTCGGATTAGGTAGAATTGGATCAGAAGTTGCCATCAGAATGCAAGCATTTGGAATGAGAGTCATTGGATACGATCCAATTGTAACGAAAGAACAGGCAGCTGCCAAAAACATTGAATTGTTGAGTTTGGAAGAAATCTGGCCACAAGCCGATTATATAACTGTCCATGTTCCTTTAATTCCACAGACAAAATACTTGATTAACAAAGAAAGTAAGTTTCAACAATTAGTATTCGACACTGTCAAAATAATTTTCAGCCCTAGCAAAATGTAAAAAAGGTGTTCGAATTGTCAATGTTGCTCGAGGTGGAATTGTGAACGAGCAAGACATTGTCGAAAGTCTCAATGCGGGTCACGCTAAAGGGGCTGCGTTTGATGTATTCGAACAAGAACCTCCAACATATCGCCAACTTATCGAACATCCTCTTGTTATTAGTACACCACACTTGGGAGCATCTACTATTGATGCACAACTTCGCGTCGCGTCTGAAATTGCCGAGAATATTGTTCAATTGAACAAAGGAACTGTTTTGGGAGTGGTAGGTTTCAGTTTTCATCATGAAAAATTGAGACTTTTTTCAGCTCAATGCTAAAGATGTTCTCTAAATTATTCGATGTATATTTTTACAATTTCTACATTTTAAAAATATTTTTCGTATTGAATGAAACAGTTCGGGAGAGATCAAGTTGTGAAGTATTGGAATTTTTGCTCTATTGCTTCATTGAGTATAAAAAATTCTCCGTGAGACCTGTTTATTCTCTCAGAACCTCTTACGTTTCCTTTCTATTTTTTCTTTCATATCTGTGTCTGCCTTTCTCACAATAATTTGTTCTCGTGTTGAGACCGTCACAGGATGACCACCCTATGTAACTAGCGGTGAGATTGAAGATTGTAGCCCGGAGGCCCGAGCGGCCGACCCGAAAATCGAGGTAAAGCTTTTTGTTTTTCGGCCGCCCATTTCGAAGACAGTTTCCGTAAGAACCACATATATTTTTTTTTGTTGAAAAAGTTGTGGAAATCATTTTTTACACTTTTCTACAAGAGTTTATATCGTACAGACAAATACGTACCGGTCGATAATAGGTCGAAAAGGGCGATGCAGGCCGATTTCTTGTTGGAGTTTTCAACGCCGGTCGATAACCGACCGACAGTCGGCCGATTTTCTTAAAAATGATTAAAATCGGCCGATTACCGGTCGGATTCGAGTACGGATTACTACTTTGCAGGCGCCGATTATCGGCCGGATCGCATTTGACTGTGTCTGGGAGTCCTCTTTTGGCCGGATGTTCTCTGGCCTTCAATAAAAAAGCCCGGTCCGTCACAGACTTTCGGCCCGCCCAAAAATAACAATTATGGCAAAGTGCAAATTTTCCAAAATGATAAAAAAGTAAAAATGCAAATTTTTTTCTGGTCGGATCAAAATTTCCTAAAGTCCCCGATTTGTTCCTAAACGTTTTCCTCATTCCCTCTCTTACATCAATGTTCATTTTTCAACGAAACGTAACGTACAAAATGCTTTTTGGGGCAAAAAGTATTTTCATCGAAACTTGATACTGATAAACAGCATGTTCGCCTCTTATAGATTCGTGTCCATTCACTGACCATTTCCACTTTCTCTTTTTACTATTACATATATTATGCATTCTTCTAGATACAGTTTGTCAGCCTTTTTTTGCACTTCAAAAACTGATGATGTTATCATGATAGTTTTGGTTTTTTGATGTTATTTTTGTTTTTCTATATAATTTATTAGGCATGTTTTAGCAGAGAATACCACCACACTACTCTAAAATGGCCAAATTGAAACATTGGAAAACGGGAAAAAAACGGTCAAAGTTCCGAACCCAAATAGTCACGGCCCGGACAGTCTAACCTTTTCAACAAGCGATACTCATAAGGAGAAGCAATAGTTCTAAAAAAAACTGTAATTTTTGTAAAAACGAATTGAATATCTAGGCGACGTTGATAATTTTAGAAGCTCACGCACAAATTTGTTTGAAGTACTAAATTCTGAAAGTTTTGGTTTTTGAGCATTCAAAAAAATTCCTAAAAACCCGAAACAGTTTTGAATAGGGATGTCGTTTTGGGCCGGGTTTGCCGGTCCAACATGTGGCGGGCTGTGACCCCCCGTAAACGACCCAAACGACGTTCCTGGTTTTGGAGAATTTTTTATTTTTTCGTCCGAACCGAAAAACAAAATTTTAAAAAATGAGATAATGTATAGAAAAAAGGCCACGAAATATTTTTTTTTGGAAACTTTTTAAGATTTGGGTTCCCAAAAAATGATCCTCAAATGCATACTGTGTGTCACAAATATCGCGGTGAAGTTTCGTATCATCTGAAATTATATTTCGAAATTGTAAGAAACATTTCTGAGAAAACATTATCGGGTGTTCAAACAGTCTTATCGACGAGCAAATTTGAATGTTTTTCGTTGAAATCACTTGTTTATCGTTATCGAAAAAAAAAGGAATTGTTGCTATTTTTGTTTTTGTTGGGGTGTTTTTTTGTTCCATTCTTCCCCACCATATATCATTATATAAATGGTGTCGATTGGCATCAATAAATGCGTTTATTGTTGTCGTCTTCTCCTTTTTTCTCTCTTGTCCACTTTTTTCGTTGTTTTGTCAACGAAAAAATCGGTGTCCTCGTTGTATTTCTGACCAATGACCACTCGATTCTATTATGAACACGCAAAAAAGAAAAAGAGACGCAGACAAATATTGCCATGTGCCGCCGTCCGGATGACGTGACAGTCTTCCATGTTTTTGTTTTTCGCTACTTTTCTTAGACTTTTTTTCTGTTTTTTACGTCATCAAATATATTAGATGGTCAGCAGAAAAATAATGAAAGATCAACCCAAAATATGAATAGGTTGACAAAAAAATTGAATATTAAATTTCATCGAAATGAGAAATTTGTTTACACGGTTTAGGTGGGTTGGTTATAATCGGGAACGTTCGATATCACTATCAAACATTGGCCTCTTTTTTCGAAAACACACGGAAAATCACTAAAATCACATATTTTCAACAAAACAAATAATGGTCCCTTTTTGGATCAACTAACTAGTATTGTTCTATAGAACACAATTGTTTTCTGAAATATTTCTCGTCTTTTTTTTCATAATATATTCTAGCAGAATCACAAACTGTTTTGTCGAGTTGTTCAATTCAAAATCAGAAATACCAACAAAAAAAAAAGATTTCGATTCTACAACGTTCAATGTTTTAAAAAGTGAACTGGATCCGAATCGAAAACTTTTGTCTTTTTTGTTTTTCTCGAATTTGTTGAGGATTGCTCTTCTCTGAGCTTCATATGCCATAATAAAATTGAAAAAGAGTTTTTTGCTCTTTAAGATTACTAAAAACAAAGACCTACAGTAATCCTTTTTGGTTTTATTGCATAACAGAATTTCTCAGGATGATGAAATAGTGCGATTCCCATTGAGACAAGGAGTCTAGATTACACTACCAACCCCTTTATGATCGAATATTCTCAGATGAAAACTATTACTATTTCAATTTTAGAGTAAATTGTGAATGACATAAGTAGTTCCAATATCATTTTTAACTGTACGAGATGACTGCTCAACTTCTTGAAACTTTCTTTTTTCCACCGCGTTCAAGATACCGTAGTTTTTAGCTCAGGATTGTGTGAAGAAGAGGGGTTTTTGATGAGATTTTGACTCTAAAACCTTCATATTCCGACAAAAATGAACATCCGTGTGACCAACTTAATTATTGTTCATTTTTTGGCAACTAGATCTATCTCGTTAAATTTCTCACTTTTTTTGGGTCAGAAAAACTACCGTAGTCTTGTTCGAAAATAAGAGAGATCGCTGAATAATCATAAAATTTCAATGAAATTGAATTTGTGTAATGTTTATACATATTTCTCGCCACCCGCATCGATAATTTCCGACATTTTGTTTCAGATTACGGTAGTTTTTGTTTCGAATAATTAGTTTATCAATAGAGTCCAGACAAAAACATATTTGGATCTCAAAACAGTCTTTGATAGTGATATCAAAAATTCCGTTTTCTAAAAAACAACAATAATAACATTTCGTTGCCTGTGTTATCTGTTGGTAGCAAAAAATGGGTGAATGAATAAATAAATAAACTTTTATTTATTTTTCAGGGCTGAAGATCATTTTGCTCTTTTTTTCCAACAACCATCTAATCACAATTCTGGGCCGGCCCGAAAATACTGATTGACCAATCAACCTGGACAAATTTGAAAGTTCTGCAAGTTTTTGTAAACTATCAGCCAATTATATTTCTTCCCATTTCACAGTCCTGAAATGTGTCAATTTCCCTTTTTCTTCTTTTTTTCTTTCACACCAATAAATTTCCCATATTGGCACCTGTTATGTGTCAAAAAAAAAAAGATCAACGATCTCTCTCCCGCCCCTTTTCTTCCCACTCTCCCAAAAAGTGGGCGGAGTCTGAATAATGGAGAAAACGTGGGTATTGTTATCATTATTTTTGCTCTCACAGTCGCCTCCGCTCATTTATTTTTGTTTTCATTTTGGGGGTTCCCCATCCACGTGGATCGTTTTCTATGTCATTTTTTTGTGATTTTCAAACAAACGTGACCAGGTCAAAAAATATATTTTCGAAACAAAGAAATTCTAAAATATTTTAATCTTCTCTTCTTCTTTTTTTTGAGTTTGGATGTGCCATTGTTGGTCGGTCTGTCCGGTGCCTTATCGTCTATTTTCCATTGTTCTCAACATCTGAATTCGCGATTTATTTCATTGATAAAATATTGTTTGTTTTGTCCTTCTTTAATACATCAAACATCACTTTCTTAATTATGAATAAATATTTTTTGTTTAATTATAGACAATGGCACCACATACATCTACTGAAATGCAATTGTTGCGTCGTCGAACAAATGATGCGTCGACTTGCGGTAAAGTCGTTTACGCAGCGGAAAAGGTGCGCGAAGCGATGATGGATCATGAACAGACGATTTCACCAGTTCCAGTTGTGCCAAAGGTCAAGGCAAAAGTAGTGGTTTTGGGAGATTCAGGAGTTGGTAAAACTTCGATCATTTATCGACACCGATTTGGAACACAATTTGTGTCAGTGAATGCTACGATTGGCGCAAGTTTTGTGTCGTGTGATTGGTGAGTTTGTCAACACAAAAAACTTGCGTTCAAATGTCAAACTATGTAGAAACTACAGTAACCTCGCGGTCAACATTTTGAGAGAAACAAACGTTTTTGTATTTGGTGAATATTCCGAATGATAATTTAGAGATTCCTCGAAGTTACCTAAACTACAGTAACATTATTTGATATATTTTGCAGCGAAACAGACATTGATGAAATAGTTCGACTACAAGTTTGGGACACAGCCGGACAAGAACGTTTTCGATGTATGGTTCCGATGTATATGAGAAACGCGGAAGCGGCTCTGATTGTGTATGATGTCACAAATCGAGATTCTTTCGATGATGTTGATCGATGGATGTATGAACTTGAAAGATCTTGTGGAACAGATGAGACAAATATATATCTAATCGGAAACAAGACTGATTTAGTGGATAAAAGAGAGATTTCGACTGCCGAAGGAAGAGCAAAAGCGGCGAGAATTAATGCGAAATTCTACGAGGTTTCAAGTAACGAACCAGATTGTAAGTTATCTCAATTTCCAATTTTGACAGTAATATCATGTATATTCATTCAGTGTTTGCTGTTTTATTGTCTGATGTGGCCGAAGATGTTGTCTCAAATCGTGAACGTATGGCAAATGAAGTTCTAATTGAAGAAGCCAAAAGTTCGATCAAATTAAAGTCTTCGAAGCCAATGAATATTGAGATTGGTGAAATGACTATTATGGACTCGCCCAAAAAATCGAAATGTTGTTCTTTGCTCTAATTCATTTTGCCCCCATTTATTCCCTTGTGAAACAAATCATACGTGTACTCATTTTTGTACCTTTTTTTCATGTGAATATTATAATCAGGTTATTTACTTTTTACTAGGGTATTCTTTCTCTCATTTTCAGTCTTTCATTGTTGTTTTTTTGTCTGTTTTTTTCTTTTTTTTCTTTATTCAAAAATCGTGTATTTTATTGTACTGGTCGTTGATTCGAAATAAAAATAATGTGAATCTTAAAAATCTCTCTGAAAAATTGGAAAATATAAACAAGATAATCTTAGATATCCGACCGGATGAATTTCAGCATTTAATCCCAAAAGAAGGAGGAAAACTTCGTGATTTTCGGAATAAAAATGTTTTATTTTGTTTTGGAAATTTTCGAGATGTATTTTAATCGCTAACTCTTCGTGAAAAAAATACAATTGATTTTCAAAAACGGTCTCCAAAGTTTCAAAATTATCACAATAATTCTCGTGTTCTTCTCTCTGCGTCTCTTGTTTTTGAATGATATTTCGTCGATTCAGGCTCCGGCTACAAAAGTGTGTCTGTTCTTGAAAAATGCGCAAAAATATTTTGTTAACAATTCGTGAAAAGGTTTCCAAGCCATATGTCTTATATTTCTCTCAAACTGCCAAATCACCCCTTATATTTCAGAACAGCCAAAATAATAAATAGCAAACAAATGTTTGGAAAACTCGGGGCCCGTGCGCAAAAAATATGACGCGCTCGCTGCCTGCGAGACGTGAACGTGTCCAATGTTGAAAACACCACAAGTAGGCCGTAGCTGATGTTTGTGTTTCGACGCGTTTGCCGCACGAATGCGACGAGAGCGCCGTTACCAAAAACGCTGCGTTCGGGCGCATCTTTTTCCGAGAAGACCCATGAAAGTTCGAAAATGTCTCTATTCGATCACCAAAAATTCCCGACCTCGATTATATCAGATCACGTTGATATTTTTCCAACTTCAAAAGTCATTTCTGAATTGAACTTTTATCTGAACACCCATTTTTGACGCTCCCCAATTAACATTATTAGCGCAAATACATTCTCTGTTCGACCTTTTTTTCCCTTCTCAAACACCCCCGTTTTATATTTCACTTTACTCTTGAGAATATACCATTCACTAATTATTTTTCAGACCTTTTTTTGTTGTCAAAAATTATTATTTTGGGAAGATAAACTATAATTAAATGTTAGTTTACAATTCTTCTTTTCTTACTCACTCTTTTGTATTTTCTTCTTTTTTTCATCAACTCTTGTTTTGGTCGGAAAATGTCTAAAGTACTGTACTTTCAAATATGTTCTGTTGAAATTATGCAGTTGCAAAAACAAACAAACAAATATATATTTTTCTATTTATTTCTTTTTTTTACCATGACGACCATCTTCTACTCATCTGATTAAGTTTCTGAACAAAAAATTAAAGAAAAGAAAAGAAAAATGTTTTATTATTTGATTATGAAAAGACCTCCGACTTTTTGAACTTTTTTCATAAAACTAATGTTAGTCATCATAACAATAATGCTAATAACAATATTATTATTTCTAATCAAAAATGATTTTATTTTTGATTTTGAGATGAAGGCGAAAAAGAGATAATCTTCCTCAGATTACTAATACGGATATTTTTGTGGCTCGAAAATTGTAGTGATGAGGAATTATTATCACTTTTCTTTCTTTTTTTCTGGTTAGAAACCGCCCACATTCTCGTTTTCATCATGGATTTTTCATTCTGTCTTGGTTGGATAAATGAGCGTTCTCATATGTATCTGAAAACCTCTCCAACATTTAGTTTTGTATGTTTTATTTCCAATGTTTGGGTTCCAAACCCTACTGTTGCAAACAAAATCGAGTTTACGAAAGATATACTTTCTGATCATTTTTAGATCTGGCCCGCTTCTGAAATTAGTAGGAATTTAGGCCTCAAATACAGTAGTTTTTAAATCCAAAATCAGATTTGTAAAAAGTTCCAATTCCCAGTTTTAAAATGTGTTCAATTTTTGTTGAATAGAAGTTGAAAATAATTAATGAATGAAAAAATCCCTCGAGTCAACAAATAAGTATTCGAGGTGGGGGGTGTTTGACTATAACAAGAAAGTTCAGTTATTTAGTGCTACAGTTCTAAAATCCACTTTTTCTGTTGAAAAACGAAGTATTTGAGAAAAATCCTAAGTATGAAAATCACTTTTTGAAAAAAAAGATTGACTGATTCTGGAAAAAGATTAACACACGCTCACGTTTTCATTTCATTTTATTGTTTTGAGTTCAGCTTTTCCAAAATCAGATATCTTCACTGTCAACAGAACAGTGTATGCCAACTAAAACGAGAGGCTTTTTATTCTCTGTGAAAAGTATAATTTTCTGGCATCTGGCATTTTTCCAAGGTGCATTTTGTAGGGTATGTCATTCATCCTGCATCCAGATGTAAAAATAATAAATACATTTCTGAGAATGAACTACAGTAATCGAGGATTTCCTCAAAAATGCACTTTTTTGATTCACAATATATGTTTTTGTTTTAAAAAAAGAAAAAAAATAAATCAAAGAACTATTTCTCCACTGATAATCCCGTCTTCAATTCGTTTTTTTCTCAAAATTTCGATTTTTTGAATATATCTAATCATGCATTCACTTTATCTTTTTCTTCTGAAATCTGATAACTTTTTGAATATATTCTTTGTGCTAATGTTCACTATTTATTCAAGCTCATTCATATCATATTTCTTCGTTTTTTAGTGCGGTTTCCTGGTTTTTTGACACCTTTTCATCCAAGTGAACCTTTTTAGTTAACATGATTCTACACTAGACACTGACCCGACATTTATTCAAAGAATTACCTGAAAAACTAATGATAGAAAAACAGAAATATCAAGAATCCCTGAAAAGTTATTTCTTTTTCATTTGAATATTTTCTAACATAAATTATTTCTCGGGTATTTCGAAAACTAGACCGATTCAAAAAAAAAGGTCTCTGTTTCTAAATCAGACATTCATGAAGTTATTCATGAAACATTCATCGTCTGTTTTTTTCAATAAAATATTTGTGATGATCACTCTTTTTATCATTTTAATACTTCGGAGACAAATAAATTTCGGTTTTATCTTCTCTTGGCTTTTGATTTTTTTAAGCTCAAACGAGTTTAAGTAAGACCGATGAAAATGCTTTCCAAATAGGAGAATTGAAGTTTTTTCGAAAATAATTTTTCTCATAATTGCCCAGTTTGTAAAAAATCTGTGAAAATGAAACCCAAAAAAGTTTCGATCGATGAAAACTATCCTTTGTAAAAAAAGACGAAAATTTCATTAAATAAAAACGTGAACATTTTATTATACTTTTTGTCTGTAGAGGTTTTTTGTTAGTGGTGATCAGAGATACAACTCCTCAATATACCTCAAAATACGATTAGTTACGTTTCGCTAGAATTTTCGGAAACGGGGAGTGTTCAAACTTGCACCTACAAAGCTTACCTTTGCTAGAAGAAGAAGAGTTAAAAAATAGTTCCAACAAAATTAAAAAAAAAATTATATTTTTGAAAGTAGGGCAGCGCCTGGCCGGGTTTTCCACCGGTTCCAAAACAAGAAAGCCCAATGCGGCTTGTAATTCACGGGCCGGCTCGGAATGCCTGAAGGTTTCTCAACGAACCCTCGATGTTCCATTTATGAAGATATCTTCTGCTTTAGAAACAGGAAATTTTTCAATTTTCAAGTGAAAAAATAAATCAACAACCGGAAATGAAATGACGTTTATTTGTTTGATTGTTTCAAAACTTTTAAATAACACGTATTCAGATATTGGACGAAATGAAGGACCAAGGCATCCGAAAAATTCGAAGTGAACCTCCGACCTATGCTTCAATACAGGTAATTTCTTCTGGGTTCTTCTGAAAACATCCCCAAAAAAAGGTGGAAAACATCATAATTTATTCATGAAGTTTTTTTTGAGTTGAAGAATAAAAAAAACAACAGCAGTGTTGCGGAAAACTCTGTTTTTGTCACTAGAATCATTCAAAACTACAGTAATACTTTTCATGTTTCAAAGTACACTCATCCAGACATTCAACAAATCAATAGTGCCACTTTTCGCGCTTCTTTCTCATTTTCATTTATTTTTTCAATATTGCAAAAAACACGAAGAGATTAGAGGAAGAGCACTCCCACATTTATCATTTTTTTTCCAAAGTTTCTTCTTTTTTTTGTTGTTGTTAATAACATTCGAAACATTTCTTTCAGGAAGACACTGTAGAAGAAGAAGAACCGGATGTATCAGATTCGGAATCGACAAGAATTCCTCCAAAATTTGTAGCCACTCAAAGAAGTCACGATGAAACTAGACCTTGTCATGTGAGAAAAAGACCGGGCCCTGATAATTTCACATGTTATTTTTTCAGTCTCGCGAAGATACATTTTCCCGTTCAGTTTCTGCTCAAAGTTTGCCAGTTGGTAGGAAATTGAATATGGTTGACGAAAAGACACCTTATGAAAAGACACTACATTTGTTGGCAAACGATCCCATGTATCATAAAGAGGTAATCAATTTTCTCCGAATATTTTCAACATTGACAAAAAAAGAAAACAGCTCTTCCAACTTGGACAGACCGACAAGGTCACGTTTCAATTTATTTTCAATTTTTTGTTTTTTTAACAAAAAACTTTGAAACTTTAAAATATAACAGGTGGCTCTTGGTAAACGCATCGGTTTCTATCGCCTTGGCAAAGAGCTTGGAGCTGGCAATTTCTCAAAAGTCAAACTCGGTATTCATGTTCTGACAAAAGAAAAAGTAGCGGTCAAAATAATGGACAAAGCGAAAATGGATCAAAAAGCGCAAAAATTGTTGGCCCGCGAAATTCAATCAATGGAGAAAATGAATCATCCGAACATAATCAAATTGTTCGAATGTGTTGAGACATTGACAAGAGTTCATTTAGTTGTGGAATATGCAAGTGGGGGAGAATTGTATGCATTTATACATGAAAAAGGAAAAGTATCAGAGGGTGAAGCGAAGGTTCTTTTCACTCAAATTGTATCGGCTGTTTCGCATATGGTAAGTAGTTTGAAAAAAGGTCATTTCCAAAGGTCTCCATATATTATCGAATTTTCTGGCCAACATTTTTCTGAAAGTCAAAGATGATTTATAAAAAAAAGGATCAAAACATTCCGCGAAAAATGTGTTGAGAAACCTTATTTTTAATTATTTTTTTTTTTCTCAAAAAAGTCTTTAATATAATTCCAAAGAGATCTGAAAATATCCTGTTCGCTGCACCTTCTCTTGTGATATATTCAGTTTTATGAGAAATGTCGAGAATCTCGAAATGTGTTGTACTTTTTAGCATTCGCGATGTTTGGTTCATCGAGATATCAAAGCTGAAAATGTAATGTTCAGTGGACCGGGAACGGTTAAACTCGTTGATTTCGGGTTTTCATGTCTAGTCCAAAAAGATACAAATCTCGAAACATTCTGTGGAAGTCCTCCATACGCTGCTCCCGAACTATTTCGAGATAAATCATATGTTGGAGAATTGGTCGATATATGGGCATTAGGTGTTTTATTGTTTTTCATGCTTGTTGGTGTCACTCCTTTTCGCGGTGAAACTGTTGCCGAACTCAAAACAGTTATAATGACTGGACAATATCAAATACCCGAGTATGTTTCTGTTTTGGCAAATCATTTGATCGCATCAATGCTCGAAACAGATGTTAATAAAAGAGTTGATATTGAAGATGTGAAGAAGAATTATTGGATGAGAAATTGTCAGTTTACTAGATCATACTTGTCGATTAAAACTGATTTATCGAATGAGGACGAAGAAACTGAGAAAAATGAAATAAACACGAGAGTGAGTCGTGCGAAAATCATCAAGGTTTCACTGACCAGACCAAGTTTTGTTTGCAGGTTTGGCGTGTTATGAATTCATACGGTATCAACAAAGAAATGTTGGAAAAACCGCTAGAAGAACAAAAAGGACCTCGTGACTCGATAATTGGAACATATCGAATAGTTCAATATCAAGTTCAGGCTGATATTTCCAAGGTTTTCGGATTATCATTTTTCTCAAAAATATATTTTTTTTCAGGGTCAAAAAGAAATTGAAGATGCAAACTCTTCAAATGGAACTAGTAAAGATTATCGAGAAAATAGGAAGCTGAAAAATCGTAGCAAAACTTGTATTGTTTTATAATTATTTTATCAAACTCATGGGTTTCAAAATGCGTTTCTTTTTTTTTCATTTTTAGATTTCATTTGACGTTTGAATTTATTTTTTATTTTTAAATTGTAATAAATATCATCAACATGACAAATTCATGTTTCATAGTTTTCAGCTGTTCCATTCTTTTTTTTTCTTTTTTCAGTTGGTCTCGTTTTCTGAGTGAGTGTTTTGTCAACTAACATGATTTTTGTTGAAAATCTAACATTTCCTTATGTATTTTCAAATTTCACTGAGGATTTTGTAACGTCAAGAATTTCTTTGGGTAAGGAAGTACCTTTTTGAGAACAAACCCATTTATTTTTTTGTCAGAAAAATCGAAAAGTATGAAT
Organism: Caenorhabditis sp. 8 KK-2011; assembly: GCA_963572245.1. Classification (NCBI taxonomy): domain Eukaryota; kingdom Metazoa; phylum Nematoda; class Chromadorea; order Rhabditida; family Rhabditidae; genus Caenorhabditis; species Caenorhabditis sp. 8 KK-2011. Next base: position 5,039,750 of record OY751547.1, read on the forward strand.
AGAACACTTTCGGGACTATCCCTTGTTTTCTCTGTTTTTACGTGTTTTGTTGTTATGAAACATAGTTCTAGAATCAAAACAGAGTAAGTTTCTGAACACAAAAAATGGAGTTTATTGTTTTTGTCGTTGTTTAGATATCGAAATATTCTAGTTTCTCAATTGTTTTTGGCTGGACTTGGAGCCATATTTATGAGTGTTATCACTCCTTCTATGCTTCTTCCCTATCCGGCTCTTCTCATTACTGGACCTTTGGTTTTTAATCACAAAGTTACGTGTGAGTTTTCAAAAGTTTCTTGGTAAGAAACAAAATGTTTGATATCTTGATTTTATGTTCCCATCACACAGTTGCAGATCAACATATCTTGACACGATGGAAACAGAAAACCTAGTTAGATAACATTTTCTTAATTTCACTCACAGTTTTCGATTTTATCGGTTCAAAACACAAACAAATTGAAACAAAAGCAAAAACAAATTTCGTGGGTTACTGTACCCGCGCGCACGTTTTTTGCAGTTCTCAGTGACAACGTGTCTTTGAAATAAAAACGCGAACTGAGTCTGTCTAAATTTTCTGTGAGTTGGGATTTTTCTCTGCGTCTCGTTCTCTATCAAACACGGTGTGGTTTACGTCGGAACCATTTCAGGTTTTCTGTCTCGAACCTCCAGGTGATTTTTCTAAAGTAGATCTTTCAACGCAGGTAACAAATCTAGACAAAAGGTAATTCGTGAAAGTAGTTTTAGAAGTTCTCAACTTATGTTGACCTACTAAATGTATGTTTTGTATATGAGAGTTCTCCAATTTCACGTATTTTCACGATTTTTTGACAGACTTTTTTAACTTTGTTCGAAAAAGGTTCAGCTATGACGCCTATATGAGGGTTATTGTTGGAATGTAAACTTGGAAACAATGAGCATTTTTAGTTATTTGTTTCATTCAGGTGTTTCTATTTTCAGAAATCAGAAGCAGGAATGAATAAAAAGATGAATTTATTTTCTGATTACAGTATACTTGAACTTCCACCTAAGTATGGTATACTTTCTTCCAACAATGCTACTCCTCTCCTTTGGTTTAATCTACAATTTTATGTCTATCAAAATAGTTGTCGCTTCAATTTTAGACGTTCCAATCGATAGATTTCTGAAGTTATCAATATTTTGGATTACAATTTCTTTATTGACATTCAATTCAGTCTTATTTCTTGTTGTTTTTCATTTTGATCAGAATGTTCTCGAATATGATATTATAGAGAATTTAGAAACCGGAGAACGAGTACTTGATATTTTACAAGACTACGGGGCATTTATTTTTGATGTCAGTAGTTGGCCTGTTCTTGTCGCATCAATTGAAGCATTGCTTTTATCTTTCTCAACATTGGTCATTTGTTTCATATTTACAGCTGTGTAAGTTTTTCTTTTTGAAATATCTCGTCCAGATAAAAATAAAATAATAATATTTATCAGAAGTTGGAGAGAATACTTGAAACAACGACCTTTTATCTCGTTATCAGCTGCTCGAAACCATCGGATGATGCTATTCATGTTGTTTTCTTACGTTCTTCATTTTATCATGTTTTTTGCACTCCCACTAACTGTTTTTGTTCTTTCACTACATGAAAAAAATCCATTGTTGTGAGTCACAGGTGGTGGGCCAACAACCAATATCTGGCCAGTTTTTGGCCAAAACTGAAAACTGGCCGGTTTCTGCCTCAAAAAATACCTCTTTTTTGAGGTAGATTCTGAATCGGACCTTCTGAATCGGACCAGAGCGAAGAAATCGGACCCGGTCCGTTTTTATCAATATTTTTGCTGAATCGGACCACAAAATCGGAACAGGTCCGTTTTTTTTGTTGAACTTTCAGCTGAATCAGACTAAAATCGAAAAAAATATCAACCAAAAAAACGGACCTGGTCCGATTTTGTGGTCCGATTAAGAAAAAGTTTTGAAAAAAACGGACCGGGTCCGATTTCTTCGCTCTGGTCCGATTCAGACACATTTTTTAGGTTTGGGTCCGATTCAGATTCGGTTATTTTCAGGTCCGATAAAATCGGACCTGGTCCGATTCAGAAGGTCCGATTCAGTAATTGCCCTTTTTTGATTCTGGCCAGAAAAGGTTTGAAAAAGAAAAGTGAAAAACTGGCTAGAAAACAGTGAGTGATCGTATAATTTTCAAACTGATTAGCTCCGCCCACTCAAACGAGAGAAATGGCGTGCTCCGTAACCAGTTAGATGTCGGTACACGAGATACCATATAACATGCGCTTGTTTTGTTTGAACCGCGGCAAGAAACCCATAGTTTCTATAGATTTTAAACATGTCCAAAACATTTTTTAGACATTTATTCACCAATTTCATGACAAATAAAAACAAAATTTTACCAAAAAATTTCGTTTCAAAAACAAGAGCCAGAAACCGACCAGATTTTTTGAGGTCGGAAAAAAAGGCCTACTACTGACATCAAAAATAAATGCCCCGTAGTCTTGTAAAATATCAAGTACTCGTTCTCCGGTTTCTAAATTCTCTATAATATCATATTCGAGAACATTCTGATCAAAATGAAAAACAACAAGAAATAAGACTGAATTGAATGTCAATAAAGAAATTGTAATCCAAAATATTGATAACTTCAGAAATCTATCGATTGGAACGTCTAAAATTGAAGCGACAACTATTTTGATAGACATAAAATTGTAGATTAAACCAAAGGAGAGGAGTAGCATTGTTGGAAGAAAGTATACCATACTTAGGTGGAAGTTCAAGTATACTGTAATCAGAAAATAAATTCATCTTTTTATTCATTCCTGCTTCTGATTTCTGAAAATAGAAAAACAAGTAGGTCCTGGCCGGGTTCGAACCGGCGATCTTCTGCGTGTAAAGCAGACGTGATAACCACTACACCACAGGACCACACACCCAAGAATTTTTGGATATTATAAAAACTGCTCAATTTAAAATGCCGGGAAACATATTAAAACCATGATATTTTTGTAGCGGTTCATACACCTTCACTGTAATAATGATACCTGCACATATACTCGGAGTCTCTCTATCGATAACGTATTGTGTTATAATAACTCCCTATCGAAATGTTGTTTATTCTTATATTTGTTTTTTGACATGTACTTATTCATCGAATCGTTGTTATGATATCAATCAACAAAATCTACAACTTTCCACAATTGAAACTTCATCAACATTTCGACGCAGTTCAATGTTACCCTCATCTTCACGTTTATGATTTTTTTTCGAAATAAAAAAGAATTAATAATAATATGAGAAAAAGAAAACGTGAAAAACCAAAAGCATAGTTCACGTCAACCTCACTGGCGGACATTGATTCATAACCCGAGACGTTCTATGTCCAACCTCTTTTTTTTTTGAACACGATAAAAAAGGAGCCAACTGAACATGATTATCATTCTTATTCCATTTTTTGTAATCTATTTTTTCCGAAGAAATCTAGAATCCGCTCAAAAATTTGACAATTATCATTGATAAAAAGGTGATCAATTGATAATTGCGCACATTTGAGCCGATTCTGGAATTCCAATTTTCAAGGTATGAGAAAGTGAAAACATTCAGATCTTCGTAAACAAGTCTGAATAGTTTGATCGACCCAATATTTCCCGACAAACCCACAGACAATTTGAGATGGAACCATAAAGTACAAAAGTGAAAAATGGATTCGTAATGAATCCGAAAAGTATCCTTTTCTATGATTTTTGAGGATATGGATCCGTTAGTTGTCCTTTTTGGGTCCATTTTTGAGTGTTGTACTTTATGGATCCATTCCAAATTGTCTGTGCCTGAACTAGCAGGATAAAAAATGAGTCCCTTTTACAGTTTGGCTGAAAATCTTGTTTCAAAATATATACTTTTCCTAATAACACTGGACACTATGGCCTGATGAATCTGTTTTTTTGAATCTCGATTTTCTCAGGTCACAGCTCCCAGAATTAACGGAAAAAATCTCTCTTACCTGCCATCTGATCATAAGCTAGTAATAGTTTCATCAACAAAAATGAAATGTAGAATAAGTGAACGGAAAACTGATAAGAAGCAGTGTTCGAACTTTTTTGGCCTCAAAAAATAGTACATAAAATAATGGTTGTCAGTATTATCAAACTCGCCATTTATATATTATCTTTTTGACAGCTCATTATTATTAGATTGATGTTTTGGTGACAACAAGGTGTATAGTTGGAAGCAGAAAAAAACGAACACGGCCCCTAAAATGTTTATAGATACTTACTGATAATGAAAAATTTCAGATAAGAAATGCTAGAAAAAATGGTTGCCAACAATGTGGCATTCGATTGAAAATCAAAAATAGGTCAAGCGACAACAATTTTTGAGAGACTACAAGACGCAGAGTTTCCAAATGAGTTTTAAAATGTGAAGTAGTTCACTCGAGAAAACAGTGATTACCTTGTAACTAAAAAAACCAAAGAAATCGGGAATCTACTCGAACATACTCGCAATTATCAATATTATATTCTATGAATGATAATCGCCAGATTTTCGAGCGGATTCTAGAATTCTTTCAAACAAAAAAAAGAGAATGGAATAGGAATATAGGATGATGTGTGGGTCCGTATTTATACATTTTCAAAAAGGCGGGACAAAATGTTCCCAAAAAATGCAGGAACATTAAAGGGCCGACATGAAAGGGATACTTCACACATTTTGTTTTGGTGTTTTTCAGTCCAAAACGTGTTGCCGACGTTTGTAAAAACAATCATCCTTATATGATAAGTTTCGCAGTAATTACCATACATACAAAATTTACTTTTTCATATTTTTCGAATCAAGATCTTGAAAATTCTCGCAATTATCAATGTTATACATACTCAAGTATGTGTTGTTTTTATCGGAAATTTTCTGAATTTCTCATTTTTTTTTCGTGGAAAATGTTCTCATGTCATTTTCTGCAAACATAGATTACCGTATTTACTCTAATATAAGGGCATGCCCCTCTATTTTTCAATCCCTCTCTTCGGGTGCCCTTATATTAGGGGTGCCCTTCAACAAGGGGTGCCCTTATATTGTTCAACTATCTTCTAGAGAAAAATCTCACTTATTTTTCATCACAAAATTCACATTAATTGTGCCAAAAAACGGTCTGGAACTCTTGTTTTCGTTGTCATGAGCAATAATAAATGTGGGAGTATGCCTACACTAAAACAATAAGTATGTTTCTCATTCCTTTTGGGGTTAAAATCAGAGTTTTACAAAAAGTCCCATTCTTCTCTGAGTGCCCTTATAATAGGGGTGCCCTTCTACTGGGGGTGCCCTTATATTAGAGGTAATACGGTATCTACCCAACTTTTTCCAACTCATAAAATTTCGAAATCCCTTCACCAATTTGAAATTAAAAATAAAAGTATATATATTTTTTCTCTGCTAATGCGCACATCCGCTTCATTTTCCCATATGATCATTTCCAAGAATTTTATATTTTTTCACACGAAGAATTAATTGTAGCATCTAACATCTATCTATATTTGACCCTTTCTAATCCAATTGTTTTTTGCATAAAGTGAAATTTGGAAAACGAACAGCAGACAAAAAACTAGTTTCAGATAAAAAATATTGTCTGTTTATGATCTGTTTTGTTGACAATTTTGATCGTATCATGTTGTAAAATTATTCACAATGAGGAAAAAAAAGAAAAAGAAATATACTGGTATAGAAATGACCGCGAACGGATAGATAACGAAAGTTTGGAAGCTGAAGTTGAAAACGATCGATATACCGGCCGAGTTTTCGCGACAAGTCCAATAGAAACAGCGTCTGGGATACAGTTTCGGTTCAAAAGGTCACGTATAACACTTTTTGGGGAGAGAAACATTTAGAAATTTAGAAATGGTCAAGTTCAACAACAATCTAATTGAAATGGATCAATAACAAAACATATTTTGAAATTCTTTTGAAAATGGAAATGTATGGTTTGGAACAGTATCATATGTGACATTTGGGTCCTTTTGGGCCGACCGGAAAACATCACTGATCGGCCGGGTCATGGCCCCGCGAAACACAAAAAGCCCTGCCCGCCCGTGATTTTCGGGCCGAGTTCTCAGGCACTCGGGCAAACAAAATCACCCCTGACTAAAGTTAGGTATGTGTTTGCCATGGAACGTTTTATTTTTCGAGGTTTTAAGGAACAAGGATAAATTGAAAAATGATGCTGATTTTCATCTTATCCGCATCATCGATACAACACAAACAACCCTCTAGAAACTTAGATATAGGTTGAAAAAGATACAAGTATCGCTGCACCATTTTTTCACATGTTTAATCCCGACCAGAAGATAAAAGGTACACTTCAAAGTTGAATTGAATGCATATTTCACGTCGATATTTCTCGTGTTTTTTTCTTATGCTTATTTTCCAGTTACAAAAAACGTGAACAATGAATGATATAAATAAACGTGACCCTAAAAACAATTTGCGCGTCTGTTTTAGAAACCCATGTTGTTCATCGGTAGCCCGTGAAAAGACTGGAAACGGGATGAAGAAATAAAAAAACATTGATAGTTCAAAAGTGATGATAAAATCATGTGCGAATAAAAAAAGAGAACAAAGCGAGAAACCGTTTTATTGTCAGAGAGGGGCAATCAATTTCAAGTAGCGCACCGGTTACAATACAGTAACGGCGTGAGAAATGTGCCGAAAAACAAAAGGTGACAAGAAAAAAGGTATGTTGAAATAATATCTAATATCCTGGCGCGGTTCTTGGTGGTGGACAGTGGTCGCATCCTCCTCCACTTCCTGGTGCTCCGGCGTCTCCTGGTGCTCCTGGTTGTCCTGGGTTTCCTGGTGCTCCGTCCGGTCCAGCGTCTCCTGGTGGTCCTGGTGGTCCAGGTTGAGCGTATCCGGCTTGTCCTGGGTTTCCGGCTGGTCCTGGGGGTCCTGCTGGTCCTGGTGGTCCGGCTGGTCCTGGTGTTCCGGGCACTTCGTTGACCGATCCTGGTGCTCCTGGGTTTCCTGGTGCTCCGTCGGTTCCTGGGTTTCCTCCTGGTCCTGGTGGTCCTGGTGGTCCTGGTGGTCCTCCGGCTCCTCCTGATGGTGTGTTTCCGGCTGGTCCTGGTCCTCCGGCTGGTCCTGGAGCTCCTGCGTTTCCGGCTGGTCCAGCTGGTCCAGGTGGGCAGTCGAAGCAGAAGTCGGCGGCGGATGGAGTGGCTTGAACGGCGTCCGAGCCAGCAGCTCCTGGGTTTCCTGGTGCTCCATCAGTTCCTGGGTTTCCGTCAGTTCCTGGTGGTCCTGGTGGTCCAGCGGCTCCGATTCCGCATGAGCAGCATTCGCCGCCACCGCCTCCAGCTGCAGCTCCTCCAGCGTATCCTCCTCCACCACCACCTCCAGCAGCAGCAGCATACGATCCAGCTCCGAAAGCACGAGCACGTCTCTTGATTCGTGGAGCCATCTTTCCACGCACCATCTCGAATCGTCCAAACTCATCCCAAAGCCCATCAGTACGATGACGACAGAATTCAACCTCATTTTGAAGTGATGATTGAACATGTTGCATATAACTGTACATCATTGGGGTAGCAACAATTGCGATCAAAGTCGAAATTGTGGCCACCGAGATTCCTAGAAAAAAAAGAGAGAGGATTGGCTCCAAAAAGGAAGAAAAACTAACCGAAGAAAGCGACCTTTTTAAGGTTCTCGATTTCGGCGAGTTTGAGTTTTTCGTCAGACATGATTGGCTAAATGAGAATGCGACGACGAATTGAAGTGTCGATTTTCAGAAGTCCGCCTCTATTTATACGCATTTCAACAAACTTGTTTTCGATTTACAATTTGCTTATCGACTTGTTTGATTTCTTATGGAAATAGTGACACTTTTCGAGAGAATTAGACCCGTTTTCGTTGTTTTCTTTTCTATTATTATTACTATTTAGTATTTCATTAACTGTAACCAAACAAAACAAAACGACAAAACGAGTAGAAAAAAAACAGAGACAAAACAATTCAAATGTTCCAAGATTTGTCAATTTGATTAAATTGTCGCCCAAATTCTTTTAGTTTCTCTCAATTATTCTCACTTCTACTGGTTACTGTAGACATACATGTTAACCATTTTGAACCTTGTCAGTGCAACATTTTCATAATAAAACATGCATTGTCAATTAATAGGTGAGTTTCTATATTTTTATTATTGATCCCCCCCCCCCCCCTTTAAGTACAATAATAAAAATGGCTCAGAAAATGTGTCATAATTTCAAAACTAAATTGAATCTTTTTTTTTCAAAGTACACATGTTCTGACCAGATATTTGATAATTTCAAACATCCCAGTTGCCATTGGCACGTCTTGATTCTTCAAGCTGAAAACGTGCACATTTTCCAGGCAATGAATTTCCTCGGTGAGTTTGCTCAATTTCCTTTCATTAGCTATTAGAAGAGGCATGCAAGATTCTTTTTTTTTCGTCTCCGGAACTATTCGAAAATTGCTGGAGCAAAAGGTCAATGTCTGTCCATCAAATCGATTGAATAATGAGATTATATGTCAATTCTTATCGAATAATATTTGAATGTTCTACGAGAAAAAAAAGAAGAAGTAGGAATACAACAATTTGTGAATTGCTCTCATGTATTTATTGCTCTTTCTTGTTATTATTTTGATTGAGAAACTAGGTTTTTTTGTTTTTTTTTCGTTCAGGTATTGGAATATTTCGGAATATTTTCTATAAAATGTGTCCGCAACTAATTTTGCTGAAAAATTGAAAAATCAAAAAAGTATCTCACAAGGGAACTACATATAGGTGTTAACGGACTTTGAGATGGGATGTACGTGACCCGATAGAGTTTTTCATGCTCAACATCATCCCGTAGCTAACTTTTGCAAAGCTTCAGCCAGAAAGCTGAAAATCACATTTTTGTGATAAATTTGAAAATTTAAAATTCCTCCTAACTTTTTCAAAATTATACATTTACAAGAATAAACTAATGGATCTGATAGGAAATTTGATTCTCTACACGATGGTAACTTTGAAATTCCGAAAAAATAATGAAAAGGTGTGTTTTTTCGAGAAAACATGAAAAATCAGAAAACAATCTTCAAAATTTAGTCATTCTCACGTTTTTCAATGCAATTTCTTTTTATTTTTCACGTTTTTTTGATCTACCTTTTTTATAAAAAGTTTCGGGCTCATTTTTTCAGCGTTACAACTACAATTTCAAGGTTTTTAAATGCTCCTATCGTTCCTGGCATGCCAAATAACCCTTTAGTAGTTTCTCATCACTAAAATAATTCAAATTGAACAAGATATTTCAAATTTTGTGCTCAAACTTTGAGCTCGATTTTCAGCTTTCTGTGTGGAGCTTTGCAAAAATTAGCTACGGGATGATGATCAGCATGAAAAACTCCATCGGGTGACACATGTCTCTTCTTAGTCCGTTAACACCTACTTGTAGTTCCACGTGTTTCATATTGTTTTGTTTGTGTCGAGACTTCTTCTACAAAAAAGAGAACTCAAATAACATCTATCGTGGAAACACCCGTAACTTCATTATCAAACATATTACCTGGAAAACAAATCATGTTGTTGTTCGTCTAACAAATAAAAAAGGAACAACATCGTATCCGGAAAAGTGTAGATTTCCTGAAGATCAGACACAGTTTTGTAGATATTCCCTGAACTTCAGAAATATAAATGAGATGTTTCGATAAAACGTCACGATATTCATTTTGAACTATCATTTTTAATTTTTAACGTTGGATGTCTGAAAACTTAGGTGCTTAAATAAAAACAGGTTTGAGATTTCAGCTTTTTCAAGCCCCCCCCCCCCCCTTTGAAAGTTTGGAAATCCAAAAAAAAAGTACAGCCTGTTTCCAGAAGAAATTATGCCTCAGTCGAAGAAACTTCTTTCTCTTTTTTTTAAATTTTTTTTTTTTCGTTTCTTCTCATCAATTAGTTTTATTTTTTATGTCTCCGACATCAAATTCAATAAATTGTTATTAATTTTATTCGAAAAAATGAAAGAATTATTCATTTTTTTTCTGAAAAAATCGTACTAATTTTTCAATTCAAGCATAAAAAATAAGTTGGCTGATTAGAAGAAAAAAAACACTGGTCTCTATTTTTTTTGTTTGGTGATCGAGAAAAAAAGGGCCAGCTGTTCTTTTCTCGTGTTACATATAATTCAGTGATTTCGAACATTTTTTTGTGTTTTTTTTTTTTTTTTGACAAAAGTTATAATTTATACGTCTATTTATTATCCGAAGAAGATTAGTGCAGGATTATGATTTTGTTCAAAACATAAGGTGTTTTACTAAGAAAACACTCTCTTCAGATATACAGTACTACTCATCAGTTGTTTTGAAACCGTAAAAACTTCCATTTTTCTGAATTACTTTTTTTCTCAAATTTCAACACATTTGTTTGTTTTTAACATATGTCATCGAATATATTCCGTGAGAAACTTCAGGTTTTTGATTTATGCTTGTTTCCTTATTTTCTCTTTTTTTTGCAGCATCATATGATCGCACTAATTAGGATACTTTGAGAAAAGTTGAAAAAGAAGTTTGTAGTTTATTTTTTTTCTGAAATGGGTAGAGAAAGAATCAAACAATCATCGGATAAGTTCAATCAACTTTCAACGTGTTTCTTTTTTTTTTCAACCCAAAGTTTAATTCATCAACAAAGTTGTCCCTCGATCTATTTTTCCTCCAAAATCTTTCATTCGAATCATTTCGTTTTTTCCCCCATTCTAGCCAAATTAAAAGTTCAAATTTTCTCTTTTTCTCCTCATTTTCTTCACTCAATGTGGGCGGAGTTACGAATGGGCGGAGCCTATTCTAGTTGCTCTTCGTCATTTTTCTCATAAAAACTTGTTGCGCATTTAAATTTTTCAGGAACTAAAAAAACATGGATTATTTATACTATTATGCAATTGCTGAATTATTATTATCTATTCATATTTCATTTTCAAATGCCTTAGTTTTATGGGTTTATGTAAGGTAAGACACACATCAGAAAACAAAAAAAAACAACAACACGAATCCATTATTTTTCGGTTGTTTTACATTGCAACAAGAAAATATTCCAAAACATTTGGATCTCTTCTTTTTAACTTCAAAGTAGTTTAAGATTTATGAGACTTTTTGAGTAATATAAATAGATACTTTGTTTTCACATAAATATTTTCATTAAAAAATATGAAGAATTTGGAAGACGCACAATTTTATTTATTTATTTATTTATTTATTGGATACGTTGGGGACAACGTGAAATAGTCAAACAAACATAACATGAAAATACAAGAAATAAGTACAGTAATAATACAACAAAAGAAAAAAAGTAGACGGAAGACAGGACCTAACACCTACACCCGGGTACAGTTAGCGCTGAGTACAGTTATACTGATCATTACTTCCCAATAGGCTTAGTTAGTATTGAGCAAGAGCGATGAACGAAGAAATTCTTCCTTATAGTAGATTTTGGAGTCTTGTAGCGATATTTAGACTTATTTCTGGTCACAGGACCATCAGACACAGTGAATAGTTTTTCAGTGTTCATGTCTATTTTACCACAATTAACCGACCGAAGATGCACATCGATCCGAAAACTTCGGTCTTTTGATGAGATTAATTTTCTAGTTTTTCTTGAAAAATATGATTCGAATTCTCGGAAAACTACAAATAACTAGAAACTTAAAATTTTGAAGTTTATAAAAGAAAAAATATGAGAGTTTCGAAAAGTTACTGTTTCAATTATTATAATCTGAAACGAGAGATAATAAAGAAACTGTTGTATCTGTGACACACTGTTTGTCAGAAACTGCATTACGGTTGACTTGATAAACCCAGACCCAAGTAGATGCTGAATTTTCTGCAAAATTTGTTCTATTCAAGACATTTTCAAAAACAAAAAACCTGGGCCGAGCCTGTTTTTTTGGCTGGATTCCGGTTTGAAAACGATTTGAATGTCCAGGCCCGGTTTGGTTTCTCTATCGGGACATTTTGTCCACGCAAGTGGAGCCGCAAACATTCTGGGAAAATTTTGAGAAAAAATGAGACACAGAAAAATATGAAAAAAAAACAGTCGAATTCGGGTCACATTTCGAATAAATTTTATTTTTCATTTTTTTTTTTCACGATTCATTTTTTGAGTGACCCAAAAATTGTCGTTTCGTTGTATTTTCCGTTTATAAAATAGAGTTTTTGTGTTTTGTTTTCTTGTTCGAAGCATTTTCACTGCTTAAAAATTTCCTAACAATCTATTAGTACATCAATTACTTTATACATAGCTCTATCCATTTTCACTGAAAAACAAGTTTTACTTGAAAGAAAAAACTCAAGAAACGATCATTTTTCTAGTGCCCTGACCAAACTCAATTTAACTCCTATTTCCAAAAATAACACACATTTTTTTCTATTTTTTCGCCACCTAGTTTTGAACATAACTTTTGGGATTCTTCCAAATATCTCGAGGGATTTTGAAACACGAAAAAACTGGAAAAAAAAAGAAAAAGAAGAGAATTGTTTGTTTTAGGTTGATGAAATGAAGAAAAAATGAGGAAAAGTTCGAAAATTAAGAGAAAAACCACGTGGGATTTGTCTAGATTATTTAGAAAGCGAAAAAGGGAAAGAATTGTCCGAGAGAAGTACACAAATTAGTTTCAGGTCAAAACATGTTCGAACAGTCACCAATACGTATATTTTCTCGTTGGCATTGACTGATTTTCTAGCTGGTGAGTTATTTTTGCAATTTATTTTTCTTTGTTTGAAATAGTTCTCGATGGTTCTCATCCTATGCATTATCGCTGAATGAAGCAACAAACTTTTGAGCAATTTGATTTTCTGAGTTTTGAATTTTTTCTTTGTAGGTCTAAATAATTATCGGCACCTTTTCTCTGAAATCTGATTTTTAAACTATGCGATGTCGTCCACAAAAATGTGTCTATTCTTCAAAAATAAACTGGGCACATTCATTCAGTTACGAAATACACTGTTTGGGAATGTTTTCCATGTTCTAGTGAAATTTCAAAATATGAGAGAATGAAACAATTTCAGAACACACAAACTCGCAAATTGAATTTAGAATCGATAGAGCGTGAATGATTGCTCGAAAGAGACAATTCTTTGGTCTTGGAAGTCCACAAAAAAATGAAAATGATCTTTTTGAAAAAACCGTTTTTGAGTGTCCAAAAATAAATAATATTCTTCGATATTGTCAATCCGGTCAGATCATCCAACGGAAAAAGTGATCTACCACAAAAATGCGATGATAGAGCATGTCAAAATGAGAGATTCAGACGGTAGATCAATTTCTCGTTGGATGATCTGGCTGGATTGACAATATAATTTGGCTAATTTCTCAATATTTCTTCGGTCCAAACCTGACCCGATGTAACAATTCAGCATTGCTCACATTCATTAACTTTCTGGTGGCAATTTGATACTTTTTTTCCCTAATACTTCGCCCTAAACATCTTCCATTTGACACGTTCTTATTGTCGTTTTTATCCGCCCAACATCCGAACAAATATTTGTGCAAAGCCTCACTTTTACCTACTAGAAAAAACGAGAAAAAAGCCAAGTATTCTCTTTGGACATATATCGTTCGTTGATGAATTTTTGAGTGCAACTACACATATGCACAACCGAAAGAAAAAAAAAACTCAATTTGTTTATCCGGATGAAAAGAAAAACGGGAGGATTTTCTCAACTATCGCTTCAGTGATGTTTTTTCTCAAATTTCTAGTCAACTGAAAAAAGTATGAGCAGACTATGTTGTCTAGAAGGAAATGGATAAAACGTCCGGTGTTTTGATGATTCATTCACCAAATGAAAACAAAATAATCTGATGTTTCAGAACAGGGTGAAACCATTGAAGTTGAGATATTGTTCCGGTTTCAAATTATTCTATAATTATTCATCTAATTATTCAGATGACTAATCACATGAATTTTTTTCGCATTTTCTGGAATAATGTTGAGCACAGACAATTTGGAATGGATCCATAAAGTACAACACTCAAAAATGGACCCAAAAAGGACAACTAACGGATCCATATCCTCAAAAATCATAGAAAAGGATACTTTTCGGATTCATTACGAATCCATTTTTCACTTTTGTACTTTATGGATCCATCTCAAATTGTCTGTGAGAACAAAATGCATGAATTGAAATTGAAACTATTGTAATTATTTGCAGGTTCACTTGGTATACCATTGACTGTTATAACAGTACTCACTGAAAAGCCTCAATCATTTTATGGTTGTCTTTTCGTTCATCTCATTTTATGCATTTTATGTACCATTTCAACTTTTCATATGTTGGCAATTGCAATCGATAAATACGTGACGATTTGTTGTCGAGATCGTCTTTTTTCTTCCAGGTTCGTCGCTTTTTTGTTTCGTTTCCCCAGCTACTAGAGTTGGAAAACCGGGCCCGAAACACTTTCCCAAAAACACCTTTTCAACTTTTTTTTATAAATAAATGAGTACTCACGGGTAGAGGAGTTTTAAGACCTACAACTGACAATATTCAAATATCCCAACGTGGCCTAGAAACACATTTTTTTCATTTTTGTGTTTGCCATACAAATACGAATTATTGTCTATTCGAAATTTCTATACAATGAAAGAGAAACCGCTACCATATATCGAAAATAAATTTTTTAAATTCAAAATGAACTTCGTTGAAAACAAAAAAATCATGAAAAGTTTCATCCCGGTTACGGTATTTTCGAAAGTCACGAATTCCCTTCACAATGATCAACAAATTTCTGATCCTTGCCAGACCCACAAAACTGTGGAAATTCAAAACCCATAATAATTTATATTTCGTTTTTGATGAAAATCTTTCTCGTTTTTCTCAGAATCTGTTGGTTTTTTGTCTACGCACAAAATGACTCACAAGGGAAAAATATACAACTCCATAGATTTATTCGAACTTTTGATCAACTCGCTTTTTTTCTCGTTTTTCCCCTCAAACTTATCAAATTGTAAAACTAAAAAAAAAGATGAAAAGTAAAGAAGAAATGATGAATAATTAGATTGTAAAAGTCATCTGTCGCATAAATAATTTGTCAACAAAAAGTAAATTCGAGGAGATGAGTAGGTGTTAAAACATCATCGAAGCTTCCGGGGATCTCGTTTTAACTGGAAATATTATTTTTGTCTGATTTTTCAAATGTCCAAGTTTCGATGAATTGAAAAAAACCATGGCCCGGCCCATTAGTTGTTGGCTTCAAAAAGTATCTGTTTTTTTTTGTTCAGGCGACGTCGTGCAATTTTTCTTCTCGCCACATCTTGGATCTTTGGATTTTGTGTCGCAATTTTGCCCATTTTCAACATTTTCGGTTTTGCCGAGTACGTGTTTTCTGAACTTTTTTTGCTCCAATTTCCGAACTTTTTTCTCTGTTTTTTGTGAGACAAAAGCAAAAGAAGGAAATTATCGGAGCCTGGTCAAATTCAATTTAATTTGTGGTTGAAGAACAAAAAAAAAGAATGGAAGAATGTATAGTTTTTAGAGGATGCGAAAGTTGTTCGAAAAATCAAACAAACAATGTGTTTTTTTGCAGAACAAATGAGGAGAAATTCAATAAAAATGATATGAAATGCAGATTCACATTGGTTGTTGATTATCGTTATCTCGTTTATATTATATTCTTTGCTACAATTGTTGCGCCAACAATACTTATCGTTATTTTATATTCCAGTATTTATAGTCGTATTCGAACTGAAGAACAACAGGTTTGCTAATTTATCACTTTTGGGAGCAAAAGTCATCTCATTTGAAATTGATACTTCCAAAACGTCATGTTCTCATTTTCATAAAAACTTTCAACAAAAAAAATGAACTGGTCCAAAGTTTGATTCCAAACTTTGAAAATACTTAGTTTGTTGGAGAATCTGAAAACAAGGGTCAACTCAATGACCCTGTACGAAGTTACCGGGTGGTATTATTTGTTAGACAGTTTGTTGATCCAAGTCGGACCGGCCCGAAACAGTCCAAATTGAATTTTTGGAAGAAACTGTACCAAAACATACATTTTTGAGATCTATAAAAAACTTATCAAACAAAAAATTTCTAGAATTAAAAGCATCATTTTTTGTTCATGTTACAGGTGAAATGTCTTCTTCGTCAATCCGAACGTGAACGTCGTCTCCAGGGTCGTCGAAAACTCATTCGAATACTTTTGATTCTTGTTGTCTCATATGGAATATGTTGGTATCCACTTTATATCATCAATACAATCGATTATTTTACACCTGAAAATTCGATCGCCAATTATACATTATGGACAGTCATTCTATCACACATGTCGTGTGCGTTGAATCCGTTGATCTATGCATACGGAATGCCGGGATTCAAAAAAGTGAGAAATTCCAAAAATGTATATGAAAATAAGTAGATGAGTTTCAGGCACTTCGAGCATTTTTCAATATCCAAACCGATCTGAACAACACATGTGCTAATTATTCGTGTTATATGAGGTATTTTTTCTATTTAAAACTAGTAAGGTTGGAAAATAGTGAATTCAGGGACCTGAAAAACTGATTTTTTTCAAAAATGTCCAACAAAAAACTGTTCAGGAAATGAGTTCTAACAATACCCCGAATTTCCTATCATGTCACGTGATGCATTTTTGGAAAAATTATTTTTTTTTTATTTACAAATAAAGATTTTATCCAAAACTACAGTAATCCGACAAAACTAGTGTATTACGTCATTTTCAGAAACACGTTTCTTATTTTATTTTTTTTCAGATCAACAAATCAGAAACAAAGAAGTATAAGTGTTCGCGGTCTTTCTCCCTTCGATCCGACTTCAGTTCAACAATCGCTTGCAACTCGAAAGATCTCAGCTCCAGCTCCATCAATGTTAGATCACAATAGACAACGCCGTCGACAAACTGTAGATCACATTGATTTGTAATTGTTATTAGGTTTCATTCCACTTTTTCTATCGACCGGTCACTCTAACTTTCAGGGTATTTCTCTAAAACATGATCTCACATAATAAAAATTCGAAAGTTTATTATAAATCGAAACCAAACATATTATTCACATTATTCGACAGTAAATCGATAGAAAGGACAGACAAACTACCGGTATGGTGTACAAGAAAAAAAGAAAAAAGAAAGAGAGACAGAGAAAATTGCACCTGGATTTTGAGAAAATGTGTAGATAAAGCAGAAATTGAATGAGCACAACAGTTTTGAGAAAAACAAAACAACAACATTGGTCGGAAACCCGGATAAAACATACAAAATGGCTGATTCTAACATTGGAAAAAAATAGTCTACAACTCTTGGCAATACATATTAGGCTTATTCAAATCGATACGAAGAACAGTTTGGCCTTGTGGTGTTACTTCAGTCGTCAACATCGAAGAAGATCCACCATCCGAATAGGCCGAATCATCGCTCATTTTAGAAGACGGTGGACGGCGTTGAGCACTACCATAATTTCGATTGTTGTTATTCGATAAAACAACTCCCGGTGGTGGTGGTGGTGAGAACTCCGGTGGGGGTCGATGATGTTGATAATGACTGGCAGCGTATCGAACCGCTGCTATTTCGGGCGAAAATGCGGCGAGTCGCTGATACGCTGGCGGTGCTGCGATTCGATTTCCTGGATGCATGTCGCCATAAGCAATCGTTGCATAATCATAGGTGCCCGGTTCATACATTTGATTGAGATGCATTTGTTGTTGTTGTTGATATTGATAGTATTGTTGTTGAAGTTGAGAAGGTACTTGATTCGGATGCGGAAGCATACTACTATTCGCACGACCTCCGCTATATATCAATCGATTCGTAGTATCCAAGGTGCTCGTTTGATACTTTTCGCTTGATGGGTACTAAAAAAATAATGGTATTGGTTTTTGAGGAAACAAGGAACAAGGGAAAATGTTAAGAGGGCTAAAAACGTTATGATACTAACTTCGTAATTTTTTTTGTAAGGAGTCAATGCTAATAAGAAAATATGATTCAAAATCTAGATAATTTAGCTTTTCTTTAAAAATTTGAAGTTTTCAAAAAGTTTTTAAAACAATTAAACACCCAGAAGAAGCACACATTTTCAGCCAGAATAAGAGAGATAGTTAGAAAAATAAGTTCAGGTGTAGGATATAATTAGCACACTGTTTTTCCTCACATTTATTACGCTTGGCAGCGCGAGCTGGAGAATATGCAGCTGTCCGTTTTTTCTACAGTTCAAAAATGAAACCCTATCATCAAAAAGAAAATCCCCAGAAAAACACAAGTGAAACTTACCAAGAATTCGCTTCCAGTTGAACTTTCCATTCCGGGCGACATTTGATCACCTCTCGGCATTTGTCGCACTCGTTTGTTGGGCGACGAGTTGGCCGAACTGTTCATCGATGCGCATCCACGACGATACAACCAATGTTCGATATCTTTTCGCATTTTTTCCGAAAAAATTATGTGGAACAAGAAAATGAAGAGACCTTGGAGCGAATTGGCGATCGTGAAAATATAGGCCATGAAAAGGGATTTGTTGTCATCAACCCAAAGAAGTCCGAAACTCCAAGTAACGCCAAGAAGACACGCAAGAGCCATAGAACCTTTTACCCATGATCTGAAAACAAATGTTCAAATTTTGAAAATATTATTTATATATTTTTCTCACCTAATCGATCTTCCTGAATCAACATCATGTCTGCATGGCATATAGCCACCACTTGAATGCTGATAAACTATACAAAGAGTCTTGATGAGAACAATTGTGTTGACAAGAAGAATGGCAGTTGCCGGTCCAACGAAAAACCAGATCAATTGATTGTTAGTATCCAACCAACAATGATGCGCATTTCCAAATCCTTCTCCTTCGCTATACATCCATGCCGAGAGAACAACAAATGCCGGTGCAAAATATCCGATGATGAAATAAACCAATCTTCTCGGTTCACTTTCGAATACTTCAACCAACATCCGATGAATATGATAACCTTCGAGTAACATCCAAGTGAGTGCAGAAAGGAATAGGTAGAGAAGAGAAGCAGCAATTAGACCACATTGAAGAGAATCATCAGTTCGTGATATACCAGCAAGGAATGTTATTTCAGCGACAGCCAAAGTTAGACATAGATTCTCATGAATAAACACGCGATCACCTCCATTTTTGCTGAAGATTAAATAGGCGAAGAATGTCACTAATAGACAAACGATCGATATTCCACATCCAACATAAGTCAGCATGATAAGAATTGTCTCATCGGTTTCGCTCAATTCGATACCATGTACATCCATCAAAACGGCGAAATGTGTCAAATGGTTACATTCGCAGACTGTCATACTTCCATTGTGTTGCAACATCGAACATCCTTCTGGTGACCAATCTAATGTATGGAAGTTCCACCAAACACATTTCGGTTCTCTCAAATGTCGAATTTTTGATTGAGCATGATAGAATGTGATCTTGATTTTCTTTTCCAGTTTTTCAACTCTCATCGTTTTTTCTCTAAGCACCAATGTTGCTCCAATCACTTTTGAGACAATTTTTCGTTGTATGATAATTGGCTCTGTTTCTGGAGGTTGGGCCGGAATGATGATATCTTTTGGAGCCATTTGACTACCAAGATTGTCGAAAGACGAGAAATACACTTGGGTATCATCTTAAAATAAGGTTTTGTTCACTGAAAGTTCCAATGATATTAAACTGACCAGTTGAAACTTTGAGAATAGCCTCTTTGGAAACAGCAACATTG
This sequence comes from Caenorhabditis sp. 8 KK-2011, assembly GCA_963572245.1. NCBI lineage: Eukaryota > Metazoa > Nematoda > Chromadorea > Rhabditida > Rhabditidae > Caenorhabditis > Caenorhabditis sp. 8 KK-2011. The sequence continues at coordinate 5,059,437 of OY751547.1, forward strand.
TCAACATTATGGGTTCCCCAGATAGCAGAAGATGGGAATATTACGTAATCGGCAGGTTGAGAAGACATCTGAATAAGACGCTCATTGAAAAAATCAAACAATATTCCAAAATAATACCTTTATCTTGTGAGAAATTTCACAATTGATCGATGGTTGTGCAATAACATTTGATTCGATCGATGCCATATTTTTGGATGATGCTATCATAATTTTTTCGGTTAAAAGAAGAATTCTGGTTGCGAATTCTCTTCGTTGATTCGCGTTAAAACTTTCCCAAATCTCAGGCTTTCTAACTAAATAGTTCGAAACTTCAATGATTCCTTTAGTGGAAGATGATTGTACGTTACTGAAAAAAACAACTATATTTTAATGATTTTGACCAGGGGTGAGATTTGGGCTCTCTTGGGCTGGCCGGGAGCCCGCTCTGGACAGGCCGGGACGGGCCAGGCTTTTTCCTAATTGAAAAAGGAAAAAACTCGGGCTTTTTCGGGCTTTACACCTTCCAGAAGGGAACCGATGAGAGTTCGCTAGAGCGTCTTTGCTCTCTCTCAATTTTCAAATTTTGCGAATTTCCCGAGAGGTCATTAAATCGAGTGACCGACAACACACGCCGGACGCGAGGCGCTATACTTTGTGTGTACTTTGTGTATAGCGCCTCTCCTATCCCGTTCTGTTGTCGGTCACTCGATTGAATGACCTCTCGGAAAATTCTCAAAATTACGAAAAGTTGTGAGGCAAGGGGACTAAATGGACTAAATTATGACTAAATAAATGACTAAATTTTCAGACTTATTATATTTTTGGAAACAAATTGACAAAGAGAATCAATTAATACTAACCTTGTCCAATCGTCACCAATATGAGTCGAAATTTGTTCGAGCAAAGAAATAGTTTTCGGCAAATCTCCTCCAACAAGCGGTCTTCTCGTTTCAGAAGCCATTTTTCGCAACAACTCCGGAATTCCGGTAGAATCTTCTTTATCAACAACTTCGGTCAGTGTGCTGTGCTTTGTTCCAACCCAATCACTCTCACATCTCGCCGTATTTGGATGTTCACCTTCCCATATTCCATCAACCAAACAGTTCCATGTCTGCTGCCCATATGTTCCTTCAGGACACTTCGACGTAGAAGTCATACCTCCACGAGTTTCCGGCCATTGAACTCCTCTCTCCTGGCGAGCTGCACAATGATAAGCTTGTGTTGAAAGCATCGCCTCTTTTCCGGGTTCTCCTACAGAATCTTCTTCGATTTCTATATCTTTTCCATCAATTGTGGTTGTTGCTGAAGTCGTCGTACTTGTCGAAGTAGTAACTGAAAAAACGTAAACTTCATTTTTTTTTTAATTCTAGATGTCATGCAGTATAGTGAATGTTAAAAATCAAAAACAAATACACACCAGTGACAACACAATTATATTTGAGTTCGAGATATTTGGGCGTAGACGGGCATGGATCATCGATAAACGTCTTGACTGAAACTTCTAGATCACATACAGTTCGACCGTTGCACCTGAAAAAAAAACACAACATTCACAACCACCCACAACGAAAAGAAAAACCACTAAATCTACTATATTTACACTTGCAAACTGCACACAAAACAACATTTTCAGTCATTATTATACCTTTCAAACAAGTATGTTGTACTTCCAAATACTTGCTCATCATCGGGCAAGCATCATCGAACAGAAAAGTGTCTACTATGAATCGACATGACTCTTTCCCATTACACCTACAATGTCAACTTTGAATTTATGCCACTCCAATAAATTTAGGGGGTTATTTTTTTTTGGCATCCCACCCGCTAATTTCGAGGTTAATCCAGTCAAATGAACACCCACAAATTGCACAAGCAGATGTGTTGAAAAGATTACTGTACTAAGAAATGGTAGTTATGTAAGCGGATGAACATCGTTAATTAGCACGTTGATGCAACATTTTCGTGAGAGAAAGGTTCCCTGGTTTCAGGTTGAAAATTGTCAAACATTTCCACATGACGTCCTTTTTCCCACATAGTACAGTACACAAATTGAATTAAATGAATAATGTATTTCCCACATGTCATTTGTTTTTTTTCTGTTATTTCAATTTGCTCCCACTCATTAAAAACGATGGTAATTATCTCACACACACTATGTATTTAACGATATTGCATGTTGAGCTGCTGTTGGTGTAAAATTTCCGGGTTTGTCCTAAACGACCATTTAACAACTACAGTATCTCGTATTTCCGTAATTAATTGTGATGTTGAGAAACGAAAAACGATTATGGTAAACCGGTTAGAACCGACAACTCTCAAGGAGCATCTTTGGCTCTCTTATTGTTGCCGATTCAATTATTCATGATGCTAACAAGTTGTGACAACTAGACCCTTTGAACTACCGAACTTTCTAAACATATGCCCCAATTTGGAAGCTCTCTAGGGGCCCCGATATTTTCTTTTTCTTTATACATTTCACTTCAAAATGACACCTGTATGAGTGTAGATCTCATTTGTTTCAAGGATAATGTAGTGGATTTTTGCGAGTGTCAAATTTCACTGTTTCTTGTTTTTTTGTTGTATGAATGTGTGCGGCAAAAAATAATTGATGACTTCATGATCTCGGAACTTTTGTTTTATTTGCGCACAACTTGTACATATATTTTATTACGGTAATTTGATGCATTGTGTTGTTGTTCTTCTTCTTCTTTTCGCCTCGTGGTACCTTTTTATTGCAACTAATATAACAACAATAATAATAATGAGGAAAAAAGAAGAAATAGTAAGGCGAAAGAGTTATTACTATTATTGTTGTTTTCTTTGAGGTGACAAAACAAGGAATGATTGTTTGTACAAGAAACGAGATGAAAGAGCTCACGGCACGAATTGATACCACAACAACTAAGCAACGAACCTAGCCTACTATCAACTCAAAGTCTGGAGTACTTATTCAGTTTCTGATCGAACAAGAAAATTGATGGAAAAGTCCCATTTCGTATTTAGATGAACTAGCGCACTACTACCAATTCTCAAACAGCCGCCAACTTATGCATATTCTCTGAAGCTTCTTTTTCTTGGGGCTCCTTATCCCACCTGCACTTTCGGCAATTCTTTTCAACAAATATGCAAATTCTCATACCCAGTCATTTTCATCTAAGAGTACCCCTTCATTTTTCTCGCGCACAAAAAGACTTGGTAAGTAATCCTTTTATAATCCCTTTTTGGTCAGTTCAGGGCACCGCCATGTGTGGTGTGTCACTTTACTACTGACAGACTGCTTCATCCCAACAAGCGAAAAAAATAGAAGAAAAAACGGCGATGTTAATTAACTCAAGCAAAAAATGAAGAAGCGGCAAAGATTGACTGCTTCCCGATTCATCAAACCCCTGCATAAAATTTACTATTCCAAATATATTTACATAGCTGTCCAGTACCTTTGTATGAAATTTCTGATCTACTATGAATTAGAGTATACGAATAACTAACTAACTAACTAAAACAACATGACATCTGGATATGATACGTCATCTGCAACATTTAATTCGAACACAACAAAACCCTTTCTCAATTTTCATATTATTTAGAGAATAATTGGACACGTAATAGAGTGTAATGGTAAACAAAAAAGCACAAGTATGAAAAGAATTGAGCCGACATTACAAAAATGGTTCTGCTGTAATATAGTGCAATTATGTCCTTGTGCTAACCATGTATTCAGCAGCAGAATAAAGTAAGTACACTTCGAATTATGCTCCCCGGAAACTCAAACAAAACAGAAAGACATACTACAATAAAAATACATTAACTACTTTCTGATAATCTCAGTCTTATTCTTTCCATACTTATCTAAATCCATCATTTTCCCAACTATACGACACATTGTCTCATCCTATTCGCCTCCCTTATACTAAATGTGATTTCCTGTATGTTTTCTACTTCCCCTTCTTTTCTACCCGACCGATAGACAGATTCTCGTCCTCCTGGAAATGGGACATCTGCTTATCGTGTCTGTGTCTGCATGACTACTTCTATGCATATATGTATGTGTAGTAGCAGCAGAACACCAATGAAAAAACAACATTAATGACCTGTTGTTGTTCGATGAGGTGCACTTTAATTCATGGTCAGGAAATGGAAAAAGGAAGCGAGGAAATCTCGAAAAAACGTGGATGTGAACTAGAAAAACAACTCACTTTTTTTCAAGAATCGATTTCGTTTTGTGATTTTGGCAATTGTTGATGGTTGGCAAGTCATTATCGCCAAGGCAAACCTTTAAAAAAATTTACTGACAGCATACATAAATTTTCAGACTGGAGTTCAGTGTTTTCTAGACTCTATCATTATTTACAAATGAAAAAAAAAGAAAATTCTTGTACCTGTGTAGAAAATCGACCGTAGTTTCCAAGAACAATTGAAATGACAGTCCCGGTTGGACAGCTTAACTCGGCCAAGTTTCCATCGCAAACTGTATGTGAAATAGTTCCTGGAAAATAAAATACGTAACTCTCATAATCATCCTCATTATTATTATTGTTTTTCTAATAAATTAATTAGTCGGTGGTCACAAGGACATCCCTTCAAAATTTATCCTATTTATATAATAACAATAAGAGAAGAAAAGAAGAATCATATTCAAATTTCTGTCTTTTCGCCCTAAAATTTTGAACAAACAAAACAAGCACAAATATAGTGCTTAGGATGCTTCTTTTTATTATTTTCATATATATTTGTTTCCATATTTTTATGCAAGACAAGATATTTCGTGCGGAGACCATCTCACGTTTCAACTTTTGAGTGCCAACAAACAAAATCAAACAACTCTTCAAAAAGTTAACTAAAATCCCATTTGGCATTTTCCCAAAGGACTCGAAATTCAAAACTCGATTTTCCACCATCTGACACCAAAACAACAACAAACATACTCTACTCTAAATTATTCATTCATTCATTACATCTTATATTACACCCATCCGTTCTCGAAACTAACTTAAGTGCTTTTGCTGGCCTGAATCTGACACTTGTCATCACCAAACTAACTTGATTAGGAAAAATCGATGAACTGAGAAGTAACTCATATTGTGCAAACATATTGTTCTTTATCATGTTTCTGTACCGACGACTATTTCGAGTACTTTGTCTCTAATGGTTAACCAAATCATCGGACTAATCCATAGTGTCAACAATATTCGAGAGCAATCTCAAACTTCTGTTTTTCTAATTCTTTATTATTTTACCGACAACACATCCAAGTTATTCTTCCTCTTGACCGCACAAATGTGTCAAACGATAATTTTCACAGTGGGGGAGAAAATAAAGAAAGAGGCGCATGAGCCATTCCATATGGACGGACCATCCTAAAGAGGCATGCCGACACCCCAAACCACAACTTTGATTGATTGGCTGACAGAAAGTCGAGAAAACCAAGGAAAGAGGAGAAAAGAAGGACACCACCATAATTGCATAAGGTGGCTTCTTCGAGATTGTCATCAATCCGACAATGATATGGATGAATAATAAGAAAAAGGCGGTGAAGGACCAAAAAACGACTATCTATGAGAACAATAAGTCATAAATCGACAGAATAAAAACGACCTTTATGGTTCGTTTCAAAAATAATGCGCATCTATCTCCGGAGAGCAGTAGAGTAATTGGGTGCTAAAAAGAGAAGTTTTTCTCGAAAATCATGAACTTCTGGAGGCATATGGTGTAGTTCTTAAATCTTGATAAGAAAATTGATTCAAACAATTAGCAAATAGGTAATTTTTTTTGAAAAAGAAAGATTTAGAACAATAGGAGAACAAAAAAGTCAGACATACTTTGCTATAATCGTGAAATTTCTCAGAGCAAATTTTAAAAAATTAAATAATTGCACTTTAATTGAATACAGTGATTCAGGTATCCTAACATATATTTTTTCAAAACCCGATATTTTCATTCGGAAATCAAGATTTCATTTTCTTGTTTCAAAATTGGTTTTTGCGCGAAATCCTACATATTTTGTCTCTTTTGTTTCACATCCACAAATGTATTGGTTTGGTGTGCTGCTCCTCTAATCCCAATTGTTTTATTAGCGATGAATTAATTCGAGGACACCCCTTATTTCTAAACAAAACAATAGTCTCATTGATACATCCCATATTTTGTTTTGTCAAATTGACAGCACAATTATAGATGTATTCCCCATTTTTCTTATAGTTAAGCTGCTTGGGTGGTTCGAAAAACAACAGGTGCAACAAGTAAGCTAATGCAGGTGTGATTCACTCTTCATTGTCGAAAACAAAATGTCCTTCAAATGGAAAGAATTGAAATTTGTCCTGATTTTGATTTGGGAAAGTCTCACAAGTGTAAACAGTCGTAAATTGAACAAATTTCTGATACAACAAAAGAAAAAAAAAACGTATATTTTTCTACATTTTTCGACCAAAACAAGATAATCCACCGTCTTCTTCCAGTACTTTTTTTGTTTAAAAGAGGTGCGCCCCGGAAGGAAGTTGCTACCAAGTGCGAAATTACGTAACAAAGGCAACGTTCCGACATGACTCGCTGAACGCTCACATTTCCTGTGAATGCCTATTCCCAAAGGGAATGTTTAGGCCCCCAATCAGAAGATTATTCATATGTGCTTCTTATAAGTACCACAATTAGTAAGGAAAAAGGATGACGACGATGATGGCGGGGGTTTTGTAAGTAAAAAGTCGAGTGTTTTTCAAGAGATGAATTCTTAAATGAGAAGAAAGCACAGAATTTATCGAATTATGAGCCTAGATGAGTGGAAGAAAAAATTAAATCCTATTTTTTGATGAACACATTTTTGAGAAAAAGTGAAAAATTGAATTTTGAGCTATGATTATCACGAAAAAAAATTTTGCAAACAGAAACAGGATAAAAGTTATCACAATTGTATACAGAAACAGACAATAGTTGATCTAACAAAATGAAAAATTTTCAAATTCACATTTCATTTTAAAAAACTCACCATTCTCATCAACAGTCTGCTTTTCACCTCGAGCTGCCGCCGCCATCATAAATAGCAAAATTGTGATAAAACCGCGCATCTTATTCTGTTTCGTCGAAATGGTATTAAACCATTTGTGAATATGTGTAATAGGTAAGAATATATAATCAAAAGTGTGCCACAAATCGATGAGTAGGAGAGATTCTGAAAACTATCAAACATTACTCAATAAGATACAAGAAGCATTGAATCAAGAATAAAAAAGCGAAAACGTCCACTTTATGGTCAGTTCTTCTTCTCCTTCTCTTTTTCTCTCGCGCGAGAATAAAACAAAAAGTGGGCGGAGTATAGATGATTGTATGTTTGGTGAAGGGTGGCTGGTAGATGGATAGATGAATGGATGGGATGGGGCGGAGCGGGCACATACACCCTTTCTCTTCGTTTTTTCTACCGCAATAAAAAATGGCTGGATTATTTTAGGGTGAAATGAAAGAAAAATGAGAGATATACGTTATGGTAAAGTGATTTTGAAAATGAAAAGCTTTGATGGCGTCGGAATAAGATCCGAAAAAAGAGGCAGATTTCAAATTTATAGGTTTCCGAGAAGAAATAAATGAAATTGAATAGTGGCACAATATTAGTTTTTTTTGGGTGGATTGAATGGAGAAGATACATGTAACCTCTACAATAAAACGGATACGATGTTTTCTAATGTAAAGAGAAATAATATCGAATCTTAGTTTCAGCTGTTCCTTCATATTACTTTTTCAAATCACCAAACGGTGCCACAATTTGCGAGAATTACTGTGCGACGATTGCAAGTGAAAAATAGAAGCTAGATGAATTTATATTCGATCTAAAAAAACTGAATCACGACGAACGTGAGAAGCGAGAAACTGTGAATTCGCCATGACAACATTTTTTGTAAGATTGTTTTTACAGAATTTATCAAACTGAAAAAAAAAAATTTTTTTTTTTTGATAACAAGACAACTTTTTTTAAACGGTGAATGACACATAAAACTTCGAAGTTGATTGTCTTGTAAGATGGACGACTGCTCAAAATATGAGATCGTATGAAAATCTAAACATGTAAATATAAAAAAACAACAATGGCTATACAAACTTTCTATCAACTGGTAATAAAAAGTTTGTTGATAGTAGCAATTAGCCCAAAACACTTTCGAGGGTAAGTAAATATTGCTCTTCGAGAGCGAAAGGATGAAATTTTAGATTTTTTTGGAAAACAGAAAAATGTTGCGACATGATTCAAACCAACTAGACGATTAGAATGAGAGCAAAAAACATCGGCTGGTACTTAATGGTAGTGTTCAATTGACTGTAAACGGAGCGGGAAGAGAGGTATCCCTCTTTCAAATCCCATTTTGGTATTTGCCGCCCTCTTTGTTCGTCTAAAATAGTTTAGCGGGTCGGAAATTTGTCTGGAGTGTGACGAAAACTCATTTCGAGTGAAGTTTTTGAACAGATAAAAACAAGAAAAATACAAACTGAACGATTTCAAAAGGGAATTTGATAATAAGTTAGTCATAACATAGAAATTTTGCTTCGTTCTGATAACAAAACATATTGTTTAGGGTTGGCATGGGAAAACGTTCAAAGATTTATTTCCGATATACATGTATGCGGTTCAAACATTGAACAATGTAGAAGAGCAGATACGAACTATGAAGGAATGAGCCAACGGTTTATGAAATGTTGTCGTGGGAGGGCAGGACATGAAAAATGATGAAACAAAAACAAATTCTCATAGCAAGAAAAATATGATTCATCGATCGATTTTCTAATAAACGGTCAACGTATATATGACATAAAATGATCTGACATTTCAATTAAGCTCTCTATTTGAACATATGCAAAAAAGCCACAATTTTAGAGATTTTTTGTGAATATATATGTATATGGGAATGATGGGAAAGGGTGCAATATATAATTAATAAAAACAACATTTACAACACGCATGTCCTCGTATATCATGCCACGACGATTTATACAGTGAAGATTAATCACATTATTATACGATATAAAAATTTATTTACGAGTGCGCGATCAACGAGCATCCGGATTATATATAAATATAACTATTATTATTGTTATTTTCTACTTTTTATTGCCAAAAATTATGGATACCTATGTCGAAAAATGATGAAGATAACTAATCTTGTCGAAAAAAAAATGATGAACGAGAAAAAGGATTAGAATAAAACAAGAGAAAAGAAGAACAAAAACATAGAGTTGACAATATTTTTTTTTACAAAATATGTCAGATTCCAAAAGAAGAGAGACGATGAACATCTGTCAAATTCAGATGTATTTTCTTATTAGTTTTACTAACTTTTTCGACAGCTATTTCAGGAGAGAAAAAGGATACATTTCGTATACTTTCGATTAGGGAATGAAAACAACATCCGCGATAAAGGAAAAGTGTAATTTGCATAAAAAGCTCACGCTTCGAAAAATCGTTATGACTTGAAAAAAAAAGAAAAACTGTGCCCACACACTTTAACACATTTGAAACAACCACAGTATTCTGTGACTGTATATTTGAGAACTCGAGGACAATTGAAATCCAGAACAAATCCTGATCGAATTGCCCTCATTGGGCAGGTGCAATAAAAATTATGTTTTTCCAATTTCACCAAGTTACTTCTTTTATTTACTTTGATGATAGTGCTGCCAGGTGTCAATCGGTCATTAGTAGATGCATGCGCAATATTTTATGATTATTGACACTAGTCTAACCCAAATAGCAGCACATTCGACTTTTTTTTGATTGACTAGAGGACAGGTGCTGTCAGAAAACAGAATTACAATAAGCAACAGAGAAATGACAACGAAGAAAAAACAATGGTGAAGATTTGACGAAAATCAATTGGGCGCTTTTTTCTAATCTTGGAGCAATTTTCTCAAATTACGCCGCCAGCGGAATTGATTTTTCTCTGTTGTTGAATTTTATTTTATGTGCGCTTTTGATGTTTTTTTGCGGTCATAAAAACGAAAAATGAGTTCGAGAGCTGAAATTTTAAACTATCGCGTAGGTAGATGTCGATCAGAAGAGACACCCATTTTTATTTTAAAATTTCGGGCAATCTTGGGTGGTGTACATTACATTGCGTAATTGTTCCCACCGCCAAAAACCTATCAATCATCGCTATCATTTTCTTAATCTACATATTCACACTTTCCCAGCATGATACACCTTCTAATTGTACCTACAGTATCGTTCTCGATAATCTGGACAAGTTGCCTTTGGAAAAGAACACCTGTTCTCAACTCTCTTTGTTCGCATGCTAGTAATTTATGTTTTTTTTAGTTGTAATAATGATATAGTAGAAAATCTGACAACCTATACGAGTGATTCTAGTCTTGCTCTCGCACATACTCACAATAAAAAAAATAAACGCACACACTTTTACGATCTCGTGTCAGGAATACATTCGCGTCTCACTCACCAAATAAAGAATCACATTACATTTTGTATGAATTTCGAAGGAAAAAAGTGCGCCAAGCTAGTACGAAGCATTTTTTGAAACAATACTCGTGCTTCTTTTTGTGGACAATTCAATTAGTAGAAATGACCGCGCAAAAAAGTTGCGGGTTTTCAAATAGGCAGACGAAACTAAATAAAGAGAAGAAGAAAAATGTCGGCAGAGGTTCTTTATAATGGGGTCACAAAAGTGCAGAAAAAAAGTTGTAGAGGGTGAGAAAACGAGTCTTGTGGCATACAATTCAGGGGAATGAGAATATTTTTGTGCAAATGAAGCAATTCAGAGCTTTTGAAAAAAAAATAGGTCTGAATTTCAGACATAATTTTTTTCAATCACTTTAAGCTTGGTTATGAAAATCATTTATTTCCCAATTTGTGGAATCACGCATGGCCTATGAGATCAAAATTTTCAAAAACTAAATCAAGAACATTCATTTATTCGGCGTTGAAGGAACGTAGTTAATGTTTTGAGTGGTGAGAATTTTTCAATCTCACAGTGACAAAAATTTTCAGATAGTTTTTTTACTCCAGGTATGTTTTAAACGTGAAACAAATATTTTTCGAATACCTAAATTTTTGTTAAAATTTTTAAAGAAGTGAAAGAAGACGGGTCACGTCTTTATTAACTTAATGACGAGGGGGAAGTGAGTTTATGAAGCACAAAAAATAACTACAGTACATACCTGGCCTAACAGGGTATCAAAATTTCTCAAAACTGAAAATTTGAGAAAATAGTTTTCAAGTTTTCGTGGCGTGACCTATACATTTTCCTAGAAAATGTCATTGTGAATTTTCGACCAAAAAAATGTCACGGTACATTTTCCCTCTGAGGCCAGGTATGCTACAGTAGTTCAGACAGGACACTTTTCGAGTGTTTTGTATGAAAATACACAGCACGTGATTTTGGGTTATGTATGGATTCGTTCACAAATTGCAAATAAAACCAATTCAAGGAAGAAACGAGTAGAAACGCATCAATTAATTCGTCGTATAACAATATATAATTAGAAGGATGATAGAAAAAAGTGCATCCTTGTGATGAAAAAAAACATCTTGTAGTCGGATTAGTTCAAAAAATGAAAAGAAATGTAGTGGTTAAGTTTATTCCAGGTTTACGACATTTAATTAACTTTCCAGCAAATACAATGCAGAGAAAACGTATTTAGACAGATGAGAAAATGTTGGTAGGAACTAAATTTTAAAATTCGCATAAATTGAAACAAAAATGAAAAGTGAACAGAACACATTAGTGCTCATTTGCTCCGGAAGGAAATCGCTTTTCCTTTCATTTCAGTATACTAATTATTTGTGACACCTTTGAAATGTATGTTCCCACGGTCTTGAGTTGAATATATTCACAAAGCAACTAGTATATTACTGAATGAATAGATAGATAGGATAGAGAAGCTGTGCGAGAATGAATTAGGTGTTCAGGGCGTCGTGAAAATTTTATGAATTATTCACTTTGAGCGACAGCACACAAATTACTCCTGGCGGGTGTGAATGTGTATGTATAGATGAATGTTGCAATCAACTGACTAGATTAGTGTGAAACACATGAAAATCATTCGGTTTTGTCAAACTTTGCACACTATGAATCAATGTCCTTTGTTGCTTTCAAATATTGGTTCGCACCGAAATCGTAAAACAATAAATCACAAAACATCACTACCGCATGACTCAGAAAAACGGGGGCGAGACAAACTGGCGCGGACAAAAAGAGCTGACATACAAAATTTCGCACCTTTATTGCGAAACATATCACTTGCAGTGGGAAATTTTTGATTATGTACTATATTATATATATTAATTAAACAATTAAACTTATATTTTCTCTATAAACTACATGAAATAATGTACCTATTTGTTTATAGTTCAACTGGTGAAAATTCGTGAGCTTAATATTTTTTGAGCAGGAAACGAATTTTCTAGAAAACATGCAAGTTCTTATGTGCGCGAAAAGAACGATGGATTTGGTATGTAATGAGATTTTTCATGAGAACTTTTGAGTATGTTACCCAAAATTCAACAAAAACACGATAATTTATAATTTTAGTAACTAATATTTCCCGAACAAGCCGTTCTGATAGTTTGAAGACACCTTGTCACCCAGAAATGGTTTTTCATGTTTATAAAACCTTTCTTTACGACGTATGTGGTTTAAAACACCAAAAACGGTTGGGAGAAAAAACAAAATAATGTTTTTCGTGGGTTACTGTACCCGCACACAGACACAAACGGTGTTTGCACAAGCCGCTCTTCTGTAGAATGAATTCAAAAACAGTTTTTCCGACCTTACAAAGTACTTTTTCGATTTGGGACAATAACACGAAAAAGTTAAGGAATATAATGACAAAACCGTAGAGAATATTTCATAATTGAAACGTATAGAAAATCTGTTGAATTATTTAAAACAATCTCTTTTATGCCAAACAACAATACCCTGTCATCAACCTCTGAGAACAACAAAAACTACAAAAAAAGGAAACAAAAAATCAGAAGGACTTATTCATAAACTCAATTTGTGGAAAACGTAGTGGCGAGGTCGGCCAGAAATGAAACGAACACACACACAAAAGTAGTAAAAAGATGAAGCATTGCATTGACAACCCGACGATGCAACAATATTAATCGCTCGAAAAAAGAGAATGTTTCCAGATATGCCTAAGGCTTCTGACACAATAATTGAGTTATTCGTGAAACTCTATGAATCGGCAATAAAAATAGAAAGAGAGCACGTAAAAAGTATTTCCAGTCGATTGGATTCGTTTACTAAAATGTTTTTTACTTGGTATGACTTGGAATCCAACATGTTTGATTCAAACAATTTTCGGTAGACATGAAGGGATGATGATTCATTGAATGAATCATACTTCTGACAATAAAAAAAATACTAGGGCTCAAAGTGGGAACTGTATGAAAAGTGAGGGGAAAATGATGATGATGCCGAAGTAATATCTCAAATTCAGTGAGAGGAAAATCGTAGAATATTCTAAATGTTCGGACAAAAAACAAAGTCTGAATTTTAAAATGACAGCAGTTTTCCGGATGCTGTTTGTTCGAAGAACTTAGATATAGACTACTGCTTTCATCATGTTCATGCGTAAATATCAGAACAATACAGTAAAATTTATGATTTCAAAACAAACCATTGGAGAGCTAATACTAATAATATATACACACTCTCAGAGTTTCACAAGTGAATAATAAAAAAGAAGATTTTTCGACTCATAAATTATTCAAAAAGCCCTCTCGTATCAATTGCTCCTCTTATTTTTTCTCTATTTCTATATAATTTATTAATTATGCGCTGAAATTAGTATTTGTGATAAATGGTAAAAACTAGGAATAATCGAAAACATCTGTTTACAACTAAAATTCCATCACATAGTTTTTTTTGTGTGCTGATGTGAATACGTAAAAATCTGTGTTAGAACAAACTTTTGTTTTCTTTTTTGTTCGAAATGTTAGAGAGACAAAAGAAAATACTGTGGAATGGGAAAATTGGAATGAACAAAAAACGACTGGATATTCCGAAGTTTTTCACAACTATAAAGTGATTTGAGAGAGATATGCATTTTTTGAATATCCATGTAGTTTTTCTTTTTTTTTTCGGCAAAAATTATGTGAAAAAATAATAATTTTAACATTTGTGTTAGTGTATTCTTAGTAGAATCGAAATACAACGGCAGTAAACACAGTTAGAATTAAAAACCCTTATTTACCTCCAGACAATAATGTTTTGTTCGAGTATCTATTTCTCTATTCATGAGATATTATTACATTTTTTGAAATGGGGAACAGAACTTATGATGATTTTGCTAAACTGAAAATGTTTTTAAATCTATTTTTTCATCAAAATTTCATATCGATCACTTCGGTGATTTCATGTTTTTGTTCAAAAAATTAGAAAATATAAACTCACAGTTTTAACATAAGAGAATTAGTCACTGCTGTTAGGATAACAGACAGATATTACTCTTCAATCATCTTTAGCAAAAAAAAAAACAACAAACAGTTATCTAAACTTGTTGCGCAATATTTGTATGGATCAAGGTCATTATTATTTCTTCCTATTAATTTATTATGCGATATTCGTCTAAATGTATATTGAGGAAATGGGATAAAAGAAAGCCGCCAAATTCCGAAAAAAGGAATGGATTGAAAAACTGACTGGCAGAAGAATGAAATATTCAGTAGACTTTCACACGTTTTTTTTTTCAAACTAACAAAAAACTTACACCCTTGGAGCTCGTTTGGAGTTATTCTGTTTGTTGTTATTGTTGTTGTGGGTTCTGGAAAATGAAGTATTCTGAAGTAAAAAAAAAAAAAAGAAAATTGATAAATAAATGGAGGGAAGTGAATGGAATATTCAAATTGAAACATGAATGAAATCCCTATGAATTGAAATAATTAACAACTGTTCAGAAAGTGCATCGTTTGAAGTTTGAAAAAGGCCGATAGTGTTTAAAATTTAATTTTCCAAGTGAAACAGCATTTATGGGATAACATGGGTTTTAGAGAGAAGGATAATATTCCAACGCGAAACAGAATTTTTGATATGTGACATGATATTGGATCCAATTATTATACTTTAACTTTTTTTCTACCTAAACGCGAAATGGAGAAAGAACAGAAAGTTAACCTAATTCAATCGTGCGAAGAATCAGTAAAAAAAACTAAACCACCACCTGCGCACTTTCTGTCTATGCCTCTTTTTTGTTTCGAATAATTGGAGAAATAAAAGCACTCGACGGCAAACTGCGTTTGTCTTTAATTTAACCCACTTGATCATCATTTGATGTGGAAATGATGAAAACGGCGTTTTTCCTGAGAAAAAAAGTAAAGCGTTCCGTTTTTCTTATTTTGCTAATTATTTTCTACTGACAAAAATCTATCCGAAAAAACTGAGCAAAATTATGTATGATCAAGGTTACTGAAAATGTAACCTAATCATGGTTGTAAGTCATTTTAAAAGTGAAAATTAAAAAAAAAAAACAGTTCAGGAAATAAAATGAAAAGTGAGAAATTACACACAAAAGAAAACTATTCGAAATTGATCATCATTATCATTCGATCGATAAATGCAAAATGAGGAGCGTGTGAAGAAAGGAAAAGAACGCTTATCGCAAGCAAAAAACATGAAATTAGAAGGTGTGGTCAGTTGAAAACAAAAATAGTTGACAGATATCACGGTAATTCAAAACGTTCAGGAGGCTGCCAAGCGAGAGGAAAGGCTGTTATTATGAAAATTCGCGCGTGTGATCTACAAAATTTAAACTTGTGGGTCAGGAATTTCGTGCGCAAATAACAACATTATTAGAGCTCATTTTCAGTAACTAGTTATCTCGAAAATTCTAAAATTTGGTGCAGGATATGTCTAACACGTTCATAACATTGAAAAACAGAAAGTTCGTCGAAAAACGTAATTCAAAATTTTAGACCCACAATTTTTAGTCTGCGCCTTTAAAGCACCTTTGATCTTTTTCGTCTGCTCTCTCTTTTTTGATGGCAGCCCTGAAACAGCGTGATATTTTGAGAAAAAGTTTTTAATTCTCATTGCCGGTGTTAGTTTTCATATATTTTATTTTTGAACAGAAACAAATAGTTTCGCACAGATTGTTTTGTTGTGGAAAAATTTCTCCCTTTTAAATCAACCGCTAAACTTTCGCTCATCTTGAGTGAAAATGTCAAATTTAATTAAAACTGTTTGTCGGCATGGCATTTATTTAACAAAAAAGTAGTTTTGTGGTGCTAAATCTCTGTTTTTGTTATGAGAACACCAAAAAACTAAACAAAATGAAAAGAAGTGTTCAAAAATGTACACATGAGCAGGGACAGCTAAACTCTCAAAACAAATACAGAAAACTTTTGTCTCTTGGATTCATGGAAACAAAAGAACACTTTTGAGATGTTTTGCTCGAAGAATTTGCATGCAGAAAACACATTTAATTGAATAGATTGTTTGAAATAAAAATGTCTTTTCGAGAATAGATCTCGTGAGCTCACTAAGAACAGAGTGTTTTTTGGAAAAAAAGAAAAGAAACTTTCGAAATTTATTCGAATAAATGTAAGATTGGAAGTGTGCTCCAACGCACAAAGTGTCACGCGGGAATTTAAAATATTTAAATAAATTTTTCTCGAAGTTAGTGAACAATTTCAAGAAAGGAGGAGCAAATCAATAAATCACTCGTCTTAACTAAATAACTAAACAAACAGTAAAAAAAAGTGATAACTGTATTTGCCATCTTGCACAACAACAGGAACCCAGCTGTGATTAGGAACAAGGTTAGACACGGTCAAGCAGTGGTGCCAGTAAAGTGTATGAATAAATAGCAAAAAAAAAAGAGACAATGCTGTGAATTTGGTCGCGAAGAAAAAGGCTGCTCTTTTGTTTATTATCAATTGTTTGTAAGGAAAAAAAGAGGAATTGAGAACAAATATTATGAATCATCGAATTATTTTTCCTGCTTCCTATTTTTTAGGCGTGTGAAATTTTGCAAAATAAAATCTAAAGGGTTTCGGGTTTTCGGAGACTTTCGAAGAAAGTATTGTTCGAATAGTCTGGAAACAATATTTCTCGATCCGTTAAGACACAAGCAAACTGTTTTTTTTTTCACTAAATCCGATAGGTACGATTTTCAAAAAAATGGAAACTCAATTTTTGTAACAAAAATACCTCGGGAGGGGGGAAATGGCCCTAGTCAACCCGATAAAATTTCCGTTGAGCGAGTTCAGAAGTTTTTTCGGGTTGAAATATTTAATACATGAATGTCCGGTGGAGGTGGACTAGATATATAGTTTTTTTTTTCATTTTTCATTTTAAAGTCTTGCTGTTTATAAACGAGACAGAAGACCTGCCGATTATTCTAGGCTCTGTGAAAAACCATATCAGGGCCAGCTCCCATGACCTAGCACCAAGTCCTATCTCTACTTTCGCCGTAAAAATAATCAAGAATGTTTGTTCCGTAGGGCCGACCGGTCTTTATAGCCTTGGGACTAGCTCACTTCGAATTTTAGAACATTTGAAATCATTGATGTCGGTTGGATTATATTGTTTTCGATCATAGCTTCAACAATATACAGTATTCCGAGTCAAAAAATCTCATTGATATGTATTTAAAATATTTTTGAAATGATGCAAAATCAATATTCACGTTTACATAATCAGTGTAAATCTCACGTTTCCAGGTAATAATGCCGACCTAGCCAAGTGGCGAAAGGATTGTTGTTGTTGGCATTGTTTGGTAGGGCCGCTCTGGGCCCGAACAGTCCAAAATCAACTATTTGTTAACGAACAAGTTTATTTTTGAAGTGTCAAATTTATTTTTGTGGCGGAGTCGTGGCATGAGGTGATGCTGTAGGAGTTGACACTGGTGGATGAGTTAGATGTGTAGGTTGTGTCGGTACAACTGATTTCACCGGCATTGTTGCAACATGTTGTTGTAGTTGTTTCTGTTGTTGTTGTTGTTTCTGTTGCTGTTGTTGTTGCTGCATCATCAACATTTGATTCTCCAAATTTTTCTGCTGTATCGCTGCCATTTGTTGTTGCTGTTGAATAGTATGTAACTGTTGTTGCAATTGTTGTAACTGTTGAGGTGTTTGAGCAGGTGGTGTATGAGCCTGTGGAGGAATACTGTGCGTTGGTTGAAGTGGATGGACTTGTTGTGGAAGATGAATTGGCTGAGGTTGATGCATTTGTTGTGGAATATGCACTGGTTGAGTTACATTAATCTGTTGAGGTGCATGGGATTGCTGGAAAGTATCAGAGTTGAGATCACTGAAGTTGTCAGTTCGATCCGGCCCGAAAAACAAACACGATTTCAAATTAATCAGGATGTCGGACCGAATCAATCTAATTTCAGATGAGTAATCCAAATTGAATTCTCACCCCTGGTTGTGGTACTCGAACTTGTTGCAGCGGCTGAGCGATTTGTTGTTGTTGGGGAATAATTTGTGGTTGAATTGGTTGTTGTTGAATATGGGTTGGTTGTTGCGTTACATTCACAATTTGTGTTTGTTGAACTGGCGGAACCGGCTGATTCAAATTTGCTGGTTGAAGAACTGTATGAATTTGTTGTGTAGTGGTTACAGCCGCAGCTGGTTGAACCTGTGGAGCAAGTGTTTTCGGTGCTCCTTTAGCTTGATCTTTCTCATTTTCATCCGTGTTGTCTTTCTTTTCCAAAGGTGGTGGATGATCTTTGACATACTTGGCAATGTCCGTTTTCAGTTTTGTGACCATTTCCAGAAGATTCGTGTCATCTACATATTTGAACGACTTTCCACAATCGATTATCACTTCAGCCAACATTAGAAACTGTGTATCCATTTGAACACTGTTCATTCGACAATCTGAATATACCTAGTTCTATTTGGCTTCTTCGATTCAATTCAATCACAATTGGCAAACGGGCTAATGACCAACAAATGACCGACATGGGTCAATTAGCCTTACGCAACAAAAGTCCCTAGAATTTATTTATTTACTGAAAATTATTTCCAAAACCCATTTCAGGCCTGGCTCCTAAATGAAATCAATGCCGGGTCTAACAATAAGTGCTTTATTGCGTCAAAGTCAGGTGCTAGAATATTCAGTGCCGTCCGGCCATTTTGTCATTCTTGTTTTCTAGCAGCAGCTATTCCAGTATGACGAATTATGAAAGAATGAATAAACACCAAATAGTTTTTGGTACGCCCAGTCTTTTGCTTTTTCTTTCTTTATACTCTCCCTTGCAACTCCCACATTCATCCCATTTTGTCAAGTGATTCCAACTTACGTCTCAAATATCGAATAATATCAGTAATTGTTATGTTCCGCCCGTTCAACAAACACTGAATACCAATTTCGACAGCTGTGAATGTTCCAGTTCGACCAATTCCAGCAGAACAATGAATAACAACAGGATCATGTTGAGACCGGACAGATCGAAGAGTTCGGAGAATTGCCAGATTAGATTTAGCCACAGTTTTGTCCGGCCTAGAACGATTCATATAAGATGAATATGAAACTCACGAAAACTTTCCCATTTTATCGATATCAGCCTTGGGCGGAACCGACCGTTCGGAACTTTCGGAAACGACGTTTAGTTCCGAAAAACATTTTCGGAAAAAAATGATTCCGGATTTTTAGTCGAAAATTTCCGGTCCTGGTTCCGCCCAAGCCTGGTCTGGATTTTCCTAAACTGGAGATTCGCGACAATATTTCTGCAGACCTGATTTTGTCGCACGCCTGCAGAAACCGAAATCTTAGCGCATTGCGATGATCCTACGGTTTTTTTCAAGAAGATTCAAAAATATTAATCTGGATATTTGTGCATATTTAACTTTTCACAAAACTACAGTACTCCTCAACCAAACTTGGGCGACATGGATTTTCAGCTGATCAGAATACTAGGAATATTTTGGGTTCCGAAAATTTCTTGAACCAGAACGAGTTTATGAACAACTCACCAAGTAATGATTTTATAATGTGTTATCCTCAATGATTTTTGAGTAAACCGATCTTGTATGACAACAGTTGTCGCAATTGTATGTGTGTCCATTTGATCAACAGATTCTGTTGTTATCACGAAATCAGCAACATCCATTTTTCCGGGTTGTAAACAAAAGTACGGCACACACTTCTTTTTTCCATTTTCAACATGATCACAAAGCATTACAATCAATTGAACCTTTTCCTGAATTATCATTCTCCAAAAATCACAAATACTTTCTTTAACAGGTCCTTGAGTAAGAATGAATGTTGGAGTAAGTCCTCGAACATAGTTCGCATGAATATAATCACCAGGTCGACCATCTTTCAGTAAGACACGTGTCATATCATTACAAACAACATCTTTGTATCGATTCTTATTGAGAGGAGTGTTTTGATCAAAAACAGTTCGAGCAAAAAATCCATTAGGAACATATCCTAATATGTTAGTCTCGTATTCCTTTAATAATCCTTCAACTCCCAAAGAAACAATTGTTCTTGTGAATGAATCGAATGCCTTTTTCTGAGAGTTTGTTTGATTGTCAGCAGCTGGTTCGAAGCTTTGATCAAATTTGAACGTGAACGTCGAAGTATCAAAAACTTCCTTCGAAGGTTCTTCTTTATATTCGGTTTTTATTTCAGTATCGTTTGTTGATGCTTTGCTTTTCTTCTTTTTATCGAGACTTTTCTAAAGTTTCGATTTTTTTTATAAAAAAAAAAACAGGGGTGAGATTGTAGCTCGAGGGCCGGCCCGAAAATCACGGACCGCGCCGGGCTTTTTTGTTTTTCGACCGATAAAAAAAAACCCGGTAAGGCTTCTTCCGACTTTTGAACGTCCGTTTCTCAGAGCCGTGAATAAAATTTTTTCCGAAAAGTTTTGGGAACCATTTTTACACTCTTGTTCTTCCTCGTTGGCGCACCGATTCCGGAAGTGAAATTGAGCTTGCCCTCTAATTGCCCCCGGTTCTAATTTAGAACTTCTAAATATACTCCTCGACGGTATTCGGACAGTTCTGGGCAATTGAGGGCGAACAGGGCATTTGTTTTTATACGTCAGCTTCACAAGGGAACTACATATAGGTGTTAACGGACTTTGAGATGGGATATATATCACCCGGTAGAGTTTTTCATGCTGAACATCATGGCGTATCAAACTTTTGCAAAGCTCCACGCAAAAAGCTGAAAATCACATTTTTGTGATAAATTTAAAATTTTTAAATTCCTCCTAACTTTTTCGAAATTATACATTTACAAAAAAAAATTAATGGATCTGATGTGAAATTTAATTCTCTACACGATGGTCATTTTGAAATTCCGAAAAAATAATGAAAAAGGTGTTTTTTCGAGAAAACATGAAAAATCAGAAAACAATCTTCAAAATTTAGTCATTTTCACGTTTTTCAATGCATTTTTTTTCACGTTTTTTTGATCTACCTTTTTTATAAAAAGTTTCAGGCTCATTTTTTCAGCGTTACAATTACAATATCGAGCTTTTCACGGTATTTCAAAACGTTCGGAAGGCTGCCAAGCGAGAGGAAAGGCTGTTATTTTGAAAATTCGCGCGTGTGATCTACAAAATTTAAACTTGTGGGTCAGGAATTTCGTGTGCAAATAACAACATTATTAGAGCTCATTTTCAGTAACTAGTTATCTCGAAAATTCTGAAATTTGGTGCAGAATATGTCTAACACGTTCATAACATTGAAAAACAGAAAGTTCGTCGAAAAACGTAATTCAAAATTTTAGACCCACAATTTTTAGTTTGCGCCTTTAAAGCACCTTTGATCTTTTTCGTCTGCTCTCTCTTTTTTGATGGCAGCTCTGAAACAGCGTGTTTTTAAGCGCTCCTATCGTTCCTGGCATGCCAAATAACCCTTTAGTAGTCTCTCATCACTAAAATAATTCAAATTGAACAAGATAATTCAAATTTTGGGCTCAAACTTTGAGCTCGATTTTCAGCTTTCTGTGTGGAGCTTTGCAAAAGTTAGCTACGGGATGATGATCAGCATGAAAAACTGTATCGGGTGACATATGTATCTTCTTAAAGTCCGTTAACACCTACTTGTGGTTCCCTTGTCAGATATATTTAGGGTTCGTTTTCGACGGGGTCTTTTCCGGTCTTCAATCAAACAGCCGGACCGATCAGATCAGGCCGGCCCAAGAGAGCTCAAATCTCACTCCTGATTCAGACTTTTAATAAAAATCTTAATAGATATATTGTCAATGCAGCCAGATCATCCAACGCGAGTTTGATCTATTGTCTAAATCTCTCATCTTGAGATGATCTCTCATCGATTTTTTTGTTGGTAAATCATTTTCATGTTGCATATTCTGGCTGGATTGACAATAGGATTCTCACTTTTCTTCTTCTACTCGATTTGAAACTTTTTTCTGATTTGACCGATTTATTCTTTTTCTTCTGAAAGTATCCAAAATCGAACTTTAACTATATTTTCAACTTACTGTAACTCGTTTTGATACTGCTTTATCTTTGCTACTTTTATCTTTCTTTTTCTTTAGCTTTCTCTATAAAAAAAAATTACGAGAAATTTTTCGACGCACTTACAATTGAAATCATCATCTTGAAGTGTTTTCTAATATTACAGAAATCGAAAATGCGGAAAATTGTATGTTCCATATCTTCCTGCATTTTTTAGATTCAAGAGGTCACGTTGTCAATACGAACGTTTATTCAAAAACAAAACAACAAAATTAATAAAATGAGACGATAAAAACTGAAATGAGCAAAGAACCATAAATCTACTCTCTTATTTTCACATCAATATATAAACTCTATTTTGTCTCTAGTTTCGAAAAATGACAGTAGTCTTTTTTTTTAAATGAAGAATCGAATTTGAGAATTAGATGAAAACAAAAACCTATATATTAACAGACCATTTTTACCGTAAAATCTCCCGATGAACGTATTTTTAGGGACCCAAAAAAACAGAAGAATTAATAGTTAAAGATCTACCAGTTTCAGTAAAGCCCTGTTACAACGTACGGTATAATGCATTTTACAGAATAACATTTTTTAATGAGCGTATGTTGATTTTTCGATTTCTTCCAACTCCAACAAATTTGATGGATCCATTTTTTCGATTCTCATCTCTGTAATCATTTTTTTATCGGAGAATAAAACACGGAATAAACTTACGGAAATGATTTTCCAATAATCCAATCATATTTTGAGTGTTCTCATCATCAACGAAGTTAATCGCGATACCCATCTTTCCAAATCTTCCTGTTCTGAAAAGATACGTCACATGTGAAAAATAGAATTTTTCAGGCGTTATTCTAAAACTGGTCAGGCGTTATTCTAAAACTGGTCAACCACTTTGGTAACATAAAAAAGCGCAAAATTAAACACATTATTCAAAATTTCACTAAAATTTTTCATTTTCAGAAATAAACCTTGATCCGTCTATTTTCGAAAGCAGTCGGTTTTTTCTACGATTTTTGATGTTTTTTTTTTTGGAAAATTTTGCCGATATTGTCAATCTAGCGTCATTTAACGAAAAAAGGACCTGCCAACGAAAACCAATGAGAGGGAACAACAAAATGTTGATATGAAACCTTTTTTCAGCTAAAAAAAACAAACGAACTATAAATTTCACCTCTTCAAATTAAAAAAAAAATCAATTCAGCTAACGGCATACTTGAGAAAGTTGTGGACTGGTATTAAAGTAATACTCGGCCAATTATCAAAAGTTATACTCCCTCCTCCTTTCACTTGAAACAGTGTTCCTGAACGAATGAGTCCGCAATAAAGAAAAGGTGCGTTTCTGACTTCCTAATTTCGATTTTTCAATACTACTTTTGTTTTGTAGTTATGGACATTTTTCAAAAACAGTTTTTTCCAGACTAATTTTTGTGGGACTATTCAGATATTTTTTCCGCGTGGAGAAAAGTGCAGAAAACTTATCCAGAAACTAGGCGGAGAAATTCATTTCTGCTTAAATTGGCAAGATTTTCTCCTGAAGTTAGTTCGTATAATTCAGATGTTGCCAAATATAGGTTTTGTTACAATTTATATCCGGTGGCACTGGTGCAATTAATTTCTCCACCTGGAATTTCTCCGCTTTTCTCCACGTGGAGAGAAGCGGAGAAAGTTCTGGATAGCCACATTGAAGTTCTCCTTTTTTTTCAAGGTCCCCACCGTTTCCATAAGTTGAAACCCACCTTCCAATTCTATGCAGATATGTTTCACAGTCCGGTTGTTTTTGTCCATCAATCATAACTTCTTGATTTGTCATATCGTACTTCACAGGTAAATCATAATTAATCACAACTGACACCTGTGGAACATCGATACCTCTCGATAAAACACTTGTAGTGATAAGAACACGGAATTCGTTTCGTTTAAAACGTGTAATAATATCGGCTCGCTCAACAACTGTCATATCGCCATGAAGACAATCTGCTTGATGTCCCCGCATTCTCATATTCTCGCAAAGCCAAACAACACTAGATTTTGTATAGCAGAAAATTACAGACGAAGCGACTGTTAGACCACTATACAAGTTTACGATGGACTGAAAGTTTTTGCATTACTTCAATTTGATTTTTTTAATAGTGAAAAACCTCAAATTTCGAAAGTCGATTGGCACATTTCACATAAAATTGTTTAATATTTGGTAGAGCTTGTTCTTCTTTCTTCAACCTGAAAACTTTTTTTTTGAAAAAGCGTGTACATGTTGTTTTATTATTTGGTTTGTAATTTTTTAAACAAATGTCAATGGACCAAACTTTTTGTATTTATATTTGTACTAGCTTGAATAACTAAACTACTGTAACAAAGACACTTCACCGGAACCCCACTGTGAGGATTATGAGCAATCAAAAAAATTTTCAAAAGTCTCACGGTAACGAGTCAGCTAAGAAAAGGGTAAGCTGATGAACCAAAATACTATCAATTTTCAAGAAGTAAGAGTTGCTTGCGATTCGGATGAGACATCAAAGGAAAAACACAAAATGTTCCAGGTAACAAAAAATATGATGTTGAAAACGATATAAGAGGCTCAAGATTCCATATATCCGCGTTCGTTGAAATATTTTGAAAAAAGTTGAATTCTTGTTACAAAAATGGCAAATGTGTTTAGATTAATTCGGAGAGCTTTTGGTCCTATTTACCCTACAAATATGAGCAAAAAACGAGAATTTCGCTATATTCTTACAAATATTCGTAAAAATTGTAACTTAAAAAAGGCCTTATGTTTTCAAATAACTTTGTGTAGTTTCAGGGTTTTCTGTAACTTTCGAAGAAGTAAACTTCATACTGTAACGAAAAGCGTGAGAAATTATCTCAATAAAAACTTTGTTTTAGAGCTCATTTCTAAATGTAACAAAAAAATCGTTCACGTTTTTGTTGCATTTATCGTTCAATTTCAATTATTACCAGGATTTGTAACAAAAAATATTTTATTCAATTTTGTTACATTTTCTGCAATTCTCTTGTCCACGGAAAAATACAAGAGAAAAATAATTTTTCCAGATTCTATACATTTCGATCCATTAAAATTCCAGCAACAACTTATATTTGTGGATCTGTCTTTTTTCTAGAAGTATTCTTCATTCACAGTTCAATTAGTTCCAAGATCTCATTTTAATTCGTCAAAAATTTGTTGGAATTGAAAATAATACTTGAGAAATGACAAAAAAGAGAATACACATACATAAACGTGAACATACGTGGCACGTCGTGTTCGTTATTTTCATTAATTTTTATTCTTTTTTCGAGAAATTACTGGAAATTCGAACTGAAACAAAAACGTAACAAGTTCGAACCAATGATACTTTGTTACATTTTTATAAATAAATGAATAATGATCAAATGTAACAAATTTCGAAACACATATTTTGTTACATTGAAAGATATTGCAGTCAACATTCCCATTTCTATATTTCACAAAAAAAATAAGAGTAGGCTGGCTTGACCTGCGCAGCAACATACATGTAGGAAAACTGAGAACTGTTATTTCGCAACAAAAAATCAATGAATTTTCTGCTTTTTTTGGTGAATGTAACATTAAACGAACTTATTTGGGATTTTGAAATTAACAGCACAAATTTTGATGTTTTGCGGCTCTAATCTCATTTAGTTACAAAAAATCATGTTTTGTAACAAGAATTCAACTTTTTTTCAAAATATTTCAACGAACGCGGATATATGGAATCTTGAGCCTCTTATATTGATTGAAAATTCAATACTTTGCAATCATTCGAGATAAAGACTCGAGCAAGACTTACATAACAACAATTGCGTTTTTTACCAATTTTGTGGCAAATTCCAGAACTGGTGTATCGTACGTAGCCGAAAACAGCATTGATTGAACATTGCTCGATTTTTCTCCGATCAAGCTGAAAAAAAATTTGAAATAGGAAAGCGAGTTTACACTTTGGGCCAAAGCAGTCTACTGCTGATCAGGTTTTTTTTTTTTGCAAAATATCGGAATGTATTCTGACCAGGCTTGTTTCAGCGCCGGCCCTGGGCGGCCTTGGAGCCGATGTGCCAAGTTGTCGGAATTTTTACTACCCAGCTCATATTATTCCACATTTTTTAGAACAATAGCTTTGTGTTCCTTCGAATAATTACGGTATGTTTTTGTGTTTCAAATTGGACACGCTTTTTGTTTTTGTTTTGATTTTGGACGCCGCATTATGCGGCGTTCATAATCAAGAAAAAAAAAATTTAAACGGGCGGGATGCGGGCAGCGTAAACGACACCCCTGCTTTGAATACAATTAAACAGTCGAGGAAACTTGAAAAACATGTAAGTTTGGAATTTCTATGAGAAAAAGTTACTTGTATATTGTTGTACTGATATCGGTGAATCCTTGTTGATAAAGCATAACATCTGCTTCGTCGAGAACTAGACAGCGAATTTTTGAAGGATCGATACATTTGTATTTGATTAAATAATCCCGAGTCTGAAAAGTACACTATTTCTCAGTCATGTTGAAACTTCTCGTACCGTAGCTGGTGTTCCGATAACAATTTGTGCTGTTATTACTTTATTCCTCATTTCAGCCATGTTTGCTCCTTTGATAGCGTAATGAATATCGAGACCTTCGATAAATTGACCCATTTTTGTCACAACTTCACCAATTTGTTTTGCAAGTTCGAGAGTTGGCGCAATACAAATACACTGAGGACATTTCAATTCCATATCAATCCGACATAACATTGTAAGAACAAACGCAGCAGTTTTTCCTGTTCCAGATTGAGCTTGAGCAATAAGATTCGATGGTCTGAAATTATTTTTTCTGTTATTTTGATCCATTTAATCGAAGCTCACGGTTCCATGAGAAGAAGCGGCAAAGCTGTTTCCTGGATTCTTGTTGGGAAATCGAAACCAAGACAGTCTAAAGCTGTCAAAACTTCCGGTTTTCTACAATATTAAAAAAGTTGATCGATAATAAGTAATTTTACTTACAATCTGAGTTGTTTGAAAGACCCAATCGAATAAAGAGGTGATGTTGGATCGCTTCTTTGAATATCCACATTTGCATTTTTCATCATTTTCACTTCTCTATGTAGGTATTTATTGATTAGGGCAATTTCAGCTGGTGGTGTTGCTTTATCATGAGCCTCATCAACGTTCACTACACATTTTGTTAATTCGTGGCGTGGAACTCCTTGACCATTCGTGATTCCATTATTATTGGCGAATGGAGGACGATTGAGCGATTGTTGGAACGATTTTGATGGTCCTCTTGAAACAAATTGCCCTCTTCCCGCTTGATTCATATCTGTTTCGAAAAAATTGAATGGTCATAGGTTGATAAACATACTTTGTTGTCCTTGACCAGCGAATTCCTGCAGTCCTCCTCCTCTTCCTCGCCCGCCACTAAAAATTATAAGATTATTTACCGACATCGATTACTATTTGTTGAACATACCTGAATTGTTGAAAAGTTGGTTGAGCAGTAGGAACAAAACTTCCTGAAAAAAGGTTGTTCAGAATAAACTTCAACACATACAAAAAATATACATATTGTATAAATAATGAGAAATCGATTCAAAATTGATGTTTTTTGAAATGGATAATTTTTTTCGAAAAATTTTTGATACCTTTTAATTTAATTTTGTGCTGGGTAGAAGACATGCGATTATTAAACAATCACAAAAAGCAAGCTATTGTATGGATCTCAAGCAAAGTGAAGAAACAAACCTGCGTTTTCTTTTTCCAATCCTACTGACGATGATTTTGTGGAACTTCGATTCATTTCATAGAAACTGTTTTGATAATTTACATTTTCATTGACGATAGTTTCCTTTTCTTGTTTTACGAATTGTTCAGATCCGGTGCGTTCAAATTCTTTTTTTCGAACATCATTAGCATTGCAGGAAGTCAAATAATTTGATGAACTTTTGCGATTTTGAGCCACAAAATTCAATTGTAACGATGATCGTTGTTTTTCCGTATCGAGTGGATATTTTTCGTTCGAGGTAAAGTTTGGTGGAGTCATATTAATGTGAGGGCTTGATGTCAAACACGTATCCAATGGAGTACTCGCAGTTTGAACAGATACAACAGGTTGTTTTCTAACTCCAAATCCTCCTCCAACTGGTCTTTTTGAATTCACAGTCTGGTTAGCTTCATCGTTCAGTTTATTTCCGTTAGCTGAACTTGAAGGAACTGGGTTACTATTGGAACCGCCTCCTATACTGGTTAGATGTGGCAAGTTGTTGTTCTTTCCAAATCCGCCACCAATACGACGAGATGTTTCAATAGTTTTGTTCATCACGAGCTCGGCTTCTTTCTCTTCTATTTTCTGGTTTGTTGGTAACTGTGTTATCGAGACAGTATTGTTTCTGTTTCCACCAAAACTACCTCCCGTTGTGAACTTCTGTCCATTTTCTATTGGCAATTCAAAAGAGCTTTTCGTAGCCACTCCCGTATGAATCTTCACTGGGTCACATTTTGGAGTTTCCTCATGATCGCGTACTATATTCTCTACCCTCTTGTCTTCTGTGACAATTTGTCTCGACCCAAAACCTCCTCCAACGCGAGATCCGAATCCACCTCCCATAGTTGTTTGAGTTTCAGGAATATTGGTAACTTTCTTGGAAAAGAAACTTTCGGGTGTGCCAAAACCACCACCAGCACGAGGAATTTGACTTCCAACTTTCATTTCTTTGTTCGCATTACTCTGTTGGTTTTGTGCGTAATCTCCAAACCTTGAAGTTTTTAAAGTGCTAGTAACACGTGCATTGTTAGTGGAAGCAAAACTGAAGGGTTTACATGCAGGTGTCTTGTGAATACCAACTGATATCACATTACCTCCTCCGTTCTCAAAATCTGGAGAACCGATCGCTGGGCCACGTCCATCATGAGTGAGTGTATTTGGGCTTACTGATCCTAAAATAGGTAAGCATGGATAGGAATAAAAGGACGTGGACAAACACTCGGAAAATGATCCGCAGATGAAATCAACAGCTGAGAAAAACTTACCAGTTCCAATTCTGTTTGTTGACGTAGAACCGAAAGATGTTTGCGGTGGAGGGTTCATCATTTGTCTCCCTGCACCAAAACCACCACCAACTGACTTTGAGCCACCGAATGATCCTCCATAAGAAGGCTTTGTTGAATCTGAATTAAACTATTATGAAATAAAAGTAAAATTGAAACACAAACCGTTTCTATTGTCGGCAACATTCATTCCCGTAGATTCGGCAGAATTCAGCTTTTGATCCTATAAAACCAAACTTGAGCATGATAATGAGCGTAAAACAGAACGAAACAACACTCGGAAAGCCTTCATATTTATTTACGAAGAATTGAGGCAGACAAACATGCAAACTGGACAAACACCGTTGTTAATATAATTACATTATTGCGCCAAAACAGATAAAACGTGAACCTTTTCATTTGTTGTAGACGAGTCAGACACCTCCACCACATCGAGACCTTCTGCTTTACATTGCGCATCAAAACTTGCCAGCCAATCACCCATTTTGCTTTCCGGTGCAATCTGTTTTACGGTTTTTTAAAGAATGAATGAGTTAGCGTCTGTTACAAAAATTTACAAGAAAATATAGTTTTTAACTGAAGTTTCTAAAGTAAGGCCCGTGTCAAAAGTGAGGATGAAGAATGTTTGTGGTTCAAAATTATTGGAAAAAACAGCCAGATAAAAACTGAAAACAATGGAACAATCATAATGGCCTAAAATATGAAATAAAGAACTGAAATCTAGAACACTCTTGTCGTACACCAACGAGTTTCGCAATGATTGTGACGAGAAGAGATGTGGAAAGAAAGCTTTGTCCGGATCAAAAAAAAATGGAAGAATTCTATCGGACGAAACTTTTAGCTAACACTCGAGAGTTGAAGTTTTTTTCAAGATCAATTGACGAAGTTTTTAATGGGATACGGTCGTTAAAGAAACAACGAGTCACAAGACCAAAAACTTAAATTTAAAGATGCTCCTTTGATGCTTTTCGAAAAAATAAACGGGTACCGGCTACGGTAAGCAAACAAACAAAAATGATTGCACACAAAACATTTTATTTGACGACGACATTTGAAAAAATATTTTTTTTTCCTCAAAACAATTCGAAAATTTTTTTAAAAAGCGCTACTATTTATTTAGTTCGTATAAGCTAATGGGCATATATTTTTCAGAACTATATAAATGAATTCACCGGGAACCTCTTTAAAGACAGCTATTGATCAAGCGACTTATCTGGCGAATAAAATCAAAAAGGCTAAAGAAGTTGCAGTCGAATTGGATAATGAACGCCAAAAAAAGCGAGAATGTGAGAGAATTGTGAGATCTCAAAATATCGATCCAGTCTGGGTTTTCAATGGTGCAGCATTTTTCAAAACAAGTCAGACAACAACATTGGAAATACTCGAAGATGATAAAAAAACGGTAGAAGATGCCATTGAACAAGTTAAAGTTGTTATTAGAGTGAGTATGCATCGTTGTAGGTTGAAGTATATTCTTATTCAGAAAGACATGAACACAATGCTCAAGCTGCACGGAGAAAGAGGTTTAGAAGAGCGTGGATTTGACTTGAAACCTTTAATTTCTAATGGAAAATTGAACGAATAAAATAAAAAATAAATAACTTTAATCTTCTTATATGTTTTGGTGGTTTCGTGTTTTGGTGGTTTTTTCCATGGTTTCGTATCCACATTTATTTGATTTTTGTTTTCGATTATGCAATCAATTCTCTTCAGATGGGTGACACAAAAGATGTTAAATCGATTTTATATGCATGGTTAGGAAAAAACAAGTTTTCAACTCCGACTTACGATACGAAACAAGAAGTCAGAAACGGAAAAACAAGATTCAAGTGCGATCTTCGTGTTCCCGGCTTTGGCTATAGTGCATTAGGAAATTCGACGAATAAAAAAGATGCGGCTACAAACGCAGCTCTCGATTTCTGCCAATATTTAGTCAGACAAGGAAAAATGCAACCGAGTGAAATGCCAACTGTTGATGCATCAACATTTGATGGACCAAGTGGTTCTTGGCAAGGACAAAATAATGGAGAACAGTCTATGTTCGGCAATGAAGGGGGTGCAGGTGACCACAGTCAACAACTCACGAGAGATAATACAAGAGTAAGTTGATTATTAATACTTTGCTCACGATGAATTCATATTTTAGCTTCCTTGGAACAATGCTTACAAACGAGATAACACAACTCATGAAGAGTACATGACACAGAAAGCAGAAGAAATTGCCGCCTCTGAAACAATCGATTTAAAATCGGAAATTCATGGAGGATGGACAATGGATAACAGTAAAAAGGCTCTGAATGAGTATTTGCAGAAAATGAAATTACCATCCGTTGTCTATCAAACTCAAGTTAAAGAGTCCAATTTCGTTAAGTAAGTGTATATAGAAAGAACATTGAAATCAATTTGAAACACCAAAAATTTATAGACATACATCATATCGTCCGCATTTTGATGCGGGGGGTCACTAACTTTAAAAAATAAATTTTCAGAAAGATGCGAAAATTTTCTGGGTTCACTAACTTTTAAACGAAAACAATTTGAATTTTTTCATGTTTTTTCGGATTTTTTTTCTGAAAATTTCGAGTTTCATTGAAAAAATCCTTATTTCACAAATTTTTTGAAATTTGAGCGTGAAAACTTTTGTCTGAAGCATGTAAGGTCACTAACTTCCCAAACTTTTTTTCTGAAATTTTCACAATTTTTGGTAGGGTCACTAACTTTCCGGAAATAGTAAAGCGCCCTTTTATGATGTATGTTTATAGAACAATGGAAACAACTACAAATATATTTGTACCTCAATTGCGTAAGAATCTGACCGGTAAAGGTACCGGTTCCAATAAAAAAGTTTCGGAATCAGCATGCGCTATGAACATCGTTAGACAAATGTTTCATATGAACATCATGCAGGCCTATGGAGGTCCTTTGAAGAAAAGTACTGTCAGCACTGTGAGTTTTTTCGTTCTGAGATGAAAATATAAATTTGATACCAAACTTTTAAGCTCCCTGAAACTCCAATCGACTTTCCGGACGAATTGTTTACGCGAGTTCAGAGTTATGTTAACAATTGCGGTGTTGAAATAAACGAAATAAATCAGTCTGAAGCAACTTCAGAAGAGCCGAAATCGATTCTTGTCGATCGAAAATTGATACAATTCCCGGATTCGGAAGCATGTCCGCCAATGAATATCTCTTGGGCTCCACCAATGCAAAATTGGAATCCATGGAGGGCATCTAATATCGACGAAGGCCCTTTATCGACGGTGTTTAACAATCATTGTGTCAGTTTTACCCAATTTCCTCTTATTTCAGATGCCTCTCTCAACAATTTCTCAGCAAATTGGGGAAAAAGAAGCAGCTAAAAAGGAAAATCCGATTTATGACACCAAGCTCAAAGAACGACAAGAGTTGCCAGTTTGGCAGTTCAGACAGCAAATTGTTGAAACAGTTCAAGCAAATCGTGTCACATTGATAAAAGGAGAAACTGGTTGCGGAAAAAGTACCCAAGTAGCGCAGTTTCTGCTCGATAGTTTCATTGAACAAAACCGGGGTGCCGAGTTCAATGCAATCGTTTCTCAACCTCGAAGAATTTCTGCAATTTCGCTGGCCGAACGAGTTTCGAATGAACGAGTTGAGAGTATAGGAGAAACGGTTGGATACACTGTCAGGTAATTTTGCATTACCCCAATAATGTGTGTACAGTAATATTTACTGCCAGTTAACCGCTGTGGAGATCACGTCAAGGTGACGTGAACCTCGCAGAAAGCTCATTTTTATATCGTTCAGACCTCGCAGCGAGCTCGATTCTGAGAAATAAGTGCGAAATGTACAAATTCATATGTATTTTTTCAGATTCGATGGTGTTTCACCACGACCATACGGGTCAATCATGTTCTGCACAGTTGGAATTCTTCTTCGAATGATGGAAAATGGATTGAGAGGTGTTTCTCATGTTATTATAGACGAAATTCACGAACGTGATTGTGATGTAAGTGCACGTTTTTGCAAATATGTAAAAGTTGACAAAAATCATCCAGACCGATTTTGTTCTAATTGTACTTCGTGAGATGATGAGTGAATACCATGATTTGAGAGTCATCTTGATGTCGGCAACAATTGACACGGAATTGTTTACCAACTTTTTCGGATCGAATTCGACCTTCGGACCAACACCAGTCATCAAAATGCACGGACGAACCTTCCCCGTTCAAAGTAAGTTTGAATGAATTGTTTGACAAACAAATAATATTTTCAGCATTTTTCCTCGAAGATATTCTTCAAAATTTAAAATATATGCCTGAAGAACCAGATAAGAGAAAACGAAAAGGACCTTCACAAGATGATGATGAAGGAGAAGAAGAAGTAGACGATAAAGGAAGAAACATGAATGTTATCGATGATCCAAACGCGAATCAAAGTTTGAGAGTTGCTCTATCAAGATTGTCCGAAAAGGAAATTCCATATGGGGTGATTGAGGCTATTTTGCAAGATATTTCGAACCGAGCAGGTTTTGGAGCTGTTCTTGTTTTTCTCCCAGGCTGGTCGGATATTATGAGCTTGTGTAATCGGTTGAACGAGCATCCAGAATTC
The DNA here is from genome assembly GCA_963572245.1 of Caenorhabditis sp. 8 KK-2011. Taxonomy (NCBI): domain Eukaryota; kingdom Metazoa; phylum Nematoda; class Chromadorea; order Rhabditida; family Rhabditidae; genus Caenorhabditis; species Caenorhabditis sp. 8 KK-2011. Next base: position 5,093,409 of record OY751547.1, read on the forward strand.
AGTCAATCTCAAAAGTACGAAATTCTTCCACTTCATTCTCAGTTAACAAGTATTGAACAGCGAAAAGTTTTCGAACATTATGAAGGAAAAAGAAAGATCATCATTTCTACAAATATTGCTGAAACGAGTATTACTATTGATGATGTTGTGTATGTGATTGATTCGTGTAAAGCAAAAGAAAGAATGTATTCATCTAACAACAATATGGTACACTTTGCAACTGTTTGGGCATCGAAAACCAATGTTGTTCAAAGAAGAGGTCGAGCTGGAAGAGTTCGACCAGGATATGCATTCGAATTATGTAGTAAGAAACGATTTGAAGCTCTTGAGGAACATGCAACCGCCGAAATGTTACGAATTCCACTTCATCAAATTGCCTTAACTATCAAACTTCTCCGATTGGGTTCTGTTGGTGATTTCTTAGGAAAAGCACTAGAACCACCACCTTATGATATGGTTGTCGAAAGTGAAGCAGTACTCAAAAATATGGGAGCATTTGATAAAAATTTGGAACTGACGAGCTTAGGAAGAATGTTAGCTCGAATGCCTATTGAACCGGTTATTGCAAAAGTGTTGATTCTGGGAACTGCTTTGGGGTCAGTCTCGTTCAATTTGTGCAATACACATTTAGAAGTATTTGTACAGTCATACCTCGGCGAAATTGTGGAATTCCACATAGCTCATTTAGAAAATTTAACACAGTAATTCAGACCGCACAAAAATTTTCATTCAGATTTGTGTGAAATATCACAGAGCACGTTCTGAAAATCGGGGTGTTCCACGATTTCTGCCGCGGTATGTGTACAGTAATCTAACTTTTCAATTTTTTGTGTGTGGAAACTCACAGAAGGAGCATTGAAAAATAAGATTCCCACAAAAAAGATCGAACGAAATTAAAAATGAGTAAAATCAGCTTTGCATACAAATTGGTAATAAATGTAAGTCTAAATTTCAGAATGGGCAGTGTGATGTGTGATGTGGCTGCCGCAATGTCGTTCTCAACTCCATTCGTTCCCAAAGAGAAACATCACACACGATTAAGTGGAATTCAACGAATATTCGCAGGAAATAAATTCTCGGATCATTGTTCTTTAGTGGCTGTAACACAGGGATATCGAGAAACTTGTGATCAAGGATCGTATGCGGCCGAAAGAGAATTTTGTGAACGATATTCGATGAGTAATCCAGTTTTGAAAATGACAAAGTGAGCGAAAACATTATCACTATATTACGGCGTCCAAAATCGAAGAACAAAGAGAGAGTGTGTCAAATTTCAAAACCAAAAAAAACCAAGTTCCGTAATTATTCAAAGGAACACATAACAAGTGTACTGAAAAAAAACGGGATCATGTGAGCTAGACATCGAGCTTCTTCTACAAATATTTTTTTGAGAAGTAGTGATCTTCCTATTAACGTCCACACTATAAATGTTTTAAATTTGAACACACTCGTTTCTCTTTTTTTTCGATTTTTGACGCCCCATCAGGGCTGTCGTTCTGGGCCCCACCTGAGCTCCCCAGTGTTGGAAAACAAGCTCATTTCGAAAAAAAATTGGGTTGTTTCACCAATTACGATCTTCTGTTGTGTTCCCCAATATCTTCGAGGTGTAAGCAATTGATCTTTCCCGTCAGTTTTCTCAATATTTAAAACCATTTTACCCAGTTGGGCCCCAGAACGACATCCCGGAAAAAACAAAAATTAATTTTTCAGTGGTGCTCGTCGACAATTAGTCGATGTTCTCCGAAATCAATGTTGTTTCCCCGAAGAGATTCTGTATGATATGAGTGTAAACACGAACGGCAAAGATCGAGAATTAGATTTAATGAAATCTCTTCTAGTCATGGCTCTCTATCCAAATGTTGCTTATTTCACTGGAAAACGAAAAGTATTGACTATAGAACAATCAAGTGCTCTCATCAATAAATATTCGGTTCTAATTCCGTTGAATGCGAGAATGGAAATGTCACTCCCTTCTCCAATTCTAGTTTTTACCGAAAAAGTTAGTTTCAATATTTTATTTTTCTTTCTAACTTCTTATTTTAGGTTCGTACTAGATGCATTTCCTGTAAGGAGTTGTCTGTTATCACAGCTATTCAGTTGCTCGTTTTTGGAAGCCGTAAAGTTGACTGTATCGGTGAAGATTTGGTCAGATTAGATGATTTGTATGTTTTTTGAAAAAAAATATTTTCATTTTTTCGGTTGATTTCAGTATTACGATTCGTATGAATGTGAAAGCGGCTGCTGCTTTGGTTGCTCTTCGTCCATGTATTGAAGCATTCCTTGTCAGATCTTGCGAGAATCCAGAAAGTCTTTCTGTTTGTCAACCACAAGATGCCGAACTCAGGCAAATTTTACGAGATATTTCGACTGAAGATTTCATGGCTTCGTCTGGACCTCTCAAAGATAGTTTGTTAACGGACGGAGCTCAAATGAATGCTCCACCAACTGGACCGATTCCACGTGGAGCGTCGGAATACAACAACTATGGATTTTCAGAAGGTAATTCAAAAGTTAAGATTGATTTTTGTTTGTGATTATTGTCTTCTTTGCATGACTTGGTGTTTCAGGTTCTACATATTCGTTCAATAATTCATCATTCTCGGAGAATAATAGAGGTAAGAAAACAATTTAACTGTCAGGGGTTTATGTGTTGTCTTGAAATCGACACTTTGAATAACATCGACTTCTTCGAGATCTTTAATACACTTGGGTCTTGTTTATCATCTTTTGTTGCGTATGTTAAAGACGCCATATCACTCAGAAATAGTTTTTTCGAGTTCATAAAAATCTCAAAATTGAAAACTTCAATTTTCGATGCATGTGGTTCGAAAAACCAAAAATGTTTGAAAGAAAAAACAAAAACATTTTTTGCCTTGGGTTACTGTACCCGCACACACACAAACGGTGTTTGCGGCCGCCAATCTTCCTGAGAACGAATTCAAAAACAGTTTTTTCTTTTTTTTTTCGACCTCACAAAGTATTTTTTTCAATTTTTGAATTTCACACATCGAAAGTTGATGTCTTCAATATTGAGATTCTGATAAACACGAGAAATTAATTTCTGAGTGACAAGGAGTCTTTAATATCCTTGATGCTTTGCATGTTCAGCTTCATCTTTCTACCCTGATTCTTCTCTTTCAACACAACCAGTCCCGGATCTAATGATGATGGATATGACAGGTTTACCTTTATTATAACAAAATATTTAATTCTCAAAACAACAATAAAACTTTCAGGAGGTGGAAAGATAAACTCTCCACGCAATTCTCTTCATGGCGGACATCCATACAACGGGCCACCTGGATTCCAGAATCAACAACCGATGGGTTACGCGAACTTCAATCAAGGTTATTATGGTGGAGGAGGTGGACGCGGAGGCGGTGGATATCGAGGTGGAAATTGGCGAGGAGGTAATTTCGAAAACGGAGGTGGAAGAGGTGGCGGATTCAGAGGAGGCCGTGGCGGCGGTGGAAGAGGAAGAGGTTGGAGTCCGTCGAACTGGTAAATAATACTGTTTTTGTTACATTTTCGTGATGATGATTCGGAAAACATTTTTGATCTCAGTTTTTTGATTTACTGTACCTTGTTTTGTTTTGTATAATGAAGATGAGTTTTATCAAACGATTTTTTCAAGAGAAAAAGCATGATATTTTGTGGAACAAAAACACCAAAACACTGGTATCAATTATTTGGAGAGTAACAGCTGCTAGAACAATAAATAAGAAAATAAGATCAGTTGACTTTTTTTTGAAACAATTGAGACGTGTTAATGGGAAAGATACCGTTAATGAGGACAAAGTTTTCAAAACTTATTTGTGTTTTAATGGGTTCACCTATCATTTACACATGTCGTTTAGATCTTCATGTACAGAGAGAAAGTGCAAGAGAGAGAGAGAGAGAGATACATCCATGTTTCAACATCATTTGGTTCAGTCCGTTGCAGTTTCTCAATGCTTCTGAATAACCCGTGACAATGTCAAACTACTATCAATCTTGGTCCTAATTCATTTGTTTTCATCACAATTCATTTCGAAAGTAGGCATCGTAGATTAAAGCTAAAAATAAACTTCAGATCTTCGTTTATACCACACTTATGTGTGTGTGTTAATCCTCGGGTCAAGATGAAAATATTTTGACAAGTTTGCTCCGTGAACATTTGATTCTATGAAAGATAGAAGAAAAACGCAAAAAAGATAACGGCATAACCGATTTTTTGGGCCAACATGCTTATATTAAATTACTTCTTCGAAGATCGAATGCCCGAAATTCGATTCCTAGATTCTGAATCGGGCCGAGTCCGATTTTAAAAAAAACGGGGCCGAAAAAAATCCTAATTTGAATCGAGCTCGGACATCAAAAATGTCCCTGATTCGCACCCAAAAAAAAGCACAAAAATCGAGTCAATTTTTTTTCCAATTTACGAAGAGTCACATTTTGAACGAACTTCCCTGTTTTTAGACAGAATTCTTCTGGCCTCGACTCACTCACATTTTTTAGGTCTGCTGTGATTCATTTGATTATTTTCGAGTTAATCGGATCCCAGCCCCACTCAGGAATTTGCCCTTATCGTTTCCGGGTTTCCGGAAAAGCCCGGTTAGTGTTGGATGATTTCCAGTTGGCCTATATTGATATAAATCGTGTATCTATTCCATGTGGAACGAGTTGAAATTATTGAAAACTTTGTGAAATGATGAAGTTGACGAATTGGAACTTCACTATTTCTCAATGTTTCAAAGTATTCCGACAACTGATTTGCTCATTGAACATCTCTTTGGAAGAAAAAAGAAAAAAAAAGATAAATCAATCTTTATTTTGCGAGTCGTGTTAACATAGCTCGAGTGAGGGTCTGCGACATGTTATTGGTTTTCTGAAATTTTTGTTACATGATTTTTTTCGGAAAAAAGGTCAGGTTTTTGTTTTTGAATAAGTGATTGATTTTTTTAAACTGACATAATTTTTCACTATTTCATAATAGTCATAGAATTCTCAAAAATCAAAAGCACACACGGGAACAGGAGTGAGATTGTTGCAAAAAGGCCCGAGATCCCGACCCGAAAATTACGGGCCGGGCCAGAGGTTTTTTTTTTCTCACAAATTCGCCAAAAGTTGATTTGAGGTTGAACTTCTTTTGCCATAACAAATGTATTCGTACTATTTTTCGGCGCAACAGGAAAATTGACAGCCTTTCAAATATATCAAAAACAATTCCTGTCTGTTTGTTTTTCTGGTCCGAAACAGTGTAGATCTCATTATTGTCAGACAGAAAAAAGTTGAAAATAATTATTTTTCTCAGCGGAGCCCAACTTTTTTTTTATTAAACATAATTCCAAAATTCCTGCAATTTTTTACACTTTTCATCTTCAAAAAGTAAACTAACTCATCAACAAACTTATCACCATTCTCTGCTTTTTTTTCAACATTTCAACAATAAATCCTTCGTTTTTTCCTTCTTCCAACACCTGTGATTCTTCGTGTTTTTTCTCCACTTTACGTTTTCAGAATGTTGAGCCCGGCACTGTTAAAAGTATCGATGAATCGTAGGAATTCTGCGCCTACAGTATACGACGATGTGAGAACATTATTATTTTGAAAAGTGAAAATACTTTTATTTTTCAGAAAAATGGATTCCCTTCAAGAAAACCAACACTTCAATCAATGTGTGAAGATCAAGAAGTTGGTGCTTTTGTGAACGGGGAAAGACGTGAGTTCAAGATGTTTTATTGGAAGTTTTTGAGCAGGACACTTCCGAGAAAAAAATTCTGAAAACCTGTATCAAAAATCTATCGGTTTACAGGCGGTAGCTCGACCTCTTCAATAGTTCTGATGGACGGTCTAGAAATCGCAACATCACCTTCCAGAAGATCATCAATAGTTTCAACAACAATCCCAACAAATGAGAAAAAACAGAGAAAAAATTCGAGAGAGGTTAGCTAAATATGTGAGAAATTAAAAACGGGTAGTTTGAGAAACACGGCAAAGTGTCATGAGAATCGGATCATGAGAATTGTTCACAAGAGAGGTTCAACTTGCCTGCATCTCAACTCTTGACGAAATTTTTTTTATTTTACTTACTCTAAATCGGACACGCTGATCAACTTTAGAGTACTTTGAGAAAACGTGCATATGTTGAGTGGTTTCTTCACTACTAAAATCTCTACAGACAAAATATAAAGTTCACGTTCATATTTATTTTAAATTTCATCTTTTTTTTAAAGGAAAATTTCTCCACTCTCTGAACGTTTTAACGTTTATTTTTTCTCACAAACTCGAACAAAAAAAAGTTTAGAACACGTTTTTGATCAGAAGGTTCGGTTTACTCAGGAGTGAGATTTGGGCTTTTTGCAAGCACCGGCCTCGTTTTAATTAAAATGAAACTAAGGCCCAAACTGTGTGGTTTTTGACTGTTTCATCAAGCCCTATCGATTAAATCAAGGCCGGGACTGTTTGGACCTCGAAAACTAGATTTCTCAGCATTGTGAAAAAGCCTGAATCTCACACCTGGGTTTAGTAAACTTGTTGCTAAAAGTTGAGAGGAGGACAAGTTAAACCTCCTTTGTCAACAAATAAATGAAAACGTGAACTTTCTTCCGTATTTTTTTTGGTTTCGGTCAATGTTTACTTGGTTTCGTGTTGGGTTACTGTATCAAAATAGAAAACTTTGAATTTCTGATCTTTCTCTCTGACCTATTTCTCGAAAAGTTCCAGTCTGAAAACTATTTATATAACGAAAATACAAATTTCATGCCTTTCTGAAACGAGACTATTTTTCTAAATCTAAATCCACCCGTCAAAAAAGTTCAATTTTTGATACTTCTTTCTCCGTTCTTTCTAACAAACCAGATCTCAAAAACAGATTTGCCAACTTCAATTTATTATCTTTTTTTTCCGTCTCTTTCGATTTGTGCTTCTTCGGTTTGGATCATTTGACTCTTCGATGATTTTTGCCGCTTTCAATTGATAAATGTGTTCATTGTCGGAAACGTCGATTCGATCGAAAATACTTTTTTTTTCCCAAAACAACTGCCTTCTCCCGTCCGCCTTTATCAAATTGCTCTTATTTCTCATTAGAGGTTTCAAAAGTTTCTCATTCATTCATGTGACGTTTAAAGGTTCATCGATTACAAGAAGTCGTATTCTCTTCGCCTGTAACTTTTTGAAAAAAAGGAATAATTCAGTCGGATTTTCAGACTTTTTGACATGAAAAAATGTTCGCTTCATAGCTGAAAACTTCCCAGACAATTTTCAGATTATCAAAACTACTGATATGAAAAAAATCACTAACATCTTTTCATTTTTAGGGGAAAAACCATAGGGAAATTAGAAGCGTTCTCGAGTTTCCAGACTCATCCATCATTTTCGCATCACTTTAAATAATAAACAAAAAGGTCAAATAGATCCGTTTTGACCTAAAGTCTGAAAACGCATAACAATAAACAACATCAATCCAATAAATTGATGCTATTTATCAAAACATATGTTCATCTTCCCATTATTTTCGTGCTTCTTTTGTTTTCATCTCTTTATTTTCAACAAATTGGTTTTTTTTCGAATTGCAGAATGTTTTCTAAATCTTCAAATTTTGGAACTTTTGGTTCTTCATTGACAAGAGATTCATTGAAAGATAAAAATGTTAGTCGAAAACAGTCAAATGTTCTTCAAATGACACCAACTCCGGCCATGTTAGGGGGAAGTTCGCCGATTCGAAGAGATTCATATGTGCCCGGATCGAAGACTGTGAGTTTTCATCACCTCCCTATAATCTTAATATGAGTTTGGCTATCGCTAAATGTAGGAGAAATTAGTTCGGTATTGTTTTATCTTAGTTCTCTGGGCCGGAAACGGGCCTAAAATATTACCGAAAGTTTTTGTTTTTACATGTAAATGTGCACACACAAACCATACTTTTTAGAAGAAGAAAAGTGTGGGAACGGTTGCCACAACTCATCCAAAAAGTTTTATTCCCGGCTTACGTTCTTCCGTTCACAAGTCGAGATCGTGATTTCCGAGCCTCTCATTCCTGACAGACGTGAAGGTTTTAATTGTTCGACGTGAAAAACCTTATAGATAGCTCGTCACTCCTAAATAGATTTCTCATGTTTTTGAGTTTTCTGCTCTTCTCCGAGTGGCAGCTTCAGACTAGTTTGTTCTTGCCTGAAAAAAATGTGTTCAGACTCAAACTTTGTAGATAAAATGTTTGTATAATTCAGGTTCCAATTCATCAATATACAGAAGATCCAACTTTGGCATGGGAAATGTTAAAAGAAAAGAGACCGGTGAAACGTGTCAGACAGGTAAGCCGTTCCTTCAATCATCTATTCCAATATTATTGTTTCAGATGCGTCTCGATACTCCAGTCAAACCAGATCATGTTAGATTTGTCTGTATCGCTTGTACCCATGGAGAATCTCTGGATCTCAATGATCTTCCACTCGGAGATGTTCTTCTTGTTGCCGGTGATTTCACTTCTTGTGGTCTTCCAAATGAAGTTCATCATTTCAATAAACTTCTAGGTTCGATTTTTTGAAATTTGATGTTTTTTTTTTTGAAAATTGAATTCCAGCTCGATCTAAATATGCGTACAAAGTGGTGATTGGAGGTAATCATGAATGTACATTTGATGAGAATTTCTTGAAAATTGGAAAAGGGACAACTGATGTGAAAGAGATGGCATTGAAACAAGCACTTTTGACTGCAATACATTCGGATTCGAAAGCGGGAACTTCTTCAAAAGATTTATTATCGAATGCTATTTATTTGGAAGATAGTGTTATCGAATTGTTTGGAGTTACTATCTATGGAACACCATGGTAAGCTTGTGGTTTTCCCATTTCAACTGAAGGTATTCATGGGTTACTGTGGGTGTAAATATCTGAAAATGTCAACTTTCGATTAGTTTCTGAGCTATAAGGTTTTGAAAATTGTGGTGAAATTCGGACAGACCGGCTGGAAGCCCGCTAAAACAGTCCTTTTTTGATGGCCAGGAAGTGCCGGGCCGCCGGAACCCGGGTAAACGATATACACGGAATTATATCCTCCCAAATACAAATACACCAACGTTTCTACAATTTTGGAAAAAAAAAAACTATTTCAGTTCCGTGAAGTCGCTCCGAAAATTATCTACAGATTTTTGAGGGCACTCGCAATTTTGCGGGTGAGAAAAATGCAGCAAACATTAATTATTCCCGACATTTTGAGAATTCTTGAAACAGTGAAGGTTCGAGATATTTTCAGGCAACCGCGTGTGGACAATTGGGCTTTCAATCTATCTCGAGGTCAACCATTATTGGATAAATGGAACCAAATTCCATCGGGTATCGATGTTCTTCTGACTCATACTCCTCCTCTTGGTATGTTCGTTTTCCGATCAACTTTTGTTTGATAGAATCATTTCTATTCGATTTCAGGTCACGGTGATCAAATGTTGAATGGACAAAGAATGGGTTGTGTGGAACTTTTGAACACAGTCTTCAAACGAGTTCGACCAAAGTATCATGTTTTTGGGCATATTCACGAGGGATACGGTTGCACAACTGATGGGTACACAAAGTTCATCAACTCATGTTTGTGTAATGAAAATCTGGAAATGAAGGTGAGATATATTTCAGTTCAAAATTCGTATTTTTTTTCGTTATTTTTTCAGAACGATCCTATCATCTTCGACATCCCAGTTCATCCACATACCAAACAATTCTATTTACAAAATGTGAAAAAAATCATGAAACGATTTCAGAAGAAAAATAATTGTTAATACCTTTTTTTTTTCTTGAATTCCTGTATAAACATTCCACTTTTTTGAAACTCGAAAAAAAACTTTGTTTTCTCCTCTAAAAGGTCACTCAAATTTCACTGTCCACGACGATTTATTCATCAATTAGTTGAATCCCGAAACTTTTGGAACTTTCGATTATTTAATAATATTCAAATGGTAATAATATTATTAAACCAAATAAATATATAAATATTTTGGCCCGGATGGAGAATTTAATGAGGCGAATCTAGTTACTGTCATTAATATAGATGGTTTATTGAGAGACTCTTTTTTAGTATGGTCTGGTTGGCGGCGATAATCATTGTGCTTGATGGATGATTGTTATTGTTATTATAGGTTTGAGTTGAACCGGTCTACAGTAATAAACAAAGCAGATTGAGCTGAACAACTCATTTCGATAGTTTTTTCATTAAAATCTCAAAACAGTGCACAAAAAATAAAGTTTTCAATGAATAAAAACGTGAACTGTCAACTGTAAAATTTCACGTCGAAAATTTATTTTTGAATCTCATCAGTCGTATGCGTGTTCTACAATCGGTCCGGGCCGGGAAATTGCCGGCCGAGTCTACAAAAAACGTTCGGATAGTTAAGTGAACAAAATTCTGATTCAAATATCATCCACTCTATTTATTGGAATATGTTCGAAATCTGCGTTTCTTCGAAATGAATTCATAATGAAGTCCTAAATAATCGGATAATCTACTAATCAGTGAACCGTTACTTTTCCACCTTCCGGCAAGGACATTGTCATCATTTCAATTTAATAATACCAACAACAACAATAATAACAATAATTATAATTTATAATCTGTCGTCAGCTATGTCGAAAAAAAGAGAAAGTGAAAAGAAGAGACACAGACATGCTGGTATGCTCTGATTACGGTAATTATAATGAAAAAGGAAAGAGGAGGGATTTCCAAACTATTTTTGGCGGCAGAAATTGAAATTCGAATTATCATGGTTGTTTCTGAAAAGGTTTCACTTATTGAAAATTCGAAATGAGTCGAACATCTCGATTGTTTTTGATGATAAATCGGTTAGATTAATCATAGTAGTTCAAGGATACAATTCAAAATATGTTTCTTTTTTTGTTGTTTTGATTAACTACTTTGTCATTTATTATGATTTCCGGCTATTTGTTTTCATTCCCCTTTCTCATTTTTTAGTCTTTTTCGGTAGCCTTTTTTATTCATATTTTTTTGGTTGATGATTACCGCATTTGTAAGTGCTTTTGTTGTTGAAACATGAATGAGAAATGGATGAATAATCAAAAAAAAGATGGTAAGAGGAGGAGGAGAATGAAACTGACTGTTACTTTTTGCTCTTTCCGGTTTTGAAAAATTGCTTGTTGTGAAATGTTTCATTCAAAACCTATTGAGCGAGAGAGAGAGAAAGATAGAGAGAAAAAGATGGAACTTACAACTTGTTAGGCAGAATTGAAACAGTAAATTTTTCGGGACAACATTTTGGTGCGCAAAAACAGCTTCATAACACAACATTTCGAACTTGCAAATGTTCATTTCTTTTCAGTCTTCCAAAAACTTTATATTTATATTTATTTTTTCTAATTTCCTATTTTCTCTCTTTTTGCTCTTTTCACATATGTTAATTAGTAGTAGGATTCAAGAAATTTTGGATTTTATTTCAAACACTTTTTGTTTATTTCCTCGAATCTCAAAACTATTTCCGGTCGTCTTCGAATCGGAGCTCTTTCTTTTTTTGTTTTATTTTACTGTTTTTTTCCACGCGTGCATTTGTTTGATTCATTTATTTACATACAGTAATGAAAAGCGATTCAGAATGTCGAAATGTATTTTGATATTTTTAATCTTATCAGTTCGCGGTTTATTATTTCAATTATTCATCGCGGGAAAACGAATGAGAATATGGTTTTGATGTGTAAAAAAACGAAGTATGAAAAAAGGAACCTGTCAGTGAGATTCTAGCTTTTTTCAAAACCTGCAGATACTTGAGAAATGCTAGACTTGACTATTTTAGAAGGATAACATGAAACCTTCAATAGTCACACAATTGGTCTTGAAATAATGAAAAGGTTCAGTGTTCACACTCACAGTTGTTTTACGGGCCGAGTTAAAGGTGGACTGCGAGATAATTGAGTGTTTCGTCTATAATATAGTTTGTGTGCCCCTGAAAAATGATGCGAAAACCAAAATAACGCAAAAAATTTGATACAGTGCCAGGAAAAAAACAAACACAAGCAATTCCGCCTTTCCGTCTTCACGACCATGTGCGCTCTATCGAACCATTATAAATTCAAAAAAGTACACACATTTTCGAAGAATTTCACTACACTATAAATGACGCAACATTGCACACCGTCTTTCTCAGATATATCGCAGTCCACCTTTAATGCGATGTGCAAAGTAAGGAAAAATGCAAAAAATCTGCAAAAAATATCGCGCAAAGTAAAAGTGATTTTTCCCGATATTTGAGGAATGGAACATTTTTTTTCCAAAAATAATTATGGGAAAGTGTGTAAAATTGAAAGAAAGTCATATTCCAACATGCAGATTTTCAAATTTCTCGGAAAAAATACTTTTTTTTTCAATTCCCATATTTTGCAAATTTTTGCCCGTTTTTTACTTTGCACATCGCATAACAATGAAAAAGTGGGCTGTGTAAGACAGGGTCTTGCAACGAAGAGCTGATCTTCAGTGTGTGCCTTTAAAAATTTTGCCAATTGCGTGGAAATGGGAGAGCCTTGAAAAAATCATGGCGTGTCTCGAAAGAGGACCATCAAACCTGATTGATAGTTGAGACAAAACCAATGGACCTATTCATGACAATTAAAAAAAGAAAAAAATTGAATCTCTGCGTCTTGGAAAATGCTTTGAATTATTTGATTTTCTCGGTTTGATCTACCCAAAATTCGCATAAATCATCATTTTTCGTGACTTTTTTGAGAAAAAATATAATTTTTTTCCTCGGCGCGCATTGGCATTTTTATTTTTTTATTCAATTTTTTTCTTTTTTTAATTGTCATGAATAGGTCCACAAGTTCAAACCAAATTTTCTGACATTTCGAAACTTTCGAGAATATTCGAAATGACTCATTGATCCCGACCATGTTTTGGGGGAGGTCAAAAATGTGTCAAAAAAATGAAGAATTTTCTGATAAAACCACAAAAATGAATAATTGCTTATCAGTTTACCTCATTTTTTTCAGACTGTTTGGCGTTCGACTTTGAACTTTTTATAGATGGTACTGTAACCATCGAAACTATTTTTTATTATCAGATAATTTTCTTAGATGATGGGGGCTCAACCTGATAATTAGAAGCTCACATTGTGGTACATTTTTTTCTGCACATTTTCCGAAATCTTCCGAAACCAAAACATTGAAAACTTCAAGCTTCTCGACCTAACAATTTTCGAAATAAGAATGTATTTTGAATGAAACAGTATTGAATTAACCAGTTGAGCAATCTGGGTGATTGGGACTCATGAAAAAATATCTTATCTCCGAGAAATCTTCACTTTCGAAATATTCTAAAAATCTTCAAGAATTTCGAAACAATTGATTTTCTGTAATTTTTGAGCCTGCCATTTCCAATATTTCTTAACCCAGTCAGCTTGACACCGTACCAGCTTCTTTTTTCATCCAATTTCTGGACGAAAAATTAGTCACCCGCCTCCATTCATACCTTCTCTTTTTTCCTCCTCCTCCTCCTCCTCTTTCATTTTTTTATTCTGTATTCCCGTGTCATTCAATCTCCCAAAAAGGTTAGTTTGACTCCGCCCACTTATTTGTTGTGTGCCGCGATTTGTTGGAGTGACATAATAATAAAAATAAGAAAAAGAACCATATTATATTTTTTGTTGTATTTGAGACATTCATGTTTATTTTTCGCGCACAATTGGTGAGCAATAGTTTCCATTAGCAGAGAAAAGGAGCTCAGAATGAGCAACGGTGTACGGTAGATTGTAAATCGGAAAATGATGACTCTCACGATTTTGAAATTTCAGATCCAAAATATGTTTTGGTATGAGATTAACTAATTTTAACATTTCCTAGATCCTTGATCAGGAGTGAAATCGTGATCCGAAAATCAAACAACTCAGCCCAAAAGTTATGGGCCAGGTCGGATTTTTTTTTCGGTCCGGCCTGTCTTAACACCAGGTAAATATATCCGAATTCGACACACCGTTTGCTTCAAAAATTGTGTCGGAAACGTTTTTATCATTTCATCTCGCTTTACTATACTTAATTTGTTTTATGTTCCAAGTTCTGGCCTGACTTTTTTCTGACTCTCCGAAAAAACACCGTGTCTCTGAAATCGATCTTTCGTTCGGCCCAATTTTATCACAAAAGATGCCACTCTCATTTAAAACTTTAAGATGTGTTACAATGAATTTTCAGCAGTTTTTCTCCTCTTTCACAATACCTCTAAAAATCCAAACTCAGGAAAGTCAGTGCGCGACCGCTGCGCGCGCATAGGACCGAGTGCGCGATCAGTGCGCGTAGTGCGCGATCGCACGCTACCACGCTGCGTTCGCGCACTCTCTAGTGCGTGGTAGCAGCGTGAAAGTGCGCGGTCGCGGCGTGAAGTGCGTGATCGCCGCGAGATTAGTGCGCGAACTGTGCGTGGTCGCAACGCGGTTAGTGCGTGGTCGCAGCGCGATCTGTGCGCGGTCGCAGCGTGGTAGCGTGCGACCGCGCACTCACTTTTCTGAGAACTTCCCTGCGATAAGGTTGAAAAATTAATTCTGCTATTTCAAAATATAGTTCACGTTTCACGTAATTTCTAAGATGATTATTTTTTTATTGATTTCTCCACCGGAAAACTGTACTACGAAACATGTGCTATTGATGTTCTTCATTCGCATTTTCTTCTATTCAATTTCATGTTTTTTGGTTAATATTTTATTCATTTTTTTTCCGTTGTTCTTCTTCTTCTTCTTTTTATTCTCCTCATTATTGTTTCGTAGTATATATATATATATATACAGTATGAGTAATCGACCCGAATTGTTGGTTGGTTCTAAAAGATGTCTTCTATTTTTTTTCCAACTTCACATTTCATGCCACTTTTTTATATGTTGATGATGACCTTTTTCCTAATTGTCGGTAGATCAAAATTGGTGATATGAAGGGATTTTTGCGCATTTGCAGTTGGTTTCATAAAGTGAGGAAACTTTTGAAGAAAAAAGATTTGGAGAAACAGGAGAGTGGATCTGAAAATGAAGCCAGGCCTAGTTTTTATCACAAAGTTTCACTGACTCGAGGTTCTGATAGTTCCGAAGGATGTGTGTTCTGATCTTACAAACACCTCAAACTAAGAGGTCATTTGTCATTAACAACTCAGATTTTCTTCTTTTCCAATGTTTTTTTTGTCTAATAAGCGACATCCATTTTTCATAAAATTTCATTGTATGCAAATATTGAGCTCTTCAAAAAATCGGACAAATTGTAAAGAAAATGAAGAGAGATTTCGACAAATTCTGCCGTTTTGATTTCTTCCGCATTTCGATTCGAGTGTCTTTTTTTTCTGATTACAATACTTTTTTTGTTTTTTCTTTTTGTTATTATTTGATTTTATAGTGAAAGTACCGTTTTACAGGTTTCAGAATAGTTGTCCTTGTATTTACCTATTCTTCCGACAAATAAGTAGCCCGTTTATTCTCAAAACACTTGACTGAACTACTTCCTCACTTATGCATAACTCGTATTTAGAATAAGAACATTTTTATATTCGATTAATTGAACACCTGAAACAGTAAAAAAATAAACATTGTCTAATATCTCTTCATTTTATATAATATTTCATCGGTTGTAAAAAGTGTCATAATTACCGTAACCAAACAAATCGGATAATAAGTGGAGGTATTATGTTACCATAAAACAATGGCATAGCAAAATTTATGAAATACATGTGCGGGTGTTCTGTTTTTTTGTTAAAAAAATTTAGATATCTTCTTTTTCACCAAAAAACAGTTTAATAACCTTTCCAAAAATTTTCATACCTACTACTTATGAATAACTAAAAAGTAATAATTTCCCGTCCGTAAAAAAGGATTAGTATATAGTTTTTTATCAGCTCAACAGTTTGACCTTCTTCGTATTTTTCTTTTTTTTTCTCATCCTTTTTTCGGTTTTCACACCAAATAGTACCACCAAGTACATTTTAAGTGTTTATCTAATAGTAATAGAAGAGAGACAGTCGGCCATCCTGAATAACGGCATAACAATGTGTGGTTGGTTGTTCTTGTTCTCATTATTATTATTATTTTCATTTTGGTTGCCTTGAGGTACTTTTCGAGATTTTCTCATTTTATTTCATTTTTTCCTGACCGCAGAACTTCAATCAAAATTGTAGAGTTGGCCCGAGTCCAAGTTGGACTCTTTTCTCGAACTGCTATCCCCCCCCCCCCCCCCTCGGGCCCGATGTATTTTTTCTCGCACCTTCCACCGTTTCATGTTTTTCTTATCTTGATAACTCTTGAAAATGTTGAAATACACCTTATCTTTAACATATTCATCAGCATCATCATCATCATCGTTTTGTTTCGAAATTTAAGTTATTTTTTCAGATGAGGGCAATAATTTTGATCTATTTAATGGGGATATGTTTGGTATCATCGAGAATGCATCGACATCATAGAAAAAGAAGATATTCGAATGATTTTGAGAATTTATATTGTGGTGAAAGTGCTAATTTACAATCAGAGGTAGGCTCACATAAAATAAGAAAATGATGAAAATCTCGAATTTTTCAGTTTGATGAGTCGAAAGATTCGGATTCTTCAATTTCGAAAGTGTTCAGCACTCAGTTCAACTTAGCACTGGATAATACAATTTGTGTCAAGTTACAGGTAAACATTCTACAGTAATTCTTAAAATTATTGTTTTTTTTCTTCAGAATATTGTGCATGTTTTAAAATACGAAAAATTGGAGCAACATTATCCGATCGAGACATCTTATACATTTTCGATTCCTCTTATTGATACAAACTGTAAATGTCATTGTACAGGGATTGGTGGAAATGATTTTTGCAATGTCGACAAATATTCAGATGATAAGAATTGTACATCAAACGGAGAATTTCCAACATGTTACACAAAATATCATCCAGTAGCTGCTCCGATTGATTGTGTTGTAACAAGTATACCAGCAAAAGCATGTTGTGATATTAAAATGAAACCGTATAAGAATAAAATCTATCGAGCTGTCAAGTTATCACAACCAGTTAATGTGATGTTGATTAGTTATTCGATATATGCAAATATAACTGGAAAAATGAATCGAGTATTTGGAAATGAGCACATCAAAGTGATATTGAATAAAGGAAAAGAGGAATTCGAATTGAATGAACATCATAAGATTGGAGTTCGATTAACTGCTCCACCACCACATCAACAATTAGCAGCTGGAATGTATTATTTTGGAGAAGATGATCATGATGATTTAAGGGAAGGAGCTATTAATGGAATTGGAGAAAATAATATGGAAAAAATTGGATGGTATAGAAGAATTGGAAATAATTGGCAAACATCGGCTAACGGGTTAAATGTCAGAAATTCACATGTAAGTTGTTTTGAGAATTAGAATGAACTGATTGAAAAAAAACGTGACCTTTTATAGAAGTAAAAAATTAGATTTTTGTTTTCCGATTTTTTCTTTCTCGGTCCCGGGCCGCGTCTGTTTTATCATTCGGATTTTCGGGCCAACTTTCGGTTACATCGAATCGACACAGTCATTTTCAGAACCCCCTTTTAGTTCTCAGAAAATAATACGGGTTTTCTGAATAAATGTCAGAAAAAACTGAAATATTTTCCAAGAATGTATTGGGGACTCAAACTAAAATATAAAAAAAAACTCGAATCGAACTTGAATTTTTGTTGGAAGTCCTATTTCGTTTTACTTTCCATTTTCCTAGATTTGGACTATTTCGACCCCCGGTCAGATAGTTTTCATAGAGTTAGGCATGTGCTTCAAAAACTAAAAATTAGGTTAGTTCAACATTTTTGTTTTTCAGAAACTCATCATCAAAAATTGCAAAGAACAACTGCATCTCGATCAATTTTCTGGAGCCAATAACTATGTTTTACGTGGAACTCAATATAATGATACTTCAAGTATGTCAAACTCTCTCTTTATACATATTTATTCAAACATTTTCAGATGATAAACGGGTTATTGAGAATAGTTTTGTGAAAAGTATTCGAGTTGATGAAATGAGTCGAGTAGTCACAATAACCCATGAACATGGAACAACTGCGTCGGTATTTCTCAAAACTGATTCACGTCCAAATTTGACGAAAAGTCCATCACAACTAGCCAATTTTACTGGTACAATAACTTTGGATCATGATGGGAATCGAATGTTGAATGTGACAATGTATGGAGTTCGTGGAACTATGCATGTTAAATTCTTCGAAAATGATCGGAAAACTGTTGCAACTTTTGCTTGCACAGCACAATGTAAAACAAAAGTAATGGTTTGAAACTTGAAAGTTTATATTTTTCAGTCGGCACATCAACAAAAGATGATGGTAGCAAGATCTCATTACCATCAACAATCGACAAGGCTCAATATGTTTGTATTCTTGCCGATGAACAACCGACTAAAAATGAAATATGTAAATGGTTACCATACGAAGAAAAAGCAATGAGAACACCCAGACAAGAGAATAGTTGGTCGGAAGGACATTCGCCGTGTGCAAGTTCAGAATGTAATCAGATGACAAGAGGGGCCAGTGAATGGTTCCCGTGGTTGATTGATTTTGACTATCTACAATCGCATAATCTCGGATTTGGAGAGGTATGTTATCATCTTACTTAATCGACAAATCAGTTTCACTTGGAAATCTCCCTCACAGACATTTTCAGATGGATCCATAAAGTACAAAAGTGAAAAATGGATTCGTTATGAATCCGAAAAGTATGTCTAGGGTTCATTCAGCCACCATACCGATTAGATCATAGAACACAATTACAATAAAAAAGGTTTATTAGTCGTATCAAAGTAGGAGAAGCGTAAGGTTAAGTCTAAGTCGTAACCGTCCGTGTTGCCGTGAGGGTAGTGGTGGATCGTACGAACCATCCGAACCAGATGGTCGATCTACTCGTAGTTGCTCGCCTGCGCTCGCCTCCTGTGACTGATCCAGCTGAATGCCTAAATAGTATTCCAAGGAGATCCTTATCTTGTTTAATCCGTGACAAAGTATCCATTTCTATTATTTTTAAGAATATGGATCCGTTAGTTGTCCTTTTTGGATCCATTTTTGAGTGTTGTACTTTATGGATCCATTCGAAATTGTCTGCGCCTTGGTTATATTTATATGTATTTCATATAACGAGTTTTGTTTCAGTGGGCAAAGATTGGTTTACATATGGCGTTGATTGCTGTTTGCACAATTTTACTCATTCTGGTTCTTACCAAATGTTTGATTCCTCTTGCCTGTTGCTCATTATCAATTCCTTTCACTGGACGAAAAAAAGGAAAGAAATAATTGCCAATTTGATCCTCGTTTTTTGCTCACAACCACGGTTCTTATTCAATTTGTTCATTCATTTTCCATCAGGAAAAACATTTGTATTTAATAATCTTGCCAGAACGTTCATAATAGTCCAAACTTATTACCGGTAGTTCCTTTTTTTTTTTTGAGAAAAGAAAATTTCTCTTTTTGATTTCTGTTGGTGCTTTCTGTATGCTTTTATTGTGATAAATTATTTCCTATTGTTGTTGTTTTTTTTTTTGTTAAATTCTTTCGGCGTTTTCGCTATTCATTCACCCCTATTCATGAAATCCTGTGGCCACGAGTAATTGATAAAAAAGGAACATTTTTCAAAAAATATGTGGGTCCAGTAGCGGAGAGTACGGTAGCAGTTGAACGCGTGTGTGTTTTATTCTAAGAAATGTTTTTGTTTTTTTTTTGGTTTGTTTTTTGTTTTCGAAAAATTTCGTTAGACCTAATTTTCAATAGAATGTTCAAAAATAGTTTCAGTAAAGAAATAAAAGATTTCGAGAAACTGATAGAAACGTGTCATATCTAGGTTATCAAACGTCGTTCTCATCGTGTTGTTTTCGAAACATTTATAAAATTGTCATTTTTCAGTTCTACGTGTTGATTTGTTAGCTGTCACGAGAAAATCAGGTAAAGTTAAGCGGGCTCTTTTCAAAACAAAACTTCCCTTCAATTAATGATGTGATTTTTGCTTCTAAATTACACAAAAAAGTTGTGTTGAAATATTTATAGCTGAACATCTGGACTATAACAACAGAAAAGTTTCTGTGTCTATTCATAAAATATGGGTATTCTAAAACGCAGCTGGGTGCACTTTTTTGTATAAACAAAGAGCAGTTAGATGAAAGTGACAAGCCGCCCGAATAATTTAGAGCCTTTGTCTGTGGTTTCTGTACTTCTCTTTGTCAAAATAAATCAACTATGAAATACATTCTTGGAAACGTGTTATCATCCGATTAACATCAATCAAATGCTTCTTGTTCTTTTTCTTATCCATCTTTTCGATTTTTCGATCATTTACCCGCTCTGTCCAGTTCAAGTGTTCTCTTTATATCAAATGACACAATATCGTGTGCGAGAAAAGAGCCACGTTTTTTGTTCTCGTGTCAATAAATAATCGAAAAGTAAACCCAACACATTTTGCCAAATGAATTTACTAGTCGTTCTACGAAATTTTATGCGCGTAAGAGGAACGAGCGCGAAAACCTGAGGAAGAAAAGAAAAATGAGAACAAAAAGGTCGGATAGACAGTTAGACACTTTTTATTTGTATTGACCGGAAATAGTGTAGTAATAGGGAGAGAGTGCACGACAATGTGTCTTTGCGTCTCTACCATTTTCTTTTCTCTCCATTCTTCTTTTCTTTTTTTCTCCACACTTCCACATCCATTTGGCTCAAAGCGAAAAAAAGAGGAAAAAGGTCCGTTTCGCAAAAACGAAACGGAGTTATTAGGCCCTTTTCTTTTTCCTCTACACGCTTCTCTTCTTCTCTCCACCTACATTCTATACTTTTTTCATTTTTTTTATGAAGCTTGATCTTAATGAAAAAGTTGGAATGTTTGTTTATATCGTAACTACTTCTCTTAGGCTCCATCTCTTTCTTATAATGAGCATATATATATCGATTTTATAAATTGTTGCATTGTTCTGTTGTCCAAACTGTAATTGTTATCAAAACTAATGTTTTGTTTGGAACAAATATAATTTTGTTCATCATACCTCGGCAAAAATCGTGGAACATTTCGATGTTCAAAATGTGCTCTGTAATTTTCCACACAAAACTGTCCAACAATTTTTGTGCTGTCTAAATTATTGTGTGAAATTCCGGGGTTTTGAAATGTGCTACGTGCAATTCCACAATTCTGCGAGGTATGTTGTTCATGTTGAAAACATTTATTCTTAAAAATTGAAATTGACGTGAAACCGAAAAAAATCTGCCGACGTGTTCAATTTTATATTTTCAAAAATTATTCATTTTTAGTTGTTTTATTTTCATATTATTTCGAGCTCACAATTTCTGTTGTCGGTGAGAGTTTTCGTGATTCATTTCAAAACTCTGTTCTCATTTCTCTTCTTTTTTCAATAAAATCATGATCAGTGTTTTCATTGTTGACGACTTGAAAAATTCCTTTCTTTTCTCCATAACCCTGAAAACACTTCGTACTCATTATTTTCATCTTATATTGTTTTGAATCTCGAAACAACGTTTCTGAATAATCCAACTTGTTTTCTTCGTATTTATTTTCTCTTTTCTGGTAGATTGAAAACATAACAAACTTCTTAAGTTATAAAAAAATTCTTCAAAAAAAGAGCTATCTGAAGTTTCTTATCTAATGATGGTCACTTTTTGATATGTTGCCAAGTTTATTCTACATCTACTTCTATTATCAAATTGAAAACAACCGGGAAAAACTAAGTAAAATTTGAGAGCCGTAAAGAGAATTCGCAAATAAAGTTATGTTTTCAGATGCGTCGCGTGTCTTTTTTCTCTGCCGTCTCTTATGAACTGCACGCAACGCGGCGCAGCGCATCTAAAAACATAATTTTCTCGGCGAAAATTGTTCCCGTCTCTTCTTTTGGATTTAATTTTTGCCATTAATTTCAATTTGATAATATTATGGACACAAAAATTTGGCTACTGAAAAGAAACATAATTTCTCATTTCGAAACGAATTGTGTGAAAAAATCCAGTGGCATACCTCGCCGAAAACGCGGAATTCCACGCGGCACAATTTCAAAACACAAAATTCATATTTACAGTACTCAGATAATCATTGTGGAGGTCGTGGAGAGGTCATTTAAAAACTACATCGTTGAGATCTCTCAACGAGCTCGAAAAAAAAACGAATGAAAAAACGAGGTCTTTACGAGTTCGATGCGAGCTCGGCAAATGAACTGAAAACAAGGTCGTTGCGAGCTCGTTACGAGATCGTCAGTGTTTTTGATTTGTCATCTTCTTTTTAAACAAATTTTCAACGAATGATTTCAGTAACAGATTAGAGTAGTCGGTGAAGTGAATGTCTTTCAATCAAAAGATGCGAGTTCGATTCCCAGTCGGGGTTGACATTTTTTCAAAATTGACTTAGTTTTATGAGTTCGTGGAAAACTCAAAAACGAGCTCGTTGTGAGGTCCAAACGACATCAAATTGACCTTATCTGCGAGCTCGAAACCACCTTGTCAACGACCTCCACAATGATTATCTGAGTAATTCAGACAACACAATTTTTAAAAAATTATGTGAAAAATCACAAGGGACATTCTGAAATAAAGGATTTCCACGCTTTTAGCCGAGGTATGTCTAGTGGGAAATTTCACTATATCCAGGGTGCTGATTATTCAAAAAAGAAAACATTTTTTTCCTGTTACCTACTCAGATAATCATTGTGGAGGTCCCTGATAAAGTCGTTACGACCTCGCAGATAAGGTAAATTCGATGTCGTTTGGACCTCGCAACGAGCTCGTTTTTTAGTTTTCCACGAACTCCTAAAACTAAGTCAATTTTGAAAAAATGTCAAACCCAACTAGGAATCGAACTCACATCTTTTGATTGAAAGACATTCACTTTACCGACTACTCTAATCTGTTACTGAATTCAATTGTTGAAAATTTGTTTAAAACGAAGATGACAAATCAAAAACACTGACGATCTCGTAACGAGCTCGCAACGACCTCGTTTACTGTTCATTTGCCGAGCTCGTATCGAACTCGCAACGACCTCGTTTTTTCATTCGTTTTTTTTCGAGCTCGTTGCGAGATCCCAACGATGTAGTTTTTTAATGACCTCTCCACGACCTCCACAACGATTATCTGAGTATTGTGAAATGTCGAACACAAATCACATTCGTTAGAGTTTTCCTCAGCCATTATATGTACCGTGACATTTTTTGGTCGAAAATTCACAGTAACATTTCCAAGAAAAATGGATAAGTCACGCTACGAAATGTTAAAAACTATGCTTCTCTCTCTCGAATTTAGAGATGTTTTTTCTGGCTTTTCCGATCGTGCTGGAGATAAAATTGAACTACTAAAAAAGTTTGGAAATCGTCAGAAAAATTCGTTTCCCAACAGTTTTATCTTTCGAGTTTTCTCGATTAAATTGAAAAAAAAAACGTTTTTTTTCGGAAGAATTCCTCAGAGTTACAGTATTTCTTTTGATCGATGATTTATCATTGAGAGCCTCCACTTTCTCCTATCCTTTGTCAAATATCTGTTTTTTGAATAAAACTGATGTCATTTTTTTCTTTAAAACAGATACCTAACATGTTATTTATTTATTAATCCTACGCGTGAAACATGTGTCGTCGAGAGTTTTTTTTTCATTTCTCAATTCGATTTAGTCAAGTGAGTTCAGCTTTGAAATTGGAGATTTTTTGAAATAGCATGTCGTGAAAATGTTATTCTAGTTTTGAACATGTCTAAAATTAGCCCAAGTTCCCAGCTACCATAACAGAAATGTTTAACTAGCTGCAATTGGAACAAACGTTTCTTTGTGCAGTTTTTCCCATAAAAACACATTTGTTTTTTCTGTCTTTGTTTTCAAAAATAGTGGTGTGGGAAAGAATGTATATAACACCAAAAAATGTTGTTTTGTGCTAGGTTATTGTATTGTAGGTTTATTTTTGGGTGATTCAGATACCGGTAATTTTCTCAGTGAGTAATGAGTACTGTCACGAAAGATTGATTAGTTTTCACTTCTGTTTTCGGTAAAAATACATTGGAAATATTAAGAGGAAGGCCAAAGACATGGCATTCTGGAATGAAAATGTAAAGGTCGCACCACGGAGCACAATCCAAAAACAACATTTTTACAGCATTTCGGACAACACAAAACATTTCAATATTTAAAGTTTTGTCTCCGATGTCCGAATTTCTGTAGAAATGTTCTGTTTTTGAATTGTGCTCCTTGGAACTCAATGTTTTAGCCAAATTATGACTCATCAAATTCAAAAAAGAATCAAAAGATCGTTACCATATTTTCGAGTTGTTCACAATATAAACTATTCTTTGAATAAAAAAACCTGAATAGACTAATTAAAGTCGAAATATGTGTCATTTCCCATCCAATTCATACTTCACACATTCAAATTTCCCAAAGTAACACATTTCTAACACCTTAATAATAAACATCTGCTCTTTATTTTCTCTCTCTCTCCCACTCTTTCTCGCTCTCTACACCATACTCCGCCCACATTCCACCAATATAAATTGAGCCGCTCTCTTTTATTAATCATTATTAAATATAAACTTCTGCCATATACTATCTTGCTCATTCAATCCTTGTGTAAGTTTCTTTATGAACAAAAATCATATTTTGGCGCGAGACTAAGAGAGACTTTCGATTTTCACCGATTTATATCTTGATGATCTAAATTTTTCGAAAGTTTCTTTTATTTCAATCATTTTTTCTTCATTGTTAACGTTTCTTTTAATTTTGCAGATGATAATACGTTAAAATGTCAAGTTTTGACGATCCTGAAAAGCATTTTTTGGGAAATTTACTTGAAGAAGATTGTGGGCCAACAGACATCGGCCAACAACAACAACATACTACATCTGCTTCAAACTATGGTAATACTGAAAACTGTTGAAATCTTAACCCTTGACAACAAAATTCGTTCTAGATTCAACAACACAACAACCCCAATCAACAATATCTGGTGCTTTTCGACCATTGACAGCAGCAGCCTCGTTTTGGCCCGAACCACCGCCGCCATATTCACCACCCGTTGCAGCAGAATCATGGTATACGGCTGCAACCCAACCGGTACAACAACCACAAAGTGATTGGTTTTCGATGTTAGATAGAAAACCCGAAACGTCGACCAGCCAAAACTGTGTGGATCCATATGGGCTAACAACATTGCTTCAAAAACCACCACCACCACCGCCGCCAACACAACAACAACAACCATCACAACAAGTTCACCATATACATCACAATTTGCATCATCATACACATACGCACAATGTGGTAAGTTCAAAAGTTATCCTATAGTTTAAATGAGAACATCCAAGGAGAATAACCTTATTAGAACTTTTCAAGTAACTTGATTTTAGCAGGTTCAAAATCACTACTTCACTACAACTGCTACTTCTCTGGAACCAGTTCCAATACCTGCACCAATTAGTAGTGAACCCGCCAGCTACTTGGATTCATCATGGAATTATCTCGGTGCTACTCAACCCACTCAGGTTTTATTTTCAAAATTATTTTTTGAAATAAACAATGAACTTTTGCAGATTCCATTCTCTGATTGGAAACGCGATGATTGTGGAGCTGGAATCAAGCCAATTGGATCTTCATCTACTCAATCAAACAAAAGAGCCGAAGCCATTGGAAGTGAGAAAAAACAAAGACAGGAGAATGCGAAAAAGATCGAAACATCAGCAAAGAAATCACCGACACAGGTCAAATCAGTGAATCAGCCAACTGAAATTGTTGTAAAAGGGCAACCGCATTCGGCACCGGTTTTGACAAAAATGCCATTCAGTTATCGTGATGTTGCGGCAAGAGTTGAAGAGAAAGATCAAAATGGGGGCATTGGTGGAAGTGTAATCAAAGAACAATCACATGGAAGCCCACCACAACCTGTGATTGCCAACAAACTTGTGAACAAAAAGAAGAATGATGTATTTCAAAAACAACAAATTGTTAACAAGAAAAAAGAAACCGAAGATAGTAAAAAGAACAAGCCGAGAAACCAAGATGAGTTCCAAAAGATTCAAAACAATTTCAAAAAATTGGCACCGGAAAATATTGTCGCTCCTGTTGCACCTTCGCGATATGATGTGTTAAGTTTGGAAACATCGAATAGTGGTAATGGACAACAATCAAAGAGGTCAGCAGCAAAAGCAGCAAAAAGAACGCCGCCAGTTATTGAACAAGTCTTCTCTCGATCTTCGTCGCCAGGTGATGAAAATGATACGGAAGAAGAAATTGCGACATCGACAAAATCGAATGAGAAGAGAAGAAGCACATCCAGACATCAAAGTTCGAAGAAAAAACGCGGAACAGTTCAAACATCGCAGAGAAGAAGACAGAGAAGAAAGATGGAACCGTGTTGGTACGATAACTTTTTGTGGGTTTGGGAAATTTTGGCATGGATGGCTGGATATTTTGGATCGATGGTTCAATGGACATTCCAACTTATTGTTGACGTCTGCCTTAAAATATACGACGTTTTTTGTCTATCGTAAGTTGAAACTGTTTAAAGAAAAGTCACAAAAGTGGAATTTGTTTTCAGAACTGAAGCCGTTTGCCAAGGAATTCTTCAAGGAATCAAAAAATGCGCGGTTTTCGTGTTTATGATATTTGTTTACATTGGACTATCATTTTGGATGTTCATTCGCACAGTTACTCTGACTCGTCTTGTTGAACAAATCTATGACGATCGCCCCGAAATCACCGAATGGGGTTTGAAACGAGAAGTTGCGGTTCCAAGTTCTGGTGAGTTTGACTTCTCGCACGTATTTTCCCACCTGTATGGATGCATGTTGATCGGGCCTTTTATGTTGTTCATTTTGTTTTGAGTTTTGGTTTTCTTTCTACAGTTTCACGGACGAATAATGTTAAATTGACGAAAAAGATGAAGAAATCGACATATGTTCTCCATGTTCAAGAAGAAGAAGAAGAAGAAGAAGTTGTATCGACTGGTTACTTACGAGAGTTCTTGGTTATTGTTCTCGGCGTCTGTGTTTATTGGACTCTTGTTTATTTTGTATACTGGTGAACTACTTTTCATTCAACGTGTACAATCTTCCGATGTTTTGTATTGGTCTCCCCTATTTTTCACCGTTTTTTCTATCAGTTTTTTTTCAAGGTGTACCTTCCCGACTGTATGAGATTTTCCAGTTTCTTCTGTTAATATGAGTTGTTATGCTTCCTAATGATAATATTATTTAACAATAAATCGATTAACATGTAACAATCATTTGGCCGGATAGTTTTTCACAGATACACTTTGTAGCACTCTTAAAATCGATTGAAAATAACGATGAAATAATAACAATTCACATCTACATTCATATTTTCCCAAGTGTGTAGATGTGAAAACTTATTAATGAAAGTACAACACGGCATGCATCCTTCACAGTGTATAAATCTCAACCCTTTTCATTGTTTTTATTGAAGTTCGAATGATTTCAGCGATTGAATATATTGATCGTCTAGTTCGTGAAAACACCCATGATGCGTATGTTGTTTTTGGACTTCGAAGTGATTGTTCCGATGATGACATCAAACGAAACTTCAAAAGACTCTGCGCACTTGTCTCACCAGATAAGGTTTGAATGATTTCCGTCGGATAATAACCATCAACAGATTTTTAGTGTACCATTGATGGTTGTGAAGAAGCTTTCGATTTGTTGAATCGTGCTTATGATGCTATCGGTAGTCAGTTGGCCAGACTTAGTTATACCATCGAAAACGCTTATGATAATGAGGATGTGAGTAAAACCCTTATAAAAAAATCTAAATTTTCCAAAATATATTTTTTGAAAAATCCGGGGTAATCAATCGAAATTTGGACGACCCGAGAAAAATATCACAAACTGGCGTCGTCTCAGGTTGCGAGTTTATAGTTTGAAAAAGTTGATTGAAAAAGTGTTTTATTGTCAATTCTCGAGCCCCGATATAGTTTTACGTGTTGTATTGCAGCACAAATGTGTGATCAGTACTTGGGATGATTTGAGAGAACGAATCGAAGAAACGCGTTGCACCATCTTCTGCGACTGCGGCTCTCGTCACATGCGATTAATGACCAATATTCGACCAAACGAGGCGAGATACTGTAGAAGATGTGACATGAATCATCCGGCGAAACAAAATGATATTTGGGTTGAAAAACGTTTGTTCGGTCTCAAATCGATCTACTTGACATGCACTGATAATATGGTTTACGATATTTCCGAATGGGCCACTTGCGAGGTAAAATCTTTTGACTTGGAGAAAGTTTGCATGATTTTTTGTGTTTTTTCTTTTCATTTGTTCTGTTATTTACCCTGCATCCCCTAACAATGCTTTGTTTCGAGGCTAATCAATTCGATCTCAATTTCCATCATTTGGTTCATGATTATGACGAAGACACTTGTTTCTATGTAGAAGATAGCGCAATCTCGAAAAATAAGAAGACGAAGAATAAGTGAATATGGCTACAAAAATGTGCACCATACGAATTTGAACCTAACCTATTCATTTAACTGTTTCAGAATGTGAATATATTGCATGATGATGTTTTTTTTAACCCCACTGTCGTTGTTATTCTTGTATTTAGTTTTACCCTGCATGTTGTTTTATTATGGTGAGCTCTTTTTTTCTAAAATCCAAAACAATTTGAATTTTTCAGAGTCAAAGAAGTATGTTGAGAAATATGAGAGCCCATACTCACAATGTACAATATCGATTGATTACTCCAAGTATTGTAAGTTTTTGATTTGTTATCAGATTACTGTAGAACTCAGATAATTGAGAGAATTGATTATTCAAAATTTGAATCTTTCAGAATACTGATTTGTCTGATTATCCATCCAATAATTACTCGAATGGTGTATCTGGTGGTTCTTCTTTGCCACCCAACAACTCAACACTCCCAATTGTATCCTCTCCACCAACATCTTCTTCCAATTTGAATTGTGCTCATAATTCAAACGATCAACGTTTTTTCAATGAGTTTCATGAAGAGCTTTCGCGTTAGTTTTTTTTTTAATTAAACTTTTCATTACAAATGTTGGTTTTCAGTTTTACGTCAACAACGTAGTTTGGCACAAATCTCATTCAAAACTTGTGAACCACGCGAAGAAGATCGTAGTCGTCGAGCTGCTAATCGACGCCAAAAACGATGGCGCTGTTAAACTTTTTTATTTTTTTTATAATAATGAGACTTTTTAATAATTTTTCTCAACTGGCAGCATTTTCATTTCAGATCAGCATTTTAAATATGAGTTTTAGGATTGTTTTTTTTTTAATTCTCAGAATCTACAGCTTTTTATACAATTTTTATTAACGTGTTTTTGTCTTTATTCAATAAATGTTCGCTTTCAACTTGTTTTTGTGTGTTTTAATAAATAAAGGTCTTCACTAGAAAACTGTAGGCATGTCAAAGGAAAAAAAAAAACTGATGAGAGTGGGATTCGAACCCACGCCCCCGGAGGGACTGGTGCCTAAAACCAGCGCCTTAGACCACTCGGCCATCTCACCGCATGTTCTCCCATTTTGACCCTGTCCTCACACTCTACTGTAGTCTTATAATAAACGCAATGGGTGGTCTCTGGCTGTCTCGTCTTGTTTCTCTGTTTGTGTTCGCTTGGGAAAACGATAGAATGAGAAAGAGGGAATATGAGAACGTTCATCCTAGTGAAAACTAGCCAAGTTATAGTTTTTTTTTATTTCGGGACCATTTTTCGAAAATGGAAAGGTTTGAAAGTTCGCGGGGATGGCCTTTTTTGTTTTTACTTGTAAGCCCCTCAGGAAGTGAAGAGCGCGATTTGAGCGGACCGCTCAGAAAATAGCAGCGCGCATCCGCGGCTGACGCGCCGCGGACCCGCTCACATTTTTTATCTGAGTTGAGCGCTCCGCTCAAGTCTCGCTATTTCAGTCGAGCGCTCGATCGAGTCCCTATATTTCAGTTGAGCGGACCGCTCAGCTCTCGCTCATTCATTTGAGCGGACCGCTCAAGCTCCGCTCAAGAGTCGAGACAACCATAAATTTATATGGAAAATTTTGAAAATGAAGATATTATTTCGGGTACCGCTCAACCCTCGCTCTATTTTTTCCTTGCATTTCTGCTTGTTCTCGAACCCTGGACCCTTAAAAATTAAAGTGTCTCTAGTTTCATAACATCTTCAAAATTTATTCATCACGTATTTTTGATCACATACATGGCTCCTTTATAGCACTTGTTTCACTTCAAAGTCAGCGGCATATATCGTTTCTCAGCGCCCGACACCACACTGGCTAGGCAGCGCGCTATATCTCTCCATGAGAGGGCGGAGCGACCGTGGCGCTAAACTCACCGCGGTCCGCTCAACACGCGCTCAGTTTGAACGACGACCACAAATATTGAGCGGAACCTGAGCGGCACGCTCAAAAATTTGAGCGGAGGTTGAGCGAGGCGCTCAAGCTGAGCGGTCCGCTCAAATCCCGCTCTTCATTTCCTGAGCCGAACCGGTCTCAGGGACCTTCGTTGGTTTATTTTGCAGAACAAGAAATAAAGTTTGTCTCAAGAAGTTTTATCTTTTCTCGTGACATTCATGTAAAATAAGTTTGTCCAAGACAATTTATATTTTACATCTGAAAATACTACAGAGTTGAAGCGGCGCAGGCACTTTTTTGCTTGTTTTTTGTAGCTGATTCAGCCCAAGTTTTCCTGACAATCTCGAAAAACAAGAAAAGGCCTTCCAACCGGGAAATTGAAGTGGCTAACATAAGACAGTGGTCTTTTTCAAATATACTATTGGCTACCGTATCATCAAATTTCAGTCAACAACAAAAAATCAAAGTTTTGTTCTTTGCTCAAAATTTTCATTATTACAACGAACGCCTTCTCGTCACCTAATATCAATTGAAAGGTTTGAAAAAAACCTATCTTCAACTGAGAAAAATAATTACGGAAACAAAACAACGAAAAAATCAAGAAAGAAAAAAATTGAACATGTTGAAAACAGGGAGAAAATATGCGCTCCACCGCAAACTTTCAAATTAGTTCGAATATTTGAATTTATCAGGATAAAAACGTGTTCTGGTTTAGATTTGAATTATCCACATAAGTCCTATTTATCGAATACGTTCATTTCAGACGAATAATCGACTCGAGGCCAGTTTTTGCCTAATTTTATTTAACGCTCTTTTCATGTAAGTCGATTTCGAGAACCAATGTTTTTATTCAACGATAATTATATATTATTAGCTAAAAATGGCCTACGTTGAAAGTTATTATATCGATGCGAACGAAGAATCAATCGAAGCTCCAAAAAATCAATCAGATGACAGTCTTCTCATGAATTATGTTATTGAATCAAATACTCCTTTAACTGGAAGTGTAATTGGTAGAATTGTGGCTCGTGAAGAAAAAGAAGTAGAAAAGAAATTGGAATTGGAAGAAGAGCTCATCGAATCATCTTATTGTGGATTTGATGGCGCAGAACTGCCACCAATTTATAGAGAACAAATGAGAAAAGCCAGATTGCAAAACTCGAATCAAACACAGAAAACAGTGATAATCAAGCAGAACTATCAACAGTCAGTTCTTATTCTTTAAAATCCAACATTGTGTCGAGTGGAATTACTAACTTTCGAACTTCATTAATACTTTCGGCTGAAGTTCGTTTTCTTTTTCAAGGCCAGTAGTCATTGACAGTTTTGTGCCCAAATTTTTATAACTTCAAAAAAATTGGGCCATAAACATGAGCCCCCAAAACGTCGGACCGAAAATTTCCCTCAAAAATCAAATTTTTGAAGAGCAAACGTGGTTGACTCAATAATGGATGCTCGCCGATATTTTGCTCCTCCTCCCAAAATTTCGCAACAGAATTTGGAATTCGCCGCGCATAGTCCAGCCATTTTAACTAACAACATTTATACACAAGACTACAATACTTTGGATATTATTTCAACACATGATTATTTTCCCGGTTTTTCGGCACCCAAAACCAATGATTTTGTATTGACTAGGCAATATCAAGATGCCCCAAAAACGCTAAAAACCGAAACTAATAACAGTCAAAAAAATGTCGAACAATCGAGTTATTTGGTAATGTCACATGAAGATTTTCATCAAGTAAATGCTCCGCCAAAAAAGGCACAAAATGATAGTATTTCGACAATCGGAAGTTTATCGGCTTCTTCGATGGCCAATTCATCAACAATCTCGACTCATACAGCAAAAGTACTTTCTCTTTTTTTGTCCATATTGATACGAAATTATATTTGTTTCAGCGTGGGCCCGCATTTGGAAGTCAATTGAGTGCACCAAATCGAAACAACAAATACAGAGGATTGAGTGCTTTTCGACCAGTCGGAGAAAGTACTCAATCTCAATACGCGTATGATGATCTCAACTGATTTATTTATTTATTTGATACAATCCATGAACAATGAATAGTTTTTCTCGATTTTAAAAGAAAAATTTACAAAATAAGAAATTACAATTGTTGATTAATGAAACTGACAAGTCGAAGTAGAACGCCAGAAAATCAGAAAGTCTTTTGAAACTTGAACTTTCTTTCTAGCTGTTCTCGATACTGAAGTAGGCAGAGGTGGGCGGAAGTGGTTTTTTGAAAATGCGGAAGTCGGAAGACGGAAGTTGGAAGTAAATTTGATTTTGCGGAAGTCGGAAGACGGAAGACGGAATAAAATTTCATTTCGTGGAAGTCGGAAGTCGGAAGTTTAGTTTAAATCTTGACTTCATTCCACTATCCGAAGCAAGATTTTTCCGCAAAAGCTCAGGAAAAATTCCTTTTCGATACAAAAAAAAAGTGAAAATTTGAGTTTTTAATTTGCACATAGCCAAAAATCAATTTTCGGGAAAATTTTGTCGAAACCCAAAAACACTTCATTTTCCGGAAGTCGGAAGATGGAAGTTGGAAGTAAATTAAATTTTCCGGAAGTCGGAAGCCGGAAGTCGGAAGTTCCAAAAAGTGCGGAAGTCGGAAGTCGGAAGACGGAAGTCGGAATTCCGCCCACCTCTGTGAAGTAGGGCTCAGTTACAAATGAATATGAGAAAAAATATCGAACATACCACTTATAATTAAGATCGCAAAAATAAATGTTAAACCATCAGGACTAGAGCCAGTTAGTCCCTAGAGTGGCCCCTCCTTCCTTTCGGGACATTTCTGTCCCAAACAACGCTATTTTTTATTTCAACTGTACCTAAATATCTGTTTTTAGGGAAAAAGGAGACCACGTCTTTTTTGTTGTTGTTGAATAAACTACAGTATTAGTCTGAAAATTTAGAAGTAAACAAAAAAGGTTCATTTCTATGTAGTAATCTCATTCTGTGTCGGATTCTCCTCGATGCTATTCCCATAATGTTCCAAGTTCTTGGAGAAAGTGACTCGTCGATCATTTTCTTTTTGTTTCGGCTTATTTAACTTCGAAGTTGTGCTGAAAGCAACAATCTTATGAAGTAGTATATAAGGATAAAAAAGTGATAGACTACTCGAACATACTCGCAATCATCAATATTATATTTTGTGAATAAGAGATCATAGATTTTCGAGCGGATGCTAGAATTCTTTTCGGAAAAATAGAGAATCGAACAGGAATATAAAATGATGATTATGTTCGTATGACTCTTTTTTATACAGTTTCACAAGTTTTCGGGCTTAAGTTCCTCAAAATCAAGTCGGGAA
Organism: Caenorhabditis sp. 8 KK-2011; assembly: GCA_963572245.1. Classification (NCBI taxonomy): domain Eukaryota; kingdom Metazoa; phylum Nematoda; class Chromadorea; order Rhabditida; family Rhabditidae; genus Caenorhabditis; species Caenorhabditis sp. 8 KK-2011. Next base: position 5,127,014 of record OY751547.1, read on the forward strand.
CATTAAAGGGCCGACATGAAATTGATACTTCACACATTTTTTCAGTGTTATCTGATTGTGAAATTCAAAGTGTTGCCGACAATGAAGGAGACACTAAACGAACATTTAGGTTTTTTACATAAAAAGAGACCTGATTTATCTAAATTTTCCGGAATCGGATCCAAAAACATGGGTGTTTCAACCGAAAGGCCACGAGTTTCGACTCAAAAATCTTGGAGAAAATGTGAAGGCGTTCATTAAAAAGAAAATAATTTTGTGGTAAGATCTGTTTCAGTTTTCAAATGTTTATCGTTGTTCATCGACTCTGTTCTAGAAAGTGTTCCAGGTGATGTATTCTGTACAAAAAATAAAATGTTGCCATATTCATTGTCGGCAACACTTTTTGAACATTAAAAAAGACCAAAACAAAATGTGTGAAATTCCCATTTTCCAGGAAAACACTGTCGACCCTTTGATGTTCCCGCATTGTTTTTGGGAACATTTTGTCCCGCCTTTTTTGAAAATGTATAAATACGGACCCACACATCATCCTATATTCCTATTCTATTCTCTTTTTTTTTTGTTTGAAAAGAATTCTAGAATCCGCTCGAAAATCTGGCGATTATCATTCATAGAATATAATATTGATAATTGCGAGTATGTTCGAGTAGATTCTCGATTTCTTGTTTTTTTTTTGTTTTGTTTTGACTTACTCTCCAGCTTTTCCAAGTGGCACATTTATCAGTTCGGTATGTTGTGAATCACTATCATCTCTCTGTTTTTTCTCAATTTTTTCTGTTTTTGGTCGCACTTTTTTCAAATTCGGTTTGCCCTTCATTATTTTCATTGAATCCATTGCTCGTCGACTTTTCTCTGATTGATTTGCTTTTTTGCTTTTCTCACTTTTCTCTTTTTTAATTCCAACATTTGTTTTTTCAATCGGTCTTGAAATTGAGCTTCCAGTAGTCGTCGATGCAATTGGTGCCACAGTTTTAACACTTGGAACCGGAACCGGAACATTGGGTTTGACTTCAGTTCTAGAAATGTAATCCCAATTTGACTGTAGGATACTTTGTTGAGAGAAATTCCGAAAATCTTACTGTGATTTTTTGGACGAACAAGTATGAATTAGTGTTACAATGAGAGTGAAACAAGATAACCATGTAAATATTCCATTGATAAATATGTGTATAGAGTAAAATTTGTCATCTATTAAAACATCCATTGTTAATAAAAATGAGCCCGCATCTCGAAACAATGTTTCTTCAAAAAAAGGTCACGTTTTGAATTAAAAAAAAAAACAGTTTATGCACAATTAGAAACCCGTATAAAATTAACATTTCTACAGTAACCCTATAAACACATTCTCAAAAATAAATATATACACTTGTAAATAATAGTTATGACACATTTTGTTGCTCATTGTTATTGGTAATAATAAGAAGGGGTTCTGAATTATCAGTTGAATTACCTCCTTCGATTGGTGAACATGATACTGATCGATTAACCCTTCCAATATCTTCACAATATTCGTTGAGATCTTCATACTCGTTTCCACCTCTCCATTTTCGAATTAATCGTGTTATTGAATCACCTCTTGAGTGACTATTATCATTTTTCGAATTCCAAAATGATTTTCTTCCAAAAGGTGAAGCATCTCTGATTCGTCTTGCTAATGGTGATGGATCTCTTAGGAATGATCTTTTTGTTTTTCTTCTTCGTTGAGGACAACTTCGAAGAACATCATCGCATCTCTGTGATTGTTCATTTCCAATCAACATTTTCTCATCATCCATATTATAACTTTCATCTGGACTACTTGGTCGAATAACATTTGTCGATAAGACTCTTGGCGATGGTACCGTGTTGATTATGCACGATGATTTTTCTAATAAATTGGCAACAAGAGGAAGAGCATCTCCACATGATAGACTTCTTTTTCTAACCGGATATACTGTAGCAATTCCTCGTTTTCGTTGATGTGGTGTTGTCAAATCGCGATATGATGGATATTGACTATTTGATGGTGATTCCGATGGTGAACTTCCATCAAATGTACTACTTTTTCTCAATGTTCTTTGTGGTGCAATTGTGGAAAGTGGAACATTTGAAGAAATTGTTGAAATCGTTGGAACTGAACAATTTGTTGAAGCCATTTCCAAGAAGTCGAGGTTCAATTTCTCACCATCTGGCAATGAGGTTGATCTGAAAAAATAATGTTTTTGGTTTGAGGCAATTATGATTGATGTAATTGTTGGATACTGTTTTTCCATATTTTCTATCAAATATTTCTAACATTTTTAGATCTAGAAGTGTTTGATTTTCTATTACCTTTTTCGGAAAACCATTTGCTCATGTTCTGTTGGTCTCGTACTAGTATTTGAAACCGAGGAAGCGAAATTCCGAGAATTGACAAATCCTCGAGAGGTGCTACTTCTGCAAAAAACATGTTCAAATTTCAGGTCACTCTGCCATTTTTTTTCAAACCTCTTTCTCGGATTCTGTGAAACAGGTTGTTGGATACTCTCTCGTTCATCTTCACAAACACTTGGCATTTCACGATTCGAAGTTCCAATCGATGCAAATCCACCATTCGACGAGTTATAGAAACATACATCGAGATTTCTAGACAATCCGGAGCCTCGTTTCATGAATGCGTTCTTGTCGCCAACCAGAGATAAAGAAGAATCTCGATTGACTCCTAGAAAATATAATACTGTTTCAACAAGTGTATAGGTGAAAAATTGAGAATTCCTAACGCCCGAGAGTTCGGGCCGAGATTTTTTGTATTTCTGCCGGCGAAAAAACCCCGGTCGGGCCTGGACCGACTTTCGTTTCCGGCCGGCCCATGAGAGCCCAAATCTCCCCGCTACTTACCCCAATTGGAGCCTCGATCTATTCGAACTTTGTGTTGTCTTCTGAATATATCAGCATCTTTATCTTGTTTCGTGTCTTCAGTTTCTTCAAATGTACATCCAGTTCTTCCATTCAACCAATAAGTTGTCATTTGACCTTTTCCTTTGATTGCCAAACTTCCTCTTTCCTCCAATATAAAACCTTTCAAACTGTGTAGAACATTTTGAGTTGAAGAAGAGCAATGTATCTTCAAAGCCTCTCCATTGCTTTCCATTCTTGATGCCGTATTGACAGTGTCACCGAATAATGTATATCTCGGCATTGTTTTTCCGACAACTCCAGCAACACAAGGACCAGTATGAAGACCAATTCGAATCATCAATTGTTCTTTTGGTCGATGTGGAATTACAAAGTTTCGAACTGCGTATAACAGATGAAGAGACATCATTGCCATTTCTTCGGCATGGAACTCTTTGCATTTGAATTGTGGCAAACCGGATACAACCATATAGGCATCACCAATTGTTTCCACTTTATAAACCTTATATCTTCGAATAATTCCATCGAACAAAGTATATAATTTGTTCAAGAATTCAACAACTTGCATTGGTGTTGATTCTCCAGATATTGATGTGAATCCAACAATATCCGAAAAATAGATTGTTACAGCTGGAAACGCTTCTGGAACAACATCTCGACCAGCTAGTAGTTGTTCGGCTACTGTAGGTGGCAACATTCGTTGTAACAGATGCATACTTCTCTGTTGTTCTTCTCGCAATTCAGTTGTTCTCTCTTCCACAAGATCTTCCAATTGTGTTTGATATTTTTCCATCATCAAAATCATATGATCCTGCAATTATTATTTGTTTCAATAATTCAAACCGAAATGAATGCAGTCTCAGTTGGGAGAAAGAATCTTACCATGATATTTCTCTTATAAATCTGTGAGAATAGCGGTTTCAATTTGTTTCGAATACCATTTTTGAAATCAGGTCTTAGATGTGGTTGATGACTCCAACAAGCACTCATCACATCTTTCACATAGTTCTGCGCTTCAATATCTTTCAAACTTGGTCGGAATCTCGGATCATTATATACTTTACGAACAATCTTCTCAAATTGATCTTCTGAAAATAAGACATTATATTTCTATTCTTTGAATACTTTTGAAACAAACAAACCCTTGTTCATTCTATCTTCATCACTATAAATACCATTAACATCTCCTCGATCCAAACATAATTGATAAGGTCCATCTCTGGTGAATATTTCATGAAGAATGACACCAAATGAGTAGACATCTGATTTTTGTGTTGGCGGAAGACGAGTGACATGTACACCCGAAATGGTCATCGATTCGGGCGCTGTCCAAAGAAAGTTCTCCCACATTGTATGGCTATCATCCCAGTGCATTCCATCGCGAATCTCGTATAAACCATAGTCAGCAATCTGAAACAAATAAAAACCCGATTAGGAGTACTCATCAGCGAGAGAGACGCAGAGAATAAAACAGACTCGGGTCACGTTTTTATTAATTATTCATAAATTATTTTCAAATTTTCCAAAAGAATATTGTTTCGATTTCTGGAAAGTTAACAGTACCAGTCCGAGCCTAACTTTTGAAACAAATCGTAGTTATCTCGGCCTGGTTCATGATTTTCAGCCCGGCTATTAGGTTTCTCAAAAATTATGAGGAATGAAAAAAGAGAGAAAGAATGAATGTGTACCTGCAAAGCCCATCTTGATGTGATGAGACAATTTGTCGACTTCAAATTTCCATGAACTTTCAATTCAGAATCATGAATATAGATCATTCCTTTAACAAGATCTTCAACAAATGATGCAATGTACAAATGATCTAATTTCAAATCCGAATTTCTCAGAATATCCAACAATGATCCTTTTGAACAAAACTCTCGAACTGTGCAAATTGATGTTGGACAAATAATAATTCCAAGAAAGTTATTGACATTTGAATGGGCCAATTGTCTCATAACTCGTAGTTCTTTTTTCGTTTCTCGATTCAATTCTCTCGGTTTCCGATAATAAACAATTTCCTTTAATGCCACTAGAGTTCCTTTATATGCGGCAACTCCTCTCATTCCAGATCCTTTTGTTTCAGCTTCATTGAACCATGCATTATAGCTCATCTTTTTATGAACTCGTGTTGGAGCCATCAATGAAACAGTCGATTCTCCTCCAATTACACGTTGTACTTCACTCGAATCAATTCTCCAAATCATTGATAATTCTTTTTCAAATTTCCGACTTCTATAAACAAATCCGATGACAACAATTCCGAAAAGTGCAAATAATGATAGAATTGACATGGTTAATGGTGTGAAGAATCCAGTTTTTTCGCATTTTTCTCCACTAAATCCACATGATGGTTCATCTAATGGAGGTTCTCCATTGACCCAATTTATCACTCTTTTTTTGGTTCCATGTTTGAATGATAAAATTGGAAGTTTGCCAGGTACATCGAGAAATGTTGCTGTCACATCAAGAGCGTGATCAAGTGGATAGTATTTGAGGTCTGATTTATCTTTTATTGGTTCAACATTTTGCCAACTCAAAAGGGTAAAGTTTCCACGCGAATTTCCCTTTTCATCGATTGTCATTTCGAATCCTTGGATACCTAAACAGAATACAGTTTCAATCAAAACTTTTGAATTCTCAATTATTTTTGTGCTTCTTATACCTACGATGTTAGATGTTTTATTAACAGAAGCCTCAAAACAAATTGTTTGTATTATCATTTTATTTTCACATCATTTTTGAAAACTGATGTAAACAAAAAAAAAAGTATTTAAAAATATCTTCAATTGATAATGAGTCGGTTGGTTTTTTTTTTGCCAAAATGAAATTTTTCTACTTTTTTGTATTACTGATCGTTTTCGCATATTCTCAATGTTCTTCAGTTCGCCGAGCAGATTCAAATGATAACAAAGTTCTAGCTCCGATTTCGGATGATAATTCAGATTTTTATAAAATTGGATCGGGAGTTTTGGTGAATTCTTCATATTTTGGAATTGAAAAAAGAAACAAGATTAATAAATGATGTTTGTAGTTTCGAAGTTGTTGAATTAATCATTTTCAAAAATTTTCAGATCTAGTTGTGAAAACACATTTGTCGTCTGAAACACTCCATGTTGATAAAAATAGACTGTGAGCCTGATCAAAATGAAAAACTAGAGCCGTGTTTTTCGGGCCGCTTGGAGATCCAGGCCAGGCGAAGGCCATGCGTTTTTTCCAAGCTATCAAAATTTCTGAGCGTTCTATTTCGAAGAGTGAAAAAATCGAAAATGTCAAGATTATTATTGAAATCAGTTGAATTTTCCAAAACATCAAGTTTATCTAAACAAACAATACAACTGATCAAATCGTGAAGATCCACTCAATCCAATCCAAAAAAAACAAATAAACAACTATTTTCCTATAAAACCCAGATATTTTATCGCGACTTCTGACTCAAAACATGAACATTTTCCGAGTTTTTCTATTTTTCTTATTGATTCTGACAGTTGTTATCAATTCTGAACTAACAGTGAGTTCAAGTTATGAAAAATTTCGAAAACCTCCTTCAAATTTAAGGTGTCCCGCGTGAAGCGACGTGGATTTTTCAAAAAAATCGGGAAGAAGATTGGAAATTCTTTGAGAACAGTGAAAAATGCAGCACTTCCCGTATTGGGCGCTTCACTTGGAGCCAAAATTGGAGGAGGATAATGCAACATGATCAAACTACAGTACTACTTTTATTATTCTATTTTGTCACGTGTCAAATTGATAAAATGACGTCTTTATTTGTTTTTATGTTAAGGATCTGATCTTGCTGAAGAGCCGACTTTGGAGCAAAAATATGTGTCAAAAACTAATAAAAACATTAAATTTTATGGTTTTGAAAACATGTTTTGGCTCATTGAAGACTATAAAATGTGTGAAATATTACTACAATTGATAACAACAAAAAATATTCGATGATCAAAATATTAGTTGTCTCATCGCTACTTCTTTGCCTTATTATTCAAATGATGTTATGTCAAGAAACATCTAGTGAGTTCTGAAATTCATTCAAAAAATGGGGTAACTTTTTAGCGATCGTGTCGGTTCGCGATGCAATTGTTCCAGAGATTAATGGATTTTATCCCTATCGTCGATCGAGAATTGAATACAAACTATTTTGAGAATTCTAAAAAACTCACTATTAATTTTCTTGTTCACAATTTTTCGAATAATTGCATTTCCATCAGATGTTGGATCATAATCTGTTTTATTTATATTTTCCTGAATCAATTGATGAACTGCGCGAGCATATAAATATACCGCATCATACAGATAACAAGCACTTCGACTTCCCTGAAAATTAACATGATTTTTCGAAACTCTCGTTCTCTCAGTTCTCTAACAAACCTTCAAAATATCATTCGATGATGGTACTCCAAAATGATGTACATGACTGACAGCTCTCTCCCAAAATTTGTGAAATTTCGGAGATTTTAATTCGACAGGAGTTGATATAATTGATAAAGAACTTCTTGAATAATCCAACATTTTACGATCAGAAGAGTTATTCGAATCCCAAGATTGATGAAGGAAACGCATCGTATCTGGAAAAAAACTCAGATTTTTTGATATTTCTTTCAGCTCACCTCGTAAAAAATGATTATTCATAGCATGATAGACATCTCCCCAATCATAACTTGTGTCCAAATATATCAACATGTATCCTTTTTCTGTCAAACCAAGTTCTCCGAGCATCGAAAGAATTGCGCGGAACAACCAAACATTGTCGAATGTCAGATATACTAAAATATCAAAACAATCAGAGAAATCAGTGAGAAATTGAGCAGTTTCGGGCCGAGGCCGGAAATATACAAAGGCAAATTCCTAGAAAGATGCGGCAGAAGTGCGGCAGCTACTTTTTAGCTGCCAGAGGTCAGGCAGGTACCACACAGCTCTGCCGCAATGTTGAGCCGATGAAAGAACCTTCTGCGGCAGAGCTGCGCACCTCTGCCGCAGTTATCCACGAATTTGCCTGTTGAGGCTCTAATGTCATTTCTGTTTTTAACTCACATCTAGTTGTATCTTTTGTCTTCTCAATCGCGTCTCTTACTTGTTTAATTGAATTTCCCGAAAAAACATCAGGTTCGTTCAATTGTGAAACATTCATAATTTCGAACTTTCTGTCTTCGTTCAAGTTTGCCTCGTTCAAAGCACCCTGGAAGAATAAGAATATCACAATTTCACACTAGTTCGAAGATACATACTTTCAACGAATCAAACATTTCATTATCGATTTTTCCTTTTTTGACGTTGTAAATCACGGAAAACTTTCTCCAATTATAATGTTTCATAAGCGATAGAAATGCTTTGAATATTTCACCAGATGGTGGAACTGTTCGGGCAAATGTACGGTAATGATAACTGTAACACAATCACATTTTGAAAACAATAAACAAGTGAACATACTCATTTCTCGAAACATCTTGATCATTGCAACTATGACTTAATATTGGTAAGTTCTGTGATGCAGCCATCGCGGCTTCCGTTTTACAATTCGTGTCGGGACCAATAAATACTCTTGCACCCGATTGCCAATGTTGCATGAATAAACCGGTACTGACCGAATCATTTCCACATGTATTACCGTATAACCATCGAAGATTGTGATCTGGTAAGATGTTCGGATCTTCATTGATCTCTTCTATCGCAGCAACTAATGCTCCAGATACTCCAACATTGACTGAAAAAAAACAAATGAAAAAAAAAAAACAATTGAATGGTTTTCTTACTGTAGGTTGTAGCATGTAGACAAGATGAAAGAGTTTCGAATTTCTGGTTGTATTTTTTTGTGGCAACTGCCTGAAAAACAAATGAATTGAAGAGAAAAAACAAGATGAGATGTTGATACCGTTTCATTTGATTGTCCACCAGCTTGAAATAAAACATCGGTGAGTTCGAGATCGATGAATGGAATTGCTGTTAAATAACTAACCAGAATTTCTTTTTTCTGACCTTGTGGTACCTGAAAAAAATCACGTCTCAAATAATAAAATTAAGAATGGGTCACGAATTCTTTTTTTTTTCAGAGGCTCGAAAATCACGGGACGATTTCATTTTTGGCCCGACTGGCAAGAGAGGGTTTCTTAGAAAAGGAAATGATTTTTTTTTCCTGAAGTGTTGTAGCAAACTTTTTTTTTCTGTTTTTCAAAACGTATATTTTCATTTGGAAGTACTATAATTGTCTTCCGGTTGGCCTGAATGCCAACCCGAGAAATTGCATTATAAACTCACCGATTTTTTCAATTTATTCAACAAGTCGAAACTTGCTCCAGCTCCAAGTGATGGATGAAAATCCGGTTCATTGGTATGACTCGTATTATCCTCTCGACCAGCTACATGATAAAATGATATGAATAAAAATAGATTAATAGTTAATAATATTCGAGTTGGTGAAAATGCGAAAATATCAAATCGAAACACGTTTCGAGCAAACATTCACCGCATAATTGAGGAATTCAAGAAACGGACAAAATATTGGCGATTCTGAAAAACAAATAATGCAATTGATGGTATTTTGAAATTGAAATTGAAAAAAAAAGAACAACAAGTATAAAATGAACCTAATCATCATCCAAACACCAAGGAAGAAGAAGAAGAAGAAAAATATAAGTTCAAGTGCTCTCAATCACAAACAATATTGTTTTGTTTATCTTTCTTTTCCAACATTCATTAAAGTTGTTTTAATGTTGAAAACTTGCAGAAAAAATGGAAAAATAATAAAGATATATCGGGATTTGTCGGCTAATCCGGTTAGTCACAGAAATTCATCGGATTTTCCGAATTTTTCATGTTTGTTGAAAATAGAAGTGATGATTGTAGAACATCAAACTTCTGTTTCTAAAGATATTTGAAAAAACAAACAAGATTCGAGTATTCTTATTATTAATCTTTATTATAGACAAAAAATAGAAAAATATTTGGACAGACCGACTTTTTCTCGCCTTATCTGAAAACTTGGCTCTGGATTTTTGAGATTGTTTGAACTCCGAAAAATAAAGAACTTTGGTTGGAACATTTATCGTATATCTTTTTGTCCCATCACATTTAGGCAAATATATATATAGATTCGAGAAGCATCAGCATTACAACCAAATAAAAATGAGTAGACAGACTGAAATTGTTACGAAAATTTGTTCATTAACTGCACACACCCACTCTTCGTAACCTTTCATTTGGGAATACATATAATAAATTGGACACAAAATTCGAAAAAAAAGAATGTGCGTAAATATCTTCTGAAAAAGAAAGGAAATTGAACTGTGAAAGAGAATAGGATCTATATTTTTGTCGAAAAGAAAATGAAAAATCATGATGGGATAACAATAATAAAAAAAAATAACAAAAATATAGATAATCCGATAAACTTCTCATCCGTGACAAACATCTTTAGAAAACTGAAAATAACACAATTCTGCACTTTTTTGAACATAAAAGTACTTTTTTTTTTTGGCAAAAAAGGTTCTTTCTTTTTTCTATTCATTACTCATGTGGGAATGGTGAGAAAAATTGAGATTTTTGAAGTTTTTCTTTACTGATTTTTGGAATGAAATCGGTAATAATATTTTTGAAAAAAAAAAATGAGATAAATTGGTGTGTTTTTAACACTTACAAATAAAATTATTTGCGCACTAAAAACAAGGTACTTTTTCTGCGTTTTTTAGCAAAAAGTATGAGCGAATGACACGAGAGAGGAAAAATAATGAAATGCTACGTGATTTATATATTTCTTATTTTGATGCTTTTCACGTAGTTTTTCGGGTCGTCCGGGTTGGCCCGAAACTAGAACCAATCCTGTTACTGATTGTACCACTAATGGAAGATCAAAAAAACCCAACAAACGTGATTTCCTAGCTTTTTTTGTTTATTATAAAAAGTACTACATACAGTACTCACCAAGCCGGAAACTTCAAAAAATGAAAAACACCAAAAGTTCAACATTCCAAAAATATGACTTTTTTGCTAACAGAATTTCGCTTTCTTCCCTGTTTCTTATGGTTCAACACACACATTTTTTGAAGAAATGAGGAAATTTTGAATTAAAAATTCATGAAAAGACTAGGAAGAAAACGGGAAAAAAAGTAGATCGAAGAAGTTGTCAGACAATTTTTGACAAAAAAAGAATGAAGGACAAACTGCGAGAAGATTGAATAACAATAAGGTTCTGAGAAGAGGAAAATGGGAAATCTTTTTGAGATGGTCGTATTATATGGGCATCACACAAATTAGTTTTATTTGCAAGAAAAGTTTTCTCGAAATTTTGGAACAGGTCCTATCCTTTTTTTCTTTAGTTCTGAGATTATGCACTTTCAACATCCGCATTAGACAGTTCCCTTTCAAGACCCAGATGAAGAAATTTGTGAATCGAAAGAAACACAGAGAAAACCAAGACATTTTCAGTTCAAAAGGTCACGTTTATATTGTTTTCACGTTCTTTCTTTTTTTGAAGCAGGGAAATATTTCAAACCCGAGTTCATTTTCCGGAAAAGAACTCGGTAATTTTTCAAAAACATTATTTGGTTGATCTATTTTCTTCATGGTGTTTCTAGTTAAAAGAAACGTGAGCACTGAATTATTAAAAAATAAAGTGACCCGAACTGCAAAATCCTGATTTGTCTGCGTCTCTTCAGAAGAATGTCCGTGGATTCTCGAGTTATCGCTTCGCAATCAGGTGAAAAAATAGGTGTTTTGATTATGACAGGAGAAAATTGTTGCAACAGAAATTTTGAAAAAAAAGGAAGAATATATATTCTTATGGTGTTCTTTTTTGTTTTTCATACATACAAATGCATCCATTTTCGATCTAAAAATAACTGTCTACCATCCATTTAGTGCAATCGAATGAAAATACGACTGGGGGATTTCTAATTGGATGCCATTTTTCGTGAACAAAATTTTTTAACATTTTCCAAACAAATTTTTCATGAAAAATCGGGCACATACACACAGGAAAACAATGGGATGAAAACAAAAAATTGAAATAAAAAAAAATGAAATAAAACTAATGTAACTAAACTAGGTGAAGCACAGACTGCAAAAAACGAGTCAAAAAAAGAGAAAAGAGTGAAGAGGGTGCAGAGAAACAGACAGAAATACACAGAAAAATGGAGAGAAATGAGCAAAAATGGAATGGAATGATTAATTCTATGTTTGCTGAAAATAGAAAAAAAATAGTTGGAAGAAAAAAAAAAGAGCAAAGATATGAGTTTTTGAATTATTTAAAACGAAGAGACACTCTCATCATCATCAGTTTATATTTCTAAGCCCACAAATTTCATTTTTTTAGAAAATGTTGAGAATAAAGATTATTCACAGCAAAAAGGTAAACAGAAAAAATAAAAGGTAAGTGGATTCTGATGAAAATAATTCCAAAAAATATCGATGTCTTTTTGGAATTATCAGTTTTTTTCTGAAAACTTCCTGTTTCAAAATTGATCAGCTTTTCGAGAAAAAAGAAGAAGCGAATAACAAAAAAAAGTCTCATGATCGTCGTTGGAACATAAAAAGTTCACATTTTTTCTGCAAAAATATCCGTTTCGCAAAAAGTTTCTAATCAATTTTTTCGTGCCGTTAGACAGCAAAAAGATCAGTCGAACAAAACACGGAAATAAAACAAAGAACATTTATTTTGTTCCGAGTTTCGGTGCAATGTGAACTATTAATCGGCTGATCATGGACTCGACTTGTCGATTCTCTTTTTTTTTCCTAGTCATATCTGTGAAACTCAGTGAAATTGAAAGTTATTTTCAATGAGAACGTTGGAAATCTACTTGGCCCAACTAATTTCGAGAAAAAAAAATGAAGAAGAAGAGCTCTGCAAAAAAAAATGGGCGTAGTCTTACTGAACTTCCTGTTTAGCAAGTTTTTTTTCTGAACAAAAATTTGCATCTATTTTGAGTGTTTTTCTGGAATGCGAGATTTTCACAAAAAAAATTGTTTACGTTGTGGTTCTGAAAAAAAACCTAATTTGGGCCTAGAAAAAGTTTCCGGCCCGACTTCCAAGATTGAAATCAAAACTGCCGGTATCATACAAGAAAAATTGTATATTTTGAGAGAAAAAGTGTTTTTAAGATGTGATTATTTTCAAACAATACAAAGTTTGTGTTCGAAATGTTTTTTTGTTGTGCTCATCGATGAAAACACAAACTAGTCAAGGAATGACTACTCAGCAACAACTCATTCTACTTCACTTGAAAACTTGGAAAATAACGCTGAGTTTGCAAAACAATATGAGAATTACACGAATCGGTGCGTTTATTATTTCATGTCTGACTATCTTTTTTGATATAAAAAAATAACATTTTTTGAATTCACAAAATGATTTTGTGATAATGGAAAAAATAAAATTGACAGCGGAGTTTGCAGAAAACAAAATCGAGAAGCAAACTAATCCCAGTCAGAGAAAAAACATTATTTTAATGTCGTCAAATTGGATTAAATTCTCTCGTGAAACATTGAAACAAGTGTTAGTCATTCTTCAGAAACTTCAGATACCATGCATGCATACATTTGTTCATCGATGAACCTTTCACCAATAATAACTACGTAACAAAAGATAAAATACGGGACTAAACATGAAAAAAAAACATCTGAACTAAAATGTTGACAAAAACAAAAGTGCATTACATGAAATCAACAAAGCGAACAGAAAATATCTGAAAATCTGGAACTTTTTCGAGCAAAAAAAACGAATGAAGAATTCATGTTTTTCCCAAGAGATCAATCAAACCAAAAGCAGTCGTCGATAAAATGTTGTGTGAGAAATTTATCGGGTCCCGTACTTCATTTTTTTTTTGAACGATCAAATTTTATCATCATTTGATAATAAGTGTAGTGATAAAAATGCTGGATTTGTGTTTTTTTTTTAATTTTCGCATGAAAATTTTACTGTTTCAATCAAAAGTCAAAAGAGTTTCAAAGAAGCGAATGCTGTTCCGTCAATAAATTTTTAGCGTTAAAAAAAGTTCCGAAGATTTGTCTTATTTGGGGTCAATTTTTTTCATATACAGGTAGGATCATATTATTTTTGTGTTACTCATTCGAAACATATTCATTGTTCTGTAAATTGTTCGAAAATTTCGAGTTTTTTTGTCTAGATAGTAATGGGAATTGGCTCCAATTTTTGTTTTGTTTTGCTCAATTATTGGGAAAAGCGTTGTTTTTTAATTACTACTAGGAAAATATTACGTATTGGTGATTGCTTGGAATATGACTAAACTTTTGGTTTTTCGATGTTTGCTCAAATCATTGACACCGTTTTGGAACCTAGTTTAAAATATCAATCCGAAGATTAACTAATAAAAGTCTAGCCGAGGAAAAAGAAAAATCTGTAATTCTTAGAAAATATTGATGATGTGAAGAAAGGCAAACATATGTGTATAATTAGAAAAAAAACAATGGGAAATGGGAAGAAAAAAGGTTGACGCGACCAGGAATACTTCAATTAAAATCAGCATATTTTTGGAACACCAATTGTGTGTACAAAATGAAGAAGACAAAAAAATGAAAAGCATAAAAAAAGAGTGAGAGAGAAAGAAAGAAAGAGACATTTTTGCACGCGTTGCTGAATATTTTCTCTCTGCGTTTATTCACTTTTTTGCAGGAAAAAAAGGAGAAGAAGAAGAAGAAGAAGAAGCTTGCACATTTTTGGCTACTGACTGACTCAATGAGCAAAAATCGGAGAAAAAAAAAGAAGAAAAATAAAAGAGGATGCTGCAAAAATAATAAAGTGCTATTATATGGATAATGTTATGAATTATTTGTAAGAGATGTCGGAGAGTTACAGTAATCCCAATGGCGATTTTTCGTTTCAAACATCATTGGAAGGTCCTTGACAAAGAATGTTCAATGAGCTAATTCAATGAAAGCTTCTCAAGTTGCAGAGAGAAATCGAAAAAAAACTGGAGAAACTAGCTCTTTTTTGATGCTGTTGAAAGAATTTGTAGTTTTGTTAATCGAAAAAATCGATAAAATCAAAGTTTTCAAGTCAAATTTCACTCGTGATCAAATATATATCATTCAATGGGAAAAATGATCTATCCCAACAAACCGACGATAGAACTGGCCAAAGTTGAACTATAGAGAAGAGAAATTGGCTCGAATGCTTCATTGAAAATTCCGGCGGAATAAAAACTATTCGCCGTGAGACCTATTTTTTCTCTCCGAAGCTCTCACGATTCATTCCTATTTTTTTCTTTCATTTCTGCGTCTGCCTTTCTCATATTTCCCACTTGTAAGGGGCTTTAGACAACGTGAAAGTGAGAGATTTCGAAATTAGATAATTTTCACGTTAAATATTTTGAATGGATTGACGATGATATTTTTTAAATTTTGAAAAATATTAAAAAAAAGAAAATCATCAAAAATGTTCAGAAAAAATGAAACAGTGGAAGTTTTTGGAAGAAAACTAGGAGGTAAAAAACACCTTGCCTGCCTCGAGTAAATATCTTATGATTTTCGCAGGTGTTTTCAATCTCATTTTTTTTTCGAAATAAAAACCATTTTGGCAACCAACATCCGAAAAGAAAAAAAAAGAACGGGCGCAGATATTAATCAAGAACTACATGTTCAATGACACATGTTTGCAAAAAAATGGGAGTTTTGCAAAATCATGAAATGACAAAAAAATGAACAAACAGTTGGTGGTAATTTAATATGTTCTAGTTTTCTTGAAATGTTCACAAATCGGATACATAAACATCCTTTTGGCAAAGGAAGATAAACGAGATCATGATGTCTATTTCATCAGTATCTCATATTTATTCAAAAAAATGGAAGGTGAAGCGATTGTCAGATATATGCGGCAATATTTCTGACGCCGGCCGGGGCAGATTATCCCAGACACTAACCCGCGCATTACGCAAGAAAATCTCTTGTCAGTCATTTATTTCTCGAGAAAAAAGTTGATCCGCGAGAATAACATTTTCGGGCCAAACAGTCGATCGGCCCGGAAGCGGTTTGTTGAATATCCGAGATCTAGATGTATTTTAAGTATTTTCCTCGTCGGTTATTCTTTTCGTCATTCTTGATTCATCGTATATTTTCCCGTTCTCTCTGCCAAGCACGTTTTTTTTCCGTACAACTAATACACCGAAACGGAAAAAATAATATTAAAAATGTTGCAAAAATGAACAGTACAAACAGATGTGACCAATAAAAAAAAATTTTTTTTTCGTCCAAATCTTTTTTCATCATATTTTCCACTTTAGTTACAGTAGGAAACAACCGAAAAGCAAAAAAAAAAGAAAAAACTAATTTTCTTCACATGGCAGCTGAAAAAACGGAGGGTGGGGATGAAAAAAATTCCGAGAAATCATAGACAAAAACGCAGAAATTGTGGCTTGGTGTATTCATTTTGGAAGTTGATTCATTTATTTCGGAGAAAGCAGATTGCAAAATTGAAAGGAAAATAAGAAAAAAACATAAAGGGCATGTTTATCGAGGAAAAAAGGGCTGTGTTTTTTGATGATGACGATAAACAAAAATACATATGAGCATTTTTGAATGAGCTCTTTCAGATAATTTATATGTTCATCCGCTTCTGTTGACTAAAAATAAACGGATTCGTAAAATGGGCAGACGGGGGTTTTTGTTTTCCTCTGAAACACTTTTCTAGTTATTCATCATCGTGTTCACACACTGAGAAAGGAAAAGAAATGGAGCCAAGACAAAAAAAAACACACACACACACACACAAACTATGCAGGTGGTTTCACAAAGTCGACATCTCACAACATTCTTGCTAATATGTTACTTATGTTTGATCTTGTTGATATGAAGAAAAAACACTTGACGAAAAAAATCTTTGCAGCGATGGTGAAAATGAAATTATGTCAAAAGTTTGTTAGTCAATTCGAGATATCTCATCTATTCAGAATCAAGTTCATCTTTGAACATCGGAAAGTTGATTCTGAAAAATTATTTTCGAGCCAAAAACAATGAAGAGAATTTGGCTATGATCTCAATTTGAAGATTACACTTTCTAAAAATTGAAATATTTTCATTTTTTAGTAGAGAAATCAGGATGTTCCGTGAAATTGCATTGTGAAAGTCACGCAAAGAAAGAATAAAAAAATAGCAATCAAAAATTGGGACCCAAAAAGTGATCCGAGACTACTGGCTCACTTAATGGGGCACCAAAAAAAACCAGACCTGAAATCATACTATGCTAAATTGTGTAAGTCTAGAAAGCAAATGGATCCTGGTGTCGAAATTCTCTGAATTTTCACTGTGTTTAGAAATGTTCAGAAAAAATTGGGGTTCGACCAGATTTTTCAGCCCCCATTCAGCAGAAAAACGTCGAACCAGGTCCGATTTTTGCGACCGGTCTCGTATCTACTACAGCTGGATAACGACTCGATTTCACATCGATTCGAAACGAAGTCGATCATTTTTTGATCGACTCAGAAAAGTTTTTCGAGAGAACAGTGAGAATTCACTTGACGTGGTTGGAGATCTGTATTTTAATTAAAATTAAAAATTATTCTCATTTGTTTCGCTGAAAATATGACACGTTGTTTTTCAAAGATAATATTTCAAAAAGTGACTAAACATTGATTATAAAACGAGCTATATAATTATTCATGTTCATGAAAACTAAAAAGAAAAGGAACGCAGTTTATGAATAATGTTGTTGATGGTGATCTATTTCTCTCGTTCGTTTTTCTTTTTTTCTCGATTAGATACACCCGAATTATTTGTAAATAGATATTATCATTGCACTATTCGGATCGGTCATCTCACCAATATACAATTTATTCGAATCAGCGAAAAATAGAAAGAATGTAGAGTGAGAATAATGAAAAAAAAACAAGATATTTATAATACAAATCATCGATCCCCCCAAATCTGTTGAAAAAATAAGAAGTCCGAAAAAAAAAGAAAGATTAGGTTGGTCCGGCAGGTCTCATCAAATTGTGCGGGTATTCTCCTTTTGTTTTTGGTGAGAACAAAAGATTCGATCGATGTGGAATTGGATCATGTGGTCCGGGAGTTGGAACATGACCAGCGCAATATACCTGAACAAAAACTGATATGAGTTTGGAATGTGTGAAAAAAGGAGAAAGGGCCTGAGAGATATTGATTTTCTGATGAGGGTTAGGCTGGTCTGTCAGCCTATAAGATAGTAAATCCGAAAGGGGCCCATAAAGCTAGGACCCAAAAAGAAGCCAGAAGTTTTTTTCAAGAAAAAAGAGTAGGTCAACTTCAAAAAATCGTATCTCGGTTCATTTTTGAGCAAATTTCTTGATCAAGAAAGCAATTTGAAGATATTATAGACGTAAAAAAAATAAATTGGCGTCAAAATAGAAAATTTTTTTCAAACCAAAAAACCTCGCGCGAACATGGTCTCGTCACGAACACACACATTATCATTGAATTTTCGTGTGTTCGTGAGGAGATCACAGCGCGCGAAATTTATGATTTGGAAAAAAATTTTATTTCGACGCCAACTTTTTTTACGGTTATAATAAATAGTTGTAGTTTTTGAAAAAAAAAGTACACATAGCACAAAAATGTTTACTTTTTCAAACGTAAACACGATCTACCAATGAAAACCGAGAAGAGAGCACGACAAAATTAGAGACTTAGACAGTAGATCAAATTCGCGTTGGATGATCTAACTAAATCGACAATAATTTTCGTGACTTTTTCCCTAAACTTCTCATTTTTAAATTATACTTCATCGGTTCAGGGGCCACTTCTACGAAACTGTGTTTCATCTAGAAAAATGCCCGAAAACATTGAAAATCAAAAATACACACAGTAATTATTAAAAATGAAACTACGGTGTTTTTTCCACGAAATGAAATATACTTGGAATAAGAGTTAGACTTTAGTAGGGTTGGAAAAACGGGCCCGAGGTGTTTCGGGCATAATGTAGCTGCCCGAAAACACTTGCCCGGAAACAACACTCCCCCGAGAACACTCCCCCTGAAAACACCTTCCCCCGAAAACACCTCCCCCTGAAAACACCTTCCCCCGAAAACACCTCCCCGAAAACACTCACTCATTTCTAAATACCTAGAAAACGTGGGGAAAACGTATATTTTGATTATCTACGTGACATTTCAAAGTGCTTTCGGGGGAGGTGTTTTCGGGTGGAGGTGTTTTCGGGGCGTGGGGCTTTGGGGCAAATGGCAAAAGTGTTTCCGGGCGCACGAATGCACGATTTTTCCAACCCTAGACTTTAGGCATTAAGTTTTTTTTACCGACATACGGCTGAGCCCGGCTCTACAGAAGGTCTGTGGGAAGCACAGACAACACTCCTGACTGGGAATAAAAATATAGAACTCACTTCGAGATCAGTGTTATCGTTTCGATTATTATGATATGTTTTTAGTGAAAGTCTAGTTCCGCAAATCCAACATTTGAAACATCCTTTATGAAACATTGACCCGTCTTTTAATGGCCCCATCTGAAAAAAATCAAAGTTTCATTTTCTATCCCAAATTGGTAAAACCTGCCTTATCGTTAAAATAAGTTGGCCGCTTACACCTGAAGCATGGTTCCTTCATCCTGAAATAAAACAAATCTGTACTAACCTTGTAGCAACTAACGTATTAGTAGTAAATAGTTGCTAAAAATACGGCAAAAGCAAACAAACAAGAACAATAAAAATTTCTTGGAGGTATGGGGAATTGAACCCCAGCCCTCTCCCATGCTAAGGGAGCGCTCTACCACTGAGCTATACCCCCAGACATTTTAACAGCAATGGAATGCGAATATAATGTTGGAGAGGAAAAAGAGAGAAGGTGTGAAGATGGAGAAACGTTATAGGACAAAGACAGAGAGTAGGAGGAGATGTGTGTTTTGAGGGATAAAATTAAGTATTTCGAGAAAAAACACTCAAAAAGACTCATACAATTACTTTTGTTAATTTTAGAAAGGATTTTCAGAATTTTGGGAAAATGGAACTGAAAAATTTCGACAAAATTCGGGGCAGGCCTTTGTAATTTGCATTTCAATTGCCAAATCTGGTTATTTCTCCAAGGCCGATAGGTACGATTTCTCGAAAAAAAAACATATCCGGACACTTGTGAACCCAGGTGATAACTTCCGTGCGTATAAAAAGTTCATTTTTTTCAGTGACAAAAATCATCGTGCCGAGAGAGACCAAAAAGAACAGGCCTGCGTTTAACATATATTTAAAGAACACGCGATAACGTTTGATATGTTTTGAAACTATTTCAATTTCAAAATAAATGAAAAACATTTTTTGTTAAGGATGAAAGTGTCGAAACAAGTTCCAAAGAAAAAAACCAGTGAAATCGAATGCAATTCATTTCAAAAAGATATACATACACGACGAGCGGGCAAAAAACCAAATAGTTGTGATAAGTGGAGCGCTCTCGATAAAATCTGGAACCTTTCTCTCTTCCCACGAGCTCACACTCTACATCTACTTTTTTCTCTCGCGCAGCATCTCCTCCACAGTCAGTAAACATAAAAGAAGAAAAAAGGCATTTCGAGAGGTTTTACAGGAGAAAAGAAAAGATTGTGTTTAACTTGTAGAGAAATAAAAGTTTGCTCTTTTTTTAAAGAGAGGCAAGAAGGAGTGCTCGCGTACCGCCCGAAATGTTTGGTAGTCGGGTAAATGTGGGGGTTCATGCCGAGGTTCAAAGAACTGGTTAATTTGTATTATGGCTTACTATTTGTTTGGTCGAAGTTTTTTTTTGTATTTTATTTCGATATGTTTTAAAATAGTTACAGCTGGGAAAAGAAAAAAATGAACAGGTTCGTAGAAAAAAAAATTAAACACTTGTTGATTTTTGAGCAGGGGTCGAATATTTCTTTTTCATATCTGGAAACCTTCAATGTTTTGTGACAACTTTTAGACAGCAAACCCCAAATTCGAAAATGCGGACATATATTTGTTTTCGGTAAACCGGGCCGGACTGTTTTTGGCCCGAAAACGATCAGTTTACAAATGTCTTCCATCTTCAAAAAAGAACAAACGTGAGAATAATATAAACGCGACCAGATGTGACATTTTTTTTGCTTTTTTCCAGAACTAAAATTTTAGAAATTTTTCTGAAAGCCAGGATACAACGTTGGCTTATGTTGAGGCCAGATCAGGATGACCACCCCTGCTTTTTTCGTAAGACCAGAAATGTCGTTTTGAGCCGGGCTGGCCGGGCCAGCCCGGCCACACTTTTTTTTTCATTTTTTTTTTATTTTGGACACCACATTAGAATAAGAAACAAAAAAAAAAACAAAAGCACGGCAAAAAATCATCACCACTTTCCAATGACAAAATTTTATAATAATCAAAAATACAAACAATGAAGCTGTCTAAATATTGTCCTTTTCCTATTTCCATTTTTTTTTGTTTCTCCCCGTAATATTTGTGCTAAATAGCTGCACATGCTCAAAACATAATCGGATTTTGAAACAACATAATCGACGAAAAACAGACGGAAAACGATTTTATTGTTTCAACAACAATGTATTTGCATTCACATTATCTTCGTTTTGACATTTTTATTCTTCCGGTTGCTCCACGTTTCCAAGTCAAATGATATACAAAAACACTCTCACATCCAATGAATTCATCATGACGATCATCGCAATAAACATCTTTTCTGAAAACAAAACAAAACTAAAATAGAAACAACATGGATAAGAAAACACCTTTCACAATCAATTCTTCTGCTCCAATAAGTTTGCTCAGTTTTCGAAGTCATAAAGTCCGGATCATCATCACATTCTTGGTTGATGTGTAGTTTGAACAATCTTAATATTCGATATTTTTATCCTATGGTTCACGCAGTTTTTATATTTCAAGTATTCGCTATTTATGACTACTGTAATATATTTTGTTTTGAGAAATGTGATGAAGTGACTTCTTGGAGTGATTTGATATCATCTTTTGAGATTAGAATTTAATTCGATGCACTGAAAAAGTTCAAACACTAACATTTCTCTCTATGAAAGTGGATTGTCTGGAATAAGCTTGAGCTCACACGACCTTTCAGGCAAGAGAAAAAATGGAATCGATGAGAGTTTTCCCCTCGATGGAGGCACAGAGAAACAGAGAAAAATTAACTCACAGTGAAAACTGTAAGGTGAGAGCGGCCTTTTTCCATTGGAAACGCAGACAAAAACCACACACAAGTATAGCGCCTTGCGCATACCTTGACTGTTGTCGGTCACTCGACTGAATGACCTCTCGGGAAATTCTCGAAATTTGTCAATTTAGAGAGAGCAAATGCGCTCTAATAATAATCACCTCTGTGCTCTCTCTCACTCTCATCGATTCCCTTTCGGAAGGTCGTGCTCATTTTTTTTCAACAGTAACCTATGAATACCAACTGAACATTGCATGATTGACTCACGTGTCTCGAATTCTCAAAGAAACTTTTCGAATAATATACGGTACTTCAGCAGAGTCAGCCGTTAACAAAACTTCAGTGATGTTTGATGCCAAATGATCCTCGATTTCGAGTGGTTCTCGTGAATTTTTGAAATGAATTCTCTCCAATTCGTCACCATAATCATTTCTCAATGCTAATGTAACATTTATGACATGCCCTTTTAGAGTATCATCACACAATGCAAGAATCGCATAGTTCTTTCCAGTCATATCACGACTCAAAACATTATTAAATGGTTTTCCGCCGAGACATTCTGTTGATTCGATGAAAACAATCGAGATGAATATAAACAATATCATGACGTGGATAGGGGTTTTCGTTCGAAATTGGAACAGGAAACAAATAGAATAAGTTTGAACGAAAATTGAGAAGAAAAAGAAGATGGCGAATCTATTTCGGTGTTGCACGTCATTTTGAGAAATGAGCCAAAACCCTGAGGAATTCGTTTGACATGATTACAAAAGTTTTTCCTCTTTATTCAAAAAAAGTAAAACAAAAATAGGAACGTGTTGACGTGACATTTGGTATAGATAATGTATTTGAGACAAAAAAAAAAAACAGTTATTTTGATTTTGTATATTCTAAATAATGGTTCTTCTGATGTGCGAACTGTTATTCGGAGGTAACTACAGTACTCGAACTATATTTTTGGCTCGTTTTTTTTTTAGAAAAATTCGTACAAATCAGTGTCATTATAACATTTCTTCTAATTTCAATAATACCATCATGCGCAAAGAAAAAGAAGAGTAAGGGTAGAAGAAAGAACTCGTCTCAAGTTTCTAAGAAATCTAGAAAAATATTGGAGGTTTGGTATTTTTGCATTTTTTACGGTAGTTGATTCTTGATTTCAGCAAGATCCGGATGACATTGAACCCGAAGTGGCCCCAAAACCTGCGAGAAAACAATCTGCGGCCTCTTTCCCGCCATGCCCAGCACAACCTGCTCTACCGCCTCCACCTGCTCCAGCTGCACCACATATTCCAGCGGCACCACAAGCGCCAGCAGCTCCGCCAGTTGCAGCATCACCTGGACGCGGCGATGACGAATATAAGGTGAGAAACACTAGCGAAAAATAAACGAGACAAATGAAATATGTTTAGCCACCACCAGAACACGAAAAACCAAAACATCCAGGATTTGAAACGCCGATTGAACCAGCGGAAGAGACCAAGGTGCCCCCAAAAATAAGGAAAATTATTTTTAAATAGTTGATTTTGCAGACACAATACCAGATTGATGGATTCGCTGATGCTGCAGATTTTGTATGATTTCACCAATAAACTCATGGTCGAAATATGTTTTATGAACCTGTTCAAAAAGTTTGTCAAAAATTGTCAAGTCAAAAATAGATTAGCTTGAGATCACATCAGTTTCGACACTCGTGTTTCAAATACGATTATATCGTATGTGATACAGATCGTCAGTATAGAATTTCAAAGTCAGATGGTTATTGAAAAAGTACTGTTTTTTTTTCTAAAAAATCAGTTCATGGGGAAACGCATACATTCCATATGAAAAATATTGAAGTTTTTTCTGTCAGAAGCGATCAGACCTCGTCCCGATGAATAAAAACTATTATTTTTTGAAAAGAACGTAGGGTTTAAAAATTGGACCAAAAGTTAAACTCAAAATTTTTACTATGTACTTTCATTTTTCTTCGTTTGCACTAGCTCCGCCGGAATCGTAAAATCGCCAGAAGCCCGAGGGTCTGACCCAGAAAAAACATTTTCTCCAAACAGTCTTCAAATTCGTTTTTTTTTTCTATTTTTTCTTTCATTTCTGCGTCTGCCCGTTCATTAAGTTTTCTGCGGGCTGGCCGGGTCGGCCCAGCCCAACATATGGCGGGCTGCGGGTCCCCGTAAACGGACGACACCCCTGCCCTTCTTTCAATTTAATTTAATATTGAACAAGAAAGATAACTCAGATAACCGCTGTGGAGGTATCAAGGTGATGTGGACCTCGCAGAAAGCTCATTTTTTCGGACGTCGCATCGAGCTCGTTTCTGAGAAACGAGTTCGAAATGAGAAAATATCAAAACCATCCCGGAACCGAACTCACATCTTTTGAATGAATTCGAAAGACATTCACTTTACCGACTACTCTATTCTGTTGTTGAGTTCGTTGGTTGAAAATTGATTTAAATATTTAGATGGTTACAAATCAAAAATTTGTGGAGCTCGCATCGACCTCGTATCGATGTCGTTTTTTCAATTACTTTGTCGAGCTCGATGCGAGTTCCCAGCGATGTAGTTTTTTCACTGACCTCGACGCGACCTCCACAGCTGTTATCTGAGAAGTATATAAGAAACAAATGTGTGGCCGCGGCCGCACAATCGCAAATGAGACTAGCAAGCGCGCGCCACGGACAACCGCGGCAAATAATTTTAGGAGGACGGAAATACTAACTTACTAGCCTACTTCAGCACGCAAATCAAAAAAGTTGATTTTTTACTTTTTTATTTCGCTAAGCCTGTTTTATGTCTCAGGCTTAGAAGTAGGACAAGTAAGTTAGTATTTCCGTCCTTCTAATAATTTTTGAAATTGTTTCGAATCGATCGATCGTTTTTACACGGGATTTTTTTTCGGCCCAAAAAGTTTGCGCAAACGCCGTCTTTTGTCATGTCGAATCATCCACCTTGTTTTAGTCCCCTTATAGGAGGGACAAATGAGAGAGGTAGACGCAGAAATGGAAGAAAAAAAATAGAAATGTAACGTGAGAGTTGCAGACAAAATAAACAGGTCTCACGACGAATACTTTTTATTTCCGGGAATTTTTAATGATTCAATAGAGCGAACATTCCTCTTTTGTCAGCGTCAACTCTCTCGTTTGTCCACCCTAAAACAAGGTGGCGTCTCTTTCTTTTTCTTTATTTCAAAAATCCACAATTGATATATTTATATACATTGCATTCTTTTTAGGTGATCAAAATGCGTGAAGAAGTTCTGGATCAGTTGTTTGATGATCGAGAAGAGATATGGGAGTTTATCCATGAGTGAGTTTGCCAAAATAAACTAAAACTACTTGGAATTATTTAGAAAATTCGTAGTTCAATCAAAATATACACGAATCAATGAAGATGTTTGGAATGATTTCATAAAAACGAAAGAGGTGTCATTGTACACGGCAGCAGAATTGCAAGAATAGTAAGTTGTTTGAATTGGTGTGTTTGTTTAAAAAAGGTTTTTCCAGTTATGAGAGCAGCATGATGCCCACATTACACAAGGCACTGATCGATGATCATAAAATTTTGAACCTTTATAAAGTATTGCGTTTGCGCTTTTCGTTAGAAATCGAGCAATTTTTCCAATATCGAACGAAGGCAAAATTGAAAACTCGAAATGAAATACTTTATGGATTTTCGATGCCAGCCAATGTATTTTATCAACAGCCGAATGTATCCATATCTCCAAAACCTTTCGAGCCTAACTTCGATATACAAAAAGAAGATCAAGTGCCTGGAAAGCCTGCACAAAAATCAAATAAAATGAATTCAGTCGATATTCCAGCTAGAAAATCAGATGATCTCAACAATGGTGATGATGATGTGTTGTCCAACGAAATTATAGAAAAAATGTGGCGCCACGTTGAAAAGTAAGAGTCTCGAAGGACAATTAGTCTGTTATCTTTTTTTTCAGTCAAATTGGAAAAATAAAAAACAATTCATTCGTTTTAACTTCGTTTTGGAAAAGATTCGCTGCTTCTGAAGGGCTCAATTTATACAAAGGATGCGCACTCGTTCAATACTTTTCGTCTCATCTTCAAGATATTTGGTCGAGAAATGTCGTTTTAGCATTAAAGCTGCATTTCATGAAAGATTTGAAAGTCAAACCGACTGATGATATTAAAACATCACTTTTCCGTGTTTATAATATTCATGTCGAATTAGACGAAGAGGGATTTGTAGAAAGGTGGAGTCGTGTAAATGAAGACACGATAGATCGAATTGAAAACGACAAAGACAGAACAACGTTAAGTGATGATAATATTCCATCGACATCCAATGAAAGAAGAGATAAATTGCTTCCTAGAAGAAGTATTTTACGCCCCACTTTTGATTATGAAGATGCATCTGACAACGATGAAGACGCACAACGCGGTAATTTCCAATTTTGATTTTAGGCTTTCCACTAAATAATTGTTTTCAGTTGAATATTCTTTTCTTCAACCACCCCCACCATCAGAGTCTTCGAGTGTAGTTTCAAGCAAAGCGGAAAATCAAAAAATGATCTTAGGAAGAACTGCGTTCACTACTCTCGATCATCTGGAAATGGCAAATTTTTTGTACGATGAAATATTTGAGAACGGTTCGAGCGAGCCTAATGTGATTCAACCAAAAGGAATCACCATCTGGCGTAAATTTATTGAAATGAAAAACAGCACGAAATCGGCTGTCAACATGTCCTCTCAGTGAGTCATTTTGGCAAAATCATTTTCGAAGAAAAGTAAAACGTTTACAGCTATCGTAAATGGTTCCAAAAAATTTTGTATACTGTTCCATTACCACATGAAAAAATTCTCCAACTCTACAAGCATCTGAAAATTAAAGTCGGTAGCGAGGTACTGAGTTTGTAAGTATCCACTAATTGGAATCATTTAAATGAAAAATCTCATTCAGATTAGAAAAGATATTCAATGCAAAAATTAAATTGATAGAAAGTTTTGTTTACTCTTGGAAGTTCAATGATGCACAATCGCAAGCAGGAAAGCGAGGTAGAAATTCCCCTCGTTCATCGGATGATTCAGATTCGCATCCGAAGCGGGTGAAAGGTCGCTCTCCAAACAATATGAGAAGTCCTGTGAAATCGACACCGCGGAAAGGTGGAATCTCAAAGAAAAATAATGAAACAAGAGAACAAGAAGATGTGGATGAAGAATTGATTGTGAGGTTTAATTGGGTATTATTCCAAATTTCAACGTAGCTATTATCAAATTGAAAATAGATGACAAAAAGTAAATCGGAAAACGAGAGACGGCAATAATATTCGCAGAAAAAAAAATTATATTTTTTGATGCGCTGCGCTGCACCGCGTTGCGTGCGGTTTTTAAGAGACGGCAGAGGAAAAAGACACGCGACGCGTCTGAAAACAACATTTTCTCAGCGAATACTTTTATGGCTCTCAAATTTGATTTAATTTTTGCCATCTATTTTCAATTTTATAATAAACGTGGTCACAAAAATTAAGAACTTTTTTCTAGTAGGCTTTTCATTGGTAAAAATTCGCCTGAGGGTTTTACTTTTTTGAGGGTACTGATCATTTTATAAAAAACTTCAATATTCATGCAACTCCCCATCCCATTCAATTTAACACCATTCAAATTATTATAACATAATTTACAGTCAAATGATGGTGTGATTTCGGAAAGCGAAAGAGCGAGATTTCTCAAACATTATTCAATTTCAAAAGATGTCTTGATTGCGCTGAACTACCACAAAGATCTCGGAATGGTGGAAAAAGAAAATGACCAATCGGAACAACTAGAAGGGCCTGAAATTCGTCATGGAATTGTTCCAAAGTTAGAACCAGAGTCAGATGGGTTACCTGAAGTTCAAGAAGAGGCCAGTTCATTGAGTACCGCAACCAGAGATGTTGGAAACAATCAGTTTGTAAGTCATACATCATAGAAGGGTCATACATCATAGAATACTATTTCTGGAAAATTAGTGACCCTACAAAAAATTCTGAAATTTTCAGGAAAATACGTTTGGAAGTTAGTGATTCTACATGCCGCAGACAAAAAGGGGCGTGGCTTATTTCACGCTAAAATTTGAAATATTTGTGAAATGAGGAATTTCTCAATAAGAATTGAAATTTTGAAAAAAAAATCAGAAAAACCGTGAAAACATGCAATTTTTGGTTAAAAGTTAGTGACCCCAAAAAATGTTCGAATTTCCTAAAAAATTGATTTTCAAAAGTTATAAATGAGAACATCTCTCTTAATTTTTTGCAAAAATTCAAGTTGGTCTCATACCTCGGCAAAAATCGTGAAACATTCTGATTTTCAAAATGTGCTCCGTAAATGGGTCCAACTGAAATGTTTGCTATAAAAGATTAAAAAACTATTTTCTAGGGTTGCAAATCGGGTGAAAACGGGTGACACGGCACCATTTGACGAAATACACGTTCGTACACGCACCCGTCATACACGCACCCGTTCATACACGCACCCGTTCATACACGCACCCGTCGTACACGCACCCGTTCGTACACGCACCCGTCGTACACGCACCCGTTCGTACACGCACCCGTTCATACACGCACCCGTCGTACACGCACTCGTCGTACACGCACCCGTCGTACACGCGCATGGAAAAAAAGAAGGAAAACGGGTGTTTTTCATACACGGCGCGT
The DNA here is from genome assembly GCA_963572245.1 of Caenorhabditis sp. 8 KK-2011. NCBI lineage: Eukaryota > Metazoa > Nematoda > Chromadorea > Rhabditida > Rhabditidae > Caenorhabditis > Caenorhabditis sp. 8 KK-2011. The sequence continues at coordinate 5,155,633 of OY751547.1, forward strand.
GTATGACCTTATACACGTTACAGTGTAGCGTGTACGAACGGGTGTCTCAAAAAAAAGAGCGTGTACGAACGGGTGTCTCACGAAAAGAGCGTGTACGAACGGGTGTCACCAAAAAAAGCGCGTGTATAAACGGGTGTGGAGGCGAGTAGACAGGCGGGTGCCGTGTCACACGCGCACCCGATTTGCAACCCTACTATTTTCGAGCAGAAACGCGGGTTTAAAATAGTTAAATTTCACTTTCAGAATACTATAGTCGACGATTCACAGTTTGAGGAGGATCTCAGAAAACAAGGCGAAGACATTTTGAAAGAAGGTCTTCTTCCGATATCTGCTATGAAAAAACCACTATACGACGAGGAGATTCAAAAAACGTTGGATACTTGTAGAACCCACGCAAGGAGCAAGGCGAGTAACGTTATTTTATGAAAGGGGATGAGTAAAGCGAAGCTGCAAGTTATGCTCAAAAGATAGAGCAGCTAAAATATAGTGTTATGCTCGAGCATACCTCGGCCAAAACGTGGAAATCCTTATTTTTAAAATGTCCCTCGTGATTTTTCACACAAAACTTTTTGAAAAATTTTGTGCTTTCGGAATTAATGTATAAATTTTTGTGTTTTGAAATTGTGCCACGTGGAATTACACGTTTTCGCCGAGGTATGTTCCCGAGAACTTTTCTTAAAAATTTGATAATGAAAACAACGTTTTACAGGATAACTATTTGACTATAGTGCGATTTGTGAAAGAAGGATTCCAAAAAAGTATCAATTTCAAGTTGAACAAATTTTCCACGTAAACAATTCTTCGATTATTTTTTTCTGTGAATATTTGTGTATCGTGTTCTAAATCAATATTACCTCGTTGCTTTCACATCTGTATTGTCAATCCAGCCAGATCATCCAACGAGAATATGATCTACCGTCTGAATCTCTCAGTTTGACATGATCTTTCATCGACTTTTTGTGGTAGATCACTTTTCCCGTTGGATGATCTGACCGGATTGACAATATAATATTAGCCGATATCATTATTTTCGTTGAGGTTACTTAAATTATCTTTTTCTTTGTTTGTTTAATTACAAGAACTTCTCTTCTCGTAACTGTCTGTTAGTATCAAACTTACCAGACATGCTAACCTTGTGAAAAACTGATCAACGCAGTTTTCTCCGAGCGTGCAATTTCACGGGATGAAAGATTTTACCAACTCTGTTTTTTTTTGTTTTCAAAGTTCATATTGTTAAGATAACGTTCAGTTTTGTGGGAGGTCAGGTCGGACAGTAATCAGAATTGAACTTCAGTCTCTTAAACAATTGATTTTTGTATTGCGTTTGATGATTATCGTTTAAAATAAAATAGTATTCTTCTACCCATTAATTTATTGATTACATTGCTTTCAGAATGTCCGAAAAGAACGAAACAAAGTCAGAAAAGTGAGTATATTCAACATGTGTATACCGTGTTCAATGCTAATAATGTTTCTAATTCGTTTCATGATAAAAAAAGAGCACCCGATCGTTCGAAAACTGATAACCTAGTATCTATTATGCGGGATTGTATGCAGGTTTAAGCGGAAAAAAATGAAACTCCATAGTCGAGACGAATAAGCACTAACAAAGTTATGTGTTCACATCTTTTTGCCGAGAAAAAAATCGGTCACATTTTCGATCTTCATTAATTTGAGACCATTGTCTCGCGAGAAAGAAGTCGGACTTTAGAAACTGCCGAAAATATTGCGAAATTCGGCATTCCGAAATGCCGACCAGCCCTGAACAGGATCTTTCAGAAGGTAAGAAAATGAATACCATTGGATTTCATTTTTACTCATATCTGAAAGGTGTGCGTAAAATCATAATTTTCTCAGCCATTGATGTTCTCGTCTCTACATTCATACTTCCTTATCTAATGTTCCTTTAAAACGGTATGATCAGCTACAGTACTCCCAGTATCGATAGATAACACAAAACACATTGAACTTTTGAGAAGTATAGCGGACTGATTAGATAAAATAATGAAACAAAAGGAGATGGTTGTTTTAGTTATGATGATAAACGTTGGAGTGTTTTTGTATTGTGCAATTCTCCTTCGTCGGATAATGTTAAATAATAGAATAAATTATTCCGAAAAACGTGATATTGTACCATAGTCCACATTTAATTGTCAACAATTTTTTTTGTTCCACGACACTGTAACATTTTTATGATATGAGAAATGATTGCATCTGGCCATTTTTCTCCATACAGTCTGTAGTCAAATAAAAGATCATAAAAATGTGGAAATAAGGAGAAAAACAATTAATATTACTGATATTGTTTGATGCTCTTTGTTTTTTGTTTTGTTTCAATGAACAACAATTTGGAGACGAGATATGGGTATACTCCCGATGTCGATCATTCTACTCTTTTTGTAGTATTGTACCATCATACTGATATGATTGAAGTCTAACAAGGAGAGGTCGCCAAGCAAGATTACTGGAATTTTTCATATTTTGGTAAATGAAAGAAAATTGTATTCTCAAAATCCTAAGCGTGAACTTCAAAAATTAAATAGCAAAAAAAAAAATGAAAATGACACAACGAGGTTCGAACCAACGACACAGGCGATCCGCACCAGATCTATAATAGATATACGTTCGTCTAGAGCTAGAACTGTAACAGATCTAGCTGAAAAAAATCTGTACCAGATCTATATCAGATCTATTTCACGCGGTCTCACGTCTATTTCAGATCCTGATAATAATCCCTTTCAGTTATGTTACAGATGTTCCTTAGCCGATCTGATATAGATCTATCATAGATCTGGTGCGACATTTCTGTGGACCGCTGGATTAAAAATCTGTGGATGAACTACTGCGCCACGCTTGCGTTGATTTCTAATTTTAAAAACGGATACACATGATTTGTTTTTTCTCCCTTTTGGGCGTGGCTTGGCGACTTTCCCTTGTAAATATGAAAAATATAAAATTCCGGGCCAAACATCTTACCCACTGCTTGTGTCCACAGTAGAGTTCTAGTTACTTCATACTTAAAAAAAAAGGAAAATACTACCATCAAGAATAGAAAATTGATTACTCAAAAGAGTTCAGTTTGGACTTTGATAAGTGATAATCCATACTCGAATCAGCGCATTTGATGTCGCTTTAAGGAGGAAGAACATTGAAAGTCGAAATTCCGGTCCAGAAATCACAGGCCGGCTAATTGAAAATTATCCTGAAAAATTATTTGTTTTGGTTTTCTTAAAAATTCAATCGGGGCCACGCGGTTTTGAAATTTTAAGAAACGAATATTTCCAGAACGAGACTTTCTGATAATTTCAGAGCTACATTTTTTGACTTTTTAGAAGCGTAGAATCATCCTCTGATATCGTGTTGTCGATTCGATTTTGCAACGATATTTCTTATTGAATGTCTTACTTACAATTAATAAATACGTGAATTTGCTATTTTGTCTGTAGAGATTTCAGTGGTGACAAAATCACTGAAATTATGAACTTTTTCTCAAAGTGCTCAAAGAAAAAAGGTTTCCAATTTAGTCACCATGACAAAATCTCGCCTTGAAATGGAGACAAGTTGAACCTCTTCAAATCTGTATATTCAAAAGCAAATGATGATATAGGAAAAAAATGATGACTTCACAAGAAAAAGAAAATCATCATTTTCGCAACTTGTCGTAACTATGAAAACAAAATGGACACACACGAAACGGATAGATTAAAGTAGACATATTTTTCAACTTTTCATTTTTGTAGTTCTTATATTTTTGTTTTGTAAATGAGAATAGCCCCACGTTCATGTTATTGGTACAGAGTGGTTTATATACAGTAATGAATCGAAGTACTTTACAAATTGATATTTTATGTAAAGTTAACAATAACTCTCCAGGAACACATAATGTTGAAAATAATTCCAAATTGATAGTATATTCTGACACATTTCTGATATGACAACACTAGCAATACATCATGTGGATGTGTTGTATAAGATATCATAAATGCCACGTTATCTGTTCTCAATGATTATTATTTTTCACTGACAAATAATTGGGCGGAGTCTTCAAAAAATGGCCTGATCATCCGAAAACGTTGGAAGTTCTATGCACCTCCTTCTCTTTATTATGATATGTTTTTTTAGTTTGATCATTTTTAACATTCGCAAGAACTTTGTCTTTTGAATGAGTGTAAACGAATGCAAAAAAAATAATGATTGTGATTTTTTGAACCTGAGATAAAACAGATCAAACAATCATTCGTAATGGTCTTGTGATTTTCAATTATTTCATTTTTTTTTCTCATTTTGAAGTTGATAACAATTATTTGAAGTTGTAAATGTTTCTTGTTTGATCTCAGGTTTTTTTCTACAAACACATCATTTATATCTAGATACGAAGAGATACGAAGAAAGAGTCTCAGCTGAGATACGAAGAAAGTTCGAATCAATAAAAACAATGCGAAATGATACAGTTTCAAATTTAGTTTTCAGAATGTTTGTTTTTACTTCAACTTCGAATTTTCAACCCTCAGAAAACTGTTGAGGTTATGGTTGTCCATGACGAAAAACAACAAATCTTCGCCTGACATTCTCTTATTTCGAACTATTTTCTTGTCGTTGGATGAATTCTCGAAAAGCTTTGATAAAAAAAATAATATGAACGTAAAACATTTTGGCGTCTAAATTTATTTATTTTTCAATTCATTCCAAAAGTACACGTTGAATCTCGATTAAAAATTTTATCTTTCAATTCGACTTCAAAGTTTTTCATGTTTCTATAACAACTCATAATTACCTCGTTCACATCAAAGAAACAACTTTTGTTAGACATAAAAACACGAACCCAAAATGTCCCCAAAATTAAAAACGATGATAATAACAAAACAGTATTTGTTATTATGATGATTTTTTCTTTGTTCATGTGTGTCAGAAAAAAAAGTGTGTAAACATTTGGGAAGATGACAATTTCATTATTTTCTGATGTAATATGCTTTTAACATTGCTCCTGTTCCTCCTGATCAAATATATAAAAGTCGACGAATAATACCGGAAAATATCATTGTTGTTCCATTTATCATGTTCTTCAAATCACTAAACTTTGAAAATCAGTTCTATTTCCAGCACAAAATTGGAAAACATGAGCGTTGATGTTCGTCGTGACAATTTCAAAAGTTTTTGGGATAAGTATTCGGATGCTCCGGACACAAACACAATGATGCTGAATAGTTCAGCTGAGGAATTGGAGGCCAGTGATAGAGCTGATATTCTATCGAGTTTGCCAGTTTTGACAAACAAAGATGTTGTAGATATTGGAGCGGGAATCGGGTAGGCATTCAATATTATTTCAGAATGGATTATATTTTTGTAGACGATTCACAACTGTTTTGGCTGAAACAGCTCGATGGGTTTTGTCGACTGATTTCATTGAATCGTTTATCAAGAAGAATCAGGAGAGAAATGCTCATTTGGGAAATATCAATTATCAAGTTGGAGATGCTGTGGGTCTCAAAATGGAAAATACCAGGTGAGCATCATCATTTTTATTGAAAAATGGGGTAATTCTCCCGAGTACTTTTCATATTTTCAAGTAAAAAATATTAAATCGGACCAATTCAGCTAGTTGTCATTTCTAAATATTTTTGTTGCAGTGTCGATTTGGTATTCACAAATTGGTTGATGATGTATCTATCGGATGCCGAAACAGTCGAGTTCATTTTCAACGCTATTCGTTGGTTGAGACCACACGGAGTTGTTCATTTGCGTGAGAGTTGTTCGGAGCCGAGTACGGGTAGATCAAAGGGTAGTTCGATGCACAATACATCGGTTGCCAATCCAACACATTATCGATTCTCATCCTTGTATATTAATGTGAGTTCAAAAGATTCGATCATCACCCAGACAGCAGGCTGACTTGTGAAATAGTAGGCTGGCCCGAAAATCACGGGGCCGAGTTGTGGGACTTTTATATTTTGACCCATTTTTGTTAGTTCACGCCCAAGAAAAAAAAAAATACAATTTTGTAGCTGCTCCGTGCTATTCGATATCGTGACGAGGATAATAAATTGTGGCGTTTAAATGTTCAATGGAGTTGTTCAGTTCCAACTTATATCAAAAGATCAAATAATTGGCGCCAAGTTCATTGGTTGGCTGAGAAAGTGGCGGCTGAAGATGGTGCAAAAGAAACATCATTCGATGAACTTGTCCAACTTCTTAGTGTAAAATGGCAAAAAGAACAAGAAGAATGGGATGCAAAATTGGATAATGAGAAGTATATGTGGACTGATTCGATCTTTTCAACACTTCTCAATGATACTGTAATTGCACAAAACTCGGCAATATTTGTCTATACTCCACGTACTGTTTCACCATTCGTTCATGTCAATTCGCATTTGCTGGCTGAAAAATTCACTTGTAATGTATGGAATGTTGAATTGGTTGCTGAATATTATAGAACATCATTGACAAAGGCAACATTGTTGAAAGATCAAAGAGTTCGATATGGATGGAATACTGATTTGCAATCAGCAATCAATTATTGGCAACAAAAACAAGCATCGTTTGACACATTGATTGCCACTGAATTACTATCAACTGCTACTGATCATGAGCTATCAACACTTTCTGTAAGTATGATAACCTGAGTGCTCGGATAACTTTCGAAACACAACAATTATTGTGGGTCCAAAAAAACAAGTAAGACCATTGGAAGAGTATGGTCTGGAAAACCAGGCATGTTCCAGGGCGGCCTCGGAGCCAGTATGCCATGTTTTCTGAATTCCTAACTCAGCAAAACCGTCGGTATCTCTCCGAGATGAATACAGTATATTTTTGTTGAAGGAGAACGTGAAAAATGAAAGATTGCAGTTTGCTCATTAGAAAATGTATGAAATCTACGTGCTTGTGCTTTATAGCTAACGGGACCTCGAATAATCTAACCAAACCCAGTCTCATTCTCGGATAACTCGGGGCCCGTACGGCAAATAATCGGCAAATGTGAGCGGGGAAACGGCGTGCCGTATCTGCACTTAACCATGCCGGTTATCGGTGTGAAAGCGGCGATCAAAATTATTGCGAGCTTGCGGCTTTTTTGTCGCGAATGTGGCCAGTTCAAAAAAGGCCACAAACTGGCCGTAGCTGGTGCTTTTGTCTCGGCGCATTTTTCGCACAAATACACCGGGTTCGCTGCCAGCAAAAATGCGGCATCTGGACCAAAAGTTTTCCGAGTTTCTTCGGAACTTTTGTTATTAGGCGTCAAAACTTGGCGTCGAAATGAAAAATGAAAACGAAAATTTAGGTGCATTTATTGGAAAGTATTGAAAAAAACTTTCAACTTCGATACCAAAGTTTTTAACGTTTATAGTAGTGGTGTTCTTTTTCAAACGTTCAAGATTAGGATTTCCACGCTCTGATATTCAAAATTGTATTGTTTCAGTCAATTATCAAACCAGAAGCCACTTTGATCACACTCGAACCAGTTGAATCAGTCGACGAGAATGCCATCCGCCAACGTCTTTCTGACAATGGTCTCAAATTATTGAAGATCGAAAATGTGACTGAAGAAGCGATTAGTCAACAAGAGAAATACTTCAAAGATCATAATTTGACCGAAGAGACTGTTCGAAAAAATTGGGTTCTTATCCAAGCTTCATTGTAAATATTTTTTCACGTCTTTTTTCTCGAAATTACCCGTATTAAAAATACCGTTCGTATTATTATTTTAGCTGTTTTCCGGTTTTTTGTCATTTTAGAAAGTTACAACAGAAAAAAGAAATACCACTGGTTGGATGAACATGTGCTTGTAAATCGAATATAATGAACAAATGAAGTATTATTTTTTAAGTTTGAAAGCGATTCATACTTTGACGGTACTCAATTTTCGAACATATGCTTTGACTTTTTGACTGTTCCAAAAAGTATTGCGAACAACGTTCTGAAAATTGTCAACAAAGATGAGTGTAGAAAGACAACTTGATACCGAAATTGATTGATTCATCATGTAGGGGGCATTCAAAGATTCCAAGGCTTTAGAATTCTGAAAAAAATAATATTCAAAAAAATTCTGAGCCTTTTTAATTTCCGGTTGGGCAAAAACTCTTTAGAATTTCTATACTCTGACAATCAGTAAAGTGTAAAAACTAACGGATGCTGAATCCGATCAGACCAGCTAAAAACGGAACCCAGAAAGCTGAATTCAAAAAAAAACATTTGTACTTCACTACCAACATTGAATGCAAACATGCGCACACGAATTCAGCCGGAGCCTCTTTTTTTCTTGCAAACACTGGCACACATTTATTGGCCCCGCCCTTTTTGATATTGAGGACCATACAGCTGTACCGTTGAAGGTGTTTAGAAAACTCCCTTTTTGAGCTGATTTTTTTACCGGGCGATTTCTGATTTGAAACCGGACTGAATTTTGAGATCATAGCTCTTTTCGAATATTCTGTCTCACGATTAAAAAAAACACATAAAATGCAGACATTGCAATGTTGTCACATTCTGACTGCAATAAAAAAATCAGAATATTCAAACTGTTTGTCATTTTTCATTTTCGAATGATATCTCAACTTGTCCGTCTTTTTATATTTTCTCAACTTTTCGTTTCTATTCAATGTGTTGCTAAACCATGTTGTTTGAGAACAAAAGTTCACAACACATTGATTCGATATATTCAAGCGATCCGGAATCGGAGCAATGATAATCTATCTGAAACACTTCTGGACAACTTCGAATTGACAAAATGTGATGGATCACTTCAAACTCGCCAACAAATGAACGATGAGATTCAGAAAATCAATGTTCCGATTGACACACGATCATTCGTTATTCTGGATGGTTATGAGATTGTTGATGATGTATTGAAGTTCAGTGCAAATGTGACAAATCGGAGTACGACAGTATCAACAAATCATTATGAAGCAAAACAAGTCAATGGTGAATGGCGTCTGTTTTCCGAGAAAATGGAGGATTGTATCGAGACAAGTTCAATAACGACAACACTTATTGATGAGAATGATGTTGGAGACAGATTAGCTAGACAAATACTCGATTCTTATTTGTATTCGATCAGAACTCAAAACAAAACACGGTTATCTGGAATAGTCTCGAAAGACTTTAAACTTCTATCATGTGATAACAAAAATGTAAACTCGACAGAACTTTTGAAACCCGAAAATTCGATGAAAGCACAGAAAATATCGTTTCAATCAGGAATTTTTTCAAGTTTCCTTGGGGAGCATTTCAATTTTCATCTTGGAGATGATGAGGAAAATTATAGTGTATTTCACACAGTTTTGAATAGGAAAACAGGAAAATATGAAATCAAACAACATCTTCTTTTTGATTGCATTATGAAGAAGACAACTGGAGGAACTCAATCGACAATTGATATCGATGCTTACTTTTCAAGGAAAATCGCTCATTATCTATTCGACAAATACTGCATTTCAATCATTTTGACAAGTTATCGTCGATTTTCAAAAGTCGTATCAAGTTCATTTGAAGTAACAAATGTTGATGGAGAAACAAAAGTATTGGAAAGATATCCATATTTCCATCGAACAATCAGTTATGCATTCTATGAGCCGAATGAAAATCGAAAAATATTCAGAATCGAAAAAATGACAAGTGATGGATCATTCGTTTTTGAGGCCAATATCAATGAATGGAATCGTATCGAATTTCAAGTAAGAGAAATAAATGGAACATTCATGATTGTCGCCGAAAGACATATCAACAACTATTTCAAAAATCATAATGTCAACATCAAATCACTCGGAAGTATTTACAAATCTCAAACAGTCGAACATGCCGAGAATCTATTAGATGAATTACAAAATGTTTTGAGAGAAAATAATTGGGAACAACTTTCGAATTTAACAACCGACAATTTCAAGGTCACAGATTCGAATGGAAAAACATTGAATGTTGTGAAAAATATGACTGATATTCTGAACTATTGGGATCAATCATTGCTAGACTATCAAGTTATCCATGTAGTGAACGATGGTTTAAATCTTCTCGAATTCTATGCACAAAACCGCGATTCGGTTAAATGGTACACAGTGAAAAAGATCGATGGCAAACTATATTTGACATCGGAGACAACATTATCGGAAGACCAAAAAGAAACATTGTTCTATAACATTCTTCCTAATATTGATGTTTCAAACTTGTGAATGAATAAATGTTTTCTCACCTGAACTAATCCATCGAACTCTCTCAAATGATAATTGATAATAGTTGCGATACAACTATTCTTCACATTATCCATGTTCGAATCTTTTGCAGCTACGAGTAATTCAAGTACATACTCGAGATCTTCATAGTTCTGAAATAGTCATTTTTTTGAAAAATAATAGAGGTTGGGTTATGAAGCCTCAAATGTATAAAATTGATTTTCTCGTTAGGTACTGTATTCTCTAATGTTTTGTGGCAATCATATATACCGACCTTTTGCAACTCTTCATAACATTGTCGTTCCACACTTTTCCGAATAACACTAGGTCTTTTGACAGCAAAAAGACAACATAGTGTCAAAATTTCCGATGCCAACTGAGCCGTCATCTTTATAGGAACTTTGTAGCGACTAGTGAAAAGGTAGGTAACTGCCTGAAAATATCTATTCTATTAGAATGAGCGGAAGATTACAACAATCTTACAATTTCGATAGCTTCAAGATTCTGAACGTCTAAAACATGGAACTTCTTGTTTGACGTCAAGTTGATTCGAAAATATCGCGAAGAAATGAAGAGCAATTCTTTTTTGGTCCGAAAAACTTGTCCATTTATTGTTTGAAGTTCAAAGTCGTGACATTTGCTGAGAATTTTGGGAATTAGTCAGGAGAGCGGTTTTTCAAAAACTCGCCTATCTTTGAGACTCTTGAATCGGAAGTCCAGATTTAGAGGAACAGGAACAGCCTGACCTTCTGTGAAATTATCAACATCGCAAAAAGAAATAGTATCGAAATCAATAGTCACACATATTTCAATGAACCTTCCTCTATACTGGATATCTGACAATGCCAAACTGATTATTTTTGAAAATTCTGAATCTTCTGGTGTCCGGAAGTTTCTGCGAAATATCATATCTTCTGGATCTGGATGAGATGTTTCATGAACATAAGACTTTGAATCGGAATCTTCTTCTTGTTGAGCATTCAAGAATTTCATTTGAAATGCGACCCGTTTGACCGGCGGATATTTGTCTCGTAAACCGGCCTGTGTGAGAACAATTTGATATTTTGGTGGTTCTGTTCTTGGCATCCAAAGTGGAACAAATCCATTGAGAACTTTTTCAACTTGACATTCCCAATTGATTAGTGATGTTTTGTAGATTGTTGTAAAAATCGAAGACCGCTGAGATCCGATAAACGATGTTTGATGTCGAAATATATGTGTGAATGTTATCACGTCTGACTCATTTTTCTGATACGGTTCTGAAATTTTTGAACATAGTTCGAGCACTGTTGCTTTCATTTCTACTCACTTGTTTCACTCATTTTTGAATAAGAAAATGTGACTGAAATCTCTAGCGAGAGAATTGCAGCGTTCACGTTTTTCTTTTATTTTTTGCGAATCCCAAGGCGTATATTTTTGTCTTTTTTGTTTTCGAGAAGTTCTCTATCTGATTTGATGCTTTTTCGAGATGGACAAAAATAGAAGACTTGTGAAGATTGCCATAACTTTCGATTGAGGTTTCTGTAACATTCCTGAGAAAAAAAAAAACAATTATTAAGAAGTGATCTCGTTGCTCGAGAGCCCGACATCCCGGCTCGTGAATTACGACTCTTCAGGCTTTTTGTGTTTTTGGGCGTTCAAAACAATTCCGGCCTATTTTCTAAAAAAGAAGTTGTGGGGAACATTTCTACACTTTTGTTTTTTTTTCAGAAAACAAGTATTATTTGTATTCGTAAGTACTAAAACTCCGGATATTATCTAGAACCGCTTCCGGGCTTTTTCTGGTTTTCAAGTAAAAAGCCCGGCCGGCCCAAATCTCCATGACAATCTCAAATCGGTAATTTTTTTGGGCCTACATTTGTGTCAATCATTCCCAGCGACTGAATATCTCGTAGTTTTTGCTGCTCAAATTTCTGAAAATGTTAGAAGAGAGCAAGCGAAAAAATGTACGAAACTTCCCGAGTTTTTTTAAATTCCAGAAAATAAAGATTTTGTAATCGAACTGGAAACAAACATTTGTTTGTTTTTTCTATCTATCCCTGCGTCTCAATCACATAATTTCGCAATTTTCTTCTTTTCGTTCCTGATTGGATTGGTACAATTCTATTGCCCACAAAAAATGATGATTTTATTTCGTGGCCTGTGATTTGGAGTCAAAAAGAGTATGAGAAAAACCCGTGTAAATGTGTATGTGAACAGTGTCGCAAATCGGATGGTTACGGCCATCCGGACCTAGACTTTAACACATTCTTACTCAAAAACGTATTTATTACGATACGATAATCGAAAAAGGAGGGGGGGGGGGGGGTGAGGGGGAATACTCTGCTAGGCGGCTTGAACGGCTGGTTTGGAGAACGGCACTTGTGGCGACGAGTTGAGCAAATAGGGATCGGCGAGGGTTGGAGACGTGGTTCGGTGAAGTATCGGTGGCGGTGGGGGAAGTCATTGGTGTCGGCGGGCGTGGTATCAATGCGGTTGTGATAGATTTGAACACCTCTGAAGGACAAGATCAACTTATCAGTTCTACTATTCAAAAATTCGGCCAACTATTGTCAATCCAGCCAGATCATCCAACGAGAAATTGATCTACCGTCTGAATCTCTCATTTTGACATGCTCTATCATCGCATTTTTGTGGTAGATCACTTTTTCCGTTGGATGATCTGACCGGATTGACAATAGATATTCTTGTCAACAATACTGGAGCTGCAATTGCTGATCGAACTGGATCACGTGGATTAGATGAAAATGTCACGTTTTTGGATTAAAATATCGAATTGCATGTTCGGAGTGTAGTTGAATTGACACAAAAAGCTCGAAAATATTTGGAACAAACTAAAGGAGATATTGTGAATGTATCAAGTATTGCAGCTGGAGAAACATCGGTGAGTCATTAATTTGAGACACAACAGGATTCATAAAATTGATAATTGATCGATTGTCTCGGTTTTAGTCAAAGTTTTTTTTAAACCAATTTATATCTGTTTGTAATTTTTCCAATTTGAATATTTGAATATTTTAGCAACCTCAAAATCCTTACTACTCAATGGCCAAAGCTGCTCTCGATCAATTCACGCGAAACGTTGCTCTGGAATTGATATCATCCGGTGTAAGAGTGAATTGTGTGAAACCGGGAATTGTTTCAACTGGTTTCGTAACAGCATTGGGTGTAACACCAACAGCATCAGATAGATTCTACGCGTATATGGGATCACAACCAACATGTATTCCTGCTGGTAGATGTGGACAACCAGAAGACATTGCCAATGTTATCACTTTCTTGGCTGATAAATCGGCATCATTTTATATTGTTGGCCAAATGATCAATACTGATGGTGGAACTGGACTCGTCATGGGAATGCGAACGCACAATCTTATGGACCTTTTGAAATAATAAAAGTCTTCATAAAAATAAATTCTTTCTTACAAATTTTTTGCTTACAATTCAATTTCGATGAGATTATTGAGGGGTGAGGATTCTCTTGGGGCCGGCCGGAAAATCGCAGGACCTGCGCCGGTCGGAAGTCCGTTCTGGTCTGCCGGACTTTTTTACTGAAGGCCAGAAAAAGCCCTGCCCGAAACGGTCATTGAATACATTCAAAAATGTAGTACTTTCAGACACAAACCATACGTTTTCTAGAAGAACAAGAGCGTAGAAATGATTCCTACAACTTTTTTCAAAACAAATCTATTTGCGGCTCTGAGAAACAGAAGTTCGAAAATCTTCCCGGCCGTGATTTTTGAGCCGGGATTCTCGAGTCTTCGAGAACAATTTCATCCCTGCTTTTTTAAAAAGAGCACAGAGAAATAGTAAACAATAAGTTCACATGTGTGATCGCAGTGAATATTCCTGAATTGGAAACGCAGGTATAAATCACAAAGTCGCTCTAATGATAAATATTTTATTGCATTCTTTCACTCTTATATAAATATATAGATTTTCTTCTGGTAAGATGTGGTCTGAATCGAATTTCGATTTTTCTGAAGTAGACTATTTCCTCATCTCAAACCCCTCGGTCTTTTTTTTTCCAATCATAACCTCGTCGGCTTTTTCTCTCCAACCCATAATAATTCACCTCTCCATCTCCCAAAAAAAGTAACAATGTATTGTCATGTTTTTTTTCAAAAAATGTGCATATTCTGCTTCTTTTTTTTCCTTTTTTTTTCTATATGGCCTTTCCGTTATGCTATGCATTCGAAATAGAAGAAAAAAACGAGAAAAAGAAAAAGTATGTGAGCAGAAAAAAAGAAGAAGAAGAAGAAGCAAAACTAACCCACGTTTTTTGTGTATATGTATGTATGTTTGTGCATCGATTTGTACATGTTTTCATTTCACACCAAAAAAACACCCGACTAGGCCCAATCATGTGTAGAATCCCACAAATTATGTCGTTTGTTTGTTTGATAGTCGAGTTACCATTTTTTTCGTTGTTTGGTTTTTCCGATTTTTGGTAAACGAGCAACCTAAAAACTGAGAAAAAATAGCTCCAGAAAAATGAAACTGTTTCCGAATCAGGCCCATAATACGAGCCCCGCCCAATTTTTCTGATTCGGAGTCTATCAATTTTTGACAAAAACGTGAATATATTTTTAGTTTTTCACTCTTGTTTCACGAAAACATCAGTAGAAATATAGTCTCAGTTTCGATTCACTTCACTAATTATGTTACTCTTTCCGAGACCATTCAGAGTCTGTCTGGGGTTTCGAGAAAACATGATTTTGGAATTATCCGGAAATTGAAAAAAAAAACTAGTTTTGAGAATACAAAAACCGATAGGAAACTGGAGAAATCACCGGAGAGAAAGTACTATATTTTTCTTTTCAGACTACCTAATTATTTTTTCGGGCAAATATTGAGACGCGATTCTAGTGGAAACCACATTGGCCTCAATGCTTGGTCCGCTTTGGAACTGGCTCAAGACCTGGTCTTTCCATTTTGTCTAGCTATTGTCAACATTTTTAACACGAAATGAGTCTAAAATTCATCATCATTCAGGCTCATCGTGTCAGTTATGATCTTACGGATCTTCATAAAATATTTATTCCATCAACATTTCTTTACATTCACAAAAAAACTTGTTCTTCTTATCAATTTTTTATGAGACAGAAAATGAGTTCAAAAAAGAAAAAAAGAATCCCATTTGTCCGATTTCCCACGATCTATTTCAGCTTTCTTTTCTGTTTAAAATGACGTGTTCATGATTAGTTTCGAAACGTCATAATTGTTGGAATTCCTCGTTCTCTTCATTTTTTCAACGCATTCTATTAAGAGCCGAAACCTCTTCAACTACTTCTATTTGACAGCAGCAACTCTTTTTTTTTTCTCGAAAACTTTCTTTTTTCTCATAACAAAAATATCCAATTTTCTCACCCAACAATTTCTTTTTTTTTTTAGTTATATGTTCCTTATTATTATTATTTTCTTCTTTATTTATTTAGCAAAAATGTTATTCCTTTTCTAATAATAAAAACATGAAAAAATAATAATGAAAAAACAACCCATTTTTTCTCTTTTTTCAATGAATAGATCCCAAATAATGTCTATTGTGTCTCTGAAATTTGAAGAAGAAAAAAGAGGAAAAAATAGAAGCACATGGATGAGAATATTTTTATTTTTCTCACCATCAATCAACTTTTTTTTTCACTCCACAAGGGTCGTTATTTTCAGCTTTTGTTTGTCTTTTGTTCTACATTTTTTCGGGCCAACCTCGCTCTGAAAAAATATGATTTTTTTTTTATCTGAATGGACAATATGGGCAGTCAACAATTTTTGAGAAGTTCAATTCATAATTTTTTCTGTAGCACTAAGAAGGGACGTTTTAAAGGGTTGAATCTGTTCAAGGGTGTTCTATTCGAAGCTCTAATTCCAAACATTCTAGCACAGTATCCAATTCAGAGCTCTGGTAACCACATCGTGCGAAATCAATGAAAAACTACCCAATCTGAGAGAATACGAAACCCAGATTTTGTCAACGTGTCACACGTGAACTTCGCACGTGTCACACGTTCATTTCGGATGACAACTTCTTCATACAATTATTTTGGCTCTATAATATCGGATCCAAACTATAAGTCTCTGAATCGATTAAAAAAATTAAAAAAAAGGTCGCACCTAAAGAATCGAAAAAAAATCTATAATGGTGCGTCCAAAAGCGAAAAAAAAAGTGTGTCCAATTTCAAAAAAGAAAAACCTCGGCCGTTTAAAGGAACAACAAAATTTCTCAAAAAAATTGTTGTGGTAGAAGCTGGATGTCCACTTGATACAATCAAACCATTTTCGGTGAAAAATCATTATGTTCCTTTGAATAATTACAGGTTTTGGGTGTTTTTTGTGTTTGAAACTGGACACACTTTTTCTCTTTTTTTTCGCTTTTGGACGCACCATAAAGTTTACTGTTTTAGAAGTGTGAAAGCTCCTATATTTTTGACCCGATTCAAAACATTTTAGAGAAAATTCGGGTTCCGACATTTTTCAGATTCTGAATCGATTCAGTGAAGTTTTTTTAAGCATGAGTAACAAAAATTGTGTTCAATCTCACAATCAGCCAAACTGAAATGACTTAAATATCCACATTCACCCCTCGCTCAATATTCATCTCAATACTTGACCAACCGCCAAGTTTCGTGAAACTCTGAGCTTTCAAAATCATTTATTCATTAATCGCCCGACTTTTCACAATCTCAACCTCCTTTATTCATTCTATATTTCACCAAAAAAATCATCTTAATACTTTTTCATATGGGAAACATACTGGTTCCATCAAATTTTGTTGTTCGAAGAAGTTCGATCAGTGACCGTTTCATTCATAATAACATTTTCCGCATCGCCAAGATCGACGTCAAAAAATGAGCCAATACGCCCACCTAACCTATATTTACATACTTACTCGAACAACAAAAACGTCTTGTTTGTTTTTTGTTTCGTCATATGAATAATAGAAAGAAAGAAAAAGTATCAGGTGAATGATGTGAATAAACCTTCTTTTTTTTTTGAAATTCATTCACGACATTTCTTCTGTTTTTAAAGTTTCAAATTTTTTTAGTGAAAAATGAAACAACTTTCGGCCCAACATATGGTTTTAAATTGTATTTCTTTGGTTCTTCTCAGGCAAAGGCGGGCGACTGTGAGGCGGCGCCGCTAGCAAATTTTCAGGCGGCGCCGCCGGCGTCCCCGCGGCGGCGTCGCCCCCTGTGAAAATTTGCACTGGCGATTGATGGCGGCGCAGCCTCATTTGGCGGCGGCGGTAGGCGACAACTAGCGGCGATTCGAATTTCGACAGGCGGCGCTTGGCTGCGCCGCCTAATTCTGGGGCGACAAAAGGCGGCGGTGGGCGTTGAGTAAGAAATGATGAGGCAGTCGAAGGCGGCGTTCGGCGACAAGAACAGTAATACTCGGCGGCATGCGGCGGTAATAGGCGACGGATAGCTTCATTTTTTAGGTACTAGGAAAATTATGCACATTATGAAAAGAACCCCTCCTTGTTTAATGACTTATCAATTTGCCCAATAGAGAAATAAAGTTTGAGAGAAGAATTTATGACATATCAAAACAATTAAAAAACCGTTTCGTTCGAAATTCTCGCACCTCCTCTGTGTTGAACTGCTTCCATTTTACCGCAAACTGTTGTAATTTTGGCGGAGGTTCTTTCGAATGCTGAAATTAATGAAGTTGATAGAAAAAAGTCCGAAAAAATGTGCCCAAAAAAATTCATGCGGTCCCAAACAACAAAACTTAACTATAGCCAAAGTCTAAAATTACAAGGAACAATGCGATTTTTGAGCTGTGCCCGTTTCAGACATGTTCAAAACCGGTCCCGATTTCTTCAATTTTTTCTCTGGACTAGGGTGTTTTGACTTGGGGTGTTTGTTTTTATGAGTGAACTAAATCAATTCGAAAATCCAAAAGAACAATTCAGCATATGCCCGAAAAACTAACTTACCATTCGTTGTATCTTCCAGCGATCCCATCTTTCATTGTGATCCTTGACGTATTCAGTTCTCTATAAAGAATAGAGATAAGTATTAGTATGTATACCAAATATTAAATTTGAATCAAATGTGCAATAACTGCTACAAAGCATCTTTTCAGAAAGTACTGATACACAAATTTTGTTGTATAATTTGTCTTTATAATTTTTTAGATTTTTAGACTCATCTCGCAAAATTTTCAGTCTGTTAGATCGATTTTCAAAAGAAGTTTTACGATAAACGTTGCTACTTTTTTGTAATTCATTCAGCCGCTATTTACTGTATTATAGGGGCAAAAAAATGACCACTGGGAAAAAATTAAAACAGGTTAATGTAACAAAAAGTTCGCGGCAGTGACTGTCTGTGTTTGTTCGCTACGAGACCAATGTATCTCGCCGCGAATACACACAAAAAGGCAAAGAGTTTTTTCTACAGAAATTCTTTTCAAAATTTGAATTTATATTTCTTTTCAGTCGCCAAATTTTTTTGTTTCTATAATAGAGTGACTATAAAAATGTTCATCTTAAAGAATTTGTTTTTTTTAATTGGAATTTTTAGTTTCCAGTCACAGTTATAACTGAAATTGGAGAGGGTCTTATGGACAGGTTATTTGGAAACCAAAATTTAAATGAAATAGTCAATATGAAAAGTTAACTCACCCAGCCGATCCATATTTTCTTGTCGAGTTCTGACGTTTTCCAAACAATCCTCTAGAAAATGTCCTTAACAATAACTCATTCCAAATAAACCAATTCGAAGTATTCCCAATTTTTGTGTAATAACAATATCTTCAACCTTGCTGATTCCCGGTTTTCGAACTGCAGTAACTGCTCTAGATTTATTCATTGTTAGACTAGAACAAATAGAAAAAACTTACACTGTTATCGACTTCAAGGTAACCATTATCTTCAACAGAGTCGAGAACTGCGTACTCTTCATCGAATACAAAACTTCTCCATTTGTCAGCAGATTTCTGGCGGCACCCATCATATTTTTCTTTTATTCATTGTTGATGGTCGCTTAAAATCAGTTCACCAATATCTTTGCTAAAAAGTTTGTGATTGAAAGAAAACGGTCTTCCAAACTCACCTTGTTGCCAACTTTTTTATCATCTGCAAAGCGCAAAACCGCTGCTGAAATAGGAAAAACAAATTTTCGAAAAAAAAAGAAAATGAAAAATCCCAAAAACATCTGCAAATTCATGTCGTTCTGTATGCAGAATGGCGGCACCGCCGACAACCGCCGATTCTCAAATCATTGAACAAGTTCGGCGACAGTGAGGCGGCGCCGCTTTTTCATAGGCGGCGCTGCCTCACAGCCGCCATTTTTGGCGGCGGCGCCTCACAGCCGCCCGACTTTGCCTGAGTTTGGTTTATACCACATCCACAAAACTGTGTTTCATCTCGAAAAATATGCGGAAACATTGAGATGAGAAAATACACTCTGTGCCTGTAAGCGAATCAGCGAGAAAAACGCCAGGCTAAGCTTTTTGCGGAATTTCCGGCTTTCCGGCTTTTCCTGAAATACTTTTAACTACAACATGCCGATTCTGTTTATTCTGTGCTACTTTGATCGGGTCCGGACCGACATTACCCTCTTTTTCAGTGTCTATCGTGTGTTTCATGTGCATTGAAAATCGAAAAAGGTGTCGAGCTCTATTTAAAAAAAAACATGAGAAATACCCATGACAATGTAAGTTCTTGACATTTCCAGTTGTCATTATTTCAATTATGTTGGTCTTATTCTCATTTCTTGAATTGATTTTCTTATCACCTTTTGATAATAAGAATAATAAGAACTTCTAAATTACATTTGAAGTCAAATAATACCGAATCTCTACTTGAAGGGTTTTCAAATCATTCACAATATACATGGTCCAGACATTCCAAAATTTCACGTCGTAACAAGAAATTTATTTTTGGAAATGGTGTCACGCGTGAAACAGCGTGATCCCCCGCCGGGGGAGTTGCACAAATAACTAAGTTGTTTTTAAAATGATCAGTACCCTCAAAATTAATAGTAACCCCTCCTCTAACTACAGATACAAAATTTCTACGATCTCGTTGCTTCGCAACTCTCTTCAACTGTTTACTCATATTTTTTAAATCTTAAAAATAAGAAATGATTTTGAGTTTAGAATTTTTGTGAATGTTCACATGTGTCAATTAGACATCCTCGTCATCGTCTTTCTGCTAATTCCTTGCGTTGAAATGAGAGACTTTTGAGAATCTGTTTGCATAAACATACAATTTGTGTGGCCTAAACGAAACTAATCTTAAATTGCTTTTCCACGTACATAAATACATATAATTGCGCTCGTCTTTTCTTTTTCTTCGAAGAATTCTTTTCAGAAAAAAAAGAAAAATTGTCGTTTTTTTATTCTTCTCTTTCGTTTCTTTTCGCTTCACTTATGTTGTTTCTATAGTTATTTTTTCGCTCGAGTTCGGAAAATATTTCAACTTAAGAACCCTTACGAAACGAAAAAACAAAAAACAACAACTTTTTTGCCGAAAAATCGAGAACCTATTAAATAACCACAAATAAAGTATACATACAAATAGCCCCCGTTTTTTTCGCCATTCATTCAATTTTCCATAAGTGCCTCTCGTTTTTCCCCATATTTTTCTAGTTTTTTTTGTTCTTCTACACAACTGAAATACATTTAAAATAAGCTTAAATGCCAATAAACCATATTTATTAGGCTAATATTAGTTGAGAAGGCGTAGTACCTCATAAAAATACAATTATTTCCTCAAAAACTTGTACTTTTGTTTATAATGAAAAAAAAACGTTTTTTTTATAAATTATATTTTCAACAGTCTTCATTCCAAATTTCTAAACATTTTCGAGAACATTTGGAAAAAAAACAGGGATCAATTTTTGAAAAAGAAGAAGATGTAAACCCAAGAACTTATTTGGCCCGGGACGAGCTTTTCGTTTTTTTGTTCATCTTGAACCAGCCAGACTTTGATTATTTGTGGCAGCCCAAAATGAAAACATTTCAAATGAGTTTTGAACCTACGAAACATCTAATATGTTTTCTTCCTGTTTCATTTTTTTCTCGAAACGTTTTATTCAGATGCCCACTGAAAATACAGTGACGTCAATGAGAAAGTTCGCACCTGTCGCTCCGCCTTTTTTTGTCGGTTATTTTCTGAATATTATTAGAATACTTCTGAAAATAACAAGAATGATCAAAGACTCACAGATAATAGAACACATTTTAATGAGTTTGTTAGGCGACGTCATAAAAGTACAATTCCGCTCTTCACAAATTCAAGTTTTTCTTTCTCTTCGTTTTTGAACGTTTTGTCTATTTCATTTGTTGAACAAACATTCAGAAAATTCAAAAAATCATCCCTGGCAAAAGTTGAATTGTTGACACAACTTCAAACGATCGGCACCCTCCCTAGTTTTCTGTAAGAAATTCACCGGTTCATTGAATTGAAAACCATTCCGAACTCGTTCTGAAATTCTCACAGTCCCACGGACTGAGCCGTCTATCCTAGATGTTTCTCTAGTTTTGTTCCAGAAAAATATTGACACTTCAAGTTTTTTTCTCTGAAATTCACACAAACATTAGTTTTTCAGATTTTTACAAAACTTTTTTCAGATATTTTTTCTCTTCTTCTCTCATTTTCAAATGTCATGAAATTATTTATAAATAAAACATTTTTGAACCTAGCGTGACCTTTTTCATCTTTTTTCCATTTTTCGAAACTAATTAGAAGTCTGACTCGAAAAATGAGAAAAGTACATATTTTAATGTGCTCAATATTGGTATTTCAGACGAGAAAAAGTGTGTCATGAAAGTCGGAATTTGTTTTTGACATTTTCATTATTCGACTGTAACATTCCTCATTATATTATTCACCAATTTAACTAGTTCAGAGGGTCTATTTCCAATCTATATAAAATATGTAAATTGCCCATCTACAGTACTCTTCGAGGAGGAATTTCCATTTAGATTAAAGTGTTCTCATTCATTTCGGACCTTTTTTTTCTCTCAAAAAAATGAGCCAGTCAAACAGCGCAAAAAACGAGCACGCGTCGAGAATTGGATTAGTTTTGTTCTGTGCATTTTCTCAGTTTTTTTTTCGTTGTGTGCCTCACCGAAAATTGAATTTCAAACAGAAATCGCGTCGAATTCTGTCGATTTTTTCATCCTGTTAAATTGCGAAAAAAAAGAAAACAAAAAAATCGGTAACATTTTTCAATTTAACATTTATTAATAATTTCAGAGGAGAAAAATGCAGAAATTTTTTATTCATTCATCTTTTTTTCGAAACAGAACAAAAAAGATAATTAAAAGTTGAGGAGCACACGAGGAATTTGGTCACATTCTCGTTTTTCTATGGTCTTTTCTTTTTCTTCTTCTTTTTCCTCATTTTTCCACGTTTGACAAGTTCCTTTTTCAGAGTGACAAGTTCCTTGGTGCATTGTCAGCATTGAGGCCACAGTATCAACCACGACGGCTGGCACGGTAAACGGGAAAAATTGGGAACATGTGAATGAGACCTTGAGCTCATTTGTCAGATCAAAATAGTGAATCATGATGTGTATGTGAAACAACACGTCTTGAGAGAATACAAGACGCAGAGTTTGCCACGTGTCATACGGTAACTCGAAGTGTATTTATCAAACACTATAAAAACGTGACCTTACTCTTTTGAAAATCAAATATTTTCGGAGTCTTTTTCACTCTCGAATAGTGCTCATTAATATGATCTGATCCAGTTTTTCGGAATCTGGTCTCGAATGTCGGGCCCGAAAACGTTTTTCTAGTGAAATGGACACATAAAGTTTATTCAAAAAGATCAACAAGGGAACAAAAACTCACATCAGAGGCGGCACTGGAAAATTCCCAAATGATAACCATAATCAAAAACTGACGTGACCCGTCTTAATTCTGTTTTTTTTTTTCAGGGTAGCCGTGTTGCCGAGGCATCGACCTCGGATTACCGAGTGGCTGTATTTGGTGCGGGAGGAGTTGGCAAATCATCAATCACTCAACGTTTCGTAAAAGGAACATTCAATGACAATTATGTTCCAACAATTGAGGATACCTATCGACAGGTGAAACAACACATTCCGATGTGATCATTTTGTTAATTGTTATTCAGGTGATATCTTGTAACCAGAAAAATGTTTGCACTCTCCAAATAACTGATACAACTGGTTCTCATCAATTTCCAGCTATGCAAAGACTTTCAATGAGTAAAGGAAGTGCTTTCATTCTGATATACAGTATAACTAGGTGACAAATAATATACCCAATTCAAATATATATGTATGATGTTACAGTATGCAATCGTTGGAAGAGCTTGGCCCAATTATACTAATGTTGAAAGAAGTAAAAGGGGCGGCAATTGGAGAAGTGCCAATAATGTTGGTAGGCAACAAAAAGGATGAAGAATCGGTTAGTTTTATCTCGAAAATGCCCCTAGAGAACATTTCAAAGTTCTGCGTCATTTCGTAACTTATTGTGACAACCCGACAGATATGAAAAAGTTCTAACACTCCAAAGATTCCCTAATTTCGAAACATTTTCTTGATAACCTGTTGGGGTTTGCTGTGTTATTAGACCCTTTTCTTACCTTTCTTCAAATTCAGAAACGAGAAGTATCAACAGCAATTGGTCAAAAAATCTCTGGTCAATGGGGAACTGGATTCATCGAAACATCAGCAAAAAACAATGAGAACATAACTGAACTATTTCAACAATTATTAGCTCGAGAAAAGAAGCGACAATTGGCATTGACAATGGATGATCCGGATGGTAAAAATGGCAAAAAGAAAGGATGCGCGGTTATGTGAACTCATCTATTTTCCATCTTTTCGTTCTCAATATTTATTTTTCTTTATTTTTCATTCACTTCTAGGGATCTACAAATCCAGTTTGTTAGTTTTAGTTACGTTTTTTCTTTTTTGAATATTTTTTGAGAAGGGTTACTGTCTCTTTTGAATGTTTAATTTATTATAATAAATTAGTTTTTTTGGATTCAGTTATTTTGGAAAATAATTTGAGTTTTGAAAACAGTCACAGTTTTGCAGTGTTTTTTTTTTCAAATCTCCGATTGAAGCTGGTTTGAATATAAGATAATCGAAAACAAATCAATTGAGGTAAAAAAACGTGAAAACTGGCGTGGCCCTAATTTCTTTGTTATGGAAAAAAGGAGTCACGGACTTCAATTTTTTATTTCTTTTTTCACATTATCTTTCAATGAAAGTGTAATGTAGAAATCTGTCAGTTTATAGTTCATCGAATGCTAAACCTCATAACAGAAACAGCCCTACAAGGGAGGGGGGGGGGGGGGGGGGGTAAAGGGAGAAACTTTTTTTTCTCGAGTACTAGACTTTTTCTTAAAAATTCCCTCGAGCAGTATACTATATTTTAGGTGCTGTTTCTTTTAAGCACAACTTGTCGATTCGCTTAACCTCCCCTTTAACAGGATTCTCAGAAAAAGTATCACTTCTCAAGATAATCGTTTCCATGAGTACTTTAACAACTTTTAATAGTTTTATTCAACGAAAGATTTAAAAAAATTAAAGTAGGCCACATCAAATTGTATCTTTCAGTGGCTAAATTTTCAGGTTTCTGAAACTTTTCAAATTTTTCGTGGTAGGCTAAATTAATTTTTTTTTCGTCAAATTATATTTCTTTGGTTTAGGCCACATTCACAAAACTGTGTCCGATAAAGAAAAATTCAATTAGATTCAAAAATAAACACTGTTCCAACAAAATACGACAGCTTTTTTAAAGTTTGAAAAACCAACTGGAAATTTTGGGATGACCTCGAAGTATGGTTCTTTGAATTTTTACTCTGAAAATCAATGCTCCTAACACTTATTGTTAGTACTTTCAAGTGATTCCAATGTTTTCCAACAATAATTATGTCCTTTTGAAAACAGGCCAGCGGAAAATCAGAAAATCAAATGTCATTTTGAATTGAAATACACCAGTTGTCATAGGTACAACATTTTATGTTTTCCGAAAACCTCGAATTTTTCAAATTATTTTTTGATGTTTCATGTCTAAATATATCGGAGAAATTACAAGAAACAAACAAAAGGTCAAAATAATCATTTACATTTTTGTTCTTTTTTTTCTTTTCTCGCATATTTTTAGCATAAATGTATTCACAATAAAAATATCAAATTTCGATTTTTTCCATTTCTCGTATAAGTTTCATAGTTTTCACACTTTCAATGTTTTCTTTGTTTTGTTGACTTTCTGGACCGATTTTCAATCGTTTGCAAGCTATGAAGAAACTCTGAAATTCTTGGAAAACTTTTGTTCCCCGAGAAATTGACGCGTAAAAGCGCGAAAGCGGCGTGTCGTGCCTTTTTAACAACGGAACTCGTGCCGTATCTGCGCCTAGACATGCCGATTGTCCCTTATCGGTTATCGGTGTGGGAGCGGCATGCGGACCCAAAGTTTTCCGAGTTGTTCGAAGAATTAGCTACAATTATAAAGTCAAAACTTGATGATGCAAAAAATTGATCTATCCCGTTAGTTTTGGCAATTTTGAACACTTCTCCCTGGTGGAGCCCAGAACGACGGGCCTGTCCTGATGGAACATTTTTTCGGTTCGTTGTCCCATAGGTAACTTTAATTTTTTTCTTATCGAGTTCAAAACCTTGATTTTATATTACCCTATTTCAAATCAAAGTTCAATGAATTCATGAAGTTTTTTGATTTCCTGTTCAAATTCGCGTCATCCATAAATCATTCACATACCTTTTGAAAGAAAAACTTTGAACCAAAAAATTGACCCGAAATAAACAGACTTGGTTTGATGACAATTATGTTATCTTTTCTAGTTGGCTGGTAGTCCCGATAACATGATGTTCTCCTAATCATCAAACAACTACTTGAGGGTTGTAAAATTTGACACTTTTGCGACCTTTCTGATAACCTGTTTTTCAGATGTGACAAACAAATCGGAAAGATCTTCTTTTTCTTTTTTATTTATATTTGGGCATCTCAATTTTTAAAGAAGAATATGAGCTCGACGTTTTTCTTGCCGGTGTGCTCATTATTTGTTTTGCAAAATCCGTGTGACTTTGGCCGTTTTCCGGACCCTTCCCTCATTTTTTCTTCTGACTGTTGATGGTTGCTTCAATGAAAATATTATTTGATGAAAGATCAACAATGTGATACTTCAGGACCTGGTCCGATTCAGAATCCACCTATCTAAACAACATCAATAAATGTTGAATTATTTTCTTGACAAAAAAAACACGTGAACTTTCCAAAATTTTCCAAAATTTTTGAAAAGTTAAGTTTTTCTTATTAATCGGAAGTACATGATGTGTGAGCTCGAAAGTCCAACTCTCTGAAATAATTTGAAAGTTCGTCAAATATTTGAATGGGAATGTGATTATTTCTATTGATTTGATATACTAATCGCTACCAAAAGTCAGAACTGGGAGTTGTTTTGTGTGTTGAATATGTTTCCTTTATTCCCGAATTTGAGATGAATACCTTCATTGTTCTATTGGGTGTTTTTTTATTGTTTGATGAATAATTTCTGTTTTGTTTTGTCTTTTTTCTAGTCAAATATTTCTTAAGCCACCGTTCAAAAAAACAGAATTAGTCTCTGAGATGTTTTTGATTAGAATGATGACTCTCCTTGTTTTGTTAACTCTTTTTTGTTACTTGGGTTAGTTTTCAGATTCAAGATCCACTTCCATGTATTTTACGACATAGACCGACAACTGAAAGAAAAAACTTCAACACATTTTCAAAAGTTCAACTTTTTTTTTAGAAAACTGAGTTTGGCACTAAAAACCCTCCAATTTATTTTCAGACTGCCCTTACTCATTTTCTTTTCGTTTTTTTTTCAACCTACCAGATGCCCAAAATCCAATTATTCAGTAAAGTTTGGTTTCATTGAAAGGCTTTCTTCGTCCGAGCAAAACATGAGTTCAAAATTTCATCCCAGTTGAACTTTTCGTTTTGAAGCTAATAATACTTCTCTAAAAAGTTGTGTTCATCAAATCACAGTATTGTCAATCCAATCAGATTGATCAACGGGGAAATGATCTAAATACTCATAAAAAAAGGAAGATAAGATATCGGATCAAAATGAGAGATTCAGGCAGTAAATCATTTTCAAGTTATTTGGTCTGACTACATTTATGAACAGTGACTCTCAAAAATTCGACGTCTTGAGATATTTTTCAAAAAAAAAAAACATTGAGATATGGGTAAAATTTGAAACTTGATCCACCAAAAATATTATGATTTTTCTCTCAAGACAGAAACGTGACATGACAAAATATTTATTTAATTTTAAGATCAGTTTTGAACAACTTGAAAATGTTCAAACCGAGCACAAAAACCTTATGAAAATACAGATCCATCCAGGCTTCTCGATTTGTAAAGATCCAAGTCCCACCCACATTTTTTCTGACACTATAGCTTTCGAAAACTAAAATGTCATTTCTAAAAACTTGAACCCTGGCTGAAATATTCAGAGATTAAAAAAAAACATTTTTTTTGCAATTTCTAGCAAGCTTGGACTCTCCTAAAATAATTCTCAAATTTGCATCGAAACGAAATGTCCCCTTAATGGGTTGTTTTTTGGTCCCTGTTTTATGATTTGTTGACCTAGAGTACGACCAGAAAATCCTTCTTAGCATCCTCTTTTTTTTTCTCAAATGCAAGAATGTCTATTTTTTGTTTCTTTTGGACCATCTCGAAGTCATCGCATTTCTCCGGATATAAACCCGAGTTGTGCAAACATTGTCAATATATTTTCAGCCATCCGGAGAAGGTAGACGTCGTCTAATCTTTGTTGTTAAATAAATAAAAACAAAAAAAAATAAGAATCACGTGAAAGGGCAAATACTTTTTTGATCCCTCCAAACTTTCTCTCATTTTCTGCCGTTTTTTTCAAACCTTGAGCAAATATTTTTGTCATTTGAATTTCATTTAATTTCTTCCACCAAAAAGAGATGAAAAGAAAGGTCACAACTGAATTTATTACATTTTTTGTGCCAATTTCATTGTCTACTTTTGTCTTTAATTTTGCGAAATTTATCTGAAAATATGTGCAAAAATTTCACTATTATTCCAGATTTTTGTTTACATTTCTGCATTTTGTTATGATAAAAAAACAACAAAAAAAATAATTTTATTTCTCTGTCTTTTTTCTATAACATTTTTTGCAACAGTATTTTCTTTGCATAAAAACATCAGTTCTCTTTGAAAACGAATTTGAAGTAGATCTTGAAATGCTCCTGATTCACCAAAACACTTTCAATTATTTTCAGGAAATCAGAACTTTTTTGAAAAATAAGAAACACATGATACTTCTTTTTTTCTCTTTTTTTTCCTGTTTCAATTACAAAACTAATTCAAAGGACCTTACAAGGGAACTATGATAGCTTACTAACGGACTTTGAAATGAGATATATGCTCACCGATAGAGTTTTTTATGCTGATCAAGATCCCGTAGCTAACTTTTGCAAAGCTCCAGCCAGAAAGCTGAAAATCACGTTTTTGTGATCAGTCCAAAATTTTTAAATGCATCCCAACTTTTTCAAAGTTTTATACTCATGAAAATTAACTAGTGGATCTGATAGGAAATTCAATTCTCTACACGATGGTTTAATTGAAATTTCAAAAAAGTTTTGAAAAAAGTGTTTTTTTCTGAAAAAACATGAAAAATCAGAAACAATTTCTAAAATTTAATAATTTTCACGTTTTTCAATGCAATTTTTTTTATTTTTCACGTTTTTTTGATCTACCTTTTTTATTAAAAGTTTCGGGCTCATTTTTTCAGAGTTACAACTACAATTTCGAGGTTTTTAAGTGCTCCTATCGTTCCTGGCATGCCAGATAACCCTTTATTAGTCTCTCATCACTAAAATAAATTTCGTGCTCAAACTTTGAGCTCGATTTTTAGCGTTCTGCATGGAGCTTTGCAAAAGTTAGCTACGGGATCTTGATCAGCATAAAAAACTCTATCGGGTGACACATGTCTCATCTCAAAGTCCGTTAGTAAGTTTTCACAGTTCCCTTGTTAGATCAGAAAGGGTCTTTCATCCAATTTGACTTTGGTGATTAGAAAAAGAATATACTAATTTAATACACATGTGGCCCTCAAAAAGAATGTCTTCTTCATCTCTTTGTTTTTTTCTTCTTTTTTTTTGTTCAAAGTTCAGAAATCTTGAAACCACGCAAGTGTTTTGTTTTACTTTCTGTGCAAAAATTCTAAGTTCAATTTTTTCAAAATCGAACTGTTAGGCGCGTAACCCGGCACCCGCTTGTTCTGATATATTTTCTCATGAGTTGGTTTTTGGAAAAACGTGTGTCGAAACTTCCGGAGAGTCAGTAACCCTCAAGTCTCGCGTAAAATGATAATTGCAGATTCGGTTTGAACTGGTGAATTTTTGCCGCCGTTTACTCCTCCAAATAGAAGTATAAAAACATAATTGAAATTTCATTTAGCTTATGAATTATTCAATTAGATTCATGAATTTCTGCCCATGTTTTTTTTTTTGAAATTGACAAAATTATATTTCAGAGCACACAAAGTTCTTGTGTGTAATTACTTTTAAATGACGCATTTTGTTTGGTCATATTATTACTTGAATTATGCATTTTCAGACCTTTCGAATTTGTTTGCATCCCACTTTCTTTTTTTATAAAATTATGCATGAAAAAATGTTAAAATTAGTTCAAAATTTGAAGAAGAAACGGAAAAAATGTCACTGTATCGCTATCTGTGTTCATACATGATCCAACACAAAAAAAAAGTCGTTGAGTAATGACAAAACGGATCGCTTGTTGAGCCGTAAAAAGTTCACGTTGAATAATCTGACTTGCAACGTGAAATATACCTACGAAACAGAAATTTATTAAAATCAGATCAAAATGACAGATTTGGACAGTAGATCAGGATACGTTGGATGATCTGGATGGATTGACAACGACGAGTTCAGAATAGGTGCTTGCTTACTGAATTATTTTTGAGCTCTTATCGTTTTCTCGTATCTTGTAATGTCGTGCTAGAAATGAAATTGTTTCCATGAAACAATTAACAAAATTTCCTATCACATCTAGGTATTTCTGACAGTACTCTTACTGTTTATCGTGATTTCTACAGTTCAGAAAATCACTCTCGTAGTTGCTATCACAAGACATTTTGAAACGTCCTAAATCTGAAAACTTCAGTTTGAAACTAACTTCTTTTTTCTGCACTTGTTTGCTTTTCCTGTCATCTTTATCGTGTTATTCTTCTTTTTTTTCACTTTTTCATATTCCAACATTTTTCTTGTTTATAAATTAGAGAGAAGAAGAAAAACAAGAATCCGACAGTGTTTTTCTGAGAGCAAAACTCGCCATGACCTTTTCTCATTTATTTTCTTCTTGATTTTTCAACCTCATTACTTTTCTTTTTTGTGCCCATAAATAAATCTTTTCCGTTTTGAGCCAAAAATATTTCTATGTTTTGAGCAAAAAATAAAAAAATAAAAAAAGGAAATATAATTGAGTAGTTGGCTGAAAGAAAAAAAATGATTGGATTGAGTTCATTGGCTAGAATTCTGGAACAATAGAAAATCGAAAATATTTCTGAAAACAGCGAATCAGCAAATTCTGGTCAGGAATATTTTAGTGAATGTCTATTTTGTTCTCTAAGTTTTTATTCGAAACAATTTTTGACTTTTGAATTTGAAAAATAACAGTTATTTGCATTCTTTTTGTTATTTTCCATGTTTTTTTTTTGCTTTTTTTTCATTTTCCAAAGAATGGAAAAAAGTGACTTTTACATAACATGTCGGTGAATGAATAACATGTCAAAATTAGGTTAGATCTGCAATAAATCGGATTTTTTAATTCTCGAGTTTTACAATTTTTGCACATGAATTGTTTATTTTTTGCAACAGAAATCCAGATGTTCGCTTTTCTGACAAACTCACATTTTTGACACCACCGAAAACAGTGCCCAAAAAAATGAAAAGGAGACACTCGGCTATTCAGAAGTTGTTGACTTTCAGCACTTCAGTTGACAAGTGTTTTCCCAGAAGTTTATCTTTTTGGTCTGAAATAATAAGTGATTTTCTGCTTTCTGTATTCTTTGATTTGATTTCGGACGAACTTTAAAATCTTGGGTTTTTGAATTGTTGAGACGGATAAAATACATAGTTTCATGAGAAAGTAGATGTGCGACTTTTTTTTCAATTTCGTAAACTCAATTTGAAAAATTTAGGAAATACATTTTGTCGGCCGTTAAAGTATTAATGATGAGTTGAACCTGTCAATTTTCATTAATACAGTAACCCTAATTTCGACCAACCAATTTTTTTGAACTGTTTTTTTCTCAAAACGTGAACATTACTGTTCATGCGATGTGCAAGGTAAAAAAAATGCAAAAAATTAGCAAAAAAAAAACTGAGCAACGTGACCTTTTTTCCAAAAAAATTTAA
Source organism: Caenorhabditis sp. 8 KK-2011 (assembly GCA_963572245.1). Taxonomy (NCBI): domain Eukaryota; kingdom Metazoa; phylum Nematoda; class Chromadorea; order Rhabditida; family Rhabditidae; genus Caenorhabditis; species Caenorhabditis sp. 8 KK-2011. The sequence goes on from OY751547.1 coordinate 5,187,197, forward strand.
TTTTTTGCATTTTTTTTTCTACCTTGCACAACTTTTTAAGAAACGATGAGAATATACTCGTCATCGATTATATGTGGGTTCAATAATTATTTTTTTTTGTTCATCAAACAATTAAAACAACTCATAAAATGTTTGCTATCAGTTGATCATTAATGATGTTGTTCGAATATCAACCCAATTATTTTCAATATTTTTGGTGAAATAATTTTTCGATCCGGTATATTTGAAATAATACAACCAGATTATCTCACTTACTTCTGACTTTTATTTTTCACCAATATTTTCCTAATTAATTTTTTGATTCACCACAAACGAGATTTTGAGGAAAGTGAACATTCCAAGCAGTATGAAGTTCCGAGTTATCAATTTCTTATTTCCGTCGAAATTTTCTCAGTTGATCAATTTCGGATCTAATGTGTTTGTTTATGATGAATGCAACTTTCAATTAACCATCATACTTTTCTCATCAAACATGACGCTTCTGCTCTATTTCTAGCTTTTTTCTAGTATTGTTGTAGATTTTTGAAATGAGAAAAAGTGATCTACATCAAGACAAAAATGCATAATTTCTTGCAAAAATTAGTGTTTTTTGAGTATCTTTTTTTTAGCTTTGGATAATCTTCTGTTTGTCATCTTTTGAGTAACGGAAAATAATACTGCAACGTATTTTTGTGTTCGAGTTATCAGAGCTAGAAATTTTCACAAATTGTGTTTCTCGTGAAAACTCGTTTTTCGTGCACGTAGCCCAATACTCTCCGATTTTTCGAAGTTCATTCTTATAACAAGCTGCAAAATAGGAGAGAGCACTTTCAGACCACTTGCCAGACGAATCAATAATTACACGTTTTGTTTCTAGATATTATTGAAAACGTGAACTGATGTGTGAAACAACGTTTTACGAAAAAAAAACAACATGGAAATGTGTATTTTTGGTTGAATATACTAGCTGCGTCTCCGCCCCACGCCCACTCTCTCATCTGAAACAGTGTGACAGCACATCCCCTCTAGGAGTTATAATTCCGGAGTTTCATTCGACTGTTCATAGATCCGTTCCATTCGACGTAATCTATTTTTGACGTCTTGCAGCCTTTCCAAACATTTTCCAGTTTAATCCGAACACGAAATCCGAATGATTTATTCTCAAAACTAATCAGAGAATTACTGATTTTTTTTTCCATCAAAAACCTATGAACAAGGAAAATTATAATCCCGTCCAAATCGTTGTTTTTTTGCTTCTCAACAACAATTTTTTATTTCACAAGTTGATCAGTGTTGACATGTTCAACAGGCTCCTAGTTTACCTGTCTCAAATATTCTTCTTCTTTTTTTTCGCCTTTTCAGAATGTGTTATAAACATTGAAATTGTCAATTTTATAGTCGAAAAATTGGAAAAGTCTTCTTTGTCTATTTTTTTTTTCGAAGAATAAGGGCATTTCTTTTCTTGAGAAGTATTCCCAATTAGCACATTCAAACTTGTTGTTATTTATTTTCACAACTTCTTGTTTATTTTTGGATATTTTTATGTACTCATACTTTTTTTTCTATTTTGAGGTTATATGTAAATTATGTACTTATCTGTCGGGAAAAACATCGATGAGCTCACAAAAAATAGGTGCTAAATTTACATTTTGTCTGGGAATGGAAATGTCCTGAATATCGCAGTTGGCCTATGAGCCCTGGTTTTTCTGCAAGGTTTTGATTCAAGTTCACCTCAGAAATTTGTTTTTTTTTGCCGTCCAGTCAACAATTTCGATCTGAAAGTTATGAACCAAGTTCTCGATAGTTTTGGCAACGAAAGTTTCGAAGAAATAATGCATTTCAGAAGTAAGTTGGATATATTTTAATTTTGTGTTATTTTTCGGAGAAAACATTCTTCCAAAATTGGAAACGAAACGCACTTGTTGTCTAGAGTTGAGACGAGTTTGTCCTTTTCTTTAGAAACTTGTTGTTTGTCTGAAACTTGTGATGCTCTGGGGGTCTATAACAATTATTCTCATTCACCATCACTTCTTCCACATTCAACTTTCAAACTTTAGAAAAATAGTTCATTTGAAACAGTAGTTTTTTCATCGGGCCAGGTTCTGTTTTCCTTTTGGTTCTGTTCCAGTGAACTCCAATAGATTGACCTCGCGAAGTTCCCTTGTCAGACCCTATTCAGTAGGCCTAGTTCAACAGACCGATAGCTCTGATTCATTATATCACAACATACTGATTTTTGATCGCTGCAAAAAAAAATGAATCTCAACTCATGAGTGTTCTGAACATCCCCTCTGTGAGCCAGATATTTTGGTCTTAGGATGTTAACTATCATTCGTCATCATGTTTGATTATATTTTGAAAATATTATTTTTTGCTCAACTTCATTTATTATTCATATTCAGTATCCTCCACCTATTCGAAGGTCCTTTTTTCCTTCCATTTTTTGCTCTTTTGTTGCCTTTTTTACTGTTTGCAAAAAATGAGGATATTTCTGTTCTGAATATTATTTTCTTTCCAATAAATATTTTTATTTATTTACTTCTAGTTTTATTTGATATTTCAGACAGGATATTTGTCTCAAATTGTCCAAATATTATTTCGAACCCTCCTTTTATCCTCCCTAAAAATAGTTATTTTAATTTTCTTTTCCAAAAAATATGACGATCAACAAAAGGGCGGAATTATTTTTGAAACCAGTCCGTCACCTATTTTTTATTTTTATTTTTTTCGGACAACTCAGTTTATTTTGTTATTCTGATGTGCTTATTTTCCACAAATAATAGTACACTTCTATTCAAAATGTGAGGCAGGTTTCTCGAGATTTTATCGTCTTTTGCCATCCCTTTTATTTGAACTTTTCTAACTTTTTTCTGAAACTTTTTTTTTCAATTTGAAATTCTGAAAAAAGAAACGTGTCGGTTTTTAATCTCATTTTTTGCTGTTTCAAAACAAGATTGAAAAGTAAGAAGAAAGTTTCTCAGTTCTTTGGCAACTCATTATGTTCTTGCTAACACAACAAAAAAATGAATTCAGAGTTTGGAAAACTTCGAAAATCAAAACATTGCAGTATACATTAGAACTTCCTAAGTTTTTGGAAATCGAGAATAACATGATCATGGATTTTAAGGCTGAATTCGAGTTTTTTTTCCCAGTTCCACAGATTTTTTTGTGCAGTGTGTATTTTTAATCTTAATGTTTTTGATCATTTTTCTAGATCAGACCTTTTTTTTGTGAAAAAAGGCGCTTTTTTGACCTAAATATTCTCAATTTCCAGTCTTTGAACCAGTTGTTCTTGTTTTGTTGAGTTTTTTTTGGCTCGTGCTCGTGGTTTCTAACATGTTGTTCTACAGTTATTGTATTACTCTAAAGTCAAACAAAACATTGAATAGAATCGAAACGAGCATTTCATCAAGATCTTTTTCAGAGTCAATATTTTCTTTGTCGTAAGACAATCTTTTTTTCAACAGATCTATTTCACTAACTTCGAAGTACATACATAAATACGCAGGGATCATGGGTTTGAAGACTATAAAAAGAAGGGGAAACTACCGTTTTTTTTGTCGGATGATTGAGATCATCTTTTTCTGCGAACAGATTTGCCACCCCGTTTTCTCGATGAGAGGTTTTTTGTGTTCTGGTTCTGTTGTTCCAAATTAGTCTCATTTAAAAGAGCATTCTCCAATTAGTCGAAAAGTTTTTTCTCCGTTCCTTTATTTCACCAGGAAGTCTTCGATTCAAAACTTGGACAAAAAGTGAACGAAACAATTTATATTTCTATGTTTTACCTGTAACCAAGCGTGAGATTCGGGCTCTCTTGGGCCGATGGGACTCGGCGGGCCTTTTTCTAGAGGCCAGAAATAAGCCCGCCCGGAAACGGGCCAACAATGAATGCGGAGTTTGGGTAATTCCATATACAAGTCTTACATACTCTAAAAGAACAAGAGTGTTGAAATGGTTCCCACAACTTTTCGAAAAATTATATTCTCGGCTCTGAAAAACAGAAGTTTGAAAGTCGGGCCGGTCCTTTTTTTTGCCCGGCCGAGAACATTTTTGAGCCGGGCTCTCGGGCTCCGGGCTACAATCCCTTTTTGCAACGAAATTTTTCCCAAAACGGTGATTTTGTGTTGAAAGATCCTGTCCAGTTTTTTTTCGATTAATTTTATTCTACGTCAAACGTAATGTCCTATTTTCAAAAAAAAAAACCTTTGTTTCAGTTCTTGAAAATAATATGATCCAAATGATGAATGTTTGTTCATTTTTGTTAAAAATAGCACTCCTGAGAATAGAACATTTCGAAAAGTGCTCCATCTTCTGAAAATCCCACCACATATTTCTCCGAACAAAAAGTGTTTCAGAAAGAGAAGAAAGATCATTTTGAGAATTGAAAAAAAAATGGAAAAGTTGAATTGTTTATCTACTCACACCCTCACTTCTTTTCTGAAAAAAAAGTTGATTAAAAAAATTCCAAGAGATTTTTCAGATCTCTGAAAGAAATGGTCCCAGAAAACAAGATCAAGTATGGTCTTGGTGGCTTAACTTCTTTGAACTATGCGGTTTTTTAAAGTTTTTATGGAGCGAATTTCAAAAAATTAGGTTGAAATTAGGTTCATAAAAACTTTAAAAAAATACATTCCGGTAATGATTATTCTTGTTCAAGTTATGCATCTACTTGCTCTTTTCGAATAAATTCAAACTATCTCCTTAAAAAGAAGGAAGCTTTGAAAAAAAGAAGAAAAAAGAAGAATTTCAGTTTGAATCTATTTATTTATTTATTTTTCAATGATCTGCAAACCAAACCAAAACAACCTCCTCACACGTCTTCTAATTTGTTGTTTTTTTTTCTTTTTCTTTTTTTTTCTAATTTCTTTATTGCGAAAAGATTGTTCATAGAAACATCTTAGTTTTTCTCAAAGATGTGCAGGTTGTCAAGGGTACTGTGGCTGATTATTCTTTGTTCAATTTGATCATCATAAAGCATCTCAAAATTTACAACTCGGCCATTAATTTCATCTGCCATCCCCTTTTTTTGTTTTTTTCTGCTCCTCAATCTACAATCTTAAAAATTTTTACGTATTTGCTTCGTTTTTTCTTTATTAAAAATCTCCAAAAAAAAGTTCGGATTGCACAAAAATGAAAAATAGGCCACGCCCCTTTTTTTGTCTTTCTGCAAGTTTTTGGTTTACTTTCTCTTCTCAAATATTATTATTTTTTATTTCGTTTTTTTTTCATCATGAGCAAGAGTTTGAGCTCTTTTGAGCGTGACCAAAAAAAGGCCGTAACATCCACATCGGCTTGAGAATTCTGATTCGAAAGTGCGAACTTTTCTGACTTCTTGAACTCATTACTGAATGTCTTCACAATATTTTGTTCAAAGAAAAAACAACGATTTTTGCAGATGAAGTCTCGAGAATTTCGAGGAATAATGGCATTCATCTATCTACCTGTAATATTAGTTGGAATCCTTGGCAATATTTTGTCATTTTATGCATATCGGAGTAAAAATAGGAAGTCGATGGTCGCATTTTTATTGTATTCATTGTCGATTTCCGAAATTGTTCTTCTTCTTTTTGCACTTCCATTATTTTCGTTAATGTATTTACCAATATGGTGAGTTTAACTTTTTGAAAATCGAGAAAATTCAAATGATAACAATTTCAACGTGTCAAATAATGGGAAACTAGTGTGTGTATGTCACGAATCCGATCACACCAACTCATCTCCACTCATGTTCCCTCATTTCCAGTTCACACAAATCGAAACTAGAGGGAGTTATAGACTCAAAACCCAGATTCAGTCGAACAAAAACTACTGAAAGAACTCGACTTGAATTGTGTTCAGCCTTACATTTTAGAAAAATTCTTGTTTTTTTTTCATAGTTCAATGTTTTATTTGGGTTACTGTAGTTCTGCCTATTCTGAGAACCTAAAGATTTCGAAAGATTTAATATTTGGATTTTGCGAGCTTCTCAGAAGTAACTGAAGCGATGTTGTTCAAACATCGGTTACAGATTACTTTTTTTCCAAGTCGTCATACTTTTTCGAACATCTGGTTTCACATAATCATCAACGACAAGATTTATGTCAAAAATTTTGGAAATTTCAAAAAGTTATTTTTTTGCCAAAGATTATGTTGAGAAAAGTAGTCATCAGAGTAAATCATAAAACTAATCCCTTTTTCAAAAGGACCATTTTATTTTTTGTTCTTTTTTTTGCAGGACAGTTGAAGAGAACTCATATGTGGTTTGTTATACGGCCAAGTATTTATACCCGATATGTATGATGGCCAAAACATGTAGTTTGTACATAATGGTACTGATCACTGTTGAAAGATGGGTGGCTGTTTGTCGACCGCTTGAGGTATGAAATATAATACGATTCTTCTTTTTATTCATTGAAATCAAGATCAAACTAACAAATACCTTTGAATAGAGAGGAAATAAAACAAAAACAATACATACGTACGTACAGGGATATATAGATATTATTCAAGCCGATTTCCGATGCTAATAAGGAGAAAAACCGAATTAGTCAATTTTTCGGCAAAAACAAATTTAAAACTATTTGCGAGAACCAAGCAAGCAATTGAATATATTCTGAGACGATTCTCCGAATATTTTTTCTCATTGGTCTAGGATTATATATTGGCAAAGAAGGCAACGAGTTCATAAAACAGAAATAAGATGTTTGTTTTGCTGAACAATATGAAATAGACACAATGAAATAATTACTGTTTCACAACTGACTGAAATGGTTTCTGCATATCGTTCAATCGTTCAAGAAATTGCTCTTACAGTGACAAATTTTGAAATAAGAAAATATTCGAACCTTTTTTGGGCCACGTTTATCATTTTAATTTTTTTGTCATTTTTTTTTAATCATGATTTATCAGTTGAGAAAAAGTCTGAAAAAAAAAGAAAAGTCGAACTCTTCGTTGCAAAAAATAACTTTTCTATGTCCCTTTCAGAATTTATTATAAAAAGATTTCAATAAAAACTCGAGAATCAACTTAAAAATGAGAAACGGGCCGATTTTAGCAGAAATTTATAAACCTGTAAGTGTTGTAAATTGAAAAAAAAAAACATTAACTTTTTCAATCCAATATGTTTTCTTATATTTTTCAAATCTGTTTCCTACTCTGAGCTTGTTTGTTTAGTTTTTTTTTTCCCCAAATAACCACTATTTTCTATTTTTGAAAATCTCAGACGAGAAGCAAAAGTGCAAGAAACATAGCACTATAATCTAAACACATGAGCAATTCAATTTGTTGGAAATTTGAAAAACATATTTTCTCAACTGACAGATACAAACAACAAAACCAGTTGTTACACTAACGCTTATTAGGACTGAGAAAACTAGGAGAAAAATCACGTTCAGACTAAATATATTGAGACATAATTTTTCTGAATCGGGAATGAAAACCATCTAGGGTTTTGCCCAAAATAGAAACTTTCAAACTTTCGGGCTAGAATTTCATTTCTCGTATCCGTTTTTCGAGATGTTTAAATGGAGATCAAGTATTTTCTTGAAAAAAAAGTCTGGATTAAACATTGAAAAAGCATTCGAAAAAAAATATTGAAAATGAAGATTTATTTTAATTTTCAGATTCAACTATGGTCAGAGTATACAACATCGAGCAAGTCAATGTTTCTCATAATCACTTTCGCAGTCATTCTCAATTTTCCCAGGTTTTTTGAGTATACTATAGTGTAAGTGAAATGTTTGAATCATTGAATAAGGTTTCATTTATTTCAGAGAAAAAGAAGTTGGAGTTGAACTGAAAGCAGTTCTTCTGAATCCTGAAAAACATTGGATATATTTCTATGTTTATTTCATAGCTCTCTCAATTATTTTCGATTACATGCTTCCATTTGTCGTTATGTTTGTTGCGAATATTTTGATAATATTAGAACTTCGTCGAACAAATGTTAAACGAAGTCTGATGACAATACAACAACAAAAAGAGCAGAATACAACATTCATGCTACTTGTTGTCACCGGTTTCTTTGGTTTTTGTCACTTTTTCTCGATGGGTTTGAAGATTGCTGAAAGTTTTGCGGGCCAGTTTCTCACTGTTGATGTATGTTATAGGTCTGATTTTGTTGGAAATTCATTCATTTTTCAGAACATCTATATTGAAATGCTTGGGGAGGTGTTCAATTTCCTAATAATCCTTCATACGGCTTCGACATTTTTCATTTATTACATGTTTTCGGAACGGTTCAGAGCAACGATAAAAGGATTATGGAAGTGAGTTTGAAATTCTCATTGAAAAAAGAAACTTATAAATTTCTAGATATTTTTAGAATAAATTCAGAGGTAGGTTTTGTGCCATACCCTAGTAGAGTTTTTGGTTTTCTTTCATTATTGTTTTGAATGAGGTATTGAGTTTTTGAAAGTCTTTGAAATGGCATGACAAAACAACAACTTTATTTTATCTGAAAGAGCGAACTCGAGATAATCGAAAAATTTATCTTGTTTCACAAAACTAGGTTAGAAATCAGAATTTTGAGAAATGCAAAAAAGGTCACGTTGAAAAAGAAATTATAGTTTTTAGGAAGAACCACAAGAAATAAGTTTTTTTAACCATACTGACATTTACAAAACCAAGTTTCGCTCTTTCAGTTAGGATAATTGATACAATTTTGGTGAGCCATTATTTTGTTGGTTTCAAAACTTGAAAAACTTTGTTTTCAGCAACGATACACTTGTGGACCGTGCTGGTGCAAGTACACCAATAACATATTACACCGAAAAGCAGGCATCATTCCACAAGACATTGTCGAACAATACCAAATACTCCCGCATCTCATCCGCATGATCAAGATACTCAATGGATATCATCAAATATTCCTCTCAAAAAAAAAACCCATCGAATACCAAATATTTATATGAACGGGTTCCATTTTGTTTTGTTGTTTTCGTTCATCTATTAAAAATAACAAATCTCTCCTTATTTTGTCACAAATTGTCTGGTATAAAAAATGAGAAAAATTGTTTCATTTTGCAATAAATATCACAGCTGGATATCATTTTGTTGAAAAGAGAAATTGAAAAAGAACAAGTGACTCGCATGGGAGACTGTTTTTACTTCAAAAAAAAACAGCCGCCAATAAAAAATACAACTAGTTTTGCGTTGAACCGTGGAAATTATCCCGGGAACAATTATGTTTGTTATTTTGTGCCCGAATTTTTTCGAACGTTTCTTTCTTTTTTTTTATATTTGGTTACTGGTTCATACACGTTTTCAAAACTAACATCGATAGGGTTGAATGTGCTCTCTGCTCTCAAAATTGTAGGTCAATAATTACAACTTCTCATATTTTATCTTTCGAAATTTTTCACACATAACTTCCAATTTCCAAAAATCTACCAAAAATTTTATCTGAAGTATGGTTATTGTCATTGTGAGGAGAGATAGTATAGTCAACTTCAGCAGTCTCACCATCGAAATCGTTAGTATTTTCTGTCGTTTTGCTATCGCTCGGCACCGTTTTGCAAATTTCAAGATACATTATTTCATCGAATCCCACTAACATAAGGATCAAAAATCGAATAGTCTAGGTTAAAAGTGATTGATTATGGGTTTATCGAAAACTAAACACCTATATTTTACTGTTTTTATTCGCTGAACTACTAAAACACCTTATGCGGCGTTCAAAATCAAAAAAAAAGAGAAAAGTGTGTCCAATTTCAAACACAAATAAACCCGATAACCGTAGTTATTCAAAGGAACACAACGCTATAGTTCAAAAAATGTGGAATCATATGAGCTGGACATCAAGGTTCGTCTACAAGTTAATTTTTTGAGAAATATTGATGTTCCTTTAAACGTCCGCTGTATTTGTTTTTTTGAACTTTGACAGAATTGGTTTTCTTTTTTTTCGATGAAATGTATGTCGAGTTTCGGACGCTGATTTGTCAGATTTTGCGAAATTCTTTTCAAAATTGAGATATCGAGATTTTTGTGAAAAGCCAAAATCTGAAAATCTTGATATAAATAGCTTTGAAGAACGTCATGGTACATCAAAACAGGTCAACTTGATGTAATCCACCATTCTGAACAATATCCAATTGATATTTTTTGAAAACGTTTAGTTTTACTGATAATATCGACTTTCTGAAAATTCCCAAAAATTTGTCAGACTTCCAAAACTTCTCATTAGATCAAAAATAAGTTAATTGAATAAAAACGTGAACACTCATAAAAATGTAGGTCAAACTTGATTGTATTTTTTGAAGCTACATTTTTGGGTGTTTTCAGTACTTTTTCGCTGAAAATTAATGTTGAAACGTTTCTTTTCGTATGAAACAACCCCAGAGTACTTCCACTTCCATAAAAAATTCAAACTTCAAGGAGAAAAATGAGATTTTCTGCTCAAACTTCGGAGCCAAATTTTGAGCTTCGCAGAGGAGTTTCGCAACTTCTGACAACGGGATCTTTCTCAGCGTGTCGAAGTCTATGGAATCCCAAATTTTTATTCTGAAATGCCACATCGTCCCAACACCATTGGCTTGTCAGATTTGGTTATTTTTGTGTCCGTATTTTTGACGATGGTTCATTTTGTTTTCTCAGACTGTGCAAAACACAACTTTGTTGTTTGAATCCCAAAATATGGTGTTTGTTACTTTTCTCATCACTGAACTTTTGTTTCTAATCTCTTCCTTTTTTTCAAATCTCTCATGTGAAACTGGAACTTTTCCAGAAACGAATTTTTTTCTTCATTTCCAGAAACTGTTAATTGGTGTTTCTTCTCACTTTTACAATTTATTTGTTTATTTTTTTTACTTTCTCTTTTTTCTGATTTAATTACCGTTCTTTTTTACTTGATAATTTATTCACATATTTAGAGAAAGGGCGGTTCTGAATACAATCATAAAATACGAAACAACAAAAAGAGAGGAGAATCTTCTTGATTAACGATGTCATCTTGTGAGAAGAAAACGAAGAACCTGTCGCTTATTAGCCGCTTCTTATCATTTCAGTTTTTTTGTTTCTTTTTTGCCGCATGCATTACATAATTGACCACGCTTACGTAATATTTCGAATCCAAAAACTCTTTGGTTAGAAGCATTGCGCAAACTATACATCTCTTGAGTTATATTTGCTCCTATGGGCGGCCTATCCATGGATGTCGTTTGAGTCGCGCGCGGGCGCCCGCGGGCGCCCGCAGCCCGCCTGTTTTTAAATTCAATCAACGGGCATAGCCTGCACAAACTAATTATTTGACTGAAATGTATTTCATTTTGTGGTCCAAATACGTCTGCATAGTGTAGTTGATGATGGGCCAAGCAGACAGTGACCGGTGCTTCTTTTATCGCGGGCATCAAAAGTCCTCATTTCATTGCTTGGGCTGGCGGGTGGAGCTCAACCCGCCCGGCCCAAAACGACAGCCCTGGGCCTATTCCATTTGGAACATCGTAGCCCGATTATCGCTGAAAATTGAGAGGAGGACACGTTGAACCTCTTGTAAGTCCCAGGCCGACAAAGTACAAACCACAAATGGTACACGAAAAATCACGACAGATAAGTTACACGAAAAATCAATCTTCGATTGTAGAAAGAAAAAAGTGTTGATCATATGACGTCAAGAAATATGTATGTCCTGCAAGACATGTTTTCATTTCTGGCAAATCGAAAATATTTTTGAACTTGCTATTCTTTTCTGACTCCTTTCCTCACTTCTATTGACCGCACTTTTTATGTTTTGTTAGGTGGTCTACAACCTGTCAAATGTCCTCCAAAAAATGATCTAATCCGTACTTGATTTTTTCTCGTTTTAAGCCTTTCGAAAATTGAATCGAGAATAATTTGCGATTACGTTTCTTCTTGCGTCTTTCAGTTTTGTCGCGCCTCTTATGTTAATTTGATGACAGGTTTCTCTTTTTTGTTTGAAGGTTATTGGGTTTACCTTTTGATTGGGACTTTTTGCTAATTTTATTATTTTCCGATTCGCTTCAAGAATCACCAAACATAAGACTCGTTCTCATCATTTTTAGAAACAGTAACATTTTTTCAGAACGAGAGAAGTTTAAAAAAGACAGATCGAAGCTGAGAGGACATGGATATACAGTTTTGTTTTTTTTTTCATTCAAGAAAATCAGTGCGCCCGCATCGACTCGATAGATATTTTCGTTTTTCTTTTTGTACTTCAATCACGAACTCTATCAAAACTAATTAATCTCGCCGGTTAGGAGCATCTATGCAAAAATCCCGGGTTTACAGTAGTTTTAAAACAAATGAAATGACACAAATAACTCAATTCTCTCATTTTTGTTTTTTTTTTTTTGAATTTAGTTTCACCGTTGAAGTCCGTGTTCTTCCAAAAGTTGTTCCCTACAGTGTGTATTTTTGTATCTCAAAGTTTCCGCACATTTTTCTAGATCAGACACAGTTTTGTGGATGTGGCTTAAACCGAAGAAATATAATTCGAAAATGAGAAAGTCAGAGAAAAGGCCACGAAAAATATTTTGACCTACCAGGAAAAATTTTCAAAATTTGGGAGACCTGAAAGTTTAGCAACACACTGTGTTACCAAGTTCCTTTTTTCTCGTCCCGAAAACTTTATTGAAGTCCAAAAGTGTCTAGGAAGGCTCAGTCTTATGTTATTGACTTCGAGCTTTGGAAAAAATTCTAGAATCTCACACTTTCCACAAAGTTCAAAAGTCTCAGCCAAAAAGTTCAGTCCACAGATCATCTTTTTCCAATTCCCTTGAACTCTCCAAACTCTGTGCTAATCCTCTTTTATTGTTTTCTCCATGTCTACAAAATTGTTTTAATTTTTAAGAACGTTTCGAAATGTTTTTCCTACAAAACTACCTCCAATTATACATGTTTACTCGATTAGCCATTAGCTAACCTCTCGGTCAACTTTCTCTTTTTTAAACACTTTTTCCGTTTTTTTTTTCCTTTTTTAGTTGATGTGATTATCCGTATGATAGTTAAAAAATTGATGAGAAAAAGATTGGGAGGGGTTGATAAAAACAAGATTATTTTGGATGAATGTGATTTTTTGACGCGTTTAATTTATCGGTCAAAAAAAGAACAGGAAAATTCTAGAACCTTGAAATTAAAGAAAAATTGTATGGCAGATAATTTTTACGCCTCAAAACATTTCAATGTCAGAAGTTTTCCTTCTTTTTCGATTCTTGAACGTTGGTAATTTACCCAAACTCTTTCAATCTTTTTCAAGTGTTCATAACCTATTCCAAAAACACAATTAATTGTTTTTTTTTTCTTTTTTTTTCAAGTACTTCAAGATCGGAAACCTTCAAATTTCGTCATCATCATTGCTACTTTTGTTGATGTTGTCTAACGAATTTATTTGATTTCAGATGAGATGCACTTTTCCAACTCTTGACAAAAAATTGGAAAAATTCTTCGCTTGGTATACGCGAACTCTTTTAGTTGACTATTATTATGTGAGTGACCCGAATACAGAATTCTATTTGAATCACATCTAATTCAGATATTTCTCATTGCTCCACTCATTTTGACCGCATTTTGTGGTTTTGGATTTTACTGGATCAAAGAATTGACATTGTTAGATGCTAGAAAATTGTATACCCCCGTAGCGTCACCATCATGGAGAGAAGAAAATGTTTTCAGTGAGGTGAGTTATTCAGGTTCAGAATCTCAACGTTGCCAAAAAAAAGGTGAACTCGAAAGCAACGTTCAAAAAACGTGACCGCTTTGGTACAAAATTATCTTCCTATTCGAAATAATTCCAACAACAAAAGTAATGTAAGTCCTGCTGTAAAAAATGTTCGACTAGTAAGTAATTGAACTCACTGGATCGGACTGAAAAAATCAGATTCAAATTCGGGCCTGTCTCGCGTTGAGGGGAGGGTAAAAGGAAGCGACAAGTTGTGTTTAAAAGAAAAAGAACCTCAAATGTAGTACAAAAAAGGTCGAGTGAACTTTGGAGAAAAAGTTTAGTACTCGAGAAAAAAAGTTTCCAAATTTTTTTCAACGTTAGCTATAGTTTCCAAATTTTCCAAATTCCAAAGTAGCTAAGTATACGTGGTCACCAAACTTGGAAATTTTTCCAAGCCTTTTCGGTGAAAATTCCCTCGCGGGTTTTACTTTATCGAAGGTGCTGATCATTTTGAAAACAACTTCATTTTTCCCTTTACCCCCCCCCCCCCCCTTAATGTCCACAATTATTTATCAAAACATCGAATTTTTCAATTTCAGTTGTGGCCAGTGAAATCATTCGAGTTTTTGCCCGAACGAACATTTCAATGGAATCGGTATTTATATCTAGTTGTTCATGGTAGACCATATGATAATGGAACATATCCAAATCTATTAGAAGGAACATATTTAGACGACATAGCCAAAATAGAAAACGAGTTGGCTGAAAATGTGACATTTTTCAAAGAAGCCGCCATACTTGATAATCCAGGGTTGATGAGGAAAAGACATATCAATGAAACCGAAGTGGAAGGGATGAACACAACAATGAGTTTCAAGGTAAGAGTCGACAATAGGTTGTATGTTTGTAGAGAGATCAATTTGTAGGATGTTTGTATGAATTGGTATGGAGATTGTTATCGCGAAAAAAATGTGATAGAAATGTTAAAACGTAGACATGAGTTGGATGCTCGTGGTATTTCGGTCACGTTTCCACAAGTAAATCAAGAAGGAACTCCAATTTATATTGCTTTTGTGATTGGAGGAGTTGATACTTTCCAAAATGACACTATCCAATCTGCAAAAGCCATGAGACTATGGTATTTTCTCAAATTCGATGATGATGAACAAGATCAGTTATCAAAGTATTGGGAAACGACAGCTGAGAATTTTGTCCGAGAGAAGTACGCAGATCATCCAACAATTCAATGTCATATAAAACATTCGAGAATTTTGGATCAGGGTCTGACACGAAATGCTAACCGATTAAAACCATATTTCAATGTCACAATCGCTGTTCTCGTTCTGTTTACAGCCTTTTATTCAGTCAAATGGTACTTCCACACAAAGGACAATAAATGGACAGGTGATTCAAATCCAACAGATGGTTCATCAAGTTAATATACCTAATCTGATTCGGGAAGTTTTCGGGCCAGACCCGTTTCTTCTCAGAATACATGAATTAAAGGAATTATCCCACTTTAACGGAAAACAAAACTTATCTCGAAATACGTTCGTATTTTTCGCACGGTCTGCGAAGAATTACAAAAATCGTTATCGCGTACTTTTATGGCTACAGTACCCAACAATTAATTAACTTCGGCGGGATTTCGGAATTAAAAACTATTGTTTGAAAAACAAGAAAATTCGGGTTAATTTAAAAAGGGAGCATTCCTTTAATACAACAATGTTTTTGTTTTCAGTCCAAGTGGATTGGTTGAGAAGTAAGCCGATGTTGGCTCTTGGAGGTGTACTCTCTTCAGTTCTTGCTATAATTTCTGGAATTGGATTGATGCTTTGGTTCGGAATGTTTTTCGCAGAGATCACACTTATTGCTCCGTTTTTGGTTCTTTGTGAGTTTTTTTTTTATGAGAAAAGTTTTCGATCACCACAGTTTTTTACAAATTTGAAAAAGTTAATACTTTCAAAGTTTTCTGAAAAAATATATTTTGAACAATTGTTGGCGTTCTGTATTTTTCCACATTTTTAGCAATTGGTGTCGATGACATGTTCATTGCGGTCGCTGCTTGGCATAACACTGAAATGAAATATCCTGGAAGATCACAAAAAGTATTGAAACAACGAATGGTTGAAGCAATGTCCGAATCGGCAGTCGCCATTTTCATCACTTCATTCACCGATGTTTTATCTTTCGGAGTTGGAACTATAACTGATATTATTGCTGTTGAAGGGTTCTGTGCAATGACAGCTGCTTGTATGTTCTTCACCTTCCTTTATCAAATCACATTCTTCGCCGCACTAATGGTTATATCAGCAAAAGCGCAAATGAGCGGAAGAAATTCATGTATGCCTTGTATTTCGGCTGATGATATCTATACAATTGAAGACGGTTCATTGAAAAAGAAACAATCAAAAATCGAAAAAGAACCGGAAATTGAGAAGAAATCAGAAGGATCTTTTGACAGCACATCTTCTGATCCTTCCGAAATTCATATTGCTGTGAAAAGTAGAGGAGCAATGGGACACTTTTTCCGAGATCATTATGTTCCTTGGTTGTTGAATTGGAAAACTAAAATATTTATGCTTATCGTGTTCATCGGATATTTGGCTATTTCGATTTACGGAATGTGTATAATGGAACAAGGCTTAGATTATGATAAATTGTTGTTACATTCCGATCCACTTGTCGAAGCACTTCGAAGAGAAATTGATCTATTTCACGGTGGAGATCAAATCGAAGTTGCTATTCAGAATGCTCCTAATCTAACGATTGCCGAGAATCGAGACAGAATTGAAATGATAGCACAAGAGTTTGAAAATATATCTTATGGTAAGTTACACCATGGTCATTTTTACACACTATGGGCCATCTGGGGGCCGAACAGGAAGTTCCCTTGTTTTTTTTAAAATTTTTTCCGCGGTCTTGAACACCGCTTATTTTCTTGGTTGGGCCAGGCTGGCTCGGTCAGCCCGGCCGGCCCGAAACGACATCTCTGGCCATGACAAATAACGCGAATGAGTGTTTGATTTAAAAATAAAACGAAACGTGACCTTTTCAAAATATTTCAATTTTCAGCACTTGGTGGTAAAGGAACATCATTTTGGCTGAGAGAATACCAAAAGTACAGTAATATAACCGGTTCGTATTTGAATGATGATCGAGAAAGTTGGGTGATTGGAGTATACGAATGGTCCCAACTTTTTGCATTTTACAAACTCTGGTCACAAGATTTTGTTTGGACAAATGATAGTGATTATGAATTGTTGGAATTGAAATCATATCGATTCCGAATTGGAGTTCATCGTTTATCAACTCCAACTGATCTTGTGTTGGTTACCGATGAATTGAGAGCTGTAGCTGATCGACATTCTGATTTGGATATTGTTACTTATCAACAATCTCGAGCTATTGCTGATCAATTGAATGTTATTATCAGTTCAACATTGACTAATGATTTTCTAGCCATGTTCTGTATGTTCTGTGTGGCTCTTATATTTATACCCAATCCAATTTGTGCCGTTTTCATCACTATTGCCATGATTACAATTGATGTTGGAGTGGTTGGTCTTCTCTCTTTATGGAGTGTCAAATTAGATCCGATATCAATGATTACTATTATTATGTCAATTGGTTTTAGTATCGAATTTTCAGGTAAAAATAGATTATTGTTTCGTTCAAAACTTCAACATTTCAGCTCATATAACTCATGGATTTGTGAGCAATGAGAATAATCTATCAGCGTTTGATCGATGTGTAGATTCGATGGAAAAATTAGCATGGCCAGGTATAGAAAATATATTAGATTATCGTAAATATTTAGTTCTTGATTTTTAAAATCGGGTCTAGCTATTATAAGGTTGAAAAAATTAGACCATTGGAAGAAAACCAATATGGCCTAGGAAACCAAATGGGCGGGGCTAAGTACAGTACATTTTCGTTGAAGGAACATGAGAAAAAAAAAATGATAATTTTCCATTATAAAGTGTAAAAAATCCACGTGTACAGCGAAAATGCTACTGTACGTGACCATGCCACGTTTCACGTTTTTAAAATAATATTTATTCTCATTTTCTAATTTTTTCTAACTGACAATAGTTTTCTTTTCATTTGTTTTTTTCGAAAGTTTCCGATTATATGATTTTTTCAGTTGTCCATGGAAGTCTTTCAACCATACTCGGTGTAACTGTTCTTGCCTTTATCGACTCTTATATGGTGCTCGTTTTCTTCAAAACAATTTTCCTTGTGCTTGTGATCGGTGCCTGGCATGCCCTTATGCTTCTTCCCATTCTCTTGTCAATGGTCATTCCATTATTAGAAGAGTTTGCCGAATCGGCGCGTCGAGCAAAACTTCGACGAAAAAATCAAAATAAGAATAGTGTGTACGCCATCAATCTGCCAGTTAATGTATCATCATAGACTTTTTGTTTTCGGTTTTTTCGTGAAATCAGCACATTTTGATTTGACGGGTAGTTGTTGTTTTTTTTGTGTTCTGGTTTATTTTTGATATAACTTCACAGATCGATGAAATATTTGTTATCTAATCAGTTCAAAACACACGCACACATATATATTATGCTTGTCAGAAATGGCGGAGAGCCAGAATTGAACTCGGATCGTTTCGGACCATTCTTATCAGGTCTACGATTGAGATGATTCGATTTAGCATTTATCAAAGTCATGTACTTCAAGTGAAAAGGAAATGTTTATTCTTTCAATACACGTATTAATTACTTTTTTCTGAAAAAAAAATTTTTGCACTAGAAAATATTTCAAAATTGAAAGTTGTTAAAAAATTACTGATTAAGAGAGGCTTGGCCCATTGGTTTGAGATCGGCTGAAACTTTGAAATCACAAGCTGTCACTTTACGAATATCGTCTACAGTAAGATCTTCTCGAACTTCGATCAACGTAAGACCTTCATTTTTTGAAACATCAAATACTGCCTGAAATACATAGATGAGTAATGAAAAACACTACAAATATCTGTTATTGCTCACCATATCAGTGATTATTCTTGAGATAACTCCTTTTCCAGTCAATGGAAGTTCACACTTTTCGAGAATCTTGGCTTCTCCATTTTTCGATACATGTTCCATGACAACAATAACTCTGGCTCCTGGAGCTGAAACGAGATCCATAGCTCCGCCCATTCCTTTCACTAATTTCCCAGGTATCATCCAATTAGCCAAATCTCCATTAGCCGAACATTGAAGTGCTCCAAGAATAGTAATATCCATATGAGACCCTCTGATCATTGCAAATGATTCATCACTTGAAACAATTGATGCGCCTTTAAGAAGGGTTACTGTCTCTTTTCCCGCATTGATAAGATCAGGATCTTCTTGACCTTTACGTGGATATGGACCCTATAAAAAGGAATAACAAAATGAAACAAATTAGTGATCAAAACCAACCACTCCAATAAGACCATTTTCACTTTGCAAATGTACAGTTATTCCTTTTGGAATATAATTTGGAGCTAATGTTGGTATACCAATTCCAAGATTAGCATACATTCCGTCGGTGAATTCAAGAGCAGCTCTTGCCGCGATGATTTCTCTCGATCTTCCAGCAGCAGATGTCGATGGTTTTATTGG
Source organism: Caenorhabditis sp. 8 KK-2011 (assembly GCA_963572245.1). Taxonomy (NCBI): domain Eukaryota; kingdom Metazoa; phylum Nematoda; class Chromadorea; order Rhabditida; family Rhabditidae; genus Caenorhabditis; species Caenorhabditis sp. 8 KK-2011. The sequence continues at coordinate 5,206,367 of OY751547.1, forward strand.
TCCTTCTTGTGCAAACATTGGTCTTTCGATTGGCTTTTTGTAGTCTTTTCCAAGTACAAGACGATGACAATAAATTGAAGGAATGTGAACCTTTAAAATTTATTACTTCATTTTTAAGTTTTCCAAGTTTTAGGGGCTTTCATAAAGGGGCTTCCTACATGTTAGTGGGCTCAGAAAGCCCTGATGGATATATCTATAAAAATAATGGAATTTCCTACTAGGCTGAGGTGTGCTTGTTTCAGGGGTGAGATTTGGTCCTTTTTTGGGCCGGCCGGAAAGCTGCTCTGGCTGGCCGGGCCCCTGCCGACGGACGGAAAACGCCCAAATAATTGTTTTCCTCAAATGAAAGTCATACATTTTTCGCTGTGATAAAAAGTGTAAAAATGATTCCCACAACTTTTAAAAAAAAAAAAACAGAACAAAAAATTGTTCGGTGGCTCTGGGCAACTAACGTTCAAAAGTCGGGCTGGGCTTTTTTTGAGTGACCGAAAAACAAAAAACGTATGGAGCACACTATATTCCCACTCTGAAAGCACTGCAAAAAAACTTACATCATTCGGAGCGATGACACCTGGTTCAACAATTTCTTCAACTTCCACAATTGTACATTTACTTGCTTTACACATTGGCGGATTGAAATTCCCAGCCGAATGACGGAATTGAATATTTCCTAATTTATCAGCTCTCCACGCTTTGATCAATGCATAATCTCCCCAAATTGCCTCTTCTAGAACATAATTGACACCATTAAATTCGCGAACCTAGAAAAGGCAAAACATTATTTTGCTTCTTGTTTATTTTATCTCACTTCTTTTGGTTTACTGGCAACTTCGATTTCTCCTTTTTTAGTCTTACTGTACTTTATAGGTGCACCACCTTCTTGAATTTGTGTTCCATAGCCAGTCGGTGTATAAAATGCGGGAACTCCTGCTCCTGCTGCGCGAATTCTTTCCGCCAATGTTCCTTGTGGTGTGAATTCGAGTTCGAGTTCTCCGGTCAAATATTGTCTCGCAAACTCGCCATTTTCTCCGACATATGATGAGATCATTTTCTTGATTTGTTTAGTTTGCAACAATAGTCCCAGCCCCCATTTATCGACTCCAGCATTATTCGAAACACAGGTTAGGCCAGTTTGACCAGTTTTAGTAAGAGCTGTGATTAAATTTTCGGGGATTCCACAAAGACCGAATCCACCAACAAGAAGTTTGGCATCATTTGGAATATCCTTGACGGCTTCTTCTGGTGATGAGAAAATGCGAGCGTCTGATCGGGGAGACAATGAAAGGAAACGGACAAACTTCGAAGAAGCCTAGAAATATGACGTGTTGAGAAAAGTACGATAAGTAAAATACTAAACTGATAAAAGAATAAAACATTGGAAAAGTGAATTCGGCGGACCAATTTCAGAATAAAAAATTAACTTTCCGAGCTTTTCGTTTTTTGTTTGGTCCGACAAGCGAAATTTCGAATAACTTTTCAGATCAATATTTTTTTTAATAATCAGCATTAAAATAAATCAATGAAACTAACCTGATTTGGCAACAAAACTTTTGAGAGAATAGTCATAGTGTGTTGAACTTGGCAATTGTTTGATCTTGTCCGTCGCGACAAAAATCTCTAGGAGAGGAGAAATAGAGAGAAAAAGGGAAGATGGAAAAGAAGAAACACGTGGTTGTGGTGTATGAGAAATGAAGTGTGATCATTTGAAAAGAGAGCAAAACACACGGTAAATGATGAGAGGAATCAAGACCAACGACTAAAACTGGAAAAGTTTAGAATTGTACGGTGGAATCCGAGAAAAAAAAGTAATATTCTCGTCCAAGGGGAGTACACAATGAGAAAATGTTCGGCCACGTTTTCAGTAAACTAGTCCATGCAGAAAGAAGGCTTTAGACTTCACGGAAAGGGGGGGGGGTGTCTTATTCCAAGTCAGTCACATTCTTCAAAAATATATTTTTAAAAAATGATACTAAAACAAGAAACTGAAAGTAAAAGTCAAGAACATTCAACGATAAACTGGGAATCACAAAAGTTTCTAAAGTTTTTATCGAGTTACTGCATCATTCGAACGGCGAGTTTTGTTCTAATCACAAAAGTAAGTGCTCAGAGAAAATGTGAAGTTGGTAATTGAATTTATATTATTTATTCACAGACTCACCAAACAAAGAAGACTGACAAATCTTGAAATGGAATTTTCAAAAATATTTAATTCTAATATCAATGTCACGTTTCATTTTTATTTTATGAAGAAAAAAAACTAAAGAAATTGTTTCAAATTGTTTGAAAACTCAAATCTCACTCCTGAGTTCATCAGATCATGTTGTATCAACTTACTGATATTAGATTAATGTTCTACTATTGAATGTGTACTATAAATGTTCCTCCCACATTGGTTTTTCTTCTGAGATTAATTTTTTCCCTGTAAAATCAGAGGAAAACAGTGTACTTGAATCATAAATTTTTCTATCGATCAAAACAACAAAACATAAGTATTTCCACACGGTATTTCAGGGCTGCCATCGAAAAAAGAGAAAACAGACGAAAAAGATCAAAGGTGCTTTCAAGGCGGAGAGTAAAAATTGCGAGTCTGAAATTTCGAATTTTGTTTTTCGACGAGATTTTTATTTTTCAATGTCATGAAACTTCTCAACATATTCCACAACTAATTTAAGAATTTAAGAGATGAAAAGAAGATTTTAAAAGGGTCATATGAAATGTGTTTTTCGTGCACGAACATCCAGACCTACAAGTTTAATTTTTGTAGATCACAAGCGCTAATTTTCAAATTATAAGATTTTCCTCTCGTTTGGCAGCCTCCTGAAGGTTTTGAAATACCGTGTCCACTTTCACAATTGTTAATCGACACGACTTCGGTATGATAACTCGAAAATGTCTGTTTTGCAGATTTTCTCGTTAAAAACATTGGCCGAAGTATTTTTTGAATCATTTTCATGTCGAATTTTTACTGAAATGTGTATGCCATTTCAACTGAAACTTACTGAATTGTAAATCAAAAATTTATATATTTTCTTACTGTATCCTCTTTCAACTAATGTACTCTGAAAAAATTCCCAATTATAGAACTCCCAAATATCTACAAAAAAACAAAGATCAAGACTATTATACCATAGCCTTTTCATATATTTTTAAAGCTCGATATTTTCTGTGTGTTTTCTCGAACTACTGTATTTCTCTAGATAGATACAGGACATTGTTCAGTGATGTTAGTCTCAACCAAAAAAACTCACTAATTATAGATTTCTGTTTTTTTTTCAGAGGGTTAAGCCAAGTATTTTATTACGCTTACATGTTCTGTTTTTTTTTTCTTGCAACAAACCCAATAATTTTTGATTAGGTTCCAATCTACTTGATTGTTTTTTTTTGTTATTCAGGTTGATACCACAATCTGATTTTTTGTCATGATTGTTTTTCCTACATTCACGCAGTTTCCCATGGAAAATTAGTTTCACCCCAAAAATCCAAAAATCAATCAAATTATTTTTCCAAGTTTTCAGCTGTTCTCTATTTCCCCCCAAAATACTTTTTTTTTCGTCAAAAATGAGAAGATGACTTTGGTTTTTGTTTTTGAAATGATGGTTGTTTTGTCAAATATCAACACATGTTCTGAATCATTTTTCTTTTGCACCAAATTCAATTTTTTTCGCGCAAATATTTTATTACCTCATTCGGTATATATGTAATCGTTTTTTCGAATCAAACCACATTCATGATTGCATTCCTAGTTTTCTCATTATTTTTCCTGTTTTTTTCTATCCGATCCTGATTTTTTCAGCCTTTATCTTAATAACGAACACGTTCACATTCTGTCTGGAGCCTGATAACAATTCCAAGCGAAAATACATTGCAGTTTTTTTTGTTCAATTCTTAACTTCTTATGTTCAGCAGAGATGCGCGGTAGTGCTTTTTTAAAATTCCGAAAGTCGGAATTCCCCGAAATTCTGATGTCCAGGTGATTTTCAGTTCTAGTTATTACTTTTCAAGTATATTTCTAATACGGAGCCCTCCTGTCGTAAGTTTTCGCGAACATATTCATTATTGCTATCAAGTTATATTATCCACTTGAAAATTGTTTTTGATATTTTCCTTTATTAGTTAGTTTTTGAAAATACACTTGGGACAAGATATCGAATATTATCACCACATTATAGGAAAACTCTCGGTTTAGTTGGATAGGATATACATTTTCAGATTGATTAAAATTACTTTATTTTTGTGGCTTTGTTTTCGAGTTTTTCTCCAATATCAACTGTACTTGTGTTCCTGTCTATATTGAAAGAATGTAATTAGGTATACAACAAACTTTCATCACATTAATTATACTTTTTCTTATTTATAATGATAGGCTTCTAACAGTTGGAAGATTTGCAGAACAACTCCAACTTTTTAAAATCAATATTGATTTTTGAACTCTTTATCTATTCGTACAAGTTTTTCGAGTAACTGTTTTGTTTTTCAAAAACCGGTTACTATAGCAAATGCGGGGTTGTTTCTTCAATACTAAGCAATTGAATTCTCATGAGTCGCGTCAATAATTCTCACAACCAGACACTTAAAAAAGGTTCTTTGGAGTAGCATCATTTCTGTGTTATTGTTTTGAGTTGTTTCTGGAAATCTGGAAAATTAGTCACTAGAAGGCATGATGTCAAAAATCTAGTTCCAGTAAATTGTTCACAGCGTGTAATTTGGAATCTCAAATTTTCCGCGCATTTGTAAAAACCAGACTAGGGCTAGGACCAGTTAGCCATCAGATCAGATCGCGATCCGCGTGGCGGGTCTGCGGCTCTTCTCTTTTTATTCAGATTGTACTTATCGGATTTAGAGAAATAGCAGTTTTGTGGATGTGGCTTACACTAAATGATCGGATCATAGAATAGTTGGTTGTGCAAATCATCCGATTCCCATCCCGTTTTCGTCATCCACCTCCGTTCTCGAATGACGTTGAACTGTGTCTACAATGTTCTGTTATTTTTACCTCTTCTTCTCGAACAATTCCTTTTGGGAAATACACTTGATTAGCCGATTTCCTAGCACTCTCTTCATTTCATTTTATCTCTTTTCTCAGCTATTATTATTATTATTATTATCACTTTTATTTTTTGAGTTTTCAGGGTGTTATTATTATGTTGACAGCATGTTTAGCGATCACAATCATCAGCTCCGTCATCGCAATTTATTTGAATGTTATATTTCTTCGTGTCACTCATCGTTCCAGTGTTTATCCTCGATTTTTGAGCAGAAACATGAGATTTTTATCCATTTCCCTAGTACTAATGGCAATGTCGAATATCATTTTTGGAGGTGTGTTCATAGTTTGAAAATAGTTTATCACAAATGTTCGAATATCTTACCTGTTTTGTTCCAAGAACAAAATCCTCAGGGAAAGTGAACACCGACGCTTCGTGAATCTTTATTCTACAAACTTGAAAATCAGATGCTTCTCCTTTTTGGGGCCGACCCGGGTACTCTCACAATCCCAAACTTCATGGTTCTAAATTTCAGTTTATTTCTACATAACAAGCATCACACGAAATCGTAAAACAGAGATGTTTTTGTCGACTCTTCTTCTAATTTCACAAGCAATTCCATTCTCTTCGATGATTTGGATTACGGTAGAACGTATACTTTATAATCAATCAGTCAGAGTTCGAAATTCATCAGATTTCAAACCGATCGCATTTTTTAGAGTGAGAATGTTTTGGTTTTTTTTTCTATATTGATTGATTTTTTTTCGATTTTTCAGTGTATTGTTATAGTAATTTCTATTTTCAATGTGATATCAATTAAAAGATTTTATGAAGTTTCTGAACTTCCCGATGATGAAAGCAACCAATCCTTCAACAAAACTACAGTAATCACCAACTACTATCTCGATTATTATTATGGTGCTAGTTATATTGCTTCTATTTTTGTAAGTTTTCATGTCATGTTTTTCAACTGAACAACATTGATTTAGATCTGTCCGATCCTATTTCAAAACACTCGCGTTTTACTCAAAGGCGCTGTGATGATGAGAGGTGTTCCAAGTGATCAGAGAGTGAGTAAACAAAACCGCAGTCGTCGACATTTTTCACATGTGGGGGTATACACAGGCAAATTCCTGGACACATGTGGCAGGTGTGCGGCAGCGATGTTTTGCTGGCAGACGTCAGGCATGTATGTCGCATCGATGCCGCAGTTCTGGACCAATTCCGGCATCCCTGCCGTAGGCCTGCTGCATGAATGCCGGAATCGGGTCCAGAGCTGCGGCATCGATGCGACATACATGCCTGACGTCTGCCAGCAAAACATCGCTGCCGCACACCTGCCACATGTGTCCAGGAATTTGCCTGTGTAGCTCAGTGGTAGAGCGCTCCCTTAGCATGGGAGAGGGCTGGGGTTCAATTCCCCATACCTCCAAGAATTTTTGTTTTTTTTCAGGCAAGCCAGTTGAAGGGACAAGTCAAGTTTTTCTATCAATCTTATTTACCATTACTGGTGGTTTATTTAGTAGCTTATTCTGTTCAGTATCTTGCCAAAAAGTCTTTGAACGTAGAAAATATGGATCTTGTCTTCACCACTTCAAGCACCATTTTACCTTTACTGTATCCTATTTCATTAATAATTTTTCATGCAGATCTAAGAGGTTTGTATTTGTCGAAAACTGCTGAACATAATCTTTTTTCCAGAAGACTATTTAGCCAACTACTGTCTTTGTCGAAAAGCTAAGAAAATTCACAAGGAGAGCAAAGTGAAAGTTATTGCTACAAAGTACGTGAAAAATACAATATACACATAAACCATATTTTTGCAGAGAATCACAAGACTCGATAATTGCAAATTTGAAAATGATTGGAATTTTATCTGATATCGACGCCATTCCTGGTGCAAAACCATCTCGGAGCCCAACAACATTAGTGCAGCCAGTACAAAGTCGAAAATCTAGTGGAGTTCCAACAAGACCTCAAATTGGGAGAGAAACTGCATCAATAGGTTCGGTCGGAAATCCGAACCAAAAAAGAAGTCTTAGTACAGCTAGTTGTAACAACAATATAAACAACAATAATAATAATAATAATATGATGTTTCAAACTAGAAATATTATCAAAAAAACCTCAGTTGTTCAGTCATAAATTATTTTCCTTTTTCATTGTCTGTTACTCACTTTCCAGCTCCGGGCGCGGGGGATGATTTTTCTAATAGTCAAAATTGGGAAGTCGGAACCAATTTTTTTCCCGAAATCCGGAAGTCGGAAGTTTAAACCTGAAGTTTAGATACGTTTCGTGATGGGAAACAAGTTCTTTTGTGAAAGATATTTTTTAAAATGTCGGAATCCCGCGCAACTTTGATTCAGAGGTTTTGTCCTCTCACATATAAAAGTTCAACAAAAACGAGATACTTTCCGAAAATGCTTGTGGAAACTTCGTGGTGAACATAGCTGTTGTTTTTGATTTTTCGGCCCCTATATGATTTTTTTGTTGATTTTAACATTTTTTTTGTAATGAAATGAACAATAAACAAATTTCACGTGTGGCACGTGACAACCCTCTCTGCAACTAGTGTTCTATATAAAAATGTCACTTCCCACTATTTACCAGATTTAGATGATAAAATAGTGAATCGTTGAGCTTGAAAAATTGAAGAAACAGTCGGTTCACAATCCCAACTTCTATATTTTAAATTCAGACTATACCAGGTTTGCGTCCAAAGTCACAACTGTGTCAGACTTAATTCACTAAATTATGCATTACAACTAACTTAAAATGTATTTATTCATCTCAATAAATTCATGAAAAAAAAACAATTGTTAGAGACGAAAACTAATTTGAATTTTTCAATTTTCCAAACTCGATCTTGACTTCCAACAATATTTTTCCATTCATATTTATATTTTGAATGGATGAACCTCGAATGTTTTTCCATTGATATTTGATCGTTCACTCGAAGTTTTTTTGGAGCGTTGAATATTCGAGTGTGTGAAATATTCTCATTTTTTTTTCCAAAAATTTTACGTATGTATGTTGCTGAATCAATTGTGGGTGTGAGAAACATACATTTTTCAAAAATGTTCCATTCGACTCCGTGAACATTTATCATTTTTTCTGCTCTCGTAATGATAAATCAGTATTAAATAAATAATGAACAAATTGATGTAGTATTTAAGTAGCTCTTGCAACAAGAAGAAAAAACGAATGACGTCATAGGTGAAAGGTAAAACAACTCTCTTCTTTCTTCCGTTTTTTCTCTTTTTTTGTTTTTTTTTGTCTGATGCGTTTCGCTTCATTTTTTATTCAGGAAATCTGATTCTGCACGTTTCGGTGATTTTCTGAATCTGGTGAACTTCGACATGAATTATTACTTTTACCGGAAGTCATTTGAAAAAAAAAATTAATTCTCAAGTTAGTTTTTCTTGTTCACATATGTGTACTTTGTATTAATGCATAACTTTTTCATAGTATTGAGTACATATTTTGAGAATATTCACAAGTTCTCGACAACAACAACAAAACATTTTTGACCGGAATACTAATTTATATAGTTGTTTTTAGAATTATTTTCTGAAAAAATTTATGATTAGAAATGATATTTTGAACAACAAAAAACTTGATTACAGTAACCTGAAGGTTAAGTTTGAGAACAAATACAAAAATAGATTTGGATTGGAAAGGACATTTCTATACGCAGAATGCTCGAAGGTACTCGGTACAATTGGTTAGAAAAGTTTCTAAAAAAGGGAAACAATTATTGAGAAAACAAATGAATTCCAAACTTGTACAAAATAGAAAAATTTGAAAAAAAAATTAAACTTTTGATCGGGAATATCAGAGCGCTGGCGCCCGTCCGCTCTGCCGGGCCCGTGTTTTCGAAAAGTTCAGAACTTTTCGATTTGATTCTTTCAAGTTTCCAAAAACATTTTCGAATTAAATATTCATGAACCTGGATTGCCTATACGATCTAAATTGCAAGAAAATAATTCACCTGGCTCACATGATTGTTTTTGGTTGTTTTTCAGAGCTCACAAGACTTTTACGTCAAAGGCTTCGATGTTTCTAACAGCAAAACACGATAAGTTTTTAAGAAAGTAGTAGTTTTCAGAATAATTGCTAGTCTTTTGTAGGGGTTTTTGATTTGGGGAGAAAGTTTTGGCAGATTCTGTGGGTATCATGTTGAGAAAATGGGTAACAAATTAAAAAAAAAAAACGAGAAAAATGGGTAACAATTCGCCTTTGCAACTTTGCTTTTTGGGTAACAAAGTCAAAAAAAAAAAACAGTTTCAGCCCCCGTTTTTTTTATTTTGAACGGAAGTCGGAAAAGAAAAGCCGAAACAGATGTATTTTTAAATTTTTATCAGAAGAGTTATTTGTTCTTTCTTCTAGGTGTTTTTTGAGACAAGTTGTGATTTTTTTAATGTTCAAAAACTGTTCCTTACAAATTTTCATTCCGTACGTCGAATAGTTTTTTTTTTTGAATTGAACAAGTTCATGAAAACGATAAAGTGCCGCGTCGGTTAATTTTTCATCATTTTTCTAATTGTCGTTGATCAGATTATTTTTTTAATATGTTCTGTTAGATAAGTTCAAAAATGTGGGAGTATTGAAAAAGTTAGGAAGAATAGAATATCGTAAAACGTGAAGTTTTCATCACAAAAAATTGGGAAAACTATTTTTTTCTGTTTTCGAAGTATTTGAGAGTTATTTGAAAACAGAAACACCAAACTGATGTGTTGATAAATTTTACGGTATGAAACCCTTTAATTATGAAAATCAGATCGTGTTCCCAAAAACTCAATTGAAAATCTGATGCTGATAGCAGGGCCGGGTAGGGCCGGCCCTGGGAACAAGTCTGTTCTTCGGTTAAGGCCACATCCACAAAACTGTGTCTGTTATGGAAAAACAGGCATAATGTTGATATTCAAAAATGCAGACTGTGATTTCTGTCAGAAGAAAACTGTTTACGAACAATTTTGTAGTGTTTCATCTGCTGATAATTTTCGAGCAATGTTCCTTTTCGAATAATTCCACCAAAAGTAACACATATGTAGTATGTAGATTCATACAATTTTTCATCATCAAGAGAATGTCTGACATGTTCGTCTGTGTTTTTTTCAACTTGATATCTTTTTTTCCTACTCCTTTTTCTAGTTCTTCTCGATGTTTTTTTGTTCATCTCTTCTTCCTATAAAGAAGCTTGAAAAATATGCACATTTTTTTCGCGCATTATCGGATTATCCAATCTATTTTTGTTGTTGTGTCTGTGTTTCTCTTCTATATTTCGTTATTTTTTTTTCATCTCACTTCAATATCCCGGAACATAATAAACTTTTAAGAGAAAAGATTTTCAAAAATATAAATAGGTGAAACGAAAAACATTTTTTTGTTTTTGAAGCGCATTTCTTTCGCCCTCAATATTTCTCTGTTCTGACAATAAAAAATGAACAGTCATAGATTTCAGAATCAAAAACCTCCTCCTCCCAACACATTTTTCCTTTTTTGAAACCTTCTCCAATTTCAACCAAAGACCATTGTAAATGTATCTCCCACTGGATCTTTTTCATCTTTTCCTTTTCTTTTTTTTTTTTTGAAATGAGCACAGCAATAAAAAAGGAACAAATTAGTAGTAGTTAAGTATTTTCTATGTTGTTTGGTAATCTACTTTTTTTCCTTTTTTCTCGTTTTTGCTCCGCCCATATTCATTTTTTTTCTGGTTCTTAGGTGGAAGAAGAAAAAAAGAAGAAGTCGTTGACTACTACTTATTCATTGAAAGAAAATAAAACGGAAATGTCAGCTGCAAATGGACAACAGGTTAGTTGACAGCGACAAAAAACAAATAAGTTTTATGTCAAAAATAAATACTATTTGCTGCAGTTGTGCTTGTTTTCAATTTCTGAGAAAAAAATGATACAGCCCCCAGGGAATTCAGTCTAGCTGTGTGATTGTATTTTCCCAAAGCTCAAAGATTTTTCCCTGAAAAATATTTTTTTTGTTCGAAATAAGATGAATTTCCTGTTTGTTCGAGGAGAGTGGGCAAACTAGGAAGGACATCTACCGTAATATCAAGTTTTTTTGAAGAACTATATTGGCTCATCTTCTTAAAAAAAGGCCATAACGTGTCGGACCGAAAAGAGAATAGATAACTCTTCCGAGATCTTTTCATTGAAAACTAGGAGAAGTTATAGTGTTTAAGATCTTTTGAGTTCTCTCGTCTACATAAATACGGCTCAATCATCAAAAATTGTCACGAATAATTTATGGAAATAACTTCAACTTTTTTCCACAGAAAAAGGTCTTCTCTGATTTCCGGAACGAAAAGTTAGAAGTTAGAAAAAGACAATCTGCTTATCAGGTTAAAACCATGAGTGAAATTTGGGATGCCTAGGCCGACCGTGCTTTTTTACTATAAAAAACCCGGTCGTAAACAGGCCCTAAATATATCCGAAAATATAAAACTTTCAGACACAAGTCATACATGTATGAATCATTCCCACAACGTTTTCAAAACAGATATTTCCTGCTCTGAGAAACTGATGAAAAAACCTTCGTCCTTGGACAGGCCGGGGTTTTTTTCACCGGCAGAAAGCCAAAAAAGGCCGGGCTCTTGGGCCGTCAGGCTACAATTCAACTTCTCGGTCATAATCTTGAAATCAGAAATCACCTTGATCGAGGTTACTGTAACCTGCATTATGTTTTTCCCAGCTCATAGAGATTTGCAAAGTTGTAATAACAATAATTGTTAGATATATTTTGTTAATTATGGAGATACTTCGAATCGGATACAAACCAGAAAGAATCTCGAGATTTTCTAAGTCTTTCGACATCGAATCTTCATCATGTCACCTTTTTGAGTTCAGAGCTGAATGGCTAATTTAGAATTTATCAGTTTGCTATTCTGGGATTGTATGAAGTTGAAAATCTACGTATTTCAAAAACACTGAAACTTTAAGTGAATTAGTTTCATTTTTCCATTCTACCAAAAACTTGTAAAGACACCAAACATCGAATTCAATTCTGTTTTTCAGCTAAATATGTGGGTCTCACTATGAAAAAAGCAATTCAGTATTAATTACATGTAGAAAACAACATCATGAATCACTACAAAACTTCCGAGAAATTATCTGATCGGATTAGAGAAGAACGATGATTCTTATTCTTTTCTAAGGGTGAACACTCATATTGTACAAAAAAAAATGTTGTCATGTTTCTTCACATCAACCTGAAATGTTTTCAATTTCAACTGACAATTTGCACATGTACTCATTTTGAAGAAGGATGTTGAAAGGAAAAGTGTAATTGGCCAAATCAAGAGGTCCAAGAAGTATGAATACTTACTTGAAAAAAGGGGGGAATCTAAATAATATCTTGGTTGTTTACTCTTTTCGAAATATATTATTCTTTTTCTTTCTGAACATATATGTATATGTATATAATATATATGAGAGACCAATTTTTTCTTTCACGTAAGATCAAAAATTCATACAATTCGTCGGGCCTAAATATTAACCAAAACAACAAAAATAACATTGTCCGAATTTTAGGAAGAAATCGACATCAACTTGGAAGACCCACAAGTCAAAGAAGCGGCAAAGAAGATTCAAAGTGTATTCCGTGTCAAACGAGTAGCTGATAATAAGAAAGCTGCGGCTGTTGCTGCCCCTGCGGAGACTGGCGACAACAATGCGGAATCCAAATGATTGTATATATTATGTACTTAAACTGATTTGAATAATTTTGAGAGTTTTAATAAAAATAAACTTTTATTTGGAGATTCTTCTATTTAGTTAAACTCTCGGAAAACAATATTTCCTATTATCTCTAGGGATTCCCAAAAAAATGAACAAAAAAAATTAAAATTTAAAATCTGAACGTTTCCGGTTGTTCGGTGGAGCGCACGTGACCCACCATAAAATAATAAATATTTTTGTTTTAGGGCGGACAAACGAGAGAGTTGACGCTGACAAAAGAGGAATGTTCGCTCTATTGAATCATTAAAAATTCCCGGAAATAAAAAGTATTCGTCGTGAGACCTGTTTATTTTGTCTGCAACTCTCACGTTACATTTCTATTTTTTTTTTCTTCCATTTCTGCGTCTACCTCTCTCATTTGTCCCTCCTATAAGGGGACTAAAACAAGGAATTCTATTTTCTTGGTCCATTTTCTAACTTTTTAAGCTCACGTACACAAAATTTTTAGTTCGTTAGTAGAATTTTCAAATTTCCTCAAGTGGGAAAATCTAAGAGTATTGTTTTTCCCTTACGTTTTCATGAAAAATTCGTTCTATATTGTATAGTTTCCAAAATTCACATGTTCTTGAGTTTAAAACCCCAAACAAATATTTATGTCTTTTTACAACAGAGCTGTTTGACATCGTGAGTTCAATTGAAACAGAGAATGATCACCAATCAATGATAAAACATAGTGTATAGTTTATAGTTTGAAAAAGAGAAGAAAAGAAAATAAGAAAATAACACACGTGATAAGATAAAAGTTGGTTCTTAACCCGCTGTTTTGTTCCACAACAAAGTTTTTTTTGAAGGTTTTTTGGTGAAACAAAATGAACACTCTGCGAAAAGTAACATCCACTATCTCGAAAAGGTGAGTTAAATTTTTTCCAAAATATTCATCATATTTTTATACTCAGACATTTCACATTAGGTCCACGATTACCGACAAAGCTATTAAATCCGAAACTAGGTGCAGCTCAAACAAAGTACGTCAGTGCAGATGAAGCTCTTTCGTTTGTCAATTCAGGTTTGTTCGAAGAAAAAATAAAATAAAACTTATGTTAATTAATTTTTTACAGATACCGATATTTATGTTCAAAATCACGCCGGAGCTCCGAATGTTTTACTCGAAGCTTTATGTCGTCGAGTAGACTCTGAAAATCTGAAAGATATCAGAATGTCTCATTTGATTCTATCTGGACATTGTCCTCAATTCGATCCAAAATATCACGGAAAAATTCGTAATAATAGTTTGTTTTTGTGTGGTGGAAATCGAAAAAATGTGAACACTGGCTTCGGTGATTATACCCCGGTGTTCTTGTCAGAATGTCCGGCTTTGTATAACTCTGGAGCGGTAAATGTGGATGTTGCACTGATAACAGTGTCACCACCAGGTAAGTCTTGTATCGAAAAAAAAAAAATGAAAAAATAATCACGTTTTCAGATGAACGTGGATTTTGTACGTTAGGAGTAGATGTTGATTGTTCATTGGCCGCCGCTTCGAATGCTAAAAAAATAATTGGTGAGTTGTTTTATTTCCATATCAATATTCCGAAAAAAAATATACGTGATGATTAGCTCTTGTCAACTCGACAATGCCGAGAACATGTGGATATTCAACAATTCATTCATCACATTTTGATGCAATGGTTAAAACTGATCAATGGATTGGATTCCGTGGCGGAGATGAGAAAATGTCGGAAGTAGAAGTGAAAATTGGAAATATAATTGCTGAAAATCTTGTTGATAACGAAGCTACACTTCAATTGGGAATTGGAGCCATTCCCGATTCAGCTCTAGCTGCAATGAGAAATCACAAAAATCTTGGAATTCACACTGAAATGTTTAGTGATGGAGTGTTGGATTTGATGAAAAGAGGAGTTATCAATAATAGAAAAAAGACATTTATGAATGGAAGAGTTGTAACATGTTTCGCATTCGGAACGAAAGAATTTTACAAATTTATCGATAATAATCCAGAATTTTGTGAGTTTCAAAAAATTATAATTTAATTTATGAATAGAGTATTCTGTTTCAGATTTTGCACCTTGTGATTTCACAAATCACATCGATATTGTCCGTCAAAATAATCGAATGACAAGTATCAATTCAGCAATTGAAATTGATTTGACTGGACAAATTGTGTCGGATTCGATTGGCCCCACAGTTTTCTCTGGTTTTGGTGGACAAGTCGATTTCATGGCGGCCAGTCCACACGGTTTTGATGGGCTTGGAAAAGCAATTATTGCATTGCCATCAAGAACCAACAAAGGACAGTCAAAAATTGTACCGTATTTAGCAAAGGTATGTTTAAAAAAAAAGAGGGGGGGGGGGGGGTATGACGAATCGGCAAGCTCCCAAAATGTAGGGAAAAATCTCATTGGTCAGCCATTTCTGCGCCGAGCCTCTGGCGCAAAAACGGCTGATCGCCCGAATCAGTTTTCCGTCACGATTTTCCTGAAAATGTGCAACGTAGAAAAAAATTCGCATTGAAAAAACGTGAAAAAATTCGAAATGAAAAATTATCAAGAACTCAGATAATCATTGTGGAGGTCGTTGACAAGGTGGTTACGAGCTCGCAGATAAGGTCAATTTGATGTCGTTTGGACCTCGCAACGAGCTCGTTTTTGAGTTTTCCACGAACTCCTAAAACTAAGTCAATGTTGAAAAAATGTCAAACCCAACGGGAATCGAACTCGCATCTTTTGATCGAAAGACATTCACTTTACCGACTACTCTAATCTGTTACTGAATTCAATCGTTGAAAATTTGTTCAAAAAGAAGATGACAAATCAAAAAAACTGACGATCTCGTAACGAGCTCGCAACGACCTCGTTTTCAGTTCATTTGCCGAGCTCGCATCGAACTCGTAATGACTTCGTTTTTTCATTCGTTTTTTTTTTCGAGCTCGTTGCGAGATCTCAACGATGTAGTTTTCAAATGACCTCTCCACGACCTCCACAATGATTATCTGAGAATAAATGAAAAATACTGCAAATTTTTTGAAAAAAAAGGTCAAATTGCTGTTTTTTTGCAAATTGTTTGAATTCAAGATTTCTGAATAATTTTTCCGTTTTGTTCTGTTCAAAAATGTGCATCTTTCGTAAATGTTCCCAACCGAACGTTCTTTTTTTCAGGGAAGTGGTGTCGTCACCACTCGTGCTCATGCTCGTTACATTGTAACTGAGTACGGTATTGCAAATTTGTGGGGTAAATCTATCCGTCAACGGGCCTATGAATTGATAAGAATCTCTCATCCGGATGATAGAGAACATCTTGAGAAGGCTGCATTTGAGCGAATGAAAGTTATGCCATCTGCATAATTTTTTTTTTCGATAAAATGGAGATTTTCTTTGTTGTAAATATAAGTAGCTTTAGAGACAACACTGTGAAGTTTTACGGTTTCTGCTTTTTTTTCTTTCAAAATAAAAAAAAAATTCATTTTTGTCTAGAAGATCCTCTTCAGATTTTTGAAATTTTTCGAAATGTTGAATCTACTATTCTCGGCCTTCTCAACATCTGCAGTCACTTTTTCCACTTCTATTGCTGTTTCGGTCATTGTTGCTCGTTTTGAGTTCTCCACAAAAATTTTGGTCGAAATAAAACGTTTGATCGGTTCCGGACAGTTCGGAGGCATTTGAAGGTACCTTCCGGCAAGAACATCTGCTTTTACTACTCCGTTGCTTCGATTCTCAAATGGTTCACCGCCATCTGTTAAAATTTCATAACACATTATGGCATAACTGAAAAGTTAAATTTTAGGGAGAAAAGTCGAAAAATGAAAAACCTATAAACATCTGATCCGTATGAAAATGTCAATGTTGTCAAAACTTCAGGAGCTAACCAACGGGTCGGTAGTTTGCAAGATGTCTGAAAAAGTGAAAATAATTTACATTTATTCGAATACAATTGAAATCTTGATTTTTTCGACACATAAAAAGTTGTTGTTTGCCTACCTTCAGTTTGTAACTGGGACCAGTTCTCGACAATCCAAAATCAGTGATTTTGATAACACCCTCGGACAACAAACAGTTTCTGGCTGCAATATCTCGATGTATACATTTATTCTGGTGTAGATACTCGATTCCTCTTGCCGATCCAATACAATGTTTCAACTTTTCGACAAGTGTCGTCTTCGTTTTCGCAAGATACGATTTCAATGATCCACCTTTGACGAGTTCGAGAAGAATATAAAGTGGCTGTTCATCATGTGCCACTCCGTACAATCTGACCACATTTTTATGATTGAAATTTCGAATAAATCTAGCCTCATTCATCATTTCTCGAATTTTCGCCTTACTCAAAAAAGCGGTTCCTTTTGTCATTTTGACAGCCACTTCGACAATTGAGTTGTCTTTCAATTTCAATGCTCCTGCACACACTTTTCCAAATGCTCCTTCTCCCAATACTTTACCAATAACAACATCACAATGCATAAATTCCCAAGATTGAATCAAAACGGGATTCTTCAATTGGAATGTGATTGCATTACATGTTCCTTTATTAGTTTTATAATAATTGAGAAGATCTTTGACATTTTCAAAAGGATGAGCTGGTTCGATAAAGAACAAACTACCATGTCGTTTGATGATCACATTTCGATGAGGTTTTTGAGTTTTCTCATTTCTTTTTGATGATCTGTCATTTCCAACAGGGATTAATGAGAGAATCACTTCTCGTTTCACTTTTTGTTCGCCTTCATGAACCTCTGAAACACGCAAAAGATAGTCGCCTTTGTTATTGAGAACTGTCGGAAGATCTTCACGAGGAAGGAAACCATGATAAAAGTCAAATTCGCGCAACTTCTTCTCGAGATCTTCGAATTCTTTCTTCTGAAAAAAACGAAATACTTTGAAGATCTACAGTACTCCCAATGCTCACCGAGTCTCCTTTATCGCTCATCGCTTTTCCTTCGCCTTCCTCCAATGTTTTTTGTGGCATGAACACCATGTCATCTTGTTCAGTTGTTTGTGTTATTTCGGCTTGCCTTCGTCTCAGTTTCTTCTTTCGATTATTTTTGCATTGCTGAAATCATAAATTATACTTATTTCAGGCCAAAGTCCGGCTTTTTTTAATTTAAAATTCTCACCGAAACACTAATATCCTCGGTTGGTATTTCTTTCATCGGAGCTCTTTTGTGACGTTCAGTCATGTCATTTGGTGATGTTTGTGGTGCTGAATCTGCTTTTAGAAGTGTTAATTGTTGTTGTTGTAGTTGTTGCTGTTGCTGTTGTTGTTGTTGTTGTTGTTGTTGTTGTTGATTCGGAGGTGTAGTTGTCGGCGGAATTGTTGGATTTGCAGCCGCTGGTGAACTTGATGTTCTTTTGACTTGAGTTTTCGAGCGATCATCTTCTTCTGATTTTGGCTGCACGTAGACTGAGTTTTCAATTGGATTGTTTTTGATATACTGTTCGTTCGTTCCCATTGGAGTTGTATTTGTTCTGCTCTTAATTCGAAAGTTGAAATTCTGCAGAGGTCTGTTGAAAAAACTCACTTTCTAGCAAACAATTGTTCATAAATTAATGATAAAAATAAATGAAAACATCGACAAATAAGTGAGGTTTTATGAACCCGGACACGTCATCCGGGTTACGAATTATTCCAACAAAGTAGGACACGCTTCGTATTTTGATTTTGAAAATGATAACGACCAACTATACTGATTGTGAGAATGAAAATGCTGAAACGAATTTGACCCGATGAAAATGATCCAAAAACCACGATGCAGAATGATGATTATAACATTTCTCAAAAAAACTCCTAAAATGTGGTCCGAGTTTTCTGTAACTGGTGTGAATATAGCCCGTTTGTTAGTTTGTTTCGGTCCGATATATTCCTTCTAAATATCGATTTCCGATACAGCACCTCGCATTTTGGTACGTTTTTAGAGTCAGGTCCCATTGAGTACCAAACGATATACTCAGGAAAGTCAGTGCGCGACCGCTGCGCGCGCATAGGACCGAGTGCGCGATCAGTGCGCGTAGTGCGCGATCGCACGCTACCACGCTGCGTTCGCGCACTCTCTAGAGCGTGGTAACAGCGTGAAAGTGCGCGGTCGCGGCGTGAAGTGCGTGATCGCCGCGAGATTAGTGCGCGAACTGTGCGTGGTCGCAACGCGGTTAGTGCGTGGTCGCAGCGCGATCTGTGCGCGGTCGCAGCGTGGTAGCGTGCGACCGCGCACTCACTTTTCTGAGTTTTCTGAGTACCGTCTATTCATTTTTCAAGAACAAGAAGTGTACAACTTGATCAGCCAATAAACAGAACAATTTGTTGTAAAATCGAAAACACTTCTGGTCGTCATCATTCTCTCTGGTTTTATTCGAAACTCAAAAAAACAACGGAATAGGGTGACAGCACTTGAACAAACAACAATTATTTTTTCATTCTTATTTTGAATTTCCAAACAATAAAAAACTTGGCTTCCGATTATTTGGGTGTATTGAAAAAAGTGCATTGGTTCTCAAGCGACGAATTGACGTGTGTTTTTGCTTTCTGCCGAACAAACAATTCCTTTTTCACTTTTTTGCTCACATTTTCTTTCGTTATTCTGAAGAGAAAAAAAAGAATAGAAAATCTTAACGAATTACTTTATTGTCTGTGAAAAAGGAAGATAAGAAAAAGTTGGAAATAATATTATTAGAATGATAATGAGATTCCATTAATTATCTAACGTCGTCCAGCTTGTTCGAGAGCATCCGAAAGTCCGAGAGAAGTTTGGAAATTGTAGGCTGGAGAGACGGCTGATCGCTTCTTTCCAGCGTTGAACAGACGGTGATACATCTGTAACAAAAACACAATGATAAATTAGGTTGTCGACTTCTCGAAAACAGGAAATGTAATTGTTTTTGGGCCAACTCAGATTTTTACAAGAAAAATAGATGAGGCTAGACAAAACTAATCAAAAACAAGATTTTATTAACTCAACTGATTTCCTTTTTCCGTTAAGGCGTAATGAACATCGAAACAGAGCTACCGTAGTCAATATTTTTGAAATGCGTCATCTACAGTATACTTCTCATTCATTTCTCGAAACTTCTTTTCTACCCCCCCCCCCCCCCCCCCCCCTAATTTTTTTTCAGAACCTTTGCAAAAAAATGAAACGTACAATTATGACTATAAATTTTTCGATAACTTTTTGTACATTCCACTATAATTATTTTCGTGTTGAAAGAGCAAAGTCTCATTTAGTCAGAATAAAAAAGGAAGGAAGAGCAAATTGAATTCGAGTGCTTTTCGAGATGGCCTAAAATGTATTTTATACGTGTTTTATTGTCAGATTAATTGGTATTTTCAACGGCAAAAAATAATTTAATTCATTTCATCACATCATTTCGGAAAAAATAAGTTGGAGTTTGATCTAGATTGTCAGATGTTATGACACGATTTTAAATTCCAAAAACAATTAAAAATTCACAAGAAAAAATAATGATTGGGATTCATTACTCTTTTCCTGTGAAATTCTAATTATAATTTTTCTCTGCAAAATGACGAGATATATGCTCACCTGCATTTGGTCTCCAATTTCATTTGCGACTGATACTTGTCGTTTTCCGACGCTCAACAAATTGCGAAGATTTCCCGCGTTGACTTCCATTTCATAGGCTGGTGAGAGTTGTCTTTTTCCAATGCTCAAAAGGTTTCGCATATTGCCCGCATCGACTTCGACATCGTATGCTGGAGAGATGTGACGTTTGTACTGGAGTGGAGACAATTTCTGCAAAATTTGAAATTTCACGTAACACACTTTTTGGCCTGACCCACAGGTTTTCGGACATGTGAAATTTAAAAAAAACGTGTGTTTTCAAATATAGACGTGACCCATAGAAAAAGATAAAATATTATCCCTTCGTCAAGCAAAAAAGTGTATTGAAAAACCGAGCCTAGCTCTCTCCACAAACTATGGTTGCCGAATTATCAGTCTCTCTGCGCGAATTATCTGACTCATAAACGGGTTTTGTTATTTCCAATCATAAATGAAAAATTGAAAACAAAAAGAATATTCATTTTTAACCAGTCCATTGGGGCATGTATCATTCACTTCCGAATGAAAAACACGACAAAGAATTGCCGGAAAAAACATGATGTTGCCAGTCTGCCGGGTTCACGATTACAAACAAAACTATCATACACCATCTGATATGACGCCCCGAAAACTTTTTTGAACCCGGTTCGAAACTTTAATATAAATTTTTTTTCAAGATTTTCAAAATTCAGATTTCATATTTACTCCTAGTGGAAACATAACTTTTTAAAAGAATCGAGTACACAATTATTTACATTTTTATATGCAAAATTAGGAGATTTTTGATTAACGAGGTTTTTTGAGTATTAGTAATATTTATAGAAAACAAATCTTGGTAAACACTTGTCAGTCACCAAGTAATTTGAAATTCAGATTAAATATTTGGTGACGTACAAAAACAACTAAAACAACACAAGTTTGGCTCTGTAAATGACAACCTGTTCACATTCTATAATCAAATTTCTTTCCCTTTCCTATTTCAGAAAAAGAAAAAAAGTTTCTGGTTCTAGAGAAAATTGACATTGTGAAAATACAGTACGAGTCAAAATATTTTATTTTTTAAATATATTTTTTCAAAGTTAGAAAACTCTGACAAGTGACTATTTTGGAAAAAAAACATCGAGACCGAGTCTGATTCAGTATACACGTTTTCACCACTCGACTTATGTTTTACAACGAACTAATTGTCTTCCAACAGATCCGATCGACCGTTTCTCGAAAATGTGATTCTCTCATGTTTTTGTTAAAGTTTGAGATACAATTTCGAATCCATTTTTTTGTAGTGTGATTTAACCAACCTGGTATCCATACACAGCTTGCCCAAAGTTTTGTTCGGCCACCAAAACAGCCAACAAGCTCACCAATCCAACAATCAATGAGTTTTGCATCGTCGCCTTCAACAAAAAATCTTGATTTTCACAAAAACAAAATATACAAAAAAAACCTGAAAAGGAAATAATATATCATGATTATATTCAAGAGCTCAGGCCCCGCCCATTCAGATTAGGCGGAGCTTCATGAAGAGAAAACATCAAAAAAAAAAGAGAAAAGAAAAAATAGGTCAAATGGACTAAAAATATTGAGAGAATGGATGGTTTATGAGATTTTTTGAGGATGCTAATGGAAATGAAATGAAATGAAGATCAGAATGGACAAAAAACATAAGAAAGAGGGGTCCATAAAAAGTGCATTAGAGATGAAATAAGTCGTAAGAATAGTACACCCACATGAACATTTTTAGATTTTAATGTGAAAATTGTATGCTAAAATGAGCCTGAATTTTGGTCTATTAATTATTTGCGTATTATTGAGTGACTTCTTGTGTGAATTCCGTGCGTATACTTTTGAATTATTTAATGTTTTTTATTTTCTGTATGTTCTTAGACGGAGAGAAAAAAGTAATAAAGAAAATGTGTCGGATGGGTTGGAAATGTCGAGAAATACACTAGAAAAAACTTTTAAAAGTTGGACGAATGTGAGAAAAAAAGAGATACGTAGATGAGCTATAAATAAAACTAGTTCTACTCTTTTTGAAATGCAAATTTGAGTCTAAACCAATTTTGAGAGTTTAGGAAAACAGCTTTCACTTTTCTGTTTTTTTTTTTTGAAATGTCTTCAGCTCAACTTTTTTTTCTAATTTATTCATTGTATTCTTCCGATTGTCTGGTATCAGAAAATAGAAAGAGTTACAAAAACTGGATCGATTGAGTAAGAATGAAAACATGGCTCTAGACTTCGTTGTAACAGGTTTGGAATCCCGTCGTGAAAGTTTTGAAATCACTTTCATCTCGATGTAGAAGTCATGTTGAAATAAATATAGTCATGATTTTCGTTCTCTGTTTAGTGAAAATGTTTCCTAAAATATTCTGAACAAACACCCACTTCTGAATGACTCATTCGATCCCTCAGGCAAACATTCCCCATAGATATAATTGAGTTCATACGGTAGCAGACTTCTTTCTTATTTTCTGATATCTAAGATTCGTCGACTAATTCGTTAGACTTCCTGCAATTTGTTCTTCAGCTCAGAAAGAAAAAAGAAAAATGTTAATTTTTGGCCCGAATATTTGCATGCATGTTTGTGAGTGAAAGAGGCGAATTGTCATTTTCAGAAAATTAAATTTTTTGCCAGATCTTTTTGTAGTTTTTGCCTAAAAAAGATAATCTCGAATTTTTATTCACAAATAAGATAAAATTTAAAAATTGAAAAAATAAAAGTATAAATTGTTGAGCAGACGATGAAAACCTTATTATATTATGTATGTATTGCCTATGGATCACAATAATTTAATTGGTGGCGAAGGAGGAAAAAAGGAGATCAGATTACAACTGTAAATCTTCGAGTTGTTTCAATAAATTGAGTTGAGATGATCGTTCAGTGTTCTCGACTACAATTGGAGTATTGTTCTCTTCTTGAGTGTCCGTTTCGGCTTCTCTCAATTTACGTTGAGTTGTTGGACGAGTTACGGTGTTTCTGGAATAAAATAATTTTGGTTTTTTAAAACAACTCTAGTTTCGACCTTTTAGGCCAATACTGAATCGGACGTGAAAATAACTAAATCTGAATCGGACCAGAACAAAAAATGTATCTGAATCAGAGCAAAGTCAAGAAATCGGACCCGGTTCGTTTTTTCCGAGATTTATTCTGAATCGGACCAGAAAATTGGACTAGACACGTTTGTTTTCTTGAACGGACCGGGTAAATCAAAATTTGGTTGAAACGAACCCAGATAAAAATTGAACCTAGTCCGTTTTTTCTCAACGTGAATGGGAAAAAAAAAACAATATCAGTAATATTTTTAGTCAAATTCTTATTTTCACAAAACTTTCAGTTTGTAGAAAAACTGACGTTCAAAAATTAGACTGTTTCAAGAATTTTTCAAACCTTTCGTGTTTAATGTAAAATGGTTAAACTCGAAACATACGTTTTTCTTCCGAGTCTTTGTCCTCTTCTGGCCTGTCCTCTGAATGGTCTTCTTCCAGTTCCAGCTGGCCGTCTTCTTGGTCGTTGGCATGTTACACAGAAGATTCGAACTGGCTCATTTGCAACAACATTGTTTCTAAAAATACTCATTTCTTATGTCTTTCAGTGTGTTGTTTCGAACCTGTAATGAAGACTTGGCCATGCTGGACATTGTCCATTTCTGATGGCAAATGCTGTTGATGGATTGAATTCGCAATGTCCGTTGAGTGGATTGTAATGAGCAATTGCGCAGTTGAATTCGTGACATGTACGGGCACATTGATCGACTGTGACAGCGACGGCGAAATGGGTAAATGTGAGACGAGATGGTCCACTGATTGGAGTCGAAATATAGAAGATCGATGATGGACATTCTGAAAGATCATGGTATCAGAAAACACTGAAAAACTCTAAAATAAAATTGTTTCGTTTCTCTTCAAGCCTAAATTCTCTCGAGTAAGCGTTAAGCCCAAATCGAGAATTTCAACAAAAATTCAGAATTTCCATTTTCAATTTCTGTATTGGTTTTTATCCAACAAATTTGTAACTCACGTCCAGATCGCAGATTGTTTCCTTGTTGTGGTTGGAATGGTGGTTGCGGAGCTGGAGTTGTTGGTGGTGGTGTTTGAACTGGTGGTGGAGGTGGTGGAGCAGCACTGAATAGTAAATGATATTGAAGAAAACAAATCTATATATTTTCAAAAACATACGTTTGTGGAACAAATGGTTGTTGTGGTTGGAATGGTTGAATTGGTCTTTGAGGTTGAATAACACGTGGTGGAGCAGTTGGTGGAGGACGATTGAATGACGGAGCTGGAGCAAGTGTAGCAATTGGTTGTGGTTGTGGAGCTGGTCGGAATGGAGGACGAGTACTGTAATAACAAATCGAATAAGTTCGGAAAAAAATAGGAAATACATACACTGGTGCCAAAGTGACTGGAACAAATG
Organism: Caenorhabditis sp. 8 KK-2011; assembly: GCA_963572245.1. Classification (NCBI taxonomy): domain Eukaryota; kingdom Metazoa; phylum Nematoda; class Chromadorea; order Rhabditida; family Rhabditidae; genus Caenorhabditis; species Caenorhabditis sp. 8 KK-2011. Next base: position 5,231,015 of record OY751547.1, read on the forward strand.
GAGTAGTTTGTACAAATGGGATAGTTCTGATTGTGGTTGGAACTGGAGTGGTGGTGGCGATTGTGGTGAATGGTTTTTTTGTTGTTTTCTTCTTATCACCTCCCGGTCTATAAGGTTTTGGAACAAAGAGGATTTTCTCGTTATCAGTGCTAATCACATTGTTATCATCATAGGCTCCGAATGGATCAGCGGCATTAGGTGTGTTGTCAGCTAAATGAGGAAAAGTTGAATGAAACTCACAATCAGAAGGAAGTTGAACTTATCAACACACTTTCAAATTCTTCCGGGGTTTTTGTGTGTGAAACGTTTTCGATTTTTGCGAGTTATTCATGTTCAAGTTCTCTTTGTTCAACAAAAGTTTGAAAAAAAAACGAAATAAAAACTGTAAGAGACAAAACTCGAACCTCCATTTTTTAAAATACTAACAAGATGGACTGTCAGAGAATCCCAATTTTTGGCCGACGCCTGTTTCAGCCGGCTGAACGAGGATGATAAAACTTACTTTGAACCTCGATTTGTCCCCCATCAACTTCATTGAACAATTCACGTCTAACACCATCGATCGTTCCAACATCTGAACATAATTCAATATTGTCAACTCAACCAAAATTGAGAAACTCACAAATTTTGAACTTTTCAGTTCCCTCTCCTGGTTCACTGATTGCTCTTTCAACTAGAGTTCTGCAACAAAAAATAATAGTTTATCAAAAGATAAAATTGAAATGCTCACTTTTCTTGTGCCAAAGTATATCCAACTGCTAAAAGTGTTAATAAGAGCAATCGCATTTTCACTGCTGAAAAATTGAAAGTTTTCAAGTATCACACTAGAAACGATAGAGATAGAAAGAGAGTGAGTTCATTGATGAATCAGAGGATTATCGGATTTTGGTAAGCACAAAAATGGACAAATATGGTAAAGAAAGGGAAGAAAGAATCGAAAACTCGGCAATCAAAAAACAACACTTGTTAGCCAATGAAACATTCTAAAAGCATCATTGATATCCATCCATCCGTTTTTTTTTCTGTTTCTTTTTCGTATCGATACAAAATCTTGTTTCAATATCAATCGAAACAGGAAATGAAATCGAGCGTTTTTTAGGCGTCGCAAAAAGTCAAAAAAAAATTGGATGAAAAAAAGGAGAAAACTCGATATACACGAGAAACACGGATTATCACCATAAATATTATTAGGAAGATGAAAAAAACTAAGGAAGATTGATAATTCAAGTTGAATATCGTGAAATTGAACATGGCAAAAAATAAAGTCGACTGAGACGGTTCCGATGCCAAAAAAGTGTACAAGGAAACAAGAAACTCTGTAATTTTACAACAGTTTTCGAATGGGTAAGTACTATCCAAAATCGAATAGGTAACACGCTCTCTGTTGAGAATGTTATGATTACTCAGCTCAGAAGTGATTTTCGCGTATTTTGAAATCAGAATATGACTCTACACGTCTAAAAATCATGAAAATGTACCTCACAAACCATCAGAAAGTCTTGTTTTGGAAATATTAGTTTCTGATGTTTCAAACTACAGTAATCGCGTGGCACTGATTGAATTTTGGATTAGCGAACAAGTCATTCCTTGATAACATAAACTCGTTCAGAGTGTTGACAAATTGAACATTTTACTTTTAACCTTCTGGAGTGTGCCTAGTTTTGCGGCCGTGTTCGACGTTAGAACGGGTCAAGCCTAGGCTAAAATAGAAGGCTCTGACCGGACCCGGCCAGTCGTTTTTCAAATATGAGTATGTCAGAAAAAAATGAATTGATCTACTTTTTCAAAACTCAAAAAACTGAACAGACAGTTATGAAAACTATTTGAAACGTTTTTCATTGAAACCTATGTATATCTAACCAATTTTACAACACATTTGGTGATGAGATAATTTATGCGTGATTACATAATTATCACCCATCTGTCAACTTTTCTCCCTCTTTTTTCTTTTTTCTTGTTTTTTTTTCTTTTTCCATTTCGATTTCAGATTCCATAAAACCGGTTTAAAGTGATATTTCAAATCATGAAGGTCATTCTAGTAAATAAATCTAAAAAACAATGCAAAAATTATCAAGAAGATATAGGGGCGAAAAACAACATTGTAGAAGGAGAGAGAGAGATAAAATAATCCTATTGGGTCACACTCACAAAAAACTTGCTTTTGTGGATTTTTCGATGAATTAGCAAAGGAGATAAGCAATTAGATTGGTGATGGTGGAAGGAAAAAAAAAGACGGATAACTAGAGAAAAGATATGGCTGAATGCAAAAAAAATCAAATTTGCATATTTCAGGAATTTAAATTAGACGAAATGTTGAAACGGAGAACGGTAAACATATTTAATTGGCTTTTAAATAGAACCAGGTGTTTGAAACACTTTTGTTAGATTGTTTGGTTGAATGGAAGTTGAACATGGATGAGAATACAGGTCTCAGAAGTGACTCGAGGTCCTATGGCAAAAAATCACAACGAACCTATTAAAATATACAACTTTTTCAAAAAAAAAAGAAAGAACTTTTTTTTTCGAATGTGTATGAAAGTACTGTACTTTTGGATTTTCTGGTACAGTAAACCTTGCATAGTTTTTCTCCGCGATGAAAAAAAAACAAAAACGTTATTTTAGAAAAAAATGAAAAAACGTGAGTCATCAATTGTTTTTCTTCAAAAAAACGTGTTCCGTATTAATTTTCAGGGCAAATTATGGCCTCTTCTCACTTCAACCTCTTGAAGTTGGCTAACTTTAACTTTAGCAACAATTACATAAAATGTCTGACACTCTTCTCAGGGAAAATGAGGCGGAATTTAAGCGCTTCGTTTGGCCAAGCGGAGGTTTAAGCAGAAACGCTTACGTAAGCGCTTCTGCTTGATTTGCGCTTATGTCTGCTTGAATTGCTTTTATGTCAGTTGTGTCATATCTCTCGCTCGTTCAGTCAGCGCAGATAAGCGAAGGTTAAGCAGAGGTTTTCTACATGAAATACGTCAATGTCTTGCTTGGGTTCGGATAAAGCGAGTACATTTCGAAAAATTTCGTTCATTTTTTTATTTTCCTATTTTCTCTTTTTTCGCGTTTTTTCACAATACGTTGTAATTTCAGGACCAAGTGTTGTACAGCTGAGTTACGCTAACCGTAATATATAGCCGGCTAGCAGGCGAGACTATGACTCATAGAAGTTATTGGTTTTTCAACAAGTGAGTTTTTGTGGGATTTTTCAATTTTTTCAAAATCAATATTTGTATTTTTTACAGAAAACGAGTAGATCGAAGACGAAGAACGAAAAAATAGCAATAGATTAGCGGCGGTTTTTTGGTTTCAGTGGATGATGAAGGTAAGAGTTTGATTATTTTAATAACTTAAAAGTTTTGACCAGAAAATGTCAGAAAGTACAGTAGTTTTCACGTTACAACATTTTTCGACTCCACCTCAAGAAATGAGCGAGCTATGAAAAAAAATATATGTAACTTTTCGAATTTTCTCAACGTGATTTTCGAAATTCCCTAAACCATACAAAAAACTATTTTCCAGAAGCTGTCGAATCAACTGCGTCAAAACAGCATGAAAATTCATTATGAAAGGTGTGTTTTTTTTTAATTTTACATTTGAATGATTGTTTTCATTTCAGACAACTTGTTGAATCAAGTACCAGATGTACTTGATCAGCTTCAACTTTTGGACTACGCGAACACTTCGGAATTATAATCTTCAAGTCTTAAATGAAGCCCTGTGTGTTTATTTCCCCAGTTTATTGTATTCCCAGTGTACACTGAACAGTACTTATATGTTTTGTATTTTAATGGGTGTTTTCAATAAAAATTTCCGTGAAATTCATCAGTATAAGCGAAAAAAGCAAAATTTAGGGACAATTTTTCTCCGGTAAGCGAAAGTCAGGCGCAAATCAAGCGTTGACAAGCGCAAAACAAGAAGAGAAAAAATAGCCAAGCGTAAAACGCCCCAGAGAAAAAGCGTTTTCGAACCTGCACAGCCGCAGAAACGCTTTTTTTTTCTGGGGCGCTCTGTGTTTTATTCTCCCTGAATTCAACAATCATTTTTCCGAGACATTGGTTCCAGAAGATAAATAGTTGAGGATATCATTCTTCTGTTCTCAATTGTGGATATTAACGATCAAATTAAAAAACATGATAAGAAATGCGAGAAAAAAGAACATAAGACACGAATTAAATCCAATATAAATCAATTTCAACAACAAAAAAACCACAAACTTAAAATGAAGTGGTCGTATCCATCTATAATTCTATTTGAACATTTAATCGTTTTACGTAGTAAAGTTACAAAAACATGAAAGCGAACAGATGTGAAATGGGATTCATTTCGAAAAAGGGCAGACATAATGAGAAGGAAAAAAAAGATTGAAGGTTGAAATGTTTTCATTATTTATCTTGTTCATAAAATCTAACTATTATTCAGTAAGATGAACAAGGTCGTTCAGACTTGTTCCTATTCTACTTTTTGCCGCTTTTACTATTACTTATGTTACTTGTTAAAGAAGAATGTTAAGACTGAAATTTCATCTGGTCAAAAACTATACATACTGTGTCTGAGGCATACTTGCACAGAAGGGAATCCCCCAAAAACGGGCTGAGCCCTGAACTCGATTGAACTCGACGATTGTATATCACTGATCGCATGCACAACAAGTTGTATCATCGACAATAATTTCAAACTTTTAAAAGCCCGCCGAAATTAATTAATTTTGATTACTGTAGCCACACTGCATGTCTGTAGATTTTTGTAGTTTTTTACAGAGCGTGAAATTTCAAAAACCATGTGAGATAATAGCACAGGGAGTGCCTAGGTATTGCAAATGAGTTCTGAAAAGAAGTCCATATGAATTTTGTGGTCCGCGATGCTGCTGGAAGACGTAACTGAACTCTGAGAATGTGTCCTTTCAAAGGTAACGGTAACAATCAAGAAACTGTGAAACGTAGTCATTAATTCTCGAAACCGTCACCCTCTTCAAAATCTCATCAAAACCTTAAATTAGCTGTGAAAGTGAGAATGAAAACTACAAAAGAAAAGACGGATAATAACAATGAAACGACACAACAGAAAATAATGAGGAGATGAGAAATCGAATGAAGGTATGTATTAATTTATGCCAAAACCGAGAAAGAAACAACGGAAATATGGGCAAAAATAAGGAAGAAAACTTGGGGAGAAAGAAAGAGACAAGTTCTTGTTATGTTCGGGTTGGCAGCCAGACAAATGCAAAACTTGTTGCGGTTATGATTGGTAGATGACGCGGAAAAATCATACAGCATTCAACAAAAAATATTAGTTTTTAGATTTCATTATTATTCGATTTTCCGTTCCAATTTTTATATACATTGGTTGAAAAATCGAAACACAAAGAAATCAAGGATGAGCTATCCAATTAAACTTTCTTGAGTTTACGCTATGGGCAATGAATGAATCGGACCAACACATAAAAATAGTGTGTGAGTAGGGCCAGAGTCAAGAAATTGGACTCGTTCCGTTTTTTCAAGATTGTTTGATGAAACGGACTCAGATAAAAATCGGTTCCGTTCCGTTTTTTCACAAGATGAATCGGACCACAAAACCTGATCGGAAGCATTTTTTGTTGAACCTCAAAATTAAATAGTTCTTTTGGTCTGATTCAGCTAAAATCTGAACAAAACAACGGATCGGATGCGATTTTTCTGAGCCTGTTTCATCCATATTTTCTCTAGCTGTTTTAACGAAAACTTCTCCTGATTCTATTTGATGGGCCGAATCAGCGAGAATCTCCTAAAATACAGGCCGGTTTTATTTTTTGACTCCCAACTCAGACATATTTCTTATGTGTGGGTCCCATTCAGTTTTAGTCACTTTCGAGTCCGATAAGAGCACACCTGGCCCGATTATTTCACGACAACGGTAGGAACAGAAACCGGGCCCACAAAAAAGAAACATCTGGTTCAATTTCTGTAATCTGTCTCAATCGGACTCAGAATGAATCGACAGAGAACAATTTTTTTGTTTCGAACCAACTTGTGGCTGTAAAATTTTGTAAAAATTGGACTGATTCTGTTTTAGTTTGAGTTCTATTCAGAAACTATGAGCTTCCAGAGGCCAGTGAGATTCAAAAGCACTTTTGTAAGTTGAATGGTTGTACTGTTTAGTGATTTGTTATTGCCTAATAAATCAAACAATTTGATAGCCAACGTTATTTAGAAAAACATAACAAACAGATGAATGCGATTAGAATAACAAGAGAAATGCAAATGGCTAACACCTTCTACCTAAACACGGCAAAATGTGTGTAAGATTAATATCTAATTTCGACGAAAATAACCAGATTTGAAACATATTTCGATGGATATCTATACGATCAGTGAACAGATTAGAGGTTTTTGAGGAGTGGCATGAGTTGAAAAAACAGATAGACACCAATGGATGATGACCTACTAAAAACAAGTTATATTAGGTTAACTATTTGATGATAACTTTTTGATTGCTTCAAATATCTCAAATGTTGTTTAAACTTTTAAGAAATATTTTTAACCACTCATTTGAGGCAAACGTTTATTATCTGGGAAATGTTCTGGGCCTTCGCTGTTTTTTTGTCATGAATCTTGGTCAACACTTTTTTCGAACCGTATTGGAATCTTATATTCTTCAATTTCACTGTAAAAAACCTCGTTGGAGAGAGCAAAAATTTTAAAACACAATTTGTCTTCCCAAAATACAGTAATCTTCTGACAAAATGTGGGTGAACATAACTGAAAAAATAAACGCTTGCATCATTGTCATCCTTCGACTTCTTTTCGGCGGAAAAATCGGAGAAAACAATAATGAGACTAGCGAATGCGCACATCTCTATAACTACTACTAGTACTATGACTACAATTACTTGCTTGTACACTTCAATGAATAATAATTTGACGAATTGAACAGCAAAAAAAAACAAAAAAAAAGTAACGAAATATCAGACAGAGAAAGGTGAAGAAAAAAAACAATTATCTGGTGAGAAAATGAGATGTTTATCGAATTTTTGATTTAAAAGTGGACTGAATACGGTGACAGTTTTGAATCAGTCAAATAAGACAAATTTGCTGAATCGGATGCTAAACAAACTCATTTTTTTCAGTTGAGTTCGGAAACATGTATAATCAAGATAACAGAAATATGGGTTACGTGACAAAATCATATTTTAAATAAAACCATTTCTTGCGATCATTTTTTGTTGACACTACAAAACACCTGTGTTCTTGAAGTATCAATGTACAAATGATCGGAAAGTCATTTTAGCGAAGAAGTGTGTTTCTTCGCAGACCTCCGCCGTTTCTCTGTGTATTTCTCGTGGATAATTGAAGAAGTAGGTGAAAGCTGTAAGCAGTCATGCCTGACTGCCAATTTTGACATGTTCAACATTTACAATTTCTGATCTCTTATTTCATAATTGTGACATCTTAATTGTGTGTCGGCCCTGCAGAAAAGAAAAGAAAGTTGAAAAAATGACGTTTCAGAATATGTATATTTGTTTTTTTTCTTGTCAACACTCCACACTTATTTTTCTGGAAGAGCTGATGGAAAAAAATTGAAGTCGAATTTTTGTGCTCTCCTTCCAAAAATGTGCGAAAACAAAGAAACATGCACGCCGTGACACCTTTTATGTACGTAGCAACACTTTACATAATTGGAATACAGTAACCCAATTTAGAAAATATACATCTTTTAAAAAAACTCACAAATGAACTATGTTGTAAACATATTTCTGATGAAAAAAAATCATTCAAATACATTATTCTATCTGGGCAAACATTTTTCGAAGTTTTTTTTTCGGAATTTCCAAGGATTCCATTGCTCATTCTTTCTTGCGGAAACTATTAATTTCCTCTAAAAATCCCTCTAAAATATGGCAATAATAAATGTAAATAATAGTAGATTCGAAATCGAAAGGGTCTCTTTTCTTTTACTCTTTCTTATTTTTTTATTCCTTCTAACACCAATCTGGTATGCTTGTTGATTTGTTTTATTCATCCCGTCATTGCCCGTCTGTCACTTTTTCACTTCTCCTTTTTCGGGAATATCTTTTTCAAGTGGACAAGGAATGCGGTAACAACACAAATAGGACCTCTCCCTCGAACCTCATTAACTACTTCATTGTTCTTTTTATTTCTTTTTTTGCTGTCGGATGACTCCTTTTTTGAAAGAAGCAACAAGAGGAAGAGCATGCAACTCTGATTTATTGCCTTGTTTCGGAAAACGGCTTTTATTAGAAAACGATGGTTAATTATGTATGATAATAACATACTATGCGCGAATTTGTCAAGACTCAGATTCCATTTTCTGGGAACAAGAAATTTGTCGGTCGGAAGGTCACGTTTCTATTATATTCACGTTCGTTCATTTTTTAGAAACATTTTCTCCAAAACAAGCATGGCTTGTTCAAGGTCAGGCCGGCCCCGGCATTACGAGAAAACCGTTCTAGGCCACACAATTCAGATTGTTCTGGAAATTCAAAAGATGAGTCGTTTTTCAGTATGAACAGTTAATTTTTAAATGATCTTGATTTTTTTCGAGAGTTCAAAAATTCATTAAATGACCCGGCGACTCTTCTAGAGTATTCGATTATTTTGAAAGTATTCGCCATTTTAAGACATATGTGGGTGAAGAAACAGTCTAAAACAACGTATAGCAAAAACTACAACACAAAAAAGAACAGAAAATAAATCATAGAGTTGGATTAATCGCGCAAACGCGCTCTACTGCTTCATTAGAACTTGAATATTTGATCCAACTTTATTTTTATTTATTGTTCTTTTTTGTCGTCTAACTTTTGTTTCTTATGTTTTTGAACAGTGTTTTAACTCGTATATGTCTTAAAATGATGAATACTTTCAATTTAAACGAATACTCTCGATGAGTCGCCGGGTCATTTAAAACCCTCGTTTCAGTTCAATGGTGAGCCCTCATCACAAAACAAAAAAATAGAGACTAGAAATGTTAACTATGCACTAGAACCCATCAAACGCATATATTATGTGCATACATACATCAGAATGAGTAAACAAATCCGAATGTATGTCTGTAGAAAGAGAAGAAGAAGAAGAAGGAGCCGACAGGAAGTCCCGTTGAGAATACGGAATGCGCCAAAAGAAGCGTCAGTTCACACCCTTCTGTTTGTGTTCATGAACACCCCATCTTGTTTATTCTCATTTTAACACCTTTTCTCATTTATCTGTCAAGTTTTGTCAACAGGGTCAATTGTTTTTCTTTTCATAAAAAAAGTATCTAACTCAATATGTCATAATTAAAATGATGTCTTTATACTTCACCTAATTGTGGTTTTGTTGCACTTTTCGCAAAATTGTTTTGAAATAATTCCACGGAAAATTGAAACAAGGATTGCTGGAATATGATAGACCATCTGTGGGTTACACTTTGGAGCTAGAAATTGTCGGGCCTTTGCACACTGTGTGTTTTTGTATATCGATGTTTCTGCGCACTTTTTAAGATCAAACGTTTCCAAAGTTGGTCGATTTTGTGCCCAGTTTGCCCAGATCTGGTTGGTGTGGCCTAAACCGAAGAAATATAATGCATAAATAAAAAGTTCAGAGTGAAGATCACGAAGTTTCTTTCGGTCTACCAGGAATATTTTCGAGATCAGGATATTGTAGCCTGAGAGCCCGAGAGCACGACTCAGAAATCACGGATCGGGCATGGTATTTTTTATTTCGGCCAAAAAATAATATACCCAGTTTCCGGCCCGGTTTTTTCTGACCTTCAAAAAAAGCGGGGCCGGTTAGAGCAGGCTTCCGGTCGGGTCAAAGTAGCCCAAATCTCATCTCTGAATTAAGCTACTGGAATAGACACTTTGGTGTTTCGTAAAGTCTAGAACTTGATGAAATTCGGAAAACCGCATGGTAAGTCTTAATGAAGTCTTTAGACCTTATCGTGGCAACGTATATTTATGGTGTCTCTTTCAGTTGAAGACACCTTATCACTCAGAAATAAGTTTATCGTGTTTATCAAAATCTCAATTTTGAAAACTTCAACTTTCGATGTGTGAAATTTAAAAATCAAAAAAAGTACTTTGTAGGGTCGAAAAAAAACTGTTTTTGAATTCGTTTTTGGAAGATTGTCGTCCGCAAACACCGTTTGTGTGTGTGTGCGGGTACAGTAACCCACGCCAAAAACTGTTTTATTGTTTCTTTCAAACATTTTTGGTTTTTCTGAGTGACATATATCGAAAGTTGAAGTTATCAATATTATGTTTTTATGAACAGGAAAAACCATTTCTGAGTGACAGGGTGTCTTTGAATATTCAGAAATAATTTCGAAAAATGATGCGCAATTCTACTTCTCCCTTTCGGGAGTCCCTTTGCCGAATTTCGTGTGTTCATAAATCTGCGGTTTTCTTGAGTCTCCTCACAACCCAAATTAGGCAATATGTCAGTCTCATAAATCTTGTCAAACTAAATGGCGTCAAGGTATGAAATCGTGTGTTCATTCTTTTATTTTTTTTGACCAACAGATGTTTGTTTTAATTGTTTTTTGTTTTGGATTTTTTGAGGATTTTGGAAATAGTCTGGATATCTGAAAAATCCATGTTTCAGTTCAATTTTAAGTTGAATGATAAATTTTAAAAATAGAACGGAAAACTTCGTTTTCAGGATTTCCGGCTGGGGATATTCGATAACTGAAATACGAGAATTATGCCTTTGTTTGGACTCTTCACTTCGATTTTCCGTCGTCTTTTATAGAGTTTTCTATTCTTTCTAGTTTTAACCAAAATCGCAACTTTCTTCAAAAAACCGAAACATGTTAAAATCTGCCAACCATCTGCTTCTTCTTCTCCCCCTATTTTTTCTATATAATAATTACCCACCCGTTTCCGCTTACCACCATTTCCAACTAGCCCAATAACTGCTCCAGACTCCGCCCACTTTGCTCCGCCCACAATGGCTCGAACTAACTGGAAACAACCGGATCAGATACAGGAAAAAGAAGCACAGGAAGCCGGATATGCAGCAGCAGCAGCAGCAGCAGCAGCAGGCTCAACCTCAGCAAGTCGTAACAACTTCGGGAGATGTTCGTGGAACAGTTGGCAATAATTCGACGACACCACAATCAAGCACTGAAAATGAGTTGATGATTAAATATTCGAATATCAAACAGGAACAATCATTCAATAACTTTGCGTTTTTTGTGAGTTTTATTTTTTGTGGGATATTACTAAAAGTTTCGAATTGAGTCACCTGATTAAACCTAGTACCATCCTTTTTTCTACCAAAGTTACTTTTTCGAAATGGTTTGATTTTATCTTTGATTCATGAGCTTAGAATTAGGATTCGGAACGTTAGATGTTTATGCCTGTGTGAACAATTCAATCAAGACCTCAAATCTTCTGTATTGATTTGGAACATAAAAACAATGTATATTTTGGCCTAAAAGTTAAAGTCTGGATTGGTGGATACAGACATGGAAACTCTTCCGTTATTTTTTTTTTCACTCCGCATTTCATTTCGTGAAAAAAAACCTTCGCAGATGAAGCGTATTTTGCTATCAATTTTTCAATATTAATACAGTATCGTTGCTAGATCCCCTGATCTCCGAAAGAAATTCAAAAACGAAAGTTTTTTTGAATGAAACTTTTTCACCGAAACCCTTTTCTTTATAAATATCTGAGAGGTAATCGAATAAACTGAGCTACTATAATGAGTCTGGAACTTGAATGTCATTCAAATAGTGATAATACAAATGTTTCAGAATGGAGCTCCTCATGACACTTTGCCAAATCGAATGTTCTACGAAACAGTTTCAAAAAACGAGAATGGTAAGTGTTCCCATCTTCTGTTTCCGTTTTGGTGGAAAAATGTTCCATTCCCAATAACAATACTCATCCGAGTTGCTCTCTGCCTCCTCCAAAAATTTAAAATATTCAAATTTCCTCTCGTTTGCGCACAAAATTGTGGCGCTTAGAAATCACGACAAAAAAGTAGAAGACGGAGAGAAAAGGAATTCTATTGAAAACGACGATGGGTAACCGAATTTCCTGCTGATTCCTTCCGCCGATGATTCTTTCCTTCTTCCCTACTTTTTGCTATCTTTCCGTGTGCGCCTACTCTTATTTTTCCCCCATTGATTTCCTTTTTTTCTGGGTTTTGTTTGTCGTTTTCGGTTAGATTTCAAACAAAACTTTCAGAAGATTGAATTTACTGTTTCACTGCGGTGAACACTGACAGTTCACAGTTTTCCTCAAGTTACTAAACAACACCCGAAGCGCGTAATTCCACGTGGGTCACTTTTTCGACATCGCAAAACTGCCACTGTAAATCAGACAACACCAAATATTCCAAGATTGTTCTGTCCGAAATTTCACACAGCAAATTTCGAAAATCAAGATGTTTCACGGTTTTCGGCGAGGTATGACCGTACAATCAGAAAGGGTTTTTGTTTTCAATACTCGATCAAATTCAATACTTTTTCATATTCATCGTCAGTGTCTCTTTCTTTGTTTTAGTCAAACCATCTCAATTTCTCATTTTCAGATCATTTCATCGGTATGAATCTGTCAACAACATCAGCTGGATTAGCCACTTCATCCTCATCCACATCGCCGCCAACATCAAAAGATCAGGTAAGATAGCAATTAATAATAGTGGCGGGTTGGTATAAGGTGTCAATAATTGACAGGAAATTGACTCAAAAAGCTTTTTTGATTGATATAAAAACCTAGGAGGTTATAATTTATGGTGTTTTTTCTTTTTTCAGAATCGCCGTCAATTCTATAATGATGGGCAAACAAATGGGACCAATAACAATAAATCAGATGTGTTCAACATTTCAATGCAAGCCTTCAACAGTCCTTCGAGCACTTCTTCCTCTTCATTAACAACAACAGGAACTGCCAAATCAGATGATCAAATTCAAGCACATTTCAACACATTGAGCTCATATTATTCGGGTTTAAAATTATCCAATTCGAGCACATTCTCAGCACCAGGTTAGTGTGTATTTTCTCTTTTTCCCCCTTCGTTTCTAATTAATCTCAGGTATTATTAGAATTCTAGGTTCTTCTTCTTTTTTTTTTCATTTATTTCTCAAAATAATATTTCAATATCCGTCTCAATTTCCGTCCAACCAACTACTGTAGTTGTAGCGTGTCACCAAAAACAATCAAGAAAAAAATCGAGAGAAAAAAAAAGAAAGAACGACTAACTAACAAACTTTGTTTTCTTCTCTTCAAATGCTACCGTATAACTTGAAAAGAATGAAGCGAAGAAGGATACTTTAATTGCTTGCATACATACATACTAAGGCGGCTTCTTCTACTTGTTTATTGTGGTCCCATGAAGAAGCAGCGATTCCAAAAATGGCCAATTATGTAACATATACACATGGCCATGAGTATACTTACACATTTCAAGGGATCATAACATTTTACTTCATTTTGTTGGGGAAGTAAAGTTACTAGGATGAAACAATTACTTTAAAAATTATTTTCCGGAATAGAAACACTACAGTTTTTGATTTTCATGTAACGGAGAAAAAATCTATGAAAACACCGAAAACCAACGAGAAGTATGAACCAGAGTGGTGGAAGTCGATTTTTGGAAAGTTGTAAAACAACCCGGTTATAAACTACATACAACACGGGTGAGATTTAGGATTTTTCAAGCACCGGTATCGTTATAATTAAGGCCATGAAATGAGCATAAGGCCCAAACTGGGAGGTTGTTGATTGTTTTATAGTCTTACAAAAATGATCAAGGCCGGAACTGTTTAGCCCTCGATAAAAATATTTCCGAGAATTGTGGAAAAGCCGAATCTGATGAGATTGAACTACAGTAATAGATACGAAATCAAACACATTTTTTTCTGAAAATAATTTCAATTTCGTCTATGATGAAGTGTTTTTTTTTCGGATTTTCACAAGTTTCAGCCTCTTTTGAATGTCTGAACTTCATTTAATCAGTGAATCAATAAAAATCTTCGACCACCATGAGTCTTTTTTGGCCTCACTCATAATGACTTCGGGTTTCGGAAAAAACCCAAATCTCACAACTTTTTTTGACAATCACTGTAACTCAAATCAAAATCAACAAGACAATTTTGCCGAAAGCATATGATCTTCTTGTAAATGAGAAATACTCTAGATTAATATGTATGCAATTGTACTAGCCTTTTCATGATTATGTGTCAATTACCTTTTGCTAGTTACACAATATCGGGTTAATTCTGTCCTTTTTGTTCTCCTGAAATAGTCCAATTTCCTTTTTGATCTTCCCTCACTTCCTCTTTTTCAAATGCGCGAAACCGCCCGGATTTATAATCCATCATAATCTATGTAAATAATAGACCCCCACTAATAATTGTTTTCCAAAAGGTGTCAAAAAGGATCCCGCCTTACTTGAACCATATGTTTCTTTTCTCTTTCTTAATAAGAATGTAACAAATACGAGACAGATGTAAGAAGTACTGTAAAGAGAAAGAGTAAATAAAAGAAAAAGGCATGTTGAGAGGAAGCTGAAAGTGATATGGATCGGATTACTGACAGCGGGCATCTTTTGCTTCATAAGAACAAAAAAGGAAGAAGGGTTTCTTTTCGAATCTGGAATCACGGGGAAAAAGCGAGTCACCTGGATAAAACATGAGCATGTGCTCTTTTTAATTGGTCGAACAAAGCACTTGACCCATCCTTTTTTGAATTAGTTACATAATAACAAGCCGTTTACAATTAAAAGAACAAAAGGGACAGTCGGGTGACTTTGGAAGTTGTCTGGGTGGAAGCATGTTCGGGAAGTGGCCACTATTGCTGTTGTCTATTTCTCACCTCATAATTCATCTACAGTATCTGTCTCCTTCAAACGCTAATTCTAGGTGGACAAGCAATGACAAATTAGTGGAATTTTGAGCTAAACAGGTGTGTGTCAAGAAAAAAGGAGAAGCCAGGTGATTGAGAAAAAAGTATGTATGGTTGAGCAATTATTAAGGAGATGAAGAAAACAATGGGAAAACAAATTGGGGCAATTAGAGAAGGAGAGAGCTGGTTCATATGGATTCACTGGCCTGTTTTTTTTCTTTTGTTTTTTTCTGGGGTTTTAAAATCCTAAATATATACCGTAATCCCAAGAAACACATTCACTGAATAACCTAATGTTTTCATTTTCTTCCGGTTGACTCATCAATTGAGCAAAACATGTGTCAACGACTAACTAACTATCTAATTAACATCAATCTGTCGTCTCAAAAATTTGGCGCATTACACTTTCTCACGATTCATTCAACCGTACTTTCAGATCCATATCAAATTCTGGGACCAACTAGTCGAAGTTTGGCACACTCGGGAAGTGGACAAACACAATTGTGGCAATTCTTATTGGAACTATTGTCGGATAGTAGAAATGCAGAAGTTATTACATGGGAAGGAACAAATGGCGAATTCAAATTGGTCGATCCAGACGAGGTCGCAAGGTAGGTAAAAAAATATATATGTCGAACATTCAGATTGTTGAGAGAATAAAATGTAAAGATTGAAACGTGTCACACGTGAAATCAAATTATTCAATCAGAGAAATGTTCGCAGGAACACGTAATGCATCTCATTCTTTCAAAAAGTGTATAGAAACCGAGAAAATTTAGATATATAATAAATTTGAAACTCGAAGATTAGTGCTCTGTTTCAGAAAATGGGGTGAACGGAAATCAAAACCAAACATGAACTACGACAAGATGTCTCGGGCTCTTCGTTACTACTATGACAAAAATATAATGGCAAAAGTTCACGGAAAACGATACGCCTATAAATTCGACTTTCAAGGAATCGCACAAGCTCTTCAACCACCAACAACCACTCACCCACAAGACTATTTCAACTCTAGTCGAATAGCTCCGGACTTCTCGTGGACAAGTGCTGCCAATTATCGATCATTGATTCCAACTGGATTTAATTCAAGTGCAACTATATTCAATCCATCAACTGTTGGATATGGAGCATTCGGAACTGGAGCCACAGCAGCTACTTCAGCAAACAATCTTTCGGCTAGAGCAACATTCCCATTATACCGCTAGACAGTTTCGATTCGAATCTTTGCTTTTCGGGACTCTGTAATATATTCTTCTTTTTTTCTTCAAACTCTAGTCTTTTTTGTATCTCATTTTCCACATACTTTAATATACATATACCTCACCTGATCTCTATATTCAATGATAAAAATAGCAATCTTACGGTGTTTTCAAATTTGTTCTGTGTAATACAAACAAATAAATTTGGAGTCTGAATGAAAGTTTTCTTTTTCAAGAAAATAAAAATAAATTTGCTTTCAAATTTTCGAGTTTGGACACCAAACTTATTTAGATTTGTTTTCACAAAGTAGAGAGTTCTGAACTTGGAGGGGTACTGAACGAACGAACATAAAACACGTGTTTGACGTGAGTCGGACCAGAATCAAGAAATCGGACCGGGTCCGTTTTTTCCGAGATTTTTGCTTAAACGGACCGGGTTATTCAAAATATGACTGAAACGGGGCAATTTCAGAATCGGACCTTCTGAATCGGACCAGGATTTTATCGGACCCGAAATAAACCGAATGTGAATCGGACCCAAACCTAAAAAATTTGTCTGAATCGAACCAGAATCAAGAAATCGAACCAGGTCCGTTTTTTGGTTGATATTTTTCGATTTTAGTCTGATTCAGCTGAAATTTCAACAAAAAAACGGACCTGGTCGGGAAAAAGGTTTTTTTTATCAAAATGAATGCCCGAAATAGATCACGTTTCGAAAAAAACCGAATAAAATTATTTTTTTTTTCTAATGTAAAATAACTGATTTTATTTATTTTTTTAAAACGTGACACGCCACATGTAAAATCAAAAGTGCGATAAGGGCGAATGGGCGTTCGGGCGAAGTGTAAAAAGGCGTTAGGGCGTTTTAAGATGCGGCGTCCGGCCCATCCGCCCTTTTTTGCAAGCCTACGTTTCAGCCATATCTGGTCAGATTTTGCCTGATCAGGTTTTGTGATCCGATTCAGGAAAAATCTTGATAAAAACGGATCGGGTCCGATTTCTTGACTCTGGTCCGATTCAGACACATTTTTCATGCTCGGATCGATTCAGATTTGGTTATTTTCGAGTTCAACCAAATCGAACAAGGTCAAACAAAAATCCCCTTGTATTTAATGTCCTTCATTTTTTTTGGGGACACCACATTTTTTTGACAGACCTTACAGTGACCGTATCTACCGACTGCAGATTTTTGCTCAAATTTATTTTATTTTAAAGAGTTTTTGAACGCTGGAAAAGGATTACTCCACTTGGAAACATTTTTTTCTTTGTTTCTCTACCGTCTCTGACCTATTGGGCATCTCTCATTTTCTTCTTTTTTTTTCATTTCTAGTTTTCCTTCACCTTTTATGAAAAACAAAGCCCACCTGGGCCTCCATGAAATATTCTACTTTTTAATGGGAATTACCAAGTGGGCATTTTGGCCCACTTTTCTCACTTAGAAGTGGGCCGCCCACCTGGGGCCCACCCCATTCCGACAGCCCTGGGAATTAGGATGCAACTATCATTACTGCAAACTTTTGAACCAATTAGCGATATGCGACACTTCGGAGTTGCAATATTTCCCGGCACTGATTGGTCGGCACTCTCTTTTTTTTATTTTTTAACTGATAAATACAAACCTCGATTCACTTTCACGATAGCTCAAGTTCATATTTTTGTTTTTGAGTGAGATCGGGGTATGTCATTCTATTCACATCTTGTCCCATTTTCTCGCCATTTCTGTCAAGTTGTTGTTCTCTACAAAAAATAGTTTCATTCGGGAGCTTTCGGAAAATTCAGACCTGTATGGTGAGATCGAAGTTTTTTCGGTTTTCTTTTAGACTTGTTATTCACCAGGCAGGGTGTCCATTCCTCCAGTGTTTTTGCTCCTTGAGCTCTGTAAAAATTTCGTTTTTTTTTTTTGATTGGGGAAAGACTCAAACTTCAGAAAACAGTATTTGATGAGTCATATTTCGCAGTTGACGACGACCAGATGAGATTTTCATGAACTTTGTTGATCGGTATATTCTAAAAAAATTTGCGGATTTTCAAAATTTAGAAAAAGTTCAAACTTGTCAGAAAACGTAGTGCTGCTTATTGATTTTCGTTCCATCTTCTTGTCTTTATATCTAGTGAGATCTGTAAGAATATGAGATTGGTTGACTTTTAAATGAGTTCATTGTTTGGGTCAAAGTGTGTGTGTTTTTTTCCACATTCCAGTCACATTTTCCCAATTTTTCAGTAGACATTGCGTGAACCCAATCATCAAATCCGTTCCTTGCTTTCTGGCCATAACAAAAGGAAATGAATCCACACTCAGTTCGAAAACCGAATGGAGCCGGGCTCGGACTCTTGTGGCGGTACTTGCTCAGGAAATGACACGCAGACTCTACTTACACAACTGGTATTTGTGACTAGAACTACGAAAACAAAAAATGAAGAATACAGTAGCTAATATCAATAAGTTGGTAGAAATGCAAACCCTAATCAATCACTGTCATCACTTTCTTGCCATAACAAAAGGAAGCAAATCCATACTCAATTCGAAAATTGAATAAAGCCGGGTTAAAGCTTTTGTAGGCATTAGTCGCTCAGAAATTGACATACATACAACTCTACCCAATTGATATTAGAACAGAAACAACCCAAACCCCAACAAAAACTTATCTTTTTAGCAAAAATTGTCGACTTTGAATCTTCTCCAATTACTGAATCAAATAGTTGTTCACCGAGAAAGAAGTAATGAAATGTGCCAACCAAACACACGACTATCCAATGCCACGTTTCACGTGGGAAAAAACATTTTTGTTTGTTTGTTTGTTCTTTTTTCGACTTCACGTTTTGACGCTCTGTCGAATTGAAAGTCCATATAATTTTTTGAAACTCTCTTGATTGTGAGTGGTTTTTTGTAAGTCATTCATCAATCAGTTCCACGCCATTACTGTAGTTTCAAATATCAGCAACTAATATTTCTAGAACAAGACAGTCCTATAGTTTGTAAGTACATTTTTGGGCGTTTTAGACACGTAGAATCAGATTCTGATATCAGAATACATTGAAAATCATTTCTGAACATAATATTATCAATAGAGCGCGTGTTACCAATGTGTGGTAGTCTCATGATGATCCCCCGTTGTTTCACGAAAGTTTAGTACTTTTTAGTACTCACAATCATAGCTTTTCTAGAAGAAAAAAGCGTGGAAAGGGTTCTCACAACTTTTTCAAAAATTATATTTGCGTCTATAAAAACAAAAACTCCCAGTCCATCTCGTGATTTTCGGGTCGGGCTCTCGCGGCGTCATGAATCTTCATCGTTTTTGGTGGTATATTATTTTTACGCTGAATTGGATCGACAATGTTATATCAAAATTCTCGCTGGTCAGAAAAAGTAGTTCCCATTTTGACGTTTTCTAGAAAAGTTGGACAAACATTCATTCTACGAATCAAAATTGAAAAAAAAAACACATGAAAAGTATGATTATGCATCTACAAAGAAAAAAATGAGATTCTTCTGAAGGGTAAACGGACTACTAAAAGTTAGGAGAAATCGCGAAATTACATGACAATACCATTTTGAACTTCAAGCAAAGCTTTGGCCGAATTATGAAGTTTGGCAACTTCGGGTTCGGTCAAATTCTGTTTAACAACATGTGTCAAACCAGAAGATCCCAAAACAACAGGAAGAGATAGATAGACATCTTCCGTGATTCCATGGAATCCTTTGACATTTGTCGAAAGAGCATAAACATTTCTCGAGTTGCTGAAAATGCCTTGAGCAATTTTAGCGACAGACAATCCGATAGCCCATGATGTATATCCCTTCAGTTTGATGATCTCATAAGCACTGTCCACTACTTTTTTGTGAACTTCAGCCTCCCAATGTTCTTCATCGGTTTTCGATCCAATATCTGGTTTGACATCATGAAGTGTGACACCGGCAACATTCACACCAGACCAAACAGCAACTGAAATATGTTTTCGATTTGAATCATCCAACTACAGTAGTCCTTACCACTCGAATCTCCATGTTCTCCAATAATCCATCCGTGACAACTCGATGGAGCAATGTTCAATTTTTCGGAGAGCAAAAATCGGAATCTGGCCGAATCCAAATTGGTTCCCGATCCGAATACTCGTTCTCTCGGCAAACCCGACAATTTCCATGTGACATAAGTGAGAACATCGACAGGGTTTGAAACAACCAAAATACAAGTATCGGGTGAGTATTGCACAAGTTTTGGAATTATTCCTTTGAAAATCTCAACATTTCTTTGAACCAAAGAGAGCCGAGTTTCTCCTTCTCTTTGACGAGCTCCGGCTGTTACGACACAAAGTTTCGAGCCGGCAGTAATCGAATAATCTGAAATTGAAATGTGAGAACATTTGATTAGAGAAATCAGTTAAATAGTTTGGTAGTCGGCTTGTTTTTTTTCAGATTTTTGCCAATCGATGGGACGAGCTGTTCAGGTTTTTATTTTGGTTTCATTTCTCGAAAACCAACCCAAAGTTTGAAAACGAAACTTTTAGAAAGAGCTCCACATTTTATTCCTTATTTGACACAAATAAGAATGATTACCTGTGTCGGCCTTGACAACGCAGTGTCTGGTGAATGCCAAACCATGTTGAAGATCCATCATTTCTCCTTTCAACTTGTCCGCGACAACATCTACCAAACACAATTCGTTGGCAATGTTCTTAATCATCACTTTTATCAGTTTATAGCTTGATTACAATAGTTCTTACTTGTTGGAGAATTGAATAAGCACAAGCCATACCGACTTGACCGACTCCAACAACAGTCACTTTTCCGTGCGAACTTTGAACAGCCGGCGAAACTTCGACGAATACGTCCTTGATTGATTCAGCCATACTGTAACACGTTCAACTTTTCAAATTTATTGACAACAATTAGAAACACTTAAAAATATGACAGAATGTTTTGGAGTTTGTTTTTCGATTTTGCAAGATTGTTTTCCTAATGTAAATAGCGTTTCCAAATATATTGTTATTTTTTCAATATATCAAAAAGTATTATCTTTTTTGCGCTTATAAATAAAAAAAATTGCTAAATTATTTTTGCATTGTGACAACGAAAAAATCAAAAGCATGTGAAAAACATAGAAAAAGTCCATCTCTTTTCTTGCTCGAAGTACGTGCAAAATGCGCCAGTTTATGAGATGTCAAAAAAGAGCACACAAAATTGAGAGAGTTTAGAGAGTACAACGAGAAAAAAACACGAAAGGGTCGATTGATTCAATTCTTCTTTTTTCTTCTGAAAGAAGACGAATAAATCGAGAAGAAGAAGAAGAAAATCAAGGCAGTTGGATCAAAAGGTCAATTGAAAATCAGACATACTTTGATCTCAAAACAAAAATTGCAATGTTTTGGGTGTAAAAAGATTACTGTTGCAACTGCAATCAACACTTTGATACGAAACATTCTTGCTAGTTCTTGAAAACCCATGTTATGAGGGAGGGGAGATAATACGGTACCGGCCGGTCTCGAAAATGAATGTCTCAAAAAATCAAACAATGTTCCGCGTTTACGTTTCTTTTCACATTTTCAAACAACGTGACCCCATTCCGATTCGCGTTCTGTGTGACTATCAGAAAATAAAATAACTTACGCATCCATGATTTCAATCGTGTTAGTTGAGTTGTTTCTGGAAGAAAAAAAAAATGGAAAAGGGCATATTACACTGACAAGTCAACATCTCAAGAGGATAGTTTTCTTGGAAAAAAAAATAAATGGATTCGGAGAGAATCACATTCTTCGAATATTCAGAGAATGGTGAGAGAAGTTTCATAAGGAAAAAAGTCCGAATATCTGCCGGTTTTCGTTGAAATGTTCAATGAAATTCCCAAAAATGAGCTCGTTTTATCCAGGCAGAATGATGCAAAATTTGCATCATTTCGTTCCGAAATACATGCCAAAAAATGGAATAAATATAACATCTGAACGAACATTTGTGTTTATTCGATATTGCTATAAATATTTATACTTTTTAGAAAATTTCGAATCGAATCACAGTTTATGTTCGAGTGATTATCAAAATGTGGTTTTTTCAAAACATTGTGTCCCTGTTGAGAATGAAAAAGCTTGGAACATAACAAACAAGAAAATAGAAATCATAAAAAAAATGAGAAAACGCACATTTACGTGCACATATTCATCTCTTCTGAAAGTGGCTCAGACATATGCACTTTTACGACAAAAAAAAGAAGAAGAAGAAGAGAAGACAAGGCCAATGATGCAAAAAATAGGATGAAAGTCGGAAAAAATGCAGATGTGACATGAAAAAATAGATGAAAACAGCACTGATTGAATTGACAAATTATCCAATCGGCAGGACATTCGGGCCTGGCCCCTGTTTTCCGAATAGCTGACCTCAAAACAAAAATAATTACTCTCAAATGTTCTGAACTTTGCAGAAAACACCAACCTATGCACTTTTCATTGCTCCTGCTTTGCTCAACTCAATTTCTTTTCTAACAATAAAAAATATCTGTTGTTTTCTTTCCGAAAAAAATATTAGAATTTTGGATTTTTGAGAAGCACAACTTTATTTGCGAAAAGTTCCAATGAGTTTGAACTCTTAACCGCTTCTGAGCTCATTGGTGGTGAGAAATAAGAAAAAGAAACATTCATCAGATTAGTGACATTACCATGGATACTGACATGACATTTTAAGAGAAACGTGAGTTTTTTTCAAAAAATAATACATACTTTGGCTTCCGGCGGAAAAATGTGGATTATTGATCAGAAAGACAAAAATACACAATGTCAAATGTTTCATTTTTATTTTTTTCCGGAAACATTTTGAAATTTGAGAGGTACTGTACTTTTGATTTTACTTCAACGACTGATGAGATGTTTTCAACGATAAGTAAGCTGACCAAATGAATCCGACTGTTTGTATGAGAATAACTCGATAATTGAGAGGCATAAAATAGAAATTGAAAATCTGAACGATCGGCCAAATCTTGAGACTATTCACATAAACATCAAACCAATCATTTTTCATTTTCGATATTGATTGTTTGAATGTATCTCCTTGTAAAACAGGTAAACCCATTAGAATAGTTGCACAACAAATTGGACTGAATATCAATTGGTCATAAGTTACTCTTTTTGCCACTTGAATATGTCGATTTGTACTTTGAACACGTTGTAATATTCTATACCACATAATTTGAGGTGGTATAATAAAAGCACCCAAAAGTGTGCAAAATCGAAGTGTTCTCATTTTGTCCCATTCTTTCAATCCATCCAAATATTGAGCAGTTATATCACCGCCACAACTTATTCCACAAGATATCAGCATTTGAGTTATCATTGGTCGACGATTCAGACATTTATGGAATTTTCGAAATAATAACAACATTCTGAAACGAGATATTTACAAATATCTGAATCACCCGAGTTTTTTCATCTCTGTTGTATTTAAAAATAACGTATTGTTTCATATATTCTCATAATAAATGTTTGAAAAAAAAGTCGACGGCCCGGTCCCTTCAGAAGTTCTGAAATGAGCTTATTTACCTCTGTTAAAATTTTTATTATAGTTGTTATCTTCCGAAGGAAAGAAATATACAAAATGGTTTTTTTGCTTGACATATTTCCAAAGAAATGTCACATAAATATTGAAAAAAATACAAAAAAACGGGCACAAAAATCGAAATAATTTAAATAATAGCAAGAATTTCAATTTTAAAATATTTTTCGCTAAATATCATAAGGATAAGTTCATTCCAGACAACTTGTGAACAGATCTCCGGACCAACAGTTGCGGAAATTCGATGGCGAACATCCGTAGCTCGGCGTGTGTCATTATTATTGTGCAGTAATAGAAACTTTTCATATATAAATCTAATACATAAAGCTTTTATAATGATGATGAAAATGTACATAAATCTAAATTGAACAGAAATATTCAATCAGTTGGAATAGATGGAACAGCAGCTTGTGGTGGAAGTGTTCCTGTTTCAATAATCGAATCAACATTGAATCCAGGTGGTCCTCCTCTTGCTTTTCGAACTTCATTTTGTTTTTCTGTTGCTTCTACTTCTGTTTGTTGATTGGTTGGTGCAATTGGTGCAAGTGTTCCAGAACCGGGTTCCAATCCACCGAAAAGTGGACCAAATGTTGCTGTTATCACATTCGGAACTATTATATATTGAGTTGTTTGAAGAGGAGGAAGAGCAGTTGTGACAACTGTAAATAATGGAAAATGTTGGTAAGTGCTCACACACATTCCTGGATACATTGACAGGTACTTTATTCGAAAAAATATGCTCCGGGTATCCAGGAAATTGTGTTGATTTACCTGGAACAAACTGAGGAACTTTTGGAGGTATTGGTGGAATATTTTGTGGTGGTCGACCATAAGAAGATGGCCTTGAATATGAAGAAGAAGAAGCTTGAGGAACTACTGCAAAAAATGATAATAACTGAGCCGGAATTTGTCTGATTTGGAGTTCTGTTCGAGCTTCGCCTCCTACCTGCTTCGGGCTGCGGATAAAATTGAGGTCTACTGTAAGGAGAAGGACGAGAATATGCAGACGGCACTGAAAATGTAAAACTGTGTCAATAATACCAATTAATAATTTACCTGAAGGTGGAATTTGATGATAAGGTCTCGAATATGGATTATAGTTCTGTGAATATTGGGCTGAAATTAATTCAAGTTATAGCTGTGATTAAGAACTGCTCATTTGTTTATGATATTTCCTCTCCAAAAGTCCAATATTTTACTAATCTTACTTGATATTTCGAATTGATTCCATTGTTGTTGTTGTTGTTGTTGTTGTTGCCAATAAGGATCTTCATTAATATAGGTATTATAATTGATCATTGGTCGACCATACGAACTTCTTTTGAACCTACGCATCTCGACATTTTCAAATAATATTTGAGATGAAAATATAACCAAAAAACAACAATAATAATTGGTCATTGTCTGACTTGTTCTGGTCAGCAGATGACTGATATATACCTGAGTATCGACAATTTGTCGAACGATAAGACAACAAAAATAAAAATGAATAGTTCAGGTGACGATTCATTCTGAAAAACTAGTTTCTTTTCATTCGTTTTCCGTTTTTTTGTTGATGAAGAAATCAAGAACACAAATTTATTTAACCCGTACAAAAAAAAAGAAAAACGACATGTTGAACCTAAACATAACTTGGTTTCAGAACTGAATTCTTTCTCGACATTGCTTCGGTGATACGGTAGTGAGAGATGTTCTGATTTCGAACATTCACAAATCCTTTGTATAAAATATGGGACACTTTGAACGAAACAATAAGGATTATTGTTAGAAAACATCCGGTTACCACAAAGAATTCCGCATTTGTGAGACCATCTGAAATCGAATTCTGAGTTGAGGAAACAAAACTTTTTTCTTTTGAACAACACTTTGAACATTTTGAATAATTGTATATTTCACGTATTACACGCTACGATATAAAACTATTATTTCAGAAAAAAATAGAACTACAGTAAGCCTAGGAGAATGATTTGGTCCTCGTTGTTTTCTTTCCACAAAAAACTTTCTTTTTTTCTCGAATATTAATTAAACTATTTTGGTATGACTAATACAATTACGACATTTGACCTTTTGCCGATTTGACGAATTATTTGAAACACAAAACACAGTTTATTTTGCGAACACTTACATTCACTCAATGTCGTATAGTATTGAACTAATCCGAATACAGCTAACAATGTTGCGATCCACCAAACAATACAAAATAAAGAGAATGTTGTTAGAAATATTAACTGAAATGTCAACCATGGAACCATAAAACATTCGATCAATCGAAATGCGCCAACTATGTAGAATAATGTGAGGAAAGAGTGGAATGTGAACACTCCTGCAAAACAATCATGTTTTCCACTCTTATTACTACACATGTTCTGCAATCTTTCAATTCATTATAACACAAAGTCACATCGTACTCAGCTAATCAAGTCGAAGTGTTTTGGTTAGAAGTATAAACATTTCTTCTGAAACTTTTGGTTTCGAAAACTGGCTTATCTTCAGAAAATGAAAGCGTTGTTGACGGAAGTTCAACCCGGATTCCGCGAAGTTTTAGACAAGAAAAAATCAAACGCAGAAATAAAAAAAATAATATTGTCTCACGTCGATTTTTTCCCCGGGTTAGAGAGTTTTACGTGAGATGATTGATTGATAAAACAAGATTACACGATGTATTTATATTGTCAATCCGAAATTTTTAGAAAGGAGGAGAACCCTCTACTGAAGTTTGAAAAGAATTACAGAGAAAACAAAAAATGCATGCAAAATTCGATACCATTCTTTAATTTTTACAAAATTTTCTAACACATTTTTGTCTGAGTATAACTGTTTTACGAGAGTTAAACTTTAAGACTCAAAAAAAATTTTTGAAAAAAAAAAATTTTGATCTTTCATCCTATACGGTAGTTCAAAGCAGCCAAACAAACTCGGCAATTTTCTGGTTGAACGAACCTGCGAAAACTGCTGAAATTGGATTGCCACTAACTCGACAATTAATATATTCATAAGCGGCTAATCCTATTTCGAAAATCAAGAGAATTGTAGCGATAACAATGCACGTTAGCTGAAATCATAGATCTTCGATTAGAATAATTTTTCAAATCAAAACTTACTCTCATAGTTGGCATATATTTTGAGCAGCCTTCTTCATACGATCGAAACATTTCTGCTCAGAAAAAAATGTTTATATTTCATTTTTTTTTTCTTCAAAAAAAAGAAAAGAATTATAAACATAAAAGTTTGAAAGCGGATCAAAATGATGAATTTAATTGGAGAATCGATGAAAAACAGCAGTTGGTGGTTTTTGAAACTCGAAAAAAAAGAATGTGTATTGTTTTGAACTCTTTGGTTGTTGGAATGATGAGGATTAGGAAAAAAAAAGGAAAACAGAGAGGAAAGAGAATGAAAAATTAGGAAGACTTTGTTTATTTTAAGGACTACAAAACACATTTTTCTCATGAAAATTTATGAGCAAAAATGAACGGAAAAATTACTGGAAAAACGAAGGGATAAACTTGAAAAAATAACTGAGGAACTGGGAAAAGGACAAGTCAAAAACTCCGGGTCTGGTCTATTTCAGCATCCTCTTTTCATAATCCAAACCTGTTCAAAAATACAAAAAGGATCAAAATCTTGAATTGATTTCACATTTTCACAAAACTTCAAAAAACGATATCCTGGAGTACGAAAGTGTATAAGCAAAGAAAATTGAGAAGACAGCAGCTGTTTTTTTCTCCTCTATTTTCTTTGAAAAATTATCACAAGAGAGAGTTTCTTGTTGATGTCACAATTATATTATGTTTCCAAAACATATGTCATTTTAATTACGAGATGAGAAAAAATCGAACAACAGATGAGCGCAGCTTGAGAAATTTTTTGAACAAAAAAATCCAACCAAATCACAGAACTCCAATTTCCTTGACCAGCACAATTTGAATTAGAAACAGACACAAAAGGAAATTGCACTCGAAAAACTACGAAATTCGAGAAAGTGTGAGAATTAGAAACAACTTTATTTGAAAATCTGAAAAAAAAAACTACAATGTTTGAGCTGGTTTGATACCAAGATCTTTAGCCAAATCGTCCTGAAAAAAAAAACAATTAAAAATTCGCGGAAGTTTTTCAATAGTTCTTACAATAAAAGTGATTTGGTTTGGATGATATGGAATACCTCCCAATTGTTTAACAAGTTCCTCATGACTTCGTTCCATATCACCAGCAACTTCGACGTCTTTCGAGTCATCCGACTATAAAATTGGAGTGTTTTCTGAAGAGACGGTTCAACAACAAAAAAACATACCGTTGGCAAACTTCTCAAAGTATCCATAAAATCTTGAAGTCTTCCTTGAAAACCAGGAGCGAACGCTTCAGGATCGATAGCAATGAAGCATTGACCCTAGGAAGTTTAAAGTGAACTGGATATTCTTCGAAAATCTTACAAGATCTGCTTCGGTTGTTGTATTCATCCATTTTCGAACATTTGGACCCCAATGAGCACCTCCCAAAATACCACAGAATATCTCAATCATAACTGACAATCCATATCCTTTGTATCCTCCTGTAAACATATATTTAGGTTTT
The DNA here is from genome assembly GCA_963572245.1 of Caenorhabditis sp. 8 KK-2011. Lineage (NCBI taxonomy): Eukaryota > Metazoa > Nematoda > Chromadorea > Rhabditida > Rhabditidae > Caenorhabditis > Caenorhabditis sp. 8 KK-2011. The sequence goes on from OY751547.1 coordinate 5,259,147, forward strand.
TTATAAGGTCTTCTAAAAGAGACACATAGAAATCAATTTTCGGCGATTTCAGGTCATGTTCGTTTAAATTATTTCGTGTTCACGTTTCTTGTATTATCAACGTAAAAAAATGGCCTCAAAATTGAATTTTTCATTTCGACGCCTAAATTTCACGTTTATAGTGAATACTCCAGAAAAATTCGGATGAAAAATGTATACTCATACTTTGGTCCCGTTTCAGACTTTGCCTTGTTCTCACCGCTGATCTCAGTTCCACCCAATGGCAACAATCCTCCTCCATTCTGAATTTCCTTTGGATCCGTTGTTTCTTTTCCACCTTCTCCGACTCCCCATGACAATGGAACTTGATTGTTTTTGCGATTTGCGAGTTCGACCTGAAATGAAAAATAAATTATTTGAAGATTTCAATCCGTAGACTACATTTGTATATATCATCTAACCTCAATTTCAATGTTTTTCAACAACAAGGTATTTCGTTGTCTCTCATTTTATTCTCTTTTTTCTGTATTTGGGTCATTCCGTTTCACTGATTGTTCATTCTTCTATCCGCTTTTCATTTTTCTGTTCCAAAAACTTTCCTTTATTATCATCTCCATTCGATATTTCCAATTTCATCGTAATTTTCATTTGTTTTTTTTTACCACTTTTTCAATTCTAATTCATCCCATCAACACTTCATTTTATTCCGGTTTTTATAAATTCGAATTAAAATTTCATACCTCAGGTTCGTCAGACAAATTAACAGCACGAGAATAGTTTTTGGTTTGTTTTCAATCGAAACATTTTTCGACTTCGTCGTAGTCATTCAAATGTTTCAATATTCCATCATTTATTTTTCACGTGAATATGATAATATTATTTGCAACAGAAAGAGAAAGGATAAAGAAAAGCTAATATATGAGAAGTTATTTTCCCTTTTTCAGAACTATCTGTAACTATAACTAACAAATTTTCTTTTTTTTCTAACATTGGCCATTTTCCTAGTTTCATTTGGTTCAAAATAATTTTTGTTCTATGTATCAGACATTCACCAATCGCTATCACGGGGTTACTGTAGATTGAAACTTCAAGAGCGAAAATATCCAGAAAGATTCTTAAAAACACAGGTAAATGCAATACGGTCCGCTGCAGGTCTGCTGCAGACCTGCAGCTCAGCTGCGGCAGACAGGCTGCGTACCATCCAGCCGCCTGCAGGATTTTTCATGCCGGTCTGTGGCAGGTCGATATGGTTTTCGGCAGTCCGCATACAAAGTCATCTGCCACAGACCCGCAGCAGATAAGCAAAAACTTTTTTATACAATTATTTATGTCCAGTTTCAACTGGGTATCCCCCAAAAAAAGGACTCAAAATTTGTTCAATCACTTGTTGTTCTAGTTTTTATTTCCTGTAATGTGTAATCCTCTACTATTTATTACGACCAAGCAAAACATCATTTTCTTATATCACATCTCATGTACCGACATCAAACTGGGTAAGAAACGAGCCACTTTTCTTGTTGAAAAGGGAGGAGCCTATTAGTTTTAAATGCTTTTCTTGATGAATATCTGCAGCAGGCCTGCCACAGATCCATCCGAATGAACCGGCCGAGCTGTAGCAGACTAGTAGCGGACCTATTCGATGTCTATCTGCAGCGGACCTGCTACAGATCTGCTTGAAGTAACTTGCAGATCTGCACAGACCTGCGGCGGATCATTCATATATTTTTTGACTACCGTCTACAGAAGACCCACTACAAGTCTGCTCGAAGGTACCGGCCGACCTGTCGTAGACCTGCTGCAGACCGCATCAGACCTGCCACGGGTCTGCACGAAAGAACGAGCAGATCCGTCACAGACCTGCAGCAGCTCTGACAATTTTTTTACGACTATTCTCACCTACCAACTGCAGGTGGCCGGCCATGAATCTGCTGAAAACTACTGGCCGACCTGCTATAGACCCGCTGCAGACCTGTTCTCTCTTTATCTGCAGCAGACCTGCCACAGATCTGCAAGAAGGTACAAGCTGACCTGCAGCAGACCTGCAGCAGCCCAGCCAATATTTTTTCTCATCATTCTTGCCTACTATCTGCAGCAAGCCGGCTACGGATCTGCTCGAAAAAACTTGCTGCTCTGCCGCAGACCTGCTGCAGACCAGTGCTTTGTTCATCTGTGGCAGACCTGCCACGGGTCTGCACGTAAAAAATGACAGATCTGTCACAGACCTGCGGCAGGCCTTTTTCACCTTTTTCCAAAGCGGTCTGCAGTAGACCCGCTGCAAGTCTGCCGGAGGATCTTGCAGATCTGCCACGGACCCGCAGCAGGCCTGCAGCGGTTGCAGGTCCGCTGCAGATCTGCCGCAGACCGTATTGCATTTACCTGTGAAATGTGACAAGTATAATTTCAAACTTTTCAGACACGTAGAATGAGATGATGATATTGAAATACGCTAAAATCACTTCTGAACCAAGAACACTTAACATTATCAATAGAACGTGGTACTGATGTGTGAATGCCTAATACCCTATGAGATTTCAGAATCTCTACAGTAGATTGACAAAATTCCAACAATGAAAACGTTCGGAATAAATATGCCGCATTTTTCCAACGTGACCCAATTTCGATCCGATCCTTTTTACACGTGTTTCTTTTGTTTCATCATTTTCCTATTTTTTAGGATTTCGAAAATGTCGTCTTCGACAACAAAAATTGCTCGAGATAACACTGAATCAAACAAAATGACAAGTTATCCGATCTACTGTTTCATTGTATCGCATCTATGTATACCGGCAATCAGAAAGTAAGTTTCGATGATCCTAAGCCAGTCCTAATCGTTCTCAACATTGTATAATCTGGCAGATGTTTGGATTTTCGATATTTTCAGATTCTTCAAATCTTTTCTTGCAAAATCAACTGAGAAACTGATATTGGCGATTCCGAATGTTGAATACAACGAGACATTTGGTATCAAGGAAGAGGCCAATAACAATAACAATGATAGGTAAGAAATTGAGCAGCAAACTGTTGGGAGGGTTTTATCGGCCTTCCGCCAACACAAGAACGAATTCGTTAAAATTTCAGATCAAAACCTGTTCATTTGACAATTATAAATCCGATTCATTTCTGCTGGCTTCTTTTGCTCGATCCAAAAATGGGCCTTGGTGAGACATATATGGCTAATGATTGGTCGGCTTCTCCTAATCCTACCGAACTTCTTCGATTGTTGATTCGCGCAAAAAGACAAACATCGGCAGCAAGAAAAGCAGAAAAAGGAGATCGTCCATCCGAAGTATCAATTGGTTCGAAAATATCTTCTGGATTTGTTTCAATTATTCGTCATATTGCCAAATGTGTCAATTACATTCAACATTATCTACTTGAGAACACTCTGACTCAATCAACCAAAAATATTCAAGCTCATTATGATCTCGGAAATGATATGTTCAAATTGTTCCTCGACAAATCAATGACATATTCGTGTGCTCTTTTCGATGAAGTTGCTCCAGTTACTGATATTGATTTCGATGTTCTCGAAAAGGCTCAATATAAAAAAATGGATCGATTGATTGATCAATTGGAATTGAAAGCAAATGATCATGTATTGGAAATTGGATGTGGTTGGGGTGCAACAGCTATTCGAGCAGTTCAACGAAGTGGATGTAAATGGACTGGTATTACCATTTCGAAAGAACAACTCGAATGGGGACAAAAGAAAGTTGTCGAAGCCGGATTGGAGAGTAGAATCGAACTGAGATTCCAAGACTATAGGTTAGTTATTATTTTGTTCGTTGACAAAAAACACTTCAGAAATTATAGTTCATTTATTTCTATTATAAAATAATATACGGGGGGGGGGGGGGGGGTAGCACGAATAATAAAGTTGTTTTAAAAATGATCAGTACCCTCAAAATAGTAAAATCCCTAAGAGATTTTTTACCGAAAAGATTAGGAAAAATATTCCAAATTTGCTGACCACGTTTAAATACGTTGAAAAAAATTTGGAAACTTTTTTTTCTCGAGTAATAGACTTTTTCTTCAAAATTCCCTCGAGCACTATACTTTCTATGATTTTAGTGAGCGACCAAAAAATTCTTTGGTGGCTAAACTGAACAAACGGGCCGGAATTTTAGAGTCTACGAATGTTTCTTGTTCTATAATAATTCAATCTGCATCAAATAGTTTTTAGGATAGGAAAAGCAGGAATTCTGAATTTTTTTTCCAATTTTTAGATTGGTCAAAGAAAGGTATACTCGAGTGATATCGATCGAAATGATTGAAGCTGTTGGTGAAAAATATCTTCCTCAGTATTTCCAAATAATCAATGATGTTTTGGAAAATGGCGGAATTGCCGCACTTCAAGCAATCGTTTGCCCAGATGCATATTATGATCAGTACAAGAAATCATCCGATTTCATCAAAAAATACATTTTCCCCGGTGGTCACATGCCATCACTTGGTGCAATTAGTCAATCACTTCCAAAAACATTGAAACAAACTAATCTATTCAGTATGGGTCATCATTATTCGATGACTTTGGAACATTGGTTCTTGTGAGTATTCTCTTTTCTCTCTCCACTATATTTTTCATCTATTTTGTTTTCAGTGCATGGATGAAAGCTCAAAATAATATCGAATCAATGGCTCTTCCTTCCGATTTCCATCGTCGTTGGCAATTCTATTTCTGTTTGTGTGCAGCTCTTTTTTCATATGATAACATCGATGTTGTTCAAATAACTTTCAAAAAAGATAATAACTAGAGGAGTAGTTTTAATGTGATCATTTGATTTCTTTTGTGATCTCTAGTCGATTTTAGGCTTTTATTATTTTTTTTCGTATTTTTCTTACTCGGCTCTTTTATTTTTATTCCTCCAATGAATTTCTTGTTTTCCTACTGTACTTACTTTACCAATTGCTACAGTAGTCGATGCCATATCCAATACAAATGAATCATTATTAACACCAGGAGCTGCCAAACTAATTGGATTTGTGCCAAGTGCTGGTTTTGCACTTCTTGTCGGATAACATAATGGAGATGTATTTGTCATTGACATTCCCTTAAATGTTACATTTTCATTTTAAAAAGAATATGATATTGTTTGTTCTAACCAAAAGTCCCTGTTTCAGTGCTCTCAATGAATACCATCCTGCAATACCGTAATGATTTGATCCTTTTGCAACTACCCATCCAATTCCTGCCTCTTTCGCTTTTTTGATTGCTAAATCCATACAAAAGTTTCCAACAACAGGTCCAAGAAGATTGTTTCCATCGACCCAAGCAGTTGCAGCTTTTTCGTTCAAGATAATCGGAACTCCGTCTGATTTGCACATTTTCTTTTGAACATCTCGAACATACATTTCTGTAAAATTTGATTGCTTTAATTCGACTATTTTGTCTAAAGACTCTTACTTAGAATAGAACAATTCATCATTTTAGGAGCATTTTTTGACTATTTGGGACAATCCGATCAATTCATCTCAAAACAAGTTCATTTTTAATTTGGAAGGATTTATTCAGTACTCAAACTTCTACAGACAAAATTGAATGTTCACGTTTTTAATTCGATTTTTCTTTTTTTTAATTCTTATTTTTCGCATAGACTCGAATGAATACGGTTTTCGACAAAAGGCTAAATTCAGTAAACTTGTCGATTATCCCAAAATATTTAAATGACAACAAGTTGTACCTTCCAAGAAGATTTTTTCACTTCAAAATGTTCGAATTTCTTAAATTTCACAATTTCGAAAAATAAAAAGTTTTCTCATTGTTTTCTCTTTGTTGAATAAATATTATTATAATTATTAAACAACTATTCTCTAATTTTTCCCTTTTTCTATTGATTTTTGCACTTTGTAAAGCTAAATGCTAAAGGCTCCAACAATTATAAGTCATCGTTTGGTTTTTTTGCCGTTCCTATCTCATGTCTTTTTCATCCATTTTTCAGAACACATTCATTCAGTTCCGTTTTTGTTTTTATTTTTACACAAAATTTGATAGGTGGTTGCCGTTTTCAGAAAACCTTTTTGTCACTCTTTCCAAATATTTGTTTTTCCAAAAAGTCGAAGAAACATTTTTTTAAAGTGATTTCAAACCCAAAAAAACTACTTTGCTGTTTCTGACAAAGTAATTGCAGGTTCAAATTTGGTAAATGGATTTTTTTGAAATGACGAACAAATAAATGTTCGCTGAAAGTTGGTTTCAGAATATTCTAAAAACTCAACGAAAAACAGACAAGTTAGAATCGGAATCGGGACAGGTCTTATAGGGCCCGAGAATAACAAAAATATGAATCGGGCCCAAACATCGAATCATTTTTTTTTTCAAGATGCTTGCTGAACTGCGGAAAATTTTTCTAACTAGATTCTTTTTTTGTTGAACCCTGTGAATTAGAAAAATGCGGACCGGTGTGGGCGTAGAAGAAGTCTGAAACAGAACAGAGTCCATTTTCTCTCATACGTTTTTTATGCGTGACCTCTCATATTTCTTTCCAGTCGTTACACTTTTCAGCTGCGTTTTCCCCTGAAATCTCTCTAGTTATCGAAAAATAGAAAACAGTCGAATGTCTGTGTCACTTGAAAAAACCAGGAACTCTTATCTTCCAAAGTTCTACAAGGTTTTTTAACTTTGAACTATTTATTTCTCATTCAAAATTTATAGAAAGATGTTCCAATCATTCGACTTGTTGAAGAAGAAGAAGAAGAAGAAGAAGGAGTTGATCAAGAAATAGGACAACACAGAGAAGTGATAATACCGAAAACAAAAAGAGTGTTGAGATGGTTATCTAGTATGGTATTAACAGAAACTCAAAAGGAAAGAGCAGAAAACACTATTCCGATTGCGATTCCTATCATTGTTTTTATTGGTGTGAGTTATTGTCCAGAACTTTGACACGTATGGCATAATAGTTATTAGTTTCTTGCAAAAGTCCGCAACCTGGCTATACAACCCGATAAGTGATGTAAACGTTTCGGGAAATTTCGCACAAGCCTTGGAAGGATTTTATTGCGATAAAGTTACAGTACTTTCAGATTTTGAGCTACAGTCGATATGTTCTGCGTCATTACAACTATCGTGAACTTCCAAATGATTTCAGTACAATTTGTATGCTTTTGACAACAATTATAATTGGAATTCCACTTGAAATTGCTCATGGCACAAGAATAATATGTTATCTTGTTTCACTAACTATGCTACATGCGAACTTACTTCAGTATTATTTTTATGGACGCGGTACTATTATTGAAAGAACGTATAGTTATGATGAGAAGCCGGTCAACTTATCTTTGTTGGCACTTCATATGACCAACATTTATATGGTAATGATTTAATTGAAACTTCGAGACAAGTGTTTTATTTTCAGAACTGGAGAGAAATGAATCATAAAGTTGTGCGACTTTTTGTAATATTTATTCTTCTTATTCCAAACCACATTTCAATTTGGATATACTATTACCTAGATCACAGATATCTTCACCCGATAAACATACTTTTCTTCATTTGTTCTATGAATGGAATCTCATTCGGATATTACTGGATCTATGGTACCAAAGTGAGTATTATCATAATGATACTTCTTCGAAGATTTATAATTTCAGAAACCAATTCTCAAATATGCGATGACAATAATCACTTTGATTGTGATTGTCATCTTACTATTTCGAGATGGAATGTTCACATTTTGAACTCATTCTGATGTCTAATAGCGCTTCATCTAACCCACAAAAGACCAAAATATTTTTGCTGAATTAATGTTTTTTTTTCAAAGTTTTTGGCTCGTTTTTGTACCAGCTGTTACACAAGTGTTAGTTAGAATTTTCCTTTTTGTTCCCCCTTTTTTATATATAAAAGTGCAACCGTTTTGGTACAAAAAAAGCATCGACTGAACATCTGGGACATTCATTTCCAATATGTACAATCGATGAACAGAAAAAAAAACGGAAACATTTGTGAAATCGGCACAAAAAAATCTGTCTTCAAATGTTCTAGATTTTTTTTCATTTTTCAAATTATTTATTTCTCTGTTTTCAAAAAGTGATTATGATTTTTTTATTTTTCATGTTTGAAACACTTCTAAATATTAGTCATCCCAATGATTCATTGTCAGACCGTCCAGATCATCCAACGTAAAGATTTTTATTTTATGAATTTGCAAACAGCTGGAAAAAATTAAACTAAAATCAAATCAAGAGAAAAATAATATGTCAGAAATCCTTTTTGCGCTGGATTCCTTTGCAATGCTCGGATTTTCTCTCATCAGGCGCAAAGCGGCCCAGCCTTGATTATATCAGTAAGCCAGACCCTTCAATCACCAAGCTGCATGACCATGTTTTCTTATCACTGTCTAAATTTCAATGACTTCTGACCTTCGAAAAAGCCGAAATCTTATCCCTGGTTAGATAAATATTCTGACTCACATCAATGAAAATAACAAAAAATATTTGAAGGGAATCTTGGATAATACTAATATTTTCCACCGTCCGGCCACATTTTTCAGTTGTCATTTTTTTAAATATACGGTTCACGTTTATAGATCAAAATTATTGAAAATGCGTGATGAAAAAATTTCAAATTTCAGACGGTCATTACTCCTCTCACAGGTGCCATGGGGAAATCAAAATTTTCGAGAGACCTTACAGTACCCATATCTACCCACTGTAAAAATTTTTATAACCTTCCTAAATATTAACAACAAAAAAATGGTTCCTTTGTAAGTTATGTACAATTTTAAAATTATTTTCTGGCCCAAATGATGTAATCAATCAATAAATATAACGTCTCATTATTTTTTTTCTGCAAACTGTTCTGGACCTACCATAATGATAAATGACATATCAGGTTCCGGATAGAATTCAGGAAAAAAAAAATTTTTTTGATAATAGAAATTTGTTCGGAAACGAAAGAAAAATGTCGGTGGTATTCAAGAAGATAAAAAATAAGGTCTACTCTCCAGATTTTTACGAGGTGAGCATCTAAGATGAACAAATATTGCTAATAATTTTCAGAATGATGGACTTGTAGATCTTGAGGAAGGTCTTGATGATGAAGTAGAGATTATCGGAAATTTCGAAACAAATGAAATTCGTGGTGATTTGTCGGATCTTGTGTTGACAAATGAACAACGATGTTCTGCTGTCAAAAAGTTCCCGTTGTGCACTGTTGTTTTCACGTTTCTAATGGTAACACATTCACCAAACTACTGAAAAAAATTCGAAAATAAACATTTTCGCTACTTACAAGGGGGGTTCAACTTGTTCTTATCTAAACTTTTGACAGTATCAACAAGGTTACTAAACCGACCCTCCTGATCAAAAAATTGTCAATTAATTTTTATAATCTTTTTTTTTTGAGTCTGTGTGAAAAAATATAACATAAAAAGTTCAAAACAATGAAAATTATCTTTTGCAAAAAAGATGAAATTTAGATTTAAAAAAAACGTGAACTTTCTATGTTTTTCTGATGAAGCCGCTGAAGTTACAAACTTTTTCTCAAAATTCTCAAAGAAAAACGATAATTTGATCAGTGGGTTCGACTTACAAGGGAACTACTGTTCGTTCGGCAGCGAACTCGGGGAAAATGCCGCCCAGTGTGTCGCCCATTTTCATTATGCCGCCCCCTTCGTCGCCCAGAATGCGGCAACTTTTGTCGACTCGAGAAATTGCCGCAACATGGGCGACACACAGGGCGGCATTGAGAAGGAATCCTGGAGTGCCGCCCTGTATGCCGCCCAGGTGCGGCAACAAAATTACAAGCGAGGTTACTGTATGCAAATGTGCAAACACCATTGCGTACTTCGCCAAACGCGACGCGCATTGTTATTTTTCTTTTCTTTTTGTTTTTGCGTGAAAGTTTTGTTTGTTTGTTGTTTGTTGAGTTTGAATGATGCGCTTTTTTGCTTTTCTAATAGATAAGTTGGATTCCCATTCATGAACAGTCGGAATCGGGTCTTAATGTGTTTTTTGAAAATAAATGAGAACATTTCAACACTAATCACATTATAAGTAATTTTCTTTAGTATTGCGTATTCATCTCATTTTTTTAATTTCAATCTTCTTATGTTCAATCGGTCGGAGTTTCAACTTTCTAATATGGTGAGAAATTATCTCGAAATATCAACAATTAAACCCAGCAAACAACAATACTTTTTTATCCGTTTTTCTGCTCTAATTGTTCATTTAGTACTAATTTTCAGGTAACATAACATAGGTAATAACAGTTAGCTGCGCATCATAAAATGTCATCTGCTGAAGGTAAGCGCGCTTCAATATATAAATCAAAACAACAAAAATTGTTACAGATCTTATGCATCGGATGAACCAATTTTTCGAATTACTGTATGAATTTTGAAATTGTGTCACGTGGAATTACACGTTTTCGCCGAGGTATGAGATTAATAGTTGTTTTCAAAATGTGGTAAAAGTTCCTTTTCAGCTGGGAACAATGTTTCTAATCGTTTATATTTGTATAAGTTTTTTGACTTTTACATTCTCAGTTCCAATAATTCAAAAAACAATCTCAGATCCAGTAGTCCAAGAAATATGAGTTCAAATAATTAGTGATTAATTTCAGATATCGTCAGGAAAAAAACGATTGGAGATATCGAATCTTTCAACAACTTCTCCAACAACATCGATAACAACAAAAGCAAAACACAACAACAAAATTGCTGGATCAACAGAAATGGCGAAAAAGGAAAAATTAAGTCCCAAATTTTTGAACTGTTATCCCCATTTTTCATTCTTATTATTATTAATTTGTTATGTGTCTTTAAGCTGTGTTTTAGTGTGAAATAAATGATATTTCTGTGATTTGAAGGTTTTACAAAAAAAAGAGGTCTTATTGGAGCAATAGAGCGAGTTTTCCTCGTCTCTGTTTCTCTAATTCTCTCTCATAATAACGTGCTATTTCTTTATGCCGCCCTATCTGCCGCCCTAAATGCGGCAAATGCCGCCCTGCCTCTCGCCCTATGTGCGGCAAGTGCCGCCCTATCTCTCGCCCTATGTGCGGCTGAAGCCGCCCAGGGTCGCGCCCGGTGGGCGGATTAGTGGGCCACAAGCGTGCGGCAATTTGCCGCCCGGTGGGCGAGAATATGCCGCCCAGTGGGCCTCAAGGTGCCGCACAGCGGGCGGATTTTTCCCCGAGAAGAGTACGCGTTTTTCTGTGGGGAAAGGGGAAAAAGATACAAAGAAAACAAAAGAGTGTGTGCGAACGGGAGAGCGCAGAGAAACAAATGGAAAAAAGGGGGATGTGAGATAGGGCGCGTATCCCTCACTGCCGAATGAATAGTACATATAGGTGTTAACGGACTTTGAGATGGGATGTATGTGACCCGATAGAGTTTTTCATGCTGAACATCATCTCGTAGCTAACTTTTGCAGAGCTCCAGCCAGAAATCTGAAAATCACGTTTTTGTGATAAATTTGAAATTTTTAAATTCCTCCTAACTTTTTCAACCTAACCTCCTTGCAATTTTTTTATTTTTCACGTTTTTTTGATCTACTTTTTTATTGAAATTTTCGGGTTCATTTTTTCAGCGTTACAACTACAATTTTGAGGTTTTTAAGTGCTCCTATCGTTCTTGGCATGCCAAATAACCCTTTAGTACCTTCTCATCATTAAAATAATACAAATTGAACAAGATATTTCAATTTTTGGGCTCAAACTTTGAGCTCGATTTTCAGCTTTCTGTGTGGAGCTTTGCAAAAGTTAGCTACGCCATGATGATCAGAATGAAAAACTGTATCGGGTGACACATGCCTCTTCTTAAAGTCCGTTAACACCTACTTGTAGTTCCCTTGTTAGTCAGGGAAAAAATTTCGTAAAAAGTTCAGATGGGGACAAGTTGAACATTCCTTATTAGCAGAATGTCAATTTTACCTACAGTAACTCAGAGAATTACACGCATATTAGCCATTCACAGTCCGGTACCACGCACTCTATTGATAATATTTTTGTGAACTCGGTTCAGAAGTGATTTTCAATGTATTTTGATATCAGCATCTGATTCTACGTGTCTAAATCAGCATCTGATTCTACGTGTCTAAAAAGTCTAAAAATATACTTGTCACACTTTTGAACAATCTTGCTCTGGATTTTTTCGCTACTGAAATTTCAATCTACAGTAACCGTGTGGTAGCGATTCGTGAATGGCTAATATTTGCGATATTCCAGCCGGAAACTGTTGCGGGTAATTTTCCGAAGTCATCCTAAAACCGATGAAATTTTGTGAAACTCGGTTTATTCACTTTAGACAATGAGTCATGCTTAAATGTAATTTCCAAAATATTTTAGTTCTGCTACTACATTTTCCAACTTCAATTGGTCAACAGAAAACATGGTTCTTATTTGACTCTTCAATACTTTGATGTTTTGGTTACTACTTTTGTCACTATCTCGTTTGGTTATCCATTGGAATTGGCTCATGGAACATTCAGAATTTCGATTATCATTATGACCTCGTTTTTTGCTAAGCTTATAATGACCCTTTGTATTCACGATTATGTTTTTTTCGATGCCGACAGAACTCAAACATATGTGCTTATGGTTCTACATTATACCAACGTGTTCATGGTTAGTCACTACTTATTAGTTTTCAGTTGAAAAAGATGTATAGGCGTGGAATGTTAGATATTCGAACAAAAAGATAGACCACAAAAATAGGGGTTCCCGATTTTTGATCCAGTTACTGTTTATTTTAAGATGAAAGATGAGTAGGATTTTGAGCAAGAAGACAGTTGAAAAATATTGAAATTTTCAGAATTGGGAGAAATTCAACCACAAAGCTATTCGTTTTTTGGTACTTGGATTGATTCTTGGCACAATTATGGGAATCAACGTCACACGTTTTGCATTCTATTCAATTTCACATGTCGGTCACACATTCGGAGATTACATTATTCATTTGAATGGAATAATCATCGGAGTGTTGTTTGGTTTTTTCTGGATTTACACGAAAAAGGTAAATTTGTGAAAAATAGGAACTCTCAATGATTTGATTCATTTTTAGGAGAGAAAGAATATCAATGTTTTCATCGCTATTTTTGGTTCAGTCATAATTTCGATGTTTTTTGGAATAGAAATCACCAACGTAGTCAAAAACATATAAAATAGTACTTTTTTCATGTTAAAACATACCTAATCGATTCAAACCATGTGAATAATGTCCTCTTATATCACCTTCCAATAAAACATTTGCCAATTGTGATGCGTGTGATTCTGTTGCTCCAACTGTTGTCATTGATTCAATCATGAATCGACGCATCTGAATTTCCACATTTTAAATGCGAGTTTTTGCAGATTTAAATTTGAACAATTCTGAAATCCAATTTCTAACAATAGTGGGATTTCTTGTCAGAAAAATTTGACAATAACTTTCTGCAGTCTTTGCGAAGCATTTGGGCACAACAACAAAATATTTTGAAAGTTCGGGGGTGAAAATAAATTTGGCGAATACAGAAATACACCGACGAAAATCGGGCCCGGTCCTTCTCTACCACTAACATTTTTACTGAACCGGATTTGATATTTTCAAAGTTTTCTGGATGAGATCTCAAAAATCGGAACCAAAACCAATTTTTGAAGAAGAAAAGAGTCTTTACGGCCAGATCCAACTTTCATTCGGGGTCTGTTTCATTCAAACATTTTTTGTTCAATTTTTGAGATCCGATTCCGAAAAATTCAAAAAATCGGGCCTGACAAGGGAACTATGATAGCTTACTAACGGACTTTGAAATGAGTTATATGCTCACCGATAGAGTTTTTTATGCTGATCAAGATCCCGTACCTAACTTTTGCAAAGCTCCAGCCAGAAAGCTGAAAATCGCGTTTTTGTGATCAGTCCAAAATTTTTAAATGCATCCTAACTTTTTCAAAGTTTTATACTCATGAAAATTAACTAGTGGATCTGATACGAAATTCAATTCTCTACACGATGGTTTAATTGAAATTTCAAAAAAGTTTTGAAAAAAGTGTTTTTTTTTCTGAAAAAAACATGAAAAATCAGAAACAATTTCTAAAATTTAATAATTTTCACGTTTTTCAATGCAATTTTTTTCATTTTTCACGTTTTTTTGATCTACCTTTTTCATTGAAAGTTTCGGGCTCATTTTTTCTGAGTTACAACTACAATTTCGAGGTTTTCAAGTGCTCCTATCGTTCCTAGCATGCCAAATAACCCTTTAGTAACTTCTCATCATTAAAATAATACAAATTAAACAAGATATTTCAATTTTTGTGCTCAAACTTTGAGCTCGATTTTTAGCTTTCTGCATGGAGCTTTGCAAAAGTTAGCTACGGGATCTTGATCAGCGTGAAAAACTCTATCGCGTGACACATGTCTCATCTCAAAGTCCGTTAGTAAGTTTCCACAGTTCCCTTGTGAGACATACTTGGGATACCCGGAACAGATGACCATTGTGGGTATAACTTCTGACTTATGGGAAAGGGAAGGAGGGGGGGGGGGGGGGGGGGGTTATTACTTCGAAAAATTGCACTTTGAAGTCTAGTCGGAACAAAACTTTTTTCAAAGATGTCCAGAAAAATACAAAACAAAAGTTGTATAACTTTGAGTACCGGTCCACAACTTTGCCAAATATGGCCTGGACCGATTTTCATACCTGATCGTGGCATATAAACGTTTTGGGTAGTTTTGGTAATTTCTAGGACCAAGATCTGACAAGATTTGTTTTTCTATTGGGATTAAGTAGGTGTCAACGGCTAGACCCGTCTAGCAAAACTCGTCGGTCTCTAAAAACTCTCGCCTTGTCAGTATTGTCAATTCAGCCAGACTATCCAACCTAAAAATGAACTACCCACGAAAACTGATGAGAGAGCACGACGAAACGAAAGACTTAAACAGTAGATCAAATTCGCGTTGGATGATCTGACAGGATTGACAATACTAAGCTCTGCAATTCGTCGGATCAGTTTGTAAACGCACCTCTTCGACGGGAACAATTTTCTCTCCTGGTGCAGCCATTTTCGAAATGTTAGTTGTTGAAAACGATCGACGAAAACTAACAAATTGTTGGTTGAAATGATAACTTTTATTGTTTGTTGTTATTTTTGATATCGTCGACTGATAACACGATGCATTCTGACCTCCACAAGATGAAAAGACACGTGAAATTGATTTCATTACACACTAACTGAAAATAATCAGGTAACTTACATTTATAAGTTCACAGAGTTCATTTTAAAAGTGAAAAGTATAAAACATATAAAATCAGGAAAGTGGTTATTGGTTGAAAAAAAATAACTGATAAAGTTTTCAATATGGATTACATTCTGACAATGGGCGCGATTGAGACTTCCATTTTTGTGCCCCCATTCAGACCAGGAAACACATCCGGTAGAAAATTTTGCCTGGTCCTGGTATTCTTGAAATTCAGGGCTGTAGTTTCTGGACTTTCTGCAATCCCTCAACGGGCCGGTCAGTTAAACCGATGTTAGGCCTACTAGTTTCACCTTTGTGAAAATATAAGAATTCGCAAAAATTTTGGAGAATTCATGATGAGGTATTTTACCCTAAAGAGTTTAAGATCAATGAACTATTTTATTATTTACCTGCCCTCTTTTTTTTCACCGTGTCATTATTTTCGAATCAAATGTTTAAATAAAAAATATAAACAAATTTTTTTGTAATTCAATCTCAAAAATGAAAATTGAAACTTGTAAACACAACGAAAAATATACAAAAACTCTAGAGATAGATACATTTGAATTGGTTCAAACATCCAATTTATATTTGATAAAAACGTAATTGTACTTGAACTGTTTATGATAAAACAACGAGAATGAGATGACAATAAATATACCTGTATCGATTAATTGGTTATTATCTTTTACTGAAATCAAATTGAATGAGATTTGATAAGAACTCACATTGATCCAAAGGAATATAATCAGAGAGTGACACAGAAGATGTAGACGAAGAAAACATTTCGGTCAGATTGGTGAACTGAAAATAGATCACTTTTTGTAAAAATGCATATCAAGTCTGGTCGCAAATGGCTTATCATCAACTTCTTGTTTCAATTTTCTTTTATTTTCTGTTTATTTTCATATCATGCATCCTTTAAAGGGACAGACGTCCTAAATCCTACAAGATTAGGATTCCTCCCTCTGTTTTTTCAAATTTTTGATCAGACTTAGGAAAATCAGTGCGCGATCGCAAAATTTTTTTTAAAACCAAAAAACCTCGCGCAATTTGATCTTGTCCCGAACACACAAAAATCCAATGATAATGTGTGTTCGTGACGAGACCACGTGCGCACGAGGTTTTTTTGGTTTGAAAAATATTTTCTATTTTGACGCCAACTTTTTTTACGCCCCTAATACAAGATCAATTTTTAGGTGAAATAGGGTGATGAAATCTATGTTTTCGAGAAAGAAACGGTTGGAAACTAAACTTCGGAGAAAGCAGCAAATGACCCGACCAAAATCGATCTCTCCATACTAGGGATGTCATTTGGCCCAACGAACCCTGTCATTTTGGGCAGGGTTCGTTGGGCCAGCCCGGCCCAAGCAAGAAAATACGGGCTCTATTGGCCCGCGGTAAAAGTGAACAAAGAAACGACACTTCCTGCTCGGCAAACATTGAATAAATATATTTTTTGCAACAAAATGACATACAATTAGAATGAAAGTTGGTATTGTGCCATCATACATGGGATACCCCGGTCATATGACCATAGGGGGTGTAACTTTTGACTTATGGGATCTGGGGAGGGGGTGTAACTTTTTAAAAAATTACGTGGATAAGAGGCTAGTGTGTGGATTTATAAGGCCCAAGTTCGAGGCCGGCTGGGGGGTCAATCTTGACGGATAGGAATGTAGAACTTGAATAAGCGATAATCTAAAGGTTTTCGAAAAAAAATGGAGTGTGTAAAAAAAAAAAAAAATGGAGTGTGTAACTTTTTGGGCCTGTCCGGCAGTATCTCATGTATGTGTGTCATGCGCGTTCATCAAGTAACGCGGGTCGGACAGGCCCGGCCTAACATAAAACGGAACAAACGACACTCATGTCCCATACTTTTCAATACGTTAAAAATTGGAAAACTATCTTTCTCCTTCGTTTCGATCGAAGGTCCGCTCTAGGGCCTAATTGGCCCTAGTCCGAAAATTTGAAAATCGACATTTTGGCGTTACGACATTCGGTTTCTAACCAGCGCTTATTAGAGTTGTTGATTTTGGGCATGGATACTTACGTGTGAATGAAGCAAAAGTTTTTGAGCGTCAGATGACTTGAGATTGAGGTGATTTGTGAACATTCTCATCATTGTGGCATTGGGTTTCTTCTTTTTCTCTTTTTTTGTTTTTTTGTCGGAATTTTCTTCCCCTTCGAGACCAGTGTCCACTTGATCGGATTTCAATGAAATAGCCCTATCCACATCCGGTTCCGGAGAATTTAGCTTGAGTTCGACGAATATTTCTGCAGAATTTGCGGGCGAAAGTGTCCAGATACACTTCATACGAGGATGAGAACGAATAAGGGCACATAGACGAGAACGAATTTCCCGACAATGGCGACTGAGTTCTCCCTGAAATTCTAATGTTAAAAGATTTTTTATAGAAAATAATACATCTAAGTGTTTAATCTTTTGTTGCGCGAACTAATGGACCTATTCTCGCGCATTGGCAAGTTCACTTTTCAATTCAATTCTTTCCAATTTTATTGTTACAAATAGATCCAAAATGGTTTTTATAAAATCATCATACAAGTATTTTTGTCAGTTGCGAATGTAGAGAAAAACGGGAAAATGAGTGAAATAACGTCTAAATTTGAAGGAAAGTATATATTTATCAAAAAATGTCATTGTGAAATTTAGTCAAAAATTCAGTGTAATTTTTGTCACGGTACTTTTCTACCCTTTGTGACAGGTATGAAAACCATGGATTTTCAACAAAACTTCGTAGTACTTTTTCTCTCTGTTGTTTTTTTTCGGAAAACTATAGCCCCGAACGCCGAATTTTTCGTAACCGCGCGGCCGCTGCTTCTGTCGTGTACGAACCCTCGAGTTTTTCGGGTTTTTAATATTGAAAAAAAAAACAAAAATCACCTGAAATGGGCCACCATTTACGATTTTGGTTTCGAACTTCGAATTTGATTCAATGAGCAAAACCGAGCATTCATAGTATTCCAACATCTGCTCAATTTGTTTAAAGACTCTTCCTGATTGCAAAGATTGTGTCAAATCATCAAGAGCTTTTCTTTCTAGGGCGATATCGGTAGAAAGAATGTAGTCACCAATCTGTAAACAACATTAAAGTAATAGTTGTTCTTTAAATTGAAATCGCGGAAAATGAATACTCAAAATTCGTTCTTATTTTTTTCCATTTTCTCATGTGAAACAAATGAATAAAATAACCCAAAATGCAACTGTGCATTTTGTGCACCGTGATGAAAAATCACTAACACGTCTATTTTGATTTTTTTCTCGGGCCGCGTTTAAAAATAATATATTGTATAACTTTTCTTCACGAACTGAACATTTCATGATTTCAAAATTGGTAGAGTTTCACTCGAGGGAATGAACATGAGAAAAAAACGAAGTATGGGGTAAAAAAGGAGTATTACAAAAAATATATAAAATAACGAACCTCTAAAGTAGCCGCTACAACATCGTATCCTTTAGTATATAATACAGTAGGCAATTCACTATTGAATTCTCTCATATCAACAATCACCTGAAAATTTTGTTTTGGACTCATTCATGTGAATTTTGATTTACTTTTGGTCTTTCCAATTGTTCACCTGATTGTTCTCTTGGATCTAATTCTCTTCTATTTCCTATTCCGCCTCCATCTCTTGTTGAACTTTTCAACCTCGGTGCTTCTTCTCTATCAACATTGAACTCTCTTGAAATCATTAATGTTCCTTGTTCGCGAATCAGCAATTCAAAGGATAGTGTTTCTCGGTTAATTGATTCCAAATATCGACTTTCTTCTGTTGATTCACAATATTGGAGACAATAAACACGAAGTTCTTTATCTGGATGACATGCTCGATAGAGCTGAAAACAAGTCATTGGAAAATTTTGTCGAAAATGTTTCGATTATTCAAATAGGGGTCCGCCAATTTTTTTATGATTTCAAGAAGTGGCTGACCTTTTTTCGCACACACAAAAATAAAAATACCTCGATTTGACGAAGAGTTTGGAGTGACATCGTATACAAGACAATCGCTAATGGTTGTTTTTTGTCTAATAACTTCAGTAGAGTATATCTTTCTCGATCATGTGAAGTGCAGATAAGAAGTTCTGTGTTTCTCAGTTCTCCGATACTATTGTTTGAAAACTGATCTTCTTCTTCTTCCTCTGGCAGCTCTATTTTTATTGCCGGTTCATTCGAAGAAGATGGTCGAACCTGAAATGCATATTACTTTTCTTTCACTGTCTATAAGTAAATAAAATTAAAAAGTGCATGACCTTAGAAATTATGTTTGTTTTTGAAATTTCAATGTATGAGTTCTGTCTGTTTAAAATCAGACGTCATTAAAAAATTTTGTTTTTGTATTTTTAAACTGAATAATAACTATATTTTTTTTCATTGTTTTCCATTTCACATTTCGATCCCTTAAAATTTAAAACTCGAACTTCAGAAAAATTCGAAAAACTTTTGTAATATTTCTATTTTGAGATAATAAATGATCTTTTCATCTTTTTACATGTCTGTATTTGGAATTTTATAAACAAAAAAATGTTCTATGATGTTTTGAATGTTTGTACATTTTTGCACAAAATGGCAGGAATCTCCTTCTTTGACACCTGTACAACAATATTTCATCTAAATCTTTTCATATAATTGTCATCGTCGTCTGGCCAATCAAAGTGGGCGGAGCCTGTCGAAAGAGTTTATGCTCTCTTCTTCTAACATCCATCATAGATGTGCTGCATTTTCTCATTATGTGCGCGTGTGCGCGTCCTAGTTTTTATAATTATTGTGCTCTGCCTTATTCAACTAAAGTGTGTTTTTATTTCAGGTAATCTTGATTTTCTACTTAACTGAACACTAGCAATGACTTCTAATGGAATTTCTAAAAGGGTGAGTTATATTTTTTAATGTTTAAATATAAGATACAAAAAAGATTTTAAAATTTACCAATTTTCCAGCTTATTGTTGAATCACCGAATGTCAAAATTGAAGATGGTGTACTCGAATCTCGCTTCACTTATCGCAAAAACCATTTCGAAACTAGAGCTGATGGACTTCATGTTATTCCACAGGAACATGAATACTCTTTTAAAACCATTCTGAAACCGCGTAAAACCGGCCTTCTTCTTGTCGGTCTGGGAGGAAACAATGGATCGACAACCGTCGGATCCATTTATGCAAACCAATACGGTATGACATGGAGAACAAAAGAAGGAGTCAATCGAGCCAATTATTTCGGGTATGAAACTGGACTCTACCAGTATAAAAGAAACATAAATAAATATTCAGATCAGTAACTCAATCTTCGACAGTTCATCTTGGTTTTGATGGAAACAAACAAATTTATGTTCCATTCAAAGACATTGTACCAATTGTCTCACCTAACGATTTGATTATTGGTGGATGGGACATCAACAATGCTAACTTGTACGAAGCTATGGGCCGTGCTAAAGTTTTCGAGCCAGAGCTTCAAGAGAAACTTCGACCATTCCTCGAACCAATTGTTCCACTTCCATCGATTTATTATCCAGATTTTATCGCATCCAATCAAGGATCCCGTGCCAATAATGTAATCAGTGGTGATGACAAACAAAAACATTTAGACCAAATCAGAAACGACATCAGAACATTCAAAGAAAAGAATCAACTTGGTATGTAGAGTTTGTTGAATGTTTTTATTGATATTTATGTTCTAGAATGTGTCATTGTTTTATGGACAGCAAACACTGAACGTTATACTGACGTGAAAGATGGCTTGAACACTAATGCTCAAGATTTGTTGGCATCTATTCAACGAAGCGAAGAAGAAGTATCACCCTCCAATGTGTTCGCGGTCGCTTCTATTTTAGAAGGTGCTCATTACATCAACGGATCCCCACAGAATACATTGGTTCCCGGTGTAATCGAACTCGCTCAACAGTACAACGTGTTTGTCGGCGGAGACGATTTCAAATCGGGACAGACCAAGTTCAAGTCTGCATTTGTTGATTTTCTGGTTAGCAGTGGATTGAAACCAGAATCGATCGTTTCCTACAATCATCTTGGAAACAATGATGGTAAAAATCTAAGCGAAGCACGTCAATTCAGATCAAAAGTTAGTTTTCGATAGAAATTTGAATCCAATATGAGGTATATTCAAGGAAATATCAAAATCGAGTGTCGTTGATGATATGGTCGAGTCAAACAAGATACTATTCCCGGAGGCTCAAAACCCGGATCATTGTGTTGTCATCAAATATGTTCCATATGTTGCTGACTCGAAACGAGCAATGGATGAATATATTTGCAGCATTTTCATGGGTGGTAAACAAACATTTGTGGTTCACAACACTTGTGAAGATTCATTGCTCGCCACCCCTCTCATCTATGATTTGGCCATTCTGACCGAATTGGCGAGTCGTGTTACATACAAAGTTGGAGATGATTATAAATCATTCCACTCGGTGCTCTCCATTCTATCTTTATTGTTGAAGGCTCCAGTTGTTCCACAAGGAACACCAGTAAGCAATGCATTCATGCGTCAGTTCTCGACAGTTACAAAGTTGGTCACAACTTTGGCAGGTTTCCCATCTGATTCCGATATGCAAATCGAGTTTTTCACCCAATTACCGAAACAATAATTTTGAATTTTTATGGTTCATTTTCTTTTTTTCTTTATGTTTCATTATTCGAATCTGAATCCCAGGCGGATCAATGTTGTTGAAATAAAGTATTTAGTTTCAAATACAGTGACCGTCATGAGAAAATTATCAAATTAGTCTAAAAATAAACTATGACTCTTCGGCCTGATTTAATTCATACACTGTGGTACCTCGGCGAAAATCGTAGAACAGGCCGATTTTCAGAATGTGCTCTGTGAATTTTCACACAAAACTGAAAGAAAATTTTTTTGCCGTCTGAATTACAATTTGAAATTCCGGCGGTTCTGAATGTGTCACGTGGAATTCCACAATTCTGCTGAGGAATTTCACAATTCTGTCTGTGGTTAGCGTTTTTTCGCTGAACGCCAAAAATGTTAAATTTTCGGTATCTGTCAAAATACGCTCGAGAAAAATGTATCAGTTCAAGTATTACTCGCCCTACTTACCTCAGATCTGCGTTTTTTATACTGCAAAATTCCAAATTGTACAATACTTGTTTGAATTTTTGAACCATTTGTGTCTCCGATTAGTTCTTCTGCTGCTTTTCTTTTTTTCTGAGCTGCTCTTGCCACATTTTTCTGCGATTTTTGAACATTTGCAATCAATTCGGATTTTGGCTCATCTTCCTGAAAATAAAAAAATCTTTACTCGAATAACGTAAGAACAAATTCTCAGGGGAAATTAGTGAACGTGAAAAATACCACACTGCTCATTTTCTTATTTTTCTTTTTTCAAATTCAGTGAGGTGTTGTGAAAAATAGAGAGAAATATGTCAGAATTATTGTCACAACTGGATGCGTTACCGGATATTTCGAAACCACGATGGAGCCAGGACCACTTTCAAGGTTTTTCAAACTATTTTCAGTAAAACCTAATGCAATGAATTATAGGTCGGATGAATTACTTTTTCTCCACTGCTAACTGGTTAAATCTCTTTGTTCCAAACTCACAGCTCGAAAAAGCCAGACAAACAGTTTTAAATTATAGGCAGGTTTTTCAGAAAAAAAATTGGGTTTTAGCAATGAAATACCAACAGATAACATTCAATAATTTTAGACAAGGTAAAATTGATGAAAAAATGACTGTCGACGAACTTTGGCGTGCGAAACAACTATATGATTCAGCTTATCATCCAGACACGGGCGAGAAAATGTTTATATTAGGTAGAATGAGTGCGCAAGTCCCGTGTAACATGGTCATTGCTGGCGGAATGCTCACGTTTTATCAAAAATTTCACCATGTCGTATTTTTTCATTGGATTAACCAGTCTTTCAACGCTATTGTCAATTATACAAATAGATCAGGTATAATTGCAACTTGAAATTAAAACGCAACATTATTTGAATTTTAGGTCCGCATAAATCAGATGACCGTACTCTTCTAATGTCATATTGTGCGGCAACAACTGGAGCTTTGTCTTGCGCTCTTTCATTCAACTACTTTTTGAAAAAATGGAAGGTTCGTTTTTTTATCATACCTCGCCCAAAATGTGGAAAAAAATGATTTTCAAAAAAAAAAAGTTAATCCGTGGACTTTCTCATCATACCTGGCATAAGAGAGTGACAAAAAAATTTTGTCCTCAATTTTCTAACTTTTACTAAAATGTCACTGTTAATGTTTTGTGACGGTACAAAATTCCATCTTACGCCAGGTATTTTTCACACATAAGGTATATCTTGAATACTGTAAATGTTACGTGTTTTCGAAATGTGACATGTGGAATTTCACGGATTGGGCGAGGTATGTTCCTTTTTTTGTAAAATTAGTGCTGGTCATATTATTGTTTTCTGTTCAGAGCGCACCTCCTATTCTCGCCAGACTTGTCCCATTTGCGGCTATCGCTTTTGCAAACGCAATTAACATTCCAATGATGAGAAACAAGTAAGTTTTCGCGTTTCTTTTCTTACAGAAAAATAGGATCATACCTCGGCCAAAACGTGGAGCTCTACCAAATTCGAACATTTTTTGGGGTCACTAACTATTAACCAAAAAATTGCATGTTTTCACGGTTTTTCTGATTTTTTTTTTCTCAAAATTTCAATTTTGAAAATCCGACGCTTTCTGACGAAGTTTGCTTTCTTAGAGTGTCATAACAAATAACAAGACAAATTCTCAGTTCATACCTGTCATGACAGGTATGTCACAAGAGGTAGAAAAGTACCGTGACAAAATTTCAAAAAAATTTAGATAAATGTATCTTTTTCTTTAAATTTAGACGTATTGTGGCTCATTTTCCCGTTTCTCTTTACATTCACAGTGAGAAAAATTTTGTTTTTGATTTTTTTTCACAATGACAGAATTTTTGAGGATTTTAATACCCTTTTGTGACAAGTTTGTCTCAGTTTCAATTTTAAAATTTCTACAAAAAAAAAACAACAACATCATCCTTACATCATTTCCTTGTTAATTTTTGAATCTAGACATGGGTTGGAATTTTTTTACTTTTACTTTTGAATTTTTGAACCTCACAAGTGTTTAATATCAAAATTTTTATTATGGCCTCGACTTTGAGAATATTTTTCTCTATCAGAAAATCAGTTTTAAAAAATGGTTGTGTTTGGATCAGAACCAAAACGATTGATTACAGAGAATTCACAAAGGGTATACCAGTGGAAGATAAGAATGGACACACTCTCGGATTTTCAACAGAAGCTCCTAAATATGCAATTCCTCAAGTTGTTCTATGCCGTGTTGGTATGGGAGTTCCAAATATGGTTTTTGGACCAATGATTTTTGATTATTTGACTCGTGCCAAATGGTACAAATCTAGAATGGCTGCTCCCTTACAAATAATGATTTGTGGTTTTATGTTATCTTTTTCTACACCAATATGTTGTGCATTATTTCCTCAAAAAAGTAGCATCAAGATTGAAAAGTTAGAAATACCTCTCCAGGAACAAATCAAAAAGTTACCCAATCCACCTAAAGTTTTATACTATAACAAGGGACTGTGATTTTTTCAATTTTTCTGTATCAATATTTTTAATAAAGTTAGTTTAATGACTTACCAATTGGCTTCTTATTAGTTGTGAGATGTGTTCTTGATCCCAAAGAGGTTCGTTGTTTGGACAGTCTTGATTTGTTCGATATCCCAATTGTCTCCAACTGATAAACTTTGCTTTATTTATTCCATATTTAACAACGTCTGTCACTTGTCTTGATAATTCTTCAGAATTTGTGATCAAAAACACAGATGATTGTGTGTTTTTAGAATCGATATTTGCTTCTTGAATTTCTTTTAAAACTTCCGCCAAAACATTCCATTTTGCTGGGGCAACGAATTTTTTGAAGTCTCCTTTACCATTTTGAATTCCGCAGGTGTTTTGAAGTTCTTCAATAATTCTGGTGAACGATGGAGAATGTAACCACCCACTGTGTTCTTCGAGAACCTGTTTCATTTTTCATTAATAAAAACTTTATGATTACTCACTTTTGGATCATTTTTCAAGGCAGTTAACTTTCCCAGAACAGTAGCACCATCTAAATTTTCCGACATTTGCAGTATTTCTCTGAGAGAAGTAGAATCTAACAGCAATCTGGCTTGTTTGTCAGTAATATGACCTCTTCTATTTTTCAGTCTTGTTTCTAGCTGTGTTGTAGCCCATGGAACATGCACCATTTCTTCATTTTCTCCTTTTTCTTCTTTTCCAGATGTTGAACAAAGCCGAAGATCGCGAACACAAACTTTTATGAAGTCAACAAGTGTTCTATGAACTCTTCGCATTGACGATGAAACGTCGACGGAGAATACGGCCGATCTCAGCTAAATAGTGATTGTGAACTGTTGTAATATTTATATTGCTTGATAGATTTACCTGATGTTTGCTTAGCTCAGATTCTACAGAATGCGAAAACCTTGGTAGTAATTCGACATGTCTCACGTAGAGTCGATCAATCAATCTTTGAAGTTGACCTGTCGAGAAAAAAAATTGATTTTACGTACAATATTGAAAAACTAAACTGACCCAAAGAAGATAAACTGGTTGGAATATCAGTGAATGCTTTAACCATTCCATCAGACTTTTTTTCTCGATACAAACGGAGTATAAAGGATTCTTGGAATGCGGTAAGGGTTCTAAAATTCTTGTTATACAACTACCTTTTTAATAACTCACTGATGTGCTCTATATACAAAAATTGCGGCAATTCTATTGATGGGAATACGGTTTTGAAGCAAATCAACAAGAATCACTCGGCTTGAACAAAATTGAACTCCGCCTTCGAGATATATTGATTGTCTATCTTTGATACTTACTTCCGAGTTGATCACTTTTGGTTCACATTCTACATTGTGTTCCTTCAGTTTTGATATGAAATAACTTTCGTCATGTTGATTTGTATTCAAAACAATAGCTAATAACCTCCGATCGGAGAATAATATAAGATGTTCCAGAAGCAGTCTTTCTAATCCAAGTCCACTGCAACATATATTTAATTCATGCTTGAAACCTGCATTTTCACAGTGTGTATTTTCGAATCTCAATGCCTTTGCGCATTTTTTTCAGATAAGACACAGTTTTTTGCACATGGTTGCACTTCGAATTTAGATACTGGAATACACATTGTGATTTTATTACCTGGCAACGACGAAGAGAACACTTGCCGGAAGTGTTTTTGCTAAAACATCTCTTTCATAGTCAAGTAACTTCAAACCATCTTTATTTCCAATTACTTCATCTTCATCACCTTCCATTTGACTTCAAGCTTTGTTACGAGCACGCGAGCGAATTGTTCGAACAATTTTTTAGTTTTTTTTTTTCAAAAAAGTTTTTCAAAACGCGCCTTGCGATCAACAAACACGTCAATCTTTAACAACTGGCGCAGTTTTTGTATATTTTCTGATTTTTTCTATTCAACTTTTTTCTCCTAAATTGACATAAAAGACAAAGTTGATGTTCTTCTATACAAATTTCCTCTTCATTGATACAAAGATCGCCATGCAAAATATCTATAGAGATTTCAAACCTTGCAACATACCATGATATTTATCACATCCATCTCTCAAAATAATATCTAATTTTTATTTACATTGTTTGTTTGATGTTTACGTGGATTCAAAAGCGAATTTTGTTTTTCGAATGACAAAAAGAAACTTGCCTGTTCTCAAACTCTCTCGTTTGTCCCAGGTGAAATAATACAAAACGCTTTAATTTCAAAATTTTATCACTTCATGTTTATCATACAGTTTTACAAAAAAAATAGAAAATACTCATATGGGACTATTCACATCTTTTCTCCACGCGGAGAAAACCTATCCAGAAACTGGTGGAGAAATTCATATCTGCTCAAATTGGCAAAATTTTTTCTTGAAATTTGTTGGAATATTTCAGATGTTGCTAAATATAGGTTTTGGTACACCTTTTATCGTATGGGACTGTTGCAATTAATTTCTCCACCTATAATTTCTCCGCTTTTCTCCACGTGGAGAAAAGCGGAGAAATAGTTTTGGATAGCCGCAATAGGAAGAATTTTTGTTTTTCTGTACTTTTCCAGCTTCATCAGGTTCCGCCAGACTTGTCGACTATTTCGCAACTCTTATTACTTGTTTACGCCAAATGCAAAAATTTAGGCAAGACACAGCGCTCATGTCTCGATGCGATTGAATCAGTTCCGTATTTTGCTCAACGTTTCAAAACGACTTTTATGTTCAGAATCTGTCGCTTCTCGTTTTGATAAATTTCACTATAGTTCCAATCATGTTAGTTTTTATAGTTTCTTGATATGTTTTTAGTATTTAACACGCTCAACGTTTTTTTTTTTTTTCAAACCACGATCAAGTAATGACAATGTGAAATTTCAGAAAATGGCAAAGTCGCAATTCGATTTATCGCCGTTACCAGACTTTATCGAAGAAAGAATCAAACTATGGGATAAGTTGAAGGCTGAATATGATGCCGAAATAGCGGCCAAAGAGTCCGACCCGATTGAAATTACGTTGCCCGATGGGAAAAAATTTGATGCGAAGTCATGGCGCACCACTCCGTATGAAATTGCTGAAAAAATCTCAAAGGGTTTGGCTGAAGCAGCGGTTATTGCGAAAGTTAACGGTGACGTTTGGGATTTGGATCGTCCATTTGAAGAAAGTTCAACCCTCCAATTGCTCAAGTTTGATGATGATGAAGCCAAACAAGTTTTTTGGCATTCTTCCGCTCATCTCCTAGGAGAAGCCATGGAACGATTTTGTGGAGGTCATTTATGCTATGGGCCTCCAATTCAAGATGGTTTCTATTATGATATGTGGCATGAGGTAGTTTCTAAACTTTAAAAATTAAGTAGCATTAGTTTATTTCAGAATAAAACAATCAGCCCAGAAAACTTCGCTGGAATCGAGAACATCATGAATGTTGCTGTCAAAGACAAACAAAATTTCGAAAGATTAGAAGTTTCTAAAGAGAATCTTTTGGAAATGTTCAAATATAACGAGTTCAAAGTTCGAATTCTCAAAGAAAAGGTCACTACGCCAACCACAACTGTTTATAGATGTGGTCCTCTCATTGACTTGTGCCGTGGGCCGCACGTCAGACACACAGGAAAAATTAAGGTATTTAACTAATTAAATTTGTTTTTTGCTATTCTCATCGATTGTGTTATTTAAATAACTAGATTATGATATTTTGAAATTTCAGGCGTTTGCTGTTACCAAAACATCTTCTTCGTATTGGGAGGGAAAAGCTGACGCTGAATCACTTCAACGAGTTTATGGTATTTCGTTCCCAGACTCAAAGCAATTGAAAGAATGGAAAAGATTGCAAGAAGAGGCAGCGAAAAGAGATCACAGAAAATTGGGCCGAGAACAAGACTTATTCTTCTTCCATCAATTGTCGCCAGGATCATGTTTCTGGTATCCGAAAGGAGCTCATATCTATAACAAATTGGTAGAATTCATTCGTAAACAATACAGACAACGGTAAGAACTACTGTTTTTTTTTTAATTAATATAATAATCTCATGTCTAATGGTTTCTGAGCCGATATTTTTTAGAGGATTCACCGAGGTTATTACTCCAAATATGTACAACAAAAAGTTATGGGAAACATCTGGACATTGGGAACACTATTCGGAAGATATGTTCAAGTACGTTCCTAGTTATAAATTCACCAAAAATGGCACAGTATTGTAGAGTCGAAGTTGAGAAAGAAGAGTTTGGATTGAAACCAATGAATTGTCCAGGACATTGTCTTATGTTTGGCCACCAACCGCACACTTATAATGAGCTCCCGTTCCGATTTGCTGATTTTGGAGTTCTTCATAGAAACGAGATGTCTGGCGCTCTCACCGGACTCACTCGAGTCCGTCGTTTCCAACAAGATGATGCTCATATTTTCTGTCGTCGTGACCAAATCGCAGAAGAAATTTCCGGATGTCTCGACTTCCTAGAACACGCGTACGAAAAAGTTTTTGGTTTCACTTTCAAGTTGAACTTGTCGACACGCCCTGAAGGTTTCCTTGGAGATATCGAAACTTGGGATAAGGCGGAAACTGACTTGACAAATGCATTGAATGCAACCGGTAGAAAGTGGGTACTAAATCCTGGTGATGGTGCATTCTACGGACCAAAAATCGATATCACCATCCAAGATGCGCTGAAGAGAAACTTCCAGTGTGCTACCATTCAATTGGATTTCCAATTACCAAATCGATTCGATTTGAGTTATTTCGAGTGAGTTCAAAGAAAACAATTTTTCAAATAAGAATTGAAAATTTAGTGAAAAGGGAGAGAAACAACGTCCAGTGATGATCCATCGTGCTGTTTTAGGTTCAGTTGAAAGAATGACAGCGATTTTGACAGAAAGTTATGGAGGAAAATGGCCTTTCTGGCTCTCACCAAGACAAGTGAGTTCATTTGAACGTTATCTTCGATGGCCTATGTAATGTGAAAGTATTTTTACAAATCAATTTGTGTTTCAGTGTAAAATCATCACCGTCCACGATTCCATCAAAGAATATGCTAAATCAATCAAAAAACAAATATTCAATGCTGGCTTCGAAGTGGAATACGACGAGATTTGTTCGGACACCATGAACAAACAGGTATCGTTTTTAAAAAAATCGTCGTTTAATGAAGTTATTTCAGGTTAGAAACGCACAGCTGTCACAGTTTAACTTCATTCTCGTTCTTGGAGCGAAAGAAATGGAAAACAATACGGTAAACGTTCGTACTCGTGATAATGCAGTCCGCGGAGAAGTTAAAATTGATAAATTGCTCGAAAAATTCCGTAGATTTGCTGACGACTACGTAGCGGATACGGAAAAAGCTGAAGAATGGGCCTAAACAAAAGCAGTTGAAGTCTTTTTTCTTGTTGGTAATTTTATTTTTAGTCATTATATTCAAAACTATAATGCATTGAATTGTTTTTTCGGTTTATCTCTGCTTTATAACATATTAAATTCCCGTTGGTAATAAAAGTAATGTTTATGATCATCCGAACTATGGCAGTAACGTTATACCCGCATATGATCTTCCTTGTGGCATTTGAGCCTAAAGGTGAATTGATAAATTGGTTATCTAATAAACAAATACCTCTATCAATTTCCACGGTTCATCGGATGGCAATGCATTCGGTGTGAATTGAATGCTTTCAATGGTATTCAAATTGTTCGTACCATCATCTCCGCCAATCGCAAAAACGTGATCTTAATAATTAAATATGATTGTTTTTCCCGAAACACAGTGAAAAACTCAGACATGCGGCTAAGTGCGCCTGGTAGTTTTTCAAAGGTCAGATTCGCGCGGAAGTGCCAGTCATTTTTCGTTCAGACTGTGAAGATGCAGTGTCAGTGTGTATCAAAATAATTTCTGTTTTTTTATAATTATATTTGTTCGGTCTAGGCCACTTTCACAAACAAAAATTGGACGTCTCGTTGTAATTAATGCGATGTGCAACGTAGAAAAAACTGCAACGTGACCTCATTTTTTCCAAAAAATTTGCAACATTTTTCATTAATTTTTGATTTTTTTTCATTTCGATTTATTTTTCACGTTTTTTTCAATGAAAAAATTATGCAAATTTTTAGGAAAAAATAAGGTCACGTTGTACAATTTTTTTGCATTTTTTCTACGTTGCACATCGCATAAAGTCCAAACACCATTTTTTTTTTGCAAACATCATTTGATTTGAATCGAATATTCGGTCTCTCTTGAACCGACCGGAAGCTTGCTATGACCGGCCGGGTCTTACAAGGGAACTATGATAGCTTACTAACGGACTTTGAAAAACGAGATATGTAGTCATATAGTTCTCGAGACGCTGATGACGATGTCGCTAAAATTAGCTGCTAAGCTCCAGGTTGAACACGACCCTTTTTTTTTGCAAGTCGAGCCAGACGCGGGGAAGAAAAGATAAAAGGCTAGAGAACGAGAGGTCGCGGCGAGATATTTTGATAAACGCTGTGGCGCCAAACTTTATGAAGATTTTATCGCGACGAACACTCGTACTCTGCCTTTATGAAATTTGACGCCACAGCGTTTATCAAAATATCTCGCCACGACCTCTCGTTCTCTAGCCTTTTATCTTTTCTTCCCCGCGTCTGGCGCGACTTGCAATTTTCTGTTGTTCTAAAGGGTCGTGTGAAGTGCCAAAAAGGGTCCCCAAAGTTTTGAACTTTTTTCACCGTTGCTCTTAATGAGAAAACACCGATGCCATATTAGGAAAAAAAACGCATTGAAAATGTGGTTCGGCGGCGCAGCAGGGAAGAGGGTTGACTAGTACACAGGCAAATTCCTGGATAGCTGCGGCAGAGCTGCGGCAGCTATTTTCTGCTGGCAGAGGTCAGGCAGGTACCACGCAGCTCTGCCGCAGTTTTAGAGCGATTTCGGTAGGTCTGCCGCAGCTCTGCCGCAGGAATGCCGGAATCGGTCCAGAACTGCGGCAGAGCTGCGTGGTACCTGCCTGACCTCTGCCAGCAGAAAATAGCTGCCGCAGCTCTGCCGCAGCTATCCAGGAATTTGCCTGTGTAGGGAGGAGGGTATGGGTTCAGTCCCCCATGCTGGCGAATTTTTTTTTTTTTGCAAAGTACTGTATTGATATGTGATCAGTGCAAACACCTTCATTGCTGAAAATTGTCATCATTTTCAGTTTAAATTTTTTTTGTGTTTTTTTTCTGAATTTTTTGTATTGTTTTCCGAAAACATCCAGATTTTAGCGACATCGTCATCAGCGTCTCGAGAACTATATGACTACATATCTCGTTTTTCAAAGTCCGTTATGCGATGTGCAAAGTGAGGAAAAATGCAAAAAATCTGCAAAAAATATCGCGCAAAGTAAAAGTGATTTTTCCCGATATTTGAGGGATGGAACAATTTTTTCCAAAAATATCTATGGGAAAGTGTGTAAAATTGAAAGAAAGTCATATTCCAACATGCAGATTTTCAAATTTCTCGGAAAAAATACTATTTTTTTCAATTCCCATTTTTTGCAAATTTTCGCCCGTTTTTTACTTTGCACATCGCATTAGTAAGCTATCATAGTTCCCTTGTTAGTCGGGCTTTTTACTGAAAGGCCAGAAAACAGCCTGGCCGGAATAAATAAATCAGGAGTTTGGGTACTAACATATATAACTCCTACTTTTCTAGATAAGAAAGAGCGTAGAAATGGTTTCCACAACTTTTTCAAACAAAATTGTATTCCAGGCTATGAGAAACAGACGTTTAAAGGTGGACTGCGAGATAATTGAGTGTTTCGTCTATAATATAGTTTGTGTGCCCCTGAAAAATGATGCGAAAACCAAAAAAACGCAAAAAAATTTGATACAGTGCCAGGAAAAAAACAAACACAAGCAATTCCGCCTTTCCGTCTTCACGACCATGTGCGCTCTATCGAACCATTATAAATTCAAAAAAGTACACACATTTTCGAAGAATTTCACTGCACTATAAATGACGCAACATTGCACACCGTCTTTCTCAGATATATCGCAGTCCACCTTTAAAAGTCGGGCTGGGCTTTTTTTTCGAACAGCCAAAAAACAAAAAATCCTGGCCCGGAGTGTTATTTTCGGGCCGGGCTACAATCTCAATCCTGATTTGGTGTCACAAGATTACTGTAGTTAGGAACTTCCATAGTGTGTTTTATTGTCAATCCATCTAGATCATCCAACGTGATTATGATTTATCACAAAAAATCTACAAAAAGGCAGGTCAAAATGAGAGATTTAGACAGTAAATCAAATTCGCGTTGGATGCAGGGCTGTCGTTTGGGGTGCCCGCGGGTGCCCTCAACACGCTTTATACTGGGCCGGGCTCGCCCTCCCCAAAACAACAGCCCTGGTTGGATGTAATGACTTATTCAAAAAACTTCGTTAACATTTTTTCTGAATTTCTCATTCTTATATTGTACTTCTTCGGTTTAGGCCACATTCACAAAACTGTGTCTGATGAAAAAGTTCATATTTGTGGTTTAGATAGTTGAATAACCTGACAAGACAGCTCACCGTTAACAGCGATCGCCGATGCATTTCTTCGTCTAATATTTGTATTTGGTATCAACATCCATTGATCATTTATTAATACTTCAACAGATCTGAGTATATCCGCTCCCCGATGTCCTCCAACAATAACTATTTTTCCGTGACAAACAGTTACACCAGAACCACTTCGAATACATGTCAAAGAAGGCCCTGTTCTCCATAGATTTGCTCTCTGATCATATATTTCAACAGTATTTGTACATTGTTTTCCAATTCCATCAAATCCACCAATTGCATATATTTGTCCATTTAAACATGTTACACTGACACTTGATCGTCTCGTTGTCATTGAAGGTAATCGACTCCATGATCCAACTCGACTATCCAACATTTCGGCACTTGATAAGCCTGTTGATCCATCAAATCCTCCAACTGCATACAATATTCTATCATTTACTGTTAATCCATGAGTAGATCTTCTTGATTCCATTGGACATCCTGGTATCCAAACATCTCTTCTCGCATCATAAATATCAACCGATTTAACTCTTTGTGTACCATTGAATCCACCAGTTGCATATACTAAATCACCGCAAGTACTCACACCTGTTCTACATTTTCTTTGTGGCAATGGAGCACAAGTTGTCCATGCATGAGAGTCCGGATTGAACAAATCAACATTGGCAACTGCTTTTGGTGCTTGTCCTCCGACAATCATCACAAATTGAGTCAATGGAACTGGTTGACGAGGACGAATCCATTCTGGACATTTTTCTATTATTTCAGACATATCTGATTCGATAGAAGTGCGTTGAGTCGAACAACTCGCTATATTGTTCATTGTTGTTTCGATCAAAAATTTGCATGCGCTCAACAACATTTGTTGACATTCTTTGTTTTGCCGAATCTGCAGAAATTGAAATCAAAAAACTATCTCACCGGTCTGGGGTCTACACAATCCTGAGTCCAATTTTTAGTTTCTACTTCCTCTTGTTACTTTCTCTAGGAGAACAAGGTTTTTATAACTTTTTTCTAGAAACAAAGCCCATTCAAACGAACGGACATTGGAATTTATCTTCGGGCCGAAAAAACAAGGCCTGGCCTGTGATATTGGGACCAGGCCCTCGATCTTCCGCACTACAATCTCACCACGATGTGTTTGGCTAACTCATTCATTTCAAAGTTTGATCATATTATGAAACTGATGTAGCCTCTGTATACAATATCAAAATGCAAAAAGAGAGAACATACCATTGGTTCATAGTAAACGCGATTCAATAAATATTTGTGTGGAAGAAGTGGCAATCGAACAGCTCTCATAATTTCAGCCAAATTATGTTGTCGACTATTCAAATCATGACCAGTCCAATTAATGACTGCTTCAAATACAGCTTCTTCTCCTTTTGTTGTTATTTTATCATCCGTAATTAGTTGAAGAAAGCTGTCTTTGTCCAAACTAAGCAACTCTTCTTTATCAATCAAATCGCTGAAATAGATGTTAATGGTTTTGATAAATACAGTAGTTTGATTACCCGAAATGTTGTCTTGTGAATAATTGAGCTGCATGAGCCAACTGAGAACAACAATGAAGACGAGCAAATTCGGCGATTCCAAGACAATTTGAGACATCAAGTTGTTGAAGAAGAAATCTGAAGTTAAAAATCAATCACTCTTTGATATTAATGAGAAACTAAACAAATTAAACTATTGAAAAATACAAAGGTTGAACTGTAATGTTTGATAGAAAAAAAAACGACACAAATTTATTTTGTGTTTCCTATTGACTACAGTAATCAGTTCGCGGTTTTTTTTAATCAAAAATAAATGTTTCGTATTCACAATAAATTTTACCGAGAACAGGCATCCCTGACACATATTAATTGCAACAAATTGGATGTCGACAACATAGTTTGCACAATATGTTCGTCGATCATAATTCTGCCAGTATACATGTAATCGATTATATTCGAAAGAACATCACCATCCACTTCCTGAATAATGATCATGTTTTTATTGTTTTCTTTTTTGGTTACCTTCATAACTATATTTTTATTGGATGCTTCTATCATTGAAGAAGTAAACATTGCTCTAAAATATGGGCTCGATGCTGATAGAACAACACGATGAGCATGAATTATTTGTGGAACTGTCAATACATCATGTCTCGAATCTTCTGGAGAATTCATTGGCGAAGAGAAAGCTTCGATTGTGACATCGCATAATTCTTGATTTCTGAAAGAAATTATTTTAAGTTACACATGAAATTTTGATAAATCTTACTGTCTCATAGATGATAAGCTTTTGAAAAATTCTCCGGTCATTTTCTCATTCACGTATACTGTAGATCGATTCATAATCGGAGATCTAGAAGGTTGATCATTAACTGGTTCGCTATTCCAATCACAATTTTGAACTTTACGCATTTCTGAGTATGTTTGTCAAATTTGGTTGAAGTTTACGAAAATCCTGAGAATCATGAATGAGAAATATTGTTAACTTCAAAAGAAACAACTGTATCAACATTAACTAAAAACAAATCTCGGATAAAACAGACGGAATCAACAGCAAAAAATGGCGAAAAATGAAGAGGAAAAAGAAGACATTGAAAGAACCAGTGATGAAAAGATGAGAGATGAGGAAGCATAAGAGACCCAGACAACCAGTAATAACATCTGTTCCTTCTTGGGATACTCCGTTAATCTCTGTCCTAAGTTATGAATGTTTAGACAAATATTGCAGTATTACAGTTCTTCTGAATATCGATTTTCTCACATTGTTCACTTTTGACGTGGTAATGAGCCGTTTCCGGTATTTTAATGTTTTAAGATTTTTCGAACTTTTTGTTTCATTAGACACTATTGGTTTTCACTCACAATACTCAGAAAATATCCATAGAAAACTTTTGTGAGTACCGGTTACGGTTGGTACTCCTTTCAAAAAATTTAAAAAGTGTTTGCCGCGCAAGTGTGTGCATACACTCTCACATGAAAATACACACAATTTTTCATTTCGCAACTCGACTTTTTCTGTGGCTCATTACAACAATTTTGGCAAATTAAAATAGTTTCAGATAATCTAAAATGGATTACGATGTGATTGCTAATCAGCCAGTGGTAATTGACAATGGTTCAGGAGTTATCAAAGCCGGATTCGCCGGAGAACCGAAACCAAAAGTAATTTTTCTTCCCTACATCGAAAATGTTTCAAAATTTGATTTAGGTTCGGTTTGCCAATTTTGTGGGTAGGCCGAAATACCACCGTGTTATGACAGGTGGATTGGAAGGGGATGTCTTCATTGGTAATTATATGTTTTACTTAAACCTTTATAAATCTATTATTATTTCAGGACCAAAAGCCGAAGAGAATAGAGGGCTTTTCTCAATTGAATACCCAATGGAACATGGTATTGTGAATAATTGGAATGATATGGAAAAAATATGGGAATATATTTACAGCGCTGAACAACTCCAGGTAATTTTATTTTGATTTCCAAACATGTTTTTCTCTCAGATTTTTCCCGAAGAGCATCCTGTTTTGTTGACCGATGCTCCCTTGAATCCATTAAGAAACCGTGAAAAGTCTGCTGAAATTTTTTTCGAAACATTTAATGTTCCTGCTTTGTATATTCAAATGCAAGCAGTTTTATCATTATATGCAACTGGAAGAACAACAGGTGTTGTATTAGATTCGGGTGATGGGGTCACACACGCAGTTCCAATCGTTAAAGGATTCGCGATGAAACATGCGTGAGTTATAGAAAAATCTTTGCGCAACATAATAGCCTTTCAGAATTCAAAGAATGGATTTGGCTGGTCGTGATGTAACCGAGTATTTGCGTGTCCTTTTACGACGTGAAGGATACCAATTCCACCGAAGTAACGAATTCGAAATTGTTCGAGAAATCAAAGAGAATGCATGTTATTTGGCCGCAGATGCATCAAAAGTAGAAAACAATAACTCAAAAATATCTTACACACTACCAGATAACACGAAAGTCGATCTCTCGCAGTCTTTGTTCCGCGCACCAGAAGTTTTGTTCAAGCCGGACTTGATTGGAACCGAATGGCCTGGAATGGCTCAAGTTGTGAATCAGAGTATTTTGAAGTGTGATATTGATTCGAGACAAACATTATATGGAAATATTGTTCTCAGTGGTGGAACTACTCTTTTCAAAGGTTTTGGGGATCGATTACTCAGTGAAGTTCGCAAAATCTCGCCATCTGATGGAAAAATCAGAATATCAGCATCACAGGTATGTTTTTTGTTTTAAAGTATTGAACAATTACTACTCCAACAAATCGAAATATTTTTTAGTTCTGAAAAATTGATACGATTCAAGGTTATTTTCTCAAGAAAATTTTAAATGTTTTTTTCAGCAAAACATTAGTGAATAATGTAACGCTTTTTAGTTTGCACAGTGTGTACTTTTGAATCTCAATGTGTTTGCACATTTTTCTTGATTAGACAAAGTTTTGTAGTTGTGGCCTAAACCGAAGAATAAAGAAATTCAAAGAAAA
Organism: Caenorhabditis sp. 8 KK-2011; assembly: GCA_963572245.1. Classification (NCBI taxonomy): domain Eukaryota; kingdom Metazoa; phylum Nematoda; class Chromadorea; order Rhabditida; family Rhabditidae; genus Caenorhabditis; species Caenorhabditis sp. 8 KK-2011. The sequence goes on from OY751547.1 coordinate 5,296,835, forward strand.
GGTCACGAAAGTTATTTTGACCTTCCAATAAATTGTTTGAATTTAGCTACTCAACACACTGTGATTTTGGATCTCCTTAGCTTTTTTTCCGTTTAACTCAAATGCCTTCCGAGAATTTCGTGATAAAATAATCTCAATCATACCTCGGCCGAATCTTGAAATTCCACGTGGCACGTTTAAAAAACGCTGAATTTACTACAGTAATTCAGACAGCACAAAAAGTTTTGTTTTCAGTTTTGTGTGAAAATTTACACAGCTCGTTTTGAAAATCGAGGTGTTCCACGATTTTTTCCCAGGTATGATCTCAATACTTTTCAAGAAAAGGTATAAATTTATAATTTGAAAAAAAAACTCAATATGTTTGAAAAGTGTCGATAAAATAGTTTGTTGAAAAACTACGGGTGGGTTGCGCGCGACCCAAACGGCATTCCTGATCCAGTCAGTTTTATTTTTTGAAGAATAGTTCGTCTTGAAATTTTTTGAAATCTTGTTTCCAGGAACGTCTCTCGTTAACTTGGACTGGTGGTTCAATTGTGGCCAGTTTGGAAACATTCCGAAAAATGTGGCTCGGCAAGAAAGAATACGATGATGTTGGACCTTCTGCGATTCATAAAAGATTTTTTTAAATGGATTTCCTAATTTTAATACCATGTCTCTGTTATTTATATACATATACATATTTATTTTTTCAACTTATCTTTAACCACGTTTTTTTCAGTTTTTTTCCTTGTGAAAGACCATAATTTTTGATACTTGGACCGTGTGAATAATTATTCTTTTATTTATTATATTATTTTTCTTGGGCGATTCCTGATTATGACTATGCTACAGTGTCGAATTTTCATTCTTTGAAAATGTCGTTTTTTCTTTATTGCGAGCTTTTTCACTTGTCGGTTTTTTGAGCCTTTTTTCTGTTTCTTTTTTTATTACTAGGCACTTTTTATTCTTTTCTTCTAAAATACATAATGTAGTTATCGCTTTATGAAGTTCTTGAAATACCTATCTTATCATTCAACTAGTTTCTCTCAATTTTTCATTTTGGCAAGTTACTTCATTTGACCATGAGACTGTTTATTATCTTTCTATTATTTTGTTATTATTTCGAATTTTCCGAATCTGTGTACAGAGTCAAAAAACTGTTGAAACATTCCGAAAATCGAAGATCTATAACTGAAAATGATGACGTTTTGGACTTGGAAGCGGCTGAATTGGTTTTCAAAGAGAAAGGAATAAATAAAGAACCATTCGGGAACACGGAGAGTAAAGTTGACACGAAGAAAGGAGTAGGTTTGAATTTACATTTTCCACACTTATTCGGATCTTCCTATTGTCAATCCGAAATTTTTAGAATGGAAGGAGAAACCACTACCGTATAGAATGAATGAATGAAGGTATATCAAACATAATTTTTGTAAGAGAGAACAAAAAATCATTCACATTTTGAAGTTTTTACCAAACTTTTTTACACTATTTGGTCGCGTTTAATTTTTCAGACTCAAAAAAATATTTTTGATCTTTCATCCTGTACGGTAGTTTCGACGGTTAAATTCACTCTTCCATTGGTCAAGAAATTTCGGATTGACAATAATCAGTACCAACTGTTTTCTTTGAGCCGTTCAGCTTTCCCGCACACTCGAAAAACCCAGTTTGCCAAAATCACGAATCGGACCGGGATTTTCAAACCTCAAACCAGGCGGTTTACAGTTGTATCAGATCTGATTTGCTGAGACCCGGCTGTTTAGAGTTGGCAAAAAGCAGGTCTACTGAGACGATGCGATCTACTGAAAATGAAATAGCAATCTGTATTGTTGAATGTACATGTATTCACGTGTGAATAGCGTATTTGAAAAGTAAATTCAAGCCCAGTGTGATAGTTGAACCAAGCATGGTGTGTATTTGAGTAGCTTAGTTATACTTAAGTTTCTCCTATGTTCTGAAATGTCCTACTAAATGCTAAAACATCCACATAATGAAAAAAATAAAATTTCGTGACCTTTTTCTGAATTTTTCATTTTCTGATTTTATTTCTACGGTTCAGGCCACAATCAAAGAATCCAGGGCTGAGATTTGGGCTTTTTTCAAGCAGCGGTCTCGTTATAATTAAGGCCATGAAATGAAAATGAGGCCAAAGCTGTGTGATTCTTGACTGTTTTATATTTCCCTACTGGTGTAATCAAGGCAGGAACTGTTTGGCTCTCCATAAGAACCATACCAGTATGGTGAAAAAACCCGAATCTCACCTCTGCAAAGAAGTTTGTCTGATCAAAAAAAAAGTGCGAAAAATAAATTTTTTAGGATAAAAAATGAATTGGTTTTTGAAATTCATATGAGTATCACAAAAGATAGATTTGGACTTGTTCTTTCATATCCAATTTTCAAAATAGTGAAAACTTGACTCAAAAACGAGATAATGACAATAAAAGGGAGAAGCCCCTGGGCCTGCTCACACATACCGGGATTTTCTTGGTAAATAAACTTTTGTCCGGTAGTTCCAACAGTCACAAGTTTCAAATTTAGAATAGCAAACATTGGACAAAATTGTCTTGAACGTGGAAATGTATTTTCAGATGGATAGTGAAGTTAGTGCATCAGAGCCTGCGCTGAGCACTGATAAATTTGGAAACAGTATGACGTCGCAATCAGCTTTTACAACAACCACTGCGATTTCACGAACTACTGTTGAAGTTTTGGATCTGGATCTGGAAAATGTGGAAGGACAAGAATCTGAATGGACATCAACATCAAGAATGTAAAATATCAACATCTAATTGTGTTCAATTTTCATTTGTTTTCAGACCGTTCGATCGCCAAACAATTGGGCCAAACGGTGAAACTCCGTTCGATTTCAATATTGATCCTGACTTTGCCCGATCGGCCCCTTATGCACGGGGGCTTGTTGGCATACCTGACGGATGGAATAGAGATAAAAAGGTTGACGAAGAATTCAGAAAAGGATTTCGATCCTCAAACTTTAGACGACGTTCTCGTTTTAACAAATAAACTAGAAATATTCAGGGTGTATTTGTTTAAACTTCGAGAACCAAGTCAGACAGGTGACTTCGTTTTTTTTTCAACAATAACTTTGTGTGGCGCCTCGCGCAGTGGTCACGAGCAGAGAAGACGGAAGTTGGAAGTAAATTTAATTTTGCGGAAGTCGGAAGTTCCAAAAAGTGCGGAAGTCGGAAGTCGGAATTCCGCCCAACTCTGGTCACGAGGTGTGTGTGTTTGGTGCGAGAGGTCGTGAGTTTGATCCCGGAAGATATTATTTTGATAAATCAATTAATTGAATGCTCATGAAAAAAGAATAGAGAGAGATAGAAGCCGGGATGAAGCGACCAGGGCTGCCTGAGCCTGATCCTGACCTACCTTCGCAAATTCATCGAAGGGTGGGGCCAGGTCACGGCCCTTCTCTCACGCCCCCCACGAAAAAAAACAATTAGGTGTCCAAATTATTCTGTAGAAAACAATAAATAATTTATCACAGTGACATTTTTAAACAACCCATATTAAACAAAAACTTAACAAATGACCCGTAAACAAAATATCTTCGAAGACACTTTTTGTTTCTCATGATTCTTCTCAGGATTGGATTTTCAAACTTCTGGTATAGACTTGACCAGTTCTCCGTCAGATTCACATGTTTGTTCCCAATATTCATCCCAATTCTGGATGATATGTGATGGTCTCGGATTTTCCCAAATAACTCGACAAATCTGACAAACACCCCATGGTTTTTCGAGAACATCATGATTTGTTCCATCCAAAAATATTACTTTATAATCACGTTTCCATTCGAAGTATTCTCTGAAAAATGAATGTTAGGTTTATAGATTTCTGATGTTTTTGAGACACTTGGAATCGCCTATTCTGTCAGTTAAAAAACCAGGCCGGCCTCATCAGAACAAAATTAACTATTCTCACTCTATTTGTTTTTCAAAAAAAAAATAACGGGTTACTGACCTAAACCAACCCAAATCTCAAAGTATTTTAATAAATATTTTTTTTTTCAATTTTTGTCATCAGGTTATAGTAGTAGTAGCCTCCCACCATAAACTTACAAATAGGCAGTTTGATTTTTGGTCAGATAATTCAAAAAATCTCCCATTTCTTTCACAGTTTTGAAGTCATCAATTGCAATAAATGAATGTGGAGGTGCAAAAGGTTCGACTAATGATCTCTGAAAACAAAATGAATTGTTTCGATTCGACGAATGAAATATGTTTTCAAAAACCTTCATAACCAATGGAACAATTGTCTTCTGGAATCCTTGTCTCCACAATTTTTCTGTTACATAATCTTTACAAATCGAATTTTCGAAAGCAACATAGAAAAAATAACTGAAAACACACACTAACTTGTGTTCTAAAATATAATCATTCTTACTCTTCATCTAATTTGTTTTCACAATTTCCATTTCTCGGACATTTCAACGAACTACATCCTCCATATTTGTCCACATTGAAATATTTCTGAATTATTACTATGTTTTTAGATTTGTTCTTCGATTTTTCAACTCACATTCAGTTTATCCACAAATACTTCTCTCCGACTATTCGTGTTACAATGACTAACAAACCATGCTGCTCCTTTCGATTTTTTTGATATTAGATTCTTGTCAACCAGCTCAAAAAAAATATGATTATTTTTTCAAATGTTCCATAGTTTTGTATGTTTTAGAAGAAACTAAAAAATTGTAAATTGTGAAAGAAGGACCACAATTCTCAAAAGATGGTGGTTTTACTGTATAAGTCGAGGATGCCTTCATTCTACTGTTGTTATGATATTATCTCGAACATGCTTTACCTCTCCTGTTTTTCTCGATTTTTTTCCCAATTTCACAGTATATCCATACGGTGATCCAGCTGCGGTATCATGTCGAAACCCAAAAGTCATATTGATATACGATTGATGGGGCAAATGAATCCCTGAATTCACCGGAGATTCCTGAAATTTGATCAGTTTTTAGAATGAAGAAAAAAAGGAAAAGTGTACCTGACTGAAATAAATGACATATTGGTGCGGTTTGAGTTTCATACTTGACTCATAATGACTGATTAAAATCTTGAATAATTCAATTGATCTGATGAAAATTATATGTATAACTCACCGCATCGGCTTCAGCAATCCGACTTCTATCTTGTATGAAATCACAATTCCATTCTGGACACCCTCCAAGATTCGCAGATGATAGACCAGTTCCATATGATAATATGATCTTTCTTTCGCCCTCTTTCACATTTGCTTTCATTCTTTCTGCCAATTTGATTGGACTATATGTCAATATTTCTTCAATTTCAAATGGTTCTCCTTTTTTTGGATTGAATGTGAATGTTTCTATTCTAGTTTCTTCTTTCTTTTCCGGTTTTATCACATGTGATGCAGTATGTTTTTCAAGTGAAACAATATCTTTTGTATTTTCGAAACCAGCTCGAATCTCATCTTTTCCGCCTTTTTCCGATTCTATCTGAAAATATATTGAAATTTTCTCATTTCCAAGTGTTCTCAAACACTTTCCCTCATCAATTATAAATTACCCACAAAAGGTTGCCGCTTTTTTTCAAGATTAGGCCCAATTTTGTGACCGGAGTCTAAATCCACAAAATATTTAGTAACAATAAAATGTATTTTTTGATCCAGTGAAAATTGTTTTCGGAGTTTTTGAGGCATTCATTTTTTGGCAGGAGTGTCGTTTGGGCCGCCTGCGGGCGCCCATCGTTTCCTCATATTGTATTTATTATCTCATTTTTGAGTCAAAATTTCACTATTTTGAAGTTTGAATAAAACGAAAACAAATTTATATCAAAAAGCGCGAAACGACACCCCTGTTTTTGGTAGTAAAACTGTCAAAAAAAAGAAGAAAAAACTAACATTATTCGATAGTGGTATATAAATGACAAAAAGATAAGTGGCACAACATGCGAACATCAGATATTTCCATCTTCCAAAAAAGTTTCGAACAGCCCGCATAGACATGTCAAAAACGGAATAATTGAACCTGAAATAAAAGTGCCAAAAATGATAGTCAAAAAAAGCGGAAAAAATTTGTAGAGATGAAACAAAAACTAGACAAAAGAATACATTTTTCGAAGGGCATAGGAATTTTTGTCGGTTGCATGGCAACTGATTTCCAAATTTTAGATGTGTATTTGTGATGTCGATGTTAGAGACATACATATATCATTGTGCGAAAAAGAGGCTTTTAATGGTTTCTTCAAAAAACCAATAATATTTAATATTGAGAATCTCTACACATTATTTTATTTCTAAAAAGTTTTTTGTCAAATTGTTTTTTATGAGCATTTTGGCAGCTCTGGTTATTATATACTTAATTCAAATGGATGTTTTTTGAAAAGTGAAACTGGTTCAGTTTTTAACAACAAAACAAAAAAAAAAGAGTTTACCACGTTGAAAATGTCATAATCCATTCATTTTTTCATTTTGAACATAAATTTGATACTATTTTCATTTCAGACTTATTTGGGATAAACAAAACTAGGAAAATATGTGGTAGCAGGCAATAAAAAGAAAATAAAATGTTTTTTGTGGGAATTTTTCTATTACTCGAGAATGTGTGAGTGTATTAATATTGAGAACAGTAATGTTTCAATAAGAAAAATTATCAAACTTGATAATAAAGACCTATTTGGTCTGAAAATTTTTTAACTTTTTGACATCAAGTGTGTACCTGAAAATACCAAAATTTTAGATACACCTATGGCTTTTTCCGGCTGAGATTTTCCTGACCTTCAATAAATGATTGAATACGGGCCTGGTCGGACAACGAGCCGTCTATTTTTCCCCGAAAACACTCACCTCAAAAATCACTAAATTTTTAGAAATGACAATTTTCTGTTTTGCAGTTCACGTTTTTAATTTTTATAAATGTTCAAAATTGTCACGTGTTTCGACTTCTTGAGTAGAATGAACGTGACAAACTATGGTCTGCGGTGTTTTCAAAAAAAACGAAATGGGATTTTTCAACTATTTAAGAATACAATCCATTGAATTGGCTTTGCTCTTTCGTTAATTATTCTGAAACGCGTCCATAAATGATGTTTCGTTTCACAGACCATTCCACAAAAATAACCTCTTTTTGAAGGTCAAAATCTTAACTTTTCGGACCCGCATTGGGAAAATGGGGCACAGTCGTACTTCTAATCAACATCCCATTCAGAATTTCATTTTTGAAAAGTCCAAAAATTAATTTCATAAAATAATAATGAACACACTTGGCTTGCGGTGACATAATGTCGGTGAATGTATCGGTCACGCAAACCCATTTCACATTTTTTTTAATACTTGATGACATTAAAAAGGCATTGTTTGTTTGGTTGCTTACAAGAGGAGTAGAGTTGGAAAAACTGGCCCGTCCGAAAACACTTCCCTGGAAACACCTTCTCCAAAAACAACTCATCCGAAAAAATGCAATTCTAAATATGTGGAAATCATGGAGGCTTACATTTTGTAACTAACATTTTGATTATCCACGTCCGGGCTGAGATTTTGACTTTTTCGGGTCGGAAAAGCTCAATTCTCTAACCGTCTAGCTCTAACCGGTCGTGTTTTTTTAATCCAAAAAAGCCCCGCTGGAACGGGCCTTGAGTATTTCCGAAATTCTTGTATTGTCGAACCATCCACTGCAAGTTCGATTTACCAAAAAAAACCTATTAAAGATCATGTCAAAATGAGAGATTCAGAAAGTAGATCGAAGTCGCGTTTGATGATCTGAATGGATTGATATTACTTACATAAATACACAAATCAATTTCAAGACAAAGTAAAAAAGTAAAAAATGGTGGTCGAGGAAAATACATATAAATAAATATGTGCTAATTTATGTATGTATTAAATAAAAATTAGCGCATTTGCCACAAACAATTTGTTTCTCAAACTTTTTTTGATTCCAAATTAATTAGAAAAATTTGTTGTCGGGAGATGAGAAGGCTAACTAGTACACGAAAAAAGATAATTGCAAAAAAAACACTTTGATCAGAAATAGTGTCAAAAAGAAACTCGAAAGATATCTGTTTTTAGTTTGTAAGGGTTTTCGAAATGTACGTATTTTTGTAAAGTAAAATGGTAATGTAATAAAATTAAATAAAAGTACAAATTTTGTTGAAAATAAAAAATAAAATAATCCACGTATTTCATTGGTTATCAGGCATTAAACATTGTATCAAAAAAGGCAGAGCAAATAAAGGAAAAAAGGCAAAGTGTAGAGAAAAAGGCCGAAACAACATGAGGGGAGGGGAAAACAATTTTTGTATTGGTATGAAAATTGATTTTATGCTTTTCAAATAATTCATGAACGCCACGTAATGTAAATAAATAAATGGTGGAGTATGATAAATTAAAAGAAGTTCAACACGGAGAACGGAAAAAAGTAGTTGGATCAGGGCTCGGGATAATCATCCTCACGTTTCTGACAAGGGAACCTTTTTTAGTGTACTTATTGGTATTCAATAAAAACTTTACAGTGAGTAGATAGGGTAACTACAAATTCTATCAAAACATTTGGTGTACCCAATCAAAAAAATAAATAAATAACTAATTGTACCAAAAGAGGGGGTCTGCACAGACATCACAGTTACCGTATCTACTCACTGTAAAATTTCTATCAAATTCCAATAAGTAGACTAAAAAAGCTTCCCTTGTGAGCTACAAAAAATGTGGACCAACGAAAAATAAATGTTTGATGTTCCTTTAATTATGTGAACACAGAAACATTTTAATCATAATAGACTACAAATGTCGCAAAAGTACAGTATTTTTGTCGCTTCTACAACTTTCGTTTCGATTCGAAATGTTATACACAAAAAAGTGCATACAGGAAACATACATTTCAATAAATATTATTTGCATAATCAAATTCGGATTCGTGTTTTTGGACCTTTTCCAAAAATTCAACACTTGTATTTTTGTGGTTAAAAAAAGTAAGTTGGACGTCTTATTTTTTTAGCCAAGAAAAAAACAACTTATGTGTAATGGATGAAAACAATAAAAAATGCATGAGAATTTATATAAACTTATGAAAATAATAATGTGAGTTGCAAGATTTGTTTTTTTTTTAATTCGTGAAAATGCTGCGAACATCTGGTGACTATTATCTATTCGTTCAACTTGGATTTTTCGGCATCGTTCGGCGACATCGAATGGAAAATGAGCAAACTTCGACTGAAATTAATCAAAATGAAAGAAATTGAAAATTTGAATTTTCGTTTTTATTTTAGTTTTAAATTGATTCGTTTTAATCATGAAAAAAAAGAATCAACACGAGAGCTATAACTGGTGGCGGTCTCCAATAGAAAATGCACACAATACTACAGTAACCTATCACAGTTAGTTTGTTATTAGATCACAGGAAATCAGTCATGATCGATCGATCCTGGGCGGAAACTGTCCGTCACTGTCAGGCTTGTGCGGAACCGACCCTTCGGAACTTTCGGAACCGACTTTTAGTTCCGAAAAAAAATTCAGAAAAAAATGGTTCTGGCTTTTTTTTCCGACTATTGTTCGGAAAAACCGGAAAAAGACTCCCACCCAAAATCATGAAAAATAGGAAAATTTTGTCAGAATAGGAAATAATGATTTACTTTTTTCGTATTCACTTAGAGGAGATTTGAAAATATAACTTTCTAGAAACTATTGCTATTGTCAATCCAGCCAGATCATCCAACGAGAATATGATCTACCGTCTGAATCTCTCAGTTTGACATGATCTTTCATCGACTTTTTGTGGTAGATCACTTTTCCCGTTGGATGATCTGACCGGATTGACAATAAAAACGAAACAGTAAAGTGAACATCATAGATGCGTTTTTCTCCGATTTTCCGAAAAAAAATTGGGAAAAGTTTCGAAAATAAATTTGGAAATGGTTCCGGCAGGACAAAGTTCCGAATAAAAGAAATTCCGTAAAAATATTTCGGAAAAAGTTCCGACCTAAAAAAGTTTCGGAATTAGTCGGAAATTTCCGGCCCAAGCCTGGTCCCTATGACCATCTCAGGGAAATTCTGACTGAGTTGAAGCTGCGCAGCCTCTAATCATTTTCTCTAGCTGATCAGCCATATTTCAGCCAGGCCGTTTTTTTACTCCGCTGATCAGCAATTTCTACGTCGAGTCTGTTGGAAAGGAAGTCCAGTTTGAAAAAATTGGTTTTCTTCACCAGGGGTGTCGTTTGGGCCGCCCGCTGTTTTCTTATTTTGTCATTATCTCGTTTCGGATTCAAAATTTCAATTTTCTGAGACTCGGAAATAAAAGAACAGGTCAAAATGCATATTTTATGATACTTATATCATTATCAAAAACAAAACCAAATTTTTTATTCAACCTTGAAAAAGTTGAGCGGGCACCAAAATATTCAACCGTCGCCGTTTTTTACAACCTTTGACCTGGATTAACCCTCGAACTTGTTCAACCCTCACACTTTTTAACTGCACTTCGTTTTTTTGCTCTGCTGATCAGCCATTTCTACGACGAGTCTCTGGCGCAAAAACGACTGATCAGCCTGTAAGCGAAAAAAACGCATGGCTAAGCTTTTCGTGAAAATTTCGCCACGAATTCCCTGAGTTGGAATGATCGAGGATGTGCCCGCCTGGAATTTGATGGGACCCAGTGCAAAATGTAGTACCTCCATGGGTTAGAAACCCCTCAGCGGGAATAAGAAAACTTTTCCCTAGTTTCGGAGAAATCGGGGGTCGAAAATTTTTCGAGAAAAAAAAGTGGGTCAATTTCAAAAAATCGAATCTCGGTTTATTTTTGAGCAAAATTCTCGGTCAAAGAAGCAATTTGAAGCTCAATAGTTGTAGTATTTGAAAAAATATCACATATAGAAAAAAAATTTTTGCACTTCCAAAACTGCAAAAATCCAAAAAAAAAAAATTTCGAAGTTCGGTTCAGTGTGATGCAATGTCGGGGCATGAACGGGACCTATTTTATCGTTTTCTACGTGAAAAAAATAGGTCAAATGACATGTTAAAAAATAGGGGGTACCGGCCTCGGAAGAAAGTTAGAACCCAAAGATTAAGATTTTTCGACATTTTCACGTATCCCTATACGTGGTCGATCACAATTTTGAAATTTTTTCAGAGTAATTGTTGTGGAATATCTTTTGTAAGTTCAACTGTTTCCACGGTTTTAGTGATTTTATGATCCTTTCCAGAAGTATTTGACACTTTTCTGAAAACCATGTTATCGACCACGTGAAAAATCCTAATCTTTGGGTTCTAACTTTCTTCCGAGGCCGGTACCCCCTATTTTTTAACATGTCATTTGACATATTTTTGACGTAGAAAACGATAAAATAGGTCTCGTTTATGCTCCGACATTGCATCACACTGAACCGAACTTCGAAAAAAATTTTTTTTTGGATTTTAGCAGTTTTGGAAGAGAAACAATTTTTTTCTATATGGGATATTTTTTTCAAATACTACAACTATTAGGCTTCAAATTGCTTTTTTGACCGAGAATTTTGCTTAAAAATTAACCGAGATTCGATTTTTTGAAATTGAACCACTTTTTTTTCTCGAAAAATTTTCGACCCCCGATTTCTCCGAAACTAGGGAAAAGTTTTCTTATTCCCGCCGAGGGGTTTCTAACCCATGGAGGTACTACATTTTGCACTGGGTCCCATCAAATTCCAGGCGGGCACATCCTCGATCATTCCTACTGAGAGAAGAACTTATTTTTATTGTTTTCTAGGTTTCGCAGAATTAACAACTCCGATAATTAGGCCCACAGTCCAATAAGCGCTGCTCCCACATGTCTTTCTGGTGAAAAAAATTAGTTTTTCCTGTAAATTTTTATTACCACTTTTTCCAGGTATCCAGAACGACAGCTCTGATGTTGTAAATCCAGCCAGATCATCCAACGTGATTGTGATCTACCACAAAAAAATGAAAGATCGAGTGAAAATGAGAAAATTAGATAGTAGATCAAATTCGCGTTGGAAGATCTGACTGGATTGACAATAACTGGTACAGAGTGAAGAAGCGTGCTGACTTGATCTGAAACAGAGAAAAACAAAGAAAAAAATATGAAAATTTATTGAATAAAAAAAGAATGATTGATGATATGTGGCCCTAAAGAGGGCCGTTGGGTTCGGTATTTGACGATCAAATATGTTTTAAAACGAAGAACAAAATTATCCTCCGAATCCGTAGAGAGTACGTCCTTGTCTCTTGAGAGCATAGACGACATCCATGGCGGTGACAGTCTTTCTCTTGGCGTGCTCGCAGTAGGTGACAGCATCACGGATAACGTTCTCCAAGAACACTTTGAGAACTCCACGAGTTTCTTCGTAGATCAATCCAGAGATACGTTTGACTCCTCCTCGTCGGGCCAATCGTCGGATGGCTGGCTTGGTGATACCTTGGATGTTATCCCGAAGCACTTTACGATGGCGCTTGGCTCCTCCCTTTCCGAGTCCCTTTCCTCCCTTTCCACGACCAGACATGATTTGATTCGATTTGGTTTATGCAAAAATGCAGTGAAGAAAATGGGTGAACAACGAGTTTATATACCCTGATGGGCGGGGCTTTTCTCAACCACTGTGCGGGGACACCTATTAATTAAAATAAAAAAGAACAAATTTTGAATAGAACAAGTTGATGTCAATTTTCGATTGAACCCAATTTCAAGTTGAATATTTGAGTCTACAAAAACGTAAATGTTCACAAGGGAGATTCAACTACTCTTCATCTCAACTTGTGACGAGCTTTTTTAGGCTCACTAAATGGAACACCCTGAACAACGCCCTGCTCTTTACTTTTTTTTTCATCATTAAAAAAAAATTTATTTTCAAGGGATTTATCAGTAATAAAACCACCACAGGCCGAAATTGATATTGTCAATCCGGTCAGATCATCCAACGGGAAAAGTGATCTACCACAAAAAGTCGATGAAAGATCATGTCAAACTGAGAGATTCAGACGGTAGATCATATTCTCGTTGGATGATCTGGCTGGATTGACAATAGTTCACGTTTTTCTTTTTTTTTCAAGGGATATTTAATTTTTGGGATATTTTCCATTGAATTTTTTGAGTTTCGTTTTTTTTCTCGCAGACTCGAAAGAATACGTTGTAAAAACTGAGCGAAAAACGTTAACCAAAGTTTTTCGAACGCTTGCAAATATTTAATGCAAGACTACCAAACAGGCTCCTTTTGTTATCACATTAATTCAGTCACGACTTTTTAAAATTTTTGAGGCGTTTTTCCTTTTCCCTTCAAGATAAACTACCACAAGTCCATAGTACAAAACAACAACACGTTCGGCATTTGTTGCTTGTCTTGACATACTCAATAACCTGTAATTTTTTTATGTAACTCAATGAATATATTTATGTTGTAACAAAACAGAACAGTAATGTGAAATGTGGCCCTAAAGAGGGCCGTTGGGTTCGGTTTGGTGATTTAACGTCAACAAAAACCAATTATAATTGATTTATGCGCGTTCTCCACGGATTCGGCGAGCAAGCTGGATGTCCTTTGGCATGATGGTAACACGTTTGGCGTGGATGGCGCACAAGTTGGTGTCCTCGAAAAGTCCAACCAAATAAGCTTCAGCGGCTTCTTGAAGAGCCATCACAGCTGATGATTGGAATCTCAAGTCGGTTTTGAAGTCTTGAGCGATCTCACGAACCAATCTTTGGAAAGGCAATTTGCGAAGCAACAATTCAGTCGATTTTTGGTAACGACGAATTTCACGAAGAGCAACAGTTCCTGGACGGTACCTGTGTGGTTTCTTGACACCTCCAGTGGCTGGCGCTGATTTACGGGCAGCCTTGGTGGCCAATTGCTTTCTTGGAGCCTTTCCTCCGGTTGATTTACGGGCAGTTTGCTTGGTACGAGCCATTTTTGTTGACGAACTAGTCGATTATGAAATACTCATTGTCTCCATTTAAATACCAACAACACAAAAGATACGGAATGGGCGGGGCTTTAATCTCCGCCCATTCCGAAGAAAAACAACGTTTGAAAAATGGAGAGCGACAGAGAAAATGGCGGGAATAATCGGAATAAAAAATTTTCTAGAAATATTGAAATTTGAGGAAAAAAAGGTTTGAAAAGATATGCCATTCTGGGCAGATCGTCCAACTTGAAAACTAGCACGTCAAACTCAGATGAGTAGATTATTTTAACGTTGCATTATCTGACTTGATTGGCAATATATTGTAACTCATACAAATACAAGATCCGGAATTTTCTAGCCTAGTTGTTTGAAACACTTCATGTAAAAACTGAGAGTTTGAAAGAAGCAAAGTTTGTCTCTAATGGGACTATTCAGATCTTTTCTCAGCGTGGAGAAAAGCGGAGAAAACCTATCCAGAAACTGGTGGAGAAATTCATATCTGCTCAAATTGGCAAAATTTTTTCTTAAAACTTGTTGGTATATTTCAGATGTTGCTAAATATAGGTTTTGGTACAACTTTTATCGGGCGGCACTAGTACAGTTAAATTCTCCAGCTAGAACTAACCCGCTTTCTTCACGTGGAGAAAAGCGGAGTTCAAATGTTCAATAAAATAATCAACGATTCAAAACATATCACTGAAAAAAAATCAATTGTAAATCGGTAAGAAACTTCAGCTAGTCTTTATCGATAAATATATCACGATTACCGGAAGATTTGAAACTACGTCCACCTTCCGAATTTTCAAACAAAGCTATCGTTTTCGGGGCTCTGTGATCCAAAAAGACGTTGTTTTTATCCCGTATTTCGCTCAACTTTTCGTAATTTTTGACACCTGCATATTTTGTATTGCTCAAAATTCAGTTCTCAAATTCAAAAACTTCGAGGATGCGCTGAGAACGAATGTCTTGGTTACGGTCCCAATCTAAATGTTTACTTAAACGATAATGCGGCTATTCAGAACTATTTCTCCGCTTTTCTCCACGTGGAGAAAAGCGTCCCATACGATAAAAGTTGTACCAAAACCTATATTTAGTAACATCTGAAATATACCAACAAGTTTCAAGAAAAAATTTTGCCAATTTGAGCAGATATGAATTTCTCCACCAGTTTCTGGATAGGTTTTCTCCGCTTTTCTCCACGCTGAGAAAAGATCTGAATAGCCCCATAAGAACAAATAACAGAAACAATTTTATTACATGAAAAAATGACTTTTGGAAATGTGGCCCTAAAGAGGGCCGTTGGGTTCGGTTTTGTGATCTCAAAACTCGGAATACTTATTCCTTGTCTCCGGCAGTCTTCTTTGGCAACAAAACGGCTTGGATGTTCGGCAAGACTCCTCCTTGAGCGATGGTGACTCCAGACAAAAGTTTGTTCAATTCTTCGTCATTTCTGACGGCCAATTGCAAATGTCTTGGGTTGATACGGCTCTTCTTGTTGTCTCTGGCGGCATTACCGGCCAATTCCAAAACTTCAGCAGCCAAGTATTCGAGAACGGCGGCCAAGTAGACTGGGGCTCCAGCTCCGACACGTTTGGCGTAGTTTCCTTTACGGAGAATACGGTGAAGACGACCGACTGGGAACTGAAGTCCGGCTCTCGATGAACGAGATTTTGCCTTTCCTCCTGTCTTGGCTTTGCCTCCCTTTCCACGTCCTGACATTGTTGAAATGAGATGAGATGAACTGTTTTAAAACAGAATGAGGAAGAAACTGACAAGTTTGTTAATATACATGTTGTATGGAATGGGCGGAGCTTTCCCTCACGCGGGGACACCTACACATATCTGTGAATAGAGAAGCTAGGCCACACCCATTCCGCGCACAATATAAAGGAAAATCGAAACGAGTTGTTCATCACACTTGTTCACAAGTCCAAAAAGTTCAACATGCCACCAAAGCCATCAGCGAAAGGAGCCAAGAAAGCCGCCAAATCCCAAAAACCAAAGGGAGACAAGAAAAGACACGCCAAGAGAAAGGAGTCGTACTCTGTATACATCTACCGTGTTCTCAAGCAAGTTCACCCGGATACTGGAGTTTCTTCAAAAGCCATGTCAATCATGAACTCTTTCGTCAACGATGTTTTCGAAAGAATTGCTGCTGAAGCGTCGAAATTGGCCCACTACAACAAGAGATCAACTATCTCCTCTCGCGAAATCCAAACTGCTGTTCGATTGATTCTTCCAGGAGAGTTGGCGAAACACGCCGTTTCGGAAGGAACCAAGGCAGTCACCAAATATACTTCTTCCAAGTAAATTTGGCTGAACAAAATTACCGAACCCAACGGCCCTCTTTAGGGCCACATATTTCATTCAATGCCTTTATCCAATAAAATTTTTTTCTTTGTTTGTTTTTGTGAAAAACCACAATATTTTGTCACAAATTTTGGTTTGCTTATTAGATTTCAGAATACAACAGAGCCACGCATGGTACCGGAATTTCGTCTCGTCCAAATATGACCCCTGTTAGTAAGATTTTTTAGCTTTATAAGTTCCACATGTCGGTACTTTTGAACTAGAACAGATTTCGAAATTTTTTAGAAACATTTTGATTTGTTGGGAGTGTAGTCCAATCTGGTCACTTTCGTATCACTTTTTGAATCTTCATCTTCCCGTTTTTTCGTTAAAAGTGGCGGGAACAATACTTCGAGCGGAGGAGTTTGCGATGTGCAAAGTAAAAAACGGGCAAAAATTTGCAAAAAATGGGAATTGAAAAAAAGTATTTTTTCCGAGAAATTTGAAAATCTGCATGTTGGAATATGACTTTCTTTCAGTTTTACACACTTTCCCATAATTATTTTTGGAAAAAAATGTTCCATTCCTCAAATATCGGGAAAAATCACTTTTACTTTGCGCGATATTTTTTGCAGATTTTTTGCATTTTTCCTTACTTTGCACATCGCAGTTGTTAATGTCTGCAACATTATAACTTTACTATTTTTATGGCCAGACCCACCATTTCAGATCAGAGACCCACCGTCTTAGATTAGGTAATCATTTCGAACTTCAGCTGTCTTCGCGCCTGGTGGTGGAACAGTTATTTCTTTGTAGAAATACATCGCCACTAAAAAAAACTACACAATTTAAATTCCACTTCGATCTGAGGTCACTTCGATCTACGTTTTTTTGCTCAACTACTTAATCGAATGAGTGGAAAACTCAATGAAATGGGTCTCTGAAATGAGTCTTGCAGGTGGGTCTCCGAAATGAAACAGGAGGGTCCTTATTTTACGATTTAACCGACATTAGCAGACGCTTGAACAGACCGAAAGCAACATCTAAATAAATGATCAAAGAATTAACAAACCTTCAAACTGATGTGATTATCAGTGCATCAGTGTGCGACACTGTTTTCCGAAAATTTAGGCGGCGCAGCCAAGCGCCGCCTTTCGAAATTCGAATCGCCGCTACTCGGGGAAAGATCTCGGGGAAATATCCGCCAGCGTGCAGTCATGTTTTCGCAAGCGTGCAGTCATGTTTCTGCAAGCGTGCATAATTTTTCGCCGCACGGCTTGCACAAGTTTCTGCAGGCTTGCGCCCAGCTTGCATTAATTGCCGCATCGCTTGCAGAATGCTTGCGAAAACACTCTGCAAGCCTTGCTTCGAGCATGCGACATTAGTCTGCAACCCTTGCGAAACGGTTGCATAAATAGGCTGGAACGTGCTCGTTGATTGCACCTCAGTAAAAATCACTTGGTTTAAAACATTTAGCTCGATTTAAACAAAAGCACAAAAAATACAGTAGAAAAATGAAAAATATATGTTATGCTCATCGCATTTACGAAAATTCTTATCGTCGAATATCAAAAAACATCCATGTTGCCTTATACAATTGTTAGACATTTTCACCCACATGCCATTGATATGCGCATCATTGGCCGTTCCACGAATACATAAATACCATCACTTGTAGAATATCACTAGAAAAAAAATCTGATTTTCGCCCAGTATTTCATTACTATCAACTCACCGATTACATAGCAATGATGAATAATGATTGTTGAACCATAAAGCTCAATCCGGCACTTGTTGCGTCTGTAATTTTCATATACAATTTATAATATTGAATTTAGGCATACTCATTGGGCCGACCTCAAGCCCCGTTGTTTCAATTTTTGGTCGGCCAGGCCCGGCCCAACATTTTAAAATACCTATTCCGTACAGTAGATTTCGGAAATTACAATACTAGAGCTTACTGAAAACTCTTCTTCATGCAAAACACTCCATCAAAAAATTTGCAGAACTTAGTTTTTCGATTCAAACTCACCTGAACTATACTCACCTGAACTAGCTATCGACTGAAACATCACACATCCCATGAATAATTCTCAGTTGTTGCGGAACACAGTGTTCATAACCAGTTATTGACTTCGATTGAGGAATCTTCTCGAACTGTTGAAGTTCTGAAATTGTTTTCATTTGTTTACTGATATTTATATGAGCTTACCCTTTCTCACTCGAAGCTTTGATTTTTCTCGGATACGATGGTGAAAACATAATTGATTCCATTCATCTGTAATGGCAAAAACTTATAGAAATCAAAGAGAAAAAAGAAAAAAAAAGAAAATGAATTTTCGAAAATATTGGCGGAAGATGCGTCTGCTCATCTGATCATTGACGCTTTATTCGTGGCTGCAAGCCTCGCGACGAGCGTGCAGCGAAAAAATCGAAATTGAAATTTGTCGCACGGCGTGCGTCATTCTCATTCACAGTTTCAGTCCTTCAAAAATCGATATTTTCATGACGCACGCTTGCAGAAACGGCCGATTTTACTGCAAGCCTTGCGTCGCGCTGGCGGATCTTCTCCCGAGTATAGTTTTCGCCTACCGCCGCCGCCAAATGAGGCTGCGCCGCCATCATCCGCCAGTGCAAATTTTCACAGGCGGGGCCGCCGCCTCACAGTCGCCCGCCATTGCCTGAGATAATTGTCACAAAATTTGCGGATTTTCTCCCAAAAAATGTATATTGTGACGTGAACGAGGATGATTCTATTTCACGTCTAAATCGCTCATTTTTCAATTAAAAATGTTTTCCGAATCGGTGATTTTTTGTTGTTATTTTTCTCGGGGAAGAATCCCATCGCTTGGAATGCAGTTTTACGTTTTGCCGGCCAGAATTGTCAAATAGCCGACTTGGTGGGCCACACACGAGGAGGCATAACTTCCGTCATGTGAGCGTAAAACTGCCGCCCAAGTGGGCGGATTTTTAGCCGAGTTCTTTCTCATTGTCTTTTTACATGTTTTCCAGTTAACAATTGTTCAAGAAAGTGATATGATTGGTTCAAAAAGTGTTACAAAAGTTCAGAATTTGCCAAGTGTTGGAATTTGGAACGAGACAAATGTTATTTTGAAAGACTATATCAAATCGTTTTTCTCCAAAAAGGTATTGCATAATCCACGCTTGTGATGTACAGCAAAAGTCATATAGTTCTGTATTATCGGGGAGAAGATTTCGGTTTTTTCAAAACGCATATTTTCTTTATTTGGGGCACGTTTCTTCCAGGGAGAAGCAGACTAGAGTACATCAGTAAGCCCAAAGTTGATTATCCTGGCCTTCGACCGGGTTTTCGGCCGTCAGTCCCAAAAAGGCTCAAATCTCACTCCTGTTCAGAATACAACGTGAGTTGAGGCAGAACAGCAGAGTTGCGCGAAATGAGTTTTTTGAAAAGTCGCAATCCGGAAGTCAGAATCAAATTCATTTTTTTCCCCGAAATCCGGAAGTCGGAAGTTGAACTTGAGATTTGACTTTTCGTGATGAACAACAAACTCTTTTGTGTTTCTATGAATGAGAGTAATACAGATTCCCGAAAATTTTGGCATATAACCTCAAAATCTCCATGTTACCGAAAATGATGTTTTATTCTTCCGGAAGTCGGAATGCCTAAAAAATCTCGCAAGTCGGATTTCCGGGCAACTCTGCAGCACAGCATGTCCATCTCAGTAAGCTGATTCATAAAAATTTCAATCACCTATGTTTGGGCAAGTTTGTAGTTCTATGGCTAATAATAACTTTGTACCATTAAAAAAAATCAACATCTCAGTCCAGTGTGATCGGAGCTGGCCGATATATTTTTGTGAAGACCCTAGGTTTCCCTAGACTTTCCTCATTGGCTGTTTTGCTATTAAAGGAGGAATTTCACAAATAATGAAGTTGTTTTTAAAATGATCATTACCCAAACTTGCTCATTCGTGCGACCCCCCCCCCCCCCCTTTTAAGAAATGGAGTTACTCTGGATTTTGGTATTACTGAGCTTCATCATAATTCGAACTTTAGTAGTTGTTTTAAATATATTTTCAGGCCAAACTTCTTCGATTAAATCAAACATTTCCACCTCGTAAACGAGTCACCATTCTGACACCCGAAAACAATTTACTCGTGTATGAAACTAATTGTACAGGTAACAATATTGTTACAGTACCGTTTTTTTTTGCCAAAAAATTTACAGGTTATATTTTCACGATAAAATCAGCTAAAAAACTTGAAACAAGTTCAAGAAACTCGAAAGAAAGACAATGTACTTTATCGTTGAAATTCAAATTTGGATGTGTCAGTTTAGTTTTGGTCAATCATCAAATATCGATATGGAGGTAACGTTATCCTACGTTGGGACTTGAATAACAATGAAGATGATGTTTATTTCAGAAGAACACTTTACAACGTGTACGAATGTCAAAACTTGGAACAATCTCTTCTCACTGAAATCAGTTTATATACAGCGAAAGATGAAAATGATGAAGATAACATGAGTGAATATTCGTATGATCCAACTAGTACAAACTTCGAATACACTGATACTCACATCAGTTTGAAGGTTTGTTAATTCTCTGATCATTTATCTAGATGTCGTTTTCAGTCTGTTCAAGCGTCTGCTAATGTCAACATAACACAAAATGACCTCGATGTTACTCAAGATGCCTACAATCTATCTCGAACAAATTCGAATCGTTCTCTTACATATTTACCAACAGTGAACAGTACTAGTCAAACAACGTCCATGAATTCAAAACCTTCAAAATCTATATATGATCGAAGTATTACTGATTCAGTTCGACGTGGAAGAAAATGTGTTTCATCTTTGGCGAAAAAGTTCGAGGGAAAGTTCAAAGAAAAAATGACGCGGAATAGTCAAACTCAATCTTCTGATAACCACGTTTATTTGGAGAATGAAGAAATGGAGGTTAGGTTCTAGAACAATTATCATAAAATATTGGTAATCGGCCTGATCTTACGATGTCAATATTAACCATTCACAGATCGGTACCACGCGCTCGATAATATTTATGTGAACTCGGTTCAGAAGTGATTTTCAGCGTATTTTAATATCAGCATCTGATTCTAGGTGTCAAAAAAGTCTAAAAAATACTTGTCATACTTTTGAAGAATTTTGTTCTGGATATTTTCGCTGCTCAAACTTCAATCTACAGTAACCGCGTGGTAGCGATTCGTGAACAGCTAATATTAAATATCACCAAAAACCCCCGATGAGAGAGTAGATAGAAATTAGAGATTTAGACAGTAAAAAAATTTAGACAGTAAAAAAACCCAAAAACGACCGCCCTGATTTGTACAGTAAGAATTATTGTGGGTACATAGAAATAAATATCAAATAATTTTCAAGTTGGGCATAAAAATAGTAAAGTTATAATGTTGCAGACATTAACAACTCCTCCGCTCGAAGTATTGTTCCCGCCACTTTTAACGAAAAAACGGGAAGATGAAGATTCAAAAAGTGATACGAAAGTGACCAGATTGGACTACACTCCCAACAAATCAAAATGTTTCTAAAAAATTTCGAAATCTGTTCTAGTTCAAAAGTACCGACATGTGGAACTTATAAAGCTAAAAAATCTTACTAACAGGGGTCATATTTGGACGAGACGAAATTCCGGTACCATGCGTGGCTCTGTTGTATTCTGAAATCTAATAAGCAAACCAAAATTTGTGACAAAATATTGTGGTTTTTCACAAAAACAAACAAAGAAAAAAATTTTATTGGATAAAGGCATTGAATGAAATATGTGGCCCTAAAGAGGGCCGTTGGGTTCGGTAATTTTGTTCAGCCAAATTTACTTGGAAGAAGTATATTTGGTGACTGCCTTGGTTCCTTCCGAAACGGCGTGTTTCGCCAACTCTCCTGGAAGAATCAATCGAACAGCAGTTTGGATTTCGCGAGAGGAGATAGTTGATCTCTTGTTGTAGTGGGCCAATTTCGACGCTTCAGCAGCAATTCTTTCGAAAACATCGTTGACGAAAGAGTTCATGATTGACATGGCTTTTGAAGAAACTCCAGTATCCGGGTGAACTTGCTTGAGAACACGGTAGATGTATACAGAGTACGACTCCTTTCTCTTGGCGTGTCTTTTCTTGTCTCCCTTTGGTTTTTGGGATTTGGCGGCTTTCTTGGCTCCTTTCGCTGATGGCTTTGGTGGCATGTTGAACTTTTTGGACTTGTGAACAAGTGTGATGAACAACTCGTTTCGATTTTCCTTTATATTGTGCGCGGAATGGGTGTGGCCTAGCTTCTCTATTCACAGATATGTGTAGGTGTCCCCGCGTGAGGGAAAGCTCCGCCCATTCCATACAACATGTATATTAACAAACTTGTCAGTTTCTTCCTCATTCTGTTTTAAAACAGTTCATCTCATCTCATTTCAACAATGTCAGGACGTGGAAAGGGAGGCAAAGCCAAGACAGGAGGAAAGGCAAAATCTCGTTCATCGAGAGCCGGACTTCAGTTCCCAGTCGGTCGTCTTCACCGTATTCTCCGTAAAGGAAACTACGCCAAACGTGTCGGAGCTGGAGCCCCAGTCTACTTGGCCGCCGTTCTCGAATACTTGGCTGCTGAAGTTTTGGAATTGGCCGGTAATGCCGCCAGAGACAACAAGAAGAGCCGTATCAACCCAAGACATTTGCAATTGGCCGTCAGAAATGACGAAGAATTGAACAAACTTTTGTCTGGAGTCACCATCGCTCAAGGAGGAGTCTTGCCGAACATCCAAGCCGTTTTGTTGCCAAAGAAGACTGCCGGAGACAAGGAATAAGTATTCCGAGTTTTGAGATCACAAAACCGAACCCAACGGCCCTCTTTAGGGCCACATTTCCAAAAGTCATTTTTTCATGTAATAAAATTGTTTCTGTTATTTGTTCTTATGGGGCTATTCAGATCTTTTCTCAGCGTGGAGAAAAGCGGAGAAAACCTATCCAGAAACTGGTGGAGAAATTCATATCTGCTCAAATTGGCAAAATTTTTTCTTGAAACTTGTTGGTATATTTCAGATGTTACTAAATATAGGTTTTGGTACAACTTTTATCGTATGGGACGCTTTTCTCCACGTGGAGAAAAGCGGAGAAATAGTTCTGAATAGCCGCATTATCGTTTAAGTAAACATTTAGATTGGGACCGTAACCAAGACATTCGTTCTCAGCGCATCCTCGAAGTTTTTGAATTTGAGAACTGAATTTTGAGCAATACAAAATATGCAGGTGTCAAAAATTACGAAAAGTTGAGCGAAATACGGGATAAAAACAACGTCTTTTTGGATCACAGAGCCCCGAAAACGATAGCTTTGTTTGAAAATTCGGAAGGTGGACGTAGTTTCAAATCTTCCGGTAATCGTGATATATTTATCGATAAAGACTAGCTGAAGTTTCTTACCGATTTACAATTGATTTTTTTTCAGTGATATGTTTTGAATCGTTGATTATTTTATTGAACATTTGAACTCCGCTTTTCTCCACGTGAAGAAAGCGGGTTAGTTCTAGCTGGAGAATTTAACTGTACTAGTGCCGCCCGATAAAAGTTGTACCAAAACCTATATTTAGCAACATCTGAAATATACCAACAAGTTTTAAGAAAAAATTTTGCCAATTTGAGCAGATATGAATTTCTCCACCAGTTTCTGGATAGGTTTTCTCCGCTTTTCTCCACGCTGAGAAAAGATCTGAATAGTCCCATTAGAGACAAACTTTGCTTCTTTCAAACTCTCAGTTTTTACATGAAGTGTTTCAAACAACTAGGCTAGAAAATTCCGGATCTTGTATTTGTATGAGTTACAATATATTGCCAATCAAGTCAGATAATGCAACGTTAAAATAATCTACTCATCTGAGTTTGACGTGCTAGTTTTCAAGTTGGACGATCTGCCCAGAATGGCATATCTTTTCAAACCTTTTTTTCCTCAAATTTCAATATTTCTAGAAAATTTTTTATTCCGATTATTCCCGCCATTTTCTCTGTCGCTCTCCATTTTTCAAACGTTGTTTTTCTTCGGAATGGGCGGAGATTAAAGCCCCGCCCATTCCGTATCTTTTGTGTTGTTGGTATTTAAATGGAGACAATGAGTATTTCATAATCGACTAGTTCGTCAACAAAAATGGCTCGTACCAAGCAAACTGCCCGTAAATCAACCGGAGGAAAGGCTCCAAGAAAGCAATTGGCCACCAAGGCTGCCCGTAAATCAGCGCCAGCCACTGGAGGTGTCAAGAAACCACACAGGTACCGTCCAGGAACTGTTGCTCTTCGTGAAATTCGTCGTTACCAAAAATCGACTGAATTGTTGCTTCGCAAATTGCCTTTCCAAAGATTGGTTCGTGAGATCGCTCAAGACTTCAAAACCGACTTGAGATTCCAATCATCAGCTGTGATGGCTCTTCAAGAAGCCGCTGAAGCTTATTTGGTTGGACTTTTCGAGGACACCAACTTGTGCGCCATCCACGCCAAACGTGTTACCATCATGCCAAAGGACATCCAGCTTGCTCGCCGAATCCGTGGAGAACGCGCATAAATCAATTATAATTGGTTTTTGTTGACGTTAAATCACCAAACCGAACCCAACGGCCCTCTTTAGGGCCACATTTCACATTACTGTTCTGTTTTGTTACAACATAAATATATTCATTGAGTTACATAAAAAAATTACAGGTTATTGAGTATGTCAAGACAAGCAACAAATGCCGAACGTGTTGTTGTTTTGTACTATGGACTTGTGGTAGTTTATCTTGAAGGGAAAAGGAAAAACGCCTCAAAAATTTTAAAAAGTCGTGACTGAATTAATGTGATAACAAAAGGAGCCTGTTTGGTAGTCTTGCATTAAATATTTGCAAGCGTTCGAAAAACTTTGGTTAACGTTTTTCGCTCAGTTTTTACAACGTATTCTTTCGAGTCTGCGAGAAAAAAAACGAAACTCAAAAAATTCAATGGAAAATATCCCAAAAATTAAATATTGTCCATCCTGAATTTCTCTTCCCACCGAAAAAAAAGAAAAAAAATTACCGGTTAAAATAAAGGACGATTATCAAAAATGTTTCGCCGCTACGAGACCCGTTGACCTTGTGTATTTCTCTCGAAAGAAGCGCGCACATTTTTTTACTTTTATTTTTTTTTTGTTTCTTTTTTTTTCAATCGATATTTCATTGTTTTTCGTTGCGATTTCAATGTTTTTTGATGTGAGTTGCATTTCTATTTGTAATTCATCACTAGTTCAATCATTTTTCGTAGTAGTCCACGTTTTTAATGTATAGTTTCTCGCTTGTGAAGCTTTTTTATAAATTTCAGACAAAATAATCGACGCTTGCTGTCAATCGCGATGAAGACAAATTTTCACCATTCGAAGCAGTGTTTTTTGGATTCAAGTGGTATTGATGTGTCAAAATCTACATTTTACAGACAAAGAAAAGAGGAGTTTTGTATTCACTTTCACAAAATTATTGTTTCTTTTTTCCAGAAATTGATTGAAAAATTCATCCTTCACGGAATCAGTCAATCGAACGAGGATGATCAGACACATCAAATCTCCCACGGATCAAATCTAACGATCAAAAGCGATTTGACTAGAAATCACAAGAACAAGGTTAGTATTTATTTATAAATAAGATTTTGTAATTTTTCATCAGACTATCGAAAATTTGAGATGAATAAAACAAAACGATAAAATATTTCGAATTTCAAATTAATTAAAAGAAGAATAGATAGTTTAGTTTGAACTGAAAAAAGTATATGCTCCTATTTATCGTATTTTTTTTTCTCTCTGAAAAGATTTTTAGAGTCACTGGATAAATGAGCATCTTCATTTCAAAAAACAATCATCGCCATAACTATCGACAAAACTCATAGTAATTCACAAACTTTTGTTTTTATATGACAAAGTGTAATTTTCGACAATGACCCTAACTTTCCTTACAAATTAGACATCGACAACTATCTGTCCTCAAACTCCTAGGTAAATCTAGAACTGTTCCACATTTTCGAGACTGATCTTCGATTTTTTTACTTAAAAAATCATGAAGTTTTTTCTCAGAGTTCTCAAAGATAAAAATCCAATAAAATATTTCCCGAAAAGTTTATCAAAACTTGCGTTTCATTTCATTAAAATTACTAACCGTGAATAATAGAGTTCGAGAAATAAAAAGAAAGTGTTCGACTTCCAAAATATTGAGATGTTTCAAAATGGGGGGCACGATCATTATTAATTTTTTGATGTTTCCAGAAATAAGCATCTGTTTTGTTGGTGGTCAAAAAGATTGAACTCTAATCGGGGAAGCAGTTCGATTCGTATATATTCAATCAGGTGAGTTTTAAATTTTTGTCTTTTGTTTAAATTTTTGTCCGCGCTTGAATAAAATGATTGATGATTCGAATCTGACTTTTTTGAACATTATTTAATGAAGTTTTTTTTTGTTGTTTTTGTACAAAGTGTGCGGAAATAAGATTCCGGCCCAAAATCGCGATGATTGTTGAAAAACTGTATTTACTGACTGTTCGCTAGATCGTTCGGAGATTGTCTGTGAATTCCCATTAGTCATATGGTAAAACTACTTCAATGCCGCTGATTTGGATGTTGAAATTCAAACAATGCTTTTTGTCGCGCTTTGCCTATTTTTTGAAAAGTGATTTTCCCCAAAGTTGAATGATTCCACGTTGTTAGAATCTGTTTCACGCAGACGGATCTGATAGTTTTCAGTTTTTTCCAAACAAAAATTGAAACCCTGTTTTTTAAACATAATTCATTCCTACTTCTCAGTGTTGTTCTTTCAAATATTAAAAAAAAACCAAAAAAAATTAACTGAAAAAATATAATTTATTGATTTTTCTTGAGTGCACTTCTTTCGAGAGAAATACACAGGCTTTTTGGTCTCAATGTGAAGAAACAAAATTTGACCTACGTTCTATTTTTTGACCGGATCATTATTTATTTTTTTTTTCAATGGGAAGAGAAAATCGGGATGGACAATATCCCTTGAAAAAAAAAGAAAAACGTGAACTATTGTCAATCCAGCCAGATCATCCAACGAGAATATGATCTACCGTCTGAATCTCTCAGTTTGACATGATCTTTCATCGACTTTTTGTGGTAGATCACTTTTCCCGTTGGATGATCTGACCGGATTGACAATATCAATTTCGGCCTGTGGTGGTTTTATTACTGATAAATCCCTTGAAAATAAATTTTTTTTTAATGATGAAAAAAAAAGTAAAGAGCAGGGCGTTGTTCAGGGTGTTCCATTTAGTGAGCCTAAAAAAGCTCGTCACAAGTTGAGATGAAGAGTAGTTGAATCTCCCTTGTGAACATTTACGTTTTTGTAGACTCAAATATTCAACTTGAAATTGGGTTCAATCGAAAATTGACATCAACTTGTTCTATTCAAAATTTGTTCTTTTTTATTTTAATTAATAGGTGTCCCCGCACAGTGGTTGAGAAAAGCCCCGCCCATCAGGGTATATAAACTCGTTGTTCACCCATTTTCTTCACTGCATTTTTGCATAAACCAAATCGAATCAAATCATGTCTGGTCGTGGAAAGGGAGGAAAGGGACTCGGAAAGGGAGGAGCCAAGCGCCATCGTAAAGTGCTTCGGGATAACATCCAAGGTATCACCAAGCCAGCCATCCGACGATTGGCCCGACGAGGAGGAGTCAAACGTATCTCTGGATTGATCTACGAAGAAACTCGTGGAGTTCTCAAAGTGTTCTTGGAGAACGTTATCCGTGATGCTGTCACCTACTGCGAGCACGCCAAGAGAAAGACTGTCACCGCCATGGATGTCGTCTATGCTCTCAAGAGACAAGGACGTACTCTCTACGGATTCGGAGGATAATTTTGTTCTTCGTTTTAAAACATATTTGATCGTCAAATACCGAACCCAACGGCCCTCTTTAGGGCCACATATCATCAATCATTCTTTTTTTATTCAATAAATTTTCATATTTTTTTCTTTGTTTTTCTCTGTTTCAGATCAAGTCAGCACGCTTCTTCACTCTGTACCAGTTATTGTCAATCCAGTCAGATCTTCCAACGCGAATTTGATCTACTATCTAATTTTCTCATTTTCACTCGATCTTTCATTTTTTTGTGGTAGATCACAATCACGTTGGATGATCTGGCTGGATTTACAACATCAGAGCTGTCGTTCTGGATACCTGGAAAAAGTGGTAATAAAAATTTACAGGAAAAACTAATTTTTTTCACCAGAAAGACATGTGGGAGCAGCGCTTATTGGACTGTGGGCCTAATTATCGGAGTTGTTAATTCTGCGAAACCTAGAAAACAATAAAAATAAGTTCTTCTCTCAGTAGGAATGATCGAGGATGTGCCCGCCTGGAATTTGATGGGACCCAGTGCAAAATGTAGTACCTCCATGGGTTAGAAACCCCTCGGCGGGAATAAGAAAACTTTTCCCTAGTTTCGGAGAAATCGGGGGTCGAAAATTTTTCGAGAAAAAAAAGTGGTTCAATTTCAAAAAATCGAATCTCGGTTAATTTTTAAGCAAAATTCTCGGTCAAAAAAGCAATTTGAAGCCTAATAGTTGTAGTATTTGAAAAAAATATCCCATATAGAAAAAAATTGTTTCTCTTCCAAAACTGCTAAAATCCAAAAAAAAATTTTTTTCGAAGTTCGGTTCAGTGTGATGCAATGTCGGAGCATAAACGAGACCTATTTTATCGTTTTCTACGTCAAAAATATGTCAAATGACATGTTAAAAAATAGGGGGTACCGGCCTCGGAAGAAAGTTAGAACCCAAAGATTAGGATTTTTCACGTGGTCGATAACATGGTTTTCAGAAAAGTGTCAAATACTTCTGGAAAGGATCATAAAATCACTAAAACCGTGGAAACAGTTGAACTTACAAAAGATATTCCACAACAATTACTCTGAAAAAATTTCAAAATTGTGATCGACCACGTATAGGGATACGTGAAAATGTCGAAAAATCTTAATCTTTGGGTTCTAACTTTCTTCCGAGGCCGGTACCCCCTATTTTTTAACATGTCATTTGACCTATTTTTTTCACGTAGAAAACGATAAAATAGGTCCCGTTCATGCCCCGACATTGCATCACACTGAACCGAACTTCGAAATTTTTTTTTTTTGGATTTTTGCAGTTTTGGAAGTGCAAAAATTTTTTTTCTATATGTGATATTTTTTCAAATACTACAACTATTGAGCTTCAAATTGCTTCTTTGACCGAGAATTTTGCTCAAAAATAAACCGAGATTCGATTTTTTGAAATTGACCCACTTTTTTTTCTCGAAAAATTTTCGACCCCCGATTTCTCCGAAACTAGGGAAAAGTTTTCTTATTCCCGCTGAGGGGTTTCTAACCCATGGAGGTACTACATTTTGCACTGGGTCCCATCAAATTCCAGGCGGGCACATCCTCGATCATTCCTACTCAGGGAATTCGTGGCGAAATTTTCACGAAAAGCTTAGCCATGCGTTTTTTTCGCTTACAGGCTGATCAGTCGTTTTTGCGCCAGAGACTCGGCGTAGAAATGGCTGATCAGCAGAGCAAAAAAACGAAGTGCAGTTAAAAAGTGTGAGGGTTGAACAAGTTCGAGGGTTAATCCAGGTCAAAGGTTGTAAAAAACGGCGACGGTTGAACATTCGAGGGTTCTACTTTTGACCATAGAAAATGGGCTGATAAGAGGCTGCGCAGCTTTTTTTCAGTCAGAATTTCCCTAGGATTGGTCATAGGGACCAGGCTCGGGCGGAACCGGAACCGGAAAATCTGCGAAACGTACCAGCGAAAACGGGTCATCTCTTTTTAGATGCACTGCGCCGCGTTGCATGCGGTTTATAAGACACGACAGGGAAAAAAGACACGCGACGCGTCTGAAAACATAATTTTCTTTGCGATTTAAAATTATTATTTTTCCTCATGGTTCTCAAATTTTATTTGATTTTTGCGATTTGTTTTCAATTTGATAATACCTCTTACGAAAAGCTAACATTTAACCAAAGCACCAGTTTTCCCAACTTCGAACTCCAGTTGCTGGCGTTGAAGCTTCGTCCAATTTGCACTGACATGGAGCGTAATCAAAGCGTAATCAATTTCTCTCAACCTGGCACGAATTTTTCGATGAGCTAAATTTGTGAAGCACATGAGGATCTATTGCACTATGTAAGATGAACTGTTTCTGTACGCGCAAAAATTTTCAGTTTTGGAAAACACTAGGCTAGGTTGGCGCCTACATTTCTCTCTCAAAAATGTCACGTGACATGCGGACCGCAGGCCCACCCTAGGGCCTAACTGGCCCTAGTCTAATGATATTAGTTGTTCAAGTATTGTATTTATATTTATCCATTGAAAAAATTCTTCAAAAAAAGCCTTGGAAAAATATCCGTAGATTTTTTCGTAGTTATTCGTAGACTAAATGTTTAGTTTGGGCTTGTTTTTTTTTTGAACTGGTGGAATGAGTACGCTCGATGCAAAACCCTGTGCGAGATATAATTTTTCAGACTTGAAAAATTCAATTCGATTTTTCATCTGATACGATAGTTTGGACGGCCACAAATTCAATGGTACAAAGATCTTTTTTTTCGATCGGGCTCGGTTTTTTTTGGAGAGGGCTTAGTTACCTCTAGAAAGAATGAATGACAAAAACCAAGAAATGATCGTAAATCGGAAAATCATCAAAATTGAGAGTGTGCAAAAGTTATTCAAATTTTTGAAACTGCCACATTGTCAATTGTTTTGACATTTTCAATTAAATCCCGAATGACTCTTCTCATCAATTTATTTGAATGGTTCAAGTCAAAACAACAACAACAACAATAAAATTGATAAGTTGTTGTTTTGAATGAATGAACCATCTGCGCACAATCGAATAGGCTGGCTGGCAAAGAGCAAACAAGTGTGTATGAAACGGAGAAGAAGAAAAGACAATGTTGTTTACTGGTCATTTCTCTATGACTGAATGAGTGAGTAGTTGCCAGCTTGTCATTTGGTGCACTCTCGTCGGTCGGTCGGTCACTAACGGGTCAGTCTTATTTACGTGCCACCCAGTTCTATTTCTCCCGCTTTCTTCTTCTTCTTTTTTTCGTTGTTGTTGTTGTTATTGGTGTAGATTGTTGCTCTTTTTCTTCATTCTGTCAGTTATGATTATTCTCTTTTTTTGTATATTATCCCCATTTAGTTCCATTTTTGTCTCTCATCGAAATCGGAACCGATCGAGAGATCGGAACACCCGTATACCCAATTTATTATCTCACATTGCAATTTTTTTCCTGCATGTGTGTCTCATTTAATTCATTTCGCTTTTGTTTTCACTTTTTCGACCTCGGCTCTACTTAGCATATAGGACAAAAAAGCGAAAGTTTTGCGATACAATACAGTGGGAAAAAAAAAGAAAAAGAAGAAGAAGAAGAAGAAGAACATTCAGGTGTTCGACAGGAAAAAAAGAGAATTAGCTTATCCAATCCGGTTAATGTCAATAACTCGCAAATTTTAGTTTTTTTTTTCAAATTTCGAATAATTTCATAAAGAGTTGCTCCAATCCAAAGTTCACGTGTCACGTTTGCACAGTGTGATTTTCGAATCTCAACTTTCTCACACGTTTTTCTATTGTCAATCCGGTCAGATCATCCAACGGGAAAAGTGATCTACCACAAAAAGTCGACGAAAGATCATATAAAAATGAGAGATGCAGACGGTAGATCATTCTCTCGTTGGATGATCTGGCTGGATTGACAATAGGTCAGACACAATTTTGTTGATGTGACCTAAACCGAGGAAATATTTATCAGCAATGAGAAATTGAGAGAGAAGACCACGAAAATGAATTTCGTGGTCTTTTTTTTCACATTTTGAACAGTTTTAAAATCGTCCTAAAATGATTTTTTTTCTTCTGAGAATAAAGGTGTCTTTTGTGACAATAATAAAACAGAGCCCGGGCCTATAATCTTGTGCGCTAGGCGGCCTAGAAGTCAGTTTTCAAGATTGTAGACATGCTTATACTTACTGGCAGTATCATCGTTTCAAGACCAATCATTTTTCGAATTTTGATTACATCTGACTTCATTTCCAGCCCAAGGAACCTGCCTGATCTTGAGCTACAAGAACGAAAACATATTCAAGATATAATCCAGTCCAGTCCAGTCACTTTCTCTCGTTTTCGCAATTTCGTAACAAGCCGAACATTACAAGAATATGTGTTTCTTGTTGTCGATTTCATTCGAGAAAAAAAATCGCATAAAATTACGTGATATCCGTCTTCTCTTTTTTTTTCTTGTCGTTCGATTCAGATGACAACAAAACTCGATTTTTTTTGTCTTGATCCCGGGAAAGCCGCTTCTATTCATCTCATTCCCTTTTCTTTCCATTCCAATTGTTCACTTTTCATTTAATTTTCATAATTTTTGTCTATTCACAATATCACATTTTTTCTATTCGAAAAGTTCCCCTTTAAAAAGACATAATTCAAAAGTGCACTACTTACTACCATCATCATCATATTGTTATTTTTTCGAGTTACCGCCGAACATCACCGAATAGAAAGAAAATACGAAAGAGAGATGCAGAGATCGGTCAATGTTTCACAACTAAATTGACAATTTATACATGTACAGTTACATTGTTCTATTCACAGATTTTCGATTTCATTTTTACTTTTTTTGTTGAAAACTCTTGACCAATGGTACTCTTGTTTGGAAGAACAATCCTAGCTCATTTCAAAATTCTAACTGTTTTAAGTTGGATTTTTTCGGAACTCCACCATTTCGAAAAAAATCGCAGAAAATTAGAAAATTAAATTCGACGAATGCACTTTTATCAATGACACGTTCAGTATTTTTTGTTTCGAAGACACACAAAATAATTGTTTGTTTGTTTGGTGATTCGATTCCAATTGAATAACAAACAAAAATAGCTCTGACCATTGACGAGATAGTATTCAAATCAAACAGACACAGACATCGTTTCTATTTTTGATTCTTTCGCCAGCCTCAGTGCGCACACTTTGATCAAACAAAAAAGAGCTTTGGACAATACAATTTTGTATTTTTTTAGTCTGTGTGCTCTGTTTTTCGTCCACTTTGTTGAATCACCATTTGTCATGAAATGCAAGTTTTACTCTTCATTTTTTTTTTTGAAATTTCAGCATTTTTCTGATCAGTCCGAAAATCACGGGCCCGGCTTTGTTGTTTTTGGTCGTTGAATAAAGTCCCAGCCTGGCCCGGTCCAACCTTTGTCCGACTTTTTCTAAGAGAAACACATAGAAAATTTTCATGTCAGTAAAAAAGTTCGGCCTGACCCGATCGGTCAGAGGTCGGCCCGAAAGGTCCTAAATCTCACTCCTGGTCAAGATAACATTTTGAAAACAAGATCAACAGTTCAACTTGCCATTCCGAACAAGTGTCACTTTTCCTTTTTTCTGCGCATGCCCGATTTTCTCGAGAAAGTGAAAATATGAAAAGAAAAAGAAAACATAGATGAGAAAGGATATCGTTATGTAAACCAATAGATTAGAAGACAGTTCCGTTTTCATTTTCAAAATATAGATGACTTTTCTTTTTGCTCGCTACCTAATTTTCGAGGTCAACCTTAATTTTTTACTTTCTTTGATGATTTTTGAGAATTTTTTTCCAATAGCATATAGTTTTTTATCCTATTTTTTGAGTGGCGTGATCCAGAATAGGACCTACATAGTACGAACGACCACATTCTGTTCATATTATTTTTTGAAGACCCCAAAGATTAGATTCGGGCCGTATAAACACTCTTCGAGCTGACTTTTTCATACGGCCCGGGCTTTTTTATTGACAAGGGAGATTCAACTTTTGGCGACAATAGACTAAACCAAGCCTTCTGATCAAAAATGTGTTGATAAATTTGTTCTTTTGGGTTTGTGAGAAAAAATAGAAATACACAAAATTTCAAAACAATGAAAAATATCCCTGGCACAAAAGATGAAAAATTGAATAATAAAAAACGTGAACTTTCTATTTTTGTCTGTTGAGGTTTTGGTAGTGATAAAACGACTGAAAGTAATGACCATTTTCCAGATTTCTAAAGAAAAAGTTAAAAGCAGGCCGTCGATCAGCTTGTCAGATTTTGACCTGCATAAAAAACTCGTCAAAAGTTGATAAGTTGAACCTCCCTTATCAGTAGTTACTTTGATCGAAATGTAGAGATTTTCTGAAACGCAATTTCTGAAAATTTTCAGTTGTTGAATTAAGAGTAATTTCAGAAAATATGAATTCCTGTGATTTTCTAAATTTTCAACCATTTTTTCCAGATTTTTTGAAATGTTTATTGGTCAGTTTGAGGTCAGTGATACTTTCACTAAAAAAGTTCAAAAGGCTTTTTTCGAAAAGAAAAATAAGATCCGTATCGAGAAAGTGAAATGTTTTCTCTTTCTTCTTTTTCTTCTCTTCCTCTTTTTTTCTCGAATATATCCTGTTGAAAAGTCAGAAAGCTGTCGACTGGTTTCGAAATTGTCGTCCTAGTCGTTTTGGATCAGAATCGAAATCGAAAATGACCAAGCCGACAGACCCCCTCCCACTTTTTTTTCCCAATAAGCAAAGAACTGGTTTGTGTGTCCGCAAATATATGAACACAAATAGGTCAACTGTTGTGTTGGGGACATAGAATTTCGATTTTATTGGAAGAGCTTAATTGTAGGTGGAACTATAGAAAAAAAAAACACAAAAAAGAAGCAGATACATTGTATAACAGACACATTTACATTTTTTGGTTTTTTTTTTCTTGAGAATTTGAGAAAGTTTATGAATTTCTTCAATTCTTCCCTGTTTCCTACTGTCTTTCCGTTATTTTTTTTTGTATTTTCAGAAAAATCGAATTTCTCGAGGTCAAATTCCTTTTTTCTCTCACTTTCTTCGTCCATTTTCCTCATTTTTTCCTCGTTCAAAAATTCACTTTCAGAAATGGACGTCGATTCGGAATCGTCGTCTCCATCTTCCAGACTTTCGGTAGTTTGTTCGGCTTCAGCAGAATATTCGTCGAACTCATCAGAAGGATCTTCTCCTAATTCTAGAAGGTTTGGTTTTTTTCTTCTTGTAATATCACCAGATTACTGTATTTGAAGCTTTAAAATGATGTCAAATTTTAAAAACCTATTCAAAAGTATTCACAATTAATTTGATAACCCTTCTAAATACAGACAGAAATGAGACTTGACTTGTTTTGGACCGGGCCTGGATCGAGGGTTTTACAGTTCCAAGGCTTTGAATTTGAAACCCAAAGTCGTTGTAATACAGAATTTTTTCATTATAACCAAAAATGATATTGGTCTCAATATATATATATCTAATCAGCTGATGATCAGCTGTGAGCCGAAGTAAATCCGAGGCTTTATTTATTCCCAAGTATTAGCCATTTCATTAAAAACAATATTTCGACATAAAATTTAGCCAGTATGAGTATAGGTTTAATTCTTTCTTTTATATTAATTCATATTGAAAATAGTTTTATTTTTCAGAAATTCAATGAATGAAAGTGTTATAAAGAATGAGCATTATTGGGAGCGACGAAGAAGAAACAATGATGCATCGAGAAGAAGTCGAGAAAAAAGACGATTAAATGATATTGTAAGTTTTATATTAATTATTATACCAACTACCATTTTTGTGAACTATATCCGGATACCCAAATGTTTTTACGCCTAACAAGATGCATTTCAAAACGGTCGCGTCTTTTTTGAGTTTGTTTTTAGTTTCCACTTTTTGAATTTCGAAACATTGATTCGACGTGTCTTACTTGTTCCTGTTTGACATTGTCCATAAAACATCTATCGTATTTCCTTTAATATAAGGGCATGTCACTCTATTTTTCAACCCTTCCCTCCGAGTTCCCTCATACTGTTCAATTTTCTTCTAGATAAAACGGTCTGAAACTCTTGTTTTCGTGGTCATAAGCAACAATAAAGTACAAACTCCTTTTGACCTTATAATAGGGATGCCCTTCTACTAGAGGTGTCCTTATATTAAAGGAACTGCGGTATTTGTGTTTTTGAGACAATATTCATGCAAAAGTTAGAAAAGAAAATACTAATCCGATTATTCGATTTTACAAATTTGTACAATGACCTTTTTGTTGTTACAAATAATATATCACATAATGTTATTATTCCTAAATTATTATTATTATTATTATTGTTATTATAATTGAAAAAGTGTGTCATAGTTATTAAAAATTGAACATTTATAGGCAATGGAAGAAAAGATTCTGTTGTTGTCGGCTGAAAATGAACGGCTCAAAAATCAACTGGAAACTCGGGAAAAGCACAAAATTGCTCCTCCGAATCCACCAACACACAATATGAATGTGTTGATTGGAGGAGGAGAACAGGCCGCTCAAATTGTTGTAAACCCTGCTCTACAAGCGAGTTCAATGTTATCCCTTCCAATGTTACCACCAACCAATCCAACTGCTTCCAATTTTCCTCTGTTTCAATTCGGCCATTTACAACAACAACAACAATCCCAATCTAGCTCGGTTCGTTTTTTGAAGACGTATTTTTCGTTGGGGTTCAGCGGATACGTGGCAATATCCACGTATTCACAATAACAACCTGATTTCATATTTTAGTTTCATCTTGGAGTCCAGGGGTGTCGTTTGGGCTGCCCGCAGCCCGCATTATGTTGCACCGGGCTCGCCCAGTCCGCCTGTTTGAAATTTAATCAACGGGAAAAGTCTGCCCAAGAACAATTTCTAAATCACGCGTGTTCCAAATTTTGCCCCCGTGCCCCCCCCCTGGACCCGATTCAGAAATTTAAATTGAATTCCGTGCCCATTCCTTTCTGGACCGATTCAAGAAGTCCTTTTCTCAGGATTTACGAGCCAACCCGCTTTATCTTCTACCTAGGGTTGGAAAAATAGTGATTTCGGGCTACATACCTAAAACACTTTTCCCGTTACTTTTTGAAGAAATAGTGTTTTTGGGAAGAGTGTTTCCGAGCAAAAACGTGATTTAGAAATGACCGGACATGAAAAACGGGCCCGTTTTTCGAAATTAATTTCAACGTGACATCTATAGAGTCACGCCTGAGTTTTTTTTTTCCTGAGTATAAACATTTCAAAAACTTACTTGAGAAAAAAAAAACAACAATTTCCCTGACAATATCTTGTGAATACCGTGTTCTCTGAAATTGCGGCAATTATGTAAATATTTTCTCATTTCACATAAAAAAAAAACATAGAGCATTCGAACCATACATTGACCTATATAACCATATGTCCCTTCGTGTTTCATTTAATTTCATGGGTGTCTCTTTTTTTCAGTTATTTCAATCATCATCTGCTCCTCTTTTACCTCTTCTTCCTCCATCTTCTTCTACTCCATCATTACCATCATCATCTGCTTTATTCACTTCTTCTACTTCTGCATTTCATCCATTTCGTCCTATTGAACCATCGAGTGTTATTATGAAAATTGAAAGACAGAGTCCTGATTCGACGTCATCTGAAGTTAGACAATCACAAACACCTCAACAACAACCTGGAAGTAATGTCATACATCGAGGTAACCGAATATAAATTGTTGTGAAAAAGAAGGGGGGGGGGGGGGGGGGGATTTGTTGTAAAATAGTGAAAACTTCGAAGTGATTCCTCTGCGGAGCTTACAAGGGAATGGTTTAGGGTCAATTTGGAGTTTTTGGATGAAATTGTGTGGTTTTATAGATTTCGATACGCCGAGAAAGATCCCGACGTCAGATTTTGCGAAACTCCTCTCAGAACAGAGATATCGAGCTTTTGATTTTTTCAAAAATTCAAATAATCAATAAATTGATTATTTTAAAATGCGGTAAAGTAGAAAAAACTATATGAATTTTGGATAATAAACCCTTCTGAACAACATCCGGATAATATTTTTTGAGAAAAACCTCTAGTTCTCAAAATTGCTGTTTTTAGCCTGAATTTTGAAGTCGATTATCGGACTTCATAGAGGAGTTTCGCAAAATCTGACGACGGGATCTTTTTCATCGTCCCAAACTCTATAAGACCACTAACTTTCATTCGAAAACTCCAAATTCACCCAAAACCATTCCCTTGTTAGAAATTGGCTTAAAAATTGACCGTTTCTCTTTGTGTGTGCGCGTGAGTACAGTAACCCACGACAAATTTTTTTTCAAACATTTGGGTTTTTTGAACCACATACGTCATAGTTGAAGTTTTCAACATTGAGATTTCTATGAAC
Organism: Caenorhabditis sp. 8 KK-2011; assembly: GCA_963572245.1. Taxonomy (NCBI): domain Eukaryota; kingdom Metazoa; phylum Nematoda; class Chromadorea; order Rhabditida; family Rhabditidae; genus Caenorhabditis; species Caenorhabditis sp. 8 KK-2011. The sequence goes on from OY751547.1 coordinate 5,335,168, forward strand.
ATGGTAGCCCCAAGGCCTGTGAGCCCGAGCCGAGAACCGAGGGCCCGGGCTGTGCTTTTTTCGTTTTTCGGCCGGTCAAAAGCTGATAAACGTGGTGTTAAAAAACGGGGATTTGGCGGGGCTCTCAAATACTTTTTTGCAGTGGGTTCTCCTACAATTCAACCACAAGGAGTACAATACGAACAACTTGGCATTGTTCCAAAGGTTTATCAACAGTTAGCTCAACATCAAAATCAACAACAACAAGTACAAATACAACAAGTGAATCAAAATCAAGTTGGCGGATCTCTTTTATCAGCTCTTTTGGCTCAACGTCGACCATCTCCAACAGTTGCACAAAGTAGAACAGAACATATCTCAGGATTAAATTCCCCTCCAAGACTACTTGATAACAGCAATAATAGTGGTAGCAGTAGTAGCAGTAGTAGTAGTAGTAGTAACAATAACACAGGAAACAAGTCGGATTGTGAAAGTATATCATCATCTGCCTCTTTATCACCTTCTCATTCTTCAGAAGATCATTCGAATTATTCCAATAAATCGGTTAGTTTTTTGTTGTTACAAATTACAATATCAACCCATATTTGTTATTTTTAAGCCTCAATATGTGGATCGTCGAAAAAGAAATAATGAAGCAGCAAAAAGATGTCGAGCAAATAGAAGGGCGGTATTTGAATATCGATCGAGACGTGTTCAATTACTTGAGGGTGAAAATGATGACCTTCGACGTCAAATAGATACTCTTCGAGCTGAAATTACACATTTCAAAGAAGTCTTAGCACAGAGAGCAATACAACAACAACAACAAGTATAATTAATACTAGATGTTATATTTAGAATATCATATTTTGGCAATACCTTGATTCTCGCTAGACATTGCCTTTTTTCTTCTTTCCATCGTTTTTCTTTCATTGTTTTTACATCATTTATCAAGTTTGAAATTATTACTATCATTATTATATGCTTTACGGATTATATGAAATTTTGAAAACTGAATTGATTAATTAGATCACGCGGATATTTTTATACTTTTTGAGATTTGAAAACCCGAAATATTCATAGAAGAGTTTTGAGTTACCCATTTGTCAAAATCGGGTCCACTCGGGACATTTCCCGCAACGTTTGCGGGCATTTCCGCAACGAAAATTGAGCCGCAACAATTGCGGGGATATTGCGGCTCAAAAAATTTTACCGCCAATTGTTGCGGGCTGTCGCCAAAAGTTGTGGGCGGGTTGCGGGAAATTTTCTGATCAGTTTGTTTTTTGTTTTGTGTCCAATCATTCCGTTATTCGAATTATTCTAATTTTTCAATAGCCATCGCCTGACCTGGTATGAATTGATAGCGTGTCTGTTTTACGAAGGACTGGTTCTAGGCCAAACTTGGGTCCGGGCCTGTTATTTTCCCTGCACAGTGTGCAACATATCCAAATATACGTTCATGTTTTCAATAAGACTGTTCTGTTCCTGATATTTCTTTATTTAAAATTAACTGAAAATGAATATGTGCTGGTGTTTACAATGGTTTTCTCATACAACATAAATAACTATCTGTAGTTGAGGATGGAAGACAAGTGTAACCAAATGGACAGCTGCAAAAAAAGGAATGATATTCTTTTAGAGATTAAATCAACTTACTCTAATGAGAATAAAGTAAGGCATCTGTGTAGTTCATTATTAGTATCTTTTCTTGCCGGAATATATGAAAAAGGACATGATGGTTGAGGAGTTTCAGAAACTACAATTGGAAGAGATGGTCCTGATGAACAACACACAAAAACATCATCGAGATCGGATAATTGACAAATGAAACCAGCTTTTGGACAGGGTTCGCCTAATTTTGGACACATTACACTCAAACCATTATGGAAAAGAGCTTCGGATCCATCCAAACAATTCAAACTGAAATCGGTTCAGATATTTTAAAAAAACACACAAATGAAAACCCTTTTTTTGGCATCAACTCAAATTTTCAAACATCGACTCACATTGTTTCTGTTTGTGTTGATTTTTCAGTTGTAGTTATAAAAACTGATGGGATAACTGGAGGTATGAATGGTTGTTTCCTTTTTTGACCTATAAAAAACAATGAGAAAAAAGTACAGTACTCTCACTGATAAAAGTTGCTGGGACCCTCAAAAACATCAGTACATAATGAAAGTCAACCAAAATTGTTTATGAATTAGACTCACTTTTTTCGGTTCTCTTATTCTTCTCAACGTAACAACAAATATGTGCAGATTGTTCTTGATTTATTTCACATATTGCTCCTGATGGACAAATTGGAAGTTGTGCATCACACCTATCACCCGACCTGTTCAATTTTTCATAAATTGTTTTTTTAGCCAAACTGAAACTCACGATACTGCTCCAATTGTTGAACACTTTAATTCTCTGTTCTTCGCTTCTGGAAGAAGAGGACAACACCACCTAAAACTAATTTATATCATGAATGATCACACTGAGATTTGGAAATATATCCGAAGTTTAGGTAGTTAGGGTCTTGACGGGGGTTTTTTTTTTGAGCGGACGAAAAAGCCCGGAACTGGCCCGTAATTTTCGGTCCGGCTCTCGGTCCGGCTACAATTTCACCCTTGATGACTCACATTTCATCTTGAATCGGAACACACTTCTCATTTTTCATACAACCAGCCGCACAAATTGATCGAGCAAATACTCCGCTCGGACATTTTGCCATCGAACAACACACTCGAACTCCTGCGGGTGTCAACGAACATTCATATCTGTCAATAAATACTTCTATTTTTTTAAATCAACGTTTTCACTTTCAAACCCTTTTCCACATGACTTTTTACTACAATCTCTTGGCACATATCCATCCATTAATACTTGACTACCAGGTCCACAAATATCATCAGAACTTTGACAACATACTTCAACTGAACTCTTTCGAAATCGAGCACAAATTCTAGATACAATAATATTTGAACTTTACCAACTTTTCAGTTTGTTACCCTTGATGACAATCTTTGCATAGTATCAGACTTTTTCCATCGTGTGCAATGATCGGATGAGAAGCCGGACAAATAGTCGAATCAGATGCTACAGTAGTTATGATTGAAGAACTCTTAACGTTTGATTTTTTCGCTGATTTTGTTGGCATTGTTTTTGAGAAACAACATATACTCATTCCATCTTGACTACTCGAAACACATTGAGAATTATCCGGACAATGATTTTTGACATTTGGAAGACAAGCAAAGCCTGTCGATATTCTGAATGAATTGTTTTTTTTTTCAAGTTTAAAGGGAGTGGAGTGGGTAAAGGGAAAAATGAAGTTATTTTTAAAATGATCAGCACCTTCGATATAGTCAAACCTCCAAGGGAATTTTTACCGAAAAGCTTAGGAAAAAATTTCCAAATTTTGTGACCACGTACACGTTGAAATTCGGAATATCTGGAAACTGAAAAAATTGGAATCTTTTTTTTTCTCGAGCACTAGACTTTTTCTCCAAAAATCCCTCGAGCATTATAGTATATTTTAGGTGCTCTTTCTTTTGAACACAACTTGTCGATTACCCTCTTTAAATTGAATTGTGGTTGGTTTACCTTGCACTTGGATGTCTACATTGTGGTTGTTGAACACAACAAATACCCTTATAGCAAAGAGCTCCGAGAGGACATATCGATGCACATGTCTTGACAGTTTTCGAACCAGTGAGTGGAAGTTGGCCAACAGGACAAAGATCTATACGAAAGTGAAATAATTTGGATAATGTATGAGCACAAAGTTCCAACTTTAGCGTGAACCACGATTCTCAATTTTTCACGATTTCTGGCACGTGAAAATTGAAGTCAATTTTTTTAGGTCTCAAAAATTTGAAAATGTATTGTCACGTCAAAATAAATTTCGTGACACTTTCTCAGAATTTCTAAATTTCGAATAGTTTTTCTTTCATTGAGTACTCGTCCACAAAACAGTATCTCGAAAATGTGCAAAAATATCTAGATGAAAAATGCACACTGTGAAAAGTTCAAAGAAATCAACAAATAATCGGATCTACAGTAGTTAGTAGATTATCGTAAACACTTCTTACCTTTCAAATACTGATAAATAGGTTTATCCAAGTTTTCGGCAATTAAAAATTGAAAAATCCAAAAAGCGAAAACTAGAAGAATCCGCATATCGAACACCTTTTTTCTCTCAAATACAATCCTTTTTGAAACGACGACGGAAAGATTTTTAGGGAGAGAAAGTTATTTACATGACCTATTAGTTTTCATCACCAAGAAAGTTTCACTTTTTAAAAATACATACTTGTATAAATATAAAACTTTTATCCGTGGTGAAAATGAAATAAATATTGAATTTAAAATAACGAAACAAAAACTGGCACTATAATTATAGTTCGGATTTCTTCTCTGTTTTCTTTTCCTTCTTTCCTTCTGGCTTCTTTGGTTTCAATTTATCTCCACGTTTCAATTCCGGAACCTGAAAGAAAAAAAACACAAAATTGGAATCAAACTACAATCTAAATGATACCTCGACTCCGAAATGTTTCAAAACATCTTTCATTGAGCTGAGAATATCAGCTGGTGATGAATAGTAATAAGCATAGTTTTTGTATTCGGCTTTTTTGTTTTTGAATTCTGGCAAATGATCTCCGTTCTTATCGAGGAACAAAAGACGTGGAATATATTTTCCATCTGGTCTATATTCTTCCTCAAATGGTTCATCATCATCTTCAGTGTTAACCATAATGAAATATTCAGATAATCTCTTGAAAGCCTTTTTAGCATTTGATTGTTGGAATGTCTTCTTGAGAGCTGAAATGAAAAAAAAACGATAACTGTAGAAAAATGTATTATTACGAAAACAATTCTCGATTTTCATATCTCAAAGATTACATGTACTTTTCCACTCGACCCATAAAAAGACTATACTTTTCCTTTTTTTTTTAAGAATTGTTACCTTTGCAAGCATGACACCATGACTTGTGAATCAATAAGAAAATTGGTTTGTTGTTATCCAAAGCTGTTTCGATGGCATCTTCCCACTTTACCCATTCAATATCATCTCCAAATCCTAGAAAAAATATTTTTAAACAAAAAATGGTAAAGTTTTCAAAGTTACCTCGTGCTAATGGATTTTGAATTTGATCTTTGATTTTGTCAAAGCTGGCTGAAGCCACAGCAATTGTGCACGCCAAAACAAGTAGAGATCTCATCTGCAAAAAAAAAAGAAATTCAAATGACAGTAATAAATAAATGGATGAATGTTCCAGAAAATGAATGAAAATAATGCAAGAACAGATAGAGAAAGATGGAATATGTCCTTGACAATTATTTTTTTGTTGGATGTTATGGGTTAAAAATGGGCGGCGCTTATTGAGATAAGGTTAGATTTTATCTAACACAACTGCGGTTAGTGGATCAAACAATCAGAAAATAACAACGAAATTTTTGACACATCACCAAACAGGTCACGCCCATTATTTATTTAAAAATTGAAAAATTTGTATTTGCAATTCGTCTGAACTGTATTGGTCAAATTTAGATGTTTTCGAATACGAGAACTTCATGGTTCCATGATCATAATTTTATGAAAATATTGGCCCGGCGCAATACGGTCAATCTTTAGTATCTCTAGTCTTTTATCTTTTCTTCCCCGCGTCTGACGCGACTTGCAATTTTCTGTTGTTCTAAATGGTCGTGCGCATTGGTAGATAGAAAATCGTAATCTTGCAAAAACCGTATGAAGAATAATAATTATATTACAGACACGGTATTTCAAAACCTTCAGGAGGCTGCCAAACGAGAGGAAAATCTGATAATTTGAAAATTGGCGCTTGTGATCTACAAAAATTAAACTTGTAGGTCTGGATGTTCGTGCACGAAAAACACATTTCATATGACCCTTTTAAAATCATATCTTAAATTCTAAAATTAGTTGTGGAATATGTTGAGAAGTTTCATGACATTGAAAAAGAAAAATCTCGTCGAAAAACAAAATTCGAAATTTCAGACTCGCAATTTTTACTCTCCACCTTGAAATCACCTTTGATCTTTTTCGTCTGTTCTCTCTTTTTTCGATGGCAGCCCTGAAATACCGTGCAGAGCGAATATTTTTGGTGGGAATTGTTTGTTTTCGGGTCAAATCAAGAAATTTTAGTTTTCAATCAAGATTGGATAACAGGAATACCACAACTAGAGATGAAATTATGATCATGGAAACCATCATTAAAGGGGGAGTTTGACGAATAATGAAGTTGTTTTGAAAATGATCAGTACCCTCAAAATAGTAAAACCCCCAAGGGAATTTTTACCGAAAAGCACAGGAAAAATATTCCAAATTTTCTGACCACGTATAGCTATACGTTGAAAAAAATTTGGAATCATTATTTTCTCGAGTACTAGACTTTTTCTCCAAAATTCCCTCCACGGCATGATTTTCTTTACGTTCTCCTGTTCGCGGAATTTATGAGAGAAACAGAGAAAAAAAGGAAAAAGACAATGGAAAAAGAAGAGACGCAGACATGGTCTCGCAACGAAGAGCTGTTCTTTTTGACTATTTCGCGTTTTACGTGGCAATGGGGAAGCGTTGAAAAAATCACGCCGTGCCTCGAGCATTATACTATATTTTAGGTGCTCTTTCTTTTAAACACAACTTGCTCATTCGTGCTACCCCCCTTTAATTCAAATATTTTTACAGAACAACGGCATTTTTTGGGTCTATCGGCGTTGGTGGTGTAACTTCCACATTGATTCGATACGAGACTAACTGAACACAGTTTTTTACCGTTTTCTTCTCACTTCAAATAATCGATTCAACTTTCCGAGTGCTACACAGTTTGAACAAACAAAACTCAACTATATCATAAATATATTCTAAATTATTAGAAAATGAACAAAAATGGTGAGAAATAGCTAAGAAACGAAGACAGTGAGATGAGTTGGAAGTCTTTTCATCTTCTCTCCAGAACCTGTTCTTGTCTACGTCTCTCCTATCTCTCACACTATTTCACAGCTTGATGTCCACGTCGTCTTAAGACTACTGTACATTAGAAACATCGACGAAACAAGCAAAACAAAAAAATATTGGAGTAAGTAAGTAGAACTACACTTTATTAGTACGTGATGAGGTACATATAATTACACGAATATCACAATGTTGAGCAATACCTTTTGACAGTTTTAGTCTGTTGATTTGTTTCTCATAACACTGATTGGAGTCATTAGTATTTTCGACATTTTCCGCATTTTTCCAGCAGATTTTGTTGTCTCTGAAGTGGATAAAATGGGTGAAATGATTGGAGCATTTTCACAATCCATCATTGCCAATTCGGCACTTTGTACAGGACTACGACTTCCAGATGATGAATGAATAAATGTCTGAAACAAACTATCAAACCAAACTAAAAGTATCATCACTTACTCTATAAATTGCAGCATCTCTCGCATTCAGAATAGAGTTCATTTGACTTTCGATTTGTTCAACATCATCTTTTTTCATTGTTTCTATTACAACAGACTTCCATTTCTCATCAAATTCATACAATTTTGCAACATGTTCAAGTGTCCACTCTCCTCCATTTCCAACTACTCTTTCAATTAATTCTTCGTCTAATACTGGTAACCAGAATATTGTTATTTGCCATGTATCGACTCGACCAGCTTCAAAAAATAATATTATAATTTTATGGGAAAGTGCGCGAAAACCCCGTAAAATACTTCCTGTTTTTCGCGAAAAAATAAAAGTTCCCGAAAATAATTTGCAAGACTTACGTTTTGTTTCCTTTTGAGTGACTTTGACACCGCCAACATATTCCCAAGGAACACTAGTTTTCTTCTGATACCCCTGTGGAAGGAATGCATGTTTGTCTATCGAATATTTGTCAATCTCGAAACGAGTCCAATAAATATCTTGAAAATAGATAATTAGTGATTTAAAAAAAAAAAAACGATTTTCTTACAAAGTTTAGCTTTCCAATTTGGTTTGAATTTATGACATCGTTGCACAACAAAACATGATAATTGACCACCTCCATCACTCCATGTTACAGTAGGAGAAGAAAGAGCTGAAAATAAATGGACTTCATTTTCAAAAAATGTTCTGACAGATAGAAATGAATTAAGTTTTTGAGATTATGTATGAAACAGACAAAACATTATTTTGAACTCACAAAGTGGCCGATTGTCTCCAGTGGTCATTAGTTCGCTATGTTCGATGACAACCGGTAGAGGAGTCATCGGGCCCGCCGGAATTGGACTATTCGGCATTTTCAACGTCAACATGGCACTCATTTGTCTACCATATCTGGCGCCTCTCGGATGAAATCCAGCTCTCGAACTATTTTTTCGAATCATAACAAATTCGAGACTTCTGGCAGACGAGATAGTGTTCTCCAAATCAAGACGAACATCAAAAATATCAACCGTTTCCATATAATATTCGTTAACTGAAATATACTTCAATCTATTTTAGGTATTTTCAATGTTTTTTCTTACTTCTTATCAGTCCATCATCTTCTTCAATTTTATTTTTCATTCGTTCTTCTCTTCTTTTCATTGCTTCATCTCTCAGCCATTTCAAAGGTTTCTCCATATTTTCAATTTCAATAACATAGTGATCATTGTCCAGAAAATGCACAATAACCGCATTCTTTTTGTTGCCAGTCTTTTTTTCTGATCCAACTAGTCCTAAACAATCGAATCCTAACTGTCCTATCAATTTTGATCTATCTAGCGGAGGTAAGTCGTACTCGATCTGCATTTTTTAATTCATTTTTTCTCTAACATCTTCGGTTTTCAGAACAAACCTCCCCGTCGTTTTCAGCTAAATGCAAGTGATATTCATCTACATCGCCTCTAAAAACTGCATGATTTTCTATGTTATGGGGTTATTCAGTTGAAAAAAAGTTTGTTAAAATAACGTAAAATAAAAAACTTATTCAAGTGATGTCGAAAAATTACAGTACCTGGCCTATTTTTCGACATGCACAACGCTCGTAAATCACGAAAACGGTCTCATCGTGCCGAGACACAAACAATTTAAATAATTTTTTTTTTCGAATTACACGGTGTTTTAGTCCCCTTACAGGAGGGACAAATGAGAGAGGTAGACGCAGAAATGAAAGAAAAAAAAATAGAAATGAAACGTGATTTTCAGAGAAGATAAAGAGGTCTCACGGCGAATACTTTTTATTTTCGGGAATTTTCAACGGTGCAATAGAGCGAACATTTCTCTTTTGTCAGCGTCAACTCTCTCGTTTGTCCGCCCTAAAACAAGGTGATTACTGTTTTTTAATTATTTCAGCCTCTTTTTTTGAAAGAAAGACGCATCCTTGTTTAAATTGTTTGTGTCTCGGCACGATCAGACATTTTTCTTGATTTACGGACGCTGTGTGCATGTCGAAAAATAGGCCAGGTATTGTCAATCCAGCCAGATCATTCAATGAGAAATTGATCTACCGTCTGAATCTCTCATTTTTACATGCTCTTTCATCGAATTTTTGTGGTAGATCACTTTTTCCGTTGGATGATCTTACCGGATAGACAATACTGTAATTTTTCGTCATTTTTCGACATCACTTGAATAGGTTTTTGTGTTATTTTAACATACTTTTTTTCAACCGAATAACCCCATTAATGTTCAATTTAAAACGTACGGTAGACTTTGTTGAAATTCTAGAAAATACTGAAGCATGCAATATCCAATAACATCTCGAACTCTTGCAGTACAAGTGACAGATATCTAGAAATCAAATTGATAGTACAATCAAATACCGTTTCATTTTTTTTCTATTCAACCAATAACTTTTCATCTTTTCAGAGCAGCAAAAAAACAACATGCAAAACCTAGAGTAGTTATAAACACATTTATAGCAAATAGAACGAGTTAGAACCGAAGTATAGTTCAATCAAAATGTGGTTGTTAGATCCTTTCTCGAAATTGTTTTTGTTTTCGAGAATGGTAAAAACTGGAGAAGTTTGTAGCGAATACTTGGATTGATCCAGACAATGAAAAACCCATCACTTATATATTCTAACACACTCATTTCATCAAGCTAAAAAATAGAGATGAAACAGTGAAACAAACTGAGAAAGACATTACAAAATCAACAACTGCAGCGGTCGAAGGAGCAAGAGATGTATACAATTGATAGGTATATGATAATACTTGAACGGGAAAATGGAGAACAAGTAACCAAATCATTTTCTGAAATTCCAACAGAATTTTTCAAAATTTTGGAATTTGGTTTTTTTGTTCTGTAAAAAACAAACTCTTTCACTTTTCTGTTTTGAAACATCAATTCGTTTAACTCGTCGATATGTCAAAAATGTGAAATAGATTAAAACAATATCAGTTATAGCCTTGGCAAAAACAATAGTTATTCTCATTTGACCAGCGGCAATATTTGAATCAGATCTTCTCCAGATTTTTTCATCTTGTGATAATTTATAATTATCTGCAGTTGCGGTAGTTATGAGTGTAACGACTAAACCAATAACGAACGAGGCGAGGAAATACAAGTTAATGTATAAAGTTCTCCAAATTCTACCGTATGTGACGAAAGTAGCCGAGAATCGATTGAGAACAATTATAATATTCATTAACCATGTTGAATTATAGAGAATGAAATGAATAAGTCTACTAAGATAACGAACTGTATAAAATTTGTAATGATTGAACCGATAGAAAAATAAGACAAGTTCGAATGTATACCAAGATGTTATGTGAAGAAGGCCAATAAGAAAGAATATATGATAGAACGAACTTGTTTTTATAGATTTACTACCAACAACAATTAGCACTAAGACATAAAAAATGGTAAGTGGAACTCGAAATGTTGTTGTGGCAATATAAGGCCATTTGAAAGCAGTTCGAAGATTATTAATATCGTCTGAAGTGTTATAGGTTATAGTATAGAATAAATACTCTCGAGTAACCTCCATTTATTCAAAGTATAAGTCCAATTATTTCAGTCTAGGTGCGCAAAAATACCCATTAAGTCAGAAAGAAAAATGTGATTATATATTCATATGCGGAATATTTTTTCAAACAAAAAAGAAAAAGAAATACGCATATCCGATTAAGTAAACTACGGTAGTTTATTAGGTTAGAAATGGAAATATAATGTAAACGCAAGTTGTTGATAAATACATTAGTGCTGATATTCAGACCAAAGTTTGCCTTGAGACGAAAAAAAAAAACAATTGAACGAAAATCTATATTTTGAGCCCAATATGATCTATCCATTTTTAAAATATATGTATGAAAAAATATGTTAACTGAGAACCCAACAATTGCATTCTCTTCAAAATTGGACCAACTAACTAACTAACCTTCAAACTTCGAAAATCTTGTTTGTTGTGTTGATTTGGAATGATTATCAGTATGTCTTTGCTGGGTGAATTCATGGTTGCAGCAAACTGTGAGAATTTTGCCAATGGATTACTCAAACGACCTGCATTTTTCTCCAAGTATATGTCGATAACTGATTTATAATCATCTGGATATTCTTTTTTCTTGAAAACAACATTTTGTCTAACAATCAATTCGTTGATATCTCCTTTAAATGTATTATCTTCTACTCTTCTCTCTTCTAATATTTTCTGCTCTGTGCGTTGTTCTAAATGTTCATTTATCATTGTTCTAGTATGAAGTGGTTCTTCGTACAAAGGAATCTGAAAATGATTACAAAAATTTTAATATTAGAAAATACCTCACCTCGTATACGGTATCGTAGCAATCTACAGTTGAATAATCTAAATCTTCCGATTTTTTGAAATTCAATGGCAATCCTCCATATTTAGCACGTCTGGAAAATTAGGATAGACAATAAACCATACCTGACCGAACATAAGAGGGGAAAAAGTACTGTGACATTTTGAAGAAAAAATTATAGGTCACGCCACGAAAATTTAAAAACTGTTTTTCTATCAAATTTTTAAAAATTTCAAGGTATTTTTTCTGGTATTTGAATGTTATTCACATTAACAAAAAATTTCTCCGAGATTTTCACACTGTGAAAAAACATTTTTGTCACTGGGAATGTAGAGAAAGATGGAAAAAAAGAGCCAAAATACCAAATCATGGTGATACGTGGTGAATTTCCAAATATTCCAAATTTCAACGTATATGTGGTCACAAAATTTGGAACTATTTTTGAGACTTTTTGGTGAAAATTCCCTTGGGGGTTTGACTGATCATTTTTAAAGCAACTTCACCCCTTTTAAATCAAGTTGGAGTTTTCGAAATAACTGACCTCGTAACACATAACAAAGTATTCCCGCATATTCCCGGCCCGTCTTCATCATCCAGTCTCATCTCATGTCGAATAACATCTAACAAGTCATCCTTCTCAAAATGACCCATATCTTAAATTTGGAAGGTAATTTTCATTCTGTGATTGGTCTAACAAGGGAACCACAAGTAGGTGTTAACGGACTTTAAGAAGAGACATATGTCACCCGATACAGTTTTTCATGCTGATCAAGATCCCGTAGCTAACTTTTGCAAAGCTCCACACAGAAAGCTGAAAATCGAGCTCAAAGTTTGAGCTCAAAAATTGAAATATCTTGTTCAATTTGAATTATTTTAGTGATGAGAGACTACTAAAGGGTTACTTGGCATGCCAAGAACGATAGGAGCATTTAAAAACCTCGAAATTTTAGTTGTAACGCTGAAAAAATAAGCCCGAAACTTTTTATAAAAAAGGTAGATCAAAAAAACGTGAAAAATAAAAAAATTGCATTGAAAAACGTGAAAATGACTAAATTTTGAAGATTGTTTTCTGATTTTTCATGTTTTCTCGAAAAAACACACGTTTTTCATTATTCTTTCGGAATTTCAAAATCACCATCGTGTAGAGAATTAAACTTCACATCAGATCCATTAATTTTTTTTTGTAAATGTATAATTTCGAAAAAGTTAGGAGGAATTTAAAAATTTCAAATTTATCACAAAAATGTGATTTTCAGCTTTCTGCGTGGAGCTTTGCAAAAGTTAGCTCCGGGATCTTGATCAGCATGAAAAACTCTACCGGGTGATATATATCCCATCTCAAAGTCCGTTAACACCTATATGTAGTTCCCTTGTAAATATAAGAAAAACTGAAGCAGTCAACAGTTGGTTTTCCACTATCTAGGAGGAAAGATAAAAATAATATTCATTGTCAAAAGAGAAAAAAGAACAATCAACAACCCATTTAGTCCGACTCGGAGTCAGAAGAACTTCCAGAAGACGATGAACCAGAAGATGATGAAGCAGAATCGGAGTCGGAATCAGATGATCCTGACGAAGATTTCGACGAACTTCGAGCGCGTCTTTTTTTCGGAGATACCACTGGAGAACGATTTGGATTCACATAATTTTCATCATGTTCACTATCAGGTTCTTCCAATTTGATCGGAACACCATCAATGCCTTCATACTCCTAAAATGTATCTTCATTTGTTACATAGAGCTACGCTGTTATTGATGGAAGAATAGTGTCGAAAATTCAGCCTTTCATCAATAAAAACAACTCGATCATCACAGACTCACATTTCTTTTTCGTTTTGGATCAACTCTTTCGTTATGTGAATCGTGACGTCTTTTTTTTTCCTTCTCTAGACTTCTCGATCGATTTCTTCTCTCTTTTTTTTCTATGCTTCTTTCACGTCGACTGTTACTACGATTTCTATCTGATCTGGAAATTTTAACTTAAAACTTGGAAAAAAACGTATTTAAAAAAATAGGAAATCATTACTGAACGCTCAATCACAGCGAAAACTTAAAAACACATTTTCATTCAGAACCGAATTTCTCGTGTTCTGAAAAGTTTGTGTACTCAAAACTATTTCCACAACCCTACCGGACCTAATACATGCCTGGTGCGAAACTGTTATTTCACAATGATTGTTTTCTACAAATTTTTACTGTTTCAAGATTTCTACAAACAATTTCGAAAAAAGAAAAATTGCGAACTCGATGAAGCATATGAGACAAAAACTAAAAATAGGGAGAGAGTTCCTTTTCCGCGGATCGACTCCCTTACTTCTTTCTGGTTGAATCCTCGGATTTTCAGAAAATTTGAGGGCATAATTAGACCTTTTATAAAGGGTACAGGCCCCTAAACGTTCATTTTGGGAAGAAGAGAAGAAACATAACTAACCTTTCCTCACTTCTATTCCTTCTCGATCTGTTTTCTCTTCTGGGAGAGTTTCTTCTTCTATCCCCAGATGATCGTTTTAAGACTGGTGATTTTTGTCTTCTTTCTGGCGATGCTCTTTTCCTCTTTCCGGATTCTTTCGTTCTAGCGTCCTTATAATCATCTACAGAATCGTGGCGCTGCCTTCTTTTTTCACTTTTTCTTGAGGGTGATTCTCCTGTTTCTTTTTTTATCTCAGTATCTTTCAACCTGTTAAAAGAAAAGTTAATTATTTTTTAGAATAAATAAAAAGTTTTTATCATCACTTAAACTTGAGAAAAACGTTTTTGCAAAAAAATATAGTACTTTTAGAAAATAGAAAATTTTCGAACTTTGATTTGAAAATTTGATAGCTACACCAGGAGTGCCGTTTGGCCTCATACCTGGCCTGAGAAGATTTTCACTTTGACAAAATTTTGGTACCCTATTAGGCTAGGTATGTTTGGCCCGTTGGAGAGCCCTCCCCTCAAAGAGGGGCACGCAGTCCGCTATGTTGGTCCGGCTTTCCCAGCCCGGCCAAAGCGACAGCCCTACTCGAAGCGGTAACAGTGCATACATGGCGTAAGAATGTGACAAAATTGTTTGTCACTGTGAAAAAAAACGAGAGATATTAATTTCGCCTCTGAAAATACTTTATTTATGATGAAAAATATCTTATTTTTCAAACAGACACCTTCTTCCCTAAAAATGTCACCGAGGAAAACATCTGAATTTGGTGTTACGGTACAAAATTCCTTCTTACGCCAGGAATGTAGTGATCTCTATCATAAAAAATCTTACAGTTCTCTCTCTTTCCTTCTAGTGTTTTCACGTCGTTTATCCTGCTCTTTCTTTTCCTTTTCTCTCTTTCTGCGTCGTTTCTTTTCTTTCTCATCTTCGGAAGATAAAGAAGACGATGATGACTCTAAAACACATTTTGTGAATTACTCAACCTTATTATACTTACCGTCTGAATCAGAATCACTTGAAGAAGAAGAAGAAAATGAGGAATTATCTTCATGTGCCCTCTTTTTTTTCATTTTCTTTTTATCTTTTTGATGTTTTTTGAGGGTTTCGATAATAGATTTTTTATCACCGGGTTTTGCATTTGGAGCAGCTTCAAGAGTAGAACCAACGATGTCTGATTTATTCATTCTGAACAAATTATGTATAGTCAAATGTAACATTCTCACTCACTTTGCCATAGAACTTCCTGCAACATAATCTTCATTAAGACCAAGCGCATTCCTCATTTTATCGCGACCCTAAAATTAAACTCTTATAAACAATATGTTTTTCATTCTCACCAGAGCTGCCGCTTTCCGTCTAGCGTGAGATTCTCTTGTGTCCAGTTCTTTATCAACATCTAATTCTCCACTCTCCAATTGTGCCAATAGTTTCTTTCGATATTCACCAACTTTTTGTTGAACTTCATCATCATCGAAACCTTTTTCCTCTAACAACATCTCAAACTCTGCACATTTCAATTCGACATGCCGTTTTCTGTTGTGATCAAGAATTTCCTCGTTTGGTTTACGATTTATTTCTGCTTCCATTCGACGCAAATCTTCTTCTCCATTGTAATCTATTTTTCTCTGAAATTTAGAACATTGTAAGCCGGTGCAATAGAAATTGTCAATGAAACAGTTTCAATCCGGAATCAAACTTCTAACTCACTCTAGCTTGCATCAAGTGTGACAAATTTGATTGAACGTATCCATTGGTACCCGTTCCACGGGCAGTTTGTACTCCAATTCCGTTATACATTCTGAAACATTAAAATTGTTCTTCTGTATCTGAAAAAACAAGGAACTGTATTTTAAAGAACGCACCTTGTTTTAGGGCGGACAAACGAGAGAGTTGACGCTGACAAAAGAGAAATGTTCGCTCTATTGAACCATTAAAAATTCCCGGAAATAAAAAGTATTCGCCGTGAGACCTGTTTATTTTGTCTGCAACTCTCACGTTACATTTCTATTTTTTCTTTCATTTCTGCGTCTACCTCTCTCATTTGTCCCTCCTATAAGGGGACTAAAACAAGGTGAACGGTAAGGTAATTCTTGAGCAATTGGGATTAGCTCTAGCATGAAAAATTCTGCAAAAGTAACAGGAGATGGGTTAAAATTATGAGCTTTCTTTTATTATTTTATGCGATGTGCAAAGTGAGGAAAAATGCAAAAAATCTGCAAAAAATATCGCGCAAAGTAAAAGTGATTTTTCCCGGTATTTGAGGAATGGAACATTTTATTCCAAAAATAATTATGGGAAAGTGTGTAAAATTGAAAGAAAGTCATATTCCAACATGCAGATTTTTAAATTTTTCGGAAAAAATACTGTTTTTTTCAATTCCCATTTTTTGCAAATTTTTTGCCCGTTTTTTACTTTGCACATCGCATTAAATTTTCGTTGGAAAATTTCGAAAAAGAAAAAAAAGCTGGAATAAAGGAACAACAACATTTCCGATGCAATGGTCTTGTAACGAACAAAAAATGAGTGTGTGCGAGAGAAGAGCCAAGAGCCACTGTTTTTTTGTTTTTCTTGTTTTTTTGAACTTTTCTTTGTCAAATTTGCAAATTGGATCCAAAATTTGATTCACAGTGATTTCACTGTTTTTGTTGCAGTTATCAGAAAACCGATTGAGGTATTAAGCACACCATGAAATTTATCATTTAAAAATGCGCGTGAACATGTTTTTTTTAGATATGACTAATCTTTTTTTAATGTTTAAACTCATAATTGAGAATAGAAGTTCATGTTTGCTTAAAAAGAAATCACATTCAGAAATCTTATCTCTTAGTGTTGATCTTTCTGTCACATAAATACGGGAAACTCGTTCATCTGCATAACAATATAATGAGCAACTAGTGGCGTAAACGTCGGGATCTACACACTTTTTCATTCTATAATATTGCTAATGGGGGATGTAGCAGGAATTTGTTTTTGTTTTCAAAATGATCAGCACCCTCGATATAGCAACACTTCCCGGGAAATCCCATTATAGTTTGATTTTTGCGTTTTTAAAAAAATTTTCAAAGTTTTGAAATTTTCTCTATCGATATGTTTTTTCCATACCTCGGGCAAGAACGTGGAAAACCTTATTTTCAGAATGTTTCCTGTGGTTTGACACAAAACATCTTGAAGTTTTGTGCTGTCTGAATTACTGTATAATTTATTTCAAATTGTGCCATTACGTGGAATTCCACGCTTGGACCGAGGTATGGTTTTTTGAAAAAGAGATATTTACTTTTTTTATCGGAAAATGTTTCCTGCAAACAAACGATGTTTGGACGATGTAGCATTTCGGAATAAAAATTTTTGATCTTATAGATTTTGATATGCCGAGAAACATCTAAGATATTGTAAATCCAATCAGATCATCTAACGTGATTATGATCTACCACAAAAAAAAACTGATGAGGAACCTGGTGAAAATGAGAGACTCACACAGCAGATCAATTCTTCGTTGGATGATCAGACTGGGTTGACAATAAATACCAAGAAATGCAGCATCAAGAAATATTGTCAATCCAGCCAGAATATCGAATGAGAAAATGATCTACCGTCTGAATCTCATTTTGACATGATCTTTCATCGAATTTTCGTGGTAGATCACTTTCCGTTGGATGATCTGACCGGATTGGCATCACTATTAATAAGTTTGACCTACATTCTTATTGCGATGTGCAAAGTAAGGAAAAATGCAAAAAATCTGCAAAAAATATCGCGCAAAGTAAAAGTGATTTTTCCTGATATTTGAGGAATGGAACATTTTATTCCAAAAATAATTATGGGAAAGTTTGTAAAATTGAAAGAAAGTCATATTCCAACATGCTGATTTTCAAATTTCTCGGAAAAAATACTGTTTTTTTCAATTCCCATTTTTTTTTTGTAACACGTTGTTTCAGTCTCCTTATAAAACGGACAAATGAGAGAGGCAGACGCAGCAATGAAAGAAACAAAAAAATAGAAATGAAACGTGAGAGCTTATGAGAAAATAAACAAGTCTCACGTGGAATATTTTTAATGAGGCAATAGAGCAAACATTCCTGTTTTGTCAAATGCAAATCTCTAGTTTGTCCGCCGTAAAACATGTGGGAAGCCTGACGAATTTTTCAACCACGCAGATAACCGCTGTGTAGGTCGTGTCAAGATGATGCGTTCTTCGCAGAAAGCTCATTTCGATATCGCTCGAACCTCGAAGCGAACCTCGAACTTTAGAAAAAAATTAGTATTTCGATTTGGTCATAGCTCGGCCAAAAACGTGAAAATTTTTATTTTCAAAATGTCCTCTATGATTTTACACCATACCTGGCCCAAGTGGGGAAAAAGTACCGTGTCATTTTTTTTCGCAGGAGTTTTCACAGTGCCACTTTTGAATTCTATTGTCTTTTATTCATTTTTTTTAGTCATTTTCCCTGCTTCCGTGGCGATTTACAGTGTCAAAAACGTTTTTTTTTTTCGTTTTGTACACGGTGTCAAAAAATTTTGAGATTTTTGGTACCCTCTTGGGCCAGGTATGTTTTACACACAAAACAATCTTGAAATTGTTTTATTTTGAAACTGGGCCGCGTGGAAATCCACGTTTTGGTCCAGGTATGGATTTGGTTCAAAATAGTGAAGCACACAAATTTTGCCTATTTGGGTATACTCTGACCTTTTCGGAAGTCATTTGTATCGAGATTTTCAAATTTTTGTTTTCCACAAAAATTTCGGTTTTGATAGGAGTTCGCAAAATCTTACAATGGGATATTTTTTCAGCGTCCATTACTCTATAAAACGACACGCATTCATACCCCGACCAAAAACGTGGAAATCCTTATTTTCAGAATGTGCCTCGTGATTTTTCACACAAAAATTCTTGAAAAATTTTGTGCTGTCTGAACTAATGTATGAATTTTGAGTTTTTAAATTGTGCTGCGTGGAATTCCACGTTTTCGCCGGGGTATGCACGCATTCCATCGAAAATCCACATTTTTCTTACACCATTCCCTTGTTACAAGTTTTTGACAAAACCTGACCCTTTATTTTTGCCTTTTTACATGCAAATTATGTATGATGCGTCTTTTCATTCCAGTTTGGATAGATTACTCGAACGACATCGAGCAAAATCGAACAAACTCTACGAATAATATGGATGATAAGAATGCCTGCACGAAAAAGTTAGTCTACAGGAATCTACGAAAATACAGTGGCAATGGTAAATATTTCAGGCGAACGAATAATCATTCTTTCTCTTCTCCACTGAAATTGAACGATGTTGGATGTCAAACTGATGGCGATAGTTTATCTAAACCACTTGTCTCGCAAGCTGTCAAAGATTGGGTGGAAACTTCACCGACGGGTGTGGTTGGCTCAAGTAGTATGTTTTTGTATAAATACAAGGTTCTTTTAAAAATATAATGTTTAGTGTCGCCAACGGCATCATCATCTACTGCACAGAAACATTCTAAAGCAACAATAGCAGTGAATGGAAGTAATAAAGCCATGGACCGTATCAAGAAAGCAATGGATTCCATGTCACCCGCAACACCAGCAGGTGTCAAACCAAATTCGGTGGCTGAATATTTTGCAGACAAACAAAATGCTGCACCTTGTGCAAACAGTGTCACGTCGACTGATACCACCAAAGTTAGGACTTCCACGACAACGGGTAATTTAATTGAATTTTTTAAGAGATCATACCCAGCGTAAGAGAGTGCCAAAATTTGTCAAAAATGACGAACAAAAAAAATAAACTACTCGGTGAATCCTTTAATTCTTGATTGTAGGAGGAGAATTAAAAAAATGCGCGAGGAGCAATGTAAATGTACAACAACAACAGTCTGGTTCAACGGCTGGAAGCTCAACGAAATCCAGCGAAGGACCATCTTGGTCCGATGAGAATAGCAAATTGAGGCTAACCATACATCGTTTTTCTCATCTTGATGAGACTCTCTGTTCGGAGGCTAAAATAATCGAAGGTGTTTCATGGAAAATCATGGTGATGCCGAAACAACATATGGTACAAAAACGACAACAGAAATGTATGGGCTTTTTTTTGCAGTGCTCACCGGAAAAAGCATACTCTGAGTAAGTCAAAATTTAGTCTTTTCACACTAATATTCACTTACTTAGTTAGTAAGTAAGTCCTACTAAGTAAGTAGTAGTATGTCCTGCCCGTTTTTAAATTTCTATCGCGTCGATTCTGTGCCACGTGACCATACCTGGCCCAAGAGGGTACCAAAAATCTCGAAAATTTTTGACACCGTGTACAAAACGAAAAAAATTTTTTTTTGACACTGAATCGCCACGAAAGCAGGAAAAATGGCTTAAAAATGAAGAAAATACAATAAAATTCAAAAATGTCACTTTGAAAATTCTTTTGACAAAAATGACACGTTACTTTTTCCCCACTTGGGCCAGGTATGCACGTGGCACAATTTCAAAACAAAAATAGCCCTACCAGACCGGGGGTACATACCTGGCGTAAGATGGAATTTTGTACCGTGACAAAATATTCAGAAGCTTTTTCACAGTGACATTTTTTTAAAGTTAGAAAAATTAGACATTTTTTCTCATAAATCATATCTCGGCGAAAACGTGGAGCTCCACGTGGCACAATTTCAAAACTCAAAATTCATACAGTAATTCAGACCACAAAATTTTTCAAGAATTTTTGTGTGAAAAATCACGAGGCACATTCTGAAAATAATGGGCTTATTCACAAGAAAAAAAATAATGTAAAAAAACAATAAAAAACACAAACAGTTTATTCACCTAATGTCGAAAAATGTCGAAAAACCCCCCTTTTTTCGAGGTTTCTCGACATTTTTCGACGTTTTTCGACATACTTTTACACACAAATGAGGTGAATAACCAATTTTTGTTTTTTATTGTTTTTTTTACATTATTTTTTTTCTTGTGAATATGCCCATAAGGATTTCCACGTTTTTGGCCGAGGTATGTCATAAATATCGTATTTTCAGAGGAAAACTTCATATTTTTTGTTTTTTTCACAGTGACAAAAAACGCCAGGTACGCTGGCCATACATGGGATACTTCCGGACAGGCACAAAAAGTTACACCCCCGCTTCATTAACGAAAAGTTAGCCTTTGACCCTAGGAAACCCTTGAAAATTTTGTTTTTTTTTCCTAATTTTGAGACCTAGTTTTGTGATGAGTGGAAATTTGGAATACTTGGAAACTCACCACTATACGTTGCAAATATTTTGAAAACTTTTTTCTCGAGTACTAGACTTTTTCAAAAATTCCCTCTAGCATTATACTATTTTTAAATGATCTTTCTTTTAAATACAACATTAGCAAGTTACAGTCAATGGAGCGTTCATGCGATTGCCGATATGCGAATGCTTTCTTACAAATCGAACGTTCCGCACTTTGCAAGACGTACAACACACACATATACGTCAAAGGAAAATGATTGGGGATATTCTTGTTTCATGACATGGGCTGTAAGTTTCTTTTTGTTTTTCGTTATATTTTTTTAGTATTTGCATCCGATGTTTTTGTAATATGTTATTAAGTATTATAATCTCCATCCTCTTTCTGATTGCCATAGAGACCATGATGTGTTCTATTTTTCTTGCACAATATTTTCACCATTTTTTTCTTATGTCGCAATTCTCCTTTTGTAGCATGCGTGTTCTTTATGGTTATATTTTAAATTATTATTGTCATAGATTCAGCACCACCTCTTTACTCTGTTTGATCAATTTTCCACAAAAAGTATTAGGTTTTAGGACATCTTGGACGAAAGTCAAGGTTACATCAATGACGATTGTGTTATACTGGAAATCGCGGTGAAATCAGAGGCTCCGAAAAATATGATGTGAGTTCTAAAAAAAATTTCATAGTTCAAAACATTTTTTGTGGAATTCGCATTCAAGTTTTCAAGAATTTTTGGTAGGATCATTTTTTTTTCGAAGTTTTGTGTGAAAAATCACGAGGGACATTCTGAAAATAAGGATGTCCACCTTTTTGGCCGAGGTTTGTTTATAACTTTTTTTCAAGTCTTGTAAATATTAGAATCGTCAAAACTTTTTTAATTTGAGCTCTATTCATTTCAGGAGTCATGTTGAGTTTCTGGATAAAATTCAAAAATGGATTGTGTTAGCTGACATGCAAATGAAAAAAGGCAACGTTGATTTAGCTTTGGAAGCTAATGACAGTGTGAGAAACAATTTCAGATTTCAGTTTCAATTTCTTTCTTTTAGGCAATCAAGTTTTGTAAAGGTAAAGATGAAAAATGTTTACAAAAATTGGACGATCAACGAAAAATATTCGTAAATGCCAAACTCGTTGATAGCATTCAGCGCATTGAAAAGGGAAAAGTGCCTGTTACATGTAGCGAGCCCACCCATGGAAAACCGACGTCACTAAGACAAGCGTTATCTGGCGCACAAAAATCACTGAGTGGGAAAATGACGGCAAAGGTATTTTCAAAGAAAAATGTTGTATTTCATTTTATTTTTTTACTTACGTTTTTCAGGGTGGCAAAAAGACTAGAGCCGTGGTTACAGTTCAACACATGAAGAACAAGAAGAAACCGTACGAGTTAGTTTTTCAAAGTTCACATAACTCAAACAGAGTCAAGATTTCTATAGTTGAACGAAAAATGTTTGACAGCGGCGTTGAGAATCATCGAAGAAATTCTGAAAAAAACAATTTTCAAGTTTTTTGCGGCGGTATCATACCTGGCCCAAGTGAGAAAAAAGTACCGTGTCATTTTTTTCGCAGGAGTTTTCACAGTGACACTTGAATTTTATTGTCTTTTATTCATTTTTTAGCCATTTTTCCTGTTTTCGTGGCGATTTACAGTGTCAAAAATGTTTTTTTTTCGTTTTGTACACGGTGTCAAAAATTTTTGAGATTTTTGGTACCCTCTTGGGCCAGGTATGGGCGGTATGATCCTGATTCTTCGGTCCTATCGCTTAATCGTAATTTTTTATTCTACCGACCGAGATAGTCTAAAAGAGAAACAGGCTAGTTCTCAAGAAAACAATGATTCCATATTTTTTCTAAACGTATGCGGCTGTTACTATTTTGAGGATACTGATCCTTTTAAAAAAGAACTTCATTATTCGTACAACTAAATACCCCCTTAACATAAAATAAGGATGTGCAATCATACATCATAAAAGGGCGCATTACTATTTTTGGAAGGTTAGTGACCCTACCAAGAATTGTGAAAGTTTCAGGAGAAAATGTTCGAAATTTAGTGACCCTACATGCCTCATACAAATTTTTTTTTGCACTAAAATTTGAAAAACTTGGGAAATTCTAGAATTTCTCAATGAAATTCGAACTTTTCAGGACAAAAATGCGAAAAATACTGAAAAAAAATCAATTATTTTCGTTTAAAAGTTAGTGACCCCCCGCATCACGGTATTTCAGGGCTGCCATCGAAAAAAGAGAGAACAGACGAAAAAGATCAAAGGTGCTTTCAAGGCGCAAACTAAAAAATTGTGGGTCTGAAATTTCGAATTTTGTTTTTCGACGAGATTTTTCTTTTTCATTGTCATGAAACTTCTCAACATATTCCACAACTAATTTTAGAATTTTAGAGATTAAAAGAAGATTTTAAGAGGGTAATTTGAAATGTGTTTTTCGTGCACGAACATCCAGACCTACAAGTTTAATTTTTGTAGATCACAAGCGCTAATTTTCAAATTATCAGATTTTCCTATCGTTTGGCAGCCTCCTGAAGGTTTTGAAATACCGTGGCATCTAAAAGCGGCCGATATTATGTACGTGTGCAATAGTTGAAAGTCAAAAGTTATGCAGCCCATTTTCAAGTGTTCCCAAGATAAAAAAATTAAATTGTGTGTGAGGTCAGTTGCCAAAAAAAGTAAAGAAGGTCCTTTTTAGAAGGAGCTGGACCAAGCCCAACCTACATTTACGTTAAAAACTTGTTTTTCTTCGTTAAGTTCTATGGGGATATTCAGTTTCAAAAAAGTAGGCCAAAATAATGGGACTATTCAGAACTGTTTCTCTACTTTCCTCCGCCGTGAGAAAGAGAAGAAAACCTATCCAGCGCCAGAAAAACAGAAAAAAAAGCAAAATTTTTTCCATTAGGTACTATATAAACCTCTCGAGAAGTTTGTGGTCTCGGAGCGAAGAAAGCGGAGAAATAGTTCTGAGTAGCCGCATAAGATGAAATAAATACTACAAAAATAAATTCAGACGTTGTCCAAGAGTGACTAAAAATTATTGTTTGTGAAATTTCGCTTTATCACTTTTTAAAACTAAAAATCCCAATTATCTGAATTCAACTTGAAAGAGTCCGTTGTTCCTAAATCGTTAATCATTTTGTAGAAGTGCAACCCCAAATCAGCAGCGTGTCAGTAATGGAAACGCAACTGTGAAAGATCTTGTTGAAATACGGAAATACACTAAAGCAGAAGAAAAGAGCAAGGATAAAGAAAACGAACACAAACAACAAAAAGTATTTATGAATAGTAACACAGCTGAAAATGAGTCGAAAGAAACTGTGGATATGAACATAAGTTCCTCGTCTGAAGAAAGCACTGATTCTGAACAAACGGAAGAAGACGATTTTGAGTATGATGATGACGACGTTTCCTATTCTGATGGCCCATTTCGTGGTGAGTGTTTCATAAAAAAAGTGCGTCAAATCAAAAAACGCGCCGCATAAGAGAAATTATCATATTCGAAAGTACACATACATTAAAAATGTTAAGATATTTCTGGGCGGGGTATCAACAATAAACTTAAGTATATCCCCTCAAACTGTTTTGTGATGATTTCTCTCGACCCCCAAGATGGGAGCACTTAAAAACCTCGAAATTCTAGTTGTAACGCTGAAAAAATGAGCCCGAAACTTTTTATAGAATAGAGGGAGCCGCAATTTTTGCAATTTCGATTTAAGGACTGTTCGCCTCTAAAAAAGATGAAAAAACGAAGAATTGTGTATTTCACAGAATAAAGACACTTTCGAAAGGTTTTTTGACTAATTTTGCGAAAATGGTTCGAGCCTGGGGTTTCACAACTTTATCCCAGATTTTGAAAAAAAGAAACCAAGTTTTGCGAGAATGGTTCGAGCGTAGAGTTTCCCAATTTTATCACAGACTTTGAGAAAATAAACCAAGAAATGGTTTTAAAAAAACAACGAGAGTAGGGAGATCATTTTTCCGGAGAATTGAGTTCTGTTTTCACAGCGTCCTGACTATAAAAAGCAATCGTTTCTGTCGAGGTCATGAGAGCTTTGTTTGATGTTAAAACAATTTTCAGATCAAAAGTTTTTGAATATTCAAAGATCGCCACTAAACGAATACAAAAAAACCATTTTATTGGAAAAAAACCAATTTGAAAAACAGTATGCTCGAGAAGCGCTCCATTAATGACGACATATGAGGGTAGAATCCATTCAGAGAAATGTTGAATCAATGACGGAAGATATCCCAGTAGAGCCTACACTTCATTTCGTTGTCCAACCTGAAAGTACCACTATTTGACATTGTTTTGACATTGTTGCAAAATTGTCGGATCGCCAAATTTGTATGAAAGAGTGAATGGCCACGTTTTAATCATCATAAAAAGATTCGCGTGAACCATCTTTTTGTTTTTGCAAAATTGTCGGATCGCCAAATTTGTATGAACAAGTGAGTGGTCACGTATTTATTTTATTTATTCGGAAAACGTGAATTCTTTTTTTGCGAAAATTGGCGATCCGACAATTTTGCAAAAAAAATCAGAAAGTCAATAATTCATATTGATAATCTTGGGTTCGTTTTTTTTGCCCTATTAAGATATAACAGACGTGCCCGGAGTTTCCGGGCCCGCTTTTGCTAATACTTTTCTCTAGAGTATCGAATAGTTCTCAAAAATTCAAAATAACAGTTTCGGGCCGCTCAAAAAACTATCCGTTCTTAAACAAACATAACTCACTTCATAGAACTTCAGAACTTTCCGACTGAAACTTGAAACATCCAAACGCGAGCAAGATGTTGATAGTTTTACGAAAGCACCAAACTTCTGATTCTTCTCCAAACCCAGTTTTTGTACCAAAAAAATGGGATTCGTTCATCATAATAATCCTCAATCACATCTGGAATAAATTACAGTTAGATTATGGTTATTTCATTCGAAAAAGTTCTGAAATAATGTGTAAAAACTCACTTTTACTCAACGACCATCTTTGTCAGCAAATTTCGACTGAATGATCGTTGTTTTTTCAAGAAATAACACATGTGTCATGACGTCATCACGTTCACGTTTTATTTATAAAGGTTCTTTATTCCACCACAATGTTCTGTTTCACTGTTGACGATGACGCCATGACACGTATGTACGTGATGACGTCATGACACATGTGTTATTTCTTGAAAAAACAACGATCATTCAGTCGAAATTTGCTGACAAAGATGGTCGTTGAGTAAAAGTGAGTTTTTACACATTATTTCAGAACTTTTTCGAATGAAATAACCATAATCTAACTGTAATTTATTCCAGATGTGATTGAGGATTATTATGATGAACGAATCCCATTTTTTTGGTACAAAAACTGGGTTTGGAGAAGAATCAGAAGTTTGGTGCTTTCGTAAAACTATCAACATCTTGCTCGCGTTTGGATGTTTCAAGTTTCAGTCGGAAAGTTCTGAAGTTCTATGAAGTGAGTTATGTTTGTTTAAGAACGGATAGTTTTTTGAGCGGCCCGAAACTGTTATTTTGAATTTTTGAGAACTATTCGATACTCTAGAGAAAAGTATTAGCAAAAGCGGGCCCGGAAACTCCGGGCACGTCTGTTATATCTTAATAGGGCAAAAAAAACGAACCCAAGATTATCAATATGAATTATTGACTTTCTGATTTTTTTTGCAAAATTGTCGGATCGCCAATTTTCGCAAAAAAAGAATTCACGTTTTCCGAATAAATAAAATAAATACGTGACCACTCACTTGTTCATACAAATTTGGCGATCCGACAATTTTGCAAAAACAAAAAGATGGTTCACGCGAATCTTTTTATGATGATTAAAACGTGGCCATTCACTCTTTCATACAAATTTGGCGATCCGACAATTTTGCAACAATGTCAAAACAATGTCAAATAGTGGTACTTTCAGGTTGGACAACGAAATGAAGTGTAGGCTCTACTGGGATATCTTCCGTCATTGATTCAACATTTCTCTGAATGGATTCTACCCTCATATGTCGTCATTAATGGAGCGCTTCTCGAGCATACTGTTTTTCAAATTGGTTTTTTTCCAATAAAATGGTTTTTTTGTATTCGTTTAGTGGCGATCTTTGAATATTCAAAAACTTTTGATCTGAAAATTGTTTTAACATCAAACAAAGCTCTCATGACCTCGACAGAAACGATTGCTTTTTATAGTCAGGACGCTGTGAAAACAGAACTCAATTCTCCGGAAAAATGATCTCCCTACTCTCGTTGTTTTTTTAAAACCATTTCTTGGTTTATTTTCTCAAAGTCTGTGATAAAATTGGGAAACTCTACGCTCGAACCATTCTCGCAAAACTTGGTTTCTTTTTTTCAAAATCTGGGATAAAGTTGTGAAACCCCAGGCTCGAACCATTTTCGCAAAATTAGTCAAAAAACCTTTCGAAAGTGTCTTTATTCTGTGAAATACACAATTCTTCGTTTTTTCATCTTTTTTAGAGGCGAACAGTCCTTAAATCGAAATTGCAAAAATTGCGGCTCCCTATAGGTAGATTTAAAAAAAAACGTGAGAAATAAAAAAAATTGCATTGAAAAACGTGAAAATGATTAAATGACCCGGCGACTCTTCTAGAGTATTCGATTATTTTGAAAGTATTCGCCATTTTAAGACATATGTGGGTGAAGAAACAGTCTAAAACAACGTATAGCAAAAACTACAGCACAAAAAAGAACAGAAAATAAATCATAGAGTTGGATTAATCGCGCAAACGCGCTCTACTGCTTCATTAGAATTTGAAATTTTGATCCAACTTTATTTTTATTTATTGTTCTTTTTTTGTCGTCTAACTTCTGTTTCTTATGTTTTTGAACAGTTTTTTTAAACTCATATATGCCTTAAAAGGATGAATACTTTCAATTTAAACGAATACTCTCGATGAGTCGCCGGGTCATTTAAACTTTGAAAATTGTTTAAAAAAGTTGTTAAAAAAAATTGTTTTCTGATTTTTCATGTTTTTTCGAAAAATCACACTTTTTATTTTTTTGGAATTTCAAAAATACCTTCGTGTAGAGAGTTGAATTTCCTATCAATACCTGGCGCAAAATGTGACAAAATTTTCAAAATATTTTTGTCACCGTGAAAAAATGCGGGAATACAAGTTTTGTCACTGTAAATACGTCAAATATGTTATAAAGTGGCTTATTTTCATGAAAAATCACATTCCTCTCCAAAAATGTTATTGTGAAAAGAGTTAAAATTATTTGTCATTGTATTAATAATAAAAAACGTGGCACCGATTAAATTTTGGATAATACAGTATTATTCAAAATTCAATCAGTGCCACGTTTACAATTCAATTGGAATTCAATTTTTTTTGGAATCATTCAGGCCCAAACAGAGTTGCGCGGAAGTGCTATTCTGAAGTTCCAGAAGTCGGAACTTGGGAGTAATTTAATTTCCCGGAAGTCGAAAGCCGGAAGACGGAATAAAATTTCATCATTCGCAAAATCTCATGAGAAAGTACTTTTTGATACAAAAAGTGAAACGTTCTTCAAAGGGTGCTTCTCCTCTTTTCTCCACGTGGGAGGAAATTGTTCTGAATTGCAGCATAAATAAAAGTGGCTTTTTGTTCAAAAATCATAGCCATCATGTTTTTGTGAAAAGCTTACCTTAAATCATACCTCGGCCAAAAACGTGGAAAATCTTGTTTTCGAAATATCCTTTGTGATTTTTCACACAAAACTTTTTTAAAAATTTTGTGCTTTTTACTGTTTGAATTTTTAGTTTTTAAATCGTGCCCATACCTGGCCTAAGAGGAGAAAAAGTACCGTGTCATTTTTTTGGTCGAAAATTCACAGTGACATTTCCAAGAAAAATTTTTAGGTCACGCCGCGAAAATTTAAAAAAATGTTTTTCTCACAAATTTAGAGCTACTTCTTTCTGTTTTTCCGATTTTTGGTCGTTATTCCCAATGACAAAAATGAATTCCCAAGATTTTCACAGTGAAAAAATTTTTAAGAAATTTTGGTACCCTCTTAGGCTAGGTATTGTCAATCCAGCCAGATCATCCAATGAAAAATTGATCTACCGTCTGAATCTCTCATTTTTACATGCTCTTTCATCGAATTTTTGTGGTAGATCACTTTTTCCGTTGGATGATCTTACCGGATTGACAATGTGATTGTGCCGCGTGGAATTCCACGCTTTCGCCGAGGTATGCTTTGAATGTTCAACCAAGAAGCTGACCTTAAATGTTCCACACCATGTCTCGAAAAAATCACAGAAGACATTTTGAAAATAAAAGTTTTCTCGTTTTTGGCGGAGTTTTTATTGTCAATCCAGCCAGATCATCCAACGAGAAATTGATCTACCGTCTGAATCTCTCATTTTTACATGCTCTTTCATCGAATTTTTGTGGTAGATCACTTTTTCCGTTGGATGATCTTACCGGATTGACAATAACGCTGTTCCGGTTTTCACCACTAAAAAAGAAAATTTTAATGATGTTCCGTAAAATTTTTTTCAGTTCCGGAGTTAGAAAAAAAGTTTACTGAGCCTGCCGATGATGAAGAAGAAGACGAAGACGCTGCGTTCAACGATCTTGAATTTTCGGAGAGTGCCCTAAATGTTATGAGTTGCCAACCATTCGGAAAGAAAGCTAGAGCAGCAATGGCGCGAGCCGCTACTCTTGTCGGACCAGACTCAGACGACTATACATGGAAAAAGTGGAATGAAGGAAAAGGCTTGTCTACAGCCGACAATGAGGTTTTTCGTTCTGTTCAAATGGCTTCTCTTTTTACTTATTTTACAGCTTTTATACCAAGGTGGAAACAGTAAAGACATCACAATTTGTGACCGATGCACACAAACAGAAAATGATATGGTTCGTTTCATCAAAAGGGGAAGGGCTAAAAATAATCGTATTTTTTGAGAAAATCTGCAACACAATCTACCTTTCAAAAAACTATCTTTTGAAACTCGGAAGAGTGTGTGGTTCTGACATATTTACCTGGCCTAAAAAGAGAAAAAGTACCGTGACATTTTTTTGGTCGTAAACTCACAGTGGCATTTTCTAGAGAAATATGATTTTCTCTTAAATTCTCAGCTATTTTTGTCTATTTTTTTCGTTTTTGCCGTTATGTGACATTTTTTGATCAAAAATAACTGATTGGAGAAAAGGTCACACATGTTGTTGTTATTTATGATGTTATCAATACTACAATAACAAAAGATGTGACCTAATTAGACCTTTTTCACACCATATAAAATTTCTACTCTCTTTGTGCCGCTTGGATTACTGTACAATAGGCTTCGGAGCCGGAAATTTTCCGAAGAGCCAAAACTAACTTTAAAAAAAACACTGCTTTTCTTGTATTTTTACCGTAATTTTCAATTTATTAATTCAATTTGAAAAAAAAAACTATAATTTTCTGTAAAATTTTTGAAATTTTCAGCGAAAATTTAAAAAATGTTTTTCTCACAATTTTAGAGCTACTTCTTTCTGTTTTTCCGATTTTTGGTCGTTATTCCCAATGACAAAAAT
Source organism: Caenorhabditis sp. 8 KK-2011 (assembly GCA_963572245.1). Classification (NCBI taxonomy): domain Eukaryota; kingdom Metazoa; phylum Nematoda; class Chromadorea; order Rhabditida; family Rhabditidae; genus Caenorhabditis; species Caenorhabditis sp. 8 KK-2011. Next base: position 5,365,982 of record OY751547.1, read on the forward strand.
GAATTCCCAAGATTTTTACAGTGACAAAATTTTAAGGATTTTTTTGGTACTCTGTTAGGTCAGGTATGGGTTCTGAAAAAAAAACCAAGGTTTCGCATTCTACAAAATTTCTATAAATTTCAGGAAGGAGAAACCTCGTGGCAGTATGCGGACACAATTGACTTGTTCAATTCGGATAACGAGTTAGATTCCATCATTCCGCCTTTCAAGCGGGTTAGAGAAGATGCTGGAACAGTTTTGGTAGAAAATGGGGGAGACATTCATCCGAACAACTTTTTATTGAATGGAATACCTTGTTACAACGTTTCTTGTTCGAAACCTGGAGATAAATTTCAGTTCGGTGAAGGAGTTATCGGACAAGAGTATTCACCATCGTTGGAATTCCACTCCAAATGGATGGACGTGAGTGATAAAAAGTTGAATGCAGAACGTTATTATGTTCAGAATATCAAAACCACAGATTCGTCGGAAGCTTTCACTGCAGAGAATATGGCCTCGGAGTTTGCAAGTTTGGTTCTAGGAAAACATTTACGCGGCGAAGGTACTATACGTTGAATGAACTGAATCAAAGGCGTTTATTTTGCAGGTTCTGAACAAGATATGAGTGAAAGTGGACAATCGCAAATTAATCAAATCGAAGAAATGGAGTTATTGCAACAATCAGAAGAAGCTTTGTTCAAATACGATTCCAGACTGTTGAAACAGTATTTCAACGTTGAGGGGGTACGTTTGACTTTCAAAATCATAACAACTTATGTTTCAGGCGATTCTTCATAATTTGAAAGCTGATAGTGTGCTTGGCCGTATGTCAGAAGAAGACAGAAAAGAAGTTGTTGACGAAGTCGGGTCAAAAATCAGTCCTTTGATCGTTTCACTTGATCTCGATTTTCGCGACAGTTATTGTTCTGCACAATTGTTTTTAGAAGACTCCAAATGTCTCTATTCTGAAGCTAACAAAATTTTGGATCTTATAACTTTGATTCAAAATAGTTTCGAAGAGAAGATTTATCCATTGATTGGAGAAGTGAACGCGGTTGATAAAACCAGTGTTTACAGATTCCAGAAAGAGAAAACAGTCGCTACAAGTGCAGGTTAGTTCGGAAATGTGTGTTTTTTTTTCAATATTAAGAATATTGTAAGAACAACATTGTAAAAATACACCGTGTCAACACGAGAACAATTTTTTCGCAAAAAAACACTGTTTTTCCTGTACCCTAACCTAAAAATGTTTAGCTGCAACATCTGGCGCTAAGCCAAAACATCGCCATACGATCGTTGCGAGACGTACGAAACCCAATGTGCATAATCAAAAACCATCTACCCAGCCAATCCATCTTTATGATAATAACGAGAATGAGCCGAAAGAACCAGAAGAATTTGAATTAGATATTGGATCATCAAATAGCTTCCCAGAAATTCAACTCAATTTGAGAAGCATGCAAGAATGGATGAATGTGAGTTTGACGTTTTAATCAAGATAATACTTCTCAATTTTAAGAATTTGATAAGTCGTCTCCAAGCTACTTCCAAAACAGTTCGTCAAAACGTCGAAAATCTTTTCGGAGACGAAGGAGCTCCGAAAACTTTGCGTTTTTTGAACGAGTCACGAAATAATCAGATGGATAAATTGAATGATGACATCACAAATTTGAAAGTTCAAGTTGAGGAGTTGAAGCGAGAAAATGAAAATCATCAGATGAGAGCTAGTGTGTTGGGGGGCGAGCTTTTAGTCGAAAAGGACAAACATAAAAATTGTACAAAGGAAATCAAGGATGTAAGAACTGCACTTAAAAAAGCTGAAAATCGAGGAACCAAAGAAGAGTAAGTTGTTGAAACTTTTTTCAAGTATGGGGTTTATACGAGGATGTTCAAAACGCCGGCAAAGGCCACCTTTTGTCATTTTTGAGAAGCCAAAAATAAGGGCAAGCCTTTTTTCGGATAGCATATCACATCCTTTCTTTTGTCAAAAAATATGGTTTTACACATGCCTTGCGTTTCACGGACAACATGTAGAATACGACCCCAGCGTATTTCAAGACAAATTCACTTTTTTCTCAGTTTTCTAATATACAGTACCGCTCAAAAGTATATTAAGTTTTGGTTTTTTGTCAAAATTCACACCAAAACGGTTAAAATTTACTGCGAAGCTTCTCTGGATTATTTTTTACGCTGAATTCGATCGTACCCACTTTCATGAGTTCAGAATACAACTTCTGAAGTTTTCCAGAGCGATAATCGAAAATCACACATGAGCCAAATTTCCATATTTGACAAAATCACGTTCGAATATGTTTTTGAAACGTGAACCAGTTTTTGAAATCATCGTATAACAATATGTAAGTCTTTGGCTTTCGATTCCGACTCTAACTTCGAAATTTCGTCCATTACCAGAATCACACTGATGGTTCCAGTGAGACCATTTAGAAAATTTAGTCTGGCTTACTTCTATATTTTTCACGACATTTTATCGTTGGAATTTGTTCAAAACACTCCAACTAGATGTTTTATACAAAAAAACCACCATATTAGAATCGATTTCAGATGTTTCTGAACCAGTTAGACACTGCTGGATTTCAGATGTTTGTCTAGATCTTCGATTCTGGTCCATCAAGGACATTGAAATTGAATTTCCATCGATGGATTTTGTTTCCAAGATGTTATAGTACACGACTGACAAGCTTGACTCTTTTTTCTTTTGCTTCCCCTCTTCCATTAGTCAAAAGTTATACCCATGTGGTCATTTGGTGATGATTTTGATGTCAAATTTTTAAAGGGTACAGGTCCTTTAACTTTCGATGTGTGAAATTCAAAATTCGAAAAAAGTATTTCGTATACGGTCGAAAAAAAACCACTTTTTTTGAATTTATTCTCCAGAAGAGCGTCTTGTGCAAACACCGTTTGTGTATGTGTGCGGGTACAATACACATAAAAAAAAAACATCGTTTGTTTTTTTCCAAACATTTCTGGTTTGTTGAACCACGTACATAGAAAGTTGAAGTTTTTAACATTGAGATTTTATGAACATGAGAAAACATATTCTGAGTGACCGGGCGTCTTTGAAAATAGTTTCTTTTCGCAAATGTGAAAAAATTTTTAAGCGGTTTTATTTCAGGAATCGTGCAAACTTCAATCAAATTCAAGTGAATGAGTTAGAAGAGAAAGTGAAAACATTACGCAAAGAGTTGGATTCCGTCAAGAAAAAGTCTGCCGAGGAACGAAGTAAAACTAAAAAGGAAAAGGAGCGAGATGCGCAGACAATTCGTGGACAGTCCAACGAACTTAATTCGAGAGAAAAGGAGCGAGACAGGGCGTTACGAGATTTGGAAGATTACAAAAAAGGAAAAGAACGAGCTGACAAAGAGAATAAACAATTGAACAGTCACTTATGCAATGCTATCGAAAGAGCGAAAACTGCTGAAGCTTCTTTATTAGAATCGAAAATGAGCGGCTCGTTGGATATTCTGAATAAGCGAAAAACTGAACTTCTTGTCGGCTTCAATGAAACACAGAGAAATTTGAACATGTTAGTTTTTTAAAAAGTAGAAAGAGTGCTAAATGTTAAATTTTCAGAGTTCGACAAGCTTCCGACCGTGATTTACTTCGAAAAAGCCTTGCTGAATGGAAAACTGCCCTCGATAAATGTGACGGACACATCAAATCGATCTCCCACGAATTTGAATGTTCTATCAAAAATGTTCGATCAGGTTCCAGTACATTGGCACAAGTCGGTGAAATCAAAGTTCCGTTAGCCGAACCTCTGCCGAAGCTGATGAAGCCACCTCCGGTGCAAGTTGTTGCTCCTTCAACTACACCAGCACCTCTTCCTATTTTGGCAACACCCGCGGCTGGTGTAATAGGACAGCAAAGAACTACCCCGGTTGTTAGTAGAAATACAACATGCAGCGAATCACCAAGTGCGTCCGCTTGCTCAACCCCTTCAAAAAGCCGTGTTTCCCGTGTTCCTTCGCCTACTGGTACTTCGAATAAAAGTTCCGATTCGACTATTTGGTCTTGGAATACAATTGGAAATATTGGAGAATGGGGAAGAAATGACACATCGTTCAACAGTTCGCTAGATCAGTTTCATCGAGATATCTGGGCAGTAAATGGAAACAATACCTCGGGCGGAGCCGATTTCTTCAGAAACATATCTGCGAATACTTCTTCGTCTCAACAACCATCTTCGTCTGCTGGGCCATCCACCTCGCAACAACATCAGCAACAAGCTTCTATTTCAACACAGCCGCCACACAATGGTCAAGCGATACCAGCACTCGGTCAGCTGATCCGTCAACATCAACAACAACAGCAACAACAAATACATTCTCAAGTACCATCTTCGCAATCGATTGCAACTCCACATTTGAATACTATTCCATCACGAAATACAGCCCCTTACCTGTCAAATATGTCCTACAATACGGACATTTGGAATACGCGTGCGTTTCAGTCTCAGCAACAACAGTTCGAGCAAGCGGTGGCACAACTAAGTAGTTTGAGATTACCATCAAATCTTGGACAGTTTCATAATGGCGCTGGAGATCAATCTAACAGTAAACAATTTTTCGAGTGCGGCCAGAATTTATTAGTTTCAGGTTCGAATGTTTTTGGAAATCTGAACATGCTTAACTCTCTCGCTAATCCGTGGCGAACTTCTCAACAACAGCCGCACTCAAACTCTAGCGGAGGGCTGCACAATTCATCGTCGACCGTTCCAAATTCATCATCGAATGGTCCACAGTTTCCATACTTTGAATAACCAATTATTCTCTTTTCTTCTCATAATTTTTAGTTTCGTCATTTTTTGTGCATAATCAACCGAATCCTTAGTTGTGTTCATATTAATTTAATCATTCTTTTTCATTTCATAAGTATGTGTAATTTACGCTTTCCTTTTCTTTCTCTCATTTTTGTCTTATGTGACCGGTCTCCTTTAAGATCTGATTTCACCCGATGAATATTTTCTCTTGTGAAACTTCATTTGTCTGGTGTCTTGTTTTTTGTAGCATTTTGGTTGATTTCCGTGCGCAATAATTTTGGGTGCACATTTCTTCTTTCCTTTATTTACTTCCGAAAATGGTATTTTTAATAATGAAAATAAATATATTTTTGCGGTCTTCAAATGTTTTAATTGTTATTTTCCCAAGTTTTCAAGCTAACTCATTATCTTTCTCTATTGTTGGTTGAATAGAAGTTGTTGACGTAGAGCGACGAGTGACTCTAAAAATATTTGTCATCGAAGAATACCATATTTTCCCTAATATACTCGGGGAAAAGTCGCCACTTTGGGGTTGCAAGCTTTGCAACACAGTTGCGCCATGTTCATTTTCTGTCTCAAAATGGTCAATTTTGTGGCACAAGCTGGCAACAAATTGGCGCAAACTTGCAACAACAAAAAAATTCTTGCGCCAAATTGCGACTTTTCTCTCGAGAAAATACATGCCCTCCTATTTTTCAACTCCTCCGAGTACCCTTGTGTTGCTCAACTTTGTTCTAGAGAAAATCGGGCTAACTTTTCATCACACATTGAACATTAGGTTCCCAAATTTGTAGATCCCAATCTGTTTCATTCATCAAGTTTTACAGTTTCCATGTTTTTACAAAATTATTTGTAGAAATTTTTTCAGAAAAAGTGGAAAAATTGGAACTTTTCCTATTTTAACTATTATACCCCATCCCATATTTACTCAAAACAATTTACACAACCCTAACGGTCCTGGAACATGACTTATGCGAAACTGTTATTTGTCATTTTTTCTGAGGATCCGCGGAATTAGACAACTCAAACAGTTTTTGGGATCTAAAAATTTGGGGACTCACATAATTTTACACGCTGATTCCGATGGTGATGAGTTCGATATCAAATTTTTCTCGGGGAAAAGTCCATTGTTTTTTAAAATTTGAGATACTGTAACTTTTTTCTTTAAATAGCTAGTTTTGACATTTGGAGTTTGAGAGAATACTTTCCTCCCAGTGCCCATAAATTACCGAAAATAAATCAGTAGTCTACAGACGTCATTTCTCTACGGCTTTCCTTTGTAAGCAACAGTGAGGTTGTAGCCCGAAAGCCTGACCCGAAAATCGCTAGGCGGTTCGGTTAATTTTTCGATCGGTCAAAAAAGTCCTGACAGGCCGGGCCGTGCTTTTGAGCTTCAGCTTCTCTGAGTCCCGAATAAATTTATTTTAAAAGTTTTGTTGTGAGAAGAATTTTCAGACTTTTGTTCTTCTAGAAAAAGTATGATTTGTATATGTAAGTACTAAAAGTTCGGATATGTTTAAAGTCCGTATACAGTCAGACTTTTCGTGGCCTTTAATTGTAGGGTTATTCAGTTAATAAAATGTATGTTAAAAAACAGAAAAGAATTGAAAAAAGCAATGCAGCTGATGTCAAAATATGTCGAAAAATTACAGTACTCCACGCTTCGTAAAACAAAACATGAGGAAAACGTCTCATCGTGACGAGACCCAAATATAAAAAACTACATGTTTCTTCGAATTTATTTTTTTTCTTGTTTTTCTGTATTCAAAAGTGGGTTTTCAAACAAATACGGCGTTTTCGGGCGAAAGTTGTTGAATATTAATTTACGGATGTCATCATCCCATTCGTAGGAGATGACGGCGTGCTTTTGAGCGTGTCGAAAAAAAGGTGAAGTACTGTAATTTTTCGACATATTTTGACATCAACTGCATTTATTGTTATTTATTTATTGTTTTTTAACATACATTTTATTAACTGAATAACCCTATTAAAAAAACTCGCCCCCGCTTTCAAAAAACAACTCACAAATCTGTTAAAAAGGCGAAAAATATTGAGAAAATCATCGCGAAAATATTTAAATACAATAAACTGAATGATGGCGTAGTTGTAGGCGAAAAAACCCAACTAATGAAAGCACTAACGAACAACAAGGAAATATTGGATGTAAAACCGAACAACGGTAAAGAAACGAATTGTATGAAACCCTGAAAAATTAAGTAACATTCAATTAAGTATTTTTCAACTACCCAAGTTAGAGAAATTATCGAATTTGTACACGTATCATCAATGCTCCGATTATTGAATGATATCAAAAATATGATAGTCAATACGATTTCTAATATGAACGCTTGCAATCGATTTATTCTTCGTGTTCCTTCCGTTTCAACCAATTCATACATGATGATGTCATCATTGAATTCCGCCTGTGACACTAATGATCGAAATATAGCGACCCCAAATGTGAAACCAACAATTTGAACAATTAAAAATGAAATAGCTAATACTACCGGAATTTGTCGCTTGATACACTGTAGGATTGTAACTGCTAAAACATTTCATGAAAAATTTAATGACAACAAATTTCACCATACCTGGATTGAAATAAGCAGGTGTACAATGGGTAACCAATGAACGCGATATAAACAAAGATACCGCTGAGAGCAATGGATAACTCAAGTCAGATTTCTGATATTGACCACAGAAACAAGCTAAAAATAGTTTCTAATTGTATTCAATTTAGAAAAAAATGTGACGAACCTAAAAATGAAAATATAATCGATCCAATAAACTCCCCAATATTCGGTAAGATGAGTGTATTGTGAAAACTGAGATTGCTGTCCATTTTTCCACAAAAATAATACCTATTCAAATATGACCACTCTTCACATGCTTATTTATGGATTTTTGGACATGTGTTGTTGCCTAGAAACCAAACATTCATTTTATTATGTGACTTGCATAGAGTAGACACTAATAGGAGAACATTACGAATGTGAGACTAGTTAATCAAATGTCTATCAAATAACTACTGTAGTTCTCTTCAATTTTATCGTTTTCCAGGTTGAGCGAAGTTTTTTTTTTGCAGATGGCGAAAACTACCGGAATTTTAGACAAATCATTGAGCCGGGGGAAGACGGAGATCAATTTATCAACATTTGCGGTGTTGTTTTCCGAAATGGTTCTTTATGCACAAAATAGATCAGAAACAGTAACTGATATTCACGACAGGTAGGAAATAATTTTTAAAAATTCAGTATTCAACCGAATTGGGTTCAGAATAGCTCAATATGGTAAACAAGTCGGATACCGTATGTTCGATATTATAACTCTTCGCGAAAAAGGATACAAGCGAGAAACGAAACTTTTGGGTATGTTGATGTTTATAAAATCGACAGTTTGGAAGAATTTGTTCGGGAAAGAAGCGGACAAGCTCGAAAGACTAAACGATGATCATTGTACATGTAAGTTGATATATCATAAAATCTGCTCAAAGTGTCGCTTACAGATTTATTGATAGAAAAAGATCCTTTGGTGAACACGTATATATCAGTTCCAAAAGACAAAGGAGTTTTGAATTGTGCTGCTTTTGCTGCAGGTATCATTGAGGCCATCTTGGAGGTGAGAAAAATTTTAAAACTTGTCTTTGGTCAATTAATTTTCGCCACTATCGGAGGCTTATTTTCAGGAGGGAAGCTTTTTCGGTATCAACCCGAGAAATTCAGAAACGCTCCCTGAATCGGGTCCTAAAATCAGATTTCTCAATAGAGTTTTTGTCATTATCTCGTTTTGGAGTCAAAATTTCACATTTTTGTGACTATGATATGAAAGAACAGGTCCAAATATATATCTTGTGATAATTAAATCATTCTCAAAAACAATCAAATTTCTTATTCACCCTTGAAAAAGTTGAGCGGACACTGAAAAGCCCAAAACGATAGCTCTGGTGCCGAGCACACAGTGTGTAATTCAGAACTAGAATATTTTCGCCCATTTTTCAAGTTCTAACCCTTTTTGTAGCCGGAGCCTGAATCGACGAAATAGCATTCAGAAACAATAGACGCAGAGAGAAGATCACCAAAATTATTGTGATCTACCGTTTTTTTAAACTTTTACCGCGGGCTTACAAGGGAACTATGATAGCTTACTAACGGACTTTGAAATGAGATATATGCTCACCGATAGAGTTTTTTATGCTGATCAAGATCCCGTACCTAACTTTTGCAAAGCTCCAGCCAGAAAGCTGAAAATCACAATTTTGTGATCAGTCCTAAATTTTTAAATGCATCCTAACTTTTTCAAAGTTTTATACTCATGAAAATTAACTAGTGGATCTGATAGGAAATTCAATTCTCTACACGATGGTTTAATTGAAACTTCAAAAAAGTTTTGAAAAAAGTGTTTTTCTGAAAAAACATGAAAAATCAGAAACAATTTCTAAAATTTAATAATTTTCACGTTTTTCAATGCAAATTTTTTTATTTTTCACGTTTTTTTGATCTACCTTTTTCATTGAAAGTTTCGGGCTCATTTTTTCAGCGTTACAACTACAATTTCGAGGTTTTTAAGTGCTCCTATCGTTCTTGGCATGCCAAATAACCCTTTAGTAACTTCTCTTCACTAAAATAATACAAATTGAACAAGATATTTCAAATATATTTCTTTTGTGCTCAAACTTTGAGCTCGATTTTTAGCTTTCTGCATGGAGCTTTGCAAAAGTTAGCTACGGGATCTTGATCAGCGTAAAAAACTCTATCGGGTGACATATGTCTCATCTCAAAGTCCGTTAGTAAGTTTTCACAGTTCCCTTGTTAGGCAAATACGGGCCTCTCGAGTCGAAAGGCCCGTATTTTCTTGCTTGGGCCGGGCTGGTACAACCAACATACGACTGCAATGATTTTTCTGAGTTGTTTTCTTATCCGTGCTCAAAAAATCGGTGTAAATTCTGGATTAATAAAAATTTCATTTCATTTCTCTCTTGCGCAATTTGTTTTCGAATCTTTTTCCCAGGCTTCCCGGTGAAAATTACCTCTGGGATTCTACTAAATCGATGGCGCTGATCGTTTAAAAAAAACTTTATTCCCTTTATACTACTTTGAATATTCACATTTCAGAGCGCTTCATTCAAGTGCAAAGTGACTGCACATTGGCACAACGAAACTGCCTATGTTATTCAGTTTGAAGAGTCTGTGATTGCTCGAGAAAACGCTCTTCTCGATTCGAATCGATAATTAGAGAATGCGCATAAATTCATTTATTCCGTTTTTCGGGTATAAATAAACAAATTGTTCGAAGCATAAATTATTTATAAAGCTTTTTGTGTATTTAATAGAAAAATAAATAAGTTTTGTGAGATTCCTTTAGTACCTATAGAAGTGTATACTCAAAAGAAAACAATCAACTTTACAGAATGAGTTGGAAATGTGTTCGAACATTGAGAAGAGCAATATCGACAACGAATAACCAGAAGGTAACGTGAGAATGAAAAAAAACATTACTTCGAAACCGAAGAACAATGTCGTCCAGAAAAATGTGAAAACTATGACGACACTTTAAAAACATTCTTAATTTATTCCAAAAAAATTAACGTTTTAGATAAAAAATGTTCCACCAAGTATATTTATCCGGTCCCACAGATTCAGACATGTTCCTAGGGCCGGCCCTGTCCGGCCCTGCTATCAGTTTGGAGTTCACCACGAACTGTCTGTTCAGTTTTTTGACAAGAATTTGTCTATCTCGGAGAAATACCGACGGTTTCACAGAGTTAGAAGTTCTGATAACCTTGCAAACTGGCTCCGAGGCCGCCCAGGGCCGGCCCAGGAACATGCCTGCACAGATTGTATTTTGATAGCTGAATTTTTTAGATCTCGAAAATTTTGAAAACTATCCTGGGAATGTCAAAATAAAGTTCGTGTTTTTTTTCTATCAATTTTCCGGTAGAAAATCCAAAAAAAGTTCATGTTTAAGTACTGTAGTTTAGAAACTCAAAATAGCTTTGTGTAGTATGTTTTCAACTAATTGATATTTAGTTTGAACGGAAACAAATTGAAACAGTTTGTCCACGTCTACATAAATATCTGTTTCCACATGTAACTTGTCCATCAACATCATCGAAAAACGACTATACGGGTCAATTACCACCTCTTGTTGCCGACAATATTATTGAACATTTCAGGTAATTTTATCAATTTTCAAAAGAAGTCCGAGTAAATGTTGAATAAATTCAGAGTATTAGCTGATGAACAAACTATAAAGTACAGACAACTTTTGGAAAAGGCAACTGACTTTGATTTGAATAAAGCAAAACGAGTTCTTCAAGAAATTGATGAAAATGATTTATGGGTTTTTGATGTTGGATGGATAAAGTACCCTTTTGATGATTTGATAAATATTCATAAAATCGATGCTCCCAAAGACGATGTTTTGTTTTTTGACATCGAATTAGTTGTCAAAGATGGAAGACTTCCAACGTTGGCTATTGCACTCGGCAAAGATGCATGGTAATGGAATTCGAACAAAAATTTTTTTTTTGTTTTGTTTTTTTTTTGAGTGACGGGGAATATGCAAAAATTTGAATTTTGCAGGTATGGTTGGTGTAGTGATCGATTGATCAACAACACAAATGTCCCAGAAGTTTCGACTAGAAAAGATTTGATTCCGATTGGAGGTAAGTCTAGAAATACGAACAAAATTGTCTTGAAGTTCCGCCTAGTTCTTGACCGATTTCTCCACTTTCAAAAAATAAAAAATAAAAATTCAGCTGTGCCTGAGATCCGATTTGTATAGATTTATTTGAAGAGAGTTCCTGAATGGAGCCCCCTGAATAAGGTCGGGCCCAATAAATCCGGTCCGAAATACAAGTCCCTGAAAAGGGCCCAGTGATACCAGAAAGTTCCCTGGATGGGGTCCAACATCAAAAAAAGGTCCGGGCCCCCAACAGAATTTCACCTGAACGAGGTCCCAAAATGGGGCACCAGAATGAAAAAAATATGCTGAGCACGGTTTTTTGACCAAACTTTCAGGGTGATAGAGATAAAAAAATAGATTTTAGTTTTCGTGACGCAGATTTTGTCCCATTCTTGGCTCCATTCAACGGAGTACACTAAGCTATAAATCATAGAAGAAAAACATATCCCCTTTAACGCGGCCCGGTTCAAATTTCATTTATTGGTTGTAACCCGGAGGCCCAAGACTCCACCCGAAAGACACAGGCCGGGCCTTCTTTCTTTGTTTTCCGGCAGCTTAAAAAAAAACCCTGGCCCACTTTCGAATGTCATTTTCTCAGAGCCGCGAACAGAATATGTTTTCCGAAAAATTGTTTTACGCACTTGTTCGTCTAGAAAAGGCCCACTGGGGTGTTTCAATAAAAAACCGGGCCGTTCAGAGCGGGCTTCCGGCCAACACAAAATGGACTGAATCTTATCTCCGCTTCAATCCTATCATCACCATTTTAAGAAATCGGAGAGGAGAAAATTGTAATTGGTCATAATGTTGGATTCGATCGTGCTCGGTGTCTCGAAGCATACAATGTTCCAAATTCATCAAAAATTCGATTCATGGACACAATGTCAATGTCTATTCCAATGTATGGAATGGCGGATCATCAACAATCACTGTATGAGATGTATGATATCGAAGAAATCGAAGGAAATGTATGTATTCTTAGTTTGTTTTTTGTAATTAGATAATTTGACAAAATAACTGGTGATTCTATTTAAAGACGGATTGGTTGAATGCTTGGAAAGGTCGAGTATCAAAGAATTCGTTGGTTGCTGTACACGATCATCTATACCCGGACAAAGAGAGTAAGTTGAAAAAGAACGGAATGAGACATTTCTGAACTGTTTCAGTCAGCGCTGAAGGTTTTTCCAAAAAGACATTACGAGCAAGTTTTGTCAAAGATACAATTGAGAAAATTCGAGAGGACTTTCAACCTTTGATGTCATATTGTGCACGAGATAATATTCTGAGTGCCGAGATTTATATCAAATTATGGCCCGAATTCAAACAAAGATTTCCACATTCAGCAACTCTTTATGGAATGTTAAACATGGGAAACGTCTTCCTACCAATCAATTCGTATTGGAAAATGTTTTTTGATGTAAGTCCAAGATTTGAGAAAAATGAAAACTTTGTGTATTGTCAGTACAATGTTCAACTATGCGAAAAAAAGAAAACTTCATCGGCAAAAGTGATCGTAGAAGCAGCCACAATTCTATCAATTGATAATGAGTTGTAAGTATTACAGATTCATTCTATTTATTTTGATTACGTATTGTTTAGGAAAAACGAGAATGATATTTGGATGTGGTCACAAGATTGGACAGTAAAAAATAATCGAAATGTGCCAGAATGGTTCAACAAATTGTTCAAAGCTAGAAATTATTCGAAACTCGATGTTGAACAAATTGAAAATCATCATATCGTAAGTGAAAATCGATGTAGTAAAAAGTCCAAAGCAGTGAAAAAAATTGGGAAAAATTCTGATGCAATTTTTAAAGAATCGATAAACTACAGTACTCATCAAGAATTTTAGCAAAGCTCGTAATTCAGGCTCTCAAGAGTTTTCTGATTCCATCTATATTTGGTTTTATCTATGGCCCATTTCCATTGTTCAAAACTCGATCAAAAGGATGGGGATATCTGGTACCACAAACAGAAAATATCGAAAAAGGTCAATTTTGACAATTAACAGAACAATAAAAGTTACGATTTTCAGCGTTGGAAAAAGGACATGAATTTATTGATCTTCGAACTGATTTCAAACCCGATTCAACGATCAAAAAATTTTCTATCAAAAAGTTTTCTGATACAGTTCAGGAAAATATTTTCGAATTTGGTGATTTTCCGATCTCAAACGATAAAGTTGGCATTGACATGGATAAGATGGGATGTGTCAAGTTTTATCAATTAGACCATCCGGTGAGATAATCAATTAAAAAGAACGATTTTTTCGAAATAAATTTTGTAGAGTGGATCGGGAAATGTGGGAGATCCTCTAACAAAACATTTTGCAAAAGATATCCAAGAAATGGTTCTTCGACCAACTAGATTCCAAGAACAGTTTTCAATTGTTCTCGATTCAATTCAAACCACACAATTCTGGACAAGTTATAGTGAAAGGTATCGAGATGAAGTGGCAATTTATGATCCGACAAAAACATGGAAAAATGATAAAGAAGAGACGAAGATGATGGAAGGAGCAATTGCAGCTGCTGTTGTTCCAGCGGGTACTGTATCAAGAAGAAGTGTTCACAAATTATGGGTTACTCTGACTAATCAATCAACTGGTCATGTTATTGGAACTGGTATCAAAGCAATGGTACAGGCTCCAAAAGGTTATCGTTTGGTGGGAGCTGATGTTGATTCACAGGAACAGGTGTGATAGGGTTGAAAGTTTTCAGTTTTCTTGATATTGTCTCAAATTCTTAAATTCATGTTATCAAATATGTAATTTGAACTCTCCACAGCCCCCTTGTTGAAAAAGGCTGGTTCTCCGATTTTTTGGTTTTTTGAACTAAACTAATGTTTTGTATATTTTCACGATGAGAGAAACAGTTTAGGATTAGTTCTTCGGAGATATTTACATCTTCAAACTTACATCATGTTTTTTGTAAACTGTTGTCTATAATGTTTTTGAAGTTCCGACCAGTTTTTGAAGTTCCGACGTAATCCACGTACCATAAGAAGCTAGTTGGGAATAATAATAATTAAAATTCCTGTTTCCTCGGAAGGTTTATTTGAAATGAGTTATTTGAAATATATATATATATATCGATATAAATCTTTCTTTTCAAAAAGTTCACGTACTAAATGTTGACATAATTAGAAAGAAATGAGAGGAATTGGAAGCGGGCGTAACGTTGAGGCTGAAATTTTGTGTTCTCAAAACTGGATTTATAGAAAATTCGTATCGATAAGGATCAAATCTTCGATAGGTTCGAAAGTACAACCCTCGTCCACCAGACCTCGAACTTGTTCAACCCTCGACCTTTTTTTTGGTTCAACCCTCGAACTCGTTTTAGAAAAACCGTCGAACTTGTTACAAAATCCCATTTTGAAAGTTCACTAAGCCATTGTAGTAGCGAATAGGAAAAAAAAAACAAAAAAAAAGTTGTAAAACTCTCGAAACTTTCTGTTTTTAACATAATTTTTTTTAATTGAATAACCTCATTAGGCTTAGTCGAATCTGTAGAATGTAAATGAGTAGAATGAAAAATGCGTTCGAGGGTTGAACCAAAAAAAAAGATCGAGGGTTGAACAAGTTCGAGGGTTAATCATGGTCGTTTTAAAATGACAATGGTTGAACATTTGAGGGCTGGTAGATGAGGGTTGTACTTTTGACCATTTCTTGATTCTCCTTGTGACCATTTCTTCTTGACTTTTGAAAATATGATTTTCGGCATTGTGCGAGGAGGCTTGGAAAAATGAAATACGAGATGATGATCAGCGCAAAAAACTTTATCTTATACTGTATATATTTTTCAAAGTGCATCAACAGCTATCTGAAGTTTACTTATCGGATGTTTTGGGCCTTCGGAAGCAGATCTATCATATGATCTGCCCAAAAATGAGATTCAAGGACCCAAAGTCGATATAATTAGGACCAAGAAAAAAAAAACCAGAACTGTGTGTTGATTGAAATTAGTAGCTCGTGGTTAAAAAAAACCTTCGGGCCAAAGTTGACAAAGTTGTATACATCTGAGGCAATCAAATAGTTTTCTGATGATAATCTGTGTTTTTGTAGTGGCTGGCCGCGTTATACGGAGATGCGTCGGCAGAAAAACGATATGATTTAGAACATCGGGTTGCCGGTAAAACAGCCTTTTCAAACATGATGCTCGCTGGATCGAAATCTGATGGTACAGATCTACATTCAGTTGTTGCGAATCAATTGAAAATCAGTAGAAATCACGCAAAAGTAAGCATATTTCGAGAATATTCCCCTTTTTATTTTTTACTTTTTCAGACATTAAACTATGCCCGATTGTATGGTTCTGGTGAGACACATGCCGGAAAACATTTGATGAGAATTGGAGGAATGAAACAAATAGAAGCCGAGAAAACAGCCGCCCAACTATTCAAATTGACTAAAGGAGATGTTTCAAAGTTAGATACTCGACTAAATTCCAGGTTGAGTAAAACAATTTTTCAGGTTTATCAAATTGGATCCTGAATTCAATATTCTTCTAGACAAATATCTTGAATATAAAAAAATTAAAAATTTGGACGAGTCGAGATTTCTAACAATCGATGGTATTTATTATTTACCTTCGTATGCGTCTAAATATGCGTGAGTTATCATAATAATACGCGTCTTTTTTTTTTTAATATTTTACACATTATATTTCAGTGATGAAACAATTGACTTCGAAGAATGGCTTACTGTAGAATATGAATCGAAACTTGAAAACATCGAAAAAACTCGAATTATTTCTGCAATCTATGAAAAAGTGAATGAAACTCGTAAATTATTTGTTGGCGGATATGAATCATCGACTTTCAATTTTCTTGAAACATCTGCTGCCAGAAATAATTTGAGAACTCCTATTCTTGAATGCCAAATTGCTGGTACGTTTTGTTGTTGTTGTTGAACAAATTGTTGATTTTTTCTAGATTCGCTCGGAAAATTGCCACAAGGAACACCCGACTCAACATATTTCGATAGAAAATATAAAAGATCAGTAATGAACTGGGTGAGTGAAGAATTATCAGATATCCTTAAATAATGAGACTTGGGATGTTTCTGGCCGAACACATTTTTTGTTCTAATCGAAAACCGTCTAGTGGGTAGGCTTGCAAAAATAACGTCTTTACATAGAACACTAACGTCCTTTCAACTTACATTAATGCCGCAGAAGCTCGTATTGTTTTTGTTTCAATCTAAACGCGTGAACTCAGGACTGTCGTATTGGTCCAGCCCGGCCCAAACAAGAAAACGGTGATACATACTTGCAACAAAATTTAGACTTGGCAAGCGTTCATCAAGTTTTGAACGGTCGGTCAGGCCCGATATATGGTGAGTTGCAGGGCCCCTCAAACGGCCCATGGACACCCCTGCCCGAACTAGTTGACGTTTGTAAAACCGAATACAATTATATTTTCCAATGGTAAAATAACAAATCTTAATTTTTTTAACGTGACACGCCACATGTAAGATCAAAAGTGGGTAAGGGCGAATGAGCAAAATTGCAAAACAACTATCCGGCAAATGGGCGTTCGGGCGAAACTAAGGCAAGGCGTTATGAAGTGTGAAAAGGCGTTAGGGTGTTTTAAAGTGTAGCGTCCGAGCGTTTGCCGTGACAGGCGAACGAGTCGCCCATCCGCTTTTTTTGCAAGCCTATTCACTAGTCGGTATTTCAGCTAACATAAACGGTCAGATCAAAAAACATATACGTGACCTTTTCTGAATTTCTTATTTTTGAACTAAATTTTTCGGTTCAAGCCACATTCACAGAACTGTGTATGATCATTAAAAATGTGCGAACACATTGGAAAAAGAAATGGACACTGGGTGATTTTGGGGCCCAAAACTTACAGCCTGTTTGATCCTGTCACTTTCAGATTGTTCAATCATCGGCTGTTGATTTTCTTCATTTATTACTGGTCTCAATGCGATGGCTCACAGATAAATACAAAATCGACGCGCGATTCGTTATTTCAATTCATGATGAGGTAAATGATATTCAACACTCCGAAATGAGACATATAAATTGTCGTGAATCTACTGAAATTGTAAAACTACAGTAATTGTTAGTATTAATTTATAGGTTCGATATATGTGTAAAGAAGAAGATGCTCCTCGATTGGCACTTGCACTTCAATTGTCAAATTTATTGGTTAGAGCATACATTTCACAAAAAGTTGGAATATGTCAACTACCAAATGTATGTATATATTGCAAATTATAATTAGTATATTCGTTTATTTTTTTAATTTCAGAGTGTCGCTTTTTTCTCTCAAGTTGATTGTGATACAGTACTCCGAAAAGAAGTTGATACAGAAAGTATTAATCCAGATGGAAGTCGAATTGAAAATGGAACTGCTTGGACAATCGATGATTTGTTGAAACTAACTAATGGAATGTTGTGAATTTGTTCATTCTTTGTTGAAATAGGTTAGTAATTCAATGTTTTTAATTTGATAATTGAGATCACATTAACAATAAATATGAGAAGTTATTAAAATTGTAAAATTGAAGAGTTTCGACATTTTTTACACATTGGTCTACTGACTTGATACGGTATCAAAATGAGACATAAAATAGAGAAAAGACCCCAAGGAAAAAGTGCGATTGATAAGAACAAGGATGTTAGGAGTAGCCAAATGATCCGTGTCCATCGAGTTGTTCGACTGCGAGTATAGCGAGATTTCTAAACATTTTTCAATCAGGTGTTTTATTTGTTTTTCACTCACACAACTTTTACACAATCCGTAGTCATTGGTGTTTATTGTCGAACTTTCTATATCGATTTGACTTTTTTCTTTTTGTAAAAGTGAATTTGATTCGCTTGTTTCGTAAGCTGGAAAGTATGAATGTGTTGAATTGGTATAGTCTTTCAAGGATGTGTTTGGATTAGTCTAAGCCGCAAAATTTCAAAATCAAGCCTGTAGAGTATGTTACAAACAGTGGAGGCTCGTGTCTGAGTTTTCACTCATGAACAAAAAAGAAACATTCTGATGGATCGAAAACAAGAAAAATCTTGACGAACAGAGTCGCTGAATCATGAAAAACAGTTATAAAACAGGGCGGGCTTCAACATTCTTCACAAGACGAACAAGCGAATGAGTTTGAACGATCCGGGCTTGTCCTTTTTGCATGAAATTATGCGAATTCGGAAAATTTCAGAACACTGCCCATTTCTCACTCACTTGGTCCTTCCCCTTCTAGAAATTGATCTAACTCAGGATACTCGATCGGAACTATCTGAAAACAGCAAAAGGATCAAATCAAACATAATATGAATCGAAAAACTAACAGGTTCCTCTTGTTTCTGTTGCACACTTCCATAATAAGAAGTTATGAGCCATTCGTGTAAATCATCATAACCTTTATTATTATACGAAATTGTTTGCCGATTGAAAGATTTATATTGAATGAATGCACTTTCATCAAGATCATCTTCAGAATTATCATCCACTTTTGAAAAATGTGGTAAAGAATCAAATATTCGCAAACGACTTGATGTTGAATCAAAACTTCTGAAATTCAGACTTTATCAGTTCAAAAAAGGGCAGAGGCTAACTTTTGAAAATTTGAAAATGTTATGTTTTTTGATTACTACTATCAGTTCATTTTGTGTCTTGATTGACATAATAATGTTTCTTTTTCTTGGAAAAAAAGTAAATTATCAAAGATGAGAAAAAGTTCGTATCTTTATTAGATTGGTGAGAAATGAAACAGTAATAATGACATAAAAATAGCCATAAATGTCTGAAAATAAAACATAAAAATGATTAAATTCCAAGTGAAAAACTATTTTGAATTGAAAATTAGTTAGAATGAACTGACTACTGTAGTTTATAGTCTTCTCGAGAAAACTATAAACTAAAACATTGTTTTGTTCTATTTTGTTTAATGTTTACTAGCAGGCATGTTCCAGAACCAAACGCTTCTCTATGAAAAAAAAAAACATTTGTGTATTTCAGAAAAGTTCTGAATTTTGACTCCAAACGAGACGTTTTTTCAGAATTTTAGGCGCCCGCGAAATTATTTTTGAGGGTGAAAAAGAAATTATTTTTGTTTTTGAGATAAAAACGAGTATGAAAATAGCATTTTGACCTGTTCTTTAATATTCAAGTTTGAAAAGATAAAACTTTTAGTCAGAAACGATATAATTACGAAATTACCCAGAGCGGGACGACTTTTTGGCTCATGAAAATCCAAAACGAAAGTTCTGTAGACACATACGTTTGTTAACCAAGAAAAAAAAATCCGGAACACATTGTGTATTTTTGTATCTCAAAGTTTTCGCACATTTTTCTAGATCAGACACAGTTTTGTGGATGTGGCCTAAACCGAAGAAATATAATCTAAAAATGAGAAATTCAGAGAAATAGGCACGAAAAATATTTTGACCTACATGAAAAAACTTCAAAATTTTGAAGACCTAAAAACTTAGCTACTAAAATACACACTTCCGCGGAAGTGACATGACGAAAGAATTGAAGATAAAAAAAAATAACAACAAACCTTGTCGGTGTCAGCATTGTCGATAAACCGGAGAAAAAAAGTGTATATTATTTTTATTAAAATAAATAGTGAGATGATTGAATGTGAATGTTTTCTATGTCTGAATGAACATATGAGTGGAGTCTGTGTTGTATTCATTGATAAGATAAAATAAAACAGTAGGAGTGCATAATGTTGTGGGCGGAGCTCAAAATGTATGTGTTGTACATTAGTAGGTCATTCCAACAAAACAAATATCCTCGTGTTTCGGTATTCATATGTATTTACATCAATATCAAAAATGTTTTTATAATAGCTATCAAAAATTTTCTAAAATATTGGCAGAAATACTTTCATGCACTTTTGGTCAGTGCTCGAGGGATTTTTGGGAAAAAAGTAATCCTCGAGGAAAGTTTCAAAGTTTGTGGGTTCCGACTCGCGACTCTATCTAAAGTAGGCCTGAAACTGCTCTAATGCAGCTCTGAAGTTCTACCTCGTGAACTAGATATAAAGCAGCTCTAGAATAGAGCAAGCTAAATCATGCACTATCTATATCTAAAGCAACCCTACACTGCACTGTGGCAAAGTACTGTGTCGAAGTCGGAACAACTTCCTGTTATTTATGTTAGGGTCAACTTGATGTTGGAATATTGTTTTGATTCAGACAACTATTATTTTCTTCCTTCTTGGATCTTCTGTTCTCGTTTCAATAAAATCCAATTGTATAACTTAAATGGAATCTCGAGGCAAACTTCATCCAGTTCGAATTGAACGTTCAAGTAAAAACTTTTATCCAAGAAATATAAATACTACTGAGAAACAGTAAACTATTCTTTTCTATTCAATGCAGCCTCAAAAGCACCGAAAGCCACAAGTAAATACGTACGTAAATCATTTAATATTTATGAAAAATGACGTTCCTAGCGTTTCACACAAAAAATAATTTTAAACTCCCTCCCTTGTTCGCTAGAGCATACTTTCTCCTATGAGTTCGTTCGTTCAATTTTTTTCCGTGGCCCCGTGATATTTTTCCATTTCTTTGAACTCAAATTTTTAAGACAGAAATATTTTAGAAGTTGGATGGAAAATGGCGAATAGTAACGAATTCTTCAGTTTACTTCAAAGAATAGTTGCCACATATGAGGTTAGTTAATTTCAAATTTAGTTTCTAGAACGGGAATTTTTGCAGACAGATACATCATCGTTTTATGCTAAAAAAGATAGAATGAATTCGAAATTTTCTGGCCGGTTCAACTACTCGGTTTTTGCAAGTAAAATCTTTGGAACTATCCCTACTGACGAGGTTTGAACATCTGTGTCTTATATTCGTTTTGTTAATGTTTATTTATAGGTTGGTCGGACATATGTTGGCCTGTTTGATGTTTCTGAAACCTACATGCATTCTACAAGAAAAAGCTTTTTGCGAGGCCCAGGAGCGCACTATAGTAAAATATCTGTACCGGAGTTGCTCATAAACGTGAGATATTAACAACAACAAATGTGATACCACAAAATTTTACAGATGATACTAGCTTATCAACTTCCACGACATCAAACAGAAAGTGAAAATGGAAATCGAAGAAGAAGTAAAGTAAGCTTGACCTCCGACAAAAACAGTTCCCTCTTTTTTTTTCCACAGAAAACCATTCCTCCACGCGTTACTTTAACACAAGAGCAATCGGAGTGTCTAGCCAGTTCTATGCTTAAAGTACCACTTGGAGCTGAATCGAATCTTTGGAAACAAATCAGATACGTGTTAAATCCGACAGGCGGCAACAAGATGATAAAATTTTTCGAAACAAGTGTTTCGTCAATGACTGAATCTGGTTTGATCAGGTAGCCTTTTTCTTTGTTGCCAACAGAAATTGTTATTTTTCAGCTATGCGGCTCTATCCTTTTTTATGAAAGATGAAAGAGTTCGACTCGCGTTGAAACACCCATCAACCATATTACAAGCGTTGTATCTCGGTCCACTCGAAGCCAATACTATTGAGGTACAAATAACTTATAAATGAAAAACATTACTTTACAAGAAAACTATGTGTCATATGTTTTCATGTAAAAACACTGTATAATGTCATTTCCATCGAATTTGCTCGAGAACGGAAATAACACAATTTTCAGATGTTTGCGTCGAATCGTTCGGATTCATTCAGACAGCAATGCCATCAAACAATCAGAATGGCTTTTGAAGCATGCAGAAACGCTGATTACTTTGCGTAAGTTCTGAAAGATACTTTTTATTTTTGTTTTAAGATTGAAATTTTGAACATAACTGGCCGAAGAGTGAAACAGGGCCATTTTTATTGTGAAATTCTTCAATAAATACGTATGGGTCACGCTACGAAAACTTGAAACTATTATGTTTCTTCAAATTTTTAAACATTTTTCTTCGCTTATTCGTTTCTTAATCACCATTCGGCTTTTTGAGAATTTTTGGGACCACCTTAGCCCAGGTATGTTTTTGAAAAAGATTGCCTGAAATAGATAATCCTCATGAAATTATCCACGTAAAAAATGAGGTACAAATTTACTTTTTTTTCAAATTTCTTCTGAAAATACACGTAAAACTTCGGTTTTTTAAAAAATTCTATTTTTCAATTCGATGCCAAACTCTTTAAAGACACCCTATCACTCAGAAGTAGTTTTTTCGAGTTCATAAAAATCTCAAAATTGAAAACTTCAAATTTCGATGTATTTAGTTCAAAAACCCAAAAATGTTTGAAAGAAAAAACAAAAAAAAATTTGCCGTGGGTTACTGTACCCACACACACACACAAACGGTGTTTGCGGCCGCCTATCTTCCTGAGAACGAATTCAAAAACAGTTTTTTTCTTTTTTTTCGACCTCACAAAGTACTTTTTTCAATTTTTGAATTTCACACATCGAAAGTTGAAGTCTTCAATATTGAGATTCTGATAAACACGAGAAATTAATTTCTGAGTGACAAGGAGTCTTTAAACTTCTAATACTCTATGAAAATAGTTTTTTTCTCTAAAATTCGAAAACTTGACAAAACTTCGACCTATTTTTTCATTACCTTAATTTTTTTCTCAACGTAAGTAGTACTGAAGTTTTTTCAATTTATAAATTTATCATTCTCCAAAAATTTAACTTCGATCTTCATTTCATACATGGCCTTATTAGATATCAACATTTTTCGAATTTTCGCCGTTAAAAGTTTGAAAATTTTTTCGCCACTCAGAGATTTAGAGTTTTAAAAACGATCGTTATAACGACAAACAAACGACAAAACAAGGAAAAAGTGTTAAAAACGAAAAAATATATAAATTATTAAAAAAAATTATAATTTTTTAAAATTTTCGTGGCGTGACCTTTTCATTTTAACGAAAGTGTCACTGTAAAATTATTACAAAAAATGTCACGATATCTTTGTCTCTTCTCGGCCAGGTTCATGACCGAAAGTAATCGGATCGATATTGTTTTCAAAATTTCAGAATGTATAAACCGGCAAACATTCATCCACAGCACCCAGATTCCGTTCTATTTTCCAATTTCGTGTCGCATGTAAATTCATTGAGGTCTGCATTAACAGGAATATCAGCCCAAGAACAACAAATTCCTGTTAGTTGGGCAATGGCTGCACTGAAAAAATTTGGACAAAAACGATACAATGAAAATGTATGTTTGTACTGAGAAAAAAGTTGTGTGTAAAAGATCATATAAAAAATGGTCAATTTCTCGATATTCGTATTTTCTGAGCGAGACATGGTCATCAAGTTTTGAACTGTATTCTGCACGTTTTTCTTGTCGAAAATTGTGATACTGATAATTTTTTGAAAACTAATTCATTTATTCCCGTGTCCCTTTTCTTACGATAGTTCAAAAACGAATAACGTTTAAAATTTTCCAGACATGGCAAGATGAACAGTTATACGATCTTATTTGGACAATTTTGGCTCAAAGACCGCATCTAAAAAAGTTAGTCTTATTTTTTTTCTTCCAAAAATACAAAAATGATCAAAAATCAAATGTTGCTAATCGTGAAAATTGTAATAAAATCATTTCAGACATGTATGTGACACTCTCGACACCAAGTTCAAAGATAAAGACGCTGCCGCATACTGGAGAAAGATGCAGCCACAACAAATGTCAAGAATTTACATAAATAATATGTAAGAACATTCGAAAAACAAAAAATATATGTCGTTTTTCTACAGGAGAGTTAGCAATGTTTCACCACTCTACAATTCTACGACATGTTTGAATTTTCCGTCTGAAATGATAGTGAGTTGGAGAAGAGGGCCGGAATGATGTTGAGAAAAAACAAGTAGATGTGCTTGAAACGAAAAGTACGACCATCACATTGTTTATGTACGACCTGACATGCTCGTGTCAGTTTTATCAATTATTTCATTTCGGTCACCTACTTGTGAAATAGGTGTCCTTACGATTTTTAAAGCCGTAACATTTTCAATCTCATTTTATGGCCCAGAAATTAGTTGTGTTTGTTTTATCTAAAACAACATTGAAATCAGTTTTTTTGTAGAGTCACTAACTTTCGAACTTTTGACCAATTTTGGTAGGGTCGCTAACTTTCCAGAGGGAGTAATGCGCCATTTTTTTTTATGTACAGGGGTGTCGTTTGGGCAGGGCCGACTCGGCCCGCCCGTTGAGAACTTAATGAACGGGCATGGCTTGGCAAGATCAAATTTTGTTGCAATTAAAAAGGTTGTGGGGGCAAAAACCTTTTTACATCGTTTGGGCCTTATGTGGGCCGAACAAGAAGTTCCGTTGGTTTTTTAATTTTTACCGCGGGCTTGAAGAGCCCGTATTTTCTTGCTTGGGTCGGGCTAGCCCGGTCAGCTCGGCACAAAACGACACCCCTGGTTATGTATGATCATGATCATTTCAAAAAATTGCAGGCCATTAATATGGTTTCGAACCAATCTCAAATCCTTGATTTTATTTCGATTTTAAAACAACTCACTCGATGTGGCAAAATAAAAGTTGGCGTTGATGCCGAATGGAGTGCATACTCGTTTCCTAGCAGGTAAAAATCGTAGGTTCGCGAAGTTTTCTGAACAAATTTCTTGCAGGGCAACCATTCTACAAATCGGGTTGCGCGATAGTGTTTATCTGATCGATTTAGATTCGAAACAAATATCAACAGAATCGTATCATGAATTGATGAAAACACTATTCGAGAATGAAAACATCATTAAAATTGGTAAGAATAAACTTTTTATGTTGGAAATATTAGAGTTAATATATTTCAGGATTCAGTTTCGGTGAAGATTTGAGTCAACTTCGAGCCAAATTCCGATTGTGTAAATCTTTGTATAATGCGAAGTGTGTCATCTGTATCGGTAAGATGATATCGAAATGTATCGAAGAAATCGATCGATTGGAAGATGCAGAACAATTAAAAAATGAATTACTTCCACATTTGCAAGACACCGAAGAAAAAAAAGAGAATTGTGAGAAAAGTCAAGAAACCCAGACATCGTTCAGTCACAATTCAGCAGATGAGAGCACATCGGCTGATAGATCAATGGATTCAAAATTAGATGAATCATTAGATGAAGGTGAAAAAACAAAATCGTCAAAGGTAATATTTTCAAACTTTTTTGAAAGAAAACAAAACATTTTTTTATTGTAGATAGCCAAACAATCAATGTTTCTGAACAAAGGTCTATCTTTCATATGTGAAAGAATACTAGGAAAACCACTCGATAAAACGGAACAATGCTCAGTTTGGGACAGAAGACCATTAAGAGCAAATCAGGTAAGATGTAGATATCACAGGGTAAATGATGTGCTGAATAGATTCAGAATAGAGTTTCCTAACGTGTGTTTCACCCGAGGTATGTTTCGAGGTACTCTAACTTTTTTCCTAGAGAGTTGTGACGCTTAGGATTCTGTAAATTTACATTTAAAGTACATACCTATCATCTGACAAAATTAAATAAAAAGTGTCGGCCTCGCGGACTTCCCTTGTAAGATTTATTATCGAGGTCCAAACAGTCCCGGCTTTTTTCAATGATCATAATTCTCGATCTTGATTATCCGATTTGAACAGGAACTCATAGTGTTTTTACAGCTTCGATATGCTGCTATGGATGCTCATTGTATGGTGATGTTATACGATAAATGTGAGAAAATATTCTCTCGACTTGATGTTGATATCAATAGTTATATTGGTGCTCAACCACCACTTAAAGTATCTCTACCGTTGTTAACTGAATATCCTCTGTAATTTTGAAATTTCTTGTTGTTCCGGAAAACTGTTAATAATTTATTATCATGTATAAACCACATTATTTGAGTTTTTTTTCATTCCAAACTTTTTCTGAATTACCGGATTATATTTCAATGTATTTGATTTTTATTGTTTGTTTTTCGCAAATGTTTCAAAAATTTCTTAATAAAATAATTGTCTTACATAATCGCTGATCAGTTATAGCCAAGATTAGATAACTGAACCGGTTCAAAGTTTTTTTTGTTCATGAATATCTGAAAAAATTAGGTGTTTGGGCGTTTCAAAAGGATAGCGACCATACCAAGTTTTCGACGCGAATATAAATACAAAAAACCAATTCAGAACACAATTTGTTTCGCATTTTTCGTTTGCGTCTTTCTTTTTGTTCGGCCTGGTTTTTTGTGATGGAGACGGATTCGAATACGAAGGTACGGTTCAACAAAACAAAAGTTTTGCAAGCGGGGTCCTTTCCGAGTTACCTTAGATTTTTTTCCTCTCAAAAGAAGCTCAAAGGGTTTCATGCCGTTTTTTCAACACAACCTTTTTTTGAATCGAAAATAAACAAGTACAAAATGGATTTTTTGAAAAATTTCAAAAATACACGTGAAAATTCCGATTTTCTTTTTGAAATTTTAATTTTATTAGTGACGCCGATTTTTTACGTTCATAACCACAGAAAAATAAAAAAAATAAAAAAATTACATCACAAGTGAGTATCACAAGTATCAAGCTGAAAACTGTGCAACAACGAGTATTAGTGATCCTTTTTATTGCTCTCTTTTGCGCTGAGAATAGTGCGTGTATCTACGAAATTTCGCCGAACATTTGAAGACAATGTTTGGAATGTACTGTAGCTCAGCCTCTCTGGTTTTCTCGGCCATTTTTATTTTCTTCGAATATAGTATATTGCTCACTTATCAGAACAACAATAGCAAAACAAACAATTTTTCGAACAAGTTCGAATGAAAAATCGATGTTTAGTTAAAAATTGTAAAAACGTATTGCAGGCGTACCGAATTATCGGATATGCGAGTGTAACTCTCTCAACTTTGGTTATCATCTCAATGTGTGTAACTTTTCCAATTATTCATTCATACATTCGTGAAATTCAAAACTCAATGAAAATAGAAATGCATCAATGCCAAAACTCTGCAAAAACACTTTGGATTGATGTATACATGTTGAAACAATCAGTAGCATCATCAAACAGAACATCGAGACAGGCTGGGTACGACTATTCAGGAGACGAGGTATAAATTCCTAACAAATACCATTTTGAAGTCATTCGGTTCTTATTATTTGCAGCTTACAACACAGTTTGCCCCACCTCCACTTCCAAAAGGATCTGTTGATAGCGTTGAATCTAATGTGAGATTAAATAATAGTTTACATTTTTAATACAAAAACGTGATCGGGGTTTCAGCCTTATGATGGTCCACCCGCTCCAACACCTATTCCCGAAACAACAACTACAGTATACGAGACTACCGAATTAAAACTACCAGAATCTACAACAAAAGTCATAGTGACTACAACAGAACAGCAAACAACACAAAAAACAACAACTGGATATTCAGAAGAACCTGAACACTCGACAATTCCAGAAACAACAACATCCCCCTCATCGCCATCATCAACATTGTCATATTCTGAAAAAGAAGAAGAAGAAGAGACAACTGAAACTCCTGTCAAAACAACAACACTTTCCTATTTGAAATCAACAGTTGGTGTTGATCTAAATGAATCAGAAGATCATATCGAAATTCCGGAAGAAGAACATGAACATGAAGTTCCAACAAAACAGACTTGCGATAATTGTTGTTTGCCTGGACCTGTTGGACCAGCCGGTGCACCAGGAAGACCAGGATCACCAGGTAAAGCCGGAGTTAACGGATATCCAGGTAACCCCGGACGAGCTACCAAGAAACCATGTGTCACTCCAACGCCACCTCCTTGCCCACCATGTCCACAAGGAACATTAGGACCTGCCGGTCCACCAGGACCACCAGGAAATCGAGGAGTACAAGGTCATTATGGAGAGAAAGGTGTTCAAGGACCACCCGGACCACCGGGTCAACCAGGAAGACGAGGTGAAAAAGGAAAATGTGGACCGGCTGGAGAACCAGGTACACCAGGTGAAGATGCCAAGGATACCGAACCGATTGTCGGACCACGAGGTCCACAAGGATCTCAAGGACAAAAAGGACCGATTGGGGCAAACGGATTGAACGGAAAAGATGGTGAACATGGAGATATTGGGGAAATTGGAGAGAATGGAGATGATGGACCGAATGGAGAGAATGGTGTGCCAGGTAATCCTGGAAAAGATGGTATTGATGGATCAAGTGGTGAAAAAGGAATATGTCCAAAGTATTGTAGTGCTGATGGTGGAGTATTTTATGAGGATGGAACAAGAAGATAAAATAAGAACAAACACGGTTCACAATTTTATACGAGTAGTTGTTTATCAAATAAATTATTTTTATTTTTCTGTGTTTGAATCGGGTTTTAAAATACAAGACCAAATTGTTTGTTGGCATGAATTAATTTAATAAACATCCACGTTTCACGTGATCGACCTGACACGTATCTCATTTTTGTTCGAAAAAATATTTGTTCAATTCATCATTCTCGATTTTCGAACAAGGAGAACTGGTGAGGTAAGACTGAATTGATCTCCAATAAACATCAAATTTTTCAGGACTCTATTACCTGACGATTATCTAGTGTTCATCAAATCCTTTCAAAGATGTGGAACACCTTCAAGATAAGTTTGTTTTCATATATTTTCGAGCTAGTTCAAATCAGAAATAATTGAAAGCTGAGTACAGTTCTAGTGAACACGGTGTGCAACATTTCTCTGAGCGAGTACCGTCTACCAGAGTCCGAGTCCGACTCCATTTGACCGTTTCGGTCGAGTGAGGATGCCTATTTGGCGACCTTTTGGAACAGACCCGAAAGCAGTGACGAGAAATGTTTATAATTGGGCTTGCCGCCTGTTTTACATCATGAATTTGGAAAACGTTCAGGCAAATTTCTTGGTTCCGATTTGTTCATTTTTTATAGAATTGGAACACATTTTTGATACTATTCTGATTTTTCCAGGTTTGTTCGAGATACGGATAAAAATACTTTAATACATTCAGTCGACCGAAGTTATTTTTGTGCCAAATTGCAGTTCGATATTGTTGAAATCAAGCAAGATCCGCGTTGTCGTAGCAACATTACACCATCGTGCACAGGTTGAGAAATTATGATGTCCCTGCTATTTCAATTTTTCCCGCAGGGTTAGTGAGTGAGAAAACTTAGAAAATATTTAGAAGAATTCTATTAAAATGTTTTTTTTTTTTTGAAAATTGCAGGAAATTTTATATTGGATAGATAACATAATTACTGGAAGATTTGTCAAAAAAACTGAGTTCTCCATGGGGTCTGTGAGTAGAGTTATGACCGTGATGTTATATTGTAGATCTAGTTTCGATTCTTTTTAGGCGTTCTGATTCTGCAGCTTCCGCCGCGGAAAATTGCAGGCCCAGATTTCTGACCCATACAACCATTTCAATGATCATACTCTGGTAGAAGACCGGGCTGAATACAGTATTTTTCCATTGAATGAAACACATTTTGATCTCTTCTACATCCAGATGGATTTTCTGTTTTTCAGTCGGTCAAAAAAGTATTATGGACCTATTCGTGACAATAAACAAAAAGAAAAAAAAATTAAATTTGCCAATGCGCGCCATTAAATTTATTTTTTTTCTAGAAAAATTTAATGAAAATTTCAAAGGCGCATAGATTTTCCCAGGTTGGTCTCGCCACAACTCGAACAAATCATCATTTTTTTCAACTTTTTTTGAGAAAAAGATTAAATTTTATTAAATGGCGCGCATTAGCAAATTTAATTTTTAATTCAATTTTTTTCTTTTTTTTTCATTGTCACGAATAGGTCCAGTAGAGTCCGTTTCTGGGCGGGCTTTTTCTAATCTTCAAAAAAAAAAAACCCGGGCCTGGCCAAAATTACCCATCGTTTTTTTCTTCTTGAAAATTTCAAAATGTTTTTCGCATCAGATCAAAACTGTCGAAATTAAATGATTGAGAATGCACATAAATGTTTGAATTGCTGACGGGCCTAATCGCACTTACATGTGTCCGGAAAGGCTCAATTTTTTTTTGAAAAACCTTTCAGTAATCATATCTATCCACAGTGCTTCGCACTTGAAGAACGGATCGCTCCTTTACATTTTTTTTTCGGAAATCGGAAATTTTATTTCAATAATTTTTCAACGTAATAATATTCATTAAAATCAACTACATTATACTACATGTGAAATTGGGAAAAAAAGGATCAAGTCCTGAGACAGAGAACAAAAGTGAATAAAAACACCAGAAGATTCGAAAAAAAATGAATAAATAAAGTAAAGCTATGTATAAAGCCAACTAAAACAAATTTCAAACAAAAGAAAAACAAAACACATTATTATGAGAAGATTACTGTATCAAATGATACAAAATATGCGACAGAGAAGGAAAAAAAGACGATTATTTTGAGAATCCACGAATGTTTTCGGAGCTCGAGTTGCTCGAATTCGGTGTCATTGGATCTGATTGAACATTGTTGACATCGAGTGGATTTCTCATGAGTAGATTGAGAATGTCGGAAAGAGAAACACAACCAATTGGTTTGTTGTCATGAATGACAAATGCAGTATGAGATGTTGCGATAAGAAGAGTATCCAAAACAGACCCGATTGTATCTTTTGATGAGATCATGATATGGCTATTGCATTGTTCAAGAATCATATCAATTCGAGTTGATTTCATCCATTGCTGCAAATATTTTTAGAAATTCGTTTTTTTTTTCGGATCTCATTTGATACATACCTTTGGAGACGGATGATCAGCTGGAAGAACATTACAGATATCGCGTTTGGTGAGAACTCCAACCATCTGTAAAAATTAGAGATATTTCATCACAGTTTGTGTGTTTTTTTCACTAAAAAGTGATATGACTTTTTTTTTTGAGATCGCGGACCAGGATAAGTAGTTTGTTTCCTACACTAATCGTTGGGTACAATTGGGTCCAATTTTTTCTCTGTCAAACTAACATTTTTCTTGTCATCCAAAATTGGCATTGTTGAGAATCTGCATCCGATCATTTCTTCAACAGCTCTCCAAACTGGCGAATGTTTCGAAACTGATTTGATGTCAGTCCAGGTTCCGATTGAGGACATCGCAATTGGACGACTCAACCATTGAGCGAAATGGAGAGAACGATTCTGAAATCAAGGCTTGTCATCGATCGAGTCATTTCCAACAATTAATACCTGTTTATGAATAGCAGAGATAACACGACGAATTGTGATCATATGAACAACATTTCCCAATTCATCTCGAACTGCGACACGGTGCAATTTGTTCGATACCAACTCGTTGCATGCTTCCCAGATTCTGTCAAATATTCGGTTTTTTTCTTCATTTATTTCGAAAAACTAACTTTGTTGAAACATCCACACTAACAAGACGATTTCCCGACAAAATGTCACTGACAAGCAATTGATTTTTCTGATCAGATTGAAGACAATTGAAAAGATCAGTTAGAGTCACAATTGAGCAGAGCTCTTCTTTTTCCGAATCCCATACAAGAAGACTTCCCACTTTCGATTCTTTCAGAATGGAAAACGCTTTATGAGCCGTGATCTTTTTGTCGACGACATAAATTTTCGAAGCTGTTGGGCACAATTCATAAACATCGACCACTTTCATGTATTGACGATATGGATCAGCTTGTTGGTCTGAAAAAATAGATGAATAGCAATTATTGAGAGTAGAAATTACCGATGAGACCAACAACATTTACAGACAATGGGCGAGAAGTTTTGCGGAGGATCAATAGATCTGAGCTGTTTGAGCGGGGACGACGAAAGGCCGCCTAGAAATCACATTCTTGTTTGTATCAAAGTCTTTCTCACAAACTCACATCATCATCGTAAAAGCTTGTATGTTTGTCACGAAGATCATAAACTTCTTCAACGTTACATTCGGGAACCTGAACTTTTCTGCCTCCAGATTCACGGCTTCGAAACATTCTTTCACCCAAACTACCACTTCTTGGATGAAGAAACTCTCGAACACCTCGAATTAAGATACTTATCTCGAAGTACTATGTAGAATCAAACTAACTGTTCAAAAGAGAAGGACGTCTTTGTGCAGTGGTCGAAGCGAGACGACGACGATCGATTGACATGTCTGAAACACAAAAGATAAATTGTTCATCATTCTTTTTTTCATTTTCCATACCCATATCTTCATCTATTCTTGAAAGTGTTTCAATGATCTTCTCAAAGCTCTCCATGATTTTTTTTATTTTCAAAGTGAAACGAAAAAAGAGAAAAAACAGAAAGTGTTTGTATTTTTGGGAGGCAGTATAAATAAAAGAAAAAAAACAGAGAAACATCTGGAGCTGAATATGGTAAACATGTTGTTTTGTTATTTCTCCTGAAGGGCGAAACAAAGAAAAACAAAGAAAGTTCGAAAAATGTGACAAAAACATTGGTGGGAAAAAAAAGGGTAAACAACGAAAGAGAATGGGCAAATGGACCGGGAAAAAGGGTTTCGAAAAAAGAGAAAACACATATCGTGTTACTAGGTAAAGTAGATGTTTTGTTAAAAAGGGAAACTAACAAATAATGTTTGTTGGATTTTGTCACATTTTTCGAGATGGACCTCCATCATCACAAATAGTTTGGAGATCATGCAGAGGCATCACACTGATGCAAAGACCAGATCACAATACTTAAAATCAAAAGATGGCCCGGTTTGTATTTGAAAAATACCGAAACAAAGAGGTGTGATGGGAATGCAAAATGTATATTGGAAACATTTCCGATTGAATAGAAAACTAAACGATTGGAGCTTAGTGCCACAACAGATCTTGAATTTTCGCTGAAACTATCACTCATGAAAGTATGAAAATATTTCATTTGGTTCTAAAAATAGTTTTCCGATACTACATAGATGAATGTAAGAACAATGACAAACAATGTGCGATTTTTTTTTCAAATTTTGATCTTCTGAATAATCCAAACGACAGGAGATATTTCACTCAAAAAAAGGTGTGTACACAAATATATTTTCGAATCTCGATGTTTTCACAAACTTTTGAAGATCACACTACTATTTTTTCCAAATAAACTTTTTTAATATGTTATACGTTTTCCTCATAGTTCTAAATTCTCAGTTTTTGGACTTCCTATTTCTCACTGTTTTTACAAATTCAACATACACATAGTTTGAGCGGAGCGGGATACTGAAAGTGATTTATGAGTTGTCCGCAAACCCATAAAACTCAAACAATGAAAGTGCAAAAACACGTATCGAAATAAATAATCATGGTGTAAACCGATCGCCGTTCACAGACCACTTCCGTTTAGAGTACTGTAGTTTGCGAAAGAAAAACAGCGAACTAACCGGAAGCCGGTGTGTAGATATTCTTGGATTGTAGAGATGTGTTCGTATTTCCTCCTCCACTACACCCCTTCTCGATCATTGTCATTCGATTCATCTAAAATTAAAAATTTTGTATCTATTTTTTCGACTTTGTAAAAAATGGAAGAGTGTGCGATGATGAAGGTGTAAAATTACACAAACAAACAAAAACTGTTTTTGAAATGAAAATGTTGAAAATAAATGATGAAAAATAACAAAACTTATTTGAGATGAATTGGAATAAAATGAAATTTTGATGACGAAATTGGATAGATAAGATGAAACAGAATAGAGTGGCAATTCAGAAGGACAATGCACAATGTCACGCGATGTCACCAACACATTTCAAATATTATTGAATCGGATTCTTTGAAACAATTGTTTTATTTATCAACGATTGATAACGAAGACTACTGTAGTTTCCGACATTGGACCATGGAAAAAAAATAATATATATTTAAATATATATTTAAGACATAAGAACAGGGATATTTCTATTTTGTTCATGATTTTTTTCCGGGGCGATAAGCCAACTTGGACACAAACAGTGGTGATATTAAAGCCCCGACTTTTGAACGTCAGTTTCGGAGAACCGGGTATAGATTTTTTTCGAAAAAGGTGTGGAAACTATTTCTACTATCTTGGTCTTCTAGAAAAAATAGTATTTGTATATGTAAGTACTGAAACTCCTGATATATTCAAGGTCTGTTTCCGGCCGGGATTTTTGCGGCCTTCAATGAAAAAGCCAGGGGCCCAGCCGCTCTGAGCGGGCCTCCGACCAGTCCAAGACAGCCCAAATCTCACCCTTGGACACAAATTTGCAGTCAGAGCTACAGCTTCAATATCCCAACATCCATGATAAGAACACAATACAAATGTAGTTTGCGTCGAAATGTTCATACGCGCTGAGTGAGTGTTATTTTGCCAAAATGGGGATAAACCAAAAGGCCTGATATTTTTGTTTTTATTCTTATCCCATGTACTAGTAATCTTACTTAGAATAGTTGAAAATAACACTTAGAATCTATAATTTTCTCGTTATTAATCTGAGACCTAAATAGCACTGAACGATGAACTCAAAAATCAAAACAAAACTTGATTTTCGAAAAACATGATGATTCGAAAACTGTTATCGTTGCGACCAGGGGAGTCGTGTGGGCTACCCACGTGTATTCAAAGCCTGCCTTATGTTGAGCCGGGATCGCCCTGTTTAAAACGGACGTTAGCAGGAGTGATTCTCATTTGGGGGGGGGGGGGGGGTGTTCCTCACAGAGAAAAAGGTACGGTTGTTAGATTAGGCCGCCAATTGTTATATTTTGAACAATTCCGTTTTTTTTTGCACTCGGTAAATGATGTTCTCTAAGAATCACTCGCATCTGGAGTGGGAATCGAAATCTTCGAATTTTTTTTGTTAGAATGTTTCTCCGAAAAAAATCAGGAATCTCATGGACCTATTCATGACAATTAAAAAAAGAAAAAAATTGAATAAAAAAATAAAAATGCCAATGCGCGCCGAGGAAAAAAATTTATATTTCTTTCTCAAAAAAAAGTCACGAAAAATGATGATTTATGCGAATTTTGGGTAGATCAAACCGAGAAAATCTCTACGTCTTGGAAAATGCCTTGAATTATTTGATTTTCTCAGTTTGATCTACCCAAAATTCGCATAAATCATCATTTTTCGTGACTTTTTTTGAGAAAAAAATATAATTTTTTTCCTCGGCGCGCATTGGCATTTTTATTTTTTTATTCAATTTTTTTCTTTTTTTAATTGTCATGAATAGGTCCATCAAAAATCCATGATAGAAAACTCCACAATATGTAATTCACAACTAAAAAAATATTTTTGATCATTTTTCGAGATCAGACACTCTTTTGTAAACGCCTAAATCGAAGAAATATCATTCAAAAACAAGAGACGCAAAAAGATCACGAGAATTATTGTGATCTACCGATGAAAAATTGTAAAACTTCGGAGGCCTAAAGAATTGGTAGTGAAAAAAAATACACACAGTGCTAGTCTGATGAAAAAAGACGGAACTCCGTGCGAGGCCCAAGTGGGCTCGTTTTATCAGAAAAAGAGAGGAAAACTGACAATGAGACACGAAGAATACGTCAGAGACGGTAGAGAAACAAAATCCAAAATTTCACAAAACTGATTCGAGGACTACAGTAGGCTATGAAAAATTAAATATCTACTCATTATCTGAATAGATGTGCGAAAAAAGTGAAAGAATAGTTTCATAATACAAAAACCGAGAAACTCAGAAAATTGTGAAGAAAAATACTCTGATTTCGACCAAAAAAACTAATTTTATAATTAGGTGTAGGAGAATTTGGTCTTCAAAGTATACTGTAGTCTATTTATATACCTCAACTTTGTTTCTCTCAATTTTGCCCAAAAACTCTTTCAGACCCAAAAACACATATGTATGAATAAATAAGTCTTATCAGTATCAAAATGTTATTGAAAAGTACCGAAATAAAATAAAATAACATAGAAAAGATGGCCGAATAAATTTCGGAATGTTAGGCCATTTTAAAAAAGATGGAAGAAAGAAAAAAAGGAGAAGGAAGAGGAGAATGGAGTGTTTGAAACAAAATGTTTGTGAAAAGAATGGCCTAAAGAAAATGGGAAAAAAGAAGTAAGAGAGTAAAAAGAAATAGAGAAAAAGAGAGAGACGTAGATGGGTTACTCGTTAGAAAAGTGCATTCGCTCATAGTGTCTCTCCAATTAATTATTTCATATTTGATAACTTTTAGTCTCAAAAAACATTGAATGTTTTCGAATAAATATTAAAAGTCAGTTTTATTCCAAGAGTAAGATAGTGTTAGCGGAAAGAGACGTAGACAGTCCGAAATACGATTTTGCACTTTTTCTCCAATAATAAAACGAAGTGAACAAATAAACAACATTATATATTTAGACGAAACAATGTTGTAGATCGATTACGAAAAAAACAATGAGACCGTTCATCGAAAAAAGGAAATAATTCCGATCGAAGTTGTATTTCAAAGTTTGAAAAATATTCATTGTTATTCAGAGAAATCAGCCAAAACAAAACGAGGAAAGGGCTCGAAAATACAGCTTTTCTAATTCTGATTCGGTAATTATTTCTAGGAACTCTAGAATATTTCATTCCGTCAAGATTTCCGAATTTACGATCGAAAAAAAAAAAACAAGTGTTGGCAAAAAATATCATGTAGTAATAAAACAACTATTTTGATAATATCACATTTCGAACAAAGTTCGTTTTTTGAACTTGACACAAATAAAGCACAGCCGAAAAATTGTCGTTTTTGGATTTGTTTTTCTGCAGCTCCACAGGCCCGTTTTAATTTTACTTGTTTCTTTTCAACTTTTTTGTTTTCTGACTACGTGAGAAAACATCTAAAGATGATTTCTTATGCTGTTCATGTTTTTCTCACTCATTAAAAAACTATTTCTTATCATGAAAATTTAGCGGGCTCTCAGAAAGCCGAAATCGACCGATCTCAAAATGATTATTCCAATATTTGAAGTAATTTTCAAAATATCTGATTCTGTGAAGTTTCTGAATTTCAAAACAAATGTCAATCCAGTTATCCGAAAAATCTACAATCTGAGTCTCGATTTTTCTCCTACCTTTTCATAGATTTTTTTTAGGTAAATCATTTGGATGAGTTGGAGGGATTGTTAGAACATCTCCAACTTCAAAAAAATTTCACTTTCCTCCGTTGTCGAGGTAGAAAAAAAGTTACATTATCATTAATTTTGTTTGTTCAAATCTCTTAGGAATTTTGTGTTTCGTTGGTTTTCATAAAATGAAAACCCGAAAAAAAAAACAAAAAACCCCATCAATACTTCGTTGAAATCGATTTACCAACACATGTTCTGTGAGCAGGGCGAGACCTGAGCGGGGCGGGGACCGAGCTGGTCAGGGTTTTCCAAACATTCTGAACCTGGCAACGTTTTTTGTTCGTAGGACCGAGACCGGGCCTAGACCCGGCTTTTTTCATGCCTGGAAAAAAAACAAGTCCAATCTAAAATAAAGGGCCCCTATGAACCATAAAGGAAAAGGATCGCAACTTTCGGACCAAGTGACCCGCACCATCACACCGTCATCAATTCGCTCACGTGCTTCATCGCACAGTCAAACCCGCGTTCACTTGAGGTATTGTGGTGCGATGTTCGCAAAAAATACAAATTTTCTGCTCAAGTTGAGAACATATGAAGAAAACAAAAAAGAAAAGAAAGACCATGGAAGAGAAAGTTATGATAAGAAATGACACATATTGGAATAAGAAATAGGCGGAGCAGGGACACGAAACGAGGGAAAAAAAAGAGAAAAAAGATGTGGTAATACGGTCAGAGGAAAGAAAATGATGATTCATCGACATTATCATTGTTTTCAGAAATAGGACTAGGGCCAGTTAGGCCCTAGACACGGTCTGCCAAAAAACAAAAACGAAATGAATTATTTTCATCGCGTACAAAAACAACACCGCACACTAGTAGGGGCGGGGGAAATGTGTGCAACAGTGGCGCACACTTTTCCGTTTTTATTTTCGATTGTTTATTGAGAAAAATAGGTTTACGAAAATGTAAAAATTTTTTTGTGAAGAATCAAAAATTTGTGAATTAATTCTTCACATCATAAATACAAAACCATCGACAAAACTATCGAAAAATTTGAAATTTTGAAACACCGCCGAAATTAATTCAATTTTGGGTGCTGGTCCGAAATAGCGATTTTTGTAATTTTTGGCACACCGTGATAGGTGAACTCGGGACATTTTTTCTCGAGTACTAGACTTTTTCTCCAAAATTTTACTATATTTTAGGTGTTCTTTCATTCAAAACACAACTTGGCGATATATTTATTAAGAACTTTCATGGAACATAACATTGATCATCTTTCCAGTAAATTTATCCTTTATCAAAATAGGAACTGCCTTTTGTCCGATATTGTTTGATAGATCAACCTCGAGATATTTTGATGGTCTGTTTTCAGTTGAAATAACTGATCCATCGAGCGAAACTCTGGAAATATACATTTTGACATAATTCAAAATTAGAAAGTACTTACTCCGCTTCAATTTCATTGTCAAACACCAGAGTAATTGGTCTGGAAAAGTCTCCGACACTCACAACTTGTTTAGATCCATCACCATTTTCTGAAAAGGAAAACATATAACTGATAGTATGATTATTCCAACTTACTTGAAATAGTGTTAGCATTTTTAGCTTTCAATAAATTCAAAAATTCGCAATTGACAATAGCAACAGAGACGAGAAAAACGAACAATTTCATTTGTTTGGATTCGAAATGAGAACTAGTAGACATGAGCCCTTATAAAGCATCGTGGTTCCCATGAGAACATTATGACAACTATAATTTGAATGGGAAACTTTTATTTTTCACGTATAGTCAGATTGTTATTTTGAAACACGGTCTATCAATCAGTTGTAATATTTGTTACAAAATGGATAGGTATCAATTTTTCATTCACTTTCTTATTCGTTTTTATTTCGCGCAGTCATGCGAAAAGAGGTACTCCTTACCACATTTTCACTTTTTTATTTTGTTGATTCTTCTATTTTCAACAATGAAAGGTATGATTTTGACAAAACAAAACATACAGTTGTAGACGAGAAAGTGTTGATCAGGATTGAAATTTAGAGGTTGACGAAAAGATGGAATGATATATCTCTCTATACTCCGGGTTATTTTCCATCACATTCTCTCATTCTTTTTTTTTGATCATCCGTTTTGATTTTCTGAGGAGTTGATTTGTAAAGATCAATAACTTCCCGTAAAAGACAAAACCCGAAAGGGCCTATAACCTAAAAAAATTGATATCAAACTCATCACCATCGGATTCAGCGAGTAAAGTTATGTAGGTTCACAAATTTTCAGGGGTGTCGTTTGGGCCGTTTACGGGGGCCCGCAGCCCGCCATATGTTGGGCCTGGCCGACCCGGCCAGTCCGTTGAAAACTTAATGAACGGGCATGGCTTGGCAAAACCAAATTTTGTTGCAATTATGAATTATTGTGGGGGGGCAAAACCGTTTTACATCGTTTGGGCCTTATGCGGGCCGAACAAAAAGTTCCGTTGGTTTTTTACTTTTTACCGCGGGCTTGAAGAGCCCGTACTTTCTTGCTTGGACCGGGCTAGCCCGGCCAGCACGGCCCAAAACGACACCCCTGCAAATTTTTATATTCCGAAAATGTGTTTGAGTGGTCTAATAATGCGGGCAAAGTCCCTGAGAATTTCACGAGAGGTTATCAGTCAGTATTCTCAAAAAAATCAGAGTTGACCTTCTAGTCTATTGTTCAATTCTCGACTCTGTTTTAACTAAACAACAATATCAGATATTCATGAATCGGTGCCACGCCTTCTATTGATAATATTATGTGTACTCAGTTCGCAAGTGGTTCCGCGAAATTTAATATTATCATTTTTTGCTGCTGAAACTTCATTCTACAGTAACCGCGTGGTAGCGATTGGTGAATGGCAGATATCAATTAATTACAGAACATATTCTACACATAGCCGAGTAAAACGGAATGATTTCACGAATAATTATGGATACGGGCCATTTGGAGTAGGCCCATCAAATGGAGGATTCGATAGTTATGGTTTTTATCGTGACAAGTTTTATAATTCAGGACTTCCTCCACTCTATACTCATACTGCATATCGTAATTATTATCATGAGATTTCATTCCACAAAAACAAATATGGAAAACCGGCACCGACAGATTTCGAAGTTTTGCAACAAGAAAGATTTGGTTAGTTTTCGAATTAAAAGAAAAAAAAGTTTTCAAAGTTTTCATCCAGGTCCATACTACGATGGTGTTTGGGGATATTCGGATCATTCGAACAATTGGTTCGGAAAATGATACCAATACTTTTCTGTTCTGTTTTTTTTTTCAAATTTTTTTCTGGATCTCTTGTTTCTAAAATCCCTTCAGAAGTTTTATGCAAATTAGTAGTATATGAAGGAGTGAGTGTCAAAGTGACGGATTATATGACAGCCGGTCGGTCAGTTTGTGAT
Organism: Caenorhabditis sp. 8 KK-2011; assembly: GCA_963572245.1. NCBI lineage: Eukaryota > Metazoa > Nematoda > Chromadorea > Rhabditida > Rhabditidae > Caenorhabditis > Caenorhabditis sp. 8 KK-2011. Next base: position 5,406,660 of record OY751547.1, read on the forward strand.
TGCAATTAGAAGGGGAGCATGAGATAGTATCAGAATAGAAGAGAGTGCAGACACTGCCATTTAAGTGCATTTCGATAATCTCGCCATTCTCAAGTGTGTATTCAAGTTAGTAAAAATAGATGCAAATGAACAAAATATGGCTTCATTTAGAATTGACCAGTTAAATAGACAAGCATTCTCTTCCAACTTCTACACAAAAACACAATTGTTCTAATTGTGAATGTGAAAAATGAACACACTCGGTTTTTAAATACCTCAGAACTGAGCACCTACAGGTTCATCAAATTTGACACAGAAGAAAAGATTTTGTTCGTCCCTTCTGAAACCACGAATTTTCATTGTGATTTGCTAGATCTGAACCGAACGAGAATAGCTCGAGGGTAAATCTATACAACGAAGAACGGCGGAAAATAGAAATAATCTTGAATGTTGTGAGAAAAATAGTGAACAACATCAGGAATAGGAATGAAATCTGATTTCTTCAAACCTACTTCAAACCGAAAAAAAACTTGCCAGAAGTTCACCAAAACAGGACCGGGCTACAATATAAGAATAGAGACAGTGGAGTTTTTGTCGTATGGACTTGTCGTGACCTGAACAGATAAGACTGTTCATGAATCACACATTCATTTTTGAAGAGCAACTCTATTTTTGACGCTCACGAATTTTAAGGTTTCAATATATCGACACACAAAAATACACACTGTGAACTTTAAACGGATGCAAAATTACAGTTCTCAAGATTCCCACAAATTCCATTTTCTCGCAATTTTTTTTCCCAAAAAAATGTTTTTTTAAGAAGAATAACTATGGCAAATTTTGGTCAAGGTCAATGCGTTTTCACAGAAATATTTCACTTTCCAATTTTTTTGGGCAAACCAATTTATTCTCGAGTTGTCTCTTCTTCTCCATTCAAACTCCCCAATGACCTTCTTGAAAAAATCGGCTCGACAAAAAAAAACGTAAAAACTGCGGCGACTCATAAATCATAATCTGTTGCATATATCTCGTCTCTTTTTATCCCCCAGGATATAATTTTTTATTTTTCTGAGCTGAAAAAATCACATTCTCGGTATCATTGTTTATTATTAGTATTAGTATCAATATAATTCAAATCAAAACCCTGTCAGAAAAAGCTCATCAAATTTAAAAATAAAAAAAAAAGAGATCAGAAAAGAAAAAACGAAACTGGGAGAGAAAAATATAAATGATGTGTAGGATCATTTTGGGATGTTTAGAATACCCAGAAAACTGAAAAAAATCATAACAATTTCGTTGAGAAAATATAACCGGAAAATATCATAATTATCATGATTATTACAGTAATAAAAGGCAAGAGATCTAGATAGCTAATTCAAAGGTGCATTCCATTTTAGGAATCGAAACATATTCTTTTCGTGGTTGATGACGAGCTCTTTCAACCATTTCGCGAAGTTCTTCCGATCGAAGCTGGAAAAACAGCAATCCTATAGCCTAACCAGAACATCTAACACACCTGTAATTCTAAAATTTGTTGATCCAAATCGTGCAAAAATTCGTCTCTTGCCAGTTCGTCATCAGTAAACTCTCGAATTTGTTTTCTTGGAGCATACGGTTGAGCATAGACTGGAGAAATTGGTCGATAATTACAGTTGATGAGATCAATTGGACCACGAGATGATGTCGAAGTCCACGGTTCGGCATATATTGGAGAATCGACTCGTTCGTGTTTCGGAGATGGTGTCAAACGATTCGTATGCCCATTGGGGATGTAATTGTTCAAAGAACATGATGAGTCGGACAGTTTTGTTGATGAACCCTGCAAATGTTTGTTGAATTGACACAAAATTATTTATTGATTTGTTATTCTTCATGTAACACACTAATCCGTAATAGAGTTCAGAATTTCATGTTTTTAATAGGGAACTACAATGAGTGAACTAGTTGAATCCAGACCGGCCCACAGTTTGCGCTATCTAGAAGTTATCATTTTCCTACTTATTAAGCTCAAACTGACAAATATCAAAAACACGATTTTCTGTTTTCCATTTTTTTTTCGGTTGGTTCAAATTGACCATCTGTTCAAAGAAATTGCGCAACTTGTCTCGCAAAGATTAAAAACACGCACACACAAACATAGATGGATGGATTAGAGTAAATATATGAAAAATGTTTCCATCAAATTGCCCTATTTTTTATGAGTAGAAAGTGGAAAAAAAATGACGTGGAAGTTTTATTTTAGTTGTTTTTTTCTAGACAAAAAAATGTAAATCTGATTGATATTTCTTATTATATCTTGTTTATGTGGTTTGTGTGTAAACAGCAAAAACAACAATCCCCAAAAACTTGTCGCCAAAACAAAGAAAAAATCAAGGAGCAGAAAAAGGATGGGTGAGACTTTGGCTCAATGACATAATTATTCCGGCCCGGACACACTTTATTGAACGTGGAAAGATAACTCGAAGTTTAAGTTTGTTGATAAACTCACAATAACAAGTTCATGATAAATGTTATCATCATCATCATAAATTCCATCATCATCCTCATCAATATAAGTTGTTTTGTGATATTTTTGTTGCATTTCCCCATTATTTCTCATTTTATGTTGTAGCCATTCATTCGACCAAACCATTGAAGTGTCCGGACTGCAAAAATTCATTGAAGTGCTTTTTTTTTGTGTTGAATATGTGTTGTTAGTTATTACACATTCATATATGTATACGTTTTTACGAAAAGCTTCTTTTTTTCAAAATATTATTTTGGTGGTTCTCGAAAAAAAAGAAGAAGAAGAAGATCCTAAACTAGGCCGAATTCAATTTTATTTTCGATGATCTGAGAATGTATAATTATATAATGAATGTTTGCATTCATTTACAATTAATGTCAAGGATTAGACATATAATGAGAAGAAGAGGAGAAAGAAGAGCATGCTTCGCACACAAATATTAAATAACAAAACATTGTTTGAATAATGTTAGAGTCATCTGTTAGCATATGACACTTCGGAATCAGTTCAAAACATTTTGAATCAAAAACTCCTCGGCTCTGTTTTCCTAACTCCAGTGTTGTTTTTTGTACTGACCTCGAATCATGTGATGCATATCCTGAACTACACATACTTGTATTCGGACTCGCCACACACAATGATGCAGGAAGTACTCTTGAACCAGCTGATGAATCCTGCAAAAAGTGAACCTTTTCTCATTTTTTATTCATGTCGAGTTTTATGACTAGGCCAACACTAGCAATAAATTTTTAATTCCGTGTTTTTTCTTCAGCTTGAATGTCATAAAATGAAATATTAAATTGACACGTATTCGATTGGTTTCATATATTTATGATTGAATATGTTCATATAAGAATACTCACCAATCCAGATCGACACATACTTCCCCATAATTTCGAGGAATCTGAAGGTGAAGAAGTGGAGGAGATCCATGGATTTGTTCGAATTTTCTGAAATTAGGAATAATACTTTTATTCGGACAACACTCAAAACTATTCGATCTATCTATGTATATTTTGATGAACTAAACTAACAACTACATCGAAGTCAAGTATACATAGCTAAATCCTTTGACACTAATTCCAATGAATCAGATTAAAAGATGAATGAGTTGGATAAGTATGTAAATGAGAGAATGTGCACACATTACTTTTTATTTCATTATTTTTGTTCGCACAACAACATCAACATCATACTCGTAATACATACATGAAATAACATCATTTAATTTTGAAGTGTATCTCATTTATATGTTCAAATACTCGAAAAAATCAAGTGTCTCGAAAGTTATTTTTATCATTCGTTTTTTTTGTTGTTTCATTGAACATTTTTGGTCCGTTTTTTTTTCTTCGAAGAAAAAACAAAACAAAAAAACTCTTGTGCTCTTGAGAACAATGATGAATAATTCCAACCTAGACACAACTCTTTCAACTTACATTTCTTCGAGGCATCGAATTAACGTCAAACATATTTGTAGTTGGTGGTGGTGGCGGGAAATTGAAGTTGTTCAGGGTTACTGTAACAAAAAAACAAACAAAATATGAAATCATTTACATAAATTATTCATGTGACTGAAAGATTATTTTGGCAAAGAAAAAAATGATGGATTTGAATAATTGAAAAGTTTGAACTCAGACCATTATTTATTCGAAAAAAAAGAGAGAGAGTCTAAAATTAGAGGGTTTATCGAAAAGATGGCCATTCAACTGCGATAAGTGAAAATGGAATGAAAAAAACTCTTCTTAATCTCAAAATTGTATACCTTTTCATTCTGGTGAAAAACCCTATTCATCAAAAAGAGAGAGAGAGTTATTTTCAGTTGGAAATAAGCCGATTATTTGGTTTTTTGTTGTTGTGATCCATATGTCAATGTTCGAAATAATAAGTTATTACGAGAATAATTCTGATAATCTAAAGCTGATTGACGCAAAAAATATTATTTGTATCTGGAAAGATACTGACAACAAACTAAAATCACAATCTTGTTGAAGATTTTTAAACAAATAAATAAGTCGAGTTCACGTTGAATTAATTTTTCGGATACATTTTCGTTCACAAAATCAATTTTTTAGCAAATTTTCTCACCGGAAAAAAGTTTCTTCTCTTATTTACTCGGTTTTTCTTGCTTTCGAGATTATTTACATGATACTGAAAATAGAATATGATATAGAGAGGAAATGAGAAAAAAGTATTAATAAATATATGAATTAATAATGAGATGAAAAGCTTGTTTTGTTACCTGGTGGACGTATTGTTGTCTGCGAATGATGTCGATATTGTCGCGGCGATGTTTTGCGTTGTTGTGTTTGTTGTCGTCGTTCGTCTTCGCATGCGTCATTTACTCGCGACGTGTTGCGACGTCGTCGTCGACGCGATTGACGATTGATCGTCAGTTGATCGAACCAACTTTGAATTCGTTGCATGTTTTGAATAAAAGAACTGAAAAAAAATAGATTTTTGAGACATTTCAAATCGAAAAGATATCAATCTCCGATTAGCTTCTAAAATTCCTTCATCTTCGCAAAAAATGGAATAAATCACTAATTTAGGAAAGAAAGATAAAGATCTGAAAACGATCACCGACTAAAAATAACATTATCTGCTTCTCAATTCACGCGAAAAAACTCTTACGAAAAAAGTTTTGTGAGGAAAAAAAAGAATAGAAAAAGTAAATTCAATTT